>CM034146.1:573327427-574721177 GCA_019776745.2 Taxus chinensis
TAAAGTATTAAATGATTATATTAATTCCTATTTTCAGTGGCTATGGTCAAAGCACACTGTGAAGCTTAAGTGAAGTGAAGTGTGGATGATTAAATTGAATTAATTTAATTGATTGGATGGCTGTCCTTAAACATGCTATATTTAAAAGAGAAGAGCTTGATTTTTAATTAATTAATTGCCTTTAATTGTTAGGGCAATTATTAATTATAGAATTGTGAAGGTTATATAAGCATGGGCAGCCATATGGGTGAATTATTTGATTCACAGGTAAAGAATTGCAGCCAAGAGGAAAAGTGCGCCCCCATTTGAAGAAGGATTTTGCTCAGGCAAGGTGGCAACAAGGCTAAAAGCTTCCAGATTTGGGCATGCTTTGAAGGAGGTTGATCTTTGTCTGCATAATTGATAGGTGTTACAATCAGGTGTTGTTGAAAGGATTCATGCTCTCTTTATGTGCAAATTAAACACCATTTTTTTGGGGCAGCGGGCTTGAAAAGTGCAGATTTTTACAATTAAAATTCACTATTCATTCTCAGGTGGCCATTTTTGTTTGGATAAATTGCAGGAATTCATTACAGGTGCTTTACAAAAGAAAATGAGCTTTTATCAATGTCTAATACATTGCATATATCCTCCGAATCTGAAGAATTGTCCAGATCTGCACCAGTTTTGAAGAATTCCAGTCAAATAAGAAGAAAAAGAATTGTTCAGACAAAGATAGACAAAGCTATGGCGAAGAAAGATGAAAAAGAAAGCACAACGGAGTCATGCATCACTTTTAAATTTACAGATACTGGAGACACGGATCTAGGCTCGGAACCTCTTGCTGAATTGATAGACAAATCCAGAGCAGGAAAGACTTCACTCGTGCGTGTAGGAGAAACTTCACTCATGCGTGCAGATTAAAAGCAATGGAATTATTCGAGTTGCAGCTTTTCCATCCATAGCCTAGTTGCCAAAGTTTGTTATGCAGGTGCAGATCCATATCCAGATGCAGATGCAGATGCAGTTTGCAAATCCGTATGCAAATCTAGATCCAGATCTCATAGTTGCAAAAGCTTCCAGCACAAAGGCTTCCAGCACAAAGGCTTCATCGTCTTGTTTCGAATGCAGCCCGTGAAGAAGTCAGTGCGTGGAAAATTCTTTCCAAGATCTTGTGCAAATGCTCCCATCTTCCAGTTGAAGCCTTCATTGAATTTTCATTCATTTTCATTCATTCAGAGTGCTTTCCAGAATTTTTAATTGCTCATATGCAATTAAAAATAAGGATGATGAGTTATCTACGGCAAACATTGCACTGATGCATGTACAAAGAAGAACTGTAAAAGCTTCAAGGATAAAAGAGAAGATAATGTGAAGGCAAAATTTCAGCTTGCTTCCAATTCCAACTGCTTGCAATTCCAGCTTATTTCCAGATCCAGTTTGAATCAGCTGCATGCAGACATGAAAAAGGACAAAGTCAGCTTTCCTCTTCCTTCTTCTTTTCCAATAAAGTCAGCTTTCCTCTTCCTTCTTCTTTTCCTCCGACAAAGTAATTGAGCGATCAATTAAATTATACAACTTAAGTGATTGGTTTAAAAGCCATTACTTGAAAAAGTCAACTACTTGGAGATAGGTGGCAGGTGTGCAAAATAGAAGGTTCTATTTTCAGTTGCAAATCATACATGTCACGCAAAGAGGAATTTTAGGAGGGAGATTGCCAGTTGTTTCTTTTCTGACTTCCACATGTGCCAGTTCAACTAAAGCTTCCAACTTGTAATTGCCCCTCTACATTCTATAAGTAGAGGAAGAACCTTCGGGTTAAAAAATCAGAATTTGTAAGCAGCAATATTGTGTTCTAGACTTTGTGTTGAACCCTTGAGAGCAACTTGGAGCAAAGGAATACAAAGGAGTAGGTTTCCGGAGAACTTTGTGTCACGGTGTACTGTGTTTCTTGCTTTAGTCTTAGATCTCTTAATAAACTGTGTTATTTTAGATCTGGATTTAGAGTTGCCTTTGTTTTATAATTCTGTGTGTTCATATCTATTAAGTTTCTTCTATGTGCATGCAATTAGCTCTGCTATCTACTAATTGGGATGCACATCTTCCCCATTTCTTCTCTATATTTCCTTTACTTCCTTCTTCTATAAAATACTTCCTTTCTTGAACAACTGCTTACTTGTTGCAGAACTTCTTAGTTATGGTTCATGAACTAAGTGGTTAAAGTAAAACCCCTGATAGATAATAACACATTTTTATTGACAAATCTGACATGGGAGCCTCACCGGTTAAATGAGGGAGATTTATCTCATGACTGCCTAGGTTTGATGCTATGCAGAAAATCTAGCAACAATAGGTGTTAAATGTCATAAAAATTGTCTTCAACTGAACCTGGATACAAAACCCACAAACCTTTTTCGATCAAGGATTTGTCTTAAATTTGTACAAACTTACCGCTGTCCAAGTTAGTATTGTTCTCAGCTAAGGACATCTGGAAGATTTGTACAAATTAAAGAAAAATCCTTGATGAAAAAGGTTTGAAAGAAGGTTCAGCTTGAAGATGATTTTTATGGACAACCACCAGTGCGTAGGTACTTAGTTGGGTGGAAACCAAAGTCTATTGTGGCCATTGTAACTCACTTAAGTTGGGAAAACCCATCTACAATCTGATTTCTAATCCGATATTGAAAGGAACAACCACCAAAATCATTGATAAAGCTCACCACATTATTTACGATTTTATTCATTAGAACGAAGAACGAGAATTAATTATCCATGGATGCCATAATAGAATATGAATTAGCTTGTGTAGTTGCTGATTATTCATCAATTCTTTGCTCTATGCTTGAGGTTACAATAGTTTAGAAGGTTTTGAATGGGTACTAACTAAGTATGCAGATAACAAATTTTCTAGTGTTGTTTTTGAAGAAGAAAATGATAATTGACAACACGTTTATGAGCTTGAGTTTTGCAAGAGCTCTTTCATTTGACAGGCACGGGATCCATGACATATTTGGAGCACTACAACATGTTTCATCTCTTGGGCATGTGAGCTTGCAATTGCCTTGAGGTCAACTTCCATTGAAGAGGTGTGAGGGGCTTCTTAGGATTGTAATGTACCTATTCTCAACGCTAACTCCTCTTTGAAGACATATAGATTTGAGCGGTTGTTTTCTACTTCCCGTGGGAAAAAAAGGGAATGAGCAAAGGCAAGTTAATGTCATACCCAGAAGACCTGAACCTGTCCTTAAGTTGAATTCGTAAGCTTTGCACTTCTTTGGGAAACTGATTGTAGTAGTTTATGACTGAGTATAGTCAAGTCCAGTGGCAAGGAAGTTGAAGAAAATCAATGGCTTAAAATAGAAGGAAAAATGAACTATTATTTCTCCCAAGGCGATCAATCTTCTTAAGAAGGATCTAATTGGTTTTTGGTGCCACCTCAAGCTATAAAAAGGGGTCTACTTGGCTTGGAAGAGAACATGATAATGTACCTTTGGAAATATATCCAATTTCTCTTGAAGTTGGAGCATGTAGCAACGTGACAGAGCTTTCTCAACAATCTTCCAGTTCGACATCAGACAAAGACGAAAACCCTCTTGGAAATGACCTATTGAGGACAAAATG
This sequence comes from Taxus chinensis, assembly GCA_019776745.2. Classification (NCBI taxonomy): domain Eukaryota; kingdom Viridiplantae; phylum Streptophyta; class Pinopsida; order Cupressales; family Taxaceae; genus Taxus; species Taxus chinensis. The sequence goes on from CM034146.1 coordinate 573,331,028, forward strand.
AGACCTCTCAATAATGGGTTGGTTTTACGACGAAACCTTTTCTCAAAAGATTGCAACAAGGGTGATCTCATAAGGAGTTGTATTGCCAGCCTTTTGATGGCATTTCCACTTGACCCTCTCCTAGGGTGGTGTAATGATCATTTCTAGGGCATATAAACCTGAATATGTACACAAATAAAGGACCCTTCTGCCTTTGATATACTTATCAACCCCAAACTGAATGCAATCTGATGAAGTTTGCCTTATAACAGTAGATAATACTTGTATATTCCTTGATGCCCGTCAACGGAGCCGACTGGTGTCACTCAGATTTCATCCTGAAATCTGCGACTACCCTATCCGAAAAAATTTCGTACTTTTAAAATAATGGGTCGTTTTGTGTTTTTATTGCCTGAAAGTTCCTGTATTGCGTCAAGATATTCCCAAAGAGCCATATTAGCCATTTTCGCCAAATACCCAGATGCCCAAAATTGTTATATCCTGTCGTCGGGATTTGTCTGCAGGAAATTTGTATTTAATTATTTTGAGCCCCGTTTGAGGCAATTTGCGCTCCGTTTTAACTCTATTGTGATCGTACATATGTTATTATTCCTATATACCAGTAGGGTTTTAACTTAGGAATAAGTTCTGGGCTTTATTTGTAACTTTTGACAATTTTCGTGTTTTTGTGTTTTCCCGTTTCGTTTTCTGTGAAATTTCTCTGGATCAATTCCTTTGCCGGTTTGGCCCGATTTTTGGCCTGGAGTAGCTGGAGATCATATATGCACATTATGCCAGAAGGAAGTCGCCATCGGAGGTCTGGTTCACTGGGAAAAGACGAAGTCGTGCACCAGAAAAGCCCCTTCGGGGATGGGCGCATTTTTGGAAAAACAAAGGATTTAAGCTGCATCAGGGGAAAAATATAAGCTGTAGGCAGGTGGGAATTTTGTACCTGCCTAGCAGGGTACTTTTTCCCATGTTATAAGCAACGTCACTTAAGTGACAATGGGAAAAATTAGAGGCAGCAGGTAGGTGGGAATTTATTGCCTGCCTTGCAGGGTAAAAATTCCCATTGTGGAATAAAAGGAAAATCACTTAAGTGAATCATGGGATTTTATTGCCTGCCTTGCAGGGTAAATAATCCCATTATGAAAGTCAAATGACTTAAGTGAATCATGGGATTTTCAGGGCCTGCCTTGCAGGGTAAAAAATCCCATTGTCATGAAAAATTCTTAAAAATAGAATTCTTTATGCCAAAAAGTGCGCCCCCTTTGGTGAAGAAAACAGCCTTTAAATTGATTAATTTAATTAATCTATTCTCTCCAAAAGTGGCGCCCAGGCTTGTGGAAAAGTCAACAAGTAAATGGACAAAAGGTGGTTGAAAATAGACTGTTCTAAAATTAAATAAATTAATTTATTTAATGGCAGCCCCTTTATGTCAAAAAGTGCGCCCCATTTGGGAGAGAAATAATACTTTTTAAAGTATTAAATGATTAAATTAATTCCTATTTTCAGTGGCTAAGGTCAAAGCATACTGTGAGGCTTGAGTTAAGTGGAAGCAGAAGTCTAAAATTAAATAATTTTAATTTATTTAATGGCAGCCATAAACATGCACAAAATAGGCACCCCATTTGAAAGTGAAGCTGATTAATTAATTAATTAATTGCCTTTAATAGCAAAGGCATTAATTAATTATAGAATCATGAAGGTTATATAAGCAGGGGCTGCCATAAGGATGAATTAATTAATTCACAGGTGAAGAAGTGCAGCCAAGAGGAAAAGTGCGCCCCCATTTGAAGAAGGATTTTTGCTCAAGACAAGGTGATAATTAAGGCTAAAAGCTTCCAAATTTGGCGCACAGGTTGAAGGAGGTTGATTTTTATCTGCATAATTGTTTCCACAAGTGTTACAGGAGCTCAGGTGAAGATTGGTAAAGGATTCATGCTCTTTCTATGTGCAAATTAAACACCAATTTTTGGGGCAGCAGGCTTGAAAAGTGCAGATTTTTATAATTTAAATTCACTATTCATGCTCTGATGGCCATTTTTGTTTGAATAAATTGCAGGAATTCATTACAGGTGCTTTACAAAAGAAAATGAGTTTTTATCAATGTCCAATACATTGCAAATATCCTCGGAATATAAAGAATTGTCCAGATCTGCACCAATATTGAAGAAATCCGGCCAAGTTAGGAGAAAAAGAGTTATTCAGACGAAGATAGACAAAGCCATGGCGAAGGGAGATGAAAAAGAAAGCACGATGGAGTCATGCATTGCTTCCAAACTTGCAGACATAGGAGACACAGATCTAGGCCCGGAACCCCTTGCTGATTTGATTGATAGATCCAGAGCGGGAAAGACTTCACTCATGCGTGCGGTCAAAAGCAGTGGAATTATCCGAGCTGCAACTTTTCCATGTACAGCCCAATTGCCAGAGTTTGTGATGGAGTGCGCTAGATCTTATCATCCTTCATCCAGATCAGTGCCTGATGCTTCGGGAAAGGACAATAATTCGTTTGGACGTAGAGTTCATCGATTATTGTTTGAAGATTCCAGTGCGAAAGGTGGTGACTTCTATTAGCATTCAGGATGCTGACAGTAGATGGGATAAGCATAGAGCTGATTGTGTGAGCATCATGAATAGCCGGTACATGAAGAAGCCTAGATCTCCTTCAAAGTTCCCGAGAACTCTTCCACGGTCCAATTTGGTGCAGGAGGTAGATGATGTTGTCAAATTGCTATGCAGGATGAATAGCGAGGCGAACGCCTCACACTTTCCGTACATGGATGTATGCTTTCATCAGGACCATTGAAATCAACAAGGTTGATTCTATAATCAATTGGTCGGAAATTATTAGCAGCAACATCGGTGAGCAACTCCGGAACGTGAAGCGTACTTTCAGCTTCAAAATGACTTCATATTTGGTATATGCAGCAGCTTCACAAGGCATCTTCTCCAAGCTGGATAGATGTGGTGTTCTTTCTAAGGACCCCATTTTCGAGTGCTACCCACAACTTACTGTACCTACGTGCAAGAAAGATTTCAAAGTGGTCAACGATGGATTCTTCTACGAATTCATTTGCAGGCTAGACAAAGACCTGAAGGCCAACAGGGTAAGCAAGGAAGCGTGGGAAACTGTATCCAAAATTGCAGTCTATTCATTCAGTTTGCAGATTTCACATACCTCAGGGTTACGGGCTTTTCTGGAGAACTGGTTAAGCTGCCCAGATATCCGAATGATAGATTGATCACCATGGAGCTGAGCAGACAACTTGTGGAGATACACGACCTTCAGTCGAAACGGCACAAGTCTACGGGCTTCTTCCCAATCACTGTGGGACATTATAGCTGCCAGAGCATTCATAGAGCTCGAGGGATGGAAGCGGAAATGTTATCCGAGTATGAGCAAGAGTTCTTCCAGGCACGGCTGAACTTCGATCCATTTGGAGTAGCCAGGAAGACAATCTCCCAGGAGTACGCACATGTGCCTTCATTAGAGGATTTCTGGATGAAGTGCAAAAGTGAGTACGAGGTTAGAAAGAAGGATTTCAGCAGGGTATCAGCAAAACAAGTGTTCGACTTTGGACTAGCACGGATACCTGCGGATCTTAAAGATGATGGGAATGTGTTACTTGACACTTACCATCAAATGGGAGGAGATAGAGCCGTACTTCAGGATAACGTAGGGGGCTGCCATACGATTGAAGAAAGGTCTGGCAGCTGTTTTGGTGAATACTTCAAACTGGTTGCTGACGAAGGGATACTGCCTTGATGAAGCATTGATGAATCAAATCACGGGCAACTTCGGCACAGGAGATTCCCTCAAGAGGAAGCACGGAGGAGAAAGCAGCAGAAGGCCCGAGAAGATGAAAGTGCACAGAAGATCTCAATCAAAGGAGAAGATCACTTCCACGGCTATGACTTTAGTTCCGGCTTCTCCAGCATCCAATACTTCACTGACTATTGCACCGTCAGCAGGACACTTCCATGCCTCCACTGAATCCGGCGTTACATTCATCTTCTCTCCTCAGCCACTCCGTTCAACACCTGTTCTAAAAGAGACGTTGAAGTTATGCAGATGGTAGAGTTCGAAAGAGCTTTGTCCTTGGATGATTCAGAAGATGGCAGCCATAACACTGTGGCACTTTCTGATGGAGAGGAAACAGAGCGGGAGATAGTAGTGCACTCAGTGACTTCTCATTCTCCGAGAAGTAACTTCTCGGAATGGTTGGCTTCGCAGTTGGTTCCAGAAGCTAGAGTGGAAATGAACTTGGAGGAACACGACTTGCAGCTACTCCGGATTCTAGGCGGAAAAGACAGAAGACCTAAAGTTGCTAAGGTAACTTCAAGGTTGATCATCGAGGAGTCGGGGTAGAAGTTTGCTGAGATGTCAGTTCCGGCAGAAGGAAAGAAGAAGATGAGCTCACGGCAGAAGATGTGACAGTAACCAAAGTACCCCTCGGTCAAGCCACCAGAAGGATTGAAGCAGGATACATGCAGACATTGATAGATGCTCTATTTCCTTAGGCTTGACAGAGAAAAGACGGAGAAAGATGAGCTTCAGAAGCAAGTATCTCAGTTGTGTGAGATCATAGCCAAGGTTGCTAAACCTTCCACTTAGCCCATTTCAGAGCAGGTGAGTGATCATCTTATGCAGGAGATGGAGGATGCAAGCAATCAGGTGAAAACTATTGTCTAATGGAAGAATCTGATTATTCGTCAAGCTTCTGTACAACTTAGAGAGGTGCCATCCCGCCTCAAGGTTATGAATGATGCAGCAAATCAGCTGAAGCAAATGGTGACGAGCATAGTAGATATGAACACAATTGCTGAGAGTAACCTGAGTACTTTGGCTGAAATCAACAAGCTGCTGGGAGAAGTATTGGTTGCAGAGCAGATTGTACCGGATGGATCAGTTGAGAAGGGGAAGCAGTTGGAGTTTGCAGTATCTTTCCGTTTGGAGATTTGCATAGTTTTGCTGAAGAGGATTTAGGCACTTGAGAGTAGGACATCATCCTTACTAGACAGTATCATTTCTTTCATTGAGGAGAAAGTGGTCGGAAATGTTACTTCATACGAGCGTATCATTCCTAGCAGAGTGTTTAATTCCCTGGAAGGGTCTCTTCTGATAGTACAAAAGAGAATTGATGGAGTTGCTAAACCTTTCACGATGAATTCTATTAGCAGATTGGTGGCACTGCAGACAGATATTGTGAGGTTGGGGCCGAGCTTAGAGGATGTGGAAGCGTGTATCAAAGTGTTGAACGAACGATTGCTACAGTTCACTACAGAATTGTAGCAGTGGCTAATGATTCAGATGGGAAGATGCTGAATTACATGTTCGACAAGTATATCCCAGTAGTAAAACCCCATATAGATACTAGCATATTTTAATTGAAAAATCTAACAAGGGAGCCTCACCGGTAAATGAGAGAGATTTATCTCATGAGTGCCTAGGTTTTGTGCTATGCAGAAAATCTAGCCAACAATTTCCTTTAGAGGGCTATGTTGATTGATTATTTGTTTTCACTTCATGCTTGGAGTATTGAGACGTATGCCCATGGGATGTATGCGCTAGTTCTTGCATTGCTCTCTCTCTCTCATTTGGATCCATTATTGAAGAATATTGAAGACTCCATTGTGATCTCTTGTGTTGGGTGTTTTAATGCGTGATTTATACATTCTAGCATTGGCAACTTTCTCTAGGGTGTTGGCGCATTTATTGGAAGGGTAAATCTGCATGTTAGTGAATGGTTTGTGGTACTTTTGTATTCTTTATCAGTGCTGCAATTTATTAGAGGCAAATCAACTTGGTTTGGGGTTTGATCTATCATGTTTTGAGGTTGTTTATGCTAGATCTATTTGCTACTGTGTCTAATCAATTATTTTAGATCAAGGGTTGATTGTTCGAGTGTTTTGGAAGAGTTGTATGAGCTGGAATTAATTTATAGCATTTATTCTAACCCTAACGACTTGAAGGCATATTTCGGGGGCATTTTTGAGGGGGTTTTAGTGATCAGAAAATGTAGTTTGATAGTTCATTCGAAATCTCATTATTTCTACTTTATTGTGCAATTTGTTTCATGCAAAAACTCTAAGTATTGAGCAAGATATTAATTTTTGAAGTTTCCGTTGTTCTAGGTGCATTTTAATTAATTAATTGCTGTTATAAATTTCATATTTGCAGTTTGGGGTCAATTTAATATTGAATGTGGTTGTAGAAATTAGGAGGAATAAGGAGAAAGTGATTTTATAATTTTTGGGATTGATTGGATGCCTTAAATGTGCTGGGCAGCCTACTTTATAGGGTAAAATTAGGGTTTCATGTTTGCTATGCAAAATCTGGTTTTAGAATATTATTCTTCATATTTTTTGTGGCCCAAAATCCAAAGTTTGAAGATTTTGGTTTGGATGGTTAAGCGGGAAATAATTTTGGAAGATTGCGGCAGTTGGGGTGTGATTATTAATTATTTTTCAGCTGTTAAAAGTCTGATTTGAATGTGTTTAAATTCCAATTGTTTTCTTCCAATCTATCCCACCACCTTGGCTAGTTCCGACCCCATTTGGGTTCGAAATAGCTGACATTGGGATATTTTAGGTTGAAGCAAAAGGGTTTATCCATTCTTTGCTTGATTCTCTCCATTTTCTAAATTGTCTTAAGAGGGGACATTACAAGAAGATTCAATTAACACACCTTTTGATGTCAAACCCCATCAGCTATTAGTACAACAACAGAAGTGGGAATCTTTTTCTTTAAACCCACCTGAAGACAAACCCTTGGATTAGAGTGAAAGGAATTCCGCTTGCCATCCAAAATAAGGACTTGCCTAACCAAGGATGAAATAAATCCACAAATGGGTGTAAATCAGCAAAAATTGCAGGAAATTCCAACTAGAGTGGATAATGAAATTCCAAATAGAGTGGATAATGCAATTCCAGCTAGAGTGGATAATGAACTTTCCCTTTATCATCCAAATTGAAATTCACTCTCCATGATATAAGATAAGGGAGCATACAATATTTCATGTGCCATACTGTAACACCTCTCAGGCAGACATGTCGGAGTTAAACAACAAGAAAACATATTTAGAGCCTAACCCCCAATAAGATTTCAAAGAAATTCCTTTTGCTTCCTAGTTAAGAACACACCATTTCGTGAATGATTGTTCATCAAGCATGTAACAAAGAAAATAGAAAATGACTCCTCAATCCTACAAATTTTGTGTGCCCTTTTTATATTCCTTGTTGTTGGTCAAATGAAAGCTAAATTCCTCTTCTTCATCCTGGTGATGGCTTTAATCCACTTTATTCATATTAGGGTTAAGCAAGGGCAGAACTCCCATACGAGTCAAAGCAAATAGAGTTACACCAGCAATGTCATTGACAATTAATTGAGGACGTTGGATATTGATATCAGCTTGAGGATAAAAAATAGTTAATCATGAGCAAAAAATTGTCTAACCATAATCATCCCATCCTCAATCATCGAACCAACAGATTGTTTATAAGCTCATTATTACACTCAGAATCTAGATCGATTCTTACATAAACATCATCGCAGGGAATGAGAGCCTATGAGTCCCTCTTCCATGACCTAGAAATGCCTCTCCTATAATAGAGTCAAGAGTCTTCTCTGTTCATCCCCAGACATCTTTTATGAGTAGAAATATGCTTTTTAACAAGGCAGCAAGAGCATTCGAGACAACCAGTTACAGATCGGTCATGGCCAAAGGCCATCACAAACCAACCTCACAACACTTCAACAACCACTGGCACAAAACCAAAAAAGGAAAGAAAAATACTGCTAAAAAAGGAGTTGTAGACAAAAACAATTGTAGGAATCCGTATACGACCACAAGTATTCCATCAATGTTTTAAGCTTCGCACTTACTGCATCTATACATGTATGACTAAAAGGGAGGTATTTACCCTAAGACAAATTATCGCACGATAAGTAATGTAGATGTAGTTAGAGTGTCCAATGAACAAATATCTAAGACCACACAGGCCGCAATTTTTTAGATATGACCTTGCACATGCAAAGGTCACTATGCAACTTGAAATAATTAATATAATTTTCTTCTACTAATTAATGAGGAAAATTATAGACTCAAGCTCTATGTATTACATTCTTGTTCCAACCTTACAACAAAGACTCTACAACATCCAATAAGGGGCAAAATTCCTAGGACTCTAAGCCTAACTAAGCTTGTTGACTAGCGAGACTCTACTTGAGCCAAACTCAATTCCTTCTTCACTAAACTTAGCTCTAAATTATTTGGACTAGTTCCCAAACAAATCTCATGCTCAAGCTCCCTCTCTAATCTATCGCTCCCTCTATTTATAGAATCTAGCGGGAGAAGCAAAGATACCTTTGCAAAGATTGCACTACTCGCTCAAATCACCATCAATTCAAATAATCTGCTCAACAAGTAATAAACTCATGGGGGCATTTTCATTTAATCAAAAGGTACCAAGTCGCTCGTTCATTCAATTGCAAAGAAAATGGATTGACACACGTGTCCAAGTGAAAACTTGTTTGATGTCGAGGTGTGTGCAAATATACAAGATACACAAAGTACATAAATTCATAATGTGCATACATAAGAGTTCAAAAAAAATCTTCACATAAAGATCTTTTTGGCTAGATTTTTTGCATAGCTAAAAACCTAGGCATTCATGAGATAAATCTCCCTCATTTACCGGTGAGGCTCCCGTGTAAGATGTTTATCAATCTGGTAAGTATGAATCCTAATAACTATTTGCAAGGGGTTTTACTTTAATTACAAAGCTCATGAACCATAGCTTGGCAATTCTGCAGCAAGTAAGCAAATGTTTATGAAGTATTTGTAGAAGGGGGAAATAATGAAATTTGGGAAAGAAAAGAGGAAGATATGTAATTCAACCAATAGTTTACAGAGTTGGTCTCATACACAGATTAAATAAACAAGTAGATCTCACAATATTCAAAAGTAAAGGAAAAGAAAACTTCTAATCTTGGTGTCACCCAGATTTCACCCTGAAATCTGCGACTACCCTATCCGAAAAAATTTTGTACTTTTAAAATAATGGGTCGTTTTGTGTTTTTATTCCCTGAAAGTTCTTGTATCGCGTCAAGATATTCCCAAAGACTCATATTAGTCTTTTACGCCAAATACCCAAATGCCCAAAATTGTTATATTTTGTCGTCGGGATTTGTCTACAGGAAATTTGTATTTAATTATTTTGAGCCCCGTATGAGGCTATTTGCGCCCCATTTTAACTTTGTTATAATCGAATATGTCATTACTCTTATGTACCAGAAGGGTTTTAACTTGGAATAAGTTTTGGGCTTTATTTGTAACTTTTGACAATTTTTCGTGTTTTTGTGTTGTCCCGTTTCGTTTTCTGTGAAATTTCTATAGAACAATTCCTTTGCCGGGTAAGCCCGATTTTTGGTCTGGAGCAGTTGGAAAACATATACGCACATTATGCCCGGAGGAAGTCACCATCGGAAGTCTGGATCACTGGGAAAAAGTGAAGTCGTGCACGGAAAAGCCCCTGCGGGGATGGGCGCATTTTTGGAAAACAAAGGATTTAAGCTGCAGTGGGAAAAAGAGAAGCAGCACGCAGGTGGGATTTTATTGCCTGCCTAGCAGGGTACTTTTTCCCATGTTATAAAATTCACTTAAGTTACAGTAGGAAAAATAGAAGCAGCAGGCAGGTGGGATTTTATTGCCTGCCTTGCAGGGTACTTTTTCCCGTGATAGAAAATTCGCTTAAGCTGCAGTGGGAAAAATAGAAGCAGCAGGCAGGTGAGAATTTTGTACCTGCTTAGCAGAGTACTTTTTCCCAGTGATATAAAATCCACTTAAGCTGCAGTGGGAAAGTTAGATGCTGCAGGCAGGCGGGAATTTATTGCCTGCCTTGCAGGGTAAAAATTCCCATGGTGAAATAAAAGAAAAGTGACTTAAGTGAAATCATGGGATTTTATTGCCTGCCATGCAGGGTAAATAATCCCATATTCAAAGTCAAATCACTTAAGCGGATCATGGGATTTCCGGGGCTGCCTTGCAGGGTAAAGAATCCCATTGTCAAAAATTCTTAAAAATAGAATTCTATTATGCAAAAAAGTGCGACCCACATTGGGTGAATAATAATGCATTAAATAAATATTTATTCACCCAATTTTGGCACCCAGGCTTGTGGAAAAGTCAACAAAAGCAAAGGGGAATAAATCAATTGGAAATAGAATTCCAAAATTAAATTAATTTAATTTATTTAATGCAGCCCCTTTTGAGAAGGAATTAATAATTTTTAAAGTATTAAAAGATTATATTAAATTTTATTTTCAGTGGCTATGGTCAAAGCACACTGTGAAGCTTAAGTGAAGTGAAGTGTGGATGATTAAATTGAATTAATTTAATTGATTGGATGGCTATCCTTAAACATGCTATATTTAAAAGAGAAGAGCATGATTTTTAATTAATTAATTGCCTTTAATTGTTAGGGAAATTATTAATTATAGAATTGAGAGAGTTATATAATCATGGGCAGCCATATGGGTGAATTATTTAATTCACAGGTAAAGAATTGCAGCCAAGTGGAAAGGTGCGCCCCATTAAAGGAAGGATTTTGTTCAGACAAGGTGCTAACAAGGCTAAAAGCTTCCAGATTTGGCGCATGTGTTAGAGGAGGTTGATCTTTGTCTGCATAATTGTTTCCACAGGTGTTACAGGAGCTCAGGTGTTGATTGAAAGGATTTATGCTCTCTTTATGTGCAAATTAAACACCATTTTTTGGGGCAGCAGGCTTGAAAAGTGCAGATTTTTACAATTAAAATTCACTATTCATGCTCCGGTGGCCATTTTTGTCTGAATAAATTGCAGGAATTCATTACAGGTGCTTTACAAAAGAAAATGAGTTTTTATCAATGTCCAATACATTGCAAATATCCTCTGAATCTGAAGAATTGTCCAGATCTGCACCAGTATTGAAGAAATCCGGCCAAGTAAGAAGAAAAAGAATTATTCAGACAAAGATAGACAAAGCTATGGCGAAGAAAGATGAAAAAGAAAGCACAACGGAGTCATGCATCACTTCTAAATTTGAAGATATTGGAGACACAGATCTAGGCTCGAAACCTCTTGCTGAATTGATAGACAAATCCAGAGCAGGAAAGACTTCACTCATGCGTGCAGGAGAAACTTCACTCATGCGTGCAGATTAAAAGTAGTGGAATTATTCGAGTTGCAGCTTTTCCATCCATAGCCCAGTTGCCAAAGTTTGTTATGCAGGTGCAGATCCATATCCAGATGTAGATCCAGATCCAGATCTCATAGTTGCAAAAGCTTCCGGCACAAAGGCTTCATCCTCTTGTTTCGAACGCAGCCCGTGAAGAAGATAGTGCGTGGAAAATTCCTTCCAAGATCTTGTGCAAATGCTTCCATCTTCCAGTTGAAGCCTTCATTGAATTTGCACTCACCCGGAGTACTTTCCAGAATTTTTAATTGTTCATATGCAATTAAAAATAAAGAGTTACGGCAAACATTGCATTGATGCATGTATTGGAGAAGAACTGCAAAAGCTTCAAGAATAAAAGAGAAGACAATGCAAAGGAAAAATTCCAGCTTGCTTCCAATTCCAACTGCTTGCAATTTGCAATTCCAACTGCTTCCAGATCCAGTTTGAATCAGCTGCATGCAAACATGAAAAACGACGAAGTCAGCTTTCCTCTTCCTTCTTCTTTCCTCCGAAAAAGTCATCTTTCCTCTTCCTTCTCCTTTCCTCCGACAAAGTAATTGAGCGATCAATTAAATTATACAACTTAAGTGATTGGTTTAAAAGCCATTACTTGAAGAAGTCAACTACTTGGAGATAGGTGGCACGTGCAAAGTAGAAGGTTCTATTTTCAGTTGCAAATCATACATGTCACGCAAAGAGGAATTCCAGGAGGAAGATTGTCAGTTGTTTCTTTCCGACTTCCACATGTGCCAGTTCAACTAAAGCTTCCAACTTGTAATTGCCCCTCTACATTCTATAAGTAGAGGAAGAACCTTCGGGTTAATGATCAATCAGAATTTGTAAGCAGCAATCCTGAGTTCTAGACTTTGTGCTGAACTCCTGAGAGCAACTTGGAGCAAAGGAATACAAAGGAGCAGGGTTTCCGGAGAACTTTGTGTCACGGTGTATTGTGTTTCTTGCTTTGAATCTTAGATCTCTTGATAAACTTTGTGTTATTTTAGATCTAGATCTAGAGTTGCCTTTGTTTTATAATTTTGTGTGTTCATATCTATTAAGTTTATTCTATGTGCATGTAATTAGCTCTGCTATCTACTAATTGGGATGCACATCTTCCACATTTCTTCTCTGTATTTCCTTTACTTCTTTCTTCTATAACTTTCCTTTCTTAAACAGTTGCTTACTTGCTGCAGAACTTCTTAGTTATGGTTCATGAACTAAGTGGTTAAAGTAAAACCCCTGATAGATAATAACACATTTTTATTGACAAATCTGACACGGGAGCCTCACCGGTTAAATGAGGGAGATTTATCTCATGACTGCCTAGGTTTGATGCTATGCAGAAAATCTAGCCAACAAATCTAAATATCAGATAACACAAAGTTTATCTAAAGATCCACACAGAAGTAAGAAGCAAATGCACCGTGGACACAAAGTTCTCCGGAAATCCTCCTTTATTCAATTCCTCAGTTTTCACAGAAATGACATCAAGGGCTATAGCGCAAAGTCTGGAACTCAAGAATGTTGATTAACAAATTGTGATTATTTAACCCGTAGGCTCTTCCTCCATTCATAGTGCATAGAGGGCAATTACAAATAGGAAGCTTTCAATGAATTGCTGCATGTGGAAGCTATGAAAAAGGGAAGCAACTAGTAGTATTTTCCCCTAGACTTTCTCATTACATGACATGCCTGCTTTACAACTGAAAATAGAACCTTCTATTTTGCATGTTTGCCACCTATTTCCAAGTAATGGACTTCTTCCAGTAACTTGAAGCAACGGATTTTAAAGACAATTACCTACGTTTTACAATTTTAATTGATTACTCAATTACTTTGTCAGAGAGAATAAGAGAAAGAAGAAGAAAGAGGAGAAGAAAGTTACAACACTCTCAGTCTTATTCTTCTTCCATACTCTGCATGTTGATCCAACCTCATGAATGATTTGGATGATCTCTGCCTTGAATCTGAGGTGTTTTTTCTCCTACATGCAGTAGACTCTTTGCCTTTGATTCTCACCAAACTGGATCTGGAAGCAGCTGACTATGATTTGCTTGCGGGTATTGCCTCTGGCTTGTCTTCTCCTTTTATCCTTGAAGCTTTTGCAGTTCTTCTCCAGTACGTGTACCAGTAAAATGCTTGCTGTAAACAATTCAGACAAAACTCATCACCTTTTATTTTTAATTGCATATGAGAAATTTTGACTTCTAAAAAGCACTCCGGGTTAAGGAAAATATAAGAAAATCCAATGAAGGCCTCAACTGGAAGATTGGGAGCACATGCACAAGCTTCTGAAAGGGATTTTTCATGCAATGAATTCCTCCCTATCTTTGGCGCCAACACTTTCCAAAATAAATGAAATTAAATCCCTTTTAAAGCATGCAGCAATGCCAAAGTAAGTCACCATTTTTGGCTAGGAATTGTGGGAAACACACAAGCAACAGGCAGTGTGAAATTCCACCTTGTCAGGAAGGTCCAAGTTTCACACTTTCCACTTAAGTGATTTGTGGTAAACGTTAACCTAGCAGGCAGGAAAAAAGTGCGACTTGTTTGGGTGAATAAATTTGCTTTTGTGTGAAACACACAAGCAGCATGCAGGTGTGAAACTCTACCCTGCCAGGAAGGTCCAAGTTTCACATAATTCACTTAAGTTGATTTGTGTTAAACACTGACCCAATAGGCAGGTAAAAAGTGTGACTTGTTTGGGTGAATAAATAATCTTTTGTGTGAAACACACAAGCAGCAGACAGGTGTGAAACTCTACCCTACCTGGCAGCTCCCAATTCCACACAATTCACTTGAGTGATTTGTGTTAAATTCTTACCCAGCAAGCAACTTCAGAAAAATGCGACTTGCACTTGGAATTAATTTCCCAAAATTGGTATGGAAATCATGACTTCTGCTTTTAAAATTGGCGTGGAGATCCAAGGTGGAAGGCAACGTTAAAATCCCACCTGCAGGACAGCTCTAATTTCCACGTTTTGGTCTAAGAAGTATTTCTTTCCATTTTAGATTTTCGGTGAAGAAAACACAAGCATAGAATAAAATTTTCCATTTTTGGAAAGGGTCTGGGAAGATGTAGCAGCAACAACTTGGAAGTGCCCTAAATTTCACTCTGTGGCTCCATTATAGGTGTCGTTTTTTTCTAAAAGTGCATATTTTCTCGAGCTCTACGCATTGGTGGAAACATTTTTCTTATTTTCACACAATCCATTATTGCACCTTTTTGGACCAAGCAACTTCTTTCTCCTGAAGGCATCCTGAGCAAATTAGCACAAGACAAAAAGACCAAAAATTTTAAAGGGGTATCCCAAAATTTCCAAGTGAAATTTTTGGGGACACCAGATCTCTTAATAGGTTGCACAAGACTTCAAAGACATTATGCAAAGAATTTTTTATTCCAAGTAACACTATGTACAGGACTATGCAGGGTCACGTAAAGCTACACAAGATTGTACAATCTTATTCTTCCACATTTTTTTTGGTGACGCAAGATAGTAAATGAGCCCTAATGCTCCTGCATCATACAATCCGAAAAATAATAAACCTGAGCCCCTGCACCTGTGTGATTCACGAGGTCTCAATGAATTGAGAAAGTTTAGAAATCTTGGTTATGATAATAAGCCACAATGCATCCTCAACTTCTCCACCTTTCCATTTCATGAAATATTCTTTGTATTCCTTTCTACACATTGTCTTTCCCATGCATAAATCCAAAATTTATTCAATTTCTTCATGCACTTGCTTTGGTGGTTGGTTCCTCCAATCTACTTCGTCACGGTCTACATCTTTTCTTTTCCATTCATAATAAGGGTAAAGATCCGCATCATTGAAGATAAGTGAAATTTCTATCCCTTCATGTAGATTTATCTCATGGGCTGATGCAAACTTCCACAAGATTACATGGTCCAATTTCTTCCACTTCAGCTTATTATATGTTCCTCTTTAGAACATCTATTTGTTTTGGTGCGCAAGAACCATGTCTCCGTCAAATTCTTTCTCTCTCCTCAAACTTGCGCATTGCATGTACCAAGTGTTGCTCTTCTCCAACCTTGCATGCACTTTCCTGTGCACATCTTTCATGCAATGTGCAAACTCTTTTTCCTTCATGCTCTTTACTCTATCCTCCTTGATGACACATGATTTTGCGACACCCCTTGGAATTAGTCCATAAAGTATCTAAAAAGGTGACTTCTCAAGGCTCTTGTTTACAAAATTATCGTATGCAAACTCTGCTTGTGCAAAGGTTGAATCCCATGTCTCCACCTTCCCTCCAATCAAACATCTTAGCAAATGACCAAGGCTTTGGTTGATAATTTCTATCTGATCATCCGTCTATAGATGATACGCAGAACTAAACTATAACTTAGAGCCATCTTCTTCCAAAATATCCTCCAAAAGTGACCCACAAATTTAGTGCCCAGGTCTGACACAATAGTTCACAATAATCAATGCCATCTCATAACATCCTTGAAAAACAAGTTAGCTATATGTGTAGCACCACTAGTCATCTTGTAAGCAATAAAATGAAACATCTTATAAATTCTATCAAATACAAAAAATATAGAATCATGATCCTTCTGTGTTCTAGAAAAATCCATACTCAGGTGCTCCTATGGTTTCTCAGGTACTGGCAGTGGATGATATAACCCTCCGTTCTTCGTTTCTTTTGCCAATTGGAAAATTATGCACCTCTATTCGTATCTATGCACATTTTGCACCCTTGTTCGTATCTACACTCATTTGTAGCCATGATGACCAAATATACTTCTCTTCGCTGCACCAAGGTCTTGTATATACCAATGTGACCAACACATCCTTTGTAATACTTATATCCTAGATAAAATTCTCATATTAATCCTCTGGGTGCACATAACTATGAGCCTTTAAACAAAAATCCTTCCTGTAACAAGTACCCTACCTAAGGTGTGCGATCAACGCTTGTTGGTTCTACACATGATCTTCATGCTTCTATAAAATCTTCATCTCCTACGTAGAGTTCCTTCATGGCATCAACCCCCACAACTTCCACACACATCTCACTCAACAAGACACATCTTCTACTTAGTACATCTACAAATCATTTGACTTCCCACTTCTATGATTCAAGATGAATGAGTAACTTTGTTAAAATTCCACCCATTTTATTCTTTAATTCAACTCACCTTGACTATTCATGAATTGAAGGGCTTGATGGTCTATGTACAACACAAACTCCTTGGGAAACACATAGTGCCCCCACTTCTTCAGAGTTTGCAATATAACATAAAATTCTTAATCATAAACTAAATACTTTTTGCATGCACCATTCAATTTATTGCTGAAATAAACAACTGCCTTACCATATTGATTCATCATAGCTACCATGGATGTTCCACTTGCATCGTAATCAACTTGAAACACCTTGTTAAAATTAGGAAAATCCAATCAATATAAAATAAATATATATTAAACAAGTCGCCTACGGTTAAAAGGGAAGAAATAAATATAAAATCCTCCTTAAAGCTCACGTGTGACTTCCAGGTGAAGCCACCAAAGCACACAAGAGGGTTTCCATCCCCAAGTGTGACCCTATTGAAAGGTTTCATCCTCAATAAGTGACCAAAGGTTTTCGTCCTTCAATGGCAAGAAGAGAAGCTACACTAGCTCCAAATCCAAATAAATTTAAAAATAGATGAATGATAATAATGTCCTCCTCCATTTGAACCTCCTTAAGTACCCCTTCTTGGTGCCAGGGGTGAATTAGAAACCCAATCTTCATGGCCGACCTCTTAATGAAGGGGGAAATGCACTTTTTAATCTTCACTTCACTTAAGAAAACCGACCTCATAAAAGAATATTTCTTTATCTCCCTTGTAGCTCTTAAGAAGACCGACCTTAATGAAGGTGAAGATAGAAGTTCATTTTTTTCATTTTTCCATTCACCTAATCGAATCACTCCAAGACATAATTAGTAATTAAATAAATAAGGAAATTACTTTACAATTATGGTAATGTTCACCTCCCTTACTTTCCTTCCTTGAAGCCCACAAAAAGTGGAATGTGCCCAAGGCCTTCATAGTGACTAGCGTGGAGAAGGAGACATTACAGTCCTCCCTTCCCAAATTTTCTCATCCTCAAGCAAATGCACGTACCCATATCCCAAATTAATCTCAATTGCTCCTTCTTTGATGTTCCTGCACATGAAGCAAACGCATCAAGGAAAGCAAGAGTGTTTAACAACACTTTTACAATCTCTTCATCATGTGTTATGGACATGATAGCTAGCTCCCTTCTTTTGATTTCAACCATCTCATAATTTCCATTCAAATGATGAATTCCCAAAACTTTAGCTATGTTGTCCCAAACACAGCTGTAACCTTCGCATTTTTCTCTCAAAAATCAGAATGTCAGTGGATAGAAACCACTTTGAATCAGCCACAAATATGTCAATGTTAGTAGTATCCTGGAATTCCTTCAACCATATGATTGGAAGCTCTTTTTCAGGTGTCTTATAAGTAGGGAAGTACCTGGAAAAGTTGTGAACAACAGATGAAAGGAAAGTACAATAGTTGTAAGCATGACCTCTCTCCAAACATTTCCACACTATCAATGACATGGGGGCTGAAAACAACCCAACATTGATGGAATACGCCCCAACAATTTCCAAGAACAGCCATTTACTACCTCCATTGATTGAAACTACTTGTATGACAACAAATATAAAAAGATCATATAGCTTACCCACTTTCCACATCCAACATCTTGCTGCCCCAGCAATGTTGACTACCTTTATACCTTTGTTTTCAAGTGTGACACTTGGTTCCAAGAAGTGATCTGCCTTGCATTTTCAAAGTCTATCCGGATTCTCCATGTCATAGCTATCTTGGACTTGACTCAAACCAGATCTACATCTATGACTGAAAGTGGTGTTTTTCACCCCATTAGACTCTTCAAAATTCACTTTATGAGAATAAATATTCTTACCAGGTGTGAGAAACCTTCATTGTGGATAATTTTCTGATTCCAATTGCCTTACTTGCTGCCCCAAAACAGCTGTCCTATGTTGTTCCTTCTTGCCATGAATTCTGATTTTCTCAACTGTCACTGAATTTCATTTATTTATCATGATAGTTGAAACTTGAGGATGAACTCTCCCAATGTTTTCAACCATTGAATCCCAAGAACAATTTCATCATTAGCTAGTTTGATCACAAAAAAATAATCTTATACCTCATGATCTCCCAAGAGAATTGATAACTATATTATTTTCCTTGCACAAGGTGTGATGGTGCCAATTTCTACAAGCACATATTGACTCCTTGGTTATGAAGAAGAACCTTCATCCGGAATGTATGATAATTTTGTGTGCCACATATTAGAGTAAGGGTGCTGCCCTTCCACCATATTCTCTCTAGATCTTCCATATTCATAGAATCATGGAATGGAAAATCAGACTTACCAACATGCCCTTGATGCCTCAACATAGATAACCTCCCAGCATTGCACCTATATTCCACATGCGGAAACAATCCTGAAATTGAGCCCAAGAATCCACACAACAAAAATTACTTCTTACCTCATTATTCCAAGGAGTATGAGGTGCATAATAATGTCTAATCAACAATGACATAGGAGGACATAAAAAGCATGAAATCTAATCACCTTACCCAACCAGCTGTGTGTGCGGGCGACATACCAGCAATGACATATCAACGAGCAACAAACTAAGATAATCTTATACCAAGGGCTTCCTATGCACTCTTATGACTCAAAATTTTTGAGTTAGGAACAACACTCATAAAAATCTAATGGTGCCCTTATTTCATGCATGATGTCATCCTTATAGGTCCTTAGAAAATTTGATTTTACTTCATTATGTGACTACCCTGTGTGACCATTAAAATTCAATAAACTATCAAATAACATCAAAGTATTTTTACCTTTCTTTGGATGATGACGAAATTGGGATTGTTTTTTGTGGATATCCCCATCGATTTGCTCCTTGGTGACCGTTGTTTGGAACAATCCAGCCAACTAAAAATTATCATGTGCATCTAGAGAGACCCTCATTTCATGGGCATGCCTCTTAACAATGGTACCGGATATTTTCCCCCATTATCCCCTTGTAATTCTGATTTTTCTCCCTTCTTAGTACCATGACTATCACTCATTTGATATGACTTATTATGGAGCATCAAAATCGCCACAAGGTCATCCTTTTTAACAAATTGTCCATAACTATAAATCTAAAATGGCATGATAGAAAACAACAAATCTGAATTATCTACATACCTTCGGTTGTCCTTATGAGAATTTGTTGAAGCACTTTGTTGAGACATTTAAGGAACCACCTCGTGAGTCTTTCGAGAATCATGAACATCCTCCTTGTCCTTTGGCAATTGAGCTTCAACCTTCAACACAATGTGAATCTGATTTTTCTTTCTTCTTTGGCTCAGGTTCCACGATTTCTCCCTCTTCAACTTGCACCATGGATTCCTTTATGGGTTGTTTCTTTTCCATTACTTGCAGCCCTGTAATGTCCCCCTTTTTGAGGGATATTACTACCAAATCGATTCACTCTTCTATTTACATTGTAACCCCTTGGTATGCCTAGCACTACAAGTGGAAATTTCTAGATAGTCTAGAAGGTGCACATAGGTTAGTTATTTCTTAATATTAAATTAAGAAATTAAATAAAGTGCACCAGTAGTAGCTTATTAAATATTTTTATTTTTTATTTAGAGGGAAAATATTAAATGTTTGAACATTGGAGATTGCAACCTCTTATTTTCTATAAAGAGTGGTCGCATTTCCTTGAAATGTTATGTTGATTTATTAAAAATTGCTCCCTACATGGAGAAGGGATGTATGCCCAAAAACTAGAGATCTTTCTCTTTCATTTGTTGAAGAATCAATTTTGCATTGCAGCTGGTTGGATAATCAAAATTGGAGGAGTTGTTTTGTGTTTTATGCTCTCTTTGTCTCATCGAATTCCTTGTGCAAACTGTGTGGTCATTGTTAATGTCTGTGCTGGTTGGAGAAGTGTATCGATCCATTCCATGATCACTTTTCCCTAGCGAATCCTTTGCTAAAGCAAATCAATATGGTATTGAAGTTACTTATTTGAGAATATTGTTTGCATTACATGATATAGTGTTAGTGAATTTACTCATGCACTTGTGGTCTATTTATTATCCATTGTTGAATCTATTTGGTCGTTGCAACCTTGATGTGGTTTAGCAAATTCCATTGAAGGATTAATTGTTGGTTGTAGTGACTGGTTTACATGGAATATTTGATTGAATAATCCACTCGAGCTATTGCCAATTTAGGTTATTCTCTTTGGCGACTGATTTGGGAGAATAAATCTGTATGTGAATTCATATATTGGCAGCGATTCACCTTGAACAGATATTCCCTTTGTTGGTTAACATATTCCTTGTGAGCTAAAGTATTACATGATTTTAGGGTGTTGTTGAGAACTCTTTTGCAGTGATCTACCTGTAGCATTTTCGAGGTAACTCAAGGGGCTTCTGAGTGCCACAATTGATAGGAAAGAATGCATTAATGATCTGGTTTTTACCTTATTTAATCTGTTGTTCCAACGACTCGTATTGAAAGCTCATAAGTCATGATTTAGGGTGTTTTTGGGATCCCTGTTGCAGATCTTACTGATTAGAATAAATAGCCAAACCCTAGTGACATGAATAATGCATGTTCAAGTCCTTTTTACAATGATTTATATGACTGTTTTTACAGTGATTTATATGACTGTTTAGTGTAGCTCTGTGGTGACTTGAGTAATACTTGGTTTAATGATATTTTGGAGTTCTTATAACAGCAAACTGTAGAATTAAAAGCATGATTCCGCCCCTTGTTGGCAGTGATCCATGTGTTAAATAGACTCCATGATTACTTGGTTGACTCATTGTGATCTATATATGAAATATTAGATCAGATTCATGTATATGTTTCAGTGACTCGTACTGGAGGGTTAAATCTGGGTTTGTATGCTCTAAATAATCATGTCTGGCTGAGTGTTGTATGAAGACATTGAGAG
Organism: Taxus chinensis; assembly: GCA_019776745.2. Classification (NCBI taxonomy): domain Eukaryota; kingdom Viridiplantae; phylum Streptophyta; class Pinopsida; order Cupressales; family Taxaceae; genus Taxus; species Taxus chinensis. The sequence continues at coordinate 573,352,269 of CM034146.1, forward strand.
TAATTCCAAGTGTTCATTGCATACTTGTTTGATAATCAATAACTGGGCTTATATTGAAGTGGTAGGGTCTGATTTTATACCTTCTTTGTGAGCAACTGCAGTTATTGGAATGAGAAGTTTAGACCTGATTTCTGAGTTCATTAGCTTCAGCTAGGAATTAATTGTGTGAGTTGTTTGATAGGGGCCATTAAACCCCTATCTTTGGGTTTATTGAGTCATCTACTTGAATGGTTAAAGTACTTTTGACTGGATTTTACTATTTATAGTTGATTTGAGTGTTGAAGAGATTATGGGTTGCTTTTTTTCCCATTGATCCCATAAGAGGGGCATTACAGTGGTATCAAAGCTTCCCTCTATTCGTGTGGGTCACTTTGTTTATGCAGGGTTTTTGTTTTCAGATTTGATTGCAAAGATAAGAGACCATGGAGTTGATGAGTGATGGTGAACGGAAGGAATGAATTAAGCGTGATCTTGATTCGTATTGCTAAGAGTACCATGCACTAAGTCAAGAGGCCCAAACTCTCTTGACCCTCAAAGGATTTTGTAACTTGAAGAGGAAAAGAAATGGATCAAAAAGAAGAATGACTTGGGTTGATACATATTGGGATGAGCTCGTCAAAGAGGTCAATGGCTATAGAGAGTCACCTACCTTCCATGGGAAAGAAGATGAAGAAGTGAAGGAAGAGCAAGGTAAAAATGCTTTGTTGATTGAAAAGATGTTTTTTTCTTCTAACATTGGTATGTATGATGTAGGGGCAAAAGGGGGAGTTATAAAAGTAGAGAAAAATGAAGATTCAGATCTACACTTTGAAAAATCAGATATGAGGTCCCACCGTAAGCCATTGGAGGGACAAAAGAATGGCATAAGTCCCATAGAGGTTCCCAATCATTTCCCACCAAGCATGCACACTTGTAGAGGAGAAAACGAGATTTTGGGTGGAGAGAATGAAGAAAGAAAAGGTGTTGCACCTAACTCAAAAAATCTGAGTTTGGGAGAGGTAGAGATCAACCCAAGGTATGTTATTTTGCAATTAATTTTCTCCTTCCACGTTGAGCTTTCATGGATATGGCTATGGGCTTGGTAGAGAGATGGGTATGTTTAGCAACATGAAGGTTTCTCATCATAGAGTGTTGAAGGGACATAGTTTAAAAGATGAAGATATTTGAAGGATATCATTCAAAATAACAAAAGAGCAAGACCATAAAATTATTTTGTTAAAACTAGCCGGAGAGCGAAAAATTGTTGGATGCATTTTAAAAAAATTGAGAAATTGCACAAGGCAAGGTCTGAAAAGACAAGTGTTCTAATGAACTGAACAACTTGGGAAGACTTGGAGGAATTAAAAACCGTGTTTTCCTTGTTTCTTTCAGCAATGAATAACTTATTTTTAACTATTTGATTATGATATATTAGATATTATTTCATAAGTTGACTGACTATAATGACAAATTATGTTGTATTGCTGATTGTTTGGCAGTTTTTGCTGGTTGAAAGAATGTTACAACCAAGAATTCTGAGACATGATAGAATGAAAATTTGAAAAGTTTCAAGTTTGTGTAAAAACGTAGGCAGTTTTCTTTAGTAGTGATGCAGGGTTTTGTTTTGGTTAATTTGTTTTGCTATTAATGAGTTAAATCACCGGGACGATGATTCATTAAGGGGGAAATATGTCACATCCCACATTTTCATTCTGTTTTAATTGAGAAAATGAGTTGTGAGGTAATAAATAATCTACGGAAGCATGCTGACTGGTGCCGATGCGAGGCTGCGTATGCAGTTATACACACGCACATATTTTCCGCAAGGAAATATATACATGTGCGTAGGTGCATACCCAACACTGCACCCGCACTCATCACCTTGTGTTCGTTGATTATTCATTAAAACACAACTTATTCTTGTTGAACTTTTTTGTATGATTGAACTTCATCTTGTGGTTGTATGCGACAATTTCGTATCGATGATAGACCTATTTTATTGTTGTACTTGCTTGTGAGATAGTGCTCCAACTTGCTTGTTGTATGTGACGATATCGCAATATTGATAAATTTGTACATGGTTGTATTTGTATTATTTTGGTCCCGGGAAAAAAATTACTTCTATAAGGATGTATGACCAACCTTCTTGTGTTGTTACAATGGTCATAGACCATAAGCATTACGAAGGTTTTCATCATGGTGTTGGAAAGGTTTCTGGATCATCTAGGTATAATTGTCTTGGTTTAATTGGTCTTTGAATATGGTAAGCTGGCATTTATTTGACTGGTGAAAGATAATGATCCTCGACCATACTCAAAAGCATTAATATTACTGTTTAAATATGGAAAGCATGAACACTTAACAAGACAACATTATAAGGTCATGGACCATGTATGGATGACATTAATATAGTTATCTTTCTTTGGTAAACTAAAATGACAAACTTGAAGACTTGAGATGCTCTTAGACCGTCAAGTGATGGCATGAATCTTGTTTGATATATTTGTCAAGGGAAAGGCAAATGTTTCTATTGTTGTACGTAATAAAGGGTCTAAGACCCAAGGCATATTTCAATTGTTTTGAATGTAATGGTCTTCGACCATATCATGAGATTAGAGAATGTTATATTTAAATTAATATGGTCAATGATCACTCCCAACATACTTTGCAAAGGAAATTGATTTATTAAGTAGAAAATCTTCGACCGAACGTGGGGAGAACACCACGTAAGTGTGGTAAGTTTAGATTGTTTGTTAATTGTTAAAGTGGACACCATCCACTATGCATTCAAACTAGTTTATTATTGATTTATTTATATGTTTTTAAAAAATATCTTCGACCGCTCGTTAACTCGACCATCATTTTAGTTGGAGGGAAAAAACGGTAGAAGAACGCATCCACGCCACCTACGTGGCACTGTAGATATTAATGGCATTAAATTATTTGGAAGACGGTTTCTCGGGAGTTGGAAGCTAAGTGCATGCAAATTGGTTTCATTTTTATTTTTTTTCCTTTATTAATCGAGCTCTTCCTATTGTGAGCTGGGCATAGTGGGATATGTGGAGGTTTTGTGAGGAAATTTTGCAATCCTTCTAGCTAAGAATAACTATTGATATTATTGATTCGATGGCGATTAAGGGAGCTATTTTCAGTTGGGATTTGCATGGTAGTTTTTTTTTACAGTTTCTGGCTAAAAATAAAAGCCGAATTTGTGGGCATCAATGGCATTTAGTTGTTTATAATGATGATTCGTTTTGAGAATTTGGGGGTACGAATTCTAGAGCTCTGCTGGGACGATTTTCTTGAATATTCTTTAAGTAAAATAGGAGAGAGTTGAAAATATTCTACGGGCTAATAGACATGAATTATTCTAACTTGTTTGTTGTTTCATCCTAGAATAAAGCATATAAATTGGGTTTATTTCTCTACTTGTAAATTTGGAAATTATGTGAGTTTTTAAACCATGAAATCTGAAGTTGTCTTGTAAAAGGATGCATTTGTTTTATGGATATTCCTTTTCTGATCTCTCTTGGTTCGAATCGATCTGGGTATGAATTTGGTGTTTGGTGTCTATATGTTGTCGTTTTTAAGATCAAATGGATAGTGCTTTTTCAATAGGTTCAGGGATTTATCTTCAAATTTTTGTGTTGCTTTAAATGAATACAACCCAAATGATTTAATAGGAAATAAAAATGTATTTCTCCCTTGCTCGAACTTGTGACTACAGAAAATGTCTTATTTGGATCTGTCCTTGATTGACTGTCTTTGCATGCATGTATCTTTGAGAATGATTGTTTGGTTTCATGCCTTTTTGGGATACTAACAGTTAAGGGATGTCGATAGGAAGCTATGATGTTGGCTATGTTTTATGCAAGGAGTGTTAAAAACGTAATACCATAATTTAATAAGTTATCTATGGCAAGTCATTTGATGCCAAAATGAGTATGACTGATATGTTTGAATGAATTCTTGAGGTATCTGTTATTACCGTTGTCCTTGTTGAAGGCGACTTGACAGACCTTGTAGAGTTTACCTGAACTCACCAAGTTAATGTGAACAAATTTATTAGCTCATTTGAGTTGTCTGGAGCTTATTTTAGCCTAAAATACCTATGCATGATATTCGACTGTGTTTTAAGGATGAAAAATCCTTTGCAAGAGTATTGTTGGCTAGATTTTCTGCACAACTAAAAACCTAGGCAGTCGTGAGATAAATCTCCCTCATTTACCGATGAGGCTCCTATGTAAGATTTTTTCAGTTATATTTTCTAGTATCTATCTGTTAGTATTACTTTAACTATGTAGCTCATGAACCATAGCTAGACAATTTTGAAACAAGTAAGCAGCTGTAAAAGAAAGGAAAAATCTGCAGAAGAGGAAAATAATAGGAAACAGGAAGAAAGGAGAGAAGATGTGCAACCCAATCAATAGTTTACAGAGTTGATCGCATCCACAGATTAAAACAAATAGATCATGAAATACAGAATTCAAAGAAAAGGAAACTTTCAGATCTAGATCTAGAATAACACAAAGTTTATGAATAGATCTAGAAATAAATACGAGACGAAATCACCGTTGACACAAAGTTCTCTGGAAATATCTTCTCTATTCCTCTGCTTGCAGAAATCTATCAAGGGTTTCAACTCAAAGTCTAGAACACAAGAATGCTGATTACAAATTCTGATCCTCTAACCCGTAAGTTCTTCCTGTATTTATAGTGTATAAAATTCAATTACAAATATGAAGCTTTAAATAAATTCCCGCATGCGGAAGCTATGAAAAGGGAAACAACTGGCAATCTTCCTCCTGCAATTCCTCTTTGCATTACATACATGATTTATAACTAAAAAATAGAACCTTCTATTTTGCATGTCTGCCACCTATTTCCAAGTAATTGACTTCTTTAAGTAACGGTTTTTAAACCAATCACTTCAGTTTTATAATTTAATTGATCGGTAAATTACTTTGTTGGAGAAAAATAAACAAAGAGGAAAAGAAATAAGAAGAAAGTTGCAACCTTCCCAGTCTTGTTCTCCTTCCATATTCTGCATGCGGTCGACTCTTTTGCCTTTGATTCTCACAAAACTAGATCTGGAAGCTATGCATGAATGTGATTTGCTTGTGGGTGTTGTCTTTGCCCTGTCTTCCCTTCTATCCTTGAAGCTTTTGTAATTCTTCTTCAGTACATGCACCGGTGCAATGTTTGCCATAAATAATTCAGACAAAACTCATCATCTTTTATTTAAAATAGCATATGAGCAATTATAATTTTTGGCAAGCACTCCGGGTGAAGGAAACAAGTAAATTCAACGAAGGCTTCAACTGGAAGATTGGGAGCACATGCACAAGCTTCTGAATGGAATTCTCCATGCAATGACTTCCACATGGGCTGCGTTAGAAACAAGAGGATAAATTTTTTCCAGAAGCCTTTGCAATTATGAGAGTTGGATCTGTCAATCAAATTGGTGATAAGTTTAGGGTCTATGCCTGTATCATTGACTTCAACAAATTTGGAAGCTATGCATGATTCTACTGATCCTTTTCTTTCATCATGCTTCATCATGGTTGGACCAATCTTTATCTGAGCTCTTTTTCTTTTAATTCTGCCGAAATCCCTTGCAATTGGATCAATTTGTGCAAATCTGACAATTTCTTCTGATTTGGAAGATATATTCAATGTACCTGACATTGATTTGAGCACATGTGATGAATACCTGCAATTTATTCAGACAAAGATGGAGTCCATGGCATGAATACTTGATTTTTATCACCAAAATCTGCATTTAAAGCCTGCTGCCTAAAATTTGAGGTTTTGCTTGCATGCAAAGCAAGCAAAAATATTATTTAATTCACCTGGGCACATATACCAACATGCAGATGCTTAGAATGACCAAAATTAGGCTATTCTAACCCTAGGCGCCAAAATTGGAAGCTTCCCAACAGTGGAAAATAAACTTTAATGCAAAATCCTCCTTTTAGCGCCAAAACCTGTCTGGGCTACAATCCTCATAAAAAAGAATTAATTGTTTTTTTATTATAGCAGCCCATGCTTATATAATCCTCAGCATACTATTTTTAATAATTGCTCTTCCTATTTCTGGCAATTTAATTAATAAACAATCATGTTTATTCACCCAAATTGGGCACTCAATTATGCATGTTGTTGGTTGCATTTAAATAAATTATTTTATTTATTTTTAGCATGCATCTTTGACTTCTCCTTAGCTTTTCCACTTGCATTGACTTTCCTTCTATTTATGGCACCAAAATTGGGTGAATAAACCATTAATAAATATTATTAATTGCATTGTTATTCACCCAAAGTGGGTCACATTTTTTAAGAAGGGTAATTTCCAAAAATAGGAAGTCGACTTTGATGGGAATTTCTACTCTGCATTGCAGCTCCAAAAATCCCCTCTTTCGCTTAGGTTGTTTGACTTTTATAATGGGAATTTTTACCCTGCAATGTAAGGCAGGTAAGAAATTCCTGATGGTGCTTTAAGTAATTTTCTTTTATAATGAAAATTTTTACCCTGCAAGGCAGGTAAGAAATTCCTACCTGCCTGCCACCTCTAATATTCCCATTGCAACTTAAGTGACTTTGACTTTATGGGAAAAAGTACCCTGCAAGGTAGGTAAGAAATTCCCGCCTTCCTGCCATCTCTAATTTTCCCATCACAGCTTACACTCATTAATTCCAAAAAATGCGACTTTCCTGGGAGAGGCTTTTTGTGCATGACTTCATCTTTTTTGGTCAAAAGTTTGCATTTTGAGGTTGATTCCTTCTGGTGCTGCGTCAGTAGATGATCTCCAGATGCTTCAGGCAATTAAACAAACTACTGAACAAAGAACAGACCTAGGGGAATTTCAAAGAGAAACTGCAGAGAAAAACGCAAAAGAAATAAATAAAAGCGAAAAATGTTGTCAGAAGTTGCAGAAAATGCCATATATTCATTCCTAGTGAAAAACCTATTGAGATGAGTCAATACTGACATGTAAAACTTCAACAGGATTCAACCAGAGCACAATTTACTTCAAACGGGGCATTATTTATTCAATAAATAATTAAATAAAAATTTCCCGCAGACAAAACTTGGCGGAGGGATAAAATGAGTTTGGGCTGGTTATTTGTCGAAATATGCTCATATGATTCACTGGGAATATCCTAACATAATACTGACATCTTTTGGCAATAAAACACAAAAAGACCCTTTTTTTCAAAAAAAACAATTTTTTTTAAAAAAATGGGTAGTCCCAGATTTCAGGGTGAAATCTAGGGACACCAAGTATTTTATTTGATCCATTGGGTTGTTCCTTATAGAGTTCCTTTGAACTCGCCAAGCTTAATATTAAGTAATCTAATCAGCCTATTTGAACGGGGTAAAAGTATTTCTCATCAGGGAAGGTCTACATAACTTGTTGGTTTGTGACTTGCTTGAATATTAAATCTTACAAGATTCGAACATTTTTTATTAGTATTACTGTCAATTTGGCTTTAGAAATAGTTATGTTTGTGTTATAAAACCCTTTAAGAGACTGTTATCAATTTTTTTCTAAGTTACATGTACTTCCAATAATCATCATGAGATATAGTATAGAAGTACTTAATAAATTTGGTTTTGCTAAAATAAGTAAATGGCTGCAAATGATCATAAACATTATCTACGTTATCATTATGGATTAGTCAATCCTTATGCTTAACTGAGCCTAATCGATGATCGTAAGCTGATATAGTTTACCTTATGACATGCGATACGAGGTACTTAATCTAGTAGGTGACTCGCGGAGTTACTGTAGAGCTCTATCGTGAATTGGCTAAATGAAACTCAAAATAACCTATCCCTAGGATGAAAGCATAACAACATAACAATGAAGAGTAGGAATCATGAGACGATATTCATGTCGTATGAACCTTGTCCATGTCATCTCAAGATGGTTACAGGGAGGTTAAAGAACGCGTAATGACGTAATTCATTACGTGAACATAACCTTTCCTGTAGGTATCCTAAGTTGATACTGACAGGATTCATGTGACCCGAATATCGAGTCATGATCCTTACAACTTCAGAACTAAATTCATTTACTTATTATAAACGAATAACTAAAATGGTTAACTTTATTCTAAACAACGAAAAAGAATCATGATAACTGTTTTGAGATGGTTGTGCGATGAATGGGAGACAAGGTTTCGTAGGCTAGTGTGCAGTCTCAAAACTGACTTCCTAGCGCAATGCCAAATACTATGTGCATAGTAGTGCAACTGATTGATTGCATTTTCTTTTCATCATTTCTTCTTTTAGTAGTGTTTGAGTTGGAGGGAAGTGGTTGATACTTTATTGGCTGACACTAAGAAGATGCACATGTTCTCTTATCCTATAAAAAAGGTTTAACCAAAGGTATACAATGTATGTCGGCTTGTATAGAGTGTTGAAGGGAGATCAAGAAGGATCTAAAACCCTTTGCAGTTGCACATGGTTATTGTATGTTGTCAAGATGGATTCTGGAATATTAATAATGCTGGATTACTTGGTTAGTATCTAAGTAATAATGTTATTCATTACAATATAAAAGGAATTAAGGGATTTTGTAAACTTATTAGTATGTTGGATTTATTTGTTGTGTGTTGAAAATCAATTAAGGCATGAAAAGGTAATTAAATGTTTTTATAAAAAAAAATTCCCTTAGTTTGTTGAAGTATAACATGGGTGTTATTGCCTACAACTACTTTCTACTCACACTCGCAAACATGGAAAGCAACAATATGAAAAATGCTCACCTAAAAGACTTAAAATCCCACTTTGATTCTAAAAAAATGTAGTCACAATTGGAGGGTCCACTGAAGGACTATCTTAGCCCATGCAGCCCGCAGATTTTCACAAATGACCTTGCACGTGCAAAGGTCATTACACAACTTGAAAGAAAGAATAAAATCTTCTTCTATTACTTGATGAGGAAAGTTACAGACTTGGGCAAAATGTATTACACTCTTGTTATAGCCTTGCAACAAAAACTTGAAAGAAAGAATAAAATCTTCTTCTATTACTTGATGAGGAAAGTTACAGACTTGGGCACAATGTATTACACTCTTGTTATAGCCTTGCAACAAAAACTTTTCAACATCCACTAAGGGATGCATTTTCTAGGACTCTAAGCCTAACTAAGCTTGTCAGCTCACAAGACTTTACTTGAACCAAACTCAGTTCCTCTTTCCCTGAACTTAGATCTAAACTATGTGGACGAGCTCCAAAACAAAGCTCGGGCTCTAGATGCCTGTCAAATCCATCACTACCTCTATTTATTGAATATGGAGGGAGAAGTAAAGATACCTCTACAAATAAATATAGCTTTGTAGAGATTCCACAACTCGCTCAGATCACCATCAATTCCAATTATCCACTTAATAGGTAATCACTCATTTGGGTGTTTTTGTTCAATCAAAATGTATTAGGTCACTCGATCATTTCTTTGCGAAGAAAATGGATCAAGGCACATGAGTTCAGGCGACAAATTGTTTGACATTGATGTATGTACCAATATACAAGATCTGCAGAGCGCATGAATCCATAATGTGCATGCACGAGAGTTCGCACACTGTCTTCACGGAAAACTCCATTAGCAGGTTGCACAAGACTTCAATCACGTTGTGCAAAGCCTTCTTTCTTCCAAGCAACACTGTACAGGGTCACATTAAGCTACACAAGATTGTGCAAGCTTATTCTTCTACTCTAACTATTTTTTGGTGATGCAAGATAGCAAGTGATCCCGGATGCTATTGCATCAATGAGTCAGAAGCTTTTGGGCATTTCTAGCCATGAAATAAGTTTATGGAACAAAGTCTCTATCCACCAAAGTTTTTGTTTCTTCGGATGCAATTAAAAGTGGAAAGTAAGGGAACGTTTTCAAGCCAAAATGCCTCTACACAAAAAACACTAAGATGAATAAAGTAGGACACATGTTGAGAAGGGTTGTTACTAAAATTCAACCTATACAAGTGAGGCCACCTCCTTTATGAGAGAAGCGGGGCAGGGCTTCCGAGTGGAGTACCTTCCTGATCCTCCTAAACAAACCTCAACATCTAAGATGCCATACAAAAAGGTGTATATTATTCTTTTCCATGCTAATTCAAAGAAATGATTTAGTTATGTGTGCAAGACGTAATTGTCTAGACCAAGAGTATTACAACTCTTGCCCAAGTGATGGGGTAAAATTTGGGACGATGTTGTTTCCTTATTAATTCTTGTTGCTTTTGAAGCCTTGGGGAGCTTGATATACTTTTAGCTCTAACTCAATCTGCGGTATTTATGGTCAAAATGTTACGACCAGTACTGTAATGTTATAACTTGTTTCCGATATCAAGTTTAATACATATATCCACACTACCATTCACATCTGAAGTCATCACATATCATAAGAAATGAAATCACTAAATGCAGATAAATCCTTCAAAGGAACAAAATCTAAAGACATGTCTGGAGTAAAAGACTCTAGACCATTCACAACACAATTAGGCAGCGGTTTCACACTATTGAAAAATGACTAGCATGCCATTTTGTGCTAGTAACCAAAGTCATTGCACCCATGGGCACCTATAAAAGTCCAAAAGCATGGATTTTATCTTAGATTTTTTTGGGGAATAATGGTATCTTCCAAATTCAGTGCATAGATACACCAATGTTATGCGGGGATGCATCCCCTAGATTTTGGTGATGTCCCGAACATTTCAGGCACTCGGGGAATTAGAGGGGGCGTCTCCTATTTTTTTAAAATCTTTCAAAAGTTTTCTGATGTTTTTACTTTGAAAATGACATTATTTTTACCAAGAACATTAAATTATGATCTTGAAAGTACCTAAAATGCATTAAACAAACTTTAAATACCTAAATTTCATTGAATACAATTAAAATATTCAGGTAATAATTTTTTATATATGATTTTAGTAGTCCTCCCCCTGTCGTCCCCAAACCTTGGGAATTTTTTGCCGTCCCGGAAACCCCATCTCTCCATTCCCTTGTCCCCCCGTCTCCGAGACTTAGGTAACTATGAGACATACTAAACATGTGCAGGAAGAAATTGTCATATTCATTCTTTACTTAATTCTTACCTTGGCATAATAAGCGGATTATCTAATTTCATAATCAATATATCCATATATTTTACGAGTGAAAACATTTGAAGTGATTATTTGTATTTAGAAGGAATCTATGGATTGCCTATATATAAAATCTAACGAACAATAAACAAAATGATTCATCGAAATGTTGTTGTTAGTGGTTGAGTGTTGCCATCAGTAGATGGTGAAATCCATCTAGTCTAGACTTATTCTCCCACTAATCTAGGCAATTTATTTGACCAATTTTTTTCCAAATTACATACCACACACATAGAAGATTACTATTTTATGATTTGGTTTTGCCGCTAATGACAGTGGGGACTACGGAACCAAACACCAAGCCTTAAAAAAAGACAAATATCTAAGCTTTTACATCCTCTCTTTATCCAATCTGGATGCTAAGAGTGTAGCTCATGAATTGTTAAATTTATAACACAGTGACAGAAATCTATTATAATTGATTGTCATCATACCCTCTTATTGCTAATTTTTCTCTTTTTGTTTATTAAAAATAATGTAAATTTTTCGAGCATTCTAATATACACTGTTATGATCTCATAGAGTGAATAATGAAATCAGTTTACCTTTTCTTACTAGCATAAGAAACACACACACACACACTCTCTCTTAAATAGAATTTTTTCATGCCTTCACATAGCTCCTATCTCAGAAAATTATTTTAGATAACCACTCTCTCTATTTCAAATGCAAATCTTTCATATCTTCACATAGCTCCTATCTCGAAACGTTATTTTAGGTAACCAAGTTGAGAACATCAAATATGTGCACAAGCCCGTGAATATAATACAATGAAGTTAAAACTTTAAACAAGTATAATATAAGAAAAATACATTTGCATCTAACCATATCAAATTCAAACAGCATAGTAACAAACATTTGTCTGAAAGGGGGACAAAGTAGGGGCCAGTGTATAGTCCAAGTCCCCTCCTTTAACTTGGATAAACCTCAATCTATTTGCATGAAATCCAGTTTTATTTATGAAAACGTACACAAGACAAATTCACCTTAACTTACCACCTTTCCATAGACTGTAAAATCTAAGAGAAAGATGACTTACGGGTATCTCGCATCCCCTAGCTTTGCAGCATATTGAACCCTCAGTCGCAATCTGCGCATCTCAGACAGAGTCTGCAATGGATTTGTCGACTTGAGGCTTGTGACAATACCAGTGCATTTGGTACCGAATTTGTGAGGATGAGACCAATTTCCTGTAGAAAATGCTCTCCCAAGACCATTTGTAATGATTGAAGCATCGATGTATATATCCATTGACTTGATATTGCCATGTACTGTACAAGAAATAAAAAACAAAACCATAAATTCTGACATCCAGAAATGGCAAATACTTGTTATCTCGCAAGGTGGAAACCAGTGAACAGCAATGCTTTAATAGCACGTGCCAAAATCATCCCCAATCCAGATGAAAGTAAATTGAAGCGCCTCAAATCCTTGGCAATTGCAATATAGAATGTGATATTTAAGTAAAATACCTGAGAGTTCTCTCTGAATTCCTTTGGCCAATCGATTGCGGAAATGTCTAACCAAGCCCTGTAGTTCACGTCCCAGCAGCTCCCCTGCCAGTTCCAGTCTTTTGTTCTTGTAGTCATCTTTGTTTTCAACATGTCTTCGACCAAAATAAGATGATAAAAGACAATTGACCATGTATCCTAAAAACATGGCTTTTTGTTTATAACCCAAAATATATGGAAAAAGGTATTCTCTAATGGCCTCTTCAGTGTCTTCAGCTTTTTGAAATTTGCATTTCTTGAGTCTGTTATTGAGATAGTCCCGAACTTTATTTTTTCTTCGAAAATCTTTTATCTCTGCCTCTGCCTTGTATATAGATGACAACAATAACTCCCTCATCTCATGGTCATTGAATGCATTATTTATCATTTGCATCATCTCAAGATCTGATTCAACACCCAGGGCATAAAACATAAGCACAACCGGAACTGTAATTGACATGAAATTAACAGTAATCACTTCTCTTCCAGCCCGCCATTTGTCATCTTTTGATGTCTTGATGACTTTGACAAATACTTTCTTCTTATATATAGAAAATCCACTTGTACAAGGTGTGTATATTGCCATCCAACTTGGAGTATTTGATACCCATATCCGGTTTGCACACCGTTCTTCTTGTGCAATAAAGACCTGTCAAGCAAGTTTTTGGGATCATCATAAATTTAACAATCAGCTGTAGAATTACAATAAATATAAAGCATGTCTAAGAGTCCTATTCAAGTTATGTTCAATCAAATAGAAATTTGCTAAAAAAAAGATTGTCTTTTCCATCTAAAAGATTGTCATTGGAATTTGCTGTGCCATAAAGAGAAGATGCACATGAGTGATCTGCCTTAGAATTTCTATGACACGATACAAATGATTTGACAGAGCTAATACCGGATATATATCGCTTTCTTGTTAAGGGGATCACAGGTAAAGTAAGTAAATAGGAATAATGTAAAATAGGAACCCCCACCACATGGGAACTGCAAGCTCATCTTTGATGGAGCTTCTTCAGGGATATCCGGGCATAGCAGGGGCAAGGTGTCTCTTATGAGGAGCAAGGTTCCTTCCTTGGTGCTTTATTGGTGTGGATACCAAAAGGTATCAATGATGTGGTGGAAGCAAACGCCTTGATAGAGAGTTTTAAGCTGAACCTTTCCTTCTGAAAAAGGTTGATTATCATTGAGGAATATTCTGAAATTATCATTAGTGCAATGGTCAAGGGAGAGACCCAGCCTGAAAATTGGAAAACATTCTTAGGCTTCAGTCTGATAGAGGGGAACAATGTAAATTTTCTCTTTGGGTGCTGCAAAGAAAATTTAAGAGCCTTTCTATGCAAGTGATACCATGGACTGCATAATTTTTTTGAGCACAAATGAGAAAATTTAGGTGAGAAGTTATAAGAAGGCAGAGTCAAGAATCCAACTAGAAGGAAAAGCCTACATGCCAAGATGTCATATGGGCGGGAAAAGGCCTAAACAATAGGGGAGACTTCCAGTGCTACGTCCTGAGCAACCTCTGAAAATTAGCGGGCGAAACTTTCAGGGCTCCTATTTTATAGGGAAGATTCATTTCTCCTTGTAGTAGATTGGGAAAAACTTCATGGGCCCAGTCACTACAGAATTTTTTGGAGCATAAGCCCCTCCATGGGATCTCACTGATGTAAATCACACACCTGCGGCTCTGTATGCTAGATGAATGTTACAGCTCTTCCATAAAAATTATTAGAACTGTGAAATCAAACTATATCATAAGAGAGGAAGGAATCAAATATGGACAGCAGTATTCCACAATTCTGTAACCTACAGTAGACAACAGATATCACAGTAGAAAAAAATAGGTAGTGAACAGGGACTGTCAGAGTTAGAAATTAGCACCCAGATAATCCTTCGAACCAAAAAGAAGCCTACCCTTTGTTTATTTATCTCCTATCTTAACACGATGCAAATCCAAACTAAAAAAGGAGACTAATACTGAACGCCCAGTCTCCTATGGCAGTCAACTGCCCCTAAACTTATCCTTTTATTTGCTAAAAATAATCTAACCCAGTTCAGCTACATTTATTTATTCCACCCCAAAATGAGAGTGGTTACAAATTGCTAATTTTAGTAAAAAACAACCAACAACATTTCCAGTCAGCATGACAGGTGTGCATCATCCCCCCTTTCTTTCAAGATTCTAAACCTCCTGGTTCAGTTGAATTCAATTTTTTTAACTTCATGAGCTTCTCTTCTGTGATTCAGGTGTTATCAGAATCTAGTAATCCTTACCACATCACTAAATGCATATTATAATTCTTGGCCCTTGTAGAAGTAACCTCGCTGTCTAATATCTTCCCAATTTACTCTCTATTTCTTTGGCAAGTGTTTGGTCCACTCTCCAAGCACACTCTACTCTTGAATTTCTTCCAGGCTTGCATGATAAAGATAGAGATCTGCAACATTGAATATAGGACTGATGTCAAATTCTTCGGGCAAGTCTATCAAGTATGCATTCTTGCTGGTCTTCTTGAGAAGTTTGCAAGGACAAATTTTCTTTGATTTCAATTTATTGCAAGTGCCTTGAGGAAACCTCTCTTTACATAGGTACACCATGACTAGCTCACCCTCTTGGTTCACCTCTTCTCTCCAATGCAAGTTTGCATGAAATCTATACTGCTCATTTACTATTTGCAACCTTATCCTCACTTCTTGTTGCACTTCATGTATACGCTTTCACAAAGTCCTCCACATCTTGGCTATTCCATTTCCCCTAGGAACATCAGTTAAGCCCACTACTCCTTTTAAATTGTTCCCCAAAACAATATGAAAGGGAGATTTACCTGTAGACCTGTTGAAGCTAGAATTGAAAGCAAACTCTGCCTATGACAAGACTAAATCCCAGTGTTTTGGGCTATCCCCAACTAACACACCTCAGCAAAATTCCCAAGCTTCTGTTCACCACCTCCATCGGCCCATCAGTCTCAAGGTGATAGGATGAACCATACTGCAATATTTTGTCATGTTTTCTCCTCGAACTTCTCCAAAAGTGACTAAGAAATTTTGTATCCTGGTCACTTGTGATTGTTTTAGGCAGCTCATTCAAACGTACAATCTCTTTACAGAAAAAATCAGCAATCTTACTTGCATCATTTGTTTACTTACACAGAATAAAGTTGACCATTTTAGAGAACTGGTCCACCACAACCAAAATGGAATCATTACCTCTCTGAGTACAAGGCAATCCCAAGACATGATCCATTGAAATATCAGGCCATGGCCTTTCAAGCACAGGTAAAGTTTTATACAAACCATTGTTTTGTTGTCTGTCTTTAGACACTTGATAAATTCTCGATGTAGAAACAAATTTATTGATATCCATTCTTCCTCATCTAAAGCCAAAGAAACTTGTTACTTACCAAAGTGTAAGTCCTGTCTCTACCAAAATGACCTCCCAAGCCATTTGAATGCATTTCTTTAATCAGTTTTTCTCTCCTTGACCCAATCAGAATACAAAGTTGGAGTCCCTTACACAAAACTCCATCAGGAAATAAGTGTTCATGACGCACACTTGTCATGCTGGCTGGAGATGTTGTTGGGTGTGTTCTACCAAAAATAGCTATTTGTAACCACTTTTATTTTGAGGTGGAATAAATAAATGTATCTGAAATGGATTAGATTATTTTTTAACAAATAAAAGGCTAAGTTTAGGGGCAGTTGACTACCATAGGAAACTGGGGGTTCAATATTAGTTCCCTTTTTTATTTGGATTTGCGTTGTGTTAAGATAGGAGAGAAATAAGCAAAGGTTAGGCTTCTTTTTTGTTCTTAGGAATTTCTAGGTGTTGGTTATTGACTCTTACAATCCTTGTTCAGTAACCTTTTTTGCTATTGTGTTTTATGTTGTCTACTGTAGGTTACAGAATCACGGAAGCCTGTTGTCCATATTTGATTCTTGCATCTCTTGGGATATTGTTTGATTTAATAGTTCTAATAAATTTTATAAAGTTTTCGTGACATTTATCTAGCATGTAGAGGAAGATGTGTGTGATTTACATCAGTTGGTATCAAAGCACCATGGCCCAAAAGAGGATTGCATGTGACTAGGCAAGAAGAGACATGATGAAATTGAATTACATAGAGGAGAAACATAGAAATTGAATTACTCATAAGGTCAAAGGCCCTTGAGGCTAGGTTGTCTCGTGAGGATTCAAAGGAAGAACCAGAGGTTCAAAGTTCTTGAGTTGGAGACATAGATCCCATGGAAAGGTTTATTGAAGTTGTTTCCAAATAAGGAGCCAGGGTTAAGATTAAAGTCCTTGATTTTAAAGGTTAACTAAATCAAAAAGTGTTCATGGCTTGGATTCAAGAACTAGAGAAATATTATGAGATGGAAGGAATTGAGGTAACTGATCCTCGAAGAATAAAAGTTGCAGCATCAAAAATGAAGTTCCACGTTGCTCCATGGTCGGACAATCTCCAAAATCTTAGGAGAAGACAAGGGAAAGAGAAAATCAGAATGTGGCCAAAGATGCTTAAACATTTAAAAGCTACATCACCAATCTCTAAAATGTTAGGAAAAGACAAGGGAAAGTGAAAATCAGAATGTGGCCAAAGATGATAAAACATTTAAAAGCGAAGTTTATTCCATCTGATTATCACAAAAATCTTTTTAGGGAGTTTCAAAATTTAACGTAGAAAGAGTCATCAATACAAACTTAAATTAAACAATTTCCAAGGCTGCAAATCAAGACTAACTCATAAGAAGATGATGAGCATGCAACATCAAGATAGATTGATCTGCTTAGATTTCAACTCCAATGCGAGCACCGTGGATTGGGCATTTCAGTTTGCCTTGAGAACAGAGGAAAAATTGAATAGGTGGGGAAAAGTGGTAAGAAAAAGAGGTGGCAACAATTTGAATAGAGGAAGGGGATGTTCTTCTAAAACCACAAAGGAAGAAGATCTACAAGAAAGTAAGGAGCCAACGACTGATTATGATGGAAGAGGCGCTTTTACAGGTCGGCATAGGGGTAGAAGCCAACAAAGGTTTTCGCATTGGAGACCCTTGAACTGCTATAATTGTGGCAGACCTCATAAAGCCATTGAGTTCCTAACGGATCTACGATGGTTCCGGAGGAACCCCAAGTAGAAGGAATTGAAGCCAATATTGGAGACAACTTGATATGCAAAGAACCTTAATAGCAAGATACCAAGAGGCCCCTAAAGCAGATTGGAGAAGAAAGAGAATGTTCTGGACAAAATGCAAGTGTACAAGGTGGTTGTAGATGGAGGGTCAACTGATAATTTGGTAAGTACAGAAATGGTGCAAAAATTACAGCTTGCTTGCATTCCAAAGTCAAATCCATTTAAGATTTCTTGGTTGAAAAAGGATCATAGTGTTCCTATGAATCAATCTCGTCTTGTTGATTTCAAAATTGGTCCTTATGAAGACGGTGTTATGTGACGTAGTACCAATCAATGCTTGTCATTTGTTGTTGAAAAGGCCTTGACAATATGACTGAAAAATAATCCATAATGGAAAAGAGAAAACTTACGAAGTAAAACATGAGGAGAAAAAACATCTTCTAAAACAATGGAAAGAGGAAGGGATGTCTAAAATATCCATAGTAGCATTGGGTTATAAAAATTATGTGAACAAACTAAAGGAGAAGTTTTCCATCTTTTATGCTGTAGAGAAAAAAGAAGACATGAAGAGAAACTGCCATGAGGTGCAGAGACTATGTGCAAAGTATAAATATGGAATCCCAACAGAATTACCAGGGGCTTGCCTCCTTCACAAGGCATTACACACCATATTGATTTAGTGTCAAGATCAAAGTTTCCTAATGTTGGCTATATTTTCTGCATAGCATAAAACCTAGGCAGTCATAAGATAAATCTCCCTCATTTACCAGTGAGACTCTTGTGTGAGATTTGTCAATTAAAGTATGTTAGTATCTATATGGGGTTTTACTTTAACTATTCAGCTCATGAACCATAGCTGTACAGTTCTGCAGCAAGTAAGCAGCTGTTTAAGAAAATAAATATTTATAGAAGAAGGGAATTATAAAAACACAGAGAAGAAATGGGGAATATGTGCATCCCAATCAATAGATAACAGAGTTGATTGCATGCACATAGAAGAAACCAATAGATATCAACACAGAATTATAAGCAAAAGTAGCTCTAGATCTGGATCTAAAATAACAAAGTTTATTCAAAGATCTAAGATGGAAAGCTAGAAACAAAATACACCGTGACACAAAGTTCTCCGGAAATCTGCTCCTGTATATTCCTTTGCTTCAAGTGGCTCTCAAGGGTTTCAGCACAAAGTCTGGAACACAAGAATGTTGCTTACCAGAGGAGAATTGGTAAGCAACATTCTTGTGTTCCAGACTTTGTGCTGAAACCCTTGAGAGCCACTTGAAGCAAAGGAATATACAGGAGCAGATTTCCGGAGAACTTTGTGTCACGGTGTATTTTGTTTCTAGCTTTCTATCTTAGATCTTTGAATAAACTGTGTTATTTTAGATCTAGATCTAGAGCTACCTTTGCTTATAATTCTGTGTTGATATCTATTGGTTTCTTCTATGTGCATGCAATCAACTCTGTTATCTATTGATTGGATGCACATCTTCCCCATTTCTTCTCTGTGTTTATATAATTCCCTTTCCCTTCTATAAATATTTCCTTTCTTAAACAACTGCTTACTTGTTGCAGAACTGTACAGCTATGGTTCATGAGGCTGAATAGTTAAAGTAAAACCCCATATAGATATTACCATACTTTAATTGACAAATCTGACACAGGAGCCTCACCGGTAAATGAGGGAGATTTATCTCATGACTGCCTAGGTTTTCATGCTATGCAGAAAATCTAGCCAACAGTTTTTGGCGACTCCGCTGGGGAACAACACAAATTAGTAGATCAAAGCTTTCTCAAAGATTAGAAGCCATACAAATCCAGTCTGAACGTCATTCACCCGAAGAAGAGTGCAAGGAAACTGATCATCCAGATCCAGGAGCAATCAATTTCAGCATAATCCAAATCAGCTCACCAGGAAGGAATTATTCATCAAGTCTATCTTCAAAGAAGACGTGCTGGAATCATTCAAGTCATGATACAGAATCAGCCACTTGCCCGGTGAATGCATAGTACCTGTTCCATGGGGAGCAGCTTTCGGGCCTTTGAATTTGACTCCTCCTATGCATGATCTACCTAAAGGGACGAGAAAGAATTTTCCGAAATTCTTTGGAGATGGCAAGCAGAATCCAGATGACCACTTGGCTGCATTTTTCATATCTTATGGAGTGCTTGCAGTTGAACATGAAGATGTAATCTGTCAGACTCTTCATAGAGACTCTGCATGACTTGGCTGGAGAATGGTTCTACCGGCTAGCTCTGGCACCATAACCAACTGGGCTACTATGCGGGATGCGTTCTTGAAAAGATTCAAGGCAGCTGAAGATTCCAGTACATTGATTACTCAGCTCACTCAGTTGAAGAAGGAGCCACATGAGCACATGCGGGATTTTATTGCAAAATTCCAAAGATTACTGTACAAAATTCTGGCTTCTGCTTCTCTGAATGATGAGAATCAAAAGGTATTCTTCATCAATGCTTTACTTCCTGAAGTAAGCTATCAACTGCGAAGAGCACGTCCTGCTGATTTGTTAGCAGCTCAAAACATGGCAGTTGAAATTGAAGACGACCTCATCATGGCTGGAAAGATAAAGAGCAACACTTCTAGAGCTGAAAGTTCATCCTTTGCTACTACTTCCGATTCACTACTGCAAAAGTTAGCAAATGAGATGTTGTAGATGAAGAAACAAATGGCTCAAATGGCTCAAGGCAACAATACTGCCCCTTGCTCGGAATTTCAACAACAACCGGAACTACATTGCTGGTTCCCAAAGATTAGCAATTGAAGCTGCTCCCAGAAACAATGTGGAGATGAATGAAGAAGACCAAGAAGCTGACGCTGATCAGCTCGAGGATGATGATTTTATAGGTCCTGCTGGCGACTCCAACATTAATTACCTAAACTACAAATATGAACATGAGTATGAGGACTTCTTGAAGATGATCATGGTCATGCATATGCAGTACTTACAAGATCACAAACTCGCCAAGCTGAGGCATTAGCTGACGAACAAAGAAGGGGCAGCCCTTTACCTTCTTCTTTAGCTCCCAGAGATAAGAATGTGAGTTCTTCATTTCAACCATAGAAAGAAGCTCAGGTATCTAAATCTATACCTTCTTTTGACATTATTGATCATGCCAAGAAAACTAGGTTCAAATGTCAGAAGCTGAATACTTGAGAGCCTTTCCTGAGCAGTTAAATAGGCTAGTCAAATATGTGCAATCACCAGGACAATCCAATACATCAAAAGGCCTTTTGCCTAAGCCCAAAGATACTCCTCCCAGAACAACACTGCAGTTGTTAAATCCTCACCATCTTCTGAAAGAGTGGAACCTTTCTATGTCTCCTTATTGCTTAATGGTTTCAAGTTAAGCAATTGCATTTTAGATTCAGGTGCTTCTGACAATGTCATGCCAGCTAAAGTTGTAGATGCTCTTGGGCTTACCTTGACAAAGACCATAAAAAGGTGTTATTCCATGGAGAGACAAGTCCCTTTAATCGGACAAATCAAAGATGCACAAGCTGTTCTGACAGCTTTTCCTGACAAAAGATTAAAGATGACAATTCTAGTTGCAGATATTCCTGTCTCCTACGGGATGTTGCTGAGCAGAAACTTCTGCAAAGAGCTGGGAGGAGAAGTAAAGATGGATTGGTCCTGTGTGCATATTCCTATCAAAGGGATTAACCATAAGCTGGAGCCGGAAAAGAAGTCCAGGTACACGGTTACAAAATCTGAGGATCCTAGATCTCAGATTCTTTTTCAAGGAATCTGACCGTGGGGTCTATTTCTTGGAAACGGATAAAGACATTCTAGAGCTAGAACTTCGACCAGAGCCAGAGCCAACAAAAGAAGAAGAAAAATTTTGGACTCTGGAGTTTAAAGGCACATGTTGTTCTTTTGGATCAGGAGCTGGCGCTCTACTAATATCTCCAAATCATGAGATATTTCCATACTCCCACAAGCTGATGTTCGAGAACACCAATAATACGGCGGAGTATGAAGCCTTGCTACTAGGAATGGAGCAAGCTAAAAAGAAAGGAGTAAAACTCCTCAAAGCCCAAGGAGATGCTGAACTTCTAGTAAAGCAGGTTCGAGGGAAAAGTCAAGTCAAAAGAGATAAGATGGAGCATTACAGAGATAGAGTACTTTCTGCCACATTCGATTTTGCAACCTTCTCTATTGACTTCATTCCAATAAATCAAAACTCCAAGGCAGATTCTTTGGCAGTCACGGCTGCACTATTGAATCCGGATAGACCACCGTCCATATTCAGACAAGGAAACTATAAAGTGGAGATGGTCTACCGCCCCAAAGTCCCTGAACAAACATCTGCATGTCTGCATGTTGAAGGGAGTGAATCACCACCATGAACAAACAGTCAAAGGAAATGTTGATCCAGGTTATGATGACAGTAGTGGAGTAGTCCAACCAAAAGGTAACAAAACCCCCAAGGATTTAGTTTCCTTAGTAGAGACTTTCAACAAGCATGATCAATACTTGAAGAAGAACAAAGAATATGGTGATAGTTCTTCCTCAGAAATGCAGCAAATAAATCTGGGAATGGAGCAAGTTGATGCAGACTTACCCACTGCAGAAAGAAGAAAGGATGAGCCACCACCAGATGAAGTTGATAAGGACTTGCCCAAGTATTTGACAAGAAGGCCAGAGAAAGGAAGTTCGAGATCGGAGACTGGGTACTCTGGTGGGACATGAGATATGAACCGAAGGGCATGCATGACAAATCTGATTCACTCTGGAAAGGGCCCTTCGTGATCAAAAGAGCTGCAGGAATGGACCTTACTTCCTTGCCTACCGGGATGGAATTGAGTTACCACTTCCTTTCAACGGGCAACATCTGAAGCTGTTCCGGACATGAAGAGCAGGGTAAAACCTGTATGTATATAAATAAAACCTTGTTTGTTTTTCCTTGTTTTTGTTTTTGTGTTGTGTTGTTTTTGTTTGCCTGACCCTGTGCCCAAAAGACAAGATGAAACCAGAGATGCTGGGATCTCATCTTTTCCCTTGTCATTTTGACAGAGAAAAAGATGTCCACAGACGGAGCCGACTAGTGTCCCCAGATTTCATCCTGAAATCTGAGACTACCCTATCCGAAAAAATTTCATACTTTTAAAATAATGGGTCGTTTTGTGTTTTTATTGCCAGAAAGTTCCTGTAATGTGTCAAGATATTCCCAAGGAGCCATATTAGCCATTTTCGCCAAATACCCAGATGCCCAAAATTGTTATATTCTGTCGTCGGGATTTGCCTGCGGGAAATTTGTATTTAATTATTTTGAGCCCCGTTTGAGGCAATTTGCGCTCCGGTTTAACCCTGTTGTGATCGTACATATCGTTATTCCATATACCAGTAGGGTTTTAACCAAGAATGAATCCTGGGCTTTATTTGTAACTTCTGGCAATGTTTTGTGTTTTTTGTGTTTTCCCGTTTCGTTTTCTGTGAAATTTCTCTGGATCAATTCTTTGCCGGTTTGGCCTGATTCTTGGCCTGGAGTATCTAGAGATCACATACGCACGTTGTGCCAGAAGGAATTCGCCATCGGAGGTCTGGTTCTCTTGGAAAAGACGAAGTCGTGCACCAAAAAGCTTCTTCTGGGCTGGCCGCATTTTTGGAAAAAGAGGGTTTGAAGTGAATCATGGGATTTTTGGAAGCAGCAGGCAGGTGGGAATTTTGTACCTGCCTAGCAGGGTACTTTTTCCCATGGAAGCAACGTCACTTAAGTCACAATGGGAAAATTAGAGGCAACAGGCAGGCGGGAATTTCTTACCTGCCTTGTAGGGTAAAAATTCCCATTGTGAAATAAAAGAAAAATCACTTAAGTGAATCATGGGATTTTATTGCCTGCCTTGCAGGGTAAATAATCCCATTATGAAAGTCAAACGACTTAAGTGAATCATGGGATTTTCAGGGCTGCCTTGCAGGTAAATAATCCCATTGTCATGTGATTTTTAAAAATAGAATTATTTATGCCAAAACAGTGCGATTTCCCACCTTGGGGAAGTAAAGAAAAAACCTTAAATTAATTAATTTAATAATCCCATTATTCACCCAATTTTGGCGCCCAGGGTAAATAACATTGCTTGTGACTTTTAAAAAAGTCAACAAAGGGACCCAGTGGACAAAAGGGAAGTTTGAAATAGACAGTTCTAAAATTAAATAAATATTATTTATTTAATGCAGCCCCTTCATGTCAAAAAGTGCGCCCCATTTGGGAGAGAAATAATACTTTTTAAAGTATTAAATGATTAAATTAATTCCTATTTTCAGTGGCTAAGGTCAAAGCATACTGTGAGGCTTGAGTTAACTGGAAGCAGAAGTCTAAAATTAAATAAATTTATTTTATTTAATGGCAGCCATAAGCATGCACAAAATAGGCACCCCATTTGAAGAGTGAAGCTTATTAATTAATTAATTAATTAATTGCCAGTAATAGGAAAGGCATTAATTAATTATAGAATCATAAGGATTATATAAGCAGGGGCTGCCATAAGGATGAATTAATTAATTCACAGGCAGAGAAGTGCAGCCCAGAGGAAAAGTGCGCCCCATTTGGAGAGGATTTTTGCTCAGAAGAAAGTGAAATTAATGCTGAAAGCTTCCAATTTTGGCGCACAGGTTGAAGGAGGTTGATTTGTGTCTGGATAATTGTTTGCATAAGTGATACATGTGCTCAGGTGAAGTTGGTAAAATTCATGCTTGCTTTGCATGCAAATAAAACATCAAATTTTGGGGCAGCAGGCTTGAATTATGCAGATTTTTATGATTAAAATCCACTGTTCATGTTCCGGTTGCCATCTTTGTCTGAATTAATTGCAGGAATTCATTACAGGTGCTTTTATAAGAGAAAGGGAGCTTAAATCAATGTCCAATACATTGAATATATCCTCTCGAATCTGAAGAATTATCCAGATCTGCACCAGTTTTGAAGAATTCCGGCCGAATAAGAAGAAAAAGAATTGTTCAGACAAAGATTGCTCCAGCCATGGCAAAGCGGGATGAAAGAGAAAGCTCAACGGAATCATGCGTAGCTTCTAGATTTGCTGAAGTCAATAGGCCCAAATCCAGATCCAGATCTCATAATTGCAAAAGCTTCTGGCACAAAGGCTTCATCCTCTTGTTTCTGAATGCAGCCCGTGAAGAAGTCAGTGCGTGGAAAATTTCTTCCAGGATCTTGTGCATGTGCTCTCAATCTTCCAGTTGAAGCCTTCATTGAAGTTGCATTCACCCGGAGTGCTTTCCAGATTTTTTAATTGCTCATATGCAATTAAAAATAAAAATGATGAGTTATTTATGGCAACATTGCACTGATGCATGTACTGGAGAAGAACTGCAAAAGCTTCAAGGATAAGAGGGAAGACAAGGCAAAGGCAACACTCGTAAGCAAGTTTCTAGATCCAGCTTGTTTCCAGATCCAGCTTGCTTCCAGATCCAGCAACTTCTAGATCCAGCCATCCAGTTTGGTGAGAATCAAAGGCAAAAGAATCAACTGCATGCAGAATATGAAAAAGGACAAGACTGCAGCTTTCCTCTTTCTTCTTCTTTCTCTTATTTCCTCCGACAAAGTAATTGAGCGATCAATTAAATTATACAACTTAAGTGATTGGTTTAAAAGCCATTACTTGAAGAAGTCAACTACTTGGAGATAGGTGGCAGACGTGCAAAATAGAAGGTTCTATTTTCAGTTGCAAATCATGCATGTCATGCAAAGAGGAATTCCAGGAGGGAGATTGCCAGTTGTTTCCTTTCCCACTTCCACATGTGCCAGTTCAACTAAAAGCTTCCAACTTGTAATTGCCCCTCTACATTCTATAAGTAGAGGAAGAACCTTCGGGTTAAGAATCAGAATTTGTAAGCAGCATCCTTGTGTTCCAGACTTTGTGCTGAAACCCTTGAGAGCCACTTGAAGCAAAGGAATATACAGGAGCAGATTTCCGGAGAACTTTGTGTCACAGTGTATTGTGTTTCTAGCTTTTATATCTTAGATCTTTTAAATAAACTTTGTGTTATTTTAGATCTAGATCTAGAGCTTCCTTTGCTTATAATTCTGTGTTTATATCTATTGGTTTCTTCTATGTGCATGCAATCAACTCTGTTATCTATTGATTGGGATGCACATCTTCCCCATTTCTTCTCTGTGTTTATATAATTCCCTTCTTCTATAAATATTTCCTTTCTTAAACAGCTGCTTACTTGCTGCAGAACTGTACAACTATGGTTCATGAGCTGAACAGTTAAAGTAAAACCCCATATAGATACTAGCATATTTTAATTGACAAATCTGACACGGGAGCCTCACCGGTAAATGAGGGAGATTTATCTCATGACTGCCTAGGTTTTGTGCTATGCAGAAAATCTAGCCAACACCTAATCAAGTTGCTTACAGGTTAGGTCCACAAGAGTGAGAAAATGAGAAGGCAAATATTAGATTTTGTCAGAGAAAGGGTATCAAAAGTAAGTGCATGATTCTTTGCTGTCACACCAACCCTAATATCACTTAATGAAAGGAAGAAAGTGGAGAATGTGTGTGGAATATAGAACCATCAATAGGATTACAGTATGAAAGTTCTGGTATTTGTTGCCTTAGAAGTACACCATGATGTATTAAGCCCTACTTGGTTGGTGCTAAGATTTTCACCAGAGATTGATTGCCCGGATGAGTGGTTACCATCAAATCTGGATCCAAGAAGGGGATGAATGGAAGACAACCTTTGAGACATGTCAAGGAGGAATTTTGTATGAGTGGTTAGTGATGCCATTCAAGATGTCTAATGTTCTTGCCACTTTTATGCAAACTATGAACCAAACATTAGACCTTACATTGGAAATTTTGTTATCAGTTCCCAAACTGACAATATTTTTATGTTTAGTAGATTTAGAGAATTTGGATCATTTGAAAAGAGTGATAGACTTAAGAGAGGATAGGTTGTTCTCTAAATCATGGGAAGAGTGAATTTTGCTTAGCCAGAAAAGTTGAATTCCTTATTCTTGGATAGTGTGATTTCAGCAAATGGAGGTGAGCATGGACCATGTAGAAAAGATTAAGGAAACTCGAATGGCCATTATCGACTAAAAGCATAAAATATGAAATATGAGGTCATTTCATGGATTAGTACATCTTTTATAAGATATTATTAGAAATTTCATGTGGTCATCTAAGTGCATCCATTAACTGCAATTGGACCTAAGAGAAGTCATTTTCCTTGACTCGGGCAGTTAAAAGAAGTTTTGGAGCTTAAAATATGCAAATCTGTGATAGAAGCTCCGATTGATGGGATTCATTGATCCATGGTTTACTCATGGAGAATATTTTGCACCTTGTTTGTACTAAATTAGGTTCTGAATTAGTCGGGAATGAATCATTCCTAGAAAGTGTGTTCAAACCACCTTGTGAAGGGTGATTATAGTGAAATCTGCTTCGAAATGAGACTTGCGTAAGTGATATGGTACAATGAATCACTTAGATGAAAGGGCTCTTTATCAAAGGATGCAGCCGACATTGTTCATCCTTTTGGAAAAAGGGGGAATGCATTTCATATTGCATGAGATGAAATTTTTTTCCTCATCCAAATGACAAACAATCAATGCGCTGAAGTATATAAAGTATTCGCTATAAAAGTAGATGTGTACCTCGAGGATGAAATGATCCCTCTTTCGTGAAGGATCTTATACATGTTATCTTGCAATGTCCGAGTACGGAAAAACTTGTATCTGTCCAGGAGATGCTTTGAAGTAGAATGTCACTTGCAAACAATGACTAATGTCTTGGAGTGGGGTTTCAAAGAAATGATGCCTTGAAATGTCTGTGCAATGCTTATCCCTAGCTTATCCAACCCAATGATGTTTGGTGCACACATAAGAACATTCATCCAGCAAGGGTAGTTATGTGGGGAATTTAATTATAAATACATTATTCAGGTCAATAGGTAACTCATTTTATTAGTGCAGAAGTGACTGACTTTCAAATTTCCATTGGAAGAGCTTTGAGGACTGGGAAAACATGAAGCATTGCCCCAATTGCCTTCAATTTGAGCTGCTGATGTGGCCTTCAATTCACTTGGTAGGAACGAAGGACGGAAAGTAGCGAGTTGGTAAGTTTGGAATTTTTTGCCTCAGGCTTGAGGAAGTCATTTCAATGGCCACTTTGTTTCTAAATGTTATCTCCTAGTGCAAGTTATCTAAAGGCATGAGTTAACAATCCACGTGATAAGAGTGGCATTCCAGCCACTAAAGCAACTTCTAGGAAATTTATTACCCAAGCATGATTCCATGGCTATACAAATACTTGCCATAGAGAGGACTTAACTCATGAATATGTACAACTGACCCTTTCCTGGGCAATTCTGCTAACGACCTGCAAAAGATTATGATCTCATTTTTAAATGCAACAGAGTAAAGAAAATCAATCATGTCTATAAGGATTGAAGTTCATGAAGATCATGTCAATAAATCACCCTTGTTTTCACTTTAATGTACTAATTTGTTATGTCTGTCCATATGCTTAACATGATGAAAAGCAAGGAAATACTAAAAAGGCAACTGAATGCTGAACAGTTTCTGGTCATCAAAGTAATGTTAGGATTGCGGCTGTAAGATGGAAAGTCCTAGATGTATGGCTATACCAAATCCATCAAAAAGCCTGTACCAAACTTGCATGGGGAATTGTTCATAGAAAATCTTGTATCACCCATATTGCTGAATCAGAAATTATTCAAGTCAGTTCAACAAATGTACGTGCAATTCCCAAGTGGGTGCGCTGCAGGCAATCAAATGCAATAACAAGTTGAGAATGACATGTCTCACTCCAATTGCAACCTCAAAATCAATCCTAAGCCCAGAGAGCTGAATGGTTATGCCTTAGATGATTCCTCAGAATAGACTTATGAGGGTTACGATTGTATTTTCAGGCAACATACCCAAGGGTTTTCGTCCCCAAGTGCATGACCTTGGTAGAGCATCAACCCACAACTTACAATGGGCTCCCAATACTATATCGTTCTTTCAGGCTGTAGTTTAGCATGACTACAAAATGATGCCTTAATCACTATTGTTGATCAAAGGGCCTCCGTTCGGTTGCAACTCAGTAGTGGCAAGGCATAGTCATCCTTGGCGCTTACAGGGAGATTAAGATATTTCATAAGATTAGAGGCACTAAATTAGGATCTCATTTGGATAGGAAAGCATATAGTTCCAATGTGTTTGGCCCAGGAGTAGATATACCACGATATTGTACACGGAGGCAATGGAACATTGACAGGGGTATGCAAGGTAGCTACCTCCATTGCTATAATGTACTTGGGCCTACAAGAGATTGTGAAATGGCAATGATTGGTGGACCTTTCACTTAGAGTAGCTCTCAAAGGATCTAGATTATTGGGAGATTACAACATGCGTTTTGAACAGTAACTCATTGAATAAAATACCAAGAGCTTTTGATGTGGGAAAGACTTTGATGAGAGGCCATATGGTATGTGGCCAAATGTCCCCTTTTCCAAGACTAGTTCGATTTGGAGACTTTGAGCCCATTCCACTTCCCGTGCAAGAAGAAATGTGAACAAGGGAAGTGATTGTCATATTTTTCAGTTATTTCTCGTGAGCATTTGCATTCTTTTTTTATATTTTTCTACACAAGTTAGGTCGGCTGGGCACCAAGGAAGGTGAAAAGCCAAAGGGAAAATAAAAGTAAAGCATCCTTATGAGGTCGGTCAGATAGTTTGGAGGCTTCCTAATAGGTTTTGGTGCCACAAAAGGGTAGTAAAAGAGGGTTCGCTTGGCTCATTTGGGCATCATGATCTTGTCAAAAATATACATTGCATGGTTTTTGGGTTGATTGCTCAAATTACTTCCACTTAAGGGGGAAAATTCTTTGGTGTGGCTAACAAGGAGGACAAAACCCCCTTGCTTGATTGAAGAACGAAAACTCTTCAATTTGTGTTTCCAAGAGCTTCAAAGAAGATTGATGTTGCAGATTTTCAGCTAGGGTTTGATTGGAGAAGAGCTAACTAGGGTTTGATTGTCATTTTTGGGCCCTCTCCTAGGGTAGCGACTTGCTTAGAGGTGGAGTTGGGTGCCATCTAGGGCACATTTCTTCATTTGGAGTTGATATTCATATTCCTCATAATTTTAGAGGCTTGATTGCACACTTTCATGAGATTTTTGGGGCTTGGAATCTCCATTTCCAGCCATTGTTGTGAGCTGTAATTTCTGTTGTCACTAAATTTAACTAACAGTTGTGTGGAATTTTTCCATAATTTGCATATAATCTGGAGTGTTTTTTGCTTCGTGTTTGTTCCATTTGTTGAGTATAATATTATGGAGAATTTATCCATCCATTTTCAGCTTGTTTGGGGAGAGTTTGATGCCCTAAAAGTGCAAATACAGTTCGCTGCTAGGGTTTCTGATATTTTCAGATCTGTTGTCATAAAAATCAGATTAATCTCAATTGGGATTGGTGTTATTTCTTTATTTTTCAGTTTTGACCCTAAAAGGGATATTACAAAGTATTATAGCAAAAGCCTTCCATTAAACAACTGTAGTCCCAATTTCTAGAAAATAAAGGATTTGAGGAAATCACATAAGCTTGCAAAGAGATTTAGATTAAAAAATCAGTTGGTTTCCATTGAGGTGAGACATTAATTTTTTGAGTGAATGAGGTTTGTTTTGAATCGTAGAAGCAATTCCAAGATGCACAGAAGCGCCATATCTAACTTAGGGTGGTAATGCATGTATTTTAAGACAATTGTACAAGTCTTTGTTTCTGGATTGAGAAGCCACAGAGGAGGAAAGGGAAACACCAAGCAAGCAAACACACTCATACCACAACCAATCAACCTTTACATTAGTAGGATGACCACTTCCATTGTGGCGTCACTCCCATTGGCATAAGGATCATGGTATATTGGTGGTTATATGTTGTCATGGACCAAGCCTACCAACCAATGCAAGATTATTTTTTTTGAATGAATGAAGATGTTAGTCATAAAAGCGATTCCAAGATGCACAGAACAAGATTCTTTTCAGTGTAATAATGCTACAAAAGAGGAGAGGGGAAGGCTGAGTAAGAGAACATACTCACCTCGCAATCAATCAACCATTAAGTTGGCACTTTCCGAAAAGAATTACTTTCCACGAAAAAATTAAACTTTGTTTATTGTTGTGTTTCTAAGACCATATGTTGATGCATGTCTTAATACAATGTGCTGGTACGCATTTTGGAGTTAAAGGTCATCCCACAGTGACATGTAAATAAAGATTGCCATTTCTGAGAATGAAAGTGGGGATATGACATGTAAGATGTTCAACTTTTGTGAAAATAAGGGAACCAAAAGTATAAGGAGGTTCAACTTTGTTAGACATGACCTGAAACTGTCCATGGTTGCGCCCATCAATTGTTCTAGAGGATTGAGTAAAGTACTATATGATTCCTTGGACAAGGAATGGTCAAAGTTAACCGAAACATGCTGCCCACCACTAAAATGTAATATTCCTCAATACTACTTTGGAGGTAGATAGAAGTATTGAATTATTAAACTAATTTGCTTCGAAGATAAGGAAACATTCATAAGAAACTAGTATCAATTGTGAAATATATGAGGAGAAATACAAGTACCTATACATGCAATACTTGAACTCTTACCCATGTTTTTAGTTAACTCCCCTTCCTCTAGTTGGACAAATGTAAAGATGTGTACATCAATTGTGAAATATATGAGGAGAAATACAAGTACCTATATATGCAATACTTGAACTCTTTCCCATGTTTTTAGTCTAATTCCCCTTCCTCTTGTTGGACAAATGTAAAGATTTGTACAATTAAATTACAAATATATATATGAAGACAAAGCTCTAAGCTAGGCTATAATATTCAAATTAGCGAAAGTGAAGATCCTGAATTGACAAAAAAATCATAAATAGGATGTATCCCACAATAGTGGTGAACAATACAAAGAAACTTCTTTCCCCAATTTGGCACGAGTAGTTTTTTTCTTAAAAGCATATTAAACCCTTGTGTTGAGTGCATTATGTAGATGAAAGTACAACATTTGTATATTTGGAGAAAATAAAATAAAAATTGTAATATCCCTCTTGGGACTGAAACTGGAGAAAAGGGGTTAACCGGCTGTCCCGAACAGATTTGATCTTGAAACACTTTTAATTATTCACACAAAAAAATGATAATAACTGAAAACTAATCTAAATCAGCAATCTCCAAGGGCAGGGAACTAAGGAATTCAAGTCCACTTGTCAGTATGTGGTGTCCCTAAAAATTTCATTTGGAAATCTTGGGATACACCCCTTTAAAATTTTGGTCTTTTTGACTTGTGCTGATTAGCTCAGGATTCCTTCAGGAGATTGCAAGAGGTAGCTTGATCCAAAAAGGTGCAATAATGCATTGTTATGAAAATAAGAAAAATACTGCCACCATTGCATAGAGCTCGAGAAAATATACACTTTTAGAAAAAAACGACACCTAAAACGGAGCCACAGAGTGAAAGTTATGGTGCTTGCAAATTTTTGCTGCTTCATCTTCTCGCACCCTTTCCAAATATGGAAAATTTTAATCTACTACTTGTGTTTTCTTCACCGAAAATCCAAAAAATGGAAATAAAATGCTTCTTAGACCAAAACGCAAAAGCGCAATCTGCCTTCCACTTTCTAATTTCTTGCTGCCCTTCCATAAGTGATGAGTCTCTCACGCAATTGCCAAAAGCACAAGTCATTTTACCAAATCGCATGGTTTTGGCATGCCCTTTGTCTTCTCACCATAAGTAGACTTCACAATCTAAGTGAAATCAGTGGCAATTTTCCTTAGAAGCCATGCAAAGTCACTGGAAAAGTGCAATATCGTGGTTTTCCAATATCCAATCGTATCTTTTGCACAATAATCCTCAGTTGCAGAATTCCATGAAATTCATAAAGTGGGGCAATTTACTGGATGTTTGTCGTGGAATTTGGTTGCAACTTGATCTTACTTTATTTTCACGTCACTTTAAGTGAAAAGCAGAAATTTTGGAGCTACCTGCAAATCGTGGAAATTTGGAGGCTTCCTAGTACGTTCTATTTTCAACACACAATTTGGAAGGAGAATTCACTTAAGGGGAAATCAGTGGGAATTATGAGGTCTTTGTCTTCCAAAATAAAGTGAAATTTCACTCTTCCTAATCTCCACGCACCATTTTCACACTAAAGTGATTTTATGTGAAACATGCCAGTCTGCTGTCTTCTATTTTATAAGAATCCTCTGGACCTTCTAGAAATTCACATAAGTCATTCCACTGCCAAAAGTCCATGACTTTCTTAAAGGGGCAATTTCACTTTTGTGATTAGGGGGTGAATATTTCCAGCTTCCTTGTCTTCATGTTTTTCCACAAAAGCATCCTCCACCTTGGAATTCCACACAATTGTTAGTAGTGCAAATTTTGGGGGCTTCAAATGGTAAAGGTGAATATTCCCACTTCTAAGCCAAGTCGTGGCTTTTTCCACAATTGGTAGCCAAAAAGTGCGAACTCATTCTGCATAGCTACCATGCCTAAAGTTGAGTTTCAACGCAAATTCCAATTTTAGCAAGAGTCATGGCACCGATGTTAGGAAGTTATTCATACATTGCATGCAAATTGCCTCTTCAGAAGCCTATGCATGTGCTTCCCAATCTTCCAATTGAAGCCCACATTGGGTTTACTTAAATTTGTCCTTCACCCGGAAGTGCTTTCCGAGAATTCAGAATTGCTCATATGCAATTAAAAATAAAAGGGTGATGAGTTTTGTCCTGAATTGTTTACGGCAAGCATTTCACTGGTGCATATACTTGGAGAAGAATTGCAAAAGCTTCAAGGATAAGAGGGGAAGACAAGTTAGAGACAACACATGCAAGAAAAATCACGGTTAGTTGCTTCCTAGATCTAGTTTAGTGAGAATCAAAGGCAAAGAGTCAACCGCACGTGCAGGAGAAAAGAGCTTCTCAGATTCAAGGTAGAAATATCATCCAAATCATTCATGAGGGCGGAAGTGCAATACAGGTTGGATCAGCATGTAGAGTATGGAAGAAGAACAAAACTGAGAGTGTTACAGCTTTGGAATAATTTCTTTTCTCTCTTTCTTCTTTCTCTTATTTTCTCCGACAAAGTAATTCAGTAGATCAATTAAAATTGTAAAACTTAGGTGATTGGATTTAAAAGCCGTTACTTTACGTTACTGGAAAAAGTCAATTACTTGGAAATAGGTGGCAGACATGGAAAATAGAAGGTTCTATTTTCAGTTGTAAAGCATGCATGTAATGCAAAGAGAGGAGTCCAGTTTACCCTTATCACAAAAGAAAGGAACCCCATGCGCACTGGCCTATCACCCAGCGGGCACTGGGTGCTCACCCGAGGCACGCACGGGTGTCGAGTCTCTCTTTTATGTGATTTTAGTGGGAAACATCATCTATGATCATGTTTAAGAG
The DNA here is from genome assembly GCA_019776745.2 of Taxus chinensis. NCBI lineage: Eukaryota > Viridiplantae > Streptophyta > Pinopsida > Cupressales > Taxaceae > Taxus > Taxus chinensis. The sequence goes on from CM034146.1 coordinate 573,386,470, forward strand.
AATTGGAAGGAAGTAAAACATACAAGCACCATAGAGCTCAGGACGGCTTCTAGGTCCTTGCAGTCATTCCAGACAGAAAATGCTTAACAGATTGAATAACTTATACCAAAATAGAAAGAAGTTGTACAAGCATCCATACTTAATCATAAACATAAATGAGAAAGAACTATGAGAAAAATGTATGCATTAGAATCATCAATGTTCATATTCATTATAAGCTGGTAACCTCATTACATTCATGGAGCCATTACAAAATGTTACAGAGAAGCAGACCGTAGTCATGCATTATATCTGGACTCATATGACTAGGCTCTCAAAAGAAATTTATAACCCCATACCCTTGATACATCCTTCCCTAAACACAATTACCCAAACTAACAGAGTTCTTGCAGTATTTCTGTAGAGCTCCACCCTCTCTCTCTATTTCTCTTCTTTTCCTTCTGCAGGCGCTTGTATATATAGGCTTTCTGGACTGCCAACTCATCCTCCAATGGCCTCAGATCTGATGCCAAGTGTCTGAATGTGGTCCTCCATGTGAGCATGCTCCTCTAGGCCCTGAGCTTTCCACTTTTTACCATGATGAGCTTCTAGAAGCTTCTACCACAGGCATGCTCCTTCCTGGGCCACCCTGTCGCCAGGCTGGCACCTTATCCACTCTGCATGTGCAGTCGGGTCATGCTTTTCACGTGTTTTTCCAAAACACCCAATATGGCTAAGTCCTGAACCCTTGGTTCTGTCCATGCGCGTGCCACGGGTTTCCTTAAAGCCTTTAAACCCTACCTACGCCTTATCCTTGCGTGCTTTTCTTCAACTAGGCCTTGTGTGCCTATGCGCCCTTTTGTACTTAGCCAATATTTAAGGGGCCCAACATTACCCCACACTACGCCTGTTCTCCATCTGCGGGAACACTTCTCCAGTGAAAAGAAAGAATACAATAGACTTACACCATGGGAAAAGAATAAGGGGATGAAAGAATATAGAAAGAAGAAAGAATGGGAAGTGATGGAATCACTGCAGTAGGCTAGGAAAATCCTTTTGCAAGTCGGCCTCCAACTTGTTCCAGGCATCAACTTTGTTTCCATGCTCTCTGATAGAGGTCACCGACCAGGGTGCTCACCTCCACAAATCTTAGCCCATTTCCTTGTGTGTTTATGGTGTTAGCAATTTTCTCTAATTCTTTGCCTACATCATCCAGCACATCCATTCTTCGTGTAATCTGTGGGTACAGTTCCTTCAACCGGTTTTTAATTGAACCCCTTAAGGCTTCAATGGCTTCAGATTTTCTTTCGACCTCGGCAAGGATTTTGTCCCTTTCCGCCCTATTTCCTTTATTCTTTTCCTAGAACTCCTTGAGTTCTGCTTCATGAGTGGTGACCAAGATGCCTGCCACTTTGTCTCTATCCACACAATTGTCATATGTGGCCTTACAGTCTGGGAAGCAACTTTTATAGCAGCAAGAACCTTGTTGTACTCTGCTACGAATGCCACGACCTTCAATCTATCTTCTTTCTCTAAGCGTGTGGCCACTTCTTCTACAGATTCCAAGGCTAACGGCTGCCTCTCCATGGTGAGGACCCTTGTTAAATCCTCCAGGCATCCTAAGGAAGATCCATACTTCTGCGTGGGAGGTGCTAGGTCTGGATGCTTCAATACTATAGCATTATTAATAGCCTCCACCTTTTTGTACACCGCGTGCACACCTTGGCCTTCTCATCTTTTAGCTCACGCTGCAACTGGGTGCTGATTAGTTTCTCTTGACTAAGCTCCTTGGCCCTTGCAGCTAGTTCTTCCTCTTTCTTCTTCAGGTCCTCCTCCAGATCTTTGATTCTATCATTCCGCCTGAAGAGTCTAGCCTTGATTTCAATAGAGACCTTGTTCAGCACGTTGCACAGTTGTTCATCGAGAGCTGTTGAGCGTTCACCACTGGATTGTCTTCTGTTGGCCCTGGCAATGTTATTATTTCCCCATGGCTTACCTCAAATTCTGGCTCATCAAGATGGGACTCAATTTCCCATGAGAGCATCTTCCTCATCCGTGGGTATGCAACCTCCTTGTCAAAAGATGACATTGCCATGAGCTCTTCTGCTGGAATCGTGCTTTGGAACACGCGTGCGAAACACTTTGTTGGGGTCATCAATATAACCCATCCCTGGCCTCTCCTCCCCTGCACGCCTTCCTCCCATGTGCGTGCCCTTAGGAATACTTACAGTTAAAATGGGGCCTCCAGTGCTGCCATGGTCCTTTTCCCCACTCTCCTCCTTCTCTTCGTTTAACATTGGCTCAGCGCTGTGCTTCAACTTCTCCTCCTCCAAGGTCTTGATGGCCTTTGTTTCTTCTCTCCCTGGCACCTTGGTTTCCTATTCCACCGTAAGGCTTGGGGCCTTCTATGCGTCTGCGTGCCATCTCCCTCACTTCTCATGTCCTAGGTGCCTCTCCCTTCCTGGCTATCCTTGTGCCGCATGAAGAGGAACCCCTGCTCCTCTTCTCCACCTTCTTCATCTGAATCATGTATGTTGAAAATAGTTGGTCCTTGTTCTTTTCCAGGCTCATCTTCCCCACTAACATCTTCTTCGCTATCTTCTTCTTCACCTATGTGCTTATCCAAACTTCCAGTTTCTTCTGAGGCGGTCTCCTCCTCTAGCCTCTACTTCTTCCTAACTGGGGATTCCGGTGTAGGTGACTCTGTTTCTTCTTCTCCCGAGGACTCCTTGTCTGATGGATTTTCTAGCTCTGGAGTCTTTTCCTTGACTAAGGGCCTCTTCTTGCGTGAATACATGCTTGTCCTGGCGCTTGTCCCAGGGGAGCCTATTACCTGTGTTTCTACAACACTTGGTATTTTCTTCTCTGGCTCCTTTTCCACCTACTTGGGCGCGGGTCTCTTCCTGCCAGTTGGATCCCCAGGCATAGACACCTCGTTCTCCAGATATGTGCCCTTCTCTGATTTGGGTCTTATGCGGAGGTACACATGTGCTGCGGATCCTCCTGCAATGGGCAAGGTCATGGGATTTGTCATTTGTACTTCATGTGACACGTACCTCTCCATGTACGTGTGCACTTGCTGGGGTAGACCAACCCTTTGCGCATTTCCCTGTGCTCCCGGTCCAGATTACCAAGGTCCAGTTTCAGCTTCTTGGACTCTTTAAACCTGTTTACTCCCGCTTGGAAGTATTGAGCTGTGAAGGCAAAGGGGAGCTTGCACCATGGGCTCCATGTCTCATCCATTAGTTTGAACCTGCCCAGGTAGAAATGCTGGTACACAGCAAATTTAGCTTCTCCTTTGGTGGCCACTGGCAGTTGTTCGGGAATTCTCCATTCTACCCCGAACGTGTTCCTCAGGTGCGTATACCATTTCTCCAGGCGCGCCTTGTGCACAGTTGTCATGGAGTCACATGCGTATTTTTCAAATCTTTTTGCGGGTGAAGGGTCCTCAGCCGGGTACTCCCATATGAATTTGTCTGATGCATCAGGTACTCCAATCTCTGAAAAAATAATTGTCAGTAGGACATTACCGAATAGGATCCTGTCTCCTTCCTTGCGCAGCTTACAATCTCATCCACGATGAATGCAGACAAGTTGTAGATGGTGCCTTCTGTGATTTTCTTGCAAACATGTAACCATGGCTTATTGACCTGGGTCCATCTCTCCTGGCCATTTAACTTAGTCACCAGATGCGTGGCCATCTTCATTACCGGGTCCTTGATGTCTGTGATATCATAGTACCTTGACCCCTTTTTGTATGCGTAGGCAGCGATAGTTTCCTTAATTGCCTCTTTATCACCTAGGTCATCTTCCAAACCATCTCCTTCATAGATGAGGCCTGTGAAATGTGAGATGAGCTGAGGGGTAATGCACATCTTTGCACCTACGCGAAATGGAAGTAGTCCTCATGCACGCGTGACATCAGCCATTGATAGAGGCGCTCAGGCTTCCCAAAGTAAGGCAACTCAAAGAGTTGCAATAACCCTGCCTTTTCCAACTTGACCTTCACGTCATCGTTATAAATGGGAAAACCCTCTGGTGTCCTTTTATTTGTTGGGTGCACTAACTCCAGTGCCATCTCCTTCTCGATTGTGCTCGTACGATGATTATAGTCATTCACAGACATGTTTCTTAGATGGGACTCCCACTCCTTCCCTAGCAATACTCCATCTGGGTACTGCATTTCTGCATACCACTCTTTGTTTGTATGTGCATCAGTTTCTTGTTGTTTTCCCTTGCCCTTGCCCTTCTTGGGTGTGCTAACTGGTTTCTTGGGTGCCATTGTCTAGGTTTGCTTCTTACTTTAATCACTTCTTGTAACTCTGTTCTTCCACTCTTTCCCACCTTAGATCTCGAATTTGTGAAGAAAATTCCTTAAACCCGTGCCCTAGTTCTTCAAACCCTAGCTGGGATAATCCCTTCACAAGACGAAGCCTTCTCACAACTCTTTTATGCCCGTGAAATCCCTTTCTTCTGGTTCGCAGATCCAAACTAGTCACTTACACTCAATCTCTTCAAATTTTTCTTCACATGGATCAGTTTTTTGGAAGCCCTAGTTTGCGAAAATGCAAAAAAAGTGCTTCTTTCTCCTTATACGCAAAGTGAATAATGAAATGCCTGACCCTCTATTTATAGTTTTTCCCTTTTTAAGCATTAAATGCTACTTCACCTACCACCATACTTTTCACATTTAATGGCTTTTTCAAACAAAGTCTGACTTTAGCGCTTTAACTCATGCGCCCGACCCTACGCGGATAATCTTCCAACCTTCTGGCGCGCAACCAATCCATCTAGACAGGAGACTCTTGTGCGCGCGTCACCAGTGCCGAAGGCACTTCTTCTGTCCTGATTTTTGCTCTCGCCTACCTCGTGTTGCTTATGTGCTTTTTCCTCCTTTGTACGTGGGATCTGAAAGTAGCCTTATCTTGACACCAACCATCCTTTTCCATCTTTTCTTTCCATGCACCTCTTTCAACAGGGCCATTCAACCTGGATTTTCAACACAAACTTCCTTGGCACTTTACTCATGCTCTCCTTCACATCACTCCACCCCACACTAAAATGATGTGCGGTCCTCTGCGCACTCAAAAATCCTCAAAGAGTAATAAGGGTTACCGGTGCCCAAGGTGCAAAAAAAAACAACAACACGAAAAGGGAAACATAAGAAAAGAAATGCATAAAGGAAATTCTAAACTAACTGGCAAAACTACCTTATTTACAAACACCAAGAAGACTTATTTATAGTAGGGCTTCAGCCTACTCCCATTGAAGTGTCCAGGCAATTTTGTTCCATCCAGTGCTTGTAATTGGCACGCACCCGAATCAAGGATGTACGAGATTTTATAGGGACCTAACCAATGGACCTTCAACTTCCCAGGATGGCACAGAAACTTAGAATCATACAGCAAGACCATCTGCCCAACCTCAAACTTCTTGTTTCTGATGTGGCGATCATGCCATGCTTTTTGCTTTGCTTTTTCTGTTGTTTGGCTCCACCTGGCGAGTGATCATCTTTCATCCAGCTTCATCAGTTCATCAATTCTTTCTTCCAGCACTTGCTCATCAGCCAGCCCTCCTGTGCGCGCTATTCGCAGAGAAGGTAACATGAATTCAACTGGCAGAATGGCTTCCACGCCAAACACCAATTGAAATGGTGTGGCTTTGTTCAGCCTTTTATAAGTTGTCCTGTAAGCCCATAATATGGCTGATACCTTGTCATCCCAATCTTGTCTTCCGACATCACAAATCTTGGTCAGGGTATGACTCAGTATTTTGTTAAATGCTTCCGCTGGTTCCATTTGCTTGTGGGTGATAAGGGGTAGTCTTGTGATGAGCTACCATGAACTCTGCTAACAGGATCCTCATGGTCTCATTCAAGAAATGTGTACCCCTATCGCTAGTTAAACTTAAAGGACATCCATACCTTGTGATAATGTTCTCCCACAAAAATCTTGCCGTTGTGGCTGTTGTGCAGTCCTTAGTTGGGGCTGCCTCTGCCCACCTTGTCAAATAGTCCGTGCAAGTGATTACATAGCGTGATCCAGTCCTACGCGTTGCTGGTGCAATAGGGCCTACAAAGTCTATTGCCCATTTCTCAAAAGGTTCAGCGCTAGGGATAGGGTGCAAAGGCATTTCATCTCTCTTCCTGGTTTGCCAATGCACTGACAATGGTCACACGCTTTACAATAGTCTTTGCAATCCTTATACAAAGTTTCCCACCATAATCCTGCCATTAAAATTTTACGCGTGGTGGCGTCACCTGCATAATGTCCACCCGCACTTCCTCTGTGTGCTTCCTCTATGATGGCGAGGTGCTCATGCTCTAGTACACACCTGCGCAAAACTTCATCATGCCCTAACTTGTATAAGTCCCCACTGATCAACATGTAGGGCGCAATGCGTATGGCTAGTTGCTTTCTTTCTAATGCCTTCATCCCTTCCTGGTGCCACACCTTCCTTTAGGAATACCTGCAATCTCCTCCAAATCTGAGGGCACATGCCACAACCTAAACAGTTGCGCGTCTGGCATAGCCTCTTCAATACTCTGCACATCCTCCCCTGAATCAATTCTTGACAGATGATCAGGTCCACAATTACTCTTTCCAGGCTTCACAACTACCGTAAACTCAAACTCTTGAAATAATAGCACCCACCGACATATGCGCCCTTGTAGAATGGGCTTGTTCACTAAGTACTTTAACGCCATGTGGTTGGTGTAGAATACAAAGGGTGTTGCCAGCAGATACTGTCTGAACTTGAAAAGTGCGTAGATCATTGACAATGCTTCGCGCTCAGTCGTGGTGTAATTCTGCTCTGCTGGTGTCAACTTCCTACTTGCAAAACATAGAGGATGATCAACAATTCCTTCACCTGGCTGTGCAAGCACTGCTCCAATGGTGGTTCCTGAGGCATCTACATGAACGTGGAAGGGCTTGTCCCAAGAGGGAAAATGTAATATAGGCGTGGTGACAAGCCTATCCTTTAATGTGTCAAACGCCTTCTGTTGCGCCTCTCCCCAATGGAAGGCACTTTTATGTCTGAGTAATTCTTCTAGAGGCGCGGCTATCTTGGCATACCCCTTGATGAATTTCCTATAATAACCCGTATGCCCAAGAAATCTGTGCACTGCGCTCTAGCTAGTAGGCTCCCCCAATCCCACAATAACTGCAACTTTGGCAGGATCTACTAGCAAGCCCTCCTTACATATGATATGCCCCAATAACGTCCCAAAGGGTGTAGCAAAGACACACTTTTTAATGTTGAGGGATATCCTTAACTGCCGACACCTCTCAAACATCAGCCTCAAATTATCACAGTGGTCTTTCACTAGCCCATACACTGTCCAATCATCCAGATAAACCTGAAGAAATTTGTGGATGAAGTCCTGGAACACCTGAACCACTATGCGTGAAAAAATAGCAGGCGCATTCTTCAACCCAAAGGGCATGACCGTGTATGCAAAACTTCCCCATTCAGTGGCGAAAGTTGTCTTCTCCTGGTCTTCCTTTGCAATCCGACTTGGTGGTACCCCAAAAATCCATCCGTAAAGGAATAGATTTTGCGCCCAGTGACTCCCTCTAAGATTTCTTCAGTGAAGGGGGTTGGAAAAGGATCGATGACACAAACTACGTTCAGCTCCCTATAATCCATGCATATCCTAATCCACCCATCCTTCTTGATGCTTATCACCATCAGACTTATCCATTCTGATTCTTCCACAACTTCAATGATTCCAGAAGCTATCATTTTGTCTATCTCTTCCTTTACCTTTACGTGCAAATTGGGATTCATCCGGTAGGGTCTCTTCCTGAATGAGGCATGCACCATCCTTCAACTTTATCCTCATCTCCCCCAAGGAATGGTGGATGCCTTTGAGCTCATGGTACCCACGCGGGAATAAATCCTCAAATTCACGCAAAAGATCAATGATCTTAGAGACTTCCTTCTCCGAACAGTAATCTCCAATGATAGCTTCCTTAGGTTCCTCTTCTGAGCCGATGTTAACCTTCTTTGTCTTTAAAGGCTCATGGTAGGCGCGCGCGTGAGCATCAGCACTGTCCACTACCTCACGTGTCCCCACAGAATGGTTAACATCCAAGCTCTCTACTTCCTCTCCATCAATAACATATACTAATTTCCCTTTCTCCTTTTCCAAGCACGCATGCTCAAGTTGTATCTCTTCTGCTTCTTCTACCTCTTCTTCAAAGTGCGCCTCCAAACCTGGTCCACCTAGCAGTTCCAACAGCCTATCTTCTGCCATGGCACTATCCCCCATGGTAAGGCGCTTAACAACCTACAATGCCTTATCAACTGATGGCTTGGTACTTCGATATTCAAACATTTGAATGAGGTCAGCTGCTAGCTCTTGCCAATTCCCTGTTTGGTGGCATGTCTCAGAATGTATGTACCATGCACGCACAACCCTGTAGTGTAGAATACAACTTGTGCACCCAAAGGGATGGTGGTAAAGCTTCCATGCCTTCTCTCCAGACCTTCTCACAAGCTTGGATGTGGAAAGAGGTGGGTTCCTTACCATGGTAGTCCTTGATGGTGGTGGGTACGTTGCTTCTAGAAAACCTGACAGAGAGAGCAATTCTCACCTCGCGCCATTCCAAAAGGCTCTCCTGATGTGTAGCCCACCACCGTGCCACTGTGCTGAGTAGGACATAACTTAACATCCCTCTTCATTCCTTCTCCTCCTTCCACTGAGCTTCCATCTCCTGTAAAAAGATCTCAGGGAAGGCCCCTCCTGAATACTTAGGTAGTTTTTTTCCTCCTAGGCACCAGACTGTACGTGCCTTTGTTACTTTTGTTACCGATCCTCTCAACTGTCATCTGATCAATTCATAAGTCCCATGCGCCCAATTATCACATGCTAGGCTGGTGGTGTCACTTACTGACTGAGCATCCTCAAACTAGATAACTCCGTCGGTAGGATGGATTATCTCTGGATCCCTGATTGAGCGCACATATATCCTATCCAGGACCTCTTCCCCCAAAGGTTCAGTATAGGGTGTTGAATTCCCATCAGCCAAGGGTATAATAACCCGTTCCTCCTTATTTTCAAAGCTGATGTACCCCTTGTTGAACCAAAGGTCAGCATTGTTCTTGTAACACCATGGGCGCCCAAGTAGTGCTGGGAAATTGTCTGCCTCGGCGAGTGCCAAGACTTTGAAGTCCCCAGTAAACTTAGCTCCCTGGATAGTGATAGTTGCATCCTTTAAGACACCAATGGGCATTGCCTTCATTTTGTTTGCCATATACAACACATTCGAAGATGGTTGTAATGCAGGTCTCCCCATCTGATGCCAGCATCCAATGTGAGAACATTGACCTCTGCGCCTGTGTCAATGAGGATATTACTAAGGAGCCATCCATCTACAACTGCATCCAATGTGATCTCTTTGTCATAGTCAAGGCTGTGAGGGGGAAGGTTTGCATGTAGGATTTGTCTCTCGCACTCTTCCCTGGCGCGTGGTACCTTCTCCCTCAACCATGCTCCTAGCAAGGGAATAACATTCTCTTGCCTTAGCATTTTACATACTTCCTTGACCTCATCCAGGTCATCCTTTGGTGCCTCGACCTTCCTCCTTTGCTCCTCCCTCCTGGACTGCTCCTTTAGACACTGGATTTCTCCTTGTAAACTCTGAATGACATCCATGGTATCTTGATATACTTCCTTTTGATGCGCGGGGTCTGGGTACTTCCCATGAACTACTTCCTCTCTTGAAACCAGGGTCCTCTACCTTGGTATTTCTTTTGCGCGCGTGGCCTCTGCTCTTGTTGTTACTAAAACAGGTTCCAAGCCTACATCACGTGTCACCCACGACATCCATTGTGTGTCTGTCTTCTTAATGCTTACCATTGCAGTGCCCTTGTCTTTCCATTGCTGCTGATTCATGTGCTCAAACAACTCCGGGCATTCCTCATACTTGTGCTTCTTTCCACACCATGAGCACTGCAAGTAGGTCTGGGCACTCTCATTTATAATGTTCTGTAGACCCACAATTAAAACAGGTTCCACGTGGGAACTCACTCCTTCCTCCCCGCAGTTACCATGACCACAAAATCCTCCTGTGAAATCCCCTTTCGCGCATGCCACCATCTGCGCGCTCCTCATAGCGGTGATCATCCCCTTTAGAACTACTGGCAATGTTGGTTTGGCACACCCCATGATCAATGGCCTCATGGATCTGATCAATGAGCCTACAGTCCTTAGTATCATGGGTTGTAGAGGTGTAAATCTTACAGTAGCAAGACACATTCTTCCGGATTGCATGCGCTGTAACAAGGGGCACCTACTTGCATCATGGTCCCCATGAAAAATTTCACAGTCTACTGTCACAACGCGTACTGCCCTCCGGGGACAACTACCCTTGACATGCCCCTCTACTTCACAATCTGTGCACCATAAACCACTGCGAGTCTCATGGGCTGAGTTTGCAGACAATTTCTCCAGCTGCTTAGCCATAGCAGCAATTTGAGCCTCCAGGAATGGGCTAACTCCAATATCAACACTACCAACAGCCTCGGTGTGCAGAGCAGCTTCCAACGCCTCGCGCGGGTCTGTGAAAGTTTTATGAGATAAGGCCCTTCTAAAAGGTGTGATCAATCCTCCAACAAACCACTGAGCATGCTGTGAAGGGTGAATATCATAAGATAACTTAGATAAGAGAGTTTTAAAGTGCGCATCATACTCCCGCACACTCTCTGCCATTCCCTTGTTGAATCTCCTTCAGGAACTGATGCTCTTCTGTTCAAACTCAGGGATGTGGAATTCTGCCAAGAAGGCGTTCTTTAAAGCAGTATAATCCACCACCATTTGATGAGGGTCATATTTCCTATACCAGCTATGTGTGCGCCCCTGCAACGTTGTTGCAAATTGACTAGCCTTCCACTTGAGGTTGTGATCCCCTTTGTGCGCCATAGCAGCTCACACTTGTGAACATGCTCCGCAACATCCTCAATACCTCTGTAATCTGGCAAGTGTAACGACATCTCAAAGAAGACCTGAGGGGGTGGCTGGGGCCCTTGTCCTCCTGAGCCAGAGCCTTGGTTTCCCTCGGTGTTCCCTCCACCGCTGGATCCACCAGGTCCACCAGGTCCTGTGCCTCCTGAGCCACCAGATCCACCAGAACCACTAGGTCCACCAGGTCCTGTCCCTCTTGACCCACAGATCCACCAGAACCACCAGGTCCTATAGTAGTTGTGCCAAGTGCCCCCAAGGTTCCACTGAACTGTGCACCGACGGTCTGTGATAATGCCCCACTACCACTATTGTACCCGTGCCACTTCCAGACGTGAGACCGAAGGCTTGTATACTTGCTCCTTGTCCAAAGACTCCTCCGAATACTGGGATATGTGTAGCCATAGAAGTGGGAACTGAAAAATTGTACCTCCTAGGTGTAGATCTGTCACTTCCACTGATCCAACTGGGTCAATGATACTCCTTCCTTGTTCTGGAAAACCAAGCGCCAGGGTTTGGTCACTGGGTGGGTTCAGATACGTGCCAATGACTCTTCTTTCTCCGTGTGATGAACTCTCATCAGAAGCCGAAGGGGTCTCTCTTACACGCTTGCCAAGATGGGGTAGCACAGACTGCTCAGGTTCCATGTCCTCCACGTGAACCTCAACTCCTTCCCGCAACGTCTGCCTCCATAGATCCATCACACTTGCAGCCTCACGTCATCTAGTAATCTCCCTTTCATGTGCTTCACTATACTTGAGTTGTCTCTCCTCCTTTCCTTCTCCGTCGTAATATCTGCCATCTTCCTCCACCCTAGCTCCCTCGCCCAACGCTCAGAATGGTTTAGCCAGCCATTGGAAATGCCTCTAAACCCAAAGTAACAACTAGGATCTTCATTGCCAGAGGGATAACACGTAGAAATGATCCTCTGGGCTCCCACAGAAATTCAAACTCAACAACTTCCAGGCAAGAATATGTGGAAATAGCGTACTCCAGAGTGTAGCTAGCCAACACACCTTCCCACCAATGATCCACAACATGAGTCCACGTCAGATCTACATCCTGCAGCCTCTGGTAATCTTCTTGGGTCCACGCATGATCTAGAATACCATAGCTTGATCTAGATGCATATGCTGAGAGCCATTCATACAGTTCTACTGGGAAACAACAGAAAAATGTTTCATATAAATCATGGTAGAGGTTCTCTTCTACCCATCTACGTGCATCAAACTCAGGTCCAGTGCTGAATCTTTGAGAAAATTCATCCTCCGTGCTCTTGAACCATGATTCAACACTTTCCAGAGTTAAACGTTCTGTCATTACTCATTACCCAGATCATGATGTATGCCATTTCCCACTACAACTTCGAAAAGAGGTCCCGGCAATGGAACCAAGATGTAGTCATTTTTACCCTTATCACAAAAGAAAGGAACCCCATGCACGCCAGCCTATCACCCAACGGCGCTGGGCACTCACCCCGAGGCATGCGTGGGTGCCGAGTCTCTCTTTTATGTGAGTTTAGTGGGAAACATCATCTATGATCCATGTTTAAGAGAATTGAAAGGAAGTAAAACATACAAGCACCATAGAGCTCAGAATGGCTTCTAGGTCCTTGCAGTCATTCCAGACAGAAAATGCTTAACAGATTGAATAACTTATACCAAAACAAAAAGAAGTTGTACAAGCATCCATACTTAATCATAAACATAAATGAAAAAGAACTATGAGAAAAATGTATGCATTAGAATCATCAATGTTCATATTCATTGTAAGCTGGTAACCTCATTACATTCATGGAGCCATTACAAAATGTTACAGAGAAGCAGACCGCAGTCATGCATTATATCTGGACTCATATGACTAGGCTCTCAAAAGAAATTTATAACCCCATACCCTTGATACATCCTTCCCTAAACACAATTACCCAAACTAACAGAGTTCTTGCAGTATTTCTGCAGAGCTCCGCCCTCTATCTATCTCTTCTTTTTTTTCCTTCTACAGGCGCTTGTATATATAGGCTTTCTGGACTGCCAACTCATCCTCCAGCGGCCTCAGATCTGATGCCAAGTGTTTGAATGTGGTCCTCCATGCAAGCATGCTCCTCCAGGCCTGAGCTTTCCACTTTTTACCATGATGAGCTTCTAGAAGCTTCTACCACAGGCATGCTCCTTCCTGGGCCACCCTGTCGCCAGGATGGCACCTTATCCACTCCGCATGCGCAGTCAGGTCATGCTTTTCACGTGTTCTGCCAAAACGCCCAATATGGCTAAGTCTGAACCCTTGGTTCTGTCTGCACGCGCGCCACGGGTTTCCTTAAAGCCTAAACCCTTCCCTGCGCGCTTTATCCTTGCATGCTTTTCTTCAACTAGGCCTTGCGCGCCTATGCGCCCTTTTGTACTTATGTGTTGTTATTTTAGTGAAAGCTGGGGAATTGAATAAAAGGTGGATTTCCGGAGAACTTTGTATCTACGGTACTTTGTTTCTTTCTTCTATTTTAATTTTTAGATAAACTTTGCGTTAACTAAGATTTAGGTTAGAAGCTATTCATTTCCTTGAATTATGATTATTGTAAGATCTATCTATTTATTTAATTTGTGTGGATGAGACCAACTCTGGTAACTATTGGTTGCTTCAGCACATCTTCCTTTCTTCTTTCCTTCTATTATGTCCCCCTTCTGCAAAATATTCCAAAACAACTGCTTACTTACTGCAGAATTGTTAAGCTATGGTTCATGAGCTTTGTAATTAAAGTAAAACCCCTAGAAATAGTTATTAGGATTTATACTCACCAGATTGATAAACATCTTACACAGGAGCCTCACCGTTAAATCAGGGAGATTTATCTCATGATTGCCTAGGTTTTTAGCTATGCAAAAAATCTAGCCAACAGTATACAAATCAATGAAGAATGCCATGAAACAATTAACCTATCCACGACAATATTTATAAATCATAAATACATCAAAAGATTGAAGGAATATCTGATTTCACAGCTGAAATTATTTATTTAGAACATCAGCAGACTAGTCAAAACCAAGGGATAGAAAAAGTAGTAAACCTTTGTCAAAATTCACCAAAATGGAGATTTCAGCCTTATAAATTATGCCGAATCAAAATTGCAATTTGTGCCCTAGAAGGCACCTAAATACCCTCAAATCCTAGTCGCTCCAACTAGGAATGGCACTAAAATGCATGCAAATGTTTGTAGATGTCTTCTTTGCTCCTCCACTATCCAAATCTGCAAAAAGGTCACCAATATAAATTTTCTTCAACCACGAATGTTTCGTCCTCCAACCAATCACAAGAAGGGTTTTTCGTCTTTGGAAAGCCACACAATTGAATTTTCGCCCAAAAGTGGAAAGACAATGAGCAAACAACCCAAAGGTCCAAATTAGATAAAATTCCCAAAAGTAGATGCAACCAAATGAAGTCCTTACTCTCCTTTTATATCTTATCTTTGGCGCCAAGGCCCAAAAGGACGAGGCCGACCAATAGAAATCTATTTTAATCTTTTAATTGGCTTCTTAAATGCACCAAACCCAACCGACCTCCATAGAATGGAAAAGTGCAAAAATAAAACATAAATATGAACGAAGAAAACTTGAAATATGATCCACAATCTTCCCTTGCTCATCCATTGCTTGCCTTCGGAAAGAGGAAAGGAAAGGAATCCTTTATTTCGGATTAATTCAAAAAAAATGGACTTTACAATCCTTCCTTCCCGAAATCGCTTGCCCTCAAGCAATTCTAAGTACGTGGATCCCAATTGAATCTCAACTGCTTCTTCTTTGATGTCCCTGCACAAGAAGCAAACATATCAAAGAAAACAAGAGTGTTTAACAACACTTTTAAATTCCCCTTAACATGCATTAGGGACATGATAGCTAGCTCTCTTCCGTTGCTTGACACCACCTCATAATTTCCATTCAAATGATGGCTTCTCAACACTTCAGTAATGTTGTCCCAAAAATAGTTGTAATCATGCATTTTTCTTTCGCAAATCTGAATGTTCAAGTCTGAAAATAACACATCATAATCTGATTTTGTTCCTTCTTTTAGTTGAGATCTTCTTCCCTCAACATTCCATGACAGAATGCTCTTCAAAATTGGAAACACACTATTGTTCATGACTGTTAATGGCAGCCCCAAATCTGATTTTTACAAACTCAGCCCTATGATCATGGCATAAGAATTACCAAACTGAAATCTCACGAAGAAAAGCAGCTCCATGAATAAAGTAGGGACTGAAATTTGATTTACATATACTGAAAAATTAGGACCAACAGACCTACAATTAAAATCAACAGTTATCTTGGCCTTAAACTTAAGAAAATCAACCTTAGCATTTCCATGAATTCTGATTTCATCATTTTTCAAGTGGAACCCAAACTCCATGTGAATTTTGAGGGCAAGTTCCTCTAAGATTTGGAGCTCTTGATACCCACAAACAACGTGTGACTCAACTGAAATGAAAACAAGGTAGTAAAAAAATCCATACCTCATCATGGGGTCATAAAACTAAAAAATAAAACCATCATTCTCCTCTTTGGTGGCCATGTGAACAGCTGCAAGTTTATCATAATTGCTTCATTTTTCCCCATACTTCCTTTGGTTCTCTCATAGAACCATGGGTTAACAATTCATAGAGAAAAAAATCAGAGTTCCCATCAAGCATATGTTGCCTTAAACATGTCATGCTAGCATTCGCTTTCATCAAATTCCTACCATTCCATAAGCAAAGAGAAAAATTGAAATCTTTACCTTCACCCTTTTTGTGTCTCATGAAATAGCCCGGATAATCAGCCCATGGGGCATCATGAACAGCCCACACTATCATGTTCTTCACCCTTGATTTGGAAACCAAATAGAATCCCTATTCTTGTAGTGAATTATTCCATCCATTATTTCGAACCTTTCATTTCCAGTTCCCTCCAAAACAACATTAGCAAACTTATGCTTAGTTGTAATTAAAGGTTTCCAATCAGATATTGTCTTAGATAAAGAGAAAAAATGTGATTCTCATGGCCATGTATCTTCTACCAAATACTTAACTTGAGGTGTGTCCAGAAGCATACCTTGTAATGTAACCTTCTTACCTTTGTCTGAGAAGCTTATATCCATGCTTTGATAATTGAAGGTGAGTTATCCCAATAATAGCAACCATTGGACCCTAAACACGCTATTCATATCAGCTATGTTAATGAAATAGAAATCAGCACATACCTCATATTTTCCCAATGTAACATGGAGTTGATAACATTTCTTTGTGCACGGCATAGAGTAACCATTTGTTGTCTTGACCGTGAAGCCTTGTCCATGGAGGGTAGAATCCTTCATAACCTTGTTATCATACATAATGATTTCAAAACAATCCTCTATCCAATTCTCTTATAACTATGTGCATGGAGTAACAATACCAAAGACTTCCTTTCGACAATACAAGAGGTCAACCAGAATCCAACTCTTTATGCTCACACAACCTTGCAAGGGAAGGTCTAAGTGCCACGAGCTATCCCACACGTTCTTCATATTGATTTCAACAGGTCGCTTAAGGCAAGAATCATATTGTAGTGACATAAGGAACTTTTAACAAATATGAAATCTGATCATACCTTGAGTTGCCCTCCACAAGTCCACCTTCCCATGCCAAATGAGGAGTGATCGAAACATTCTCTACACTCCCAATCTTGTGACTCAGAATTTATGAGTTGGAATAATCCTTCTCATCAGATTCAACAAATGAAGATTTTTTTGCCTTGGCTTCAACAATATCTTGATAGTGTTTGCATGGGGCATCTTCACAACTCTTTCTGTAGTCATGTACACCATCAATCTGACTCTTATTGTCTGTTGTTCTGAAAATTCTAGTGAACTGAAAGTGATTGTAGTGACCCAGAAGAGCACCTTCTATATCCACATGACCCCGAACAAGGTCACTCAAAAGCCTTGATCACCGGACCCCATGCGAATCAGATTTTTCATCATTCCTAGCATCATGAAAACTACCCATTTTCCGTGGTTTGCTTCAGAGCATCACATTTGCCCCAAGATTATCCCTTTCAACAAATTTCCCAGGATTATAAATCTAAAATGGCATTGCATAAAGAAATAAATCTAAATTACCTCCAAACCTTTGTTTGCCTTGTTCATGTTTTTTTGAAGTGTCTTTATAACTTTGACCAAGGTCTAATCCATCATGACTTTTGTTTTTTATTCACTGCTGCTATAATCAGACCAGCAAGCTTATTGTCATCATGTTTCTTTGGAGAAGAGTTTCCAATCATCCCTTTCTCTTCCCCTTCTTGCTCCACATCCTTTGTTTCATCTCTAGATTCATCACATGTCAAAACATTTTCAGTATTAACCACAGAATAAGCAATATTTACCTCATGATGTTGACTCTTCGGAATGGGTGTAAGTGCCATGGCCTTAGGTCCTTTGATCACCAACCCTTCTTCCTCAATGATTCCATCTTCATCGAATTTTGTGCTCTCTTCATGTTTAGCCAACATGAAGGTGCTTCTTTCCTCCAGGGTTGGGATATCCTTCCCATGACCCTTGTGCATGCCTCGAGGTTTGGACCAAGTTTCAATTCCCACTATATCTTTTCTCCATCCTACGAACTTGGAAAATGATAGGGCATCACGAATAGCCTCCGAAAGGACTTGATACTCCTCAAAGCTCGTTGGCAACCTTGTTGACCTTTAAAACCCTAGGTTCCTCCTTGAATGTCCTTCCTCTTTGTAGGTTTTGCATGGTGGAAGCAAGAGAGTCCAAGGTATCTGCTAGTGTCTCTTGCACCTTCATCAATATGTCCATGATTTCTTCCCACAAGAAACCCTCGGGGACTATGAAGATCCGAGCTCTGATACCACTGTAATATCCCTTTTGGGACTGAAAATGGAGAAAAGGGGTTAACTGGTTGTCCCAAACAGATTTGATCTTGAAACACCTTTAATTATTCACACAACAAATTGATAATAACTGAAAACCAATCTAAAATCAGCAATCTCCAAGGGTTGTGAACTGTCTAAGGAATTCAAGTCCACTTCTCACTATGCAAATCAATGAAGAATGCCACGAAACAATGAATCTAGCCATGATAATATTTATAATTCATAAATACATCAAAAGATCGAAGGAATGTCTAATTTCACAGCTGCAATTAATTATTTAGAACATACTAGCCAAAACTGAGGGCTAGGAAAAATAGTAAACCTTTGCCAAAATTCACCAAAATGGAGATTCCGGCCTTATAAGTTAAGCCTAATCATAATATGAAATCAAACTTGCAACTTGTGTCCTAAAAGGAACCCAAATACCCTCAAACCCTAGTCCCTCCAACTAGGAATGGCTCAAAATGCATGCAAATGTTTGTAGATGTCTTCTTTGATCCTCCATTGTCCAAATCTGCAAAAGGGTCTTCAATATGCCTTTGTTTCAACTAAGGATGGAGGATTTTCATCCTCCAACCAACCACAAGAAAGGTTTTCATCTTTCTTGGAATGCCGCACAATTGGATTTTAATTTTTCACCCAAAAGTGGAAAGACAATGAGCAAACATCCCAAAGGTCCAAATTAGATAAAATTCCCAAAGGTAGATGCCACCAAATGGATTCCTTACTCTCCTTTTATATCTTATCTTTGACGCTAAGGCCCAAAAGGAAAAAGCTGACCCATAGAAATTTATTTTAATCTTTTAATCGGCTTCTTAAATGCACCAAAACCCAGCCGACCTCCATAGAATGGAAAAGTACAAAAATAAAACATAAATATGAATGAAGAAAACTTGAAATATGATCCAAAATCTTCCCTTGCTCATCCATTGCTTGTCTTCAGACAGAGGAAAGGAAAGGAATCCATTATTTTGGATTAATTCGGGAAAAAGGGGATATTACAAAAATTGAAGGTTCTAAAAATAAATAATTGCAACACATCAGGGTCATCCCTGTAAACGTGTTCATAGCAAACTAAGGAGAAACACATAAGAACACAATTCTCTTTGGCCATTGACGATAATTTACAATGCACAAACCACTAAAACACCAAATCACAACCCAAAATTTTATTGCCAAATCCACCCCAACTGAATTCACGGCCCCTTACACCACAATAATTTTGTATAAAATCCTTCTTCTCTCAATATACATTTTTTTTGCTTTCCTTGGGGATTACAAAATTAAAATTCTAAGATAAAATGAAAATGTTGACTAACCCACTTCACCAAAAAAATTGGGGTCGAAGGTGGTGGAGACATTGGCATTTCTGGCTTCCTCGAGCGTTTAGTTAGTGTAGGGTTGTCATCATTGGTGATTTTATGGCTGCCCACCCACGAGTTCCTCCGCGTTGGTTTCCATATTGGCCAATATTGTGTTGGCTCCATTTCCAGTTTTGACAAAACTGCCTTTTTTCCAACTAGGTTGTGATACCTTGATCATAGACTTAGATCTTCCCAGCCACCTTCTTGGGATCTAGGGTTCCCATAAGACACAGATTCACCAGGCTTTCGCCCCTTGTATTGGAGTTGGATCCTTCATATGCAAGTGACACCTTGGTTTCCAATACCTACTGCTCATGGTAAAGCAAAATGTTGTCATAAATAAACATGTTTCCAAGCTCAATAGCCACAGAGAAGTCTTTGTCCGTGGTGCTCACCCCATGGTCATTATCCATAGTGCAACATTGGACAAGCTATCCGCATTGGGGTTATTACTTGTCGCGCACGACACAAAAATGCCTCTTTCCATCGCCCTGAATGCCCCTAGTGACAGTGTTTTCAATGAAATGCTTCACAATAAATGCAATAAAAAGCCAGAGAAAACCTTGTTTTCAACTGACAAATTTACAAATGCTTTCAATATCAAGGGCTCACATTTGATTGAATGTGAACACATGTACATAGGAAATGGGGATGCTATATTTTCCTAACATGCCACTGTATTAGCTCGAGTAATAAACGGAATTAGGTTTTGAAAAACCCTATTGTGTGACACCAACCAAATCCACTTCGCTATAATCCTCTGTCCATTTGCATGTCAGCACGGCAAGCACAAGGACAACTCCACAAAATTCGTGTTTCAACACATGCACGACCTTTTTTTTTGTAGTTCATCTCTCGATTGGTGTCAACGTCGAGCACTCTTCACCCAATAAAAGGGAATGCCTATCAGTGTAAAAATATATGATGGGAAAATTATGAATGTGTATCTAACGTCCAAGTGCACACTTACTAATGAGGATGTGGACATGATCATGAAAGCATTTGAAGCTAGGAAAAAGGAGATGATGGCACAACATTGAGAAGTAGGGTTGTCAAAAGGTGGACCTATAAGGGACTCGAGCCCATTCCTCGTCCCTAGGGATTTCTAAGTTGCATGGAAGATGAGAGGAGGTGGAGAAGAGGTTTAAACTGTGCCCATAACTAATACCTATTAAGGCCTATAGAAAGATTCTTTTGTTTAGAGAATATTTTCTTTTCTTTTTTTTGTATAAGCTTTGGATGTCGCTAGAGACTTCTTATTGAGCTCTTGGATCGTCAAGTATGTTATGCCTATTATAAAAGCATATGCATTTCATTGTAAGCAGTTGATAGATTTTATATTGCAATGATGGTATGTTATAAAAACTATACATAATTGCATTCTTCAAAACCTCCCTACTCAAACCAATTTGATTTTGCTTTTGATATCAGTTTTCATTCTACTTGGAAACATAATAGATACTTCTAAACCATTGGGTCCTTGAAAGATGTCAGAAAAATTAACAACATTTTTGGAATGGGCTCGTTATTTTCCAAACATAGACAAGGTAGAATCTACTGAAACTTTAAATAAATGGAATTAACAAAAAACTCAACCAAAACTAACTCAACCCATATCTAACCTCCTTCCCTAAACCTGACCCTGCATAACCGAGGCAGAATCTACTTGAACTTTAAAAAATTGGACTCCAAACAATTAACTTAACCAAAACTAACTCAACTTGTTTCTAACCCCTTGCCCCCCCCCCCCCCCCCTTGTGCTTTCATGGACTTGTGCAAATCAGTCCTTTTCTGCCCTTGAATTCCACTTTTGGACAGCGGATAGGTGGCATTAGTACATTGCCCCCTTTGGCCCAAAATCACCTCTATAAATTGTACATTTCAAATCTAAGGCTTTAATAATAGCTTTCTTGTAAAGAAAGAGGATTGAATGCTCTTACCAAACCTTTCAAAGGCTCAACCAAGTCTTCCGTGAAGAGGGACAAACCAATCTTTTTCTCACTAACATCCGTTACCATGACAGCAATTCTTTGGAAATCCGCCACATACTCCTCAACATTATGGACTTGCTTAAGTTGTGCTAGTTCCCGAAAGTGTGTTTCCCGGATCTTTTCGGTCAAACCTCTCCATGATTCTCTTGCTAAACTCTTCCATTGTGTGAATCAAATCATGCCCTTGTGTGTGCATACCATGGAACCACCATTCATGTGTCATTCCTTCCAAGTGAAGAGTAACAAACTTAAAGGCCTCTTCCTCAAGCATGGGGTTGAGGGAGAAGTAGGTCTCCATATTTTACAACCATGCTCTCACTAATATCTTGCTAGTTCCATCAAAACTTGGAAGTGGAACCTTCCCCAACCTTTGTTGAAGGTCTTTAGGGGGTTGTTTATGGGCCTTCTTGGTCTTGTTGCCCATTTTCAGAGTACAAAACTCATCAAAGGTCAATATGGCCCTAGTGGCCAGATGCAAAGTACCATACTCAATATTGTAAGACTTAATGGTCTCTATCATTGATGGCTCATCACCCTCTCTATGGGTTTCCTTAGGAAGGAAAGTACCTTTGAAAAAATTAGGAGGGGGTTGTGTAGAGCTCATTTCCCCACTATGTGAGCTTTCTTCTCCATTGGAGTTTGGTGACTTGCCCTTACCCAAAGAATTCTTAATGAGCTTAGACATTTTCTCACTCATAGTCTTCTGTAACTCCATGCCACAATTCTGCATCAACTCTTGAAGGAACTTCACTTGATCCGAAGTGAAAGCCCTGTCCTCCATTGAATCCTTTTTTCTCCTTTTATAGAATAATGGCTCCTTATCTTCTCCTTGCATCTCCCCACAGAGTAGAGGAAAGATGCTCCGATACCACTGTAATATCCCCTTTTGGGATATTATTTAAATCTACAAATTAATTAGCCAAATTGACTATAGAGGGATTAAATCCTCTTAGCTCGACCTCAAATAATCCAATGTCAACATTTATACAACCCAAATGGGGTTGGAGTAAGCCAAAGTAGTGGGTTAGATGGGAGAACTAGTTAGGAAATTAATTTTTACCAGATCTGAAATTTATTGCAGCAGTTAATTAAAAATGCACCAGAACAACTGAAACTTCAAAAATTAATATCTCACTCAATAATCCATATTTTGCCACCAAATAAAATGTACAATTATCTAGAAACCAAGGCCTTTCCAATGAACTATGAATCTGAATTTTTAGATCACTTAAACCACCTCAAAACAGCCCCCAAAATCTGAACACCAAACGCTAGGGTTGGGATAATTTGCATAAATTATTATCAGCACTTTATAGCCTTCCAACATCCCCAAAATAGCTTCCTAAACTCAGAAAAAAAACATGCCCCCAAGGGGTCGCCATATCTCCTTATATAGCTTTAGCATTTGAAATCTCCAAGTTTCCCTCCTTCCTTTGGCGCATTTTCTCATGTAGAAGGATCACTTTTTAATATGGATATCTTTTCCTGAAAAGTCAAATTCCAAAAAGAATATTAACTCCCTCTTTTGATATTTAAGAATAAAACATGGGAGAAGAATTAATTATTTAGTTTTCAAATAAAAGAGTAATAACATTTTTCCCAATATTTATCCTTCAATCCATGGGAAGAGTGGATTAAAGGTCTCCCATATTTTTAATTAATTAATGTCCCAAAAAGGGGACATTACATCTTTATTCTCTCCAAACCCAACAGACATGCCTCCTATAGGAAAACACTTAAAACAAAACATTAAATTTAATAAAGGAAAACTGAAATGAAATGCAATTCCTTTCCTTGTTCAATAACTCTTCTTTGCCATTAAAAGGGAATGGCAAGAAGTCCATATTTAGGCCTCAATTCGAAAAAGGGGACATTACACGCTTAGAAATGACCCCTTCCACATGGTCACACAAGATATGAAGTGCTATCATCTCTTGTTATTCAAGCTAAGCTAGGACAAGGGATTCATTGGGTGGAATTCAAATCCCATCTTACATATATAATATGATATACAACAAGTGGGACAACAAATAATCACTTCCCATGTTATTCAAGGTCTCGCTAACTTGCACCATAGGAAGTAGCATGGTGATATAGATTAGAAAACTATTATAATTTCCACAAGTTCCATATTCCATTCATTACACTACATGTGTGTCTGCCATACTAGTGTTACATCATAGCAACGATTACCAAGTCTTGAATGTAATAGATTCATTTGGGTTAGTTGGTAAGGTTTGTCATTCACACATTAAGTTGAAGTGAGTTTAACAAGAAGTTATTCGAGGGATGATGCCTAAGAAAAGGACTCATCGGATCAATACTATAAAAGGGTCACATATGTGTGGCCCATTTTAAGGAAGATTACACATATTTAGATATGTGATCAGCACATTAGATACTCAGACCAAGTAGAATATTAAGCCCATTAAGAGATTGGTTTATTGCGAGTTACATCTCCGGAGCCTTGTTTCAAGAGAGAAGTTTTACATTAGGTCACTATCAAGAGTGTGTAGATCGCTGTATATTTCATGTTTAAGACTAGGTGTAGTATTCTTTCAATTAGAGTTGTAATACCAACGCACTTTCACTATTTGTATTTTCCGTAAGTTGTGGTCTCAACAAGTATTTAAAAGGGTTAGAAAAATGTTTAAGCATACATCCAAACATAATTCTAAACAAAAAAAAAATCCACATTAGATGTTTCACATGACCTACTTATTTTAATCAAGATAAAATTCCATAATATTCACTATTATTACCATGTGTTATCAATTAACCAACTATTACTTTAAAAAGACTATCCAGTTTATATTTTGATTTCATCCTTAAATCAATTTTTACCATTTCCTTTCTTCCCATCTCCAAATAACGTTTGATTTAAAATTACATTAACATAATCAATCATGGAAATGTCATGCATTGCTCCACACCTACAACAAAATGGGCCAGCACAATGTTGGCATGGCTTCACCCCTTTCCCAACTAGCTATGAAATCATACAATTTAAACTTTCCCATCCCAAAGTGTTCACAATCATTTTACACATTCCAGTAAAGAAGGAATAGGGAGAGAGTTCATTATATTCACACAATTTTGTATTTCAATTATATTTCCGAGTTCTAGAGAGAGAGAGAGAGAGAGCGAGAGAGCGAGAGAGCGAGAATTTGTCATCTTCACACAATTTTCAAATTCATATAGAATTCAGAGGGATAAATTAGTGTTAAATACACTTTCCAACACAACATATCTTCATATTGGGCAAGATTTATTTAGTTGAGTCAAAAAATGGGTTGAAAGACTCATCAACATTACAGTTCAAATTAGCTAAAATGGCTGCATAATGGTCTCCAAAAATGATCAAAAGGTGTGTGAATAAGGAAATGATCACTTTCAACCTCTTGTCTTGTATGGTTAAAACATTGAGGAGCTGACAGAAGAAAAATCCGATAAGCGGCCGTCATTTTGGAGGCACCGTTCTGGATCGAGTTGGTAAAATCTAACACTTAGTGCTTGAGCACCGTAGGCCAAAGTGGCTCTAAAACTGGCATGGAAAAAAAGTACTTCCCAAGGAGATAAGGTGAAACTAATTATGGCTTGCGATTCTCAATGCAAAAATGAAGAGGTTAAAGTGGTAGGACATGATTTCTCAATTTGCAAGCATTAAAAACAAGGCAGTTCCAAATCACTTTCGTATAGTTGAGCGGTCATCTCCTACATCCAATTTTTCCATGTGGCTTAGAAACACTTGCCAAATAAATGCCAAACAAAGGTGTGAGCATTGTTCAATAGTCGTATTGTTATTGTATTGTTATCCCTTGACACCAAGGAACACGATAGAGTCAAAAAACTACGAAAGCAAAGGTCAGGAATGCTTAATACGTGTTGATTCGAAAGTGAATTTATAACTTCTAGAAGTAGTTTTAATGTAGTTACTATTTTTCTTTCCAACACTTGTTCACACAACTACGAGGCCATTCCTAATTTCACATTAGAGTTCCATTTCATTTCAAATTAGGTAAGTATACAATTTAGGTGGTTTGCAGAGTGACGAGCAAACATGGGTATCCAAGTGACTGGTCTTCATAGGCAAAAGATCGTTTTATAAATATTTACAGTTAGCCTAACATTTATTGTTCATCCAACATATATATATAATTTAATTACATCTATGATAACAATCCAAAAGGGAAAATCAATGCACAAAAGCTAAGCTAGAGGAGGAAGGAAAAATCCAGGCCTGTAAACGAATAAGCAATGCATCAGAGGTGCTTCATGGCCAGTCCACATGCAATCATAAAGCTCTTATTTGACATGGTCGATATAATGTTGGCGAAGGTTGAGGAGTCGGGCTCAACACTACCGAAATGCATTTACTCAAAGGTTTTAAAGCCATCTCAAAAAACCCCTTTTGTGCTTATCAGCAACCATACATTCCAATGAGGCCGCAATTTGTTGAAACATTTAATCAAACAGTTTGTATGCCTTGTTTATCCTTCCAAACTTTGCATATATGTCTACCAAAAGACCTACAACTACAACAATGATGAAAATCCTCTCTCCATGATGCTTGGATGACTTTAATTTGCTCTAAAGCTTCCATATTGGTATGGTTAGGAATGAACAAAAGATGCATGCATCACGAGCTACTGATCTTATTTCTTGGTTTTATAACAGCACAACTAAAATCAGAATTGCAGTGGGATTTAGATTACTGCCACCCTTGTTCCTTGGCCAAAATTGAATCTACCTGTAATTGCTCAAATAAAGACTATTTGATTTAATGTGCTTGTTCCCTCCTAGTCAGATCCAATCCCAAGGCGTTTTTTAACAAACCTGATTTGTGTATATTCTGAAACCATTTCAATCCTACGTTCCAAAAGGATTCTCCATTGCCGCAACTAGGAGTATGAAACGAGATTGTCGTGATTGGATTTTGATCTGCACATTCAATCCTCCACATTTGCATATAAATCTGCCAGTGCACTTGCCACAGATCTGACCAAAAAAACCTGCTTTCCAATTCTTTGATATGTCTAGAACCTGATATAAAGTTCCCATTTGGAGCACAGCTGGGGAAACACGATGCATGTCTGAGAAGGGGAAAAAGGAAAATTGGAAATCACATTCATTTGTTAAATAAGCAAGCTCCTCCTGGGCTGCACTGTATGCTTGCCAACATTCCCACTAAAACCCAAACCCGATCCATGATGCCAATTTTTTGTTCCATGCAACGTGAAGGGTTATAAAGGAGTAACTAGAGGCAACACAATCTCACAGCGATTTATCTTATTCCAAGCCCGAGCTCCTTGCCAGTTACCATGACAGCTGTAATATGGTCTTCCAACTTATTAATATGCTGTTTAAGTGCGAGAAGAGCAGGCCAGTCAAGCAAGGGAGCCAACTAATGGCACATTGATGTAGAACAAACGTTTGGGATGCTCATAATCATTACCATCATCAGGGAAGAACATATCTTCGACATCTAGGCCTCCCTCAACTACTTCAATCAACAGGTTTGGATTGGGTGTACTGCTGTACAAGGATAGGAAGCCTGCGCTACATCCAATGGTCTATGGGTGTTGAGCCCTTGAAAACAGAGAAGAACCTCAATGGTGAATACAATGAGAGAACTTGGACCATATCCAATCATTGCAGACTCGCCTTCCAAGAAATCACATTTCTTTCAGCATTTGGTAAGGCAATGTCGATGACAAGTGTGGATGCCCATGCCGACCCCCTGCCCAACACAAACTCTACCTCCTCTACATACCTTCTCATTCACTCAGTCCACTTCCTTCAATCCCTATCTCATAGTACTATGGGATATGACGGTCTGCACCATCCACCCCCTACTCTCCTACTACACATCTCCCTCTCCCAACTCTCCCAACCACCACCTACTGCCACTACTATTTCATTTCCCATTTTAATTTCATTTGTTCATATTCCGCTTTTTTATTAAAATTCCATCATTGTTTTATTTTTATTAAATTTACTATTATTATTAGAAGGAACAAATTTAAAAGGTAAATACACTATATATACTTCAATATATCCAAATAACACCTCAAGCCATAAATCATAAAAGCATCTATCTAAAAGATGCCAAGAGATACATCTTGAGGCTCTTATTCGGACTTGTCAGATCCCACATTGATAGACTCGTTACAATTCTTCCATCCTCTAAACTAGGAGGTGAGAAACATCCATCTAAATGCACCACCATGATGACTTGAAACTCCATTAAATGACCAAGATATAATGATTTTCCAAGTGAATCCTCCATGCAAGGAACATCTAAGTTTTGGCCAGAAGGACATCAGTTTTAAAGGCTGAAACCCCTCGGCAAGGATTAATGATGTCAAATTTAAAGGTTGAACACAATAACGAACACCCTACTCCATCACGATCCTTTACTACCACCATATGGACAAGACATTATGACCTTTCAAATGACCACATCAAGTAGGATCAACTTTTGAGTCAAGCGACCAGAACCTCAACAAGAAAAGGTCTATGGTGACCCACGAGTAACACATGGTAACCGCAATGGTATGGAGTCGTAATGACACCACCAAAGTGACGACGGCAAAAAAACAAAGTGAGGCAGCAAGAATCAAGATGGGCATTGCATTATTGCATATTTCCAACAATGAGATTTTGAGATGGTGTGGTTTTCTTGTAAGTGTTTAATACTGTTACTATATTGTTACACTGCCAGTTTATCTTTGGTAGGTATTGTTCTCTAAGTCTAAATCAATAACTATATGTGAATATTGTTTGGTATTGGACACCTTTCCATGGTATCAGAGATGGTGACATTGGAGACATACTTCCAGATACAGGCAAGGTGACGAGCATCAGATGATCCATGTGTTCTCAATTTTCACCAACCACCAGTATAAATCCATTCATTTTTCTGCATTTGTTTAATACATGCATGCAATTGCTTATTTGTTACAATGGTGTTTCTGCAGTATTAAATAATGCATTCATAGGGGTTCTTTGGAAATCTGCCTGATTTCCATAGAAAGCAATAGCCCCTTAATTGTTACCAAATACCCAACAAATGTGTAAGACTCACTCTGTAGCTTCAATGCCTTTCATTTTTCAGCCGAAATGTGTGGCCAAGCCTGATACCCAAATACTCTGAAGTGACAACCTCTATTGCGAGATTTCTTTACATTTCATGTGCAGATGTTACCAAGATTAACTGTACCTAGGGTCCCCAAAAAAACGACATTTATAAAATAGTAAAAACTGTTTCTCTTGGTAATGCAAAGACCCTAATTTTGCTCATCTGGTTGGCTGGTATATGAAATCAGACCCTTATATTTTGTGCCTTCGAATTATTCTATTTCCTATTTTAGGACCTGATAAAACCCACTTTTATTGTCAAAAAAAACTGACTGTTCATTTAATATTTAATTCACATGATAATTGAGTTGTTTCAGTGATTGCAAAAATCCAGTGGTGACCAGTAGAGCTTACATTCTCAGATTTGAATACTTCTGTGGCTTTCCCTAGGGCCTACAAACATATCTCTTTAATCTTCCCTTTTGACGCCTTTTTTTTTTATAGATTTTTTATGTTTTCAACTCTAGAGATTTCGCCACCTTATTTTTCTTTCCCATTGTTTCTCAAGTTTGTTACCATTGCAAACTCCTCTGCTCATTTTCAGTAAGAGTTGTGAAAACTACTTGTATTGTGTCTTCTATAGGAATTACCATGTCAAACTAATCGTAGGACATTTAATTCTAAGAAGACTTTGAATAAATTCTCATCATCGTTGATTACCTACAGCCAACTGAACTTACTACAGAAAACCAGGATTCTTTCTGATTGTAACTGCAGAGACTTTTAGAATACTAGCAAAACAGTTCCCAGAATGAGCTAGAAACTATAATTTCATGCTATGGTTACCAGAAACTAAGCTCTTATTTTTGGCATAAATTTTTTCCAGTGCCTCTTATGCTATGGTTCTGCTATATGATTTATACTTGTTTAAAACCTCGAGCTTTGTTTGCTCAGCAGGCCCCTGTTAATGTTTTAAGGGTGAATTTTCAAGAATCATCGTATCTTTTGACATTAGCTCCCCTATATTTGTAGTTATTTCCATTATTCCTGTAGGTAACCCATTTGATCCAGAAAAATAAAGATTGTTTTATCTCCCAGCCCAAAAGGTCTCTAAGCAGAAAAAAATGTCGTCTTCAAGCTGGAAAATAAATGTTCAAACATCATGTGACTCTTATATTTATACAGGAAACGGATGGAGGTAAAGGCTTGAAAATTTCCAAACTTCACAGCACCGAAGGAGGACAAAAGGATTTAACTTCCCATAGAACTTTACTGCATGGAAGGACAAGTGGATTTAACTTCCCAAATCTCACCCTTGCTCGATAATGTACAAATAGATGAGCCTGAATATATTAAATTCGCCATCATTCTCTGGTATAAAAATGCCTAGTGACACCCAGAAGTGTTTGTTTTCTCTGGCCAGAGTTAGACCTCTTTAACCAAGGATGTTAATTTGTAGCTGCGTATATAAAAGGTTTTTAATCTGTCCAAGGACAAAAATTTTAATGTCTCTAATCTCGTCCAATCTTGCTAGATTCATAAGCAAAATAACCTTATCAAGAGGAAAGTTGGGACTTGCATTTCTTTGCTTTCAGGAGGGCCAACTCGCGAGAAGAATGACCATACTAGGAAGTTGTCTTTTATTTGAAAAAGAAATATTAGCACCCCAATATTCAACAGACAGAATCCATTTCCTTTATCTTGCACTAATGAAGGGTTCTCTTAAAAGCTTCCAGATTATACAATCTTCAAATAAATACTTAACATGACCACAAAAAAACAACAAAGAAAAAGCTCCAGAATGGTGTTGCCAAAATCCCCCACTAACCATGTTTTTTTTCCAACTAATTGTAAAAACATTGAGTATTTCTTGAAAAAAAATGTAGGGAAATTTTT
This sequence comes from Taxus chinensis, assembly GCA_019776745.2. Lineage (NCBI taxonomy): Eukaryota > Viridiplantae > Streptophyta > Pinopsida > Cupressales > Taxaceae > Taxus > Taxus chinensis. The sequence goes on from CM034146.1 coordinate 573,416,642, forward strand.
GAAGAAAATTGTCAATTTTCTATATTTTCCAAATTAATTGTCATTCACTGTTTTGGAAACATTAATACCTAGAGAGAGAACATGAACACTTAAAAATGGAAACAAAAAATATCTTGATAACTTCACTCTAGAATTTATCTGAGAGATATAAAAGCAGCCTCTATAAGAACCATATAGATGTTTTTCCAATTTCCTTTAGTTGGACTGTGTTCCTGCCTAACAGTATGAACAAGTTTAGTAAGACTAATGGACCATCTCAGGGATCACTACACACCCTAAGAACAGCCTTCTCAGATTAAAGATTGTTCATCGAAAAAATCCAACAGGATGACAATAAGTATACCAGGGAAGAGATAAAGGGTCAACTCAAACCTAACGACGACGGAAAAAGGAAGATAGTGATGTAGGCTGGGAGACAATTGGGAACAAAAGAAGAAATAAATTATATTGATGTTCAGATGCGACCTAAGCACATCATTAGGACTCAAATGTACAAGCTACAATAGCAAGGAGGAGTTTTAAAGCTTCAAAACCTGAAAAATTAACTAAAACTAAAGCAACGAAAATAAGTTAACTATACAGGTGTACCCACAACAGGTAAACCCTATAGAATCCAGAAGAGATAAAACCATATGATGCAAGTTGGAAAGCCATTAGGACCCAAGAGGAAAAACAAAATCCCAAATAATCCTCCTTGTTCAGCCAGAGGTTTCTTTGGAGTGAAAAAAAAAATCAAGCTAAAAGGCAGATAATTTTATATTTTTCCCACAACGTATGTCAGATGATATTTGGCAAAGATACTTGTGGTAATATACCAACTCAGGACTACAGAGTCCACAGAAGCTAATGCTGATTATACTGCTCACAAACGGCTTTTGATTCCAGCAGAAGGATTTCAATAAGAGGGTGATTTTGGCAAAGACGCAATCCACCCCTCTTGCCAGTTCTTTTGGAGCTTAAGAAAGCTTTAATAATTTAATCACTTGGATGATGAAAGACTAGTTTTGTCTGGGAGTATGTGCAGGGTGCTACTTAAAATAAATAAATCACATTTTTGCAATTGTAGTCAGATAACAAAATTCTGATGTTTATTCTTAAAAGCACTGGAAACTACCACATTCAAGGTTTAGATAATTCATATTTTATCAAGAATTGCATGTGTTGGTACACACACATTTTGAGGGATAGTCCCCCGGTTCTCTACAGATGTTTCCAATATGCATCAATATCCTGAAGATCGATGCATTTGTTCTTGTTGCCTGAAATGTCACTGGACTCAAATCTGTGTATGTTAGTAATATTTCGTGGGAGAAAATTCACTTTGGGATTGTATAGGAAGGACTCTTTCTATAAATCAATGGACAAGTTGAGAACTTTCTGTAAAATCTTTTCCTAATCTGAAAATGACCTAGAGATAACAACTTATTTCAACCGTTAATGAAATTACACCAGATTTTTGAAAAGATTCGACTCTGGATTGAATATCTTTCATCCATATGTCCATTGGTTGCTCTTGTATTCACTTTCCACAAACCCTTATGAGCATAGTTCAACAAATTTAGTCAATTATTCCTCTGGTACACAATATTCAATGCTCAATTCGGCTTGTTGCTTCTTACAAAACATTTCATCGGAGAAATCATTTCTTGAGCGTTAACAACCCGTGTTCCTCTCAGTCTAAGATAATGATTTAAGCACCTCTGAACTGTTCAAGTTCTCCAACGCCTTTGAAGTTTGAATCAACTTGTTTTTAAATGGTAGGATCATACTTGCTTTTTTCTTCAAACAATTAGCTCGTAACAATCTATATCGACAGAACCAACACAATACAATTCATTTTTTTTCTTCAAACAATTTGCTTGTGTAATAATCTATATCGACAGAACCAACACAATACAATTCATTACGAATTCATATTTGGACGGACTTCTTCACCTACAATGTCATTGCTATTTCCTGAAGTTGCCAATGCTGTTTCTTATCTAAACAAGCACACATTCTCAACGGCAATAGAATTTGTCCACAATGCTTGTGATTCTTTTTCCTCTTGGTACTTCTGCATATGCCTTGAAGACAAAATCAATCTATTGATGTTGCACGTGGACTTTGCTCAAGCTTTTCACTCCATCCTCTCTCCTCATATGTTACATCTGTCTCCACAGTCTGCTTATTGCCATTCACAGATGCATCGTTCTTCTTGCAGGTGTAATCTTCATGCATTCAGCCTTGAAATAAAACCACAAGACTTTAAATTTATTAATTCCATGCAAATTAGTCAAACCTTCCACTCTTTGATAGCATCCTCAGGTTCCAAGTGATTCTACCATGAAGCATCTTCCTACTTAAATGATTTCAAAATTAAATGAAGGGAAGGCCCTGGTAGACATTTAAACACAGTTGCAGGTTCTCACTGATCCAACAATGATGCCTAAATCTTAGGTGCCCACGTGGAACAACCAAGAGATCATTTATAAGCAAAGGAGTTCTCTTTGCATACATTCATAAGAATCTACATAAGCATGCAATCTGTTTAAATAGATAGAGAATGCAAGCCAATCCAATACAAACAAGCAAGATAATCAAAGAATATAGAAGGTTATCTTTGTATGTATTCATAAGAATCTGCATGAGCGTCAACTCAATTAAAATAGATAAAGGAATGCAAACCAATCCAATACAAAAAATTCAAGTAGGCTAAGTCATAGCAAAGAATGTGAATTGCATGTATTGCCACTGAAATATCAGAACAGGATAATCCAGGCATTTAATCATTGTTGCAAAATACCAAGCCACAATGCTATAAAATTAATGCAACCCATCATGCTAGATTTGAAATATGTTTTAGTTCCCGTGCTACACTATTAAGTCAATGTCACTGTAAAGTGGGTGGGACTTGCTGCCACTCTCCAACTCCATATTTTTCAATGGACTTCATTATGTGAGTGACAATGGTAGCAAACCATGGAAGCTTCCCAATACAATGGGACCCAAATGACACACAAATCTACCAAAATATTGGATTGATAAATTCCAACATCACCAAAAACGGGCTTACAAATATTAATGATGCAAGATGTAGATTCTGTGGAAGGGACTTTTGTACAGTAATAAATTATTCCAGTTCCTATAAGAAAATAATCTTATTCAACCTTAAAGGAGCGAATGGGTGAGGTACACATTAAAAAGTTTATCAGGCCAAGTTCTCTCACCATACTCTCAGAAATGTTTGATCATGGCTACAATCAAATTGAAATTTATATACATCTATAATGGGAAAGAAGACTAGCTAGAATAACCATCAACTAGAGTAGAGCCATTGATTTTGAGATGGACTAGTAAATTAGCAGACACAAAGTTGATAAATGTAAAAATGATCCAATAGGTGTGATGAAGTCAAGATTGAGTGTCCCAAGTGAATGGGAGCCTCGCCTTGCAGCCTCAGAGACTTCCACAATGCATTTAACACAAAATCTCATTCTTTATTGTCAAGCCTCAATTGGGCTTTTACAATCTCAATACGCAACACATATAACCTCAAAAATATTTTAGACACAATAGCCTCAACGGCTTGTTGGCTAGATTTTCTGCATAGCTGAAAACCTGGGCAGTCATGAGATAAATCTCCCTCATTTACCAGTGAGGCTCCCGTGTAAGATTTGTCAATAAAATATGCTAGTATCTATTTAGGGGTTTTACTTTAACCATGCAGCTCATGAACCATAGCTGTATAGTTTTGCAGCAAGTAAGCAACTGTTAAAGAAAGGAAATATTTAATGAAGAAGGAAAATAATAAAAACAAGAAAGAAAGAGGGAAGATGTGCAACCCAATCAATAGATTACAGAGTTGATTGCATGCACATATATAGGACCAATAGATATTTCTTTTCTTTAACAGCTGCTTACTTGTTGCAAAATTATACAGCTATGGTTCATGAGCTGCATGGTTAAAGTAAAAACCCCTAAATAGATACTAGCATATTTTATTGACAAATCTTACACGAGAGCCTCACCGGTAAATGAGGGAGATTTATCTCATGACTGCCTAGGTTTTCAACTATGCAGAAAATCTAGCCAACAGTTTTTGGCGACTCTACTAGGGATATCTTGACACAATACAGACACTTTCTGGCAATAAAAACACAAAACGACCCATTATTTTAAAAGTACGAACCCTATCCGAAATTTTTTTCGTACTTTTAAAATAATTGGTCGTTTTGTGTTTTTATTGCCTAAAAGTTCTTGTATTGCGTTAAGATAATCCCAAAGAGCCATATTAGCCTTTTTCACCAAATACCCAGATGCCCAAAATTGTTATATTCTGTCGTCGGGATTTGTCTGCGGGAAATTTGTATTTAATTATTTTGAGCCCCGTATGAGGCTATTTGCGCTCCGTTTTAACTCTGTTATGATCGAATATGTCATTACTCTTATGTACCATAAGGGTTTTTAACTTGGAATAAGCTTTGGGCTTTATTTGTAACTTTTGGCAATTTTTCATGTTTTTGTGTTGTCCCGTTTCATTTTCTGTGAAATTTCTCTAGAACAATTCCTTTGTCGGGTAAGCTCGATTTTTGGTCTGGAGCAGCTGGAAAACATATATGCACATTATGCCCGGAGGAAGTCGCCATTAGAGCTCTGGATCACTGGGAAAAAGTGAAGTCATGCACGGAAAAGACCCTGCGGGGATGGGCGCATTTTTGGAAAACAAAGGATTTAAGCTGCGATGGGAAAAATGGAAGCCGCAAGCAGGGTGGGAATTTTGTACCTACCTAGCAGGGTACTTTTTCCCGTGTTATAAAATTCACTTAAGCTGCAATGGGAAAAATAGAGGCTGCAGGCAGGTGGGAATTTATTGCCTGCCTTGCAGGGTAAGAATTCCCATGATAAAATAAAAGGAAAGTGACTTAAGTGAAATCATGGGATTTTAGTGCCTGCCTTGTAGGGTAAATAATCCCATTGTCAAAGTCAAATCACTTAAGTGGATCAGGGGATTTTGGTGCCTGCCTTGCAGGGTAAAGAATTCCATTGTGGAAAATTCTTAAAAATAGAATTATATGTGCAAAAAAGTGTGCCCCGTTTGGTGAGATGATGGCATGCGTTTAAGTGATTATTTTAATTAATCTATCCTTTCAAAAAGTGCGCCCAAGCTTGGAGGAAGTCAACAAGTCAAAATTGGAATAAAAGAAATGAATTAAATACATTAAATTTAATTTATTTAGTGGTTGCCCCCTTCCTCTCAAAAAGTGCGCCCCATTAGGGAGTTATTTAATGATTTTAAAGGCATTAAAACATTAAATTAATTTCTATTTTCAGTGGCTATGGTCAAGGCACATTGTAAAGCTTCAGTGAAGTGATGTGTGAAGGATTAAATTGGATTAATTTAATTTATTGGATGGTTGTCCTTAAACATGCTATTTTTAAAAGAGAAGAGCATGATTTTTAATTAATTAATTGCCTTTAATTGTTAGGGCAATTATTAATTATAGAATTGTAAAGGTTATATAAGCATGGGCAGCCATATGGGTGAATTATTTGATTCATAGGTAAAGAATTGCAGCCAAGAGGAAAAGTGTGCCCCCATTTGAAGAATGATTTTGCTCAGGTAAGGTGGATAACAAGGCTAAAAGCTTCCAAATTTGGCGCATGCTTTGAAGGAGGTTGATCTTTGTCTACATAATTGTTTGCACAGGTGTTAAAGGAGCTCAGGTGTTGTTGAAAGGATTCATGCACTCTTTATGTGCAAATTAAACACCATTTTTTGGGGCAGCAGGCTTGAAAAGTGTAAATTTTTACAATTAAAATTCACTATTCATGCTCCAGTGGCCATTTTTGTCTGAATAAATTGCAAGAATTCATTACAGGAGCTTTACAAAGGAAAATGAGCTTTTATCAATGTCCAATACATTGCATATATCCTCTGAATCTGAAGAATTGTCCAGATCTACACCAGTATTGAAGAAATCCGGCCAAGTAAGAAGAAAAAGAATTATTTAGACGAAGATAGACAAAGCCATGGCAAAAAGAGATGAAAAAGAAAGAACGATGGAGTCATGCATTGCTTCCAAACTTGCAGACATAGGAGACATAGATCTAGGCCCGGAACCTCTTTCCGATTTGATTGATAGATCCAGAGCGGGAAAGACTTCACTCATGCGTGCGGTCAAAAGTAGTGGAATTATCCGAGCTACAGCTTTTCCATGTACATCCCAGTTGCCAGAGTTTTTTATGGAGTGTGTTAGATCTTACCATCCTTCATCCAGATCAGTGCGTGATGCTTCGGGAAAGAAAATAATTCGTTTGGACGCAGAGTTCATCAATTATTGTTTGAAGATTCTAGTACGAAAGGTGGTGACTTCCATTAGCATTCAGGATGTTGACAGTAGATGGGAGAAGCATAGAGCTGATTGTGTGAGCATAATGAATAGCCGATACATGAAGAAGCCTAGATCTCCTTCAAAGCTCCCGAGACCTCTTCCACGGTCCAATTTGGTGCAGGAGGTAGATGATGTCATCAAATTGCTATGTAGGATGAATGGCGAAGCGAATGCCTACACTTTCCGTACATGGATGTATGCTTTCATCAGGACCATTGAAATCAACAAGGTTGATTCTATAATCAATTGGTCAGAAATTATTAGCAACAACATTAGTGAGCAACTCCGGAACGTGAAGCGTACTTTCAGCTTCAAGATGACTTCATACTTGGTGTATGCTATAACTTCACAAGGCAAAGTCTTTTCCAAGCTGGATAGATGTGGTGTTCTTTCTAAGGACCCCATTTTTTAGTTCTACCCACAGCTTACTATACCTGTGTGCGAGAAATATTTCAAAGTGGTCAATGATGAATTCTTCTATGATTTCATCTGAAGGCTAGAAAAATACTTGAAGGCCAACAGGGTAAGCAAGGAAGCGTGGGAAGCTGTGTCCAAGATTGGCAGTCTATTCATTCAATTTATAGATTTCACATACCTCAGGGTTACGGGATTTTCTGGAGAACCAATAAAGATTCCCAGGTATCCGAATGATAGATTGATTGCCATGGAGCTAAAGTAGGAAACTTTTGGAGTTACACGACCTTCAGTCAAAGCAGCACAAGTCTACGGGCTTCTTCCCAATCACTGTGGGATATTACAGCTACATTAGCAATCATAGAGCTAAGGAATGGAGGCGCAAATGTTATCTGAGTATGAGTAAGAGTTCTTCCCTGCATGGCTGAACTTCGATCCATTTGGAGTAGCCAGGAAGACAATCTTCCAGGAGTACGCACATGTGCCTTCATTAGAAGATTTCTAGATGAAGTGCAAAAGTGTGTACGAGGTTAGAAAGAGAGATTTCAGCAGGCTATCAACAAAGCAAGTGTTCGACTTTGGACTAACGTGGATACCTGCGGATCTTAAAGATGATGGGAATGTGGTACTTGACACTTACCATCAAATGGGAGGAGATAAAGCCATACTGTAGAATAACATAGGAGGTTGCAACACAATTGAAGAAAGGTCGGGAGCTGTGTTGGTGAATACTTCAAACTGGTTGCTGATGAAGGGATATTGCCTTGATCGAAGCATTGATGAATCAAGTCACGGTTAAACTTCGGCGCAGGAGATTCCCTCAAGCAAAATCACGGAGGAGAAAGTAGCAGGAAAGTCGAGAAGTTGAAAGTGCATAGAAGATCTCAATCCAAGGAGAGGATCACTTCTACGACCATGATTTTAACTCCGGTTTCTCCAGTACCCAGTACTTCACCAACTATCACACCGCAGCAGCAAGACACTTCCATGCCTCCACTGAATCCAGTGAGATTCATCTTCTCCCCTCAGCCACTTCATTTAGCTCCTGTTCCAGAGGATATGTTGAAGTTGCAAATGGCAGAATTCGAAAGGGCTTTGTCCTTGGATGACTCAGAAGATGGCAGCCATAACACTATGGCACTTTCTGATGGAGAGGATGCAAAGCGGAAGATGGTAGTACACTCAGTGACTTATCATTCTCTGAGAAGTAACTTCTGGGAATGGTTGGCTTCACAGTTTGTTCCAAGAGCGAGAATAGAGATGAACTTAGAGGAGCACAACTTGCAGCTACTCCAGAATATGGGTGGAAGAGACAGAAGGCCTAAAGTTGCCAAAGCAACTTCTAGGTTAATCATCGAAGATTCGGGAGAGAAGTTTGCTAAGATATCAATTCCGGAAAAAGGAAAGATAGAGGAGGAGATCATGGCAGAGGATGTGACAGTAACCAAAGTACCCCTCGGTAAAGCCACCACTGAAGGATTAAAGCAGGACACGCAGACATTGATGGATGCTTTATTCCTTAGGCTTGACAGTGAAAAGCGGAGAAAGAAGAGCTGCATAAGCAAGTATCTCAATTATATGAGATCATAGCCAAGGTTGCTAAACCTTCCATTCAACCCATTTCAGAGAAGGTGAGTGATCATCTTATGCAGGAAATGGAGGACGCAAGCAATCAAGTAAAGGCTATTGACGAATCGAAGGATTTGATTATTCGTCAAGCTTCTGTACAACTTGGAGAAGTGTCAGCCCGCCTAAAGGTTATGGATGATGTATCAAATCAACTGAAGCAACTAATGGAAAACATAGAAGGCATGAATACAGTTGCAGAGAGTAACCTGAGTATTTTGGCCGAGATCAACAAGCTGCTGGGAGATGTATTAATTACGGAACAGATTATACTCAGACGGATCAGTCGAGAAGGGGAAGTAGCTAGAGTTTGTAGTATCTTTCCATTTGGAAATTTTTAGAGTTTTGTTGAAGAGGATGCAACACTTGAGAGTAGGACATCAGATTTACCAGACAGTGTCATTTATTTCACTGAGGAGAGAGTGGACGGGAATGTCACTTCATACATTCGGATCATCTCAACTAAGGTTCCTAATTCCCTGGAAGGATCTCTTCTGATGATACAAAAGAGAATTGATAAAGCTACCAAGCCTTTCACGATAAATTCTATCAGTATACTGGTGGCACTGCAGGCAGACATTGTGAGGTTTGGGCCGAGTTTGGAAGATGTGGAAGCGTGCATCAAAGTATTTGAATGAAGGGTTGTTGCAGTTCAGGACAGAGAAAGAAGCAGTGGCTAAAACAGATGGAAGGATGATGAATTACATGTTCGACAAGTATATCTGATATCAGAACAAGAAAAAGACATAAACATTACAGCTGGCATGACTTCTTCTATTCTTTCTTCTTCTATTTTCTATGTTCCCGGATGAAATTGTAAAACTTATAAGTTATTGGTTTTGCAACCAGTACTTAAAGTCATGTGGAACCATTCTATTAGTTAAGTGATACATGTGTCACTTAAGGAGAAGATAGTTGAGGATGATTGTCAAATATCATTTTTACTTGTTGTTTATGTTTCAGTTCATTTGAGCTTTCCATTTATACTTTCCCTCCTACATTCTATAAGTAGGAGAAGAACCTCCAGGTTAATATCAATCAGAATTTGTAAGCAGCAATCTTGTGTTCTAGAATTTGTGCTGAACCCCTGAGAGCAACTTGGAGCAAAGGAATACAAAGGAGCAGGTTTCCGGAGAACTTTGTGTCATGGTGTACTGTGTTTCTTGCTTTTAATCTTAGATCTCTTAATAGACTTTATGTTATTTTAGATTTAGATCTAGAGCTTCCTTTGTTTTATAATTCTGTGTGTTCATATCTATTAAGTTTCTTCTATGTGCATGCAATTAGCTCTGCTATCTACTAATTGGGATTCACATCTTCCCCATTTCTTCTCTGTATTTCCTTTACTTCCTTCTTCTATAAAATACTTCCTTTCTTGAACAGTTGCTTACTTGCTGTAGAACTTCTTAGTTATGGTTCATGAACTAAGTGGTTAAAGTAAAACCCCTGATAGATAATAACACGTTTTTATTGACAAATCTGTAGCTAAGTGAGCCTACACAAGCATATTTCATTCTTCCCAAAATATATATCTCATAATATCCAATAGGTAATTTTATGCAGAAAATCTAGCCAACACGTCTGTGGACATCATTTTCTTCTGTCAAAAATGTACAAGGGAAAAGATGAGATCCCAGCATCTCTGGTTTTGTATCTTGTCCTTTGGGCACGGGGTCAGGAAAACAAAAACAACACAACACAAAAACAAAACAATGGAAAAACAAACAAAGTTTTATTTATATACATACAGGTTTTACCCTGCTTTTCATATCCGGAACAGCTTCAAGTGTTGCCCATTGAAAGGCAACGGCAATTCAACACCATCCTGGTGAGCAAGAATGAAGCCATCAAAACTATACAGCTATGGTTCATGAGCTGCATGGTTAAAGTAAAAACCCCTAAATAGATACTAGGCATATTTTATTGACAAATCTTACACAGGAGCCTCACCGGTACAATGAAGGAGATTTATCTCATGACTGCCTAGGTTTTCAACTATACAGAAAATCTAGACCAACAGTTTTTGGCGACTCTACTAGCTGGATATCTTGACACAATACAGACACTTTGCTTAGGGAATAATGCCAAACACAAAACGCCCCATTATTTTAAAAGTACGAAAAATTTTACAAGGGGTAGTCTCGGATATTCAAGGTGAAATCTGGGGACATTCACGGCTTATTATCACAAATACCTATGTGCAAACACTGCACAATTACCCTAGCTTAAAAACAAATTTTTCTCTATTACCAGTAAGAAATCTTTTTTTGTTATCTAAAAACTCTCCTTTTTTCAACAAATGTGTTGCTATTTACAACCAAAATGACCAATAGTAAAAGAATCCTAATTTGACTTTCTAAATCTAAAAATAGCAAATTAAATGACACCTATTTCTTCATCCCAAAATGACTAGACACTTACAAACAACTACTATTATTAGTAGATACAACCCCCTATTTCTAAACCCATGCCAACACTACAGGAATAAATCTTCAATCAACTCCTAATTTGATGGTGAATCATTAAACAATTTACATCATTCTCCAGGATGCTCTTATATCAAACACCCAAGGTAAGAGAATTTGAGCTCCTACTCACATAGACTCGGTAAGTAGTGCCATGTTGGCTAGATTTTCTGCATATCTAGGCAGTTCATGAGATAAATCTCCCTCATTTACCGGTGAGGCTCCCGTGTCATATTTGTCAATAAAATATGCTAGTATCTATTTGGGGGTTTTACTTTAACCATGCAGCTCATGAACCATAGCTGTATAGTTTTTGCAGCAAGTAAGCAGCTGTTAAAGAAAGGAAATATTTAAAGAAGAAGGAAATAATATAAACACAGGGAAGAAATAGGGAAGATGTGCAACCCAATCAATAGCTTACAGAGTTGATTGCATGCACATAGACAAAACCAATAGATATTAACACAGAATTATAAGCAAAGGCAACTTCAGATCTAGATCTAATATAACCCAAAGTTTATCTCATGACTGCCTAGGTTTTATGCTATGCAGAAAATCTAGCCAACACGTCTGTGGACATCTTTTCTTCTGTCAAAATGACAAGGGAAAAGATGAGATCCCAGCATCTCTGGTTTTGTATCTTGTCCTTTGGGCACGGGGTCAGGAAAACAAAAACAACACAACACAAAAACAAAACAAGGAAAAACAAACAAAGTTTTATTTATATAACATACAGGTTTTACCCTGCTTTTCATTATCCGGAACAGCTTCAAGTGAGGATGTCTAGTCTTCAAGATATTGCCCATTGAAAGGCAACGGCAATTCAACACCATCCTGGTGAGCAAGAATGAAGCCATCAAAACTATACAGCTATGGTTCATGAGCTGCATGGTTAAAGTAAAACCCCTAAATAGATACTAGCATATTTTATTGACAAATCTTACACAGGAGCCTCACCGGTAAATGAAGGAGATTTATCTCATGACTGCCTAGGTTTTCAACTATACAGAAAATCTAGCCAACAGTTTTTGGCGATTCTACTAGGGACATATCTTGACACAATGGAAGACACTTTTTGGCAATAAAAACACAAAACGCCCCATTATTTTAAAAGTACGAAAAATTTTACATGGGGTAGTCTCGGATTTCAGGGTGAAATCTGGGGACACCAGTGGCTTCACAAAACCTATGTGCAAACACTGCACAATTACCCTAGCTTAAAACAAATCTCTATTACCAGTAAAAATCTTTTTTGTTATCTAAAAACTCTCCTTTTTTCAACAAATGTGTTGCTATTTACAGCCAAAATGACCAATAGTAAAAGAATCCTAGATTTGACTTTCTAAATCTAAAAATAGCAAATTAAATGACACCTATTTCTTCATCCCAAAATGACTAGGCACTTCCAAATTTCAGAACTACTATTATTAGTAGATACAACCCCCTATTTCTAAACCCATGCCAACTGTCTACAGGAATGTAATCTTCAATCAACTCCTAATTTGATGGTGAATCATTAAACAATTTACATCAGTTCTCCAGGATGCTCTTATATCATAACACCCAAGGTAAGAGAATTTGAGCTCCTACTCACATAGACTTGGAAAAGTAGTGCCATGTTGGCTAGATTTTCTGCATAGCTAGCTAGGCAGTCATGAGATAAATCTCCCTCATTTACCGGTGAGGCTCCCGTGTCATATTTGTCAATAAAATATGCTAGTATCTATTTGGGGGTTTTACTTTAACCATGCAGCTCATGAACCATAGCTGTATAGTTTTGCAGCAAGTAAGCAGCTGTTAAAGAAAGGAAATATCTAAAGAAGAAGGAAATAATATAAACACAGGGAAGAAATAGGGAAGATGTGCAACCCAATCAATAGATTACAGAGTTGATTGCATGCACATAGACAAAACCAATAGATATTAACACAGAATTATAAGCAAAGGCAACTTTCAGATCTAGATCTAAAATAACCCAAAGTTTATAAGTAGATCTGAGATAAAACAAAAGCTAGAAACAAAATGCACCGTGACACAAAGTTCTCCAGAAATCTGCTCATTTCTATTCCTTTGCTTCAAATAGCTATCAGGGATTTCAGTACAAAGTCTGGAATACAAGAATGTTGCTTACAAATTCTGATCCTTAACCCGAAGGTTCTTCCTACTACTTATAGAATGTAGAAGGGAAAATACAAATGGGAAACTTCAACTGAACTTGAACATAAACAAAAAGTAAAGGATAACATCTGGCAATCATCTTCCTCTAATTCCTTCTTCAAGTGACATGCATCCGGGTGCATATTCAAACCTATACACATCTGTCACTTAACAAATAGAATCGTTCCACCTAACTTAAAGTAATTGGCTTCTTTCAAAACCAATACACTTTAAAGTTTTACAATTACATCTAGGTCAATTACGTAGAAAATAGAAGAAGAAAGACACGCCAGCTGTAACATCTACATCTTTTTGTTTTTGATATTCTGAATATGACTTGTTGAACATGTAATTCAGCAACTTCTCATGCTATCTTAGCCAAAACTTCCTTTTCTGTCCTGAATTGCAAGCAAGTCTTCGTTGCGGGTATACCCTAATACATGCTTCCCATCCTCCAAGCTAGGCCCAAAATACTCAATATCTGACTGCAGTGCCACCAATTTGCTGATGGAATTCATCGTGAAAGTGCCTAACAGCTCCAATCAATTCTCCTTTTCACCATCAGATTGAGATCCTTCCAGGGAATTAAACTTTGCTAGGAAAGCACTCCTTGTGTATGCAAGTAACATTCCCGACCACTTCCTGGAAGTGAAAGCAATGACAATGTCTGGCAAAGATGATGCCATACTCTCATGTACTGACTGCATCCTTTTCAGCATAATAACTGCAGATCTCCAAACGGAAAGCTTTACTGCAAACTCAAGCTGCTATCCCCTGTCTCAACTGATCCGTCAGGCACAATCCGTTCCGCTAATCAACACTTCTCTCAATTTTCAGCTTATTTATTTCGGCCAAAGTACTCTAGCTTACTCTCAGCAACTCTGTTCATATCTATTGTGTTTGTTACCAGTTGCTTCAGCTGAATCTGATGCATCTTTCATAATTTTAGGCGGGCAGGCACCTCTCATGAGTTGTACAGAATTGACGAATGATCAGACTTTTCCATTCGTCGATATGTTTAACCTGGTTACTTGCATCTTCCACTTCTTGCATCAGATGATCAAGACACTTGCTATTTGTGCAAAATTGGCTGAGTGGAAGATTTAACAACCTTGGCAATGATCTCTACATCACTGAGATACCTGCTTCTAAAGTTCAACTTTCTCCAGTTCTTTTCTTTGTCAAGCCTAAGGAATAGAGCATCTATCAATGTTTGTGTGTCCTGCTTCAATCCTTTTGTGGTGGCTTGACCTAGATAGGTGCACTCTGGTAGCTATATGTTGCCCACAGTTTCGGGAAGAAGCCTGTAGACTTGTGCCGTTTCGAGTATAGGTCATAACATCTCCACGAGTTGTATGCTCAACTCCATGAGGGACCATTGGATCTAACACTCGGGTATGGGCAACTTATTACTGGTTCTCCTGAAAAGCTGGTGACTCTGAGGTATGTAGAATCCGCAAACTGGATAAATATACTACCAATCCTGGACACAGCTTCCCACGCTTCCTTGCTCACCCTGTTGGCCTTTAGATCGCATTCCATCCTGCAAATGAATCCGTTAGAAGAATCCATCGTTGATCACCTTGTAATCTTTATTGCATGCAGGTACAGTAAGCTATAGGTAGCACTTGAAAATAGGCATCCTTGGAAAGAGGACGATCAAATCCATCTTGGAAGAAGATACCCTGTAGAAGTTGCTGCATAAACCAAATACGAAGTCATTTTGAAGCTGTAAGTACGCCTCACATTTGGAGCTACTCACCAATGTTGTCACTAATGGTTTCTGACCAATTCATTAGTGAATCTACTGTCGTTGATTTCAATGGTCCTGATGAAAGCATACATCTGTATTGCGCTGGTAAGTTTTCTAGAGCGTTTAGCTTCACCATTTATCCTGCATAACAATTTGGCAATATCATCCACCTCTTTACCAGATTGGATTGCAGGAAGACTTCTCGGGAACTTGGAAGGAGATCTGGGCTATTCTTCATGTATCTGTTTTCATTATGCCCACGCAATCAACTTTATGTTTTTTCTATCTATTGCCGACATCCTGTATGCTAATAGTAGTCACCACCTTTCTGCCGGAATCTTCAAACAATAATTGATGAACTATGCGTTCAACCGGATTATTGTCTTGCCTCGCAGCATCTCAGACTGATCAGATTAATGGATGGTAAGACCTAGCACACTCCATGACGAATTTCTGACAACTGGGCTGTGAATGGAAATTTCAGCTCGAATGATTCCACAGCTTTTGACTACACGCATTAAATCTGAAGTCTTTCCAATTCTAAATCTGTCAATCAATTCGGAAAGAGGTTTTGGGCCTAGATCTGTATCTCCAATGTCAGCAAACTTAGAAGTGACCATCCCATGACTCTGCTGTGCTTTCTGTAGATTTCATCCCTCTTTGGCATGGCCGTATCCGTCTTTGTAATGAGCAATATCTTTTTCTATTTATTCGGCCGGAATTCTTCGCAACCGTAATGCAGATTTGAGATATTATGTCCAAAGATTCATGGAGGATATGTTCAATGTATTGGACATTGATTTAAGCTCCCTTTCTCTTATAAAAGCACCTGTAATGACTTCCTGCAATTAATTCAGACAAAGACGGCAACTGGAACATGAACACTGGATTTTAATTATAAAAATCTGCATATATCAAGCCTGCTGCCCCAAAAACGATTTGATATTTTGTTTGCATGCAAAGCAAGCATGAATTTTATCAACTTCACCTGAGCACCTATACCACTATGCAGACAATTATTTAGACACAAATCAAGCTCCTTCAAACCTAGGCGCCAAATTTTGAAGCTTTCCGGCAGTAAAACACCTTTTTCTGAGCAAAATTCCTCTTCAAATGGGCGCCAAAATTGTCTGGGCTGCACTTTTTGCTAAAGAATTAATTAATTCATTATTATGGCAGCCCATGCTTATATAACCTTCATCATTCTATAATTAATTATTGCCCCTCCTATTCCTGGCAATTAATTAATTAAAAACATGTTTTTCTCTTCAAATGGGGCGCCTATTTTGTGCATGCTCATGGTTGTCATTAAATAAATTAAATTTATTTAATTTTAGTTCTCTACTTCCAGTTCACTTAAGCTTCACAGTATGCTTTGACCTCATCTACAAAAATAGGAATTAATTCCATCAATTAATACTTTAAAAAGTATTATTCTCCTCCATATGGGGCGCACTTTTTTGACATGAAGGGGCTGCATTAAATAAATTAATATTTATTTAATTTTAGAATTCTAATTCTAATTTCCCTTTATCCTTTCACCCTTGTTGACTTTTCCTCATGCTTGGGCGCCAAATTTGGAGAATAGAATTAATTAATTAATGCATTTAAAGCTACCTTCTATCCCAAAAGGGGTCGCACTTTTTGACATAGGTGATTTCTATTTTTAAAAGTTAATTTTCAATGGGATTATTCACCCTGCACCGCAGCTCCAAAAATCCCATGATCCACTTAAGCTGTTTGACTTTCATAATGAGATTTTTTACCTTGCAAGGCAGGTAAGAAAATCCCATCAATGCCTTAAGTGATTTTCTTTTATTTTACAATGAGAATTTTCACCCTGCAAGGCAGGTAAAAAATTCCCGCCTGCCTGCTGCCTCTAATTTTCATCATTGTGACTTAAGTGTTGTTTCTTTCATGGGAAAAAGTACCCTGCTAGGCAGGTACAAAATTTCCACCTGCCTGCTGCTACCAAAAATCCCATTGTAGCTTAAAACCTTCTTTTTCCAAAAATGCAGCCTGCCCAGAAGAAGCCTTTTTTGTGCATGACTTCGTCTTTTCAGAGAGAACCAGACCTCCTGTGACAAATTCCTTCTGGCATAACGTCCATAGGTGATCTCCAGATACTCCAGGCAAGAAATCAGATTAAACTGGCAAAGGAATTGACCCAGAGAAATTTCACAGAAAACAAAACGGGAAAACACCAAAAACGCAAAACGTTGCCAGAAGTCACAGATAAAGCCCAGGATTCATTCCTGGTTAAAACCCTACTGGTATATGGGAATATTGACATGTAAGACCACAACAGGGTTAAACCGGAGCACAATTTACCTCAAACGGGGCTCAAATAATTAAATACAAATTTCCCGCAGGCAAACCCCAGTGACAGAATATAACGATTTTGGGCATCTGGGTATTTGGCGAAATTGGCCAATATGACTCTCTGGGAATATCTTGACACAATACAGACACTTTCTGGCAATAAAAACACAAAACGACCCATTATTTTAAAAGTACGAAATTTTTTAACATGGGGTAGTCTCAGATTTCAGAGTGAAATCTGGGGACACCATGCCACCACAATTGTTTTTGGATGCAGAGATTCACAACCAAAGCTCCATCATCCAAAAAACCTGTGTTCATCAGACAACTGGTTTTTGAAGATCCGTGGCATTCTCTCCCTGTCAGTCTAAGGAAAAAAGCAAGGAGAAGATTTCGAACTATATCTTTATTAGCTTCCACATTTCATGCAAATTATTTTTGCATCCTATTGGGAAGCCTATTGCTCCAATAGAGTGACTTAAGTACATTGAAAATAAAGGTATTATGAGCATGTACGCTTGCAAATACCATTTATATGATTTAACTTAGCACTTACCTGGTGAAGTTGTCAGCCATCACTTTATATTGTAAAGAGCACTCTTTGTAGCTATATATGGAATCCTTTCACTTGGGCATTATAGAATCGTGTTACCATGGTGATGACGGGTATTCATATCTTGGTGAAATTTGGCTAGTTTAGCCCTTCTACTCTCTCACAAGGACAAAACCCCTCGGGTGGGAACTTATGAAGGACGAAAACCCTTCATGAGATTTTGTGTGTGCAAGCATGGTTTGAAAGGCAATAAAGTATTTATTTCTTCAAATGTTTGGTCTCTTTGGTGCCCTATTATATTTGTTTAGAGTGGAGCGACCCACTTTGGAGTGGAAATTTGGTATGTGTGATGCTAATTTGGCAAAATCTGAAATTACTAGCTTGTTCTTCATCAATTTATAAGGCCAATATCTTGAGTTTCATGAATTTTGGCAGCTTTCTAAGTTGAATTGCTTGAATTTTTAAAGTAACGCCATAGACAATGGGATTTTTTTTGAAATTCATATCTCCATATCTAGGGTATTAAAAATCAGATGTTCTTGCATTATATGATTACCGGTACTCTGTTATATCATAATTGTTGTTACCCAGAAGTTGCACCCTGATAGAGAATGGTGTATGCACTCTCTCTCTACCTGTTGACAAAATTGGAACACCTCAAGGTTGTGGGTAACCTATGTCTGAGGTGAACCTCCAGAAAGAATTGGTTCCCTTTTGAATCACCTAAAAAACGAAAAATTTGACAATGAAGAAGGAATGCAGGAAATGGGAAATAGAAGGTGATACACCAATAGTTTGATACTTGCATGAACTAGGAGCACACAAGGAGAATTAAATGATTCATACACCTACACACTCTGAAACTATTTTGCAAAATTAATTTAAGGTTTTTAGGAAAAGAAAGAGGTAGATGGGAACGAATTTCACATGAATGTTAAGGCAAACACAATATTCCTATCAAACACAACGAATAATCATTTAAAAACAACAATCATGAGAGGGAAAAATGAAACTATTATTTTATTCGGAGGTGCAAGTAAAATGGCTTGAAGTTGTTGGAACAAATCAGCCTCCAAGTATATGATTTTACAGTAAAAATCTGGCCCTTATTTTAGACTGCTACCAACAAGTATAGATTAGCGCTATCAATAATAGACTGTTGTGTTCTATTTTCTTTCTCCATGCACCCTTGGCACCAAACTGGAACAGTAGTGGATCTATTTTAATTAATTTCTATTTTTAGCACCCTTTATAATATTGCATGGCACCTACAACAACTTAACTTATCTAATTTCCCCTCTATTTAAGCGCCAACCTCTTGGAAAGAATGCTGTTTGGTTTTTATTTTATTTTTATTCTTTCCATGCATCTTTGTTGGCGCCAACTCTAGAATTGGACGAAACCCCTCTTATTTTAGGATCTTATTTCCCTTTGACTTTCTATCTTTGGCGCATACTCCAAACTGGGACAGCAGTTCCCTTTTATATTTATCTCTCCTTCATGGAACAAAATTCCTTTGTTGCAATATTCATTAATTTGCCGCTTCCTAGAGAGGTTGGACCTAGATCTAGGAACAACTACTAATAAATTTATTTGTGATTTCTTTTCTATTGTTGGCACCAACTCCAAATAGAACAGCAGTCTATTTCAAACTATTTCCCTCTTCCTTGCATCTTGTTTTTGGCGCAGACTTCTAAGAATAGAACATCAGCTAATAAATTTATTTATTCAATTCAAATGCACCTCCTTACCTTAGGGCTTTTGGCACAGACATTCTTTGGCTTAAAATATGGTAACAATAATTTTAGAGAATTCAAGTGGAGCTGATTTGGAAGGGTTTTGAAGGCACGAAGGTGGGATTGAAACACCAAAACATGTTGCTGCCCTAGAAAAAGGTTTAATTTGCAATTTTACAGGTTTATATCAGTCAACTCTACTCATCTAAAGTGCGAGTTTTTGGTCATTTGCTGAGTCCACCCAAAAAGGGACATTACAGTGGTATCAAAGCATCATCCTCCTGGCCTATGAAGCATGGAAAGATTCGAGAAGATGCAAGGGAAGTTAACGAGGTCAATAGAAACCCTCCCACTAATTATGGAGAAACTCGTTGAAGCTAGGGAAATCAAAAAAGAAGTCACTCCAAAGTCTTCCAAGACTCTAGATTTGATATTTCACAATAAAGCTCTTCCAGAGAAGGTCCGGGATGCCCTCCTTTTTGTAGAGTTCGTGGAGTTGGAAACAGAGAGTTGGAATTGGAACAAGGAAGAGGTCATCCCTCCATAAGGACACCGTACTCAAGGGTTTTGAAACTACACATGAAGAAGGGTTTGAAATTAGAGGTTTCTTATGTCCCCATGACAAATTTGAGCCCTAATTGTCACACACATGCTAGTGAAAAATCAGGTCTGCATTTTTGTCAGCTAGATTTTTTGCACAGCTAAAAAACCTAGGCAGTCATGCAATAAATCTCCCTCGTTTACTGGTGAGGCTCCCATGTAAGATTTTGTCAGTTTATATGTTCTAATATCTATCTGTTGGTATTACTTTAACTGTGTAGCTCATGAACCATAGCTATACAGTTTTGCAGCAAGTAAGCAGTTGTAAATGAAAGGAAAAAATCTGCAGAAGAGGAAAATAATAGGAAACGGAAGAAAGTAGAGATGATGTGCAACCCAAGTAATAGTTGACAGAGTTGATTGCATGCACAGATTAAAACAAATACGTCATCAAGCACATAATTCAAAGTAAAGAAAACTTTCAAATCTAGATTTATAATAACACAAAGTTTATGAAAAGATCTAGAAAGAAAGAAGCAAAATGAACCGTTGACACAAAGTTCTCTAGAAATCTCTTCTATTTTCCTCTTCTCGTAGAAAGCTATCAGGGGTTTCAACTCAAAGTCTAGAACACAAGAATGATGATTACAAATTCCGATCTTTAACCCGTAGGTTCTTCCTCTATTTAGGTTCTTCCTCTAGCAATTACAAATAGGAAGCTTTAAATGAATTCCCACATGCGGAAGCTATGAAAAGGGAAACAACTAACAATCTTCTTCCTGGAATTCCTCTTTACATGACATGCATGATTTATAACTGAAAAATAGAACCTTTTATTTTGCATGTCTGCCACCTATTTCCAAGTAACTGACTTCTTCAAGTAAGTGCTTTTAAACCAATCACTTAAGTTTTATAATTTAATTGATTGCTCAATTACTTTGGTCGGAGAAAATAAAAGAAAGAGGAGAAGAAATAAGAAGAAAGCTGCAAACACTTTCCAGTCTTGTTCTTTTTTCCGTATTTCTGCATGCAGTTGACTCTTTTGCCTTTGATTCTCACCAAGCTGGATTTAGAAGTAGCTGACTGTGATTTGTTTGAGGGTATTGCCTTTGACCCTGTCTTCCCTTCTATCCTTGAAGCTTTTGTAGTTCTTCTTCATTACATGCACCAGTGCAATGTTTGCTGTAAATAATTCAGAAAAAAACTCATCTTTTATTTAAAATTACATACGAGCAATTTTAAATTATGGAAAGCACTCTAGGTGAATGCAAACACAAGTAAATTTGGTGTCCCCCAGATTTCATCCTGAAATCTGCAACTACCCTATCCGAAAAAATTTCGTACTTTTAAAATAATGGGTCGTTTTGTGTTTTTTATTGCCTGAAAGTTCTTGTATTGCGTCAAAATATTCCCAAAGAGCCATATTAGCTTTTTCACCAAATACCCAGATGCCCAAAATTGTTATATTCTGTCATCGAGATTTGTCTGTGGAAAATTTGTATTTAATTATTTTGAGCCCCGTTTGAGGCAATTTGCACTCCGTTTTAACCCTGTTGTGGTCGAACATATCATTATTCCTATATACTATAAGGGTTTTAACTATGAATAAGTTTTGGGCTTTATTTGTGACTTTTGGCAATTTTTTGTGTTTTTGTGTCTTCCCATTTCGTTTTCTATGAAATTTCTCAAGATCAATTCCTTTATCGGGTTAGCCCAATTCTTGGCCTGGAGTATTCGGAGATCACATACGCACATTGTGCCAGAAGGAAATCGCCATCGGAGATCCGGTTCATTGGGAAAAGGCGAAGTCGTGCACTAAGAAGCCCCTGCAGGGTTGGACGCACTTTTGGAAAATAAAAAATTTATGTGGATCATAGGAAAAATAGAAGCAACAGGCAGGTGGGATTTTATTGCCTGCCTTGCAGGGTACTTTTTCCCATGATAGAAAAGTCACTTAAGTTGCAGTGGAAAAATTAGAGGCAGCAGGCAGTGGGGAATTTATTGCCTGCCTTGCAGCGTAAAAATTCCCATGGTGAAATAAAAGAAAAGTGACTTAAGTGAAATCATGGGATTTTATTGCCTACCATGCGGGGTAAATAATCTCATTGTCAAAGTCAAATCACTTAAGTGGATCATGGGATTTTCGGGGCTGCCTTGCAGGGTAAAATTCCCATAGTCACGTGTTTTTAAAAATAGAATTCTCTTTAGCCAAAAAGTGCGACCCACCTTGGGTGAATAATAATGCATTAAATAAATATTTATTAATATTTATTCACCCAAAATTGGCGCCCAAGCATGGAAGAAAGTCAACAAGGTAAAGGGGAATAAAGAAGATGGAAATAGATTGACTAAAATTAAATAAATATTATTTATTTAAAGGCAGCCCCTTCATGCTAAAAAGTGCGCCCCATTTGGGATATATTTAATGCTTTTTGAAGTATTAAATGATTAAATTAATTCCTATTTTCAGTGGCTATGGTCAAAGCACACTGTGAAGCTTGAGTGAAGTGAAGAGTGGATGATTAAATTGATTTAATTTAATTAATTGGATGACTGTCCTTAAACATGCTATTTTAACACATCAGTTAAAGAGAAAAGCATGATTTTTAATTAATTAATTGTCAGGAATAGAAGGGGCAATTATTAATTAAATAATTATGAGGGCTATATAAGCATGGGCTGCCATAAGGATGAATTAATTAATTCATAGGTGAAGAAGTGCAACCCAGAGGAAAAGTGCGTCCCATTTGGAGAAGGATTTTGCTCAGAGGAAGGTGGATTTGATGCTAAAAGCTTCTAGTTTTGGCGCATGCTTTGAAGAAGGCTAATTTGTGTCTGCATAATTGTTTGTAGAAGTGATACAGGTGCTCAAGTGATGTTAATAAAATTTATGTTTGCTTTGCATGCAAATAAAACGTCAAATTTTGGGGCAGCAGGCTTGAATTATGCAGATTTTTGTGATTAAAATTCACTGTGCATGCTCCGGTTGCCATTTTTGTCTGAATTTATTGCAGGAGTTAGATATAGGTGTTTTTATGAAGAAAAGGAACTTATATCAATGTCCAATACATTGAATATTTCCTCCGAATCTGAAGGATTATCTAGATCTGCACCAGTTTTGAAGAATTCCAGTCAAATAAGAAGAAAAAGAATTGTTCAGACAAAGATAGACAAAGCTATGGCAGAGAAAGATGAAAAAGAAAGCACAACGGAGTCATGCATCACTTCTAAATTTGCAGATATTGGAGACACGGATCTAGGCTTGGAACCTCTTGCTGAATTGATAGACAGATCCAGAGTAGGAAAGACTTCACTCATGCGTGCAGGAAAGACTTCACTCATGCATGCAGATTAAAAGCAGTGGAATTATTCGAGCTGCAACTTTTCCATCCACAACCCAGTTGCTAGAGTTTGTTATGCAGGTGCAGATCCATATCCAGATGCAGATGCAGATACAAATGCAAATCCATATGCAGATCCAGATCCAGATCTCATAGTTACAAAAGCTTCCGGCACAAAGGCTTCATCCTCTTGTTTCGAATGCAGCTCGTGAAGAAGTCAGTGCGTGGAAAATTCTTCCAAGATCTTGTGCAAATGCTCCCATCTTCCAGTTGAAGTCTTCATTGAATTTTCATTCATCCGGAGTGCTTTTCAGAATTTTTAATTGCTCATATGCAATTAAAAATAAGGATGATGAGTTATCTACGGAAAACATTGCACTGATGCATGTACTGGAGAAGAACTACAAAAGCTTCAAGGATAAAAGAGAAGACAAGGCGAAGGCAAAATCCAGCTCGCTTCTAGATCCAGCTGTTTCCAATTCCAGCCGTTCCCGATTCCAACCGTTTCCAATTCCAACTGTTTCCAATGCCAGCTTGTTTCCGAATCCAGCTTGCTCCCAGATCCAGCTACTCCCAGATCCAGTTTGGTGAGAATTAAAGGCAAAAGAATCAGATGCATGCAAACATGAAAAAGGACAAGACTGCAGCTTTCCTCTTCCTTCTTCTTTCCTCCGACAAAGTAATTGAGCGATCAATTAAATTATACAACTTAAGTGATTGGTTTAAAAGCCATTACTTGAAGAAGTCAACTACTTGGAGATAGGTGGCAGATGTGCAAAATAGAAGGTTCTATTTTCAGTTACAAATCATGCATGTCATGCAAAGAGGAATTCCAAGAGGGAGATTTCCAGTTGTTTCCTTTTCCACTTCCACATGGGTCAGTTCAACTCCGACTTGTAATTGTCCCTCTACATTCTATAAGTAAAAGAAGAACCTTCGGGTTAAATGATCAGAATTTGTAAGCAGCAATCTTGTGTTCTAGACTTTTTGCTGAACCCCTGAGAGCAACTTGGAGCAAAGGAATACAAAGGAGCAGGTTTCTAGATAACTTTATATCACGGTGTACTGTGTTTCTTGCTTTTAATCTTAGATCTCTTAATAAACTGTGTTATTTTAGATCTGGATCTAGAGCTGCCTTTGTTTTAGAATTGTGTTTATATCTATTGGTTTCTTCTATGTGCATCCAATCAACTCTGCTATCTACTGATTGGGATGCACATCTTCATTTCTTCTCTGTGTTGATATAATTCATTTTCCCTTCCTCTATAAATATTTTCTTTCTTAAACAGCTGCTTACTTGGTGCAGAACTGTTCAGTTATGGTTCATGAACTGAGTAGTTAAAGTAAAACCCCATTTAGATATTAGCATACTTTAATTTACAAATCTAACACGGGAGCCTCACCGGTAAATGAGGGAGATTTATCTCATGACTGCCTAGGTTTTGTGCAATGCAGAAAATCTAGCCAACAAAATTCAATGAAGGCTTCAACTGGATTATTGGGAGCACATGCACAAGCTTCTGAAAGGAATTCTCCACGCACTGAGTTCTACACGGGCTGCGTTAAAAACAAGAGGATGAATTTTTGTAGAAATCCTTTGCAATTATGACATCTGGATCTGTCAATTAAATCGGTGATAGATTCAGGGCCTATGTCTGTATCATTGACTTCAACAAATCTGGAAGTTGTGCATGATTCCGCTGATCTTTCTCTTTTATCATGCTTCAACATGGCTGGAACAATCTTTGTCTAAGCTCTTTTTCTTTTAATTATGTTGGAATCCCTTGCAATTGGATCAATTTGTGTAGATCTGACAATTTCTTCTGATTTAGAAGATATATTCAATGTACCTGACATTGATTTGAGCACCTGTGATGAATACCTGCAATTTATTCAGACAAAGATGGAGTCCATGGCATGAATACTTGATTTTTATCACCAAAATCTGCATATAAAGTTTGCTGCCCTAACATTTGAGGTTTTACTTGCATGCAAAGCAAGCAAAAATATTATTTAATTCACCAGAGCACTTATACCAACATGGAGATGCTCAAAATGACCAAAATTAGGCTATTCCAACCCTAGGCGTCAAAACTGGAAGCTTCCCGGCAATGAAAAATAAACTTTAATGCAAAATCCTCCTTTTGGCGCCAAAACCTATCTGGGCTGCAATCCTCATCAAAAAGAATTAATTGCTTCTTTATTATGGCAGCTCATGCTTATATAACCCTCAACATTCTATTTCTAATAATTTCCCTTCCTATTTCTGACAATTTAATTAATAAACAATCATGTTTATTCACCCAAATTGGGTGCCCAATTATGCATGTTGTTGGTTGCTTTTAAATAAATTTATTTTATTTATTTTTAGCATGCATCCTTGACTTCTCTTTAGCTCTTCCACTTGCATTGACTTTCCTTCTATTTATGGCGCCAAAATTGGGTGAATAAACCATTAATAAACATTATTAAATGCATTGTTATTCACCCAAGGTGGGTCGCACTTTTTAGCAAGGGTAATTTCCAAAAATTGGAAGTCAACTTTGACGGGAATTTCTACCCTGCACTGCAGCTCTAAATATCCCTTCTTCTAGTTAAGTTATTTGACTTTTACAATGAGAATATTTACCCTGCAAGGCAGGTAATAAATTCCCACCTGCCTGCCACCTCCAATTTTCCCACTGTAGCTTAAGTGATTTCCCAAAAAGTGCGACTCGTACTGAAAATAGCTTCTTTTGAAAAAGTACGACTCGTATGGGTGAATAAAACCTTCTGATGGGAAAAATTAGCCTGCTAGGCAGGCAGAAAATTCCCATCGGTGCTTTAAGTAATTTTTTTTAATTTTATAATGGGAATTTTCACCCTACAAGGCAAGTAAGAAATTCCCTCTGCCTGCCGCCTCTAATTTTCCTTTCGCAGCTTAAGTGACTAACTTCATGGGAAAAAGTACCCTACAAGGCAGGTAAGAAATTCCTGCCTGCCTGTAGCTACCAAAAATCCCATTGCAGCTTACACTCATTAATTCCAGAAAATGCAACTTGCTTGGGAGAGGCTTTTTGTGCATAACTTCATTTTTTTGGTCAGAAGCTTGCATTTTGAGGCTGATTCCTTCTGGTGTTGTGTCGGTAGATGATCTCCAGATGCTTCAGGCAATTAAACAGTCGCTATACTGGCGAAGGAATTGACCTAGGGGAATTTCACAGAGAAACTGGGGAGAAAACTGGAGAAAAACGCAAAAGAAATAAATAAAAGCGAAAAACGTTGCCAAAAGTCACAAACAAAGCTCTAAATTCATTCCTGGTGAAAACCCTATTGAGATGAGTGAATATTGGCATGCAAAACTTCAACAGGATTCAACTGGAAACACAAATTACTTCAAACGGGGCATTATTTATTTAATAAATAATTAAATAAAAATTTCCCACAGACAAATCTTGGCGGAGGGATAAAATGAGTTTGGGCATCTGGGTATTTGTCGAAATTGGCTCATATGGTTCACTTAGGAATATCTTTAACATAATACAGACATCGTCTGGCAATAAAACACAAAAAGACCCGTTATTTTAAAAGAACGATTTTTTTTTGGGTAAAATGGGTGGTACCCAGATTTCACCAGACACCAATTTTGAAAGAAATGGATCCATGAAGGATGAAGATTTAGCCCTTACTCCCATTGTTGTTCCGGAGAGTCAACATTATGAGGTGATTAATGATCATTGTTTGGTTAATACTGATGATATTTTAGCATGTGATGAATCCAGGGTTGAAAAGAAGGATGGTGAGCAAGAGGGGGAAGAGAAAGGGATGGTTAGAAACCATTTTCCAAATAGACATGATGACGGTAAGCTTGCTGGTCTGCTTATAACAGCAGTCATTAAAGAGCAAAATGATGATGGATTAGACTTCGGTAAGAGCTACAAAGTTCCAAACACATATGAACAAGGTATGGAGGTAGTGCAAAAGGGGTACTTACATCCTTTCAAGCAACTTCCAAGTTATGCATGCTTCAATACAAAGGTTGCTTTATGCTCAAGGACTGAAATTGGATTGATAAGAGGTAACCCTCTTCCCAAGGCCCATGGTATGCATGAAAAGGTTACTACTTCATCTTTCCATTTGGATTGTAATCCATCTGATATACATGTGTTTGAGGAAAGAATTTGAGGTAACAATGATGGTTGTGTTGATGGTATCTCAACAAGTCTTATAAGGTCAAGAAGATTGGAAGAAACTCTCCATGAAGGACAAAGATTCCAGGAAAGCACTTGATGAGCTGGCTGGAATGTTCCTAACAGCAGTCAAAAGGAGTTCATTTGATGGAGTTCACAGCCTTAACAAGAAGCCAAAATTTACCCAAGACAAGCAACGACAAATTCGAGAAGAATGCAAGAAAGAAAATATCCCATCCAATGAGGAAATCATGCGAAGGAAGAGTGTTGATTTAAACTCTGAAATTCTGAGTCATAAGAATGTCACGAGAAGCCCATGGTATGAGGATATTTCAGTTTTTGTCGATATGTCATTTCAGATTTGTTGTCACCGCTGATTGGATATCATCATGCACATCACACTTCACGGGGTGACGAGATAAGAAGTACTTTTTGTAGTAAAGAGCATATAGTTATTTGGGCTCAATTTCAAGGGTGTTTCCACACGTGGCATATAAGTGCTATGTTGAGATTTACAAAGGGAAGAATATTTGATTTCAAAATCATTATGGAGGGAAATGATGGTGATTCTAATTTTCCAGTTTCATGTGTGGTTAACCCATGGTTCCATGAGAATGGAAGAGCTAGAAGGAATGGGGTGGGAGGGCAGCAATATGCATCAATTTATTGAATAATAATTGGCAAGAAGGATGGGGCCAAACAAGGTTGGTTTCAAAGGCTACACGGTCACCATAACCATGGAACATCTCCTCTTTGCACAAGAAAGATACACCAGCTCAATATGCCCATGGAAAGGTATGAATTTTGTATTGACTTCTTCCTTTTAAGTTCAGCTGAGGCACATATTGTTCTTGGGGGTCAAGAACTCCAAAATTTAGGGGAATTTACCCTCAAAATTCACAAAAGGGGGTTCAAGTTCCCAGCAGTTGGGAAAGGACTCTACTACAAAAATTGATTTTAAAGAGATAAGTACTTTTTGTAGTAAAGAGCATATAGTTATGAGGTCAGAATTCATGAAATCGGGAATGAAAAATATAGGCATGTTGAGCAAGGAAAGACTGATTTTATTTCCTTACCAGCAGTTGGGAAAGGACTGATCATAGCTGAGAATGCAAGGAAGAATTTGGCAAACAACATCATGACAAGGTATAAAATGGAGATTAAAAT
Organism: Taxus chinensis; assembly: GCA_019776745.2. Taxonomy (NCBI): domain Eukaryota; kingdom Viridiplantae; phylum Streptophyta; class Pinopsida; order Cupressales; family Taxaceae; genus Taxus; species Taxus chinensis. The sequence continues at coordinate 573,445,259 of CM034146.1, forward strand.
ATGCAGGGCTGTTATGAGAGTTTTCTCAGTTAATATATGTTCACTCATAAGCAATAGAAGGCTGTCCTTCGAGAAGAACTCCCAAAAAGGAAGCAACTATAACATTTATGTGTCTCTTGCATACTATTGTTTCATCTCATTTAAAATTTATTTCAGTCATCATTGGTTCATTTATGAGGGGGGGAAATACATAGCTACAATTGTGTTTGGTTTATTGATGAAGATGTAATTATGAGAATGGGAAGATTTGTGGTGCTTGACTCTCTTGAACAAGCAAACTACTCTTTCCTTGGGGCCATTTGGGGTCCATTCACTTGCTTGATTTGGCACAAAGTCCCAATCTTCCATAAGACTGTCAGAGACATACCCAAACCTTATGTGGCAGCCGGTTCTACTTGGCACCTATTGTTGAGATTCTCTTCATCCCCCACATGGCCTACACCATTGCAAATGATGATAAGAAATCAGAATTGTCCCTTTCAAGTTCTTCTCAAAGTACTGGTCCACTTACTAGCACTTATACGCAGCTGCAAGAGAATTAAATGTTGGGAGATGTTTGGGATGGAGGAAGAAGATAAAAGATCTCAGCAAAAGGTTGTTTCTAATTCCAATAGTCATGGCATTTTTTCAGTCTTTAACACTTTCTAGAAGAAGGCAACTCACTACCATGATTGATACCAATGAAGCTCAATCTGACGGAGGCAACTGTTGGGACTTTTTAGGATGGTTTAGTTGCTGATTACTTAATTCAGAGTTAGATTCCAACAATGTGGTGGAGGGGTATTCAATCCACTTTGGATAATGACTTGCCCTCAGCTCCTATAGGGAGAATTTTAGTCATCACTCGTCCTTTCTTGAAGAGGTAAAAGGTCTAGCTGCAGTTGTCATCTTGATAGCATGGACACAAATCAGCCAAACAAGGGGCAGAAAAGAGAAAATGGGAGTGAGAAGGAACTAGCCAACATGCTAACATGGCATGAAGGAGGGTGGACAAAAGATCACTTTCCTCTTGGATAAGTTTGTCTTCTTGTGCAGGTACAAAGAAGAAGGAGCAACCGAGGTTTATTTGGGATCCAGGTACTTGCAATTTCTTGGGGACAAGCAATTTTGAGAGGGGACTGTCATATCCCTTTTTATTGAAGCTGATTTATCAAAGACCTTAACCCATTCTTCTCTCCAGCGGGTCTGAGGAGAAAATCAAGGAGAAGATCTGAAATATATTTTTATTGTTGTTTAGGTAGTTATTTCTTCTATTATCATGTATCATATTGGAAAGCCTAGACGCTCCAATAGAGGAAACTTAATTAATTATGAAATAAAGGTATTTTGAGCGTGTAGGCTCCAAATACAATTTATTATAATTAAAAGCACATACCTTAAGGGGTCGGCCATTACTTTATATTGTAAAGAGCACTCCTTGTGGCTATATCAAGGAGGTCGCTTGGAGCATTAATAAATTCAGGTTTTTGGTGATTATTCATATCTTGGTAAAAGCTGTACTAGTAGTGGACATTTTACTACTTTCTCTCAAGGACAAAAACCCTTGGGTTGAGGACCTCATCCAAGGACAAAAACCCTTGGTTGGGAACCTTGTGAAGAACGAAAACCCTTCATGAGATTTTGTGTGCGCAAGCTGGTTTGAAAGGCAATAAAGTATCTATTTCTTGCATGTTTGGTCTCTTTGGTGCCATATTATATTTGTTTAGGGTGGAGCGACCCACCTTGGCGCGTAAACTTGGTATGTGTGATGCTAATTTGGAAAATCCGAAATTATTGGCTTGTTCTTCAAAATTTATAAGGTCAATATCTTCAGTTTTGTGAATGTTGGAGCTTCCCAAGTTGAATTGTGAATTTTTAAAGTAATGTTGCTAAACAAGGGTTTTGGTGAAATTCATATCTCTATATATAGGGTATTAAAAATCAGATTTCTTGCATTATATGATTGCTGTTGATATATTATAATTTTAGAGACTTAAGCGGAGTTGATTGGAAGGGTTTTGAAGGCACAAAGGTGGGGTTGAAACCCCAAAATAGGTCGCTGCCCTAGAAAAGGGTTTAATTTGCAGATTTACAGGTTTATAACAGCAGCTCTATAATCTAATTTGTGAGCTTTTGGTCATTTCCCGAGCCCCCCCAAAAAGGGACATTACACTCCTCTTTTGCTTTTTTCCAACGTTCAGTTAACCCTTCAACCTTTCTCTTTCTATTTCTCTCTCTTCACCCAAATGGTTTTCAAACACTATTTCTTCTTCTTTCCTCTTTCCTTCACTTCTACTCCTCTTTTTTGCTTTTGTGGGTCTATTCCCACCTTTGTAAACCATTTGCCTCCTCCAGATGGTTCTCAAATACCATTTGCTCATCTTTGTGGGCTGAAACCCATTGTGTCTATCCACCTCCACCAAAATCCTTCGTGGCTTTAGTAACTCGTCGCTTCGTGCATCTTTTTCATCCATACTGCTGCAACTTTTTTTCTTTCCATCTTTGCAACATTTAAGAGCTTCAATGGCTCCATTCCTCTTCTCATGAGCTCCCAAAGTAGCTCTTCCTCTCTGTTATCTTCTTATGCATGTTTTTATTGGAAAGCTGTTTCTGATCTCTTGATGGCTATAATTGCTGCCTTCTCATCCTCTATCTTTGCATTATGCCAAATAGGCATGTTCTCTTCAACATTCATCCATTCTTTCTCATATATGCGAATGAAATTAGACTCTTTCACACACTCTGTTGCACCACAAAACATGAGTTCAATTGACTCATCTGCACCTTTCTTCAAGAGTTCTCCATGTAACCCCATTTTCAGCAATTTTGAGCACTTTATCATGTGCTTCTTTCTCTTCACAGCTTGTGAACTCAAACAGCTGAGCTCTTCTTTCATTTTTCATGAGCCTTTTCAATGACTCCTCATCATTCTTATGCACTTTAAATAATGCTCCCTGCTTCTTTTTATTTCCTACAAGTGCACAATACAAAACTCATTTAGAATAAAAGAATTGAGGAAAGACAGCCCCCTCAAGTGTTCTTCTCAATGGCACTTCTTCCACTGTTGATGTGCTTCCTTTTTCATCCTTGATGTCTTCAAAGAGGCATTTTTCTCCTCTGCTACTATTGCAGACGCTCCCCATTATTTTCTCCCTCCAAAATGAGGTCATAGCCTTCCAAGCGACAATCTTCATCTCTGCTGTTTTTGTAGACTTTTCCCATCACTTCATCCTCAGAAGTGAGGGTTTTCTTACTTCTCTGAAACTCCTCTTTCATGTCTGCAAAGAGATATCCTCCCCTTTCACTCTTCATCTCCTTGGCTCCCTTTAGAGCTCTTTCAAGTGCTCCAAGTTGTACTTCTTGTTCCACCTCTGGATTCACCATGACTGATCTCAAAGTCAGTCCTCCTCTTCTCTCGTGGGATAACATTAAGTTCATCTCCTCTCTTTCTTTTGTATCCTCCACAATGAGGTTCTTCTCCTTCTTTTCTTTGGTGACACTCCTCTCACATATTTCATTCCTTGTCATGCCTACAAGGCTACAACCAACTCCAATGTGTCACCATGAGGATCAAATAACTTCTCAATCACTCTCAACTCAACACTTGACCTTTTGACACTTCTTCACGCTCACTTTCTCTGCAAACTTTGCTTTCACATCTTGCATGCCCCCAGGTTTCTCTTTCACAACCTGTTTTAGACTCAAACCAGAGTCACATACTTGTCACAATGTTTTCTCTCAATGGCAGGACACCTCTTTCATAGCCTGCCACTTCAAACTTCATGAGCTTGAATGAGCTCTGTTACTTTCTTCAATCTCTTTCTCAACACTCCTCTAAAGCACTTCCACAATGTTTCTCAATGCTTTTACAAAGCTTACAAGACTTTACCAGTCTGCAACAGTCCTCTATGAGCATCAAATTGTCATACACACATCCTCTTGCTTCTTCACACCTCTGCAAGACTTTGAAACCTGCAACTCAGCTGCAACAGAGTGTCTCCAACTTCTACACTCTTTCTTTCACATGTAAGACTTTACAACCTGGACACAACTTTCAATGATCTTTTCAGACACGCACTTTTCACTCTCTTGGACATATGCAATTTTCTCCTAGTGTGTTCTGGCTGCATTTAACTTCTTATCAACACTTTTAGTCATTCCTCATTCCTTGAAAGTATTCTCTAGCTTTGATGCAGTCAAGGTTGAGTGTCCCAAGAGAAAGGGAGCTTCACCCCTTGCAGCTTCAAAGACTTCCACAAAGGATTTAACACAAAAGTTCATTCTTTATTAATTTTCAAGCCTCAATAGGGCATTCACAATATCAATACATACCACTTATGACCTCAAAGGGATTTTAGACACATTATTGCCTCAATGGATTCACAAAACCTACGTGAAGACTCTGCGTGATTACCCTTCCTCAAAACAAAGCTCTATTACCAGCTAAAAAACTCTTCTTTATTTTTTTGATGAAAAAATCTCCTTTTTTCAACAAACATGTGTTGCTATTTACAGCCAAAATGACTATACAAGAATCCTAATTTGACTTTCAAATCTAAAAATAGCTAATTAAATGGCATCTATTTATCTATCCCATAAGGATTGGGCAATTACAAAAAACTGCTATTATTGGTAGATACAATTTCCCCCCTATTTCTAATACCATGCCACCACTACAAGAAGAAATCTTCAGTCAACTCCCAATTTGGTAGTGAATCATTAAACAGTTTACATCATTCTCCCCTTCTCAAGGATGCTCCTACATCAAGGTGGAATCTTGTCAAACAAAAAAATTACATACAAGTTCTGCTTACAATGAAACACATGACCTCTTCTTGGAAAAGAGAAGACTCCAAGTTGCTTTACACCATAGCAGGAGCAACAACCAACTGGCAGTAAATACATAACAAATTAATAATGGCAAGTGACGCCACCAAATATAGCAGAAAAGGGATGGGAAATGTCATTGTTTCCATCATATGTCAAAGGCTATTAGACATGGTCCGATCCGATGATAAAGTGAAAATTATAATGTCAAGCCACATCTGCACTTAAAGATGCTTCTTCAAAGTGGATGCTACATTTGTAAACATCGATTAAGTACATAAACACAATACAGAAATATATGAAGTGCATTGACAGGAGGGAAAATGTGTGCTTTAAAGGCCCATGTCTCAAACGAAAAAACGACTTGACAAGCCAAAAATCAAGTCAACTCCCCCACTCAACAAGAACCTGACAAATTGAATCAGATAAAATATTCAAAATTCCACAATAAACCAAATTTCAATGAAATGATTTCATTGAAATAAAATTGGATGTAAGTTAATGTAAATCTAAACTCTAGATTGTGAAATATCTAATAGAACAGTAAATTTGCAAATATTTTTTAGTACAGAAAAAACAAATGTCTAAAATCCAAACTCCTCTTATGAAGAACTGTCACGAGGTCTCTTATCTTGACAATCCAATCTCCTATATTAACCGTTTATGAAAAACAATGGATCCTACTACAAATTTTGGGCAAAGCTACCCATTAGAATCCAGACGTTTCGTGAAAAAACCAATGTTCATTGAACTAGTCATACTAAAATTTTGTATTCAATACTTGTTCACAACTACAAGAAAGGCTGAGAAAAAGAAAATGAAAATATAAGTACCACAATACAAATTAACAAATTGTGTACTCTTTTTAATAGAGCATTGTTTCCCATTTTCTGCTATAGCAAATTACAGAAAATGTAACAGGCTAACTAAATCAGATCGTTAGCTAAAGGGAGACAGAAAGTATAAGCTATATTGATACCTGAGACATTCCCACAATGTTAAGATCATAATATTCTTAAATTCCATTTTAAAGACAAAACAAAATTAACAATCAATTTTTGGCAATCAATTAAATAGCTAAGAAAGCAGCTAATTATTTTTTGACTCGGTCAAATAGGTCTATATATTGCCAACCATTACAATAAGAGCATGATTATTCATCAGGTGAAAATTAGAGCAATGACTTGGATTTATTTCCAGAACAAAAAAGAAATATATTGTTATCTGAACAGTAAAGAAAAAATTTCATTAACAAACCTTTTCAGTCCCTTTTATAATAAAATACCCTCCAATGTCGAACGAGCAAACACCCTCTTTAAGTAACTCTTTATAATTTAAAGCACTCAAGTAGCATAGAAGTGATTTCACCATGATAGGAATTCGTCCGATTAGCATTTTTTTCTGTTCCTCGCTAATAACTGTCACATTCTTTGCGTCTTTATTTAGTGAACTTGAACTGCTCTTCGATTTTTCATTTGTTTTCCCCCCTTCCTGAATGTAAACCTGCAATTTTTAATAATAACCATGAAGGCAAATCCAACTAAATTAAATCCCAATAAGTTAGATGCAATATGGTTATCCTTTTAATTCCAAAAAATATTAACACCAAAAACGCATGATTAGCTTCAACGGAAAAGTGCTTTAAAATATTTAGTTATGGACATTATAGCCACTAGTGATTTCTAGACCATTTGTTTAGCTTGTTTCTTTGATTTGTCTACCGTATCCCCACATTTTTTGCCACGAACCTTAATATAATATGTACTTGTATCAATCTTTGATTTGGAAGTTAAAATTTGATGGGAATGATTGCTGATGAACCCAAACTGAGATATTTTATTCTGAAAAGGAAAGGTGCCATTGGAAGAAGCTACAGAACTAGGTGGCTATATCTGATGTTATTTTCTAAATTAATGGTAAAAAAAATGATGAAAAAGATGCATAAAAATCACAAAATGGGATGTTTTACTTCGAATTAAATAATGCAGAATCAGGCTCTGCTCTGTAGTTAAGTGGTTTTTGATTAGTGTCATGTTACTGTCATTTTCTGAGTTAATAGTGCAAAATCAACAACAAAGATTCGTCAAGACCACAAAATGGGGTGTTTTAATTTAAAAGGGAAAAAAACAGAACGAGATGATGCTATGTAGTAAGTGGTTTTTTATTAAGGTTATGTTACAGGAATAGTGCTATCTATACCGCCATTCAGTACGAAGCATTTACAATGCAGATCTCTCTCTCTCTCTCTCTCTCTCTCTCTCTCTCTATGGCCAATAGGACTGAAGAGGACAACACATGTTTCCAATACATGAAGTGTCAAAAGCACCCCCAAAAGATAAACAAGAAAGAGAAGAAAGATATTCAATAAGAAACTATTCTGGCATTTAAGGAAACTATCATCAAATATGTCTTGGAAACAATAAAATGTATGTTGCCTTACGAATCTCTACCATGTTGTCTCGATATGTACTCGGTTGCAATTCTCCGGAAGCACAAATTGATAGGTCTAGAATTATCTGCTTCTAATGCTTTAATTTCAATGTGCTCTGTCGAGGTTGAAGTGCCTCACCGGATAAACAAAACTAAATATCTTTGGTCTCCGTACTGAATGAAGGCCCTCAAGGATCCATATCTTCCACGAATCTCATAGAAGATAGGGCAGCTAAGAATAAAATGTTCTTCACTTGATTAAGAAAAGAAAAATAATACATCAGTTATGTTGATAGCAGTTACATTGTAATGTTCCCAATTCCGAGCAGATGGCCTAGGTGGCTTTCATTCGTCTTAGTCTTGTTCATACCCAAGGGGCTAACGACGATAGAGGCTATTGGGTATGGATGTTTGATTACCATCTTGTTTTATGTTATATTTTGTCGTTGACATTAAGTTGGGTGACTTAGTGGGCAATAATTTGTTATATTTTGTCATTGGGTGACTATATGGCACTTTATTATTCTATTTCTTCGTGGGGGGTCACCTAAGTTACTTTTGGTGCATGGGGGGAAAAAGTGGTGTCCTCAGATTTCATATGAAATTTCTGTGGACTACCCTATCCGAAAAAATTGGGGTACTTTTAAAATAATGGGCCTCTATGTTACATGGTGAAGTTATAAAAGGAGTGCTTGAGGATAGTTCTTGTATTGCGTCAGATATTTCTAAAGAACCATATTAGTTATTTTTGCCAAATACCCAGATGCCAAAATTGTTATATTCTGTTGTTGGGATTTGCATGCGAAAGTTTGTATTTAATTATTTTGAGCCCCGTTTGAGGCAATTTGCGCTCCGATTTAACCTGTTGTGATCGAACATATCATTATTCCTATATACCAGAAGGGTTTTAACTAGGAATAAGTTTTGGCTTTATTTTGTGACTTTTGACAATTTTTTTTGTGTTTTCCCGTTTCGTTTTATGTGAAATTTCTCTAGATCATAGTTACCAGGTTCGGCCGGATTTGTATGAAATCCGGTTCGAACCGTATTTTTTGAAGCAACCGAATAAATTCGGTTCGGTTCGGGCTTGTTTTTGCAGGGAATTTTTTTTTTCCTTTTTTGGCATATTTTTTTTTTTGGTGAAAAAATCATAAGGATGGAAAAAATTTGCCATTTTTGGAAAGGGTCCGGGAAGATGTAGCAGCAAAAACTTGCATGTGCCATAACTTTCATTCTGTGGCTCCGTTTTAGGTGTCGTCTTCTCTAAAAGTATATATTTTCTCGAGCTCTACGCATTGATGGCAATATTTTTCTTATTTTCATAAAATCCATTTTTGTACCTTTTTGGACCAAGCAACTTCTTGCAATCTTTTGAAAGAATCATTATGATGATGATGATTATGGTAGATGGATACTTTTTGTATGATTTGTCTATATATAATGATATAAGTATACAATAATATAAATTTATAATAATATATGTATATATATTCCGAACCGGATTTTTTAAGTGAAATCATGGGATTTTATTGCCTGCCATGCAGGGTAAATCCCACTGTCAAAGTTAAATCACTTAAGTGAATCATGAGATTTTCTGGGGCTTGCCTTGCAGCAGGGTAAAATATTCCCATTGTCATGTGATTCTTAAAAATAGAATTCTATTATGTCCAAAAAGTGCAACCCACCTTGGGTGAATAATAATGCATTTAAATAAATATTTGTTAATATTTATTTACCCAATTTTGGCGCCCAGGCTTGTGGAAAAGTCAACAAAGGGAAGTTGTCAAAAGAAATTTTAAAATAAAATTCTAAAATTAAATAAATTTAATTTATTTAATGCAGCCCCTTTTGAGAAGGAAATAATACCTTTTAAAGTATTAAATGATTATATTAAATTCCTATTTTCAGTGGCTAAGGTTAAAACACACTGTGAAGCTTAAGTTGAAGTGAAGAGTGGATGTTTAAATTGGATTAAATTTAATTTATTGGATGGGTGTCCTTAAATATGCTATTTTAACACATCAGTTAAAGAGAAGAACATGATTTTTAATTATTTAATTGTTAAGAATAAGAAGGGGCAATTATTAATTAAATAATTATGAGGGCTATATAAGCATGGGCTGCCATAAGGATGAATTAATTAATTCACAGGTGAAGAAGTGCAGCCCAGAGGAAAAACGCGCCCCATATTGGAGAAGGATTTTGCTCAGAGGAAAGTGGATTTGATGTTAAAAGCTTCTAGTTTTGGCGCATGCTTTGAAGAAGGCTGATTTGTGTCTGCAGAATTGTTTGTAGAAGTGATACAGGTGCTTAGGTGATGTTGGTAAAATTCATGCTTGCTTTGCATGTAAATAAAACGTCAAATTTTGGGGCAACAGGCTTGAATTAGTGTAGATTTTTGTGATTTAAAATTCACTGTGCATGCTCCGGTTGCCATCTTTGTTTGAAATTAATTGCAGGAATTCGTTACAGGTACTTATATAAAGGAAAAGGAGTTTTAATCAATGTCTAATACATTGAATATATCCTCCGAATTTGAAGAATTATCCAAATCTGCACTAGTTTTGATGAAATTCCGGACAAATAAGAAGAAAAAGAATTCTTTAGACAAAGATAGACAAAACCATGGCGAAGAAAGGGATGAAAAAGAGAACACAACAAAGTCATGCATCACTTCCAAATTTGCAGACATTAGAGACATAGATCTAGGTCTCGGAACCTCTTGTTCGAATTGATTGATAGATTCAGAGCAGGAAAGACTTCATTCATGCATGCAGATTAAAAGCAGTAGAATCATTCGAGCTGCAGCATTTCCATTCATATCCTAGCTGCTAGAATTCGTTATGCAGGTGCAAACCCATGTGCTAGATCCAGATCCATAATTTCAAAGCTTCATCCTCATTGTTTCAAATGCAGCTTCCGTGAAGAAGTCAGTGCTGTGGAAAATTCCTTCTAGGATCTTGTGCATGCAGCTCCGTGAAGAAGTCCAGTGCGTAGAAAGTCCTTCTATTGAAGTTGCATTGTCCCAGAGTGCTTTCTAGAATTTTTAATTGCTTCATATGCAATTAAAAGATGAAGAGTTAGGTTATGGCAAACATTGCACTGATGCATGTACTGGAGAAGAACTAGCTTGTTGCTTCAAGGATAAAAGAGATTTCCAAGGCGAGCTTGTTGTTTTCAAATTCCAGCCGCTTCCAGATCTAGCTTGCGCTTCCAGATCCAGCTTGCTTCCAGATCCAGCTACTCCCAGATCCAGTTTGGTGAGAATCAAAGGCAAAAGAATCAGGTACATGCAGAATATGAAAAAGGATAAGATTGCAACTTTCCTCTTTCTTTTTCTCTTATTTCCTCCGACAAAATAATTGAGCGATCAATTAAATTATACAACTTAAGTGATTGGTTTAAAAGCCATTATTTGAAGAAGTCAACTACTTGGAGATAAGTGGCACGTGCAAAATAGAAGGTTCTATTTTCGGTTGCAAATCATACATGTCATGCAAAGAGGAATTCTAGAAGGGAGATTGCCAGTTGTTTCTTTTCCGACTTCCACATGTGCTCAGTTCAACTAAAAGTTTCCGACTTGTAATTGCCCCTTTACATTCTATAAGTAGAGGAAGAACCTTCGGATTAATGATCAAAATTTGTAAGCAACATTCTTGAGTTCCAGACTTTGTGCTGAAATCCTTGAGAGCCACTTTAAGCAAAGGAATATACAGGAGCAGGTTTCTGGAGAACTTTGTGTTATGGTGTACTGTTGTTTCTAGCTTTTCATCTTAGATCTCTTGAATAAACTTGGTGTTATTTTAGATTTAGATCTATAGGTACATTTTGTTTTAGAATTCTGTGTTTATATCTATTGGTTTCTTCTTTGTGCATGCAATCAACTCTGCTATCTATTGATTGGGATGCACATCTTCCCCATTTCTTCTCTGTGTTAATATATTTCCCTTCTTCTATAAATATTTCCCTCTATAAATATTTCCTTTCTTTGAAGAGTTGCTTACTTGTTGGAGAACTATTCAATTATGGTTCATGAAATGAGTTGTTAAAATAAAACCCCATTTAGATATTAGCATACTTTAATTGACAAATATGACACGGAAGCCTCACCGGTTAAATGAGGGAGATTTATCTCATGACCGCCTATGTTTTGTGCTATGCAGAAAATCTAGCCAACAAAAAGTAACTTAAATTATATTATATTTATGTGGTTTTCCCAAGGGGGTTGATTGGGGTCTTTTTTTGGGCCTCTTGTTGCATAGTGAAGTTATAAAAGGAGTGGCTGAGGAGGGTTATTCATTCATTCATACACTCACCTATTTTGATATTGGAGCAATTGCTGTTTGCACTTTCTTTGCTTCTGGAGTAAGATCCCACAGGAACCCCTAGCTTCAATGGTGAAAGATCCACACTTAGCTAGCAAAGAACTCTTTGGTGGTGGAAAGATCCTCTTTAGTTTGCTATTTTGGAGACTTATTCAGATTTTTGGATCATATTTGGAGATTAATCAGAAATTGCAAATTCAGAGTAAGAGGAAAACCATTTTTCATCAAGGGATTTCAGTTTAGATTTGGAACAACTATTTTCTAGGGTTTTATGTACTGAATTCCTGATTTGCAGATAATGTTTTTTAGGGTTTTCAGGTGTCCATTTTCAGATCTAGAGCTTGGGGATCATTTCTATATATTTAGTAGATGCTATTTCCAGAAAATCATATTTTTATCCAGTTGTATTTGCATAGCTATAGAATTTTTGAAGTTTTCCAACAATTTAGGGCATTCTATGAAAATTATAGGACAGTTGTATATTACTTAGAACAAATCCAAAAATATTTTTCTAGCCTATTGTTATCACCTATAGCAAGCTCTCTATAAAAGTTCGTGTGATTTGGGTAAGTATTTTGCAAGATATCTATAAATTTCCGTTTGCTGCCCTAGTTGGTTCATTTCCAGAAATTTTAGAATATCATTTGCTGCAAATTTTTATAAAATTTTGTCAAATTTCAAGATTGTCCCACAAGGGAAGTACTTCAGTGGCATCAGAGCCGACTTTCCTCTAGCCTGTTGGGTAGCGAATGAAGGTCAAAATATGGCAGATCAGGAAATGATCTCAATGTGGGTTTTATGAAGAAAATGTTCATCAACATGGTGAGTCAACAAAGAGACAACCAACTTCTACTTGAGCCAGCTCACACAAAACATGAATCATGGATCAGATCTGGGAATAATGGGGAAAAAGGTGAGAACAGTCAATAAAGGGCACCCAGGTAGAGGTGATTGATGAGGATTCTTGTTGGAGGAAATACCAATCTTTGAGTAAGGGTTTCAAAGATAATATGCCATTTCCATATTATTGCATGATGAAGATTGGTAGCAAGCCCAAGCGAGATCATCATATGCCGGTACCTGAATTACAAAATAACTCATTTGAACAACCAATAACAACCCCACATGAGGTAATTTTGGATGGAGTTGATGGAGATAATGTTGATCCAAAGATGATTGAAGACCAAGCGAAAGAAGAAGAAGCTTCTAGAGAAAAAGGTATGACTTTTGATGAGCAAAATATTTGTGGCAAAGAGGAACAAACATGGTTGGTTGGTTGCAAAATTGAAAAAGATATTTCAGTCCAAAAAGGTACCTATCAATCCTCCAAAGAATAAGTCATTATCATATGGGATGGATTTACCAAGCAGTAATGAGCATAAATTTGTGAAAGGTGTTGATTCTTGTTCCACTTGTTCTCCATCTAAAATCATGAATCACAATAGGGATGGTGTTGTTTTGGAGGTTTCTAAATCAACAATAGAAGGTGAACCTTTTGATGATATTCTTTATAAGGAGGTTAGTAGTAGCATGGATTTATTTCATCATCTTCATCCTATATCATTACAGCAAATTTTATCATGATGGTATTCAACCTGTTGTGGATAAGAATGCTAAGGATTCAGTACATCAAAGTCAAGTCATCATGAAGACAAAGAGTGATGATCTTCTTTATGAGGAGATACAAGAGAAACAAAGATGGAAGACCTTGCATGATACAAGGGTTCATGGGCATTATAAGGTATGGGATCCTTGGTAATATGTTGTAATCATCCAAAACTATCAATTCTGATTTTGAAAACTTTGTGATTGATTTCATAAGGAAAAAAAGGAATTCAAATGTGTCTTTTGGGATTACAAGTGTTGACAAGCAGGGTTTCTTCATTGGAGACTCCGGTGCAAGAAGGGAGAGAACCTCTCAAGGTATCTAGCACCTGATTTTCTGATTGCTAAAAAGGGTAAGAGAATATTTTTTAATCATCTTCAGCTTGCTGGACTGTGTATAATAGCAGTCATAAAGAGAGGAGAAAAAGTATTTGTTAATAGAACCCATGACTGATTTTTATATCAGCTACATGGTGGAACCCTTGGAAGGGTTAGTGGGGGCATTTGGTCCTCAAAGTGCTCAAAGAATCAAGGTGCAATCTGCTGTTAAAAAAGAGGAGTTGAATTCAAGGGGCATTCATGACTTTAACATCCTAAGGTATGAGAATGGTTACCATTTTCCTAGTTTGTTGAGTTCTCCTATGTTGTTGCCATGTTTCTATCATTTGGGACAGTGTGTACATGCTTGAATGATTGAGGAAGACTATTTCATAATCACGTCTCAAGGTATGCTAGATGAGATAAACACATCCTCCATTCACATTGCTCTTGATTCAGCTAATGAGCATATGTTGGCAAAGAAAATAATGCAGCAACCCATGATATTGAAAGGACATGAGGTATGTGGTATAGTTATTGTGGTTGAATTTGCTAGATAAGACTATTTTTGGGATGCAATGGTTGCATGATGTTAAAGAAGAAGATGATGCTTGTGTTGAAAAATCGAAGGAGAATGAAGATGTTGATCTATATCAGAAAATTTGGAGTTGCAAAGGTATGATGAACAACCCCAATTATGTTATTTCAGATGTGTTGTCTTCTCTCATGATGGGAATCAATGGGTACAACAAAAGGTATGAAGTTCCTTATGATAAAAGTTTATGGATGCATGAGTTCTAATGTTGATTTCCTCTTTCTCTTGCATTTACGATGAAATGAAAATATGGGGAGAGAGAATAAAGTGTGATAAGGGGGCAGCCATATATATTTCCAACATAGAAGAAATCAGTGACCTATGTCCATGGAAAGAAATGCCTTGCAAAAAGAAGGTAACTTATTTCTTTATTTTCTTTAAGAGGTTTGTGGTACTTGAATATTTTTGTATAATTGGGTTACTTGAAGTGGGGGACCATTCATTAGATACATTGGCATTCCATTTTTTGGGAAATTTGTTTTCATTCACCATGTTTACAAACTGAAATTCAGTGGTAAAAATAAAAAAATCAGAATTCAAGGCAAGAGGTAATGGGTGAAATATGAAGCAGACTTTGAGGTACCACATTGTGGAATGCCCGTTCACATAACAACTGATTGGAAAAAAAAAAGTATTACATTTATAGATATCAAAAAATCAGTCTACTAATTATGATGTGAAAGGATTGAATTGGGTTGCAAATGCAAAGGAAAATAGTCACTAGTTATCTTGGGAGTAGAGAAAAAAATTACAGTAGCATACAAAGTAGCAGAAGAAAACCTTGGGAAATAATTTGTTACATGATCACTAGATAGGATATGAGGATCAATTTGTCTTCCTTTACCCATGAGATTTGGGAGTATCGGTTAGGAGTTGGCTTGCTCAGTCCACTTTGTCAGGTGAGACAAGTGGGATATTTGATGATTCATATTCCAAAAAATTGTTTGTTGCAAACACATAGAACACCATGATGACTTATATGGAGAACGAGTCTAGATGATGTTGAATCAGGGAGTGATTTAGGTATGATGGATACTTTGACCCCATAAGAGAGGGCGAGTGGAGTCATGGATGTGGGTATGACCAGTAGTGTTGCACACGAGACAGTTATAGAGATTAGGGATACAGGTTTAGATCAACTTGATTTTATCATTATGTTTGTTATCAAAGGTTTCAAGTAGGCATGGAGATCTCATTTGCTTGTTGAATACTCCAAGAACTTACACACTTGTGATATTCTGGATGGTCATATATAGGATGACAACTACATATTAGAGGATGAGATGATCTTGTATCAGGGAAGAGTGTACCTTGTGTCATATTCATGATTGATGATGGATATATTGCAACATGTACATTTTTCTTCCATGACTAGACACTTGAGCTTCGATAATACCTACAGGTTCATATGAGAGAGGTTCATGATGGCATGGGTTGAGGGAGGATATCCTCAAATTTATACAAGAGATGTATAGTTTGTTGTTATGAAAAATCAGAGCTTACAGGTTCATCATTTTCTGAGCCCACATGGGATAAAATTCCTATGTATTTTATTGCTTATATGCCCGGTGACCACTTCAGCCCATGTGCTAGTCAGTAGAGGGAAGAAGTTGACTCAATTTATTTGGTTCTTTACTAGGTTCACATTCAACACAGGAGATGGACTATGTTAGATTTGATATTGTCAGTTGACCGTTTATTGGAGGCTTAGGCACTTTTCCCCCACATGACACATTGAGACATATTATGAGGAGCCTTGGTGGGTCATGTGAGAAAGTTGGCATGCTTAGTACTTATACAGGATGTTTCATAGGTTGATTCAGGGGTTGTTATAGGATTCAGAGTGGACTTTTGTACCCGTGGGTTGACTGGAGAGGCAGTGATTGTGAGTGATCACATGATGACAGCTTCGCATTGGCAGGGATTGGACATATTGGTAGTCTCGATGCTACGCCCTTGACCTGTTGCTTGTATTAGGATATGAGTAGCCGACTTGTGGCTTACCATATCATTTTATTATATCATTTGGACTTTCTCATGCTTAATAGGTCGGCCCTTGGTGATGGCCATGACATGTGAAGAGTGTATATAGTGCATTGTAGGTAGTAGTTCATCATCATTTTAGCATTTGATTCTTATTATATGCTTTGCAGGTTGCCCCCTCGCAGTGGCAAATCTATTCTAATTGCATATTGAGATCATTATTCTGAAATCTCGTGTTATTTGGTGTTCTATTGTTGCTCATAATCTGAATGGATAGTTCAGTTTGGGCATCATTCTATTTCCAGGGACAACATTGTTCTTTATACGACATGGAGGTCATGATGGCTACATGGGGTGTCTTGGTTACTTCAGATCAAATCGATCATTACTTGACTACAAGGTGAGGTGGAAGAAACTTACTTGTTGGTATTCAGTTTCTACAACATGGTAGGATAATGTTTGGGCTCAAGAATTTCCTTGAGAGATGAGGATTTTAATGTCCCCAATTCTAAGCAAATGGCCTAGGAGCGTTTTTCATTTGTCTTAGCCTTGGTCATACCCAAGGGGCTAACGAAGCTAGAGGTTATTGGGTATAGATGTCTGATTACCACCTTGCTTTATGTTATATTTTGTCGTTGACATTAAGTTGGGTGACTTGGTGGTAATAATTGTTATATTTTGTCGTTGGGTGACTACATGGCACTTTATATTCTATTTCTTTGTTTGGGATCACCTAAGTTACTTTTGGCGCATGGGGGGGGGGGGGGGGGGAAGTTAACTTAAATCTTATTATATTTTATGTGTTTTTTCCAAAGGGGGGTCGATTGGGATCTTATTTTTTGGGACTTTTGTTGCATGGTGAAGTTATAAAAGGAGTGCTTGAGGAGATTTATTCATTCATTCATACACTACACCTAGTTTTGATATTGGAGCAACTGTTGTTTGCACTTTATTTTCTTATGGAGTAAGATCCCATAGGAACCCTAGCTTCGAGTGGTGAAAGATCCACACCTAGCTAGCAGAGCACTCTTTGGTGGTGAAAGATTCCTCCCTAGTTTGCTATTTTAGAGCTTTATTCATATTTTTGGATCAGATCTAAAGAGTAATCAGAAATTCAGTTTCAAAAAAGGATAACACTTTTTCATCAAGGGTTTCAATTCAAATTTAGAACAACTATTTTCTAGGGTTTTATCTACTCAGTTCCAGATTCGCAGCAATGTTTTTTAGGGTTTCTAGGTGTGCATTTTCATATCTGGAGGTTGGGATCATTTCTATATATTTAGTAGATGTTATTTCCAGAAAATCAGATTTTATCAGTTGTATTCACATATTTATGAATTTTGGAAGTTTTTTAGCAGTTTAGGGGCTTTCTGAAAAAATACTCAGAAAAATAAAAAAATATTTATCTAGTCTTTGTTTTCACCTTAGCAAGCTCTCTATAAAATTTTTGTGTGATTTGGGTAAAGTATTTTGCAAGATATCTATAAATTTCAGTTCACTGCCCTAGTTGGTTCATTTCCAAAAATTTCAGAATATCATTTGCTGCAAATTTTTATTAAATTTTGTCAAATTTCAAGATTATCCCACAAGGGATATTTCATATACAACCAGCAATTCTATCTCATTTTTACAGGAATAAATCAATAATTCATCAATTACACAGTTGATAACTATGGGTCAATTAATCAGTTACACCCATTAAGGATGTAACAGTTGCAACAAAACTGAACCTGTAGATAGCAAAAGGAATCTTAGGTAAGATACATTGAGAACTTAATCCTACCAAAGATATAAAAGGCCTTTAAACCTCAAACTAAAAATGTGTCTTTGGGCTGCAATGTTATTGAGCAAGAGCTTGTGGGAGAACAGTTTATGGGCAAGTGCATCACCCATATTGTTCTTGGATTGGGACTAAGTTGGCACCCACACCTTCTTGGGTAAAGTATCTTGTCATTTTATGTACTATGTAGAAATGTTATTTGAATTGTAATCCAGATCTATTTGAGTCTTCATATTTGCTATGTATTTTCTGAAATTTCAGAGTTTAATTATTTATTTTTTTAAATCAGCAAGAAAATTGCAAACTTGCATCTCAGATATTTAAAGGGCAGGGTTAGTATAAAGAGATAGGGGCAGGTCTTGAGAGTTGTTCCCGCCCCTATATAGATATTGGGTCCCCCTATCTATATATCTTGTTGGCATCCCCTTCAGTACATAGACATCCCGATAGTTGTTTCCACAAATCCCGATAGTTGTTTGCAAACTCCCGATAGCAAGTCCAGATCTAGACTCGCCCTATCTAGATATGGGTTAGGTTTGCCCTATGGGATATATCTAGATATGGTCGACCTAGCAATATCTAGACCCGATCAAAACTCGACTACACCCTTTGGCCAACCTGACTTTGGTTCTATAGACTGTAGTTCACCCTATCTGTATATATGCCTATCTAATCTATAGGCCCCCCAATCAGATCACATCCGCGGGGGAAGGTCAGAACACGGAGTGCCATATGTCCTTCCCCTAGCTATTTTTTTGTTTATTATTAATTTCCCAGATTCATGATCATAACAATGGTATCAGAGCACTTTTCCTGACATCATGGTTGGACACCAACATAGGAAAATGTTTTTGAAGAAGAAAAGAGTGTATTAACCCTCATTGATCAATATATGGGTTTATGGGAAACTTATAATAAGGAATCTACTGAAAATATTTCTTTTTTGGAATATGGTGACTTTTATGAAGATCTAACAAGATCCTCTTGGAACTTGAGGGTTCTAAAATGTAGACTACAAGCAAGGATGAAAATAGGGCAGTGAATGAATTTGTTGACAATGATCTAGAGTCTAACCTAAGTAGCCAATACATTTTGGATATGGGTACGGATATGAAGAATTCGATACATGGGTATGGTGAAATATTTTTGCCCCTGGATATAGCAGATATATATATATATATATATATATATATATATATATATATATATATATATAACCTTGATTATGATGTAATTATAAAATTTAATATTTGTCATGACATTTGTGATGTTTCATTTGGCATTATATAGATTATCACTAATGTTTTGTGGTTATTTTGTTTTTTATATGCATGTTATGTGGTTAATTCCTATAGACTGATCTAGAGGAATTAACCACATAACATGCATATAAAAAACAAAATAACCACAAAACATTAGTGATAATCTATATATGTGGTTAATTCCTATTTATATGCATATTATGTGGTTAATTCCTATTTATCAGTCTATATATATATATATATAGAATGATAAACAGGAATTAACCACATTATATTCATATAAGAAACAAAATAACCACAAAACACTAGTGATAATCTATATAATGCCACAAATGTCATGATAAATATTAAATATTATAATTACATCAAAATTGGGTTTAATTTGTTTATGGGAGAATGCAGCAGGGTCTGAATCTTCAAATGATCATTAAAACAGAAGATGCATGTACATCAAGCTACCGATCTTATTTTCTCATTTTATAGCAGCACAAAACTGAAAATCAGATTTGTGGTGGGATTTGGATTCATTGTCACAATCATTCCTTGTTCAGAATTGAAAATATGCCTGTTAACAATCAAATAAAGAGTATTTGAGTTGATTGCGCTTGTTCCCTCCTGGTCAGATTTGTTCCCAAGATGGATAGGATAATCACATAAAGATTCAGACCCTGCTGTTTTTTATGGTTTCATAGTGTTTTTAAAAATAATTGGGCTATTTTACTATTGGAATTGCCCATTATATTAAATAAATATATAAGAGCTATAAGAGCATGGTCGACTGGAGTACTCGCAGTCCCACAAAAAAGCTACGAGGGCACCATAAAGTGCCCAAAGGTCCAACAGAGAACGCCACGAGGGCAAACAAGAGAACTACATAAAACTAGAGAACATTAAGCACATGTTGCCACTTAGGAAGGAGGATCATCTCGAGGAGGGATGAAGGCTCCACTTGACGGCTCAGTAGAAGGAGGATCAACCTGCCATCCATCCTGGTCGGGCATTTGCATCTGCAGAGGCACCATAATTCTCCAACTAGGGGGCGGAGAGCCAACAAACGTCTGAACTCCATGCAGAGGAAAGGCCCAACGCGCAGAACTTGCCACAGCCTTCCCCAATGGAGTTGGAATCCAACTCGGCCCTGATAAGGATGGAGTTGAAGGGCAACCCTAGGGAGATGCGAAGCCGTGGCGATGAGAGAGGATTTTGCGACGCGGTCCTTGCGGAGGTGGCCGGCGGGGCGTAGATAGCCGAGGTGGCGGCAGAAAAGGGTCAAGAGGAACCCAACTCATCATGCAAGGAGCGCTCCCCTAGTGTGCGAGCAATTCCTACAGGTGAGCAAACTCCAAAGCATCTTTTTTCGGCTTGAGCTTGAATCTATATGCACACAACAAAACAATATAGCCACTTTATCATTAGTGGAAAATAAAGCAACAATTTGAGCACACTGGAATATAGCAATATTACGAGTTTCCCAAATTTGAAAGAGAATACAAGCTCTAAACAAATGCCACAGAGTATCAATATAAGTAGGCCAAGAACTGAAATCTCCAAACAATGCCATATGCTAATGAAAGAATTCAAGGTGGTAGGGTTGAAATAGCATATGAATCCAAGACCAAATAGCTTGAGCACAGGAACAAGACCAAAACAAATGCTTAAATGATTTAGGTCGAGAGCAGAAGGGGCATTTAAGATTTGGGATTCCAATGTGACTAAGACGCTTGCCAATAGGAAGACCCCCTGATAAATAAGGCATCATAGAAAATGGTTGACTTTAGGTTCCAAGCATGAGAAAGCCGACGAAGCCAAGTAGTTGGGCTAGATTGCAAACCCCAACGAGCATTGAGTTTGGAAATGGCAAGAGAAATAGGACTCAGTAGTTAGTAAATGGTACCAACATTATAGTGAAGAAAGGAAATATTATTATTCCACCGCCAATCACGCCACCACGCATCCAGAGGTTTAAGACCCAGCTTTTGAAGCATTGAATTCCATGGATAGACGAAAGGTCCAAATTGGCAAGATTGAATTTCATCTTGAGCTCGGGCCAGGAAATCCAGTCTCTACAAGAAACCAAATCTTGAATGGTGTGAACCCCTTTTCGAGATAAACGGAGAGCTTTGATGCCCGGAGTTTTAGCAAGCGGAATACTATCTTCCGTGATAGTGGGAGACCACCAGATATTATGGGAATTGAAAGAGAGCTCGGTGCGAAAGTCATCGCCAATACAACACAGCAATGGTTTCACAACTTCAAAGGCCTTCCATATGCTTTTAACAACGAAAGTGCCAATAATCTTGACCGGTGCCTTGGTGATAATTAAGGTATGTAACCCTATATTATTCCAACATATTTTTCCATAAGGGAAACCTGAAACAATGCAATGGCGCAGCAGAATTTTCTAGGCTTGATTACCCAACAGACATCGCACCACCCATTTAAAACATAAAGCGATGCTTTGCCTGTAAACATCAATAATACCCATGCCACCTTGATCGCGGGGCAGACAACAAACCTCCCAAGCGACCAAGTGAAATCCAACTGAACCAGAACTTTTACACCAAAGGTAATCCCGGAGCAGCTTTGGCAAGTTTGGCAAAGGAAACCCAAGATGGGCACCAGCAAGCAGAATAGTAAACATGGGTGGCCGCTAGAATTTTGGTAAATTTTGTTTCTAATTTTTTCAACATTAAAACATAAAATGGCCCAATTGTTTATTTCTTAAATAATTGGGCCATATAATGTTTTAATGTTGAAAAAAATTAGAAAAAAAATTTAAACTTGTGTTGTTTGGCCCAGATATGGCCTGGACAGTCCAGATATATGTCTGCAGATGTATCCGGACCATCCAGGCCGTATTCAGGGCTGCTGTATCTATATCAGATATGTACTGTATCCGTATCCTGCCCTGTTTTCTGCTGTATCAGTATCTTTGAGTCTAACAATAATCCTTGCAAACATGAGATTGACAATGAATATGTGGCTGAAAGCTCACGCGATTGTTGTGTACAACAGAACCTTAGAGTTGTTTCTAGGGAAGCAATTATTCCATTGATTGTTCTTGCGAAGTCTCCAAGAATCAGTGTGATGTAGAAATGAGAATAACTGCTTTGGCTAATGTTCTTCTACATGGACAGATTGGTGAAGAAGCTCTTACAGATGATACTTTTCTACCATCACCCACAGTCTTAAGAGAAGAGACCGTTAGCAGAAAGGACTATGCAACAGTAGCTAGATTAGTATGTCATAGTGTAATTGATCATGCAACAAATGTATATATCATCGTCTAATTGGTCAAGTGTTCCATTGAGATAATTCATCACTGTGGAAATTTTCTTTGTCTAGTCTCTTTTCTTTCTACCTCAAATTTGGGAGGTAAGACTAAAGCAAAGGCAGTTGAAGAACTTGACTTGTCCAAAGAAAGTGGCAATGGAGCTATGAATCACTCTCTATGAGCAGTACTTGTTAAAGCACTTTCTAGCTCTTGAAGAAAAGGAAATTAAATTGTGCCAACTTCAGCACACATGTTATACAGGTACAAATGTGAAAATGTTGATATTCAGATCCATGGTACAAGTACTTATTACAGTAGTACATTTTTGGGAGTGGAAAGTTGAAGAAATTGTTGTTCTCATCAATGTGACCGAGGAACATGGATATATGATTATATAGTAATCGAAACTTGTTTCAAAAGGATCTACTTTGTCATTGTCTTTGTCCAATTGACCCAAGAAGCAATATTTACCAAAAGAAAAAGTTTGAAGAAGTTTTGAGAAGGCTCATGAACTCTTCAGCATTCACCTTTTCATTTGTTGCAAGGGAAAAGAAAATAAAGGATGGAGGCTTTTATGAAGTCTAAAGGAGGCACCCTTGTGTTGAACATAAGTATTCCTATACACTTGTGCTGGAATAAATCAGCTGTGCAGAAATAAATTATTTATGCAGGAATGTCAGTTGCACCGCTTGCATGATGGCAGTTAAGCTCCTGGCAGTTGTGTAGAAACAAATTGATGCAATAGTTACACATCAGTCATGCAGCCATTAGTAATGTGTCATTTTGGCAGGAATGAATCAACAATTCATCAGTTACATAGCTGATAATTATGGGTCAGTTACCATTATTGTCATGCCCATTAAGAGTATCTTGCTTAGAATAAAACCTGCCCTACATCTTAATGAATGAATCTTAGGTCATTTACACTAAGGCCTTAAAACCTCAAATAAAGATCTGTGTTTTGAGCTGGAATATTATTGACAAGGTGCTTACAGAAGGACTGTACGTGGTCAAGTGCGCTGCCCAATACATTTTTATCGGAGGCTTTTCAGATTTGGTGTGCATTTCCTCAATTTCTATTGCAGTTTTTTTTTTGTTTATTGTTAGTTTCCCAAATTTTAGGATAAATCTCTCCTAAACAAGATAAAAATTGTGTATCATGTCTGGATCCTGAAAAGCCTACTAAATTAAGATACCGCAAAAAAACATTAAAAATGAAAAGAACAATTGCATACCTTTATTGTAATTTCTATGTAGACAGGGGATGAATATGTCATATTACGGAGACGAGCCTCAGCTGGCTTCAGTGCAAGCTTTTTTCCTTCCTTGGTGCAATAGGAAGGCTGCTCCACAGTGACCTTACCAAAAGAAATGGATGCCCGATACCATAACCCATCTGATCTCCTTTTTGTATAATCAGGTTCTACATCAAACATACCAACATCATCAAAAACTTTTTGCAATCCATGACTCATAAAATGATTGAATGAATTTAACTGATGGCTAATAAGTCCCCACTCATCAAAGAATGCTTTGGAAGCATCCCTACAGAAGGCTCCTAGTTCTTTATCAGACAATTCACATTCGATTTTGTCAAATATATCTAGTTCTTCTTCACTGCTTTCTGTTTCTTCTACAACTGTTGCTATATCTTTGTTTCTTCCTAGGTCTACCACTTCCCTTGCAATATCTATATCCATGCCCTTGCCACAATCCTCAATTTCTTTTAGAATATCTCCCAGATCCCAATCATCTGGATGGCCATCTGCATTCTCCACTTTATACTGCATATCCTCCTCAATCGCATGGGCCTCTGTATGGCCATTTGCACTCTCCACTCTATACAGCACATCTTCCTCAATTGCATGAGCCTCTGTTATGTTTGTTCCCTCCATCTGTGTTGCAGTGTCTTCTAATTGCTCAGATATTATTTGTACACCATCATTCCTTGCAGTACAATCTTCAGATCCATCTGATACATCTATAACATCAACATCCATTTTTTGGGTACAAGCCTCAGTTTCTATTTCATGGTTGATCTCATTCAGGCTCCTCTTACTACCTTCAGTATCCCCTGCAGAACTCATTTTGTTTGTGGTCCTCCACAGGAAAAATGTACCACGCACAGTGAAGCATGTATAGTGTTCAATAGAGTCTCAAGAAAGCTATTGAGTATTACATATGGAGGAGAAACTATCCAGATACAATATCAATAGCAACTGGAAACTATAAACTGGTACATAAAAAAGAAAATCTGTTGTGAGAACATAAATTCTTTGAAACAAAAATATGAAAAGAGGAGAAATGCAGAATTAAAATAAAAAATTTATTGGAATGGTTGTTTGTGTGCCTACTCCCATGCAAAGAAAAATGATTTTAAACATTGTCTAGCCATGCAATGCAAAATTCTTTTCAAACCCGGCTTTAAAAAGGTTACTAGATTGCATGTTAATATAATATATTTCTTATTAAGCATATTGCTTTTACAGTTCTGTAATCTATGCAACAATTTTTGCAATTCTCTCATTAGCAAGGTTATCATGGGATTATTTGCTTGTAGCTAAATACTTCAGCAATTTTGTAAAGTTTGAAGTTTGATTTAGTATTTAGGTATCTTCCTTAAGATTACTCTTTGATCTTCAGTCATATACAAAGCACTCATCTAAACACCATGCTAATAAATATTTGTGAGGTTGCATGAGTGCGGGGATACACAGGGTAGGGGTATTAAGTATCCAATGGGACACCCAAAAACAAGGGTTCACAGTTAGGGGGAGCAGTTGTAAGAATTATCATAAATATTTGTTAAATTTTGATTAATTTTTAAAAATAAATTGAAAAATAATATATTTAAAAATCAATCTATAAGCTACAAAAATATTTTGTTAGGGTTCAAAAACCTTTATATTGTTTAACTTTTTAGTTGACATTTTTACGCCTAAAGGCATTTTTTACAATCAGTTTTTACGAGAGTGGATGCAGGCCATCTAGTCCTGTAGCTCTTCGTCAATAATCTCAGGGCCCATAATAAATGTGTGTCAATGGTGGAGATGGAGCCATGGGAATGGTGATGGTGACATGATGCATGGGACATGCCGCCTATTTCATACAAAAGAACGAATGTTCTGTCCCTGACAATGATGTTGAGGTGGTGGGCCCCATTGTGTCCTCCATCAATCTTTTCTGGAGCCCCCCTAGTACCAGGGGTTAAATTTGACGGCCATCTATGCCTGTCAGACAATTTTCAGGTGACGGTAATTTTTCAATACTGCCCTTCAAAAACACAAAATAATGTTATTTTTTACTAATTATTCTATATTTATTATATCTTTTTTATATATATTTACATATATTTTTATAGTTTATATACAAACCTATATAAAAAATTGACGGTCACGTTTTAAATGTGTAAGTCGCGTGTGACGGCTAGATAAAATATTTACGAGTATTTTACGTCTCAAATCACGAAAAACGTCTAAACGGCCGTCAAATTTAACCCCTGCCCCCTACCTTTTTAGGATGCTGAGTGCCTACGTGTCCAAAGCTAGGTGTGAAAAATAGGCAGTATAGGTTGAGTGCGTTGTATGTCAAAAAATAAATTTGGCCGCCGCATGGAATATGTTGTTACTTGCTACTTGGAGTGGGAGCCGTTGAAACTGCATTCTGACGAGGAAGTTTCAGTTTGAATGTCATTTTTTAAGAACGAAATTCCCCCTCTTTTTATATTCATTAAATTCTATTTTTAGGGGTTAATTTTGCTAAAGTAATACATAGCTTGTTACGGGTTTTGATTGGTTATAAAACCATTTTGTCAACAATTGTGTGGGGAGGGGAAAAAAAGTGCGAGTGTTTAAGGAAGAAAGGGTTCCCCCGAAATTCTATACCCCATCCCTACGTATTTATAAACAACTGAATTGAAGCCAAAAGAATATGTCCAATACATTGGTAGGTGGTGGAATAATTCCCAAAACCCTATGTTGTTGAAATCAGTTTGAACCCGAAACCTCTCATTTGCAAGAAAATGAGCCTACCCAACTGCCCTCATACGCTTGCAACTGATTACTAACATAATGGTTGATTGGTTCTAATATTTTCTCTGCATACCTCCCTACCCCTATCGGCATCTCCGTTGCGCCTTCTCGTGATGTAGTTTAAACACAGTGTGAGAGTAAATGGCGTATTAGAACATGATTGGGCTGCCACGTCATTTATTCCGGCTCCAACTAGGATCGCCACAAGCCTCCTTACCATTGCAATAATGAACGAGCCTCCTACCATTGATGACCTTGTTCTAGCACAAGTAGAATACGAACGGAATAAAATACGAGGTTGTGGAAATGCGATTATTGGGGGGTTTTATAAAAAGGTCTGAAAAAATTGGTGCCGTGTTAATGCCAAATGAATCTTACCCTTTACATTATAGACTAAATCAATTATTGTATACATACGTTTTTAATCTTTTAGTCCAAACCCATGGGATATTAGTTTTTCATTTATAAGTGTTATTTAGTTTCTTATATAGGTCGTGCATTACTTTTTATTTTTCGAGTATATAGTCTTGCTAAATTTTCTTTATAACTTTACGCTTATATGGTTAAATAACAGGTTTTTAGATTAGGGTTAGAAAAATTAAATGTTATTTGTTGAATATGTTTTATGTTTTAGTTTTTATAAGTAGAGTATCATCCAAAAGAATGAAAGGACAAGAAAATTCGGCATCCCCCTGAGTAGCCTCGAGCAGAGATGTTCCTTGCTTCCGAGGGTGGGAAAAATGTGGACAACAGGGGAAATGACTTGAGGCTTCTCCACCATTCACCTATGGGTGGCCAAACTATCGCATCATTTCCATTGGCTTCCCCATCCGCAACATCCTCTCCATTTGTCTAAGGCCCTCCACCTATGTTGTGAGATGGCATCTCCACTTTATATTGTTTTTTGAATCTCTCAACTCGTTATCAACTGTTAAATTACATGGTCCCTCTCCCAATCTTTTGACCCATACAAAGCTACCATTATTCACTTCTCACAAGGAGGCACCATTAGGCTATAAATTAAGTCACTCCAAAGGTGGGAACCATAGATCGCTATGGATTTTTATGACGTAGAAGGGATGTTTCGTACAAGAAGAGCTTAATTTTTGATGGAGCAACGAACTGAGCATTGTAATCGATAGATTTTATATCAATGACTTTCTCTTCCCATCTAACTCTTCTCCCTTTATCCCCTTCTTCATCACCCCTCTTCTCCCACCAGTGTTTCTCCTCTACTCCTCCCTTTCGGTGTATCCATTGCACTACTCAAGTGCGATTGCTATTTTAAAACTAATTTTCAAATTCATTTTTTTTGCATGGAGTGAGTGTTAAAAATAAAACTTAGCATAATTCATCATTAGTGGCTATTTGAATAAATGTAATAAGTTAAAGTATTTAATTTTTTACTTTAACATAAGTCAATAGGTGTTAATTGTCATTACTTGTTAGTTAACTATGAGATAGGGTCTCATCCCTATGTTTGTGGGAAACTTCTGTTGTGTGTGTACTCGGATATCTCCGGGAAATAACCAGCAGAAATTAGGGACAATATGTTATTTTTGCATATTGCTTAGTTTAGATGATTCGATCCATTTTTATGGACTAGATAGAAGTTGTTCAATGCCTATATACATTGCAGCTCTCTCCATTGTTTTGTAATCTTCATATTTGCATATCAATAACATTGTCAAGCTCCGCCCTGTTCAATCAATAGCATTTGGTATCAGAGCGAGGTTCCGATCCAGGGAGAGTGTAGGAAGTTCAGGAATATTTGTAGAAAAATATAGAGCTAGGAGGAAGCATGGCATCCCCCATCCTTTTCACAGCCCCTACCCAAATCCACACCCCGGATCAAGGTTGATTTGCAACAGAAGAAGATTTGTGGATTTCAAAATTGCAGAAGCAAGGAAGAAAAAAATCCAGTTGAAGAGTGTAATAATAGGCCCTTGCAGACCTAGACGCAACTCCACTGAGATCAATAGGTGACATTGTTCATTGTTTTCAATCAATCTTGCATTCTAAAATAAATAGGTCTTTCACCTCAAGATTTAGAGATCTATTTAGCAATTATTTTTGTTGAATTTAGTGGCCTGCAATTAAAAATTTGGAAGGAATTTATAAAAAAAATACAATTTTTTTTTTGTGGGGGCCCGAGCTTTTCAAGCTCCCCACATTACTCCTTCATCCTTCTATGTGATCTACGTTTGCATGCATTTGGAGAGTTGTGGAGACCCACCTGCTGAGTTGAAGGAGAGCTAGTCGGGTTCTTTGGGCGGGTTGAGCCCTCAAGGGGCCAGTTGCATTTTGCTAGTGAGTTACATAGCCCACGAGTTGGGAATTGGCGAGTTGTGCTTATCAAGAGAGTTAATCCCATGAGTTGAAGAGCTCTTTGAGCTGTCCAAACCAAGTTGTAAACGAGCCACCACCGGCGAGCTAACCGTGCTTGTTGTTTTGCACTAAGGGTGAATTTCAAAAACTTGAACGTGTTCTACCCTGCACCGAGATCAACCCTCTACTTTGTTGGAAAAGAATTGGGGTTTCACAAATCAAAGTTGTGCTCCAAACTACGAGTTGCTATGTCTAATAAGTTGGGCGCACTATTCCAGCCAAAAGCACAAGACAACCTACTCCAAGCATCCTTGTAACCTGTGAAGCACCAACAAATTAAAAAAATAGCAGCAATAAACAAATCAAAGGTGGATAAAACAATAAAAAATCGGCCAAAGATCTATGAATGGCATTCAAACCCTAAGTTGCATGCACAAGGCCTCAAAAAATTTCCATGTAGGCCTCCACCTTACTGCCATGTCGCTCCACATCACAGGCAAGCGGATTTGGTTTTTTTTTTTTTAAATAGTTAGTTTTTTGTGAATACTTTTATTTCATTTCTATGCACATGCGCCATATGCACTTTGTTGGCTAGAGGCAACGCTTTGGGAGGGACAGGTCAAGAGGTCGACCCCCCCCCAACAACCTTTTATTAAAAGATTTGGCTTTGGAGGAAAAATAGAGCACACCACTAAATTTATCAGGTCAAACCTCCGCTAAGTAGGCTAGTTATAGCCAAACCACCCCCTAAATTTAGCTGCAAAAACCTTGTTTGGACTAAAAAAAATTCTTCGTTTGATCTGAAACATGATTTCAAGCAACTTTTGTAAAGGCAAGAAGGCCAAAGAGCCCAAAAACAAAAAAATTGCCTTGGGAGAGTCTTGTATTGCATAATAAGCAACCTTCATTCAAAACGCCATAACTTTTTTCCGTATAGCGAAAAAACGTGAAACATTTTTTGAAAAAATCGGGATTCCAATACGGAACTAATGGAGATGGTTTAGGGAGATTGTGGTAAATAGAATTTTTGTAAAAAAAATGCAAAAGTTGATATAAGGTGTAAAAGAAGGTAATTTTTCAGCAAATTTGTAGATTCGTAAAATTGGCCAATAGTGCTGAATTTGTTGATTATTGTAAATCAGCC
Organism: Taxus chinensis; assembly: GCA_019776745.2. Taxonomy (NCBI): domain Eukaryota; kingdom Viridiplantae; phylum Streptophyta; class Pinopsida; order Cupressales; family Taxaceae; genus Taxus; species Taxus chinensis. The sequence goes on from CM034146.1 coordinate 573,475,140, forward strand.
GATAGTGCCAAATATTGTAAACGGCCAAAAAAGCAAGCCCAAAATCAATTAAAAAAACATGTTTTGGGGGGATGTGTATGCTTTAAGGGGGGAAAAGTGTTCAAATTTTCTTCTATTTATCGGGTTTCACAATGGCCACAAATACGACACCCAAATTCTTTTTTCCCAATTCTCAACTTCTGTGTTCTGATAATTATTCAGCGTGGAAAACAAAAATTCACGCACAAAATCTATGGCCCATCGTTTCAAGTACATTAACAAGATCTGAATCAGATGCTACACAACAAAGTACATTTGATCGTGCAAATCAAAAAGCAAAGTTAATAATCTTGTTTAGTGTTTCAAATGAGTTTCAACCTCATATTCGTGAGGCCACGTTAGCAAAAGAATCTTGGGACAAATTCAAAACTATATATGAATCAAAAAACAAGAACACCATACTTCATCTCTAGAGTCAACTATTGAACTTGAAAATACAACCATCAGAAAAAGTTGACATGTTTTTTAGAAAAGTTGCAACTTTGCAAGCATCACTTCAAGCTTTGGAAGAAGTCACTGACACATCACTTGTGCCTATAGTATTGAGAGCTCTTCCTCCATATAGGATTTTTGTGACCATGTTAAACATAACGGGTCAAACAATAACTTTTGAATAACTAGTGAATATGCTACAACAAGAGGAATCTATTCACTTAACTAGTGAAACTGAAGAGTAGGAACTTGCTTCTAATTAGAAAGGAAAGAAACAGGCTAAGTATGGTAAACAGACTCCGAAGCAATCCAACTCTCAACAAGGCCAAAAGGACCAACAAAATTGTCCTATTTGTGGTCGAAAAAGACACGAGTTAAAGGATTGTTGGTACAATACGTTCCAAAAAGGATCGTCAAGTGGCAAGAAAAGTGACAACCAACAATCAAAACCAAGCCAACAATAGAGTAAACAAGGAAAAAATAAGCAAAAGTGGAAAAATAAACCAACTTAACAAGGAAATGTAGCCGAACAGGAAGATCAATTTGATGATGATGACTTCTTCTGCACAATCAAATGAAGTGTCCAATTCTACAAGTCAAATTTGGTATGTCGAATCGGGTGTAACTCGACACATGACAGGAAGGAAAGTTGTTCACAATGGGTAACACACCCACGAAAAATCATGTGTCTTTGGGTGATGATACATCATATAGTGTTGAAGGCATTGGTTCCAGTTCGCTACCACTTGGGAACATAATTGCAAAATTACAAATGTTGTTTATGTCCAAGGTTTAACAAAATAGTGTTATCCATGAGTCAATTATTAGATCACAATCTTAAAATTGATTTTGATTGTAAAGGCAATAAAAAGATGTGCCTAATTCGAGATAAGTCACAAAGCTTGAAAATTGTTGCAAAAGCTTCGAATGTGGGAAAACTGTTTCAGTTGGATTTTGTTCAACGAAATGATCCAGAACTTGTAGCCAAGGATACAACATCAACTCAACTATGGCATCGAAGACTTGGACATGTGAGTTTTAGATATCTCGACACACTTCGTTGATACGACATGGTTAGGGGTTTTTCACCTCTAAAAAAGGGTACAAATAAATGTCAACATTATTTGGTAGGAAAACAACATAGAGCAACATTCAAACATAGTACATTTTGAGCTAAGGCAAAACTTGACTTAGTGCATACCTATCTGCGCTGACTTATGAGACCTAGCCACTTTGGGTTTCAATACTTCATGCTCTTTGTTGATGATTTTTCAAAGAAAATGTGGATATACTGTCTTCGCACAAAAGACCAAGCTTTTGAAACTTTCAAGAAGTTCAAATCCCTTATTGAAACTGAGTCCGGTGTGAACATCAACACACTTTGCTCAAATTGAGGGGGAGAATACACCAACAATGAGTTCAACAATTTTTGGAAACATATGGCATTCATCGTCAAATGGCTCCTCCTCACACACCACAACAAAATGGCGTTGTTGAAATACAAAATTGTACTATCATGGATATGGTGCAATGTATGATTGACAATGCAAGTTTATCAAAAACATTTTGGGCCGAAGCAACTAAAATGACAGTCTATCTACTAAACAGAGTTCCCACTGCAGCTCTTGATGGAGTAACACCACAGGAAGCATGGTCAGGGCATAAGCCATCTATTTCACACCTTAGAGTTTTTGGATGTAAAGCTAGTATGAACATTCCTAAGAAACAAAGAACTAAGCTTAATATGAAATCAGAAAAACTTAATCTTCTTGGGATACAATGATGAAGCACTTAGCTACAAACTTATGGATCCTAAAACGAGAATGGTATACACTAGCAAGGATGTTGAATTTTTTGAGAAGAAAGAAGCAAATGTTCCTTCCATACACTCACATGATGAAAAAATCAGCCCTACAGTAAAACCAGAGGATGGTAATCACCTTGATGACGACAGCGATGATGGGGAAGATGGTGAAAATAAACCACCCACAGGAACCACTAAACGTATGCCTAAATGGTATACTAGTATGATTAGAGATGCAAAATTGGATAGTTTCCCCGACACATCTACCACTTGAATGAGGACTCGCAGTATGGCTCCAAATGAGGTCAATTTTGCCTTAATGAGTAAAGTTGTTGAAACTACCGATCCGTCCATAGTTTCAGAAGCCCTATAGTCTAAACCTTGGAAAGATGCTATGGATGAAGAATATAAGTCACTTATGAAGAATAATACATGGTAGCTTACAAATCTTCCACCAAGAAAAAAATCGATTGGATGCAGATGGATCTTCAAAACGAAGTACAAATCAAACAGCAAGATTGATAAACACAAGGCCAGACTATTTGCTAAGGGATATGCTCAAAAATATGGGATTGACTATGAGGTGAATTTTTCTCCCACATCTACGATAAAAACATTCAGGTTAATTTTTACTCTAGCTGCACAATTTGGTTGGAAAATCCACCAAATGGATGTGAAAATTTCCTTTCTTAATAGTGATTTACAAAAAGAAGTTTACATGACTCAACCAAAAGGTTTTGTCATACCAAGTAAAGAAGAAAAGGTATGTAAACTCATAAAATCACTATATGGTCTAAAGCAATCTCCTAGGGCATGGTCCATAAAAATCGACGAGCATCTCATTCAACATGGATTCAACAAGAATCCATACGATCCTAACCTCTATCTCAACAAGCAAGGGGGGAGATAGTGATCGTTGTAGTATATGTCGATGATCTAGTCATCACTAGAGGATCAGTGAGGATGATTGAGTCAACAAAGAAAGATCTCACACAAGCATTCGACATGACCAATCTCGGGCTATTGCATTATTGTCTTGGACTTGAAGTTTGGCAAAGAGAAAATCATATCTTTGTATCACAATTGAAACACGCCAAGACAATGCTCGATAAGTTCAATATGATGGATTGTAAACCAATTGCCACACCTATGGAAACAAGACTTCAATTCTCTCGAATAGATCCATCACCACAAGTAAATGTAACTCTTTATTGGCAATTGATCGGGAGTCTCATCTACTTGACTTACACCAGGCCGGATATCAGCTATACAGTCGGCTATCTTTTACGTTTCATGCAAGAACCAAGAGTTTCTCAATGGAAAGAAGCAAAGCGGATAATGAGATACATCAAAGGAACTATGGACTATGGCTTAGAATACAAGAAGAATAATAAATTCTTGACAAGATATTCCGATTCAGATCATGCAGGAAATATGCTTCAGGATTTGTATTCTTTTTGGGATTTGGACCGATATCATGGAGGAATAAGAAGCAGACTTGTGTTTTAAATTCCTCCACAGAATCAGAACATCACGCAGCAGGTGGAGCTGTCTGTGAAGAGATATGGCTCCAACGTATACTTGAAGGATTGAGAATACCACAGAAAGATCCAACTATCGTACATGTTGATAATAAGTAGTAAAACTTGTTCGGAATCCAGTTTTTCATGAGCACGCCAAACACATTGAGGTGCAGGTACATTTCATTCACGAACATGTTTCGAACAACAACATCTAGCTCCAATATTGCCCAACAAATATGCAGCATACAGATGTCTTCACAAAGTCACTTGCTCGAGACAAATTTGAGGGTTTTCGAGAATTTCTCCCCTGTTCACTTGAGACCGTGTCGAATTCAGGGGGGGAATGTTAGAAATAAAACTTAGCATAATTTATCATTAGTGGATATTTGAATAAATGTAATAAGTTAAAGTATTTAATTTTTTAATTTAAGTCAATAGGTGATAGTTGTCATTAGTTGTTAGTTAATTAAGTGATAGGTTTTTTATCTCTATGTTTGTGGAAATATTTTTGTGATGTGTACCTGGATATCTCTTGACAGTAGTTTCTAGCAACAGTTAGGGGCAATATGTTATTTATGCATATTGCTTAGTTTAGATGATTCGATCCATTTTTTATGGACTAGATAGAAGTTGTTCAATGCCCATATACATTGCAGCTCTCTCCATTGTTTTTTTATCTTCATATTTGCATATTAATAAAATTGTCAAGCTCCGCCCTATTCGATCAACAACAGTGAGCAAGTTAGGGTGGAAAAAGTTAAACCAATGGCGCTCATGCCTACCAACCGAGGTAATTGATGTTTCACACCTCGAAACTTTCCTTGCCTAGATGGTAACGTTGCACACCTTCGTTTCTTTAAACTATTTTGCACAAGTACGAAGTCAATTGACTCCATTGGCTCTAATCTATGGCTTTAAGTGACTATTGTGTGACTTCCATCTTGGAGAATTTCTCCAAAAGCTAAGATTTGATTTTGGATGTCATAAATTCCTAATAACCTAGTGGTCCCGTTGAAGGAGAATACTGAGAATTTTACAGCAAAGCACTTTCCTTACTAGCATTGGCACAAAACACTCACATCGAACATTCCCAAAGGGAATTCAGCACATCATTTTACTTGCAAATGTAAAGAGACGCTTCCATTTGACTTTAGAGGGTCTTTCATGGAAGAAAAATGAAAAAATAAATATCTAACGTGAAATTAAACCACACTTAAGATGCAATCTGACAACAAATGTGTTAGACTAGTGTCAGAACTTCCAGCCTCTGATATATGCACCCACTGAAAGCCTGGCCAAAACTAAGGCTAAGGGACACTAGACTCTTGAGAAAGTTGGCAAGATGCCTTAACCGGGTTGGTGTTAACTAACCAAACTGAGACAAATTAAAAGACAAAAATTAAGAAAAAGAATTCATGAATTCCATGTTGCTCCCCAAACAAGGGTAGTTGAAACTTGATTGCTCACATAAATAGCTTAGGCACTTCTGAATGCATCCCTCTGTGGTCAAAGACTCAAAGGCAAAAAGAATACCACAAAACGAAAATGTAAAAATGACTTTGAATTCCTCTGAGACAGTATTCATCCCTATTTTTTCCCCTCTTTTACTAACAAAGTACCTCCCAGCATAAAACTGATTTCACTTTAAAAACACATAACATGACTGATCATAGCTTTTTCGCTCAGCAGAAGAACAGTTCGTGACTGAAATCTTCGATTTTATTCCCAAAGAGAGGAAACAAATAACTGAGCACAGACTGCCACAAATTTTTACTTGGTTGTTTACTTTTTTTTAAAATCTGGTTATCATTCTAATCCTAGATCTCAAAAAATCCATCTGCTTGGGAACAGGGTAACATTGTTTGAGCCACCCTATATACATGTATATGTGTGCGTGACTGTATATGTGTGCCATGTTGCAAGAAACAAGAAACGAGAAACTAAGAAACCTCATGGCAACTGAAATGTGAGGAGAAAAGCAATTGAAAGAGGTTGCACCAACAGAAATGGGATTTCTATAAATGCATATAACTTTTTCTGTAGAAAAAAAAATAAATTCAGCCATATTTAAAATTTTAACTTTTCTATTTTTACATTATTAATATTCTAGTTTTAATGTTTTTTACTGAAGATTTAAATATTTTTAAAATTAAAATTTAAAACTTCAATCTTATAAGTCTGGAAAATAAAAATTTATTTATTTTTAAATCTGCAGTAAAGGCCAGAAATGTCGTTTCCAGTCAAGTCAGCATTTTTGACCAATTTACCTGATAGGCGTAACTACAATGGCAGCCAATGGCAGTGGGAGGAGCGAATGTAATAGCATGAGATGTCAATAAAAATGGTCAACCTTAAATTTGATGTCCATTTGATCATCATAGGGCAGTTCTAACTTTTTATACTTGCTTGGAGAAGGAAATTGAAAAATCATGATATCTTGGGCATATGGTGGAGTTTTCCTTCCTTTTTTAATACCCGGAAAGATATTTTCAAGTCCAGCACAGTGGTGTGGCTAGATTGAGGCCATCCATCACCAGACAACAGCAAATTTGGGGACAAGTTAATGGAGTTGTTAATCAATGTGGAACTTTTCAATGGGCAAAACCATGTGACAAATCCAAGATAAGTGCCTAGAGATTGATACATATCGGTGTTTTTTGGATAAATATATTTAAGATATTTGTACTAGTTACATGCAATGGCAGGTTGTCATTTTGTTTCATTTATTTTATATTGAGTATAGCTTACAAATATTCAAGGCTCATACAAGCAACTTATGAGACTGATACAACCTACTACATAGCTCCTTTCGAGCAACCACACTAGAAGCCAAGGATGGAAGACCAAGAGTCACAACATAGATCCTTTTGAGCAACCACACTAGAAGCCGATGAAGGAACACCAAGAGTCACTCCACATTAGATGTCACTTTGGGCATTCGAACTCAGGTCTCCACAATGAGAACCCAATGCTTTTTAACCAATTGAGCTCACACCCTTTGACAGTCATTGTGTTTCTTGCAACAAGGTATATATGTATATACATGCATATACAAGCCTCCATATATATACATATAACAATATATGTATTTGTATGTATATATGCATATATACACATAAATATATATATATATATATATATATACACATTACATATATAGTATAGAGATCTTAAATATATCTATTTGAAAAATGGCGAGATTTATCAATCTCGAGGTGCTTATCTTGGATTTTGTCAAGATAGTTGCAAGGGTTCCACATTAATTAATAAGTCCCAACAGCTTCTCCACAAAGTGTTTTGGCCACTGATTGGTGATAGATGGCCTCAATCCAGCTCCATCAATGCATCAAGCTCACAATTTTTTTTCTAGAACAAAAAAAGAGCTCCAAACTCCACCCTATGCCCAAGATATCACAATTTTTCAATTGCCTTCTCCAAGCAAAAAGAAAAAACTGTTATCTAACAGTCAAATAGACGTCGAATTTAAGAATGGCATTTTTTATAGACATCTCACACTATTAAACTCCCTGCTCCCGTTCCTTATCTATCAAGGTAGTTACGCCTCTTGACATAATAACGTATATATAAATATATATATATATGGAACCCACCCCCCCTCTCTCTATTTCTCGGCTCTGTATGAGATGGACCCTGGCTATGATATGTAGATTCGCGAGGGTATTTTAGACTGCAAGGGTAAGGGATCGCCCGAACTCGATGCGAGGCCCATAGAGAAACCCAGCCCTCTCTCCACTCTTCAGCTAATAGATAGACTCTTCTCATTACCGGATGGACAGCTATCCTCTCTACCGGAGGACCCTATATAGATATAGATGGGCACTCACACGGCCTCTCTATAGAATCTGTTTGGGGAGGCCTATATAGATCGATAGGTTGTTGAGTTCTGGAGCTAAATTGTTTCACAAATAGCTGATTTACAAACTTGTTGGTTTACACGGTAACCGGCATTGGTCACCTGGGAGGGACCAGCATTGGTCAGGGAACCGACATGGGTCACCTGGGAGGAACTGACAATAGTTACCTGTGCGTTTATATTTTTATTTTAGACGTGGTATTAGACCCAACCTTTGATTTAAAGGTGATGTAAAGGTTGTAAATGCATAGCAAAAATGCCCTAAGTTTGTATAAGCTTATATAAGCTAGAAAGCTAGGGTAAGAAGGTTAGAATTGCATGTAATTGATTATTATTGCATGTGGAATCCTTGATTGAGAGGATGAAGAAGAAGAGAAAGAAAAAGGTTACATGAAGACATAGCTTCCATGGGGACAAGCTAGACAGAAGAAAATTGCAGGTACATCTGAATGGTGAGAAGAGGGTAATGTCTTCTACTGTATTTCCTTTGTATTGTTTTGTCTCAATGTAATGGCTTGCATAGTATACAAAGTACACAGAGTTTCTTCTTGTAGATCCACATGTTGTTGTGAGATCTTGTACAGTGTTATCAGCCAATTTTGACTTCACAAAATTGTTTTTAAAAAAATAATTTAAAAAAATGAAAAATTAGAATTTTTTTGAAAAGTGTTACTTTGCGTGGTTCATTGGACTCATCGCGATCGTCTTATTTTTTGTGATCGTTTCGGTCTTTGTTTCGTGATTTTCGGGCGAGAACTCTTCCCACCAGGCTTTAAAACACGTTAAAATACATTAAAATAATTAATTAATATTTAATTAATTAATTCCTCCTTGTTTGATTAAATTAATTTTTAAAAAATCACTTAAGGAGTATTTAATAAAATAAATATAAATTAAAGTTCATTCGACAAGTTTTAGTGCCGGGGAAATAAGCTTTCGTTTCCAACTGCCAGGAAGCTAGATTGGCTTCCCGAACCCAGATTTCCACTTTCCTTGCAATTTCCTTCAATTTTTCCACACGTGGGGTTTTCCTCTGCCAATTGCCTAATCATGGATTGGCAAATGGGCATAAAATTCCCCAAATTCCCACATGGGGAAATTAGACGAGGATTGCTAACCCATTTTTGCCATTCCCGTTAGCAATTGTCCGTTGCTTTCCCCATTTCCCCCTGGCACTTAACCCACTACCCGGGAAGAGAGGAAGTTAGATTAATTCCCGTAACTTCCTCCATCAAACCCGTTGGAAAAATTCATGCGAATCTTTCAATTACTTCTTATTTCTTCAGGAAGACATAATATTTTTGTCAGCATCATGCAAGAGAAACTCACGCCATTGTGAAGGAAGAAATATCAAGAAAGTTTTGGTTTTGCATGCAACAGCTCCACGCATTGCATTATCAAGAATCTAAACATAATAGCTATACAAAGGAAGGACAAAAAATTTCCATACGCAAGGAGAAGGGAGAGAGGAACAGTTTCAAGAAGGCAAGCCGCCCAGCCCTTGAGAAATTCCACACATTAACAGAACAGTTTTTAATGTAAAAAAAGGAAAGGAACAGTTGTCCATAAGCCCCAGTTTTTAAGATACCACGTGGGAGAAAGAGAACAGTCTTCCACACACCTGTCCACACAGGCCACGCACAACCAGGGAGCAAGGACAGAGAAAAGCTTCTATTTTTGTCTAAAATAGACCCCGATGGAGGTTAAAGGACTAGCTCCTACGCCCAACCCAGAGGGTAAAGACCACGCATTGGTCTGAAAGCAGAACATTTGTTTTGTTAACAAGAAAATTAGAGGAAATAAACCTACGCCCAGCCAAGAAGATTCATTCTCCATGCATGCAGAAAGGAGCAACTCAGGCCGCGCAGCAACTAGAAGAAAGAACTTTCCACGCGCCAGGGAACAGATTAAACACAGTTCAAAAAGGAAGAGGAGGCGCCAGGATAGACAAGACAGCATCCCACGCATCTGAAGGAGAAGAACACCAGAAGCTTTCCATGCATGCAAAGGATGAGAATGCAGAAAGCAATTTTAAATCCCAGGCCAGAGCACTTTCCAAATAATGAGAAGCAGCCTCCAGCAATGCCTGAATGTTTCACACCAAATTTTATCGACCATCTTCATAGGAGTTTCAATGGTCCACAGCTAGCCGCAATTCAGTGGGCTGCTATGCATACAACAGCTGGTACAAATGGAGTTGGGTCTGCTAGACGGCAGGAACCCTGGCCCTTCACTTTGGTGCAAGGTCCACCAGGGACAGGACACACACAGTCTGAGGAATGTTGAATGTTATTCATCTTGTTCAATATCAACACTATTATGGTGCACTGCTTAAGAAACTTGCTCCTGAAAGCTAAAGGAAATCCTATAATAATGCAAACAGTATTGACAGTATTGGCACAGGATCAATCGATGATGTTCTTCAGAGTATGGATCGCACACTGTTCTGTATGCTTCCTAAACTTTGCCCTAAACCACGAATGCTTGTTTGCGCTCCATCAAATGCTGCAACAGATGAATTGCTACAGTGTGTTCTGGATCGTGGATTCATTGATGGTGAAATGAAGGTGTATCGCCTTGATGTTGCGAGGGTGGGTGTGGATTCTCAAAATCGTGCTGCACAGGCAGTATCAGTGGAGCGTATAACTGAAATTCTCCTAGGAAAGTGCCGTGAGGAAGTAGTTGGCTATATGCAGCAGCTACAGGGAAGAAGAAAGTCAGTTTCAACGAATTTGCAGGGATTGGATAAGACAAATAGAGCTTGTATTTTGTCTAAAGACCACGTAAGGAGGACAGATCTCCACGCAGGCCCAAGCACAAGAAGATTCCACGCGTGAAGAGAGAGAGAGAGAGTAGCATGAAAAGACCATGCATGGAGGAGACATTAAATACAAGAATGCTCATTGGGATAAAATAAAAAACGGCTTTCCACGCATAGAAAGGAGATCAAATCAGTCTAGCCATGGCCAGATGTCATGTCAGACGTTTTTTATTGGTAATGGCATTTTCTCATCATTTGGAAGCAGCAGTACAATTGACGTGCTTATTATGGCAAAGCCAAAACATTCGAGATACTACAAGTGTTATATGATGAATGAAGAACCGTGAGCATTGTGGTAAAACCATTCTTTTCAGAAATGTTGGGTTAAGCTTGAATATAAAGTATTTGAGCTGAAAACTCTAAAAATCTCATAATTCTGTTTCATTACAATACAACAAACTTTACAATTATTGAGCATCTTCGAGAGTTAAGTGCAATCATGATGGCAAGGTCAATGGCACTATAGATGTTGGTTTAAGCCTATGGATGAAGACCATGCTATGATTTGAATTTGGGTTTAATTCTATGTACCCAACCGAACCATGGGCAAGAATGTTTAAAAAAAAAAATGAATTGTTTTTGTGACTTGTTATATTCTGCATTTTCAGATCGGCCTTCAGAAAGACGTTCAGAATGAACGCGTAAAGCATATGGATGTATCTGGGACCCTGATCGAAGCTTACAGTTTAATTGCTAAAAGCTGCAACGAATGAATGTCACATGTAGTAAACATAATGCAGCTGTAAAGCTTATCCTTATTCTGAGATCACATGGCAAATGCAGGAAACAAATATTGCATTGCCGTGTACAATTGATTGGGATAAAACATTCAAAGCTTCATCTGACCAGAGACTAGTTGCTGAAATGGGGGCATTGAAATCAAGTGACAAGTGAATCAGCTTTTCAATTGTGTAGCAGGTGCAAGTGCAGCTAACAATGTAACCTAGTTTGTTTCGCTACAGGATTGTTGTGAAATAGTGAGCAGTCGTACTTCCATCATTTCAAACAAGGAAAATGTTATTTTTGGTGATTATTGGTGATGTTAAGTGAACCAATAAAAGATAGGCTGTGCAGTGAGATGGAAGAGTCGGGTTATTCAATTTGTAGAAAATGTTTGCAAAACTAGACAATGTTTTCGACTTCATCAAATCAGATGTATAGTGCAAATAACTGGTTATATTTATTCATGGGGTGTTTTTTAAAGCCATGTTTTGTAATACCATTGGAGGTGAATTGCAATTTTGGCTCTTGGAGATCTTCTCAATGGCGAAAGACCAGAAGCTGGATTCTGATAAACCAAGGTGGCATAACGACTACGGTCTCGTGAAAAATGGATAATTCACCATGGAAAGGTACTCGGAGCATGTGGAGAATTGGAATGTGAATACGAATGAAGACAAATTTTCTCACAAGGATATTTCTCAGACAGAGGAGTGGATGAATTGCTCAAGTTTCAAGCTCTTGTCATTTGGAGGATTGCAGAGCACAGTCAATGAGTTCATTCCCGTACGATCGGGATAGGCGGACTCTTGGCCCAATGGATAAGGCACTGATCTTAGGTGTCTTGATCTGGGTGGCACATTGCTGACTAGGATGTCTACGTGTGCGTACAAGTCATTTAAGTGGGGTCCACATGTACCCATTTTCTTTTATTTATGTATTTTTCCTTAAATGACTTTTTAACTTAAGTGGTTTCTATTTTTAGTCACTTTTTAAAAGTTGGTTGAAAAATTCAAAGTCACTTAAGTGCCCTATTTAATGTGCATTTAAAACCCTAACTACTTTGTAACCAACTTTTGGGTTATAAAAGGAAGTGAGGGGCTCATTTGTAAGGGTGACTTTGAGAGAGGAGAAGAAAATACTTTTGTGCAAGCTTTGTTTCAGGAAGAAACTTTGTGTTCTTTGTGAAAAACATTTTGGAGTTAATAGAATAAGAACTTTGTGTCTCATTCATTGTCTCTTGTAACATTTGGTGTTCTTATGTTCATTAGATGTTAGGTGTTTGAATCTTGCATGCAAATATTATCTTTGATCTTATTGTCAACATTAGTAATCAGTTGTTCTAGTTCACAGTGATCAAGCTCTGATTGTCTACTTGCTCATGTGTGTTCCCTTTTACATGTTCTTGTTTGGCTAACTCAAACTCCGTTTTATTTGTGTTGGTTATTCATCTTTCCTCTTCATGCAATATTAGGCTCTGTTTTTACCTAACTCTTGCATGTTCTTTCAGTTCATTCCATTCCACTCCTTTCCTTCATTTCTATTCTATCTCCTTCATTCACTTTTCTTCCATTGATGTTCCAAAACACCCCCCACATACAATTTTGAATGTACAGATGTAAATATAGTTTTGGTTTTCAATAAAGGCAGCCTCACCTTCATTGAGGAGGGACTTCGTTCCCACACTGTTGCATGTCATTTGCATGCGTGCAAATCCATATGCTAACATACAATAAATCCATGAGATCATGTTGTATTGTTAGTCCATAGAGATCTAGTATTGTAGCTCATTAGATAGCTTGTGGGTATGTGATAGTATCCAAATATTGTAGAAGAGGTTGTCTTCTTGTTTGCACAGGTTGATGCAGTGGTGGAGGAGAGACTTACTTCTTGGTGCACAGTAATGGTTGCACATTGGTAGACCAATTTGAGAGGTCTTGTTTGCAGATTCACAGGACAGCTTGGTTGCACAGTTTAGAGAGATGTAGTAGTTCTTGGTTATGGGAGCTCTGGTGGTGGTTTGGAGGCACGGTTGTAGTGCACTCATGTAGATCCCTTTAGAGATCTGGAGGAGGAGATACTTAGGGAGAGATGCATTGTACTCTTGTATGGAAGAGTTGATTTGTACTCTTGTTCATTATATATATTGAGATCTCTATCTTTGGTGGACGTAGCCCACATTGGGTGAACCACAATACATGTTGTGTTATGTGTGTAATTTGTTTTGATTTGGATTTTCTAGTATATGCTTCCACTGCTATAGATTTTGGGGAATTGTTTACTTCCATATTTACGTGATTTGGTTTGTTATTGAATCATAGCACTATTCCACAGTCAAGTATTCCCAACATAGGTGTGCTTCTGCCTTCAAGACTTTGTGGGTAGCCTATATAGATCGGTATTTGTTCTTCTGCCTTCCCCGCTATGAATTTGAGCCCTAAACTAGTTATATCCTATCTATCGTCCCTCCATTCTCTATAGATGGGCCCAATTGTAGATGCACCATCCAGCAATAGAGTGAGCAGTCAACACCCTCTCCCAACTCACTCGGCTTATCAACTAACCACTATTCTCAATCATATCTATCTTCTTCAGAAATAGAAATTTTCCACCGGATTGTTCAATTCAGAAAACTAGCTCACAATAGAATTCATTTCATCCGATCTTCCGAATACGGATATAGATACCCTTTATTGATAAATGACCGATATGATATATTCTTTTCATGAGGGACGGATGAGTGCGGAATAGTTGACTAGGGCCCTCTGCCCTCTATCTATATGGATATGGAGCCGGCTATGTGTATATAGGTAGGTGGGCACGGAGGGGTGGGTGGGGCGCCGTACCCATGATGGGCCATAGATAGATAGATAGGGAAAAGGGCGTGGGCTAATAGCTTCACTCCCTTATCTTATTCGATGGATGAAGCCGAACCCAACCCGGTTGTTATTGTTAGCCAACCCTCTATCTCTAGATCAACCAAAATTGTTGGTTTCTCGCCTTTCCAACCCCTGTTGATTCTAGTAAATAGATAAATTGCAAACACAGTCCATGTAATTAATGCCCAAGTCTCTTTTGGATCCCAGCTCCAATAAGATCCCCGTGCTTCATTGGCCCATACTGCCCCAGAAAGAATACCTACAGTTAAAAGAGAAAATCCTAGACCAATGACACGATAACTCCAATTATCTAATTGGATAGCCTATCGCCCCTCTTAGTATATGGCGTGGCGAGGGGAGACTTTTCCCTTGTCCTTGTCCGGCTCCCCATCGGGCCCGGAACTCAATGTGGAAAGAGAATAACATTCTAGGTCGGCGTCAGGAATTCCGGAAGGGAGGGGGTCAGAGGATCTCTAACAATCAAAACACCCATTGATTGTTATATCCCCGTAGGGGACTATAACAATTGAAGGTGATTTGCAAAGAAAGTTGTTCCAAATCTGCAACTCTGCTTCTCCACTCCTTTATCACATTTTCTCAACTCTACAACTTTGATGCCACCCCTACCCTACCGAGTTGAAGAACTATTGAGAGGGGCCACACTCCCTCACATCCAATGTCGCTTAACCCAATCACAGGCCACTCCACCCCATACATAGATATGGTGCCCCCCCAATTCCTAGTCGCCCCCATATTCGATTTCATGTATTCACTCATAGTATCATCGCCCTTGCCCCATCGGACCTCTAAATTCTAATAGGACCGTCCCGGAATTACTTCTAGGGCTTGTCTAATTATTCTTATAGAAAATCATACCATTCTATCTGAGAAAGACTTTCAAATAGATAGGAAGGAAGTTTGATCAAAATCAATCAAAAAAAAATTTATGAGTGACCAAGATAAACATCAACAACTTTGAATTGGATTAGTTTCTCCCGAGTAGATTCTTGTTTGGTCTGAAAGAATTTTACCTAATGGAGAAGGGGTGGGAAAACTCTCTGGAGTAGGAGGGGCCATAAGAGATAGTTGGTTCACGAGGGCCAGCCAAGCCATAAGAGATAGTGGGAGATAGTGGGTTCACGAGCCATTGGGATTGGGAGATATAGACCCGGTGGGATTGGTATCTGTCAAGGAATCCATAGTTTGGATAGCCCTCCCCCTAGATTGAATAGAGAGAGCTTGGTTCTATTTCATCTCTTTAACAAGTTTAATACTAAGCATAACAATCTTGTTATTCCAATGGAGAGAAGAACCTATAATCAGTTTTTTTGGTAATTTCCAAACGAACAATTTCAACAAAATATTTCAATTTTTCATTTTACTATGTTCAACTTTATGTATTCCTCTATCTGTGGAATACATTCAATGCACAAAAATGGCTGTAACAGAATTTTTTAGCCCCAACTGCCATATATAGATAGGGAGGCTGCCCCTCTATATCCAACCTAGCACGAAGCTCACTATGGAATGCAAGAGGATCTAGTTCAGAATTGGGGGGTCGCATTCCAACTCAGTGGGGCCATCTCCCTATCTCCCGGGGAAGCAGACCAGCCACTCCCTCCTCTCACCACCTGGCCCTCTAGACTCCATATAGAATTTTCCGGGGCGGAGTAGAGTAGAATTCCACTCGACAGCTACCCGATAGAGATAGGTTCATATTAAACACTTGGCTAGACCCCCACCTCTTTTGATTCCCTTACAAAAGGCACCAGAGCAGGACCCGAACTCCCCCTATTTAACTATATGGGAGCCATCCAATCTCAGTAACAGCTATAGAGAAACGGCACTCCCAACTCTGGCAACTCCCGAAGCGGCAGCTACTCCCTCCCTCCAATAAGGAGACCCCATCCCCCAGAGGGCCTGCCAGCACAAGGTGAGGGGGGTTTGGTTATTAGGGAGAGGGATGGGCCTGCCCAAGTCGCACGCCATGGCATACGCTATTCCATAGGGTAGGGTTACATAGCCACATAAGAGGAAGTAAACCCAGGCAGTACGCCCTTGCACCCTGGACTTCCCTTTTGAGATTTAGAAAATACTTGGGATACGTAAGTTTACTTTGTATAATAGCTTTTCTTATCTTATAGGGAAGTCATCCACTATAAAAGTCATAATTGGCAAATGCCCACCTTGATAGCTCTTACCTCTCGGTCGTCGCCATATCTGAGAGGGTAACCTCTATCTATATGGGGGCAGTCGAGAGCGGCTATATATAAATCCCCCCAAATCTCTATAGAGCACAATTTAGAGGGCAGCCCCAAATAGAATATGGATAGGGAACCGAGATATAGAGGGGGGAGTCCTATAGAGTAGCTATTTCTAGGGGCGCCTATATTCATCAGTCGTATCACGTACATAATAGATGCCATATATAGGGGACCCCTCCATATAGATAGTTATAGATAGGGTCGCCCATCTATAGATGAGAATAAAGAGAGATTCTCTCCGGGTTCTCTCTAGATTTGGACAGTTGGGTTCTCTCCGGATGATCTTCCCTCTATCAGCCGGATATAGAAGATAAGATAGTTCGGGATGGGGGGACTCGCCCCCTCTCAAGACTCGCCCCCCCGCCCCCCCTCCCCCCTCTCTATATCTCGGCTCTATATCTTATCTATCTGGCAAGGGACAGCCTATACTATAGATATCTAACGGCCCCTATATATATATATGCAATCTTCTGAAATTTATACAATCTACAGAAACACATGAATATATGTGTGTGTATGGATATAAAATTATAATAGCTTAGATATCTAAAATGCACGCATCTAAAAAATATGAGTTCCTGCTGAATGATGACGTATGGCCTTAATCTAGCTCCAACAACACGTCCGGCTCGAAAATAATGTTTCAATAGACAATCACGCTCCAAAATCCTTTATACACCCAAAATAATGCATATAAATATGTGGATATTTCTATACATATAGATTATTTAACTTTCACAGAAAAATATTAGACTCCAAAATCCACCGATTGGCCAAAATAATATATATAATTATATTCACATAAATTTATATAAATAATACACATGTACACATATGTATATGTACGGTATATAGAGGGTGTATACACATGTACATATGTATATAGGGTGTCTCACACAAGGGAATACACATACTTGGAGTGTTCTTGTATTTAAGGGTGGCTCAAGGTCACACAATGCTGCCCTCTTCTAAGGGTACAGTCCCATGTAGGGGTTTCTGCTGCAAAAAACATGCAGCCACAGATCTCCAGTGAAGTATTTTCCAACCCATTAAAGGAAGAACAAAAAAACTCCCCTTTAAAATAGTAGACCCCAAAAAATTTCCCACTGATTTTCAGAGGTTGTTCATGTGCCACCCTGGCATGTAGACTCTACATTGTAGTTGGCTGCCGCACGCTGCATTCCTATGATTTCTGACTTAAATTTTATCAGTTATGCTCTTCTAAAAAAATAATGCAGTCCATGGACCACTTGCATGAAAAAGGCTCCTAAATCTGTAGAACCTCAAACTCCTTCCGAAGAGCTTGGAGCTGTGCTCTTTTGACTCTTGTGGAACCCTGGTACTTCTGCTTCATAGAGTCCCAGATGTGCTTGGCAGTGTCTCTGTTGAGGATCATCTCCATAATGGTTCGATCAATGGCTTGGAACAGATAATTATTGACCTTCAAGTCTTGCAGCTTCTGGTCTGCAATTGATTTTTGTTGTGCTTCAGTAAGCTCCACTCCTTCTGCTGCAACAGGGATTCCAGTCTCCACCAAACTCCAATACTCCTTCGAACGAAGAAAATTTTCCATAAGCATGGACCAATGATCGTAATGGCCATCAAACTTAGGAATTGCAGGTTGAACGAAATTATTTTCAGCTGCCATACTTCGATTCTCTCTCTTCTCACTCTTTCTCTTCTTAAGAAACTGCGGTTTCTTTTCTCTCACAATCAGGCCCCGTGATGAAGCTCTGATACCAGATTGTTGTAAACTCTAAGCACGGGACTCGCCCCCACCCCCCCCCCCCCCCGAACTATATCTCGGCTCTATATCTTATCTATCTGGCAAGGGGCAGCCTATACTATAGATATCTAACGGCCCCTATATATATATATGCAATCTTCTGAAATTTATACAATCTACAGAAACACAGAATATATGTGTGTGTATGGATATAGAATTATAATAGCTTAGATATCTAAAATGCACGCATCTAAAAAATATGAGTTTCCTGCTGTATGATGACGTATGGCCTTAATCTAGCTCCAACAACACGTCCGGCTCGAAATAATGTTTCAATAGACAATCACGCTCCAAAATCCATTATACACCCAAAATAATGCATATAAATATGTGGATATTTCTATACATATAGATTATTTAACTTTCACAGAAAAATATTAGACTCCAAAATCCACCGATTGGCCAAATAATATATATAATTATATTCACATAAATTTATATAAATAATACACATGTACACATATGTATATGTACGGTATATAGAGGGTGTATACACATGTACATATGTATATAGGGTGTCTCACACAAGGGAATACACATACTTGGAGTGTTCTTGTATTTAAGGGTGGCTCAAGGTCACACAATGCTGCCCTCTTCTAAGGGTACAGTCCCATGGAGGGGTTTCTGCTGCAAAAAACATGCAGCCACAGATCTCCCGTGAAGTATTTTCCAACCCATTAAAGGAAGAACAAAAAAACTCCCCTTTAAAATAGTAGACCCCAAAAAATTTCCCACTGATTTTCAGAGGTTGTTCATGTGCCACCCTGGCATGTAGACTCTACATTGTAGTTGGCTGCCGCACTCTGCATTCCTATGATTTCTGACTTAAATTTTATCAGTTATGCTCTTCTAAAAAAATAATGCAGTCCATGGACCACTTGCATGAAAAAGGCTCCTAAATCTTCTCAGCAGCACCTGCTGAAAAATTTCAAGTAGCCTCCGACCATGGGACTACAGCATAAGAATTTAAAGATCCAATATAGTGTGGCTTCAGACTCGCAAAATGCTACCCTATTCTCATATTTTTGAGATCTAACATAGGGTGGCTCGGGCTCTCACAATGTTATCCTGTTTTCAGATTTTTGACATTTAACAGAGGGGGATCAGGCTCACACAATGCTACCATGTTCTCTGATTTTTAAGGCCTAACATAGGTCGTTTCGTGCTCATATGGTGCTACCTTGTTCTCAAATTTATGAGATCTAACATAGGTGACCCAGGTTCATACAATGATACCCTGTTCTCAGATTTATGAGACCTAACATAGGGGGCTAGGGCTCACATAATGCTACTTTGTTCTCAGATTTATAAGACTTAACATAAGGCAGCTGGGGTTCACACAATTGTACCCTACTCTCATAAGGCACCTGGGGTTCACACAATTGTACCCTATTCTCAGATTTTCAAGACCCAACATAGGGCTGCTTGGGCACACACAATTCTACCCTATTCTCATATTTTTGATACCCAAGATAAAGCTAACTCACACGATGCTACCATGTTCTCATATTTTTAAACCTAACCTAGGGTGGTTCTGGCTCACACAATGCTAGCATGTTCTCAGATTTTTCATATCTAGGATTAGAATGATAGCATTTCAGAAAGAGGCATACACATACACATACTAGAGAAAAGATTTTGGCAAAGAACCTGGTTGTGATACTCCAACTGCATCTGCAAATTGAGGGCAAGTGTTGTGGAAATATGTGTGATGTGGACTTGTCTTTTTCAGGAATTGATGGAGGGGCATGGGAAATTGCAAGCAAAGACAACTACAAGCATGGCTCTCAGCCTAATATCAAACACAAAAGCTCTGAGTGAAAAAGGGAAGCGGACGTTCAAGTCCAGACGATACATTTGGTTGCAATAAAAAAGCGAAGTAAACAAACTGTCTATTTCTTGCATGAACTTGAAGATGAGAAAGGCAAATTTTGGGTCAACAAAAGATACCAACAAAGAAAGAGCTACAAAATCTCTAATTCA
Organism: Taxus chinensis; assembly: GCA_019776745.2. Classification (NCBI taxonomy): domain Eukaryota; kingdom Viridiplantae; phylum Streptophyta; class Pinopsida; order Cupressales; family Taxaceae; genus Taxus; species Taxus chinensis. The sequence continues at coordinate 573,495,265 of CM034146.1, forward strand.
ATGACTTGAATTCTCCAGGATCTTACATTGGATGCAAGCTTTCTTCCTCTTTGGTGGATGGAATTCTCAACTATATAAGCGGAACAAATATTAATTCAAACTAAGATGTCTCTAAGCCCCAAGGGGAAAAGGTTGTTTGCAACGATAATGGTGGGTTATGAAGGCAAAAATTCTGGCAAGATACAACCTTTTTTCTGAGAAAATAGTGTTGGGTAGGTAAATATGCCGAAAAGAAATACTTCCCTTTTTTGCAGGCTCCATAACAAATGGAAAGTTCGCATGAATTGAGAAAAAATTATGTAAACTCCGTCAATGGAGTTTTGCTTTATTAGCTTAAAAATAGTACATTTAAGCGGAACCTGCAGCATTGCCCTTCCATGGAACCATTAGGTGACTCGTACCACTTCATAATAAGGAGGTCCTTCAAAATATGAACTATTTCACCATTAAAACAACAATGTGAACGTCTTTACAAGTGAAGCCGTTAAAATATATTTAAACAATTGACTAGAAAACAAACTGAAAAAACTTAACCAGCAAAACGTAAATAAATATGCAACAAACACCACTCTTTTTATGAGGTCTGCGACGAAAGAAAATTTACAGGCCCAAACCAAAAAAAACCATATTCATAGGAATTTGAAAGCGAGGTTTTAACAAAATTCACTAAAAAACAATGTAGCAACAACAATGTGGACGGCTTTACCAGCAGAGATTGACAGAACAGCAAATACCATGAACAGAAATTGCATTACCAGCTGAATTTGAAGGAAGGAGTATGTTATCGTCAGCTTACCAGCAAGTTAATTGAGCTGAGCTCTGGTGCCGGGAAGGAGCTGACACAGTTTGGAGCGTGTTGATTTTCATCTTCACCACCTCAGCGGTGTACTTAAAAGCATCTGGATTTCTCGTAAAACCCACTTTAATTAGACTGGATGATGGTCGCGGTGTCCACGGCACTACGTCATAAAACATAAACACGTACATGGAGGAGGAATGTCTTGTTAAAATTGGTACCCGATTTCTATTTTGTTTTAAAACTTAATTATACTTTGCTAAGTATATGTGTCATTTTTCTATATACTGAAATTATGAAGACATTGTGATTTGTTATGGTTGATTTAGATACATTATTGCAATGATGACAATGAGTGTGATTTTCGGTGGGATGAAGAGAATGGTTTCATGAATGCTCTTGTATTGTATAATAATTGTTTAATCACACAATGGATTTTCAATTGAATTGTGATTGTGAATTGGAATCATACTACAATTAGTTTAAATCAAATTGATTATAACTGGGTTATAGTCTTAAGGGTTTATATTAGATTTGGGATATAAGTGGAATACGCGTTTTGAGAATAATACCTTTCGGCATTATTATATTGAGAGTCATTCCTACCATACCAGATAAGACTGTAATGGAATGTGTTGTTCAATTTTATGCTCGACATTGGATTTGACGTTCATTTGACCGTTATGTGACAATTCATTCAAAAAATTGACTTCTGTTGGATTGTCACTCAAATAATTTTGTTTCTTTTTTCTTGGATAAGTCAATAAAAAAATAGTAATATCTTGGTCATGTAGTAATGTTTGGGTCTTTTTTCTTGAATAAATGTTTTTGACACTGACAAGATCACGTAGCTAAATGATTCCATTTGCCACAAATCAATGGAAAGTTGATATCTATTAGTGTATTTCATATAGATATATTTATTATAGTATACTTATTATATTTATTTTTAATTCTTTTTTTTTTGGTATACTTGTATTACCATTGCATAGTTAGATGCGTGCCTCGTGATTGATATCTCTTGGCATATTTTAGATAGATTTATTTAAGATATTTATACTAGTTTACAGAGATTTATGTAAAATAGGCATGTTAGTTGATATTTTCTTTGTTGTTCTTCATTTTTCTTCATTTTAAATATAATGTTGATCGAGTCTTGTAATGTGTTTAAAAGAAACATAATTTTTTGATATTTACGCCGAAGGCATTCTTGTAGTGAAGTGAGACCTGGTGATTCTGACAAATGTCAGAAATCGGACGCACTGCATTCCTCCTCCCGAATTCGTTGAAATCCAACGGATGAGCATTTTAATTGACTGTTTTTTATATTTTCTATTTTTCCGCTGCATGGTGGAGACAGGCGGCTGGTTGCATGCTATTTCTTGTCTACAGCGGCGAGAACATGCCGGATCTGTGGAAATCCTCGCATTAGAATTTCATGCAATGTGAAAAAGATTTCAGACATTTCTAAAAGGGGTTCTGTATCGAGTATAATATACCTGTTTTGGTTGGAGGGCGACCTGTTCTGCATCTTCTTGGATATGGGAGGTCCTCTGATCCTCCAATTACTTCCCTTCTCAGCTTCGGATCTTTGTCAGGGTTTCCAAGATCGTTATAAACATCGTAGTCATATATTCGATCTGAATCCTTTCTCTGCTCTGTTCCTGTTCCTCGCAATTGTATTAGGTCTGGACTCCTCAACGCCTTGAGCCCTTCTAGCGTTTCATCAGGAAGATGACTCTGTTTCAACACACTCCGGTGAATCAGTCAGTAAGATCATTCCTCCTCTAATTAATAAACCTTGTAAAACAGGGTTGTCCATTTAGGTTGATTAATGAATTTTATTAACATGATATGAGAGCCTGTAGAATCTATTGGGCTTGCAGAAAACAGCGTAACATATACCTTATTGGCAAAGAAGACACGGTCATTCTTGTCTATTTGCTCTGGAGTGATCCATGAGTTACAGCGAAAGCCTAATTTAGCTCCACCGGGGACATCAATGGTTAAAGATTTCAGGAAGAATTCTCGTGGATGCTTATTTGTTATCAGAAATGCTCCGGGCTCTCCAAAATTGGTGTTCCATTTGAAAGAGATCTTGTAGTGTTTATCTCCAGCGATGGGCCCATCCCACGGATTCCACTCCAAATAAGACACTTGGGATAACTTCCCTGTTCCAGTCTCCGCCATAACAGATGGATTTATGTGTGAATAAGAAGATAAACGAAGAAAATATAAAATGTTTAACAATAATAATAAATTTGGTTACTTGGATCAATTTGGTTGCTGCTGACGAGCTGAAGGCAGACTTTCTTCCCAAGGAAATCTGATACCTCGTCCACAAAAGTTGCAGAGTAATCTGTCAACTCGAGAAGAGAGGCCTTATTCAAGATTACCTCTCCCTCGATGTTTATTTCAGCTTCTCCCTTAGATGAGCTTCCCCAAGTATCTTTTGTGACGTTGAGGGCAAAGATTTTAGGAGCTTTTCCAGATTTGCAGACCGGAAATTTAGTACTAAATGGAGATTGCAAGGAAAACTTACTGTTGGAAGCATTGAAGTTAAAGGGACAACCAAATCTATTTAGCTTTTCATGATTCCAAATACCGGGAGAGGAGAATGGAACACGAAATATGTGGCTGGAAGTGGAGATGATAGAACTGTGTATAGAGGAGGATGGGTTTAAAGCAGTCCTTGCATCCATTTTTTTATCAAGATTTGATGAACAAAGATATTGTAGGAATAGGATGCTTCTTGCATAGCTCTCTACCAATTCTTATAGGAAGACATAGTTCTTGCACGGGCAAATTTACTGCCCTTGGTAGAAAAAAAATTGTAGTCCTGCTGTAATTATTGATGTTGTTCGTCATTGTGAGCAACCTGTCCAATTCAAGCTATGGCAATTTTTTGTGTAATTTTCTGCAAGACATCCATAGTCTAAAATTGTCTAACTTTCAACGCATTTTAGAATTTCAAACACTTTTGCATTCACTATGGCAGGATCTACCATATCACGACCTTGTTAAATAAAGTTAGGACGGGAGCTTATAAATTGGGGTTACAAAATAAGTATTTATTGTGTAAATTGATGGATTTGCGTACTGACCATGATGCGGGGGTGATTCTTCCCAGAGTAATACGATTGTCCCTTTACACATGATGGACACCTCACACGACTCCATTGCATGCCTTCGCACATAATCCGCTATGCCTAGTGGTTTCATCTTTATTCTCTGGCATAATTTTGTTTGTTTTTCTTTCAAATTGCAATACTGTAAAAAATTGCAAAATAGAATATTGTACTGTTTAGCTTACTTAGATATGGCTCCCATGGTTGATGTGGTACCGATTATTGTGAAAAAAGGATGTAACTTAGTGTAATTGCCTTGTAAGAAGAAATTCTTCCTTGTATAGCAACAAGACAATACCGTTGTTCTCTATAAATTCTTGCTTGTCACTTGTATATTTCATTCACCAGATGGAATTGCCACCTGGCCATTATGGTGCATCTAAAGGTATGGATTTGACACTACCCTGTTAATGGGGCCTTTATGATTCTAATAATAAAGGAGATTGTATTTCTTATTTTGTTGAAAACCATATTCTTTGACATCCGAGTTAAGTCTAACATTCAAATTATTTCTTTTGTAATATGTTAATGAGGATGATGTGTTGGTATTGTCAATGAGGGTAACCCTCAAGACAGTTGTGACTGCTTGATTGGCATTGAAATATTTAATTTATTGATTTCTTATTTTTTGTGACTTTCTTGAATACTACTTTCGTGACAGGAATAGGGGTTATCTCCACCTCTCAACATTAATAGTAGGTTGGTACTTCTCTTGGTGAGGGTTACTATTGATCAAGTAATAGGAAGGGTTAGACTACCCTTCCTGGTTACATTGATATATGATATTGAGGCATATTACTTCTTATGTTCATGACCAGAGCACGTGTATGATGGAGTGATTAGTCAATGCTTACATATCATAGAGAAATATGTGCAATGATAGGAAAATAATAAAGGTTACAAATTGGGTATAGAGATAATATTATTTCCTTAAAGGTATTTCAGCTATGAGATTTGGTTTCATAAGCTCTGTTGTATTAATTACTAGGAGGTAAGGTGGTGGATGTCAAAAGATGTGTTAGCTCTATCTATAAGCTTGGGTATGACTTCCTCTAAAGCAATAACATGAAGTGGGTTTTGTATCATTAATGCTAAAATGTCTATCAACAACTCGTGTTGTTTATAAACATACACCTTGACTGTTAACTCTTATAATAATTGCAGTCCATAAAGTTAGAATAGTATGGGGTCATTAGATCCCATTACAAACACTTGATTCCTTGGGTGGAAATTACGTGGAAATCATCCTTGACGTTTCCGATACATTGTTTTGAGAGCTAATGTTCTTGAAGTGCCTGAAGGGAGTGGTTCTTCGGAAATAGAACTTATTTACTCATCTTTGTACAAGTGTTTGTATAATAGAATCCTTGAGGCAATCGCAACATACTAACTCTAACAATTGTGCATTGACAAATTTGTTGTGTTGGTCTTGGACAGTAAACTTTCAACTTCCTTCCCTTCTATTTTTGCCACCTTTTTACTTCTCCACCCTCTCACTTCTCCATCCTCTAACGCCTTCTTCTCCACCCTTGTTCCTCTCCTTTTGTTTCTCTCTCTCTCGAATTTGACTCCTTTATCCCCACCCTTGCACTTCTCCACCCTCAAAATATTTCCTCTTCACCCCTCTTTCTCTCCCATATATTAACTCTATTTAATTACAATTTTAAAATACATATATAACATTAAATTTTATGCAAACATTTTTTCAATATACATATATTAACTCTATTTTAATTACAATTTTAAAATACATATATAACATTAAATTTTATGCGTTCTTATGTATACAAGGAAAACTGAAACAAATGAAAGAAAACATCCATACCAATGCAACGCAAACCTTTCTTTAAGTTCTCTTGCAACCTCAGATGAGATAGTTGAAGCACGGAATGGAGTACCACACTTGTTGGATCTATTTGGATGATTTGGTTATGGATGCTCCAAACTTGGTTTCAAATGAAAGAAGAATGTGCTACAAGCAATGGATAATCAAATGGGCAGCCTCACGACATGCAAATTCAAATGGAAAATTGACAGAGTGTTGTTGCAAATTCTTTAAGCTTTGAAGAGATGATTTGTGAGGAGATGGGCCTCTTATTTATAGCTGAAGGAGAGGCCATGGATTGTGGATCAAACTTTGAATAAGTTGCAGGTGAATAAATGCATTTTCCTAATTTAGCAAGTTGATTTAGTTTATGCCAGTTGGATGATTTGAATAAGAATTTAAGGGGCAATAAATTTGAGTAGTTGGCTCTTGAATTCTTCAGTGCAATTTTGCTTCCACCTTTATAGGGTTCTAGAACTTGAGTGGAGTGAGCCAATAAAGTGGAGTTGAGTGGGAGTTGAGTGGATAAATAGATTTTATTTAATTTAAATAGCTAATTAAATTAACTAAGGAGTGTAAGTGTATAGTTTATGAATGCTAGAATTAATTAAATTAACTATAATGGGATGTGGGTGAATTCTAATGGAATGTGGGAGGATAATGGTTTAGGATGCATTCTAGCACTGATTTGGCACATTGTGCAAGTAATAGGGATGACTGGGAATAGGTATGTATTTTTAGGGTGTCTACATTTGTCCCTCTTTAAAGTGTTATTACAAAGTAATAGCATTTTAAAGATAGTAGACACATGTAGATCAATGAACAGATGTTAGGGAAGTGTGGCAGACTTTCTTGATTTGCCACAGTTACGCATTTAGATGCCCTAACGAGTATGGATGTTTGATTTAGCCCAGTGAAGTATTTAGATGCCCCAGTGAGCATGAATAATGCTAAGGGATCGCCCCCTCAAGTGAATGGGTGATGCAATAAAGCAATGGACAATTGCTTGATAGGAAGAAGGATAAGGCATGTAATTTGAGAGGATTAGAAAGATGATGGAAGTGATTTTTCTCTTAGCTTGAGCTTCCATTTAGAGATTATATTTTAGAGCAACCTTATTTTTTTGTTGCACAATAGAGTTGGCACCATGATTATGAAAGAAATTGTAATATTTAACCCATTATGCGCATACACAAACACACACACAATAAACAAAATATAATACATAAAACAACCCCAATCTATAGAGTAAATGAATCCACCATGGCTACAAATGAACCAAGATGATAACAAAATACTTGTAATTGGTCCAAGGAAAACAAAAGATAAAAAACAAAGCAAACCCAATATACACAATAAAAGTATGCACCATAGTTATAAATGAACCAAGATGGTTACGAAATACTTGTAATTGGTCAAGAAAGAATAGCAACAATGCAACACAACCGTAAATAAAGACAATTAATTATGCCCTTAATGTGTCCACAGTGATGTTTGAGTAGATTTGGATGCCACCAAGCAAGGATATATGCAAGGGGATTGGATTGGACTGAAAGAGTAGGGTCAAGTGACACTATTTGTTAGATCCACATTGAAGATTAATCTGAGATTGAATGGGTCATTTCCCACAAGAAAGGATGCGTGCAAGGGAGAAAATAAGAGTTGTTATTTCCCCAAGCTAGGATACACGCAAGGGATAAGATTGATTTGACTTTCCCCCAAGCAAGGATACATGCACAGGGGTAAGATGATTTTTTTTTATAGTCGTGGGATGGTTGGAACAACCACTAGGATAGAAGTTAAAAGACCAAATTTTGTTGAGTTGTGTTAATTTTTGTGGGATATTTGTTGTTTTTGTATATTTTTTAGGATTTTTTTATTATTTGAATGTTTTTAGATTTTGATTATTTGATTTTTTTAATTTTTTAATTATTTGATTATTTGATTTTTTTATCTACTGTAATAACCATTCAGATTTAATTAGGTGATCCATGATCCACCCAAGCATACACAAGCATGTAAAGGCTTATGAAGATCAAGGGATGGATGTGAATGGAAAATGGATGGGATGAAAGATAATGCAGTCCTAAATACAAGGAACAAGCGACATAAACCAATTTGGAATGAAACAATAAGATGTTTAGGATGGAGGAACTATATAAGTGAATGTGCTAAAATGTCCCCAACACAAGAGGTATGTATATATGGCTCAGGAATAGAATCTCTTCACATGACTTACATTTGTGGGTTCTTTAAGCTCTTTTTCATCTTGAGTGGATAAGTTGTATGTGCCTTATCCAAATTTTGCAGTAATAAGGTAAGGACCTAGCCAATTGTGCTCAAATTTTCCATCTTTTTATCCCGATCTTTGGTTGTATTCTTTTAAAAAAAGGTCGTTGATCTCAAATTGGCTTGGCTTGATCTTCTTGTTGTAGTTGCAAAGAATTCGGTTGTGTTTCACTTTGAGATGATTTAAAGCGTCGAGCCACTTTTCATCTAGGAGATCAAGCTCATAAAGATGATCCTGTCGATATTCATCTTCATTGATCAAATATTGGAGGGATACATAGAATGATAGGTTCTCGACCTCTATAGGTAATACAACTTCAAATCCATATACAAGTGAAAATGGAGTGGATCTGGTCGAAGTAAGGAAGGATGTACGATAAGCTCAGAGGGCATGATATACTTGTGTATGTCAATTGCGACCATGCTTATCAACAATATTTTCCATGATGGATTTAAATGATTTTTTCGAAGCTTTATCTTGGCCATTACATTAGGGATAGTAAGGGGTAGACCAATGAAGGCGGATATTTAAGCATTTGACTAATGCTTTAATGGTTTTATTTTTAAATGAATTATCATTATCAGTAACAAGAGAGGATGGAATGTCAAAGAGACAAATAAGGTGATTGAATATGAATTTGGATATATTAATACCATTGACATTTATGCCCGAGGCATGTGCCAAAACATGCTCCAATTAGTAGGGATAATTAACTAGTGCATTTGTCTCGTCGAAACAAGTGTTTAATGAAAAAATGGACCCAATCAGACACCCAGAGCACAAGTTATGACATTGTCAAGTTATGACACTGTCGAGCCCCATCGAGGAGAAAGGACAAGGTGTAGTGATTGGTTATAAAGCTTGAGAATGTGTGCATGAATGAGGTTCCTATGTGTTTGTAAAGCTACATACTTATTGAATAAATTTGTATCCATCACACTCCATGTTAGGCCAATACTGATGTGTAATATCTTCTTTACGTGTAACCATGCTTCTTGTACGTGCTATGTAGATATTACCATGGTACCACTTCTATAGTTTGGAGCACTTCGTCTCGGTTGAGACATAATGATAATTTTCCATCATAGCCTCTTCTATAAATGTGTATCTGTAAAGTATGGTATAGCGTGAAGGACATGTAGTGCTAAAGGTTAGTTTATTCTGGAAGAGTTCATGTGTTTAGGGATAGGTCTGGTCACAAATGAAATTATAAATGTCATGATACCAAGGATTGTCAAGACCAACTATTTCATAGACCATGGTTAACTCAGGAAAATAATTGCAGGATAGAACTAGAAGATGTTCAATAATAAACTTAGATATGTGTTTGATGGTACTTGAACTCACAGAAGTGATTTTAGATAGTCATTATTAGCATTTGTCTGATTTAGTTTTGAAGGCGATGAACTTGTACAAATGTGATCAACCAAAAGTAACCTATGATGGCTATTAACCATGAGATTATAAGAAATGAGCTCGTCATCTTTGACCTAGTATTCATTTGTGACTTATCTGATGATCAGAAGTGAATCACCAAAAACTTCCAACTCTTTGAGATTACATGTTATATCCAATTTCAAACCAGTTATGAGTGATTCATATTCTACCATAATTTCTTGTGTAGGGAAAGGCTGGATCGGAAATATTTTGGAAGAACATTACCATCTAATGTGATAAGAAAAATACCATCTCATGATCCATAAATATTACAAAATCCATCAAAATATATAGTCCAAGAAGGTATTATATCCACATACAAAAAAGTCCTTCATCCAGAAATTCAAAAGGAAGAGGTTTTGATCATGGTAGAGGTGTCGCAGTAGAAATTTGATCTGCAAGAGATTTGTCCTCTAATTACCTTTTGAATAACAAACTCGATACCAAACTCACTAAGTAGAATGACCCAACTTGACATTCATGCTTGTGAGAATGGTTCTAGGTAGTAGATATTTTATAGGATCTACTTTAGCGATGAGTTTAGCTGTATGATTGAGAAAATAGTATTGTAGTTTTTGAAATGTGAAAGCTACTTATTAAACATAGTTTCTCAACCTATGAATATTTTAACTCATGATCAGTAAGTGTTCTACTAGGATAGTAAACTAGTTTGCTCTTGTCTATTAATCATTATGTTGTGCTAGCAATGCTCCAATTGCATATTTTCTAGTATATGTTTAGAGAAGCATTGGTTTGTCTGATAGTGGAAACATGAGAACCAATGGATTTGATATACATACTCCTTTAATTTTGAAAAATAATCCTGACATTGTTAGTTCCACCAAAACTGGACATTTTTTAGTAATTGATTGAAGTGATAACACTTATCAGCCAATCATGAAATGAACATTTTGATTGATTGAATATTTCCTTGAAGACCTCGTAGTTGCCTGAAATTTTGAGGAGGAGGAATTTCCATGATAGCCTTGACCATTTCAGGGTCTACTTCCATGTCTCTCCATGAAACAATAAATCATATTAATTTTCCTGATGTTACGTCGAACACACATTTCTTCGGATTAAGTCTGACTTTGTATTCTCATAATCTTTTAAAGATACATCGCAATATTGTCGAATGATTTACTCATGTTTTAGACTTTGTTAGGATGGCATATACATAGTCTTCCATTATATCATGTATCATATCATGAAAGATGACTGTCATCGCTCTTTAATATGTAGCACCTGCATTTTTAAGGCCAAAAGGCGTGACCTTGTAATAGAACATGCCCCATGGTGTAGTAAATGTTATTTTATGTTGATCCTCTTCTGCAATTTGCATATGATTATATCCCAAAAAACCATCCATTAGGGAAATAATTTCATGACTTGTTGAATCCACAATCATATAATTATTGGGTAAAAGAAAGTCATCTTTCGGAGAAGCCTTATTGATGTCATGAAATTTGATACATATTCTAATGCTCAACTTTTTCTTTGCCACAGGTACTATGTTTGAAATCCATGTAGAATAGTCTATGGGTTGAATGAAGCTTGCTTCCAAATTTTTTAAAGTTCGTGTTGGTGTCGAATCACAGCACCCCTGGGACTCCGCAACGCGATCGTTTGAGACTCCCAGTGCGATTGCACAACATGGAGCTTTTCCCAAGTGTGGGACCTCGCGAAATCGGAAAAGCTCTCTGGATGAAGGCTGGCTCCTATTCCTCTGTTCAGATGCACCAATAAAACATAGAGGTTTACCCCAAAAAACCTAATCTAACTACCAAGGAGACAGGGAAAGAGAAATGCATAAAAATAAACCTAAGCTACGGAGGTGATGCACCGAGGAATGAAGAACACCCGTTTTGCCAATAAACACAAACCAATAAAATGTAATGCAAAAGATATGCACAGATAGCCAGATTCACAGTGAAGATCGGAAGGACGCAAATAAACACGTAGAGGGTTGAGAAACATCCACAGATATGCATTAATTTGCTCCAAAGGGTGATACAACACTGCAAACTGCCAAGAGGCAAGGTTGCATTACAATTTCAAATGGGAAGGTCCTTTTGCTCTACAAATCCACCTGCCAGGGAGAAGAAGGGAGGAGGCACAAAACAAAAATGTTCAACCTTTTAAAAATAGCCCCCTCCTTACATTTTATATGGAGGAAAAGAGAGGGAGAAGAGAGGAATTCGAACTGCCCCAACCACCTCCAAGACTGCACTTAATTCTTCAACAACCATGGTGGTAGGTGAGATCCCCAACGCCTGTCAGGTTCGGAACTCCCTTGTGCATTTGCATCGGGCTTGGAAACTGGCTCGACATGCTTCCTTTTCATGCGTTTCCGATGTGTTTTCCCGATTCGGAAACCCGAATTCCCCTGCTGTCGGGTTTTGAAGACCCCCCGACATGTATTTGATGCGCCATGTTGTTCCGCCCCCAAAACCCGATTTGTTAGGTGCGTCGGGTTTTGGAGACCCGAAACATATTTTCTTGTGTCGGGCTTTTTAGAACTCCCGACATGCTTCTTCCCATCGTTTTTTTTTTAGACCCCCCGACATGCATTCGCGCCATGGAAACCTGAAATGCTTGCCCGACCCGGAAACCCGAATCCTTTGCTGTCGGGTTTTTTAGATCCCCCGACATGCATTTGTTCCTTATTTATCCGACTCCGGTTTCCACCGGATCTGCTTCAGTCGGGTTTTGCGACCTTTGCAACATGTCTTCTTGCCTCTGATTTCCGCCTCTGATCTCCCGTTTCTGCCCTGTATCGGGTTTAGTGGCCCCTGCGGCGTACTTCCTTTCGCGTCAGGTTTTCTGCCATGTTTTTCCGCCTGTTTTTCCGCCTGTATGCCCTAGTGTCGGGCTTCTCAACCCTTCCGCCATGCCTGGCTTCCATACTCTTCCGCCTCTATCCTCCCACTTCCATACGCCGTCCTGTTCTTCCCGCCTGTCGCGAGGGGGGGGGAATATATACAAAAATTTGGTGACTCGCGGGGTTACCTGCCTGCTAGGTAGAAGATCAGTGGCCTTTTAGCAATCCATTGGGCATGGAGTCATAAGTAATAGCCTAAACTAATCTGATCCCGAATCCTGATACTGCAACTCCTTCTCTGAGAGCACACTGAACTTAAGAGTTGTTCTCACCAAAACCGCTGCAATGAACCATGCCAGAGCAAAACCAACACCACAAAAACTATGTACAAAACTGGAAATCATACATGTCCCAAAATGGAACATGCAGAGTGTGCACAAGCACTTCTTCTACTAAAAGCAAATCTACCTACTCTACTCTAGCTGGAAGCAAAGGCAAGCTAAACAAACCCTGCAACTGGTTGTGAGAAATAGCTTCCTTTCTTCAAAATTGGCAGCCATGCAATTGATTTGGCACTGATCATGGCTGTTTGGATGGATGGAAAATCAACAAGAAGCTGGTCTTCTATCCAAATCATCAAGGTCTCAACTGAAAAATCCAATACCTCTTTTAGTTGCTCTGCATTTGGATTGGAGAGGTATGGCATCTGATCCTTGGTACTTTGTAGCTCATCCTCATGCTCAGAAGCAAGCATGACTGGTTGTGGCTTCTCCTCTGGCTCCAATGAAGCCAAATACCTGATTGGGCAAGGTCTGATCCGTTTGATATGCCCATAGCTTTGATTTTCAAATCCAAAAATGGAGTCTTCTTGCAGACCCTCCGAGATGGATGACGTGGAAGAAATGGTGGAATCCTTCCGTCCTTTCTCTTCCTCCATGGCTGATTGTGAAAGATTAAAATCTTCCAATCTTGGTTCCAAAGAGCTGCTATAAGATGCAGGCTGCTGTAAATGAACACTCTCCTTCATGACAGCAAACTCGAGTGTTTGGAATGGGGATGATGAAAAAGAGAGTGGTGGAAACTCAACCGGCTCCTCCCCATCAAAACAATCTTCCAAATCTGACAGATAAACTGCCTCATGGCTGTCCTGCTGCAAATGCTCAACTTCCTCCATGGTGTCTTCTGGATCTGCAATTTGACCACCATGGTTTCCTTCACTTTCTAATATTGAGTTTGAGAGATCAAACTCCTCTTCAGTACTAGAACTCGGGAGGGGTGAAGTAGAAAGAAGAACTAAAGGTTCTCCTGTAGCCTGCTTTGTGCTCAAAGCCCTTTGGATCCGCAATTTTCTCTTCCACAACTAGGATGTGCTCCTCTTCTTTTGCCTTTGGAGCAGCTTCTCCCTCCTCCTATTACTCGAGGGACAATCTTTCTCTTGAATGAGCTCCTCCTCCGGCATGAAATTTTGTCAAGTCAAACTCTTCAGTTCTGCTGCTCTAGAGGACAAGTTGGGGCTGCAAGATTTTCTTCAGGAGCTTTCCTCTTCTTTGGCTGATTGTGCAACTTCTATTAGATCAACATCTTCTTCTGCTGCAACAGAATCAGTCCTGACCACCATTTGTTCTCCAACCTCAGCCTCTTCTGTAGGCTTAACCATCAAGGGGATCTTTTCAATTCCAAATTTGGCAGCCCAAACCCTCAAGTTGTCTGTCATTTCTTTTCTGTTGGGCTCCTTTTCTTACTGTCCTTCATGGCCGATTTTTGCAATTTCTTCCTCTTTGTTGGCACTCTCTTTTCGCTGTGGTCTTCCTTGGCTGGCATTCTGATTTTCATCCTCCCAACATGGATTTGGGAATGCAAGAGGAGGGATAGGTTGAAACTCAACTGATTTGACATTTTTGTGTGGTGGTGGAGGCGGTGAAACCTCTTGTTTCTTTGGAGTGGAAGGTACTTCATTTAGCTCTTGTGGAGGGGGTTTGGATTTGGAAGAGAAGAGGGCAGAAAAACTGAGATGGGATGGAAGACTAGAGGGGTGGAGGGATGGAATCAACATTTAGGACAGCTGATGGTGAATGTAAAACTTGATACTGCTGAAATGATATAGATTGAGAGGGGGGAAACAGAAAGAGTATGAGATGGTGTGCTTACCCATTGACAAGGTTGCTGAATACTCCTCTCATATACCTCTATTCCTTCAATCCACCTTGTAAGTAATGGCAGTGTGGCAATCATGAAGTCTAAGTTTCTCTTGAGAGCTGTAATGCCTTGGAAAAGGTCCCACCCATGGACAAGGTGCTCTGCAATCAATTCCAAATGCTTTCATTTGTGCCTGAGCCCTAGATTGCACCATGTTCACCTCCATCTTTTGGATTTTCTCCAGCAGATCTGCGTTTTACATCTTGAGTGTCTTCATTGTATGCATACTCTCACTCTTGGAAAGCTCCATAGCCAAACTGACTTTGGCACCACCGCTCATATGGGTATGCATACTGATCTTGAATCTTGACTCAAAATGCTGATTTGGAGGATTTGTAAAACATGTTGGAGGTGTGAATATATTGCTGTTGTTGATGTGGATTCCATGATGAAAATGAAGTCATGGTTGCACAACTTCATGGAATGGAAAAGAATGAAAGAGGTGGAAAGAAGGATGGGTGGAAATGGATGGGAACGGGTCTGTAACCCAGAGAAATGGGTTGCTGATCAGGTGGAGCCGCCAGATGTGTTTTTTGAAAATGCCTCTAAAAGGTTGGATGTTGCCAAGTTACACACCAAACTTGACAATATCGAAATCGAGATTTAAAAGTTTGAAAGACCCAGAGGAATGTAATCTTCAGTTTGGAACTCATGTCATGTTGTGTAGCTGCGGATTCCCGAAAAGCACAGTCGGAACTCAGATCATGCGATGCAACTCACAAAACCTGAATTGCTATGTGTCGGAACTTGGAACATGTCTAACATCCCTCAAAACCCGAAAAGCTACTTTTCTGTTTTCAGATCCCGAAATCCCGAAATCACTGTTGTCGGGGGTAGGACCATGAAATGCATCCCCTGAAACCCGAAACACTACTGCTTCTGCTTTGATGCTCTCGGATCCTGAAATCCCGAAATCAGTAAAAACCCAAAATTTTGAAAATCAAAATCTCAAAAAACTAAGAGATACCCTTTTGAAGATTACAGTCGGATCTACCAACTGGTGAAATTTTGACTCTGTTTTGAGCAAGTTAAGCCCTTGAAAATTGATTTCGGGGTTCAGGCTGGGAGGTGCAAGATCCGGAATTTGTAAAAAACTTGCAAATTTTGTGCAAATTTCATGAAAACTCCTTGAAATTTTGGTGGAATGACCTCTTGGTCCCACCGGGCGTGCCAAAACTGTTGGTGTCGAATCACAGCACCCCTGGGACTCTGCAACGCGATCGTTTGAGACTCCCAGTGCGATTGCACAACATGGAGCTTTTCCCAAGTGTGGGACCTTGCGAAATCGGAAAAGTTCTCCGGATGAAGGCCGGCTTCTATTCCTCTATTCAGATGCACCAATAAAACGCAGAGGTTTACCCCAAAAAACCTAATCTAACTACCAAGGGGACAGGGAGAGAGAAATGCATAAAAATAAACCTAAGCTACGGAGGTGATGCACCAAGGAATGAAGAACACCCATGTTTTGCCAATTAAACACAGACCACATAAAATGCAATGCAAAAGATCATGCACAGATAAACATATTCACAGTGAAAGATCAGGAAGGATGCAAAATGAAACACATAGAGGGTTGAGAAACATCCACAGATCATGCATTTATTTGCTCCGAAGGTTGATACAATACACTGCAAAAAATGCCCAGAGGCAAAGGTTGCATTACAGTTTCAAATGGGAAGGTCCTTTTGAACTCCACAACTCCACCTACCAAAGAGAAGAAGGGAGGAGACACAAAACAAAAATGTTCCACCTTTTAAAAAACAGCCCCCTCCTTACATTTTATATGGAGGAAAAGAGAGGGAGAAGAGAGGAATTCAAACTGCCCCAACCACCTCCAAGACTGCACTTAATTCTTCAACAACCATGGTGGTAGGTGAGATCCCCAACGCCTGTCGGGTTCGGAACTCCCTTGTGCATTTTCATCGGGCTTGGAAACTGGCTTGACATGCTTCCTTTTCATGCATTTCCGACGTGTTTTCCCGATTCGGAAACCTGAATTCCCCTACTGTCGGGTTTTGAAGACCCCCCGACATGTATTCGATGCGCCATGTTGTTCCGCCCCTAAAACCCGATTTGTTAGGTGCGTCGGGTTTTGGAGACCCGAAAACATATTTTCTTGTGTCGGGCTTTTTAGAACTCCCGACATGCTTCTTCCCGTCAGGTTTTTTTAGACCCCCCGACATGCATTCGTGCTATGGAAACCTGAAATGCTTGCCCGACCCGGAAACCCGAATCCTTTGCTGTCGGGTTTTTTAGACCCCCCGACATGCATTCGCGCCATGGAAACCCGAAATGCTTGCCCGACCCGGAAACCCGAATCCTTTGCTGTCGGGTTTTTTAGACCCCCTGACATGCATTCGTTCCTTATTTATCCGACTCCGGTTTCCGCCGGATCTGCTTCAATCGGGTTTCACGGCCTTTGCAACATGTCTTCTTGCCTCTGATTTCCACCTCTGATCTCCCGTTTCTGCCCTGTATCGGGTTTAGTGGCCCCTGCGGCGTACTTCCTTTCACGTCGGGTTTTCCGCCATGTTTTTCCGCCTATTTTTCCACCTGTATGCCTCGGTGTCGGGCTTCTCAACCCTTCCGCCATGCCTAGCTTCCATACTCTTCCGCCTCTATCCTCCCGCTTCCATACTCACGCCGTCCTGTCGTGAGGGGGGGGGGAATATATACAACAGTTCGACTTTCAAAAGCAATGCAACTTTGGGATGAGATTTTTTTGCAATTTTTTCTTGACAAGTTTTTCATCCGGATGTACCACAAGGTGGTGTACCATGAGAGATGAATCTAATCCTAACATATACTGGTAAGTCCATGTGAAAATATCTTAAAATTCTATAAGGAGTGTCGTGAACTCTATTTTTATTTATCTAAAAAATTAGCTCCAAGTTGTAAAATCTCCCAGTTGATCCCACGTAGTGATAGAATTTAGTGTCAGTACCATGTACCACTACAACACTTTACCTTTGAAAGAGGCTGCAAATAATATATCTGCAATGTTGTCTTGAGTAACATGATAAATAGATCATATATTGGCCACATCTTTAATGTGTTCTACGGGTGTAACTTGATTTTCCTAGTAAAAAATAGGATGCTCTTAAGAGTGGAAACTGAGATATCATCATGTTGAGCTAGCAATAGTGGTCTGCCATCATTGAAGGAAATAAAGGTGTGATTTCTTGGGAGGTCCATATTCAGATTGGGACTGGGTATGGAAAATTTGAGGAATAAACTTGGTTTTTGTGGAGTGGGAAAATATTTATGATATGGCTTGGAACTCAAAAATCGGCTCCTCTTAGTTGAATTCAAAGGTAACTCAATGAAATAAAATGGAATAACATTTGTAAATGATCTGGTTGAAACATTTAGCATGAAATACGTGTTAATCTAATACTAGGATGTATTTTGAACTTATGGAGTCGCTAGATGACAGATGAATGTGTCTGTAACACTGATATTTGCCAAGAACAACATAAAGTTTTGAAAAATTCTTCACTCAACTCCCACCAAGTTTTCGAGAAAATGTTGTGCCATTTGGAGGCATTAAGGTGGATAAAATGTTTGTAATGGAACACTTAGAAATTATATAAAAATATAAACAAAGCATCCCATCGGGAGTGCCAGAAATTGTTGTCACTTTGAAATGCACCCTTGGAGAATGGTGTGATAACTCTCCTTTCAATTGATAAAATGGAAACACTCCTAGGTTGTGGGTGACCTGTATGTTGGAGAGAGTCTCCGTAGAGAGCTAGTTTTCCTAGTGCAACACCTAAACTATTTCTATCTCTAAGACTAATTTATTCTACCAAAAACAACAAGGAAAAGGGAGAAGGAAAGAGGAGAAGAACTGGAAAATATAGTGGTACACTAGAATGTTTTTGAGGAACTCAGAATTATTGGAATCACATAGATGAAGTAGGGAGCCACACACACCATACACTAACTACAAGTGACCGTATCAAAGCAAAAGTGTTTCATATGAAGGTTCAAACTTGAGTCGTGACAAGATAGGGAAGGGGGAACATAGTGGTTCCACAACAAAATCTTGCCTACAACCTATCAAACACAATCTATGCCCTATAAATTGACATAAAAATGCATGAAAGCATGAAGATTAAACTGTTAAACCAAGGATAAACATGTATCCTGATGAAAAAAATAGCTTAAAACAAAAGATGCACTGAACGCATACTGTAAAAAGGTAAAAAAAAGGTAACTTTTTGCTCCAAGAGGTGGAATAAGAACAAAGAATCACTCATGCCCCTTACTTTCTCACCCCAAAAATTGAATTGCTCTAGAGAAAATGAATGAAGAGACAATTTTTTTTACAATGTGTTTTGGAGTTTTACAGAAAATTAGAGAGAGAGAAAGAAGAAGAAAGTGCAATATTTTAAGTCTGAGTTCTAAAAATAAGAAAAGTGTATGCACCATGTTCTTCTGCTCCAAAAATAGCCTCTACATGTGAAAAGTGTGCCTCCTGCTTTTCTGCTTCTTAAAAATAGGCTTCATGCTTGATTTTAATCTAAATCTGCGTAAAATAAAATTTACATTTCCATAAATAGGAAAAATAGATTTTCTTTCACTTTTGCATTTTTTAGAGCTTTTGGATGATGAGATAAACCGCCCTTGAATGATTTTCATCTATTTTTAACTTGACATGCATCGTTTGCAACAATTGTGCTAAAAATAACATTTCATGTTTTAAAAAAAAAGCAGAATGTGATTCACTTCTGGGTCACGTGAAACTTCTTTCCTTTTGACTTCCCTTGTTGTGCGGATTTTTGCATGTCTTTAACTGTCCGTGATGCACCTTTGAAGATTGTATTTAGAAAGTGGGTTTCCAACCACTTCAAAAAATAGTTTACTGGGAGCAACCATTCACGTACGACTGAAACCTCAAAAAATTACATCATATATTATGCCTAAGGTACCCAGAAGAAAAATTACACCCCCATATATCTCTTCATTTTTATATTAATAGTAACCTAACACAATTATTTTTACTTTTTACCTTCAAAACATATTTGTGCACACTCATCTCGAAGGCCATTAGGCGTAGTTTGTTGTGAGAAAATGGACGTTTTTAGTGATCTAGCCCTGAAATGTCCTTACAATTTGAGCACTGACACTTGGTTTTTAATTCCATAAGTTTTTTATTGATTCTTTTTTATAACAGATAATATGGGTAGAACTTTTAGATATTCTATTTGGGGGTCCCACACCATTTTTGATCTATGGCTCTCATTCACGAATGGACACATTGGTTTGTCTAGTTTGCACAAGCACGCACATAAGGGTCTCCAGACTCATGTCTTAATACTTTGATCCTTTGTGTAATATGCATTCAAAACTAATGTTATGGTTGTACATAATGTAGTTGAGTAGAAATATGAGATTTGGTTATCTTAAAATGCAAGCATTACAAATGAAAGTTAAAAACACATAATATGGCACATTGATCTAGATCCCTCTATTCATCAACATGAAAAACAAGTAGCCTACTAGAGGTTGTCATCAACTTCATGTTACCTTGAAAATATTATGACAACCTCTTGCCGCTGTAGATGATTATTCAAGGTACTATCTAGTTTAAATAAGTCTCACCTGATTGGTTTCATCTGAAAAGGCATTTTGAGTTCAATGCATAAAATGCAATGAGTGTATAGTCTGCTCTTCTAACCTCTCTCTCTAAAACTTGGAGTAAAAGAGTGCATTTAGCAATTAATGAGTCACTGACACCTTGGTATGCTTTAATCATTACGTAGTTATTGAATCATGAAGTTCCTCTTGTATGATGCATCCAGGTTGCTTTAGCAATGTTTTATCTAAAACTTATGCAACAGTATTGATATAAATGGGGGAATGGGTTAATTAAAATGGTAAATAGGCCCGAAATTGCTCATCCAATAGCAATTGAGATTGTGTGAATATGGTTATCTTCAACATTTTTCCTAAACTGTATTTTTATGACACTATGCTCTATCGTACACCCATAGGCATCCTACATGGGTAAATCTACATAACTCATGTGGAGGACTAGTGGGGATTGGTATTTCCACTTATAGGTGATTATTTTGTGGCCCCATCTCTTTGCAAATCCTTTGACACGTTTCATAACCTCTCAGACAATGCTTCTTGTAGTTACTCCGAGTCATTATTGTCCATCCCAAGTACTTGGTATTCTAGTGTATTGTCCAACTGTAAATAGGGGGTGCAAAACCATCAATTGTAAGAGTATATCATATTGATCTTGGAATAATGACAAGAAAGATAGACGTCAAACATGTCTTTAAGAAGGAACACGAATGATTAACTTGATATACTAGTATGTGTAATGATGATATATGCATCAATAGAAGAATATAGCAAGCGTGACCATACTAAGGTAGATGTTTTACTCATTGCGTAGTCATGTTGTAATAATGAAAAACATATGGGGATTGTAGTGCATTGTCATGGCTCGTTGCAACCTCAACCACATTCAATTATAGCCAATTATGTTTGGATGGGTGATGTATTTAAACTTAGCTATGACCTCCATGGCGGGTATGTAAGTGTTGCAAATAAGTTTAGTTAATGGAGTGGTCGACGATATTGTTACCACGAGAATTGATAGGTGGAGAATCAACTTCACAATGCAAATGTAGGAAGAACAAAAATTAAACTTTTTTTTAGTTGTCTATCTCAACATAATGGTCTGATCATCCTTGTGACATCATTTACCCCACACATTTTCCTAGTGACCTTGTCAAGTGAACACGAGGAAATTCTTGATAAATTATCAATGTTATATGGAATGGAAAATCAAAATAAATTACTCATAAGGTATGACACTAAATAACGCAATACCGAAACATTGATAACAATGATCATCAAGGATTAATGTTAGGATAACATATGTCAAGTTTTTCGCTGAATGTTGTCACAGTGGATACAGGTCTCCCACATGCTAGATATATGAATGTCATATACGCATGAAGGTTGCAAAATATGTTAAATCAAGAAAACTTATATAGGCATATGCTTTCATCCAAGAGCTTAATCTTTTCTTTCATTGTGGTCAGAACTTGTAGATTATATCATACTATGCTCCAGTCTCACCTGTCAATGTGCATTAGGCATTCTCTCTTTTGTGATTGAACGTTTATTGCTAAAGAATTGTGGTTTCCTTGTAACCCTTGATTCCTAATAACCAAGTGAGTAATTGAACAACCCTTGAAATCGTAAAGATGTGCACTATAGATCATGAGTTACAAATACACTGGATTTCCTGAAAAATCCTTATAATTGTGGTCATAGCCTTCGTTATCAGCATGTGTTAAACAGCATATTGTTCCTCGGTAGGTATATGATTTCAGTGGATGAATGTTGAAAAAATTAGCGGTATGGGAAACATTGTATCACTAAAGAAAACGGATCTCACACTCTTGCGCTATTCTGAGTATTATGTCTATCAATAATGTAATATGAGGATAAATTTTGGGATATATCCTAGAAGTTAAATGAACACATTACATATGTAGACGTGAGGCACAAGCATGGTAAGATTTCAAGTAGTAAGAACTATAATTTTCCATGGGCATACACAAGTTATACATAGTTAACAATCCTGAAGTATGCTATATACAATGCTATGTTTTAAATTAATAAAACTATAAACCATGTGTTCACTATATTTATTTGAATCGTATTTTTTTCCGTGCTTATGTGAATTGTTCCTATAGATTGTTAATTCCATGCATTTAAAGTGACACCGTTCAATACTCTTTCAAGAAAGTTGCTACCCTTGCTATATAATACAAAATATCAGTTAACTCTTATGTTACATTTTGATTGGTGACTAAAAGTTATGCGGCATTAGTGCTGGATTTTGATGTTCAATGTTACATGTCACAGTAAAATTGTTTGAGTGGTCTAGAAAATGATATCGAATTTCATTTGAGCGATTTAAAATTTAATATGTACGTCAGATTTATGTTTATAATAATTATTACACATTACATAAATTGAATTAAATTTTATATGGATATTGGTGATTCTTTGTAATATGCTATCATAATTATGTGACTTTTATTTAATTATGGATAATACATTGCACTAATCAATTTAAAAAAAAATCACATATTTATATTTTATCTCAAAAAAATTAACATTGCACTAATCTAATTTGAAGATCCATAAAATATCATTAAAGTGTTATGAGAATATTAAAACAAAATTTCAAATTACAAATTTTAAAAAACAAATTATTGAAGGAAAAATGATAGAAATGACTCACTTACAATTCTGTAGAAAATGAGCACTTCCAACTTCTAGGCAAGTCCAATCTTCAAGCATTTTCACAGTTCTTGTAAGATCCCAATTCCAATTTCATCGTTCTTACAATATCTCAAATCCAATGCACCTTGTCCACTATCCAATATTTATTTGTAACAAATAATAAATTAAAAACCAATTACAAATCAAAATCAATAAAATACAACTAAACAAGTAATCAATAAATCTAAAAAATAAATCAAACAAAACTAATTAATAATCAAAATTAATGGATGTTTCTTTTTTATTAATAAGATAAGCATATATTTATATTTCATTAATAAGATATTAAGATACTTCTTATTTTTATATTTTAATTTACATTCCAAAGTTTCCATTTTCATTTATGTTATATTTGTCATGAATCCCACATAATTTGTAATGTATAGTGTTTATGTTAATATTTAATTTATTATTATTTTTAATTATTTTATATATATGACGGTCAAATTTTAAATATACATATAAACTAGCAATCACATGTGTACAATGCAATGTGAACGTTGAACGGTATATGTTATTTGATTTAGAGGGATAGTTATTATTTTTGTAGTTGATGTTGATAAGGGGTGTGATTAATTTTGTAAGTGTAGAAATTTACAAAACTTAATTTACTCATTCACAAGGACTTTACATCAGGGAGCAACCTCTTCATGTTAATCACTCCATTATAGGGGAAAATTTAGTTGCTCTCAGTAAATCACAGTAATAAGCTCACAATATTTATACATTCGATAACCTTACATACTTATAGGCAACAAGCTTTCCCATATCCAAGGAATCATGCCTTATCAAAAACCCAACCATCTACCCTATTATCTCTTACACGCTCCTCCAATTTCGATTTGTATTCCCAAATCACTATTTACATACAATCATATTATAATTTTCTCACATTGAAACACTAATTTGTAACAGGTCTTGTTGTCAATAATGCACATTTAATTGGGTCTACTTTTCTTTGGATTTGGGGATGTGAGCACAACACAAACAAGTACCATTTCAAATTGTTAAGAAAATATATGCTGACCATAAGTTCTAATTGAAAATGGACCTTAAATACACAACCTCCAAATAATGATTGGGCTCTAGAATATATATGTTTTGTATTGAAACAAAATGTGTGCTTTCCTATTGTAAATTTGTTAAACTCTTTCTAATTTGTTGACCAACAGTTATTCTATATCCATTTTCTAAAGGAAGGGATGATCACAAATCTGTTATGCAAGAGTCTATGCTTTGTTTACAATTTTTAGCATTGTTGGAACATCTCATTCTAGGGGATTCATTTTTTAGTCAAAGGATACAACATTTTAGGAAATAGTGAATTATCTTATAATGAGAAAACATTGGAATCAGGTTGTCTGAAATGACTTTGCAGCCGTAAAAATAACAGAACACTTGAAAATGATACAACTAAAAAGACATTACATAGTTGGTAAAAGACTCAGAGCAAATTTGGTTATAAAAAATTCTTAAATAAAAAATAGGAACAACCAGAAGCCAAAAACAATGGTTCGTCTCAAGCTACCAAATTGGGGACAAACACTAAAAACAAATTAGATAAAAGTGTTCCATGAAAAGTCAAGATTATGTACTTTCATCTCCATGAATATAAATTGTTCCAGAAATAGTATGATTAGTACCTAAACAAAAAAAAAAACCTAGCAACTTGAGGATAAACAAATAAAAAATCTATGATAAAAGTGTTCCCTTGTTACCAAAAAAACGTATCGAAAGGGCCTTGCAAAGAGTAATCGTGGAAATATCAAGGCTATAACACGCTACAAAAGTTGAGAAATGGAGTTCTCTGCATGAACTAGAACCGACGCTAATACTTTATAAAATTCAAGATCAAAACACTGGAAGTCGTATATGTTGCCAAATCTAGATGATTCAAACACAAGGTCATATTCCCTGTATTATTTGGGGCAGGGGGTGGAAATTGTGAACCTAAATTCTATAAAATTTAAACAAAACAGTTTCAAGACTTTGCCTGAATTTAACAAGATTTTCTATATGTGTTTTACTTAGAAAATTGTGCTTCAACAAACAATGAAAAAAAAAAGTTCCCTCGCAGCAATCACATTACCTTGGGAGATTGGGTTGTTGGCTGTAAAAAAAATCTTTGGCGTTGGCTGCATGCTGAAGAATGAAATTATGGATGCAAAATTGTTAGAAAAAGAAAAAACAAAATTGTTAAAAATAGCAAAACTGTCATTTAAGCCGTCAAATTTGACACGGTCCCATGAATGTCCGCAAAGCCCTTCCCAGTAGGGGTAACGCCTTCAGCGTAGTTATATATTTATCTGTCAATCATGACGGTCATATTTCAAAAGTGACTTGTATTTTGATATCTAAAATGACTTAAAACGTCTAAATGCCTTGCAAAATCCAACACAAGTGCAATGTATATACAATTTTGTTTTGAGAGTTGACTAAACTAGTTTTGAACCCTCCGAAAACACTGAAAATCCGACCCAAGACCGTGAGAGGATCAAATTGCCGGTGCCATTACAGAGAAGTAGGGAAAATCCAGGGCAAAGTTTTAAAACTGCACAGACAAGACAAGCCTGTAAGAATAGGATCACGGTAACAGGGTTTTACAATATTTCTGAGGAAACAGGGTTTTAACAAGATTTCTCCATCCTTCTCCGTCATTCGGGATGAAGCAATTATGTTTTTCGTTTACGATTTTTTTCTTTCAATTCATGAAAGAATTGAATGATTAACTCTTTTGTTTGGACCCATAAGTTGATAAGTTGCTTAACTAGTTATAATTCAGAAATAGCTTCAGCAACAAAAGTTTTCCACTTCATCATGGACCATGCAACACTTACCACAAACATGACAGTCAGAGGAGCCATGGTTACAATGCTGTAACTGATCAATCACAGAGGACTCGCCTTCAATGGAGTCAACTAAAGTACGAGGGCGCTTGACATTGATCTTTGTAAGTGCACATTCCTCCAAATAAGTATCTTTCCCATACTCAGATTCTGATTTAGAGCTGTAAACAGAGGGAGTGGGAGCAGAGGATCCCCCGGTGAAATCTGTAAAACAAGCATCATCTAGCATGGGAGGAGTGTGCTTTGAAGACTTGACAACAATCCAGTGACCATCTGTGCTTGGAGATGGAAGACTTTCTGAAACACCATTTTCCGAAAAGGCAAGAATTCTCTGGGCTGGTGAAGACCGCTGCAACATTTTATCTCTAATGTTTTCCTCTGCTTCTAGGTTGAATGTGTTCATCTTAGTGAGCAGAGACAACAGAGGAGCATCCTGAGATAGCATTTTTGAATCCACACTTCATGGAAATCCAAAGTGCTTGTTGGGATTGGGATTGGGATTGGGATCCATAATTCTTTTGATGATCATGAACCTCAGAACATTCACTGACAAATGGATGATTCAACAATTGAGAACTGTTCCATCTCTGTTGAGACTCCCTCCTGAAGCATTTGTCGAGAAAATCTAGGCCTGTAGGGGAAAGGGTCTGAGGCAACTCCGGTAGCTCATCAGTGCAACCAATCCTATACATGGCCACAAGAGGATGTGAGATATTACTCCACGGAGCCTTCCCAGTGGCCATTTCCACCACCAGTGCAGCCCAGAGACCAGATATCAGAAGGCCTGCCCTGAGACTTCTGCCTCACAACCTCCGGTGCCATCCACAGAGGAGTGCCCCTCAACTGTACATTACTCGCA
Source organism: Taxus chinensis (assembly GCA_019776745.2). NCBI lineage: Eukaryota > Viridiplantae > Streptophyta > Pinopsida > Cupressales > Taxaceae > Taxus > Taxus chinensis. Next base: position 573,521,785 of record CM034146.1, read on the forward strand.
ATCGGGTCATCAGCAATTCTCTTGGCTGACCCAAAGTCGGCAAGCTTTACTACCCCAGAAGAGCCTAGAAGAACATTCTTACCCTTGATATCACAATGAACAATACCTTCCCTGTGCAAATAATCAAGGCCTTGAAGAATGCCTCTGGTGTATGTTCTAATCACAGATTCGTCCAATCTTCCTCCAAATTTCTTCAAAATGTCAGCAACGCTCCCACCTGCCATGTACTCCATAAACACATTCCGCATCCTGACCCCATTCTCCTCTGTAAAATCATGGCCGAGGAACCTAACAATCCCAGGGAGAGTCCAGTTCCTTCAGGATTCGAGCTTCGTTCTCGAATGCCACCATATCTTTCTTGGCATCCGCTCTGAACTCTATTGATTTTACTGCAAAGAGCTCGCCATTGGCCTTGTTCATGGCCAGGCCTCACAGTCCCAGAGGCACCGGCTCCGACCAGATTTCCCCTCACCCATTCTCTGGGTGTCACACAACAATAGTCATACATTATATTGAAATGAAGTGAACAAAAACAAGGCTACAAGAATGCTTTTAAGCCCTACTGTGCTTCTGCAAAATTGAAAAACATCCGTGCAGAGTGCATGGGAGGCAAAATGCCTGGGAATCCCATGTACAAACCGAATTGAGGAAAACCCAATTCAGAAAATGCATACTCCTCGCCGCCTAAGTGCATGAATGCCGTCCAATTTCTGGCTAATGGGCAGTACCCAATTCAAGTAGTGCGAGTGCACAGAAGAACCAAATCAGTTGGCTAGGGGAGGTGGATTCATTGTATACATTTCTTTAAAAAAAACAGAGGATAAAAATGGGAGAAGCAAAGGAAGATATGAATCCGATTACTGATTAACTCCTGCTACGAATTCTCGCGTCCTCCTCCACATCTAGTTCATCCATTTGATAATCGAACGGTTCATACATTGTGGTGTGGAAGTGGCCGTTAGTCCGTCGTGAGGGCATTCATGTCTGTTTGTTCGCCTGGGTTGTCGTTTACCTGATTCCCGGCATGGGAGTGTGAGCGGGGAATCGGGATGGCACGGCGTCCTGATTCCTATTCCTCAATCGCAGTTGGGGGTACCCTCGAATCTCGATACAGATTATAAATGCGATTGTCATAAGTACCTACATCAAATTGAAGTAGCAGAGGCCGCCTGGACTGTGGATGGGGACATAAATATTTTGTGGGACAAGTGAAAATTGCGTTCAAATTTCATTATTCATACCCGACATTGACGGTCCGTAGGCTGTTTTATTTGGTTGGTGTTTTTTATTGTGTTCATATTGTGTAGGGGGTAGGGTATGTATGTCTTGTATTTGAGGCACAGGGTATGTAGACTTAAAAACAAGTCACCATGCATATGGACCATAAAACTATTATTATTATTATTATTATTACATCTAGCCTCGTACAATTATTTTATTTGTAGTGGATGAAGTGAAGTTTCAATCTACCTCTTTCCAGCTAATGTAAGTATAGAAGAGAAACATTTAGATCCTTCTCTTCGAAGGAGACCATTTGTTGAGATCCTTAACTTCAAGGGTGCATATAACAATTTTAAATATAATGATACACTCTAAAAAACATGTCCACATAACTTAACTTCTAAATACTCTAAAGAATAGTTTTTTTCCCAAAATTTTAATAAGATTAAATTTTATTGATTTGTGTTATCCTAGTAACTATCTATTTTATCCCCCTTTTAACATTAAGCGAAAATGAGTAAACAAAATATGCAGTGTTGAAGATAAAATTGCCATACATATTACAAAATGTTTGGCGCCTAATGTTGTGTATTGGGCTATACAACAAAAGGTGGCATGTGTATTAATTTCTACCTTCAACACCTTGAATGTGGTGGTAGTTGCCATCAGAGATAGTAAACGAGCCCGCTATTTACATTTTCTCCCCCATTTTCTAGCATTGTCAACATCCTACTCGTTTATGCAAACTTGAGCTTTGCAAAACACATGGACTTTGCAAAATGTCTCGTCATTGCAAACCATTGGAATGCCTATTTGTGGACATAATGCTGACGACTATCACCATGCTAGCACCATGTTATGAGTTTCGACATATAAGGTGAGGTTTTTAAAATCTTCATTTAGTTTATGATCCATTTCGTATTTTCAATGTTGGTACTTGTCAATATTTCATGTTTTATTGCTAAAATAGCACAATTTCTATTTGGATCGTATATACCCATATCGAACAATAAATATTAATATAAACATGCACCTATGAATAGTTAAAATTCCTTACCTTATACATTTGTTTTTTGCCTCTTAATGGTTTGCAATGCAAGAATGTAGCAAAGAACATCGAATATGAAATACAAAAAATGGAAAATGCCCAAAATAACACATTTCACAAATGTAAAGGGTCAAGAAAACAAATTTCATCAGTTATGATATGTTACAAACCACAATGAGATATTGTGCCTTATTACGGTGAAATAGGGCGATGGGAGATGAAATTGCATTCAAAATCCACCGTCCAATCGTTTTGTAGAGTCAAAGCTTAACAAACACCGAAATTTAAAACTTGCACAAACATTTAAAATAGGAAATCCTAACAAGCACCACATTTAAAATAGGAAATCCTAACAAGCACCACATTTAAAATAGAAAACCCTAACAAACACCAACATTTAAAATGCTAGAATGCCTATTTGTGGATGTAGTGCCGACGACTATCATTGCCCTATCATGTGTTTCACCATATAAGGTGAGAGTTTTTAAATCTTCACCGTACTTACAATCCATTTCTAGTTTTAAATGTTGTTTCTTGTCCATGGGTTGAGCATGTTTTACTACTAAAATAACATGATTTCTGTTTGGTTCATCTACGTTCGTATCCAACATATTTGAATTTGGGTAAGCTATTATCATATTCAACTATGAATTTAATGAGTATATATGACATAAAACTAGACAATGTTATTTCAACAAAAAAATACAGACCTCAATTCTAACATTTTATTGGAATCTTACAACTCTATCCTAGAGCAAGCAATGTACCATTTAAGAATCTAACAACACAAACATGTATATGTATTATTTGTAACATTAAAGTATGCACATTCTACTAAGCAGGACTATAAGAAAAAATCGATGGAATATGCATTAAAAAGTGGCAAGTGTATTAACTTCCACAAGTAATGCCTTAAATTTGGTTTTAGGTGCCAACAAATGTAGTAAATGAGCCCATACTTTAATAATATTTCTCACCTTTTTCTCCCCCATTTTCTAGCACTATTGATAGCCTATTCATTTTTGCGAGCTTGGAATTTGCAAAACATTCAGGCTTTGTAAAACATTTGGGGACAAAAGGGAGAACTCCATCTTGATTGGGTTCGCTTATGTTGAAATGCCACAGTAAGGCACAATATCTCACTATTTTTTAACACATCAAAGCTGATGAAATCAACTCACCCATGTAAGGGAAAATGAAGATGGTGAAGAGCATATGAGATGACAATTTTTGAATCTTTATTTAGTTTGGACTCTATAAAATGCTTGGACTGTGCAGATAATGGGTACAAATGAATCTAGAAGCCATATTATTGTTAAAAGCTTAGAATTTATTAATACAAACTTGTCTCTGTAGTTGTATTTGAGGAGTAACGGATTTTTTGTGTTTAAAATATTTCTATGAAATGATCAAGTTCTAGTTAGACAAATGTGTCTACTTCTTGAAGTTTATGCAATGTACACGTTCAAAGGCAGATTATGCAAGAATGGACATACATCCTTATTGATAAATTAGAATAGTTATATAGGCAGGTTTTTCATTGTAAATTCTCAAATTGTAAACCAATTTCCCTATGATCTACAAGATGAAGGTAGTAAAGTAGAAAGAGATCATTTTATAGAATCAACATATGACACAAAATAACTATTACCATATTAGAATGACTACACGGGAAAGTTTGTGACATGATCAAATTGTATTGAATTTTTTTGTTCTGCTAAAAAAATACGTCTCACAACCAAAACTTGACCAAAAACGTAGGAAATGATTAAACATGCATTTGAAATAGCTTAAATATACTAAGGCACAATGCATCCGTAATTATCCTGAATATATTAAGTTTTAAAAATATTTTTAAAGACTTATTTACTAGTCCATTTTAAAAAAATTGGCCATTCAGTGGGGCACACTTGTATGCTTTGACCCGAGAATAAATGCATAAGCTATAAACTACTTGTGCTATGATTTATAAGATGAAAATAGTTAAGTAGAAAGAGTTGCAAGATTCAAATAAATTATTTTAAACGAGGCTTGTGGTTTTTCTGCCTATCATCCATGGCATGCCTACAAACTTACACACTGCATAAACTTTGAAGTGTGTACACATTTTGCTATCATCTATTGACATGGATTGAAATGTTTATTTGAATTTTATATGATTGGGTGCTAAATGTTTTATATTGATGGCAATTTTATTTTTAGTATTAATATTTATTTATTCATATTCAATTAATATAAAGAAGGGGATGAAATACACATTCATTAGAATAATGCAAATTAATGTATTTTTGGTTGGTTAAAAAATTTAAAAAAAACTACTTTTTAAAAATATCATAAAATTAAACTATGTTAACATTGTTTTAACTATGACCAAGCTCACAAAATGCAAACATTACATATTGCAGGTTTGAAATTGTAACATTTGAGAGTATGTAGTTAAAAGAAAATGAAATAAATACATGTATTATGATAGTTTTTGTACTCAATATTTTAGAGAAAAGTCTCATTTCTTTGAATTTTTTAAACTTATAAAATGACATTTGCATTCAAATCAAGAGTGGCTCTCTTTCATGCTCTTTATTAGTACCTGTCCTGACAGGATACTATTGTTTTTCATTGTTGCACATTAATTCTAATGCGGTGGGGCAGTGGGCTGCTAATGGCTGATTCATTTGCATATGATGACTTTTTCTAAAGTAAGAAACCCAGTTTCATGCAGACTATAGTTTACCTTTGACCCATATTTTATTTCCTTCACTTTTTATTGGTGCGTGTTGTTCCCTTCATTTCCAGGGCTCGTATTTTATTGTGATTTATTGTATTTCTATGTTTGACTGTTGTTGTGATCTAGAGTGTCCACCTGCCTTGATCCATGCAGGATGGTCGTGTAGCTGGTTGGTTTTTATTTTTGTCACTGTTGTTGATAGATGGCGTTGACAACTTGGCTTCATGCATGAAGCTTCTGTGGATGGCAATGCGGGCTGAGCCTATCCCTCACGTAAGTTTGCATGGGGGTTATGTGGCATGTAGCATATCCATAAGTTTGACCAGTCATCTCCGTCTGCCTTCATCTCCGTATCCCTCTGTCTCCATCTGTCCTTTTCTGTCCAGCCATTATATCAATCAAATCATTTGCTGTCAGCCAATAAATTTAAATTTCAAATTCTAAATTTTCCCATGCAATCATTCCTTTTCCTTTCTAAACTGTTAATAGTTTCATTTTCCCCTGTTTTGCTAGAGAGTGTCCGGATTCACAAACAGGAATACAGTTTTTTTAAAACACTATGATCTCTGCCTCCGTGAGAAATAGGCACATGCGTAGCAAAAATGGATCATTTGCTAATATACATGAAAGCAAAGCGATTCTATCAAATCATGTGAGGGCCCTTTTGGATGATGCAGATCACGAAGACCAGGTGGATGCTCTATTGCCACCAAAGCATAGGCTCAGCTGCCGCGATATATTTCATTGGTTATGAAATTTATTTATTTTCTATGGGGTTTGATCATCGTTTCAACTTGCAGAGCTTTGTTTTACCTTGGAAACGTTTGTGATTTATCTTAGGTAGCTCGTTTTTGTTTTATAGCTATTTGTGACTTTGAAAACTACCCTGAAGCTCGTCATTTGAAGGTAAAAACTAAATGTATTACACTGTTTTTAATGTTTTTTTGCAAATTTGTGCATTTAATAGAATGTTGCCTCTGAATCTGAGTTGTTTACTTTCACTGCAATCTTTTAAAGTTTTGTACATGGCTTTGTGATTTGTATTGACACAAATATGGGTGACTTTCAGCTTGAATCAGCTCAAATTTGGATTTGTTTTTACTTGCTCTTGTACGAGCCCTATCATTCCATATTCTAGATGTTATTCGAGGGTTTCATTATACCATGCTCTGCTGCAGGATGTCTTCATATAGTTGGTTCACAAAGCCAGAAACAGGTTTTTGAAAGAACTGTCGCTGCTACCTCCAGTATATTGTTCAATAATGGAAAATCACCAAGTGATTGGCTCTTTGGATTTGGCCTCCGTTGCCATTGAATCTGACTATTTCTCTCCAAGACAGGTCACAGTTCAACGGTGAATCTCTTGTTTTGATTGTGGTAGTTTCTTTGTTCTGTTATGAATTTTTTGATATATATACATATATATAATGATGAAAATTCTAACGAAAATATGTTGCTAGGATGTGGAGAACACAACATCGTTTGGGAATATCTGTGGGGTAGAAGGATTTCATCCATTGGCTTTGCGCATTATAGGAAATAAAGACACTGCCATCGACTTGCAATGTTGGTATTTTGAGACATATTGTTCAATCAAATGGGACTCATGGGAGGGCATTGTACCTTCAATTGTTTCACCCAAAACAGCGTTGAGTTCATTTTTGGGAGTGCATTCTTCTGCGTATCTAAATACCAAATTTCTATAATTCTGAAATGTCAACATGTAGCGTCAACTCTGACTAATTACAAAGTTTAATGGAGTTTAATGGAATGTCAGAAGTGATTACAAAATAATGGAGTTGAGTCCAAAGGAACATGTAAGAAAAATTTCCCCCACTATCCAATATTGTATGTTATTAATTTCCTGAATTGCACGCTATTCAACCGAGTTGTTTGAGAAAAACATCATTTGATTTGGACATGGTAAGGTAATGAGCCTATTCTGTATTAGATAATTAAAAGAATCTGTGTTTCTCTCAGTAAACAATATTTTGAGGAATACACAATGTTATTATTTGATGTACATTTCGATTACTGTTTTTAAGTAAAACCTTTATAATATTTTTTTTAATGAAAATACATTTGCTGTTTTTCATCTTGCATTGATTGAATGCCCATCCCCCATCTATTCGGGCCATAATGACGAGAGGCCGCCGATGAAGAAGAGAAGGGAGATGCGGCTGTTTTGATCAAGCTATGATGATGAGGTAGACAACAGAGCCGGATCCGACCTCTTGTCTCTCGTTAGTACGCCTTTACCCTCTTATCCATCAGGCGATGGGGATAAGATAAGATAGTTCGGGGTGGGGGGGGTGGAGACTACGGTAATACTTGTCCCTCGGGTTAATCCCCCCCCGAGGGGGGTCTATCTATAGAGAGGGGGGCCTCCGGATAGAGAGATATGGGTTAGCCCCTCTCTCTATTCTCTATAGAGAGGGCCCCCTACCGCCTCCCACCTCCCACCTCGGGGGCGGCTCTCTCTAGTTGGTTCTATTTATTGGGTTTTAAACACTTTTATTGTATTTTATTTAAATTTTTTATTTTTATAAGGAGGTAGTTTTATTTCATTTTATTCGTATTTATAATTTTTAATCTAATATTTTTAGTTAAGGAACTTGCTTAATATCATAAATATTTGTTATTTAGTTGAAGAATTAGGAGTGAGGATGAGCGAGGGGATTTTTAGAGTCATAAAAATTAATCATTCAACTATTATGTTATTGATAGGGCCACTTCATTATGAAGTCATTTTTATTAGCATAATTATCATGAAATAATGATGTTTATATGTTATTGGAGACCAAGTCAATCAACCAATATGGAAATATTTTTTATTTGAATGGTGAATTATTGTCCATTGGGTTTCTCGACAATCAACCTTTTATTTTATAGATATAATAGTTTAATAAATATTAAATAATTAGACATCTTGAGAAAAGAACATAGCATGCAATAGAAATTGGTCAAAGTTTTGACAAAAAAGAGACAAACACCTATATTTTAGGTGAGAACATAGTTTAATATTGTACATATATGTATGTATTAAAAGCCATTTCTTTTGCAACCTCCACCAATCCTTGCTTTCTGTCATGTTATTGTTTCCATCATGTTTCTTGTTTCTCGTCCTTGGTAACATAGGTTAGGAACCATCTATAAGGTTGTTATGCTATAGAGATCATGGACCCCAAGTCCATAGAAAGAGATTGTATTAGAACATGTACATCTCGTTAGTCACTTTGGGATTCTTTTGTTTAGAAAAAAAGATATAAAGTTGGACATAAACATTATCACTCCATCTTATTTATAGCATGTTATTTAAGAATTAGTTAACTCCTTGAGATAATGTTAGTTTATATAATAATGTTTTTGTTTAGGCAACAAATATGGAAAGAACATGAAGAGTGAAATCTTATAATTTCCACTTTAGTCTAGATAAATATGTCAACGTTTATGTGCTACACGAGTGAGTAAGATGATAGATGATGTTTTTTACATTCATGGAAGCAATTGTAATATGCATTTTATCGTCATAAGTATCATAGTATATTATGACCCCATATATAAGAATCATGGTATATTGAGGTTTATATGTTTATAAAGCCCAATTTTACTAACCAATATAATATAGGATTATAGTTTGAACAAAAGAGAATTGTTAGAGTTGTTAGAATTGTCATTTCAATTTCTACATCTTCATTTATGCGACTGTTCATTGGCGTGACTATGCATTGGTGTGACTGTCTTGTCAAATCATTAATTATTGTGGTTATGTGGGCCATCAAATGAGTCAAATCATTACCTATCAGATAATAAATTCCTGATTCAAATTTTAAATTTCCCCCCATATCAATTCCATTTTCCTTATATCCTGTTCATAGCTTCATTTTCCCTTGTTTTCTTGAAGGATTACTGGATATTATCATATTCAAAAAGCAAGAAGAGGAAGTCGGGTTTTATAAAGTACCATTACATTTGCCTCCAAGATATTGTTCAACGACGATGGGGCAAGTGATTGGCTCTTTGGATTCAGACTACATTGCCATTGAATCTGACTGATTCTCTGTAAGACACTTCACATTTCACGGATGACTTTCTTATTTAGAACATGACATTGTTTGTTGAATTATTTTTGCAGATGGTAAATGATGTGGAGATGGGGATAATAATTCTACGGTTTGCAAAAATATTTGAATATTAAACTTTCCCATGGTTCGAAGATTGTAGCTGGTTATTTCAAAGGTTTCATTATAATAACTAAAGGACAAGAATGAGGGGATAATGATTAAATTTTTGTTATAAAAGAGCATAAATTAGCTCCCAATGAGCTAAAATGGTGAATTTAAGAGTAACAGGACTTGTTACGATGAACACTAGAGAAATGTCCAGATTGAAGTTCTCACAAGATCTTTCAATGCCATTTATTTATGTTCAGATGTCTATAGAGTATCATATCATTTTTTATGAAATCTCAGTAGGAAGTGGTGATGTAATTTTAGGATAATCCTATCCCTCACCAGATATGTCACTGCCTTGTAATCTCTTTATGAAACTGTGTTTAATTTTAAGTTTATAGTGTTATATTTAATTTTTGATATTTTTACTACATGTCAACAACATATAATGTTGTTAACCTTGAGAATGCTTATACAATGTGCTTTAATTACAAACTATCCTCTATATACTTTATTAAACTATAGTGTCAATTAAAGGTGTGATTATATGCATTGTGTCAAAGTGGCATGCTTTCTATACCTAATACGTTGTTACCTATGAAACTTGTATTTTGGATATTCATTTTGCAATGCATAGTGTGAAGAATATAATCAAATTGATTTCATTTTATTATTTTGGAATAATTTCTAATACATTGCCCTATAATTTTACTACAACAATTCAACAATAGATTACGTTGTTACCCCTAATAATGATGACTCAATGCGTTATTATTATAAAAAATATTCATTATATTATTTCAAACTGCAATGTCAAAATTTTATGAGCATACATGATATATATCAAAGTAGTTTATTGTTCCACGTACTACATTGTTACATCAAAAACATGCATTTTCAATGCTTGTTTTATAACACATAGTTTTATGACTTTATTCAACTGATTTCATTCAATTATTTTTGAATAATTTCCAATTGATTCCCTCCTCCTTTGATTACAACAACGTATTTTGTTGTCACCCCTAATAACGACAATCCAACGCATTAGTCTTTTAGAAGATACTTAGTTTAATATAAACAAATACAATGTCAGATCTTAGTGTGCGTACAGGATCTTTATCAATGTAAGTTGTTGATCCATGTAATATGTTGTTGCTTTGACAACCTGCAATTTTTAATGCTTGTTTTGCATTAAATAATCTATTCAAAGTTGTTTCATTCAATTATTTTGGAATAATTTCCAATTCATTCCCTCCTACTTTAATTAGAACAATTCAACAACATATTACATTGTCACCCATAACAAATCATGAACGAAAATGTTATTCTTACAAGATATAGTAAATTTTATGTGCTTACAAGATCTATATCAAATTAGGTTGTTGTTACACGTAATATGTTATTGTGGACCGATGACGTGCATTTTTAAAGATTGTTTTGCGCTGCATATTGTTGTGAATCTTTCAAAGTTGTTTCATTTAATTACTTTGAAATTATTTCTAGTTCATTCCCTTCTACTTTGAGTACAAAAATTTAGCAACATATTACATTGCTACCCCTAATAACAATGATTCAACACATTACTCTTATAGAAGATACTCATTGTATTATATCAAACTATAATATTAGATCTTTGTGTGCCTACATGATCCATATCAAAGTAGGTTGTTGTTCCACGTAATACGTTGTTACAGCAACAACAGACATTTTAATGTTTTTTTTGCACTACATAATATTATGAATATTTTGAAAGTTGTTTCATTCAATTACTTTTGAATAATTTCCAATTCATTCCCTACTACTTTTAGTATAATAATTCAACAACGTATTACATTGTTACCTCTAATAACAATGACCTAACACATTACTCTTACATAAGATACTCAGTGTACTATATAACACTACAATTTCAAATATTAATGTTTCCAAATGATCTATATCAAAGTAGGTTGTTGCTCAACACAATACGTTGTTGCCTCGATGACATGCATTTTAATGTTTGATTTGCATTGCATAGTGTTTTGAATCAATTCAAAGTTGTTTCGTTCAATTATTTTTGAATAATTTCCAATTCATTCCCTCCTACTTTGATTACAACAGTTCAACAACGTATTACGTTGTTAGCCCTAATAAATTATGAACGATTAAATTATTATTACAATATATGGTTATTATACTATATAAAACTGTGATGTCAAAGTTTTATATGGCTACAAGATATATATCAAAGTTATAGGTTCTTGTTCCATGTAGTACGTTGATGTGTCGATGACCTGTATTTTTAGTGTTTCTTTTGCACTGCATAGCATTATGAATATATTCAAAGTTTTTTCATTCACTTGTTTTGGAATAATTTCTAATTCATTCCCTCCTACTTTGATTACAATATTTCAACAACGTATTGTATTGTCAACCCTAATAAATGATGAACGAACACATTATTCTTACAAGATATATTGATTATACTATATAAAACTATGATGCCAAAGTTTTATGTGCCTATAAGATCTATATCAAAGTATGTCGTTGATCCACATAATATGTTTTTATGTTGTTTTTTTGGGACTGCATAGCATTATGAATATAATAAAATTTGTTACCTCCACAACTTGCTTGTATTTTCATTTTGAAATGCATCATGTGATAAATTTATTCAAAGTAATTCACATCAATTATTTTGGAATAATTTCCAAGTCATTTGGTTGATGCTTCAATTACAACAATTCAACAACATACAATGTTGCTACCCATGATTCACAAATTTATACTCATATTGAACATTTGTGAATGCAGGTATTAGACTTATTGAGTTTCAACCTATACCATGATTATTTTCATATACACATTTGGATTTTACAAGTGATGGTAAAAAATTTCAAATAGGTTCAGACTATGTATTGCAAAACAATGATTGAAAATGCTTATTTTTGAGGTAACAACGTAGTAAGTGGAATAAAAATCTACTTTTATATAGATCATGAATGTACATGAAACTTTGACATAACAATTTTGAACGATATAATGAGTATTGTTTATAAGAATATCATATTGGATCATCATTGTTAGTGACCTAACAACGTAATATGTTGTTGAAATGTGGCAGTCAAAGTATCGTAGAACGTATTGGAAATTATTTAAAAATAATTGAATGAAATCATTTCTATTATATTCTATTAAATTCCGACTAGACTTGCACATGAATAACACACATAATAAGAATATTATTTCTCTGTATATCTTTCATATGAATAGATTACAAATATATAGGAAGAAGATTCCTATAATTAGGGAGATGCAATCTCCACTATTCTCTCTCAAGAATCTACTTCGAGTAATGCCACCAATATAAATAAATTAACATAAATAAAAAAACCAAAGTAATGCCACCAATAAAGGTAAGTAAATACAATAATGTAAACATGAATTCATATATGTAACATTGAGTACATACAATTACAGATTCCAAATTGAATATGACTATCAATCGCACATGAAAGGTGCAATGAAGATGAAATGGGATGTATAGAAGAATTAACACTTGAGGGAGTGAAACATTTCTCTAGGAAGAGTGGACTAGATGAAGAGGGAGTTGAAACATTGCTTTCAAGATTATGATTCTATCTATTTATCATGGTACTCTATATTTTTTTGAGATTTATTAGTTTGGTTGTAGTGGTGTGGTTCATGAATTAAAGAGGGGGAGATGTTATGCTAGCATATCAATCACCAAATTGAAATGAGAAGGTAAACATTGGAGCATTCATCTCATGTTTGGGTGCGATCAGAAAAACTGACATTTAAAGGATCATTAGCATCATCATCTATCACCATAATAAAACTATGATTCCCTATTAAATTTTTTCATTAAGAATATGAGTTATGTGAAATAAGGCATGCCCAAATCATACACTCTGATTATCTCAGAGAGGTGGGAGCATAGAGTGATGTCAAAGTAGTGTTGCATACAACACAGATGGGAGATTTGTGTGCATAGTAGAGATTTGTGTGATCCATTCTCTCAAATAATCTCCACTATGCACACAAATCTCCCATCTATGTTGTATGCAACACTAATTTGACATCAGTCTATGATCCCACCTCTCTGAGATAATTAGAGTGTATGATTTGGGCATGCCTTATTTCACATAACTCATATTCTTAATGAAAAAAATTAATAGGGAATCATAGTTTTATTATGGTGATAGATGATGATGCTAATGATCCTTTAAATGTCACTTTTTCTGATCGCACCCAAACATGAAATGAATGCTCCAATGTTTACCTTCTCATTTCAATTTGGTGATTGATATGCTAGCATAACATCTCCCCCTCTTGAATTCATGAACCACATCAATAATCTCATAAAATTGAGCTAGCCATATTAATTTCACTCTCATATCACTAAAAAAAAATAGAATTATTTGAATATTGTTTATTGTAAAACCAATCCTTCTCCCTCACATGATATCTCACTACCTCTTTCTTTTCAACAATGATTTCCACTCATGTTTTCAATAGGAAAAAGTATCAATGCAACAATAGGAAATCTGAAAAAGAAGCATGAAGTATGTAGATCATGATCTATCCTTTTTCTCATGAAAGCCAAAACTATAGATGCACAAAGAAGTTGGTGAATATAACTTAATAGCCAAAGGTTGCGAAGAACCAAATCATCAGATTAGACAATAGAGTATCTTTTCTAAGTTATTCAAGGTTGAGAAATGTTTAAAATCAGCTGCTACCGTATAGAAGAGAATTAACCCAAAAATAGCTCTCAAGGGTATCACAAATCATCACTAGCATCAATATAAATGGACTAGTAGCTAGGAATTAAAAGGTAAATGTGGACAGTGAGGGCAGTCAGGAACCTTACTCAAAGTACTTGTCATTGGCTATATGCTTGGAAGTCAGACTTCAATGCTGATTGTTCGAAAAGATAGGTGTATGCATACAAAGAAAGATTGAGGGCACGGTTGTAGAGAAGAACAACAACATGAATATGAGAACGTGACATGCTCCTTGAGGAGGATCTACTGAGCTAAGAGGCACACCAACTATAATGAATATAGCTTGTAAAAATATCGTGTTCCACCATTTAGTGCGGGTGACAACGTAATACGTTGTTGTCATGTCAAAATTAAATTGTGAGAGGATGAATTGGAAAGTATTCCAGTTTAATTGAATGAAACAAATTTTATATGATTATTCAGTGCTAAACAAACTTTAAAAATGCAGGTCGTCAAAGAAACAACGTATTACGTTGAGAAACCACCTTCTTAGATATAGATCCTGTGGGTGCACTAAGATCTTAAATTATAGTTTTATATAGTACACCATGTATCTTATGCAGCCTAGTAACGAGTCAGGTCATCGTTATCACGGGTAATAACGTAATATGTTGTTAAATTGTTGTACTCATAGTAGGAGGGAAAGGATTTAGATCCTTTAGGCACAAAAGAATGGTGCATTGCAGTTTTATACACTATAATGACTATATCTTGTAAAAATAGTGCGCTCCATCATTTAGTATGGGTGACAACCTAATAATAGGATTTGATACTTTGATGATCCTACATTGTACACACGTGGGCTAAAACCTGTGAAGGGCATAATTGATCATTGAATGGTATCATTTGAAGACCTTGTTTGATGATAAATCGGGTGCATAACAGTCTCATAAAGGATTACCTCCGCAAGGGAGAACGAAGATGAAGTTTTATATATGCATTCAAGGATATTTAAGGTTCATAAAAGAGTGTTGTTGAGTTAAGACAGTTTGCATGGAGACAAAGAGAGAGTGTTTTTTTTAGAACTCGAGAAGAAATGGAGTGTTGAGGTTGGATAAATGGACTAGTAGCTAGGAATTAAAAGGTAAATGTGGACAGTGAGGGCAGTCAGCAACCTTACTCAAAGTACTTGTCATTGGTTATATGCTTGGCAGTCAGACTTCAATGCTGATTGTTCGAAAAGATAGGTGTATGCATACAAAGAAAGATTGAGGGCACGGTTGTAGAGAAGAACAACATGAATATGAGAACGTGACATGCTCCTTGAGGAGGATCTACTGAGCTAAGAGGTACACCAACTATAATGAATATAGCTTGTAAAAATATCGTGTTCCACCATTTAGTGCGGGGTGACAACGTAATACGTTGTTGTCGTGTCAAAATTAAATTGTGAGAGGATGAATTGGAAAGTATTCCAGTTTAATTGAATGAAACAACTTTTATATGATTATTCAGTGCTAAAAAAACTTTAAAAATGCAGGTCGTCAAAGAAACAACGTATTACGTTGAGAAACCACCTTCTTAGATATAGATCATGTGGGCGCACTAAGATCTTAAATTATAGTTTTATATAGTACACCATGTATCTTATGCAGCCTAGTAACGAGTCAGGTCATCGTTATCACGGGTAACAACGTAATATGTTGTTAAATTGCTGTACTCATAGTAGGAGGGAAAGGATTTAGATCCTTTAGGCACAGAAGAATGGTGCATTGCAGTTTTATACACTATAATGACTATATCTTGTAAAAATAGTGCGCTCCATCATTTAGTATGGGTGACAACCTAATAATAGGATTTGATACTTTGATGATCCTACATTGTACACACGTGGGCCAAAACCTGTGAAGGGCAGAATTGATCATTGAATGGTATCATTTGAAGACCTTGTTTGATGATAAATCGGGTGCATAACAGTCTCATAAAGGATTACCTCCGTAAGGGAGAACAAAGATGAAGTTTTATATATGCATTCAAGGATATTTAAGGTTCATAAAAGAGTGTTGTTGAGTTAAGACAGTTTGCATGGAGACAAAGAGAGAGTGTTTTTTTTTAGAACTCGAGAAGAAATGGAGTGTTGAGGTTGGAAAAATGGACTAGTAGCTAGGAATTAAAAGGTAAATGTTGATAGTGAGGGCAATCAGCAACCTTACTCAAAGTACTTGTCATTGGCTATATGCTTGGAAGTCAGACTTCAATGCTGATTGTTCGAAAAGATAGGTGTATGCATACAAAGAAAGATTGAGGGCACGGTTGTAGAGAAGAACAACAACATGAATATGAGAACGTGACATGCTCCTTGAGGAGGATCTACTGAGCTAAGAGGTACACCAACTATAATGAATATAGCTTGTAAAAATAACGTGTTCCACCATTTAGTGCGGGGGTGACAACGTAATACGTTGTCGTCGTGTCAAAATTAAATTGTGAGAGGATGAATTGGAAAGTATTCCATTTTAATTGAATGAAACAACTTTTATATGATTATTCAGTGCTAAACAAACTTTAAAAATGTAGGTCATCAAAGAAACAACGTATTACGTTGAGAAACCACCTTCTTAGATATAGATCATGTGGGCGCACTAAGATCTGAAATTATAGTTTTATATAGTACACCATGTATCTTATGCAGCCTAGTAACGAGTCAGGTCATCGTTATCACGGGTAACAACGTAATATGTTGTTAAATTGCTGTACTCATAGTAGGAGGGAAAGGATTTAGATCCTTTAGGCACAGAAGAATGGTGCATTGCAGTTTTATACACTATAATGACTATATCTTGTAAAAATAGTGCGCTCCATCATTTAGTATGGGTGACAACCTAATAATAGGATTTGATACTTTGATGATCCTACATTGTACACACGTGGGCCAAAACCTGTGAAGGGCAGAATTGATCATTGAATGGTATCATTTGAAGACCTTGTTTGATGATAAATATAGGTTGTCGTTCCATGTAATACATTGTTAACTCAATGACATGCATTTTTAATGTTTGTTTTTCACTGCATAATGTTATGAATATATTCAAAGCTATTTTATTCAATTATTTTATAATAATTTCCAATCCGTTCCCTCGTACTTTGATTACATAAATTCAACAATGTATTTACGTTGTTACTCCTGATAAATTATGATCCCACACATTATTCTTACAAAACATACTTACTATATTATATAAGAATGTGATTTCATGTGTTCTCTTCTAGTTGTGTAACTTCTTATCTCTCATGCACTCATCACTTTGTGTTATTCCCTCCTTTCTGGTTATGGGATTTCTTTCCTCTTCCTCTTTCTTTCACTCCTTTTTGATGCACACACATTCCTTGGTGCTATTATTTTCACAAACAAAAATATTGTTGTTAACCATACTTTCAAATTTCTAACTTTCAAAGCTTAGGTTACAAATTTATGTCATGTTCAGATTTTGATTTTTAGTTGCTCCATAAAGATATAGTTTGCAAAGTACATGAGTAAGAGGAAAGATTTCAAGACTTGCAAAGATTTACAACTGTTATACTATTATGGAAAGCTACAAAAAATGTCAGTTGAACTAGGAAAACATATGATTTCATCAAAGTACAGTAATCATCCTTCATAATCTTTTCTCAAACAAAAAACCTAAGTACAAGAAAAAGGATTATGTGACAGCTTCATGGCCACAATGAATTAGGAAAATGCAATAAATAGTAAGATAGTTCCTCCTCCTAATTACCAGCTTCATCAGGAATAAATTTAAAATATGAATGTTCGCCAAGGAGGCCACAATGTTATTTAAAGAAGAGGAAATATTCAAAGTACACGGAAAGCAGATAGATTGAATACTGATTTATTTTTACTTACACTAGCATTTATGAAATAATAAAAATATACATGCAAGAACATCAAGGATTAATAAGAGATCTAATATATACAGTGAAAAATTGTTCTTTTGGAGCACATTATACACTGCTCGAGTGTTTTTAAGGTTTATTTTTAAAGCATGCAGTAATCAAATGTGGATGGAGTTATCACACCATTGGCATGTGAAAACAAATTCTATTAAAAGAAGATTACAACCCAGGCATCAAAAGCTCAAGGCCATGAGTAGACACGATGAGGCAAGTATATAAATACAGAACCAGAGATAATTTTCATAATGAAACCCTCGAATAACATCTAGAATATGGAATGATAGGGCTCGTACAAGAGCAAGTAAAAACAAATCCAAATTTGAGCTGATTCAAGCTAAAAGTCACCCATATTTGTGTCAATACAAATCACAAAGCCATGTACAAAACTTTAAAAGATTGCAGTGAAAGTAAACAACACAGATTCAGAGGCAACATTCTATTAAATGCACAAATTTGCAAAAAAACATTAAAAACAGTGTAATACATTTAGTTTTTACCTTCAAATGACGAGCTTCAGGGTAGTTTTCAAAGTCACAAATAGCTATAAAACAAAAACGAGCTACCTAAGATAAATCACAAACGTTTCCAAGGTAAAACAAAGCTCTGCAAGTTGAAACGATGATCAAACCCCATAGAAAATAAATAAATTTCATAACCAATGAAATATATCGCGGCGGCTGAGCCTATGCTTTGGTGGCAATAGAGCATCCACCTGGTCTTTGTGATCTGCATCATCCAAAAGAGCCCTCACATGATTTGATAGAATCGCTTTGCTTTCATGTATATTAGCAAATGATCCATTTTTGCTACGCATGTGCCTATTTCTCACGGAGGCAGAGATCATAGTGTTTTAAAAAAACTGTATTCCTGTTTGTGAATCCGGACACTCTCCAGCAAAACAGGGGAAAATGAAACTATTAACAGTTTAGAAAGGAAAAGGAATGATTGCGTGGGAAAATTTAGAATTTGAAATTTAAATTTATTGGCTGACAGCAAATGATTTGATTGATATAATGGCTGGACAGAAAAGGACAGATGGAGACAGAGGGATACGGAGACGGAGGTAGACGGAGATGACTGGTCAAACTTATGGATATGCTACATGCCACATAACCCCCATGCAAACTTACGTGAGGGATAGAAGTCTTTCATTTTATTTCGCTAGGGGAGATTAGGCATTGCAGCTTTGAACAAAACCATGTGACTTTCTTTCAATAACATGGAAACCTTATTTTGAATAAGGCAATGCGTATTTCTCTTTTTTATTTGGATTCATTGACTGTGCTAGGGCCTATTTCTGATACTCTTTTTTTGTTTCTTACTCCATTAGAAGTGGTTCAAGCATACATAACAATAAGTTAGAACGTAATCTGTTTGCAAAGTTTCTACAAGAATAATGCTGGAGAAAGACAAGATGATACAGAAAATAGAAATTCAGAAATTATTTTTAAACTTACATAACAGAGCTGTCCATAAGAGGAAGAAAAACAAAATACAGTGCATGAGAAAGCAGATTTGTATTATATTTCACAAATCAGATACACTGAGACAAAAACATGATTATATTTGCCAAATAACAGAGCTGCCTGTGCTCTTGTTTACACGCCTTCTTCTTCTTTCTAAAAACAGAGTATTCCCTCTTGTTACAATGCAAAAATAAACATAGAGTTTTTTATTATTTACAACACAGAAGCTTCCGGATTAGAAAAAGGAAGTGTCTAGATGCATACGAAAGAAGTTAGGTGAAGGAGTTTAAATGCGGTGGATGGAGTGTTTTGACAGCAAAGGGCAGGGGAGATTAGGTAAGCATACGTGGATGTCCACGTCTACCAACACTCCCCTTTAATCTTCACTGCCATATATGTCTGCTATTCCAATTCCTTCCCGAAGATGCTCAAAGACATGCTTTGCAAGTGGTTTTGTGAAGATGTCTGCTAGTTGCTCTTTGGACCCTGCAAAAACTCAAGATGAATGTCACCCATTGTTCACCAATTCTCGAATAAAATGATATCTTGTGTCAATATGCTTGTTGCGTTTATGGAAGACATGATTTTTTAGATAAAGCAATTGCAGAATTATTATCACAATAAATTTCTGTAGGTTCTTCTTGTGGATGCTTCAAATCTGAAAGTACTCTTCTCATCCATATTGCTTGGCAAACTGCTGATGTGGCTGCAACATATTCCGCTTCAGCTGATGAGGAGTATCACAATTGGTTTTTTTTTTGATTCCCAAGAGATAGCACCTGATCCTAAGATGGAAAATGTTACTGGAAGTACTCTTCCTATCATCCAAGCTACCTCCCCAATCACTATCCATATATCCAATCAGCTTGTAGTCATCTGAAGTTGTATACAAAATCCCAAAGTTCTTTGTTCCAGCTATATACCTTAAAATTCTTTTTCCAGCCTTCCAATGTGAATCCTTAGGTTTGTCCATGAATCTAAAAATAAGACTAACCCCATGCATGATATCCGGTCATTGTGGCGGTTAGATATATAAGGCTGCCAACTAATCTTTTAAATAAACTTACATTAACACTAGGACTTTTGTCGTCCTTACTAAGTTTTAAACCCAGTGCAACTGGTGTAGGGGCTGCAATTGACATTTGTCATCCTGAATCTTTTCAACAAGTCACTAGCATATTTTCTTTGACATATAAAAATGCCTTGATCACTTTGACTTACCTCTATTCCAAGAAAGTATCTCATGATCCCCAAATTAGTCATATCAAACTCACTTTCCATGGCTTCCTTGAATGATTTAATTGACATGTTACCTGTGAATATCAAATCATCTACATACAAGCAAACTATCAAGATTTCTCCTTCATCATTCACTTTGACATATAAAGTTGGTTCATTGCCACTCTTGCTAAACCCATTGTTCACAAAGTAAGAGTCTATCCTGCTAGTACCAAGCTCTAGGAGCTTGCTTCAAACCATATAGTGCCTTTTTTAGTTTGTATACCTTATGTTTCCTTCTCCCAAAAACTTGATAACCAGGTGGTTGTTTTATATACACTTCTTCTTCTAAAATGCCATTCAAGAATTGATTTGTCGTCCATTTGGTAAACCTTCCAATTATTTTGAGCTACTATGGATAAAACCATCCTAATGGTATCCAATCTTGCCACTGGTGCAAATGTTTCATTGTAGTCTATGCCAGGTAGTTGTGTGAAGCCTTTAGTTACCAGTCTTAGCCTTGTGTTTCTCTACCTTTCCATCAGCATTATACTTTGTCTTGTAAACCCACTTAACTCCAATCACATCCTTGCCTTTAGGAAGCTCTACTAGATCCCAAGTTTGATTTTTCTCAATTGATTGAATTTCTTCATTCATGGCTGCAATCCAATTGTCATCTTTAATGGCATCCTCAAAATAAATTGGATCAGCTTGTGTTAAGAATGCAAAATTAGAGCATAAATCATCATTTTCAGCCTCTTGTAATTCATCATAAATCCCTCTTAGACTACGTGAATTCTTTGAAGTGTTTATAGACCTTGATTTTAGTGATGCAAGTGTTGGATTAGAAGATTCGCTGCTGTTATTACTTGCTGGAGTAGTTGGATTTGGAGTGGTGGGTGCCTTAGAAGGTGTTGAAGGAACATTTTCTTAAGTAGTAGGAGTCACAACTTGAGTTTCATTCTCCTCATTCTCTTGTGGAACACTAGCTGCAATTGTAGTTGTTTTGTCTATACTGCCATCCCACACTTCTTCTTCAACAAAATTAACATCACGGCTTATTATGACCTTCTTTGTGATAGGATTATATAACTTATATGCCTTCGATTGTTCACTATATCCTACAAATATGCACTTCTCTCCTCTATCATCTAGTTTCTTTCTCAACTCTTGAGGTATCAAGGAGTATGCCACACATCCAAAGACTTTTAAATGTGCTATATTATGCTTCCTTTTGCTCTAAGCTTCTTCTGGTGTTTTATTTATCACTGCTTTTGTTGGACATCTATTTAATATGTATACTGAACATGCAACTGCTTCAGCCCAATACTCATTTGGTAGGTGTTTTTCTTTTATCATACGTCGTGCCATTTCCATAATTGTTCTATTTTTTCTCTCAGCTACTCCATTTTGTTGAGGAGTATATCTTGTTGTAAGTTGTTTCTTTATGCCATTTTCTTTACAAAAATTCTGAAATCATTTGATATATATTCACCACCTCTATCGGTTCTCAATACTTTGATATAATGTCCACTTTCCTTTTCAAATTTTGCCTTGAACTCTTTAAAAACAAAAAATGCATCTGATTTGTCTTTTAAGAAATAAACCCAAACTTTCCTACTGAAGTCATCAATAAATGTCAAGAAATAAAGACTTCCACTTATGGATGGTGTTTGCATCGCTCCACAAAGATCTGAATGCACTATCTCAAGTGGATGTTTTGCCCTATAAGATTCCCCAACTGGAAATTTATGTCTATGTTGCTTTGCCAATATGTAACTCTCACATGTTGTTTTAAGTGTGTAGTGCCCACACTTTTTATAGCTCAGTAGCTTGTTGTTTCTTTGCTCATAGACATGTTTTGACAGTGATTGGTTATATCTTGGACATTATATTTAGATATTTGATCTTATTAGACAGGTGTGGACATTTAGGCGGTATAGCGCCAATTTAGCTTAATTTCTAGATTGTCGTATTTTCTTGTTATGTCATGGATACTAATGGATATGATGCTGTGTTTGGAACATAATTATAATAATGGATATTTGTTGCATGTGGAATTCTATGGTTATATGTTGCGTATCATTTTGTCTAACTTTTGGGATATTGAGTATAATTGTGCACATTGTCACATCTTGATTTCAGTAGGATGTTAGGATAGTTTAGAACGCATTGATACCTTACTATGTCAATTGAATTATATTGTATCGGACAGGTGTAGTTAATGTGTGCAATGAGTGTGCAGGTGACAGGTTTACAGGTGAACGTGGGATTCAGGATAACTACTCAATCTTGCACAAGCAGCCCTAGCCATGATCATTATGTGCAACCTTAGTATAGGAGATTATTATTTTGGGCACTATGAGTGACCCCAATGTATATAATGTATTGTGCTTTGAATTATTAATTTTGGTTAGGGTAGTTGGTTATGATGTAGACTTGTTTTGGGAGTTAATAACTCCTCTTTCTTTTAAATTGTTGATTATGTTTAATGTGTCACTTAATCACAAGGGTTTAGGGTCACATGTGAGACCCTTGGGTGGTCCCCACACCCTCTACCCTTGTGCCAAAAATGCAAAACCCGAAATTGGGTTATTTTGGGCATTTTTGGGGACCCCTTTGTAGCTTGGGAGTCCCCCTAACACAAAAATGAGCCCTTGGACCCTACCTAATGGGTAGGGGGCTTATTTTCAAGGCTAGAGGGAGTTTTCCCTCCCTTTTTACCTCTTGTTTGGTCACATCCATGTAAGGGATGTGGATTTGAGTGTTTATCAAAAGTTCCACTTATTTTGTCTCGCTTACATTTAAGGGAATTTGGGAGAAGAGGGCAAAAAGATAATTTTACCCTTTCTCTCTTTTGTTTTGGCATCTTTGACCTTGTAGAAGGAGAGGGGTGACACATGTCACCCCCTCATTGGTGAGGATGTTTGCTTGCTCCTCTTTAAATTCCCATCCATGGGAAAAGAGAGGGACTTTTTTTGAAACTTCTTGCTTCGGATGCTTGTGGATTTTGGAGCTTGGAGATTGGCTTGAGTCAAGGTGTGGAGACATTTGAAGTTGGAGAGCTTTCCTTGAGGTAGGATCTTTATGTCTTTGTTGTGTTGTTTCCCTTTTGATGCTAGTTTGGGTGTTGAAAATTGTTATTGTTGTATGTAGCCTTTAGTTGTTGTTTGTGTGTTTTACTCCCTCCATCATATGGCATGATGGAGTTTTGGAGTGTGGGGGAAGAGAGAGGGAATTTTCCCTCTCAATCCTCAAGGCTTGATGGACAAGCCTTGTAGGGTTTTATTATTTTTCCCCTCAAATGGTTGAGGTGGGGAAGTTTATTCATTTGGCTTGAATCTCCTTCCCCATTCTTGGTAAGGAAACCCCTTTGGGGTTTGAAAATCCTTCCAAGAAGGACATGGAGAAAGGGAGGAGGAATAAGGAGGGTTTTGGATTGAAATTAGGAGCAATAAGGAGGGAAAGGAGTTGTTGCTTTGTGCAAGAAATTTTTGGAGAACTTTCTCCTCTCTTTCCCATTTTTGAGGATGAACATGGGTTCTCCTCCTTGTAAATTTTGGATTCTTGTTTGTATGTGTTTTGTTTTTGTGTGCTTGTATCATGGTTGGTTTACCCTCCATCTTGTGCAAGTTTTGGTGGTTATCCTATTTCCCATGGGCTTGGGGGAGGCTAGCATGCATCCCAACCTTGGGAGAGGCATGTGATGATGTCTATGGTTGGGTGGCAAACAAGCTCTTTCTCCTTGTTGGTTTTCTCGAAGGCATCAAGTTTAGAGCTCAAGATTGATAGTTAGTGTTGTTGGAGTCCTGTTTGGCTTCTTCTCTCTCTTTGGGAACATTATCTCCTTGTATCTTTTGGTCAAGGCTTTGTGGAAATTAGCACCTCTTGTAAAACTCTTAGTTTGTAATTTTCATTCTTATAAATGAGAAGTCATTATTGATTTAGCAATCTCCTTAAAACCTCTTGTGAGAGACTTGTAACTCATTTAAGAAGTAGTTATGTATGTTGTGAAAGCATGTTACACATTGAATTTAAGACCCTTGAAAGTGGAATTTTGGTAACCTGTATTGGAAAGAAAAAACTGTTTTTCTTTAAAAGCATGCCCTCTTTTTTTTTATAAAAAAATATCAAGATTATTGGGTATCTTGTTAGTGTGCAAATCTGAAAACTTTAAGTTTACCTTGCATTGGAAAGGAAATTTGTTGTTACATGAAGTTTGGTAATTACTAGTGGAAGAAAATATTTTCATTTTGAAATTTCACATCCTTTGGAAAGTATCATAGATCTAGATATTAAGGGAAACTAGTTTTAAAAATATATATAGAAAAATATATTTTTACCACTATGTGTTGTTAGAAATATGTTTTATTTGTGTTCAAAGGAAAGTGGGCATATTGGGAATAATGTCATTTTGATATTTGCCAAAGAAATAATCATATAAATTAAACTTGTATGGATCAAGTTCTCTTGGGATATCTTTGAAAATAAATGTGGCAGATTTGTATATTGAAACTATGATTTTAAGTGTATCATCCTTGTTATATTATTCTTTTATCTTCTTCTATAGGAGTATACCGTTGTATATATATATATATGTTAACTATTTTATTTTATTATTTTATTTTAATAATATGTATATTAATAAAAATCATATTATACATATATATAAGTTTTAATAAAATAAACAAAAAAAAAGGATATTGGTGGGAGGTCGGCCCCCCACCCCTGCACCTTTCATGGGGGACGATGCCCCACAATCATAGCCCCGATGGAGATGTATTTGATTCTAGTCATAACATTTCTCTATTGCTAGCCAGGCGTCCATATCCTCGATAGAGATATTGGAAATACCCCAAGAGAGAGTTATATATTTATTTTGTTGTTTTTGATGTTTTGATTGATTTTGTTTGCTTTCTAAAAATTATTTCAGCTCTCTTGATTGTTTTGATAAGGGGTTAAGAACCACTGATGGCTTGATGGAAGGATGTGGAAGTGATTGCGATGATGACATTGGCTAGCATCAACAAATATGCCCAAAAGTTTGTCACAACAAGTTTATAAGATATAGATAGTGATAGGATCTCTAAAAGGTCATTTGTTCTTTAATTTACTAAGGTGATGAAAAATCAAGGTCAAACAGATACCATAGAGATAAATTCTGTAAAATGAGCGTGAATAGACTAACCAAAAGATCATCGAAGGCATGAACATGGTGGGAGACTTGTAGAGGAATGGAATGAAAGGAAAGAACATAGCATCCATGTGTATGCAATACCTGATTGTAATGTTTGATATTTGTACCTTTGATTTTTTTGTAATGTTTTTTCTCATTTATTTTTTATATTTTTGAATATTTTAAATTTTGACAGTTTTGTGAAGGGAAAACTGTGAAGGGAGAAGACGATGAAGATGAATGATTGGGAATTTGGGACTAACAATGTCACTTCGTGTGATAGGATTCAACAATAATGTTTGCAATTTATTTGATGAGGGAGACTAGGAGTTTTTTCTTATCAAGAGTGATATTATCTCCAATCTCGATGATCATTGTGAGCTCATACTCGATAAGTGACTGTGACTTATCTTGTAATATGGATTTTTTATGTGGGATCTTGAGTTCTTTATCCATAGATTTCTGCACTTTTTTCCATACTTGATGGGTACATTGGGGTGCATTCTTGAATCATGTTTGATTTTTAGATTTATGGGTGTTGGATTTAGTGGGACCTTTAGAGCTCTTTAGTATTTTGATCTTGGCTTGATGAAGAAACTATTTGTGTTTCCTACAAGATAATGTGTTATTTTGTTGATCCCGAGAAATGGGAGAAGAAAGTGGATGTTTAGGATTGATGAGAGGAACGTTAGGGATGATGTTGGGCTTTCCAAAATTGTTGATAGAAGGATGATATGATGGACAAAGAGGATATGGTCCAAGGATTGAAGAGGATGGGCTACCAAGAGGCGAGCCACAGATAAAAGGTGAAGGACTACTAGGATGTGGCCCAAGTGTAGAAGAAAACAAGCTACTAGAAGGTGTTCCATAGATGGAAGATGAAGGGTTACCTAGAGGTGTCCCATAAATAGAAGATGGATGGCTACTAGGATGTGGCCGAAGTATAGAAGATGAAGGATACTATGATGTGGACCAAGAAAAGATGATAAAGGGATACGTGGAGTTGACCCTAAAATAGAAGATGGAGGGCTACTAGGAGGTGAGCCACATATAGAAGATAATGGGATACTAGGACATGACCCAAGGGAATATGAAGATGGGCTACTAAGAGGTTGCCCACATATAGAAGAAGATGAAGGGCTACCAGGAGGTGACCCAAGGAGAGATTTTGATTGAGGAATTGTGATATGTAAATAATGATGGAGTGACAATAGGATAGAATATGGATCAAGGATAAAATTGTTTGTTTCATCATGCAATGAGGACTGAGAAGATGGAAGAACAAGAGGAGGATCAAGTTTGATGATCTTAGGATCTTCCTCTATTTTCTGAGAAAAGGAATCAAATTCTTCCCCAAAATACGTACATGTATCAAGGTCAAAATAGAATCCTTTCTCATGATCCTCTAAAGGAATGTCATCATGTAACCCCATGAATTCTCTAATTACTTCTTAATTCTAAAACAAATCGATTAGTATGGGTTGTTGTTGATCGATGATAGTAGGTTGATTTGAAGAAAGAGTTCCAAAAAGTGTGGAAGATTTAAAACATGTTTGATGATGTAGATGAGGGGAAGGTTTGACCTTATTTCTCCCATAAAGGTATTTTATAGTGCTTCGAAAATATATGTTAGCATATTGTTTCTTGTTAATTGTTCGACATGGACGCAAACATCGATATTTAGAAGATTCATAAGGATATGGTAAAATATAGTTAAAAGAGCTCGAGGGCCAAAGAGGGATTGAATTTTGATTAATAGAAGAAGATGACCCAAGAGATGAAGTTGATTTGGATTTGGAAATCTCATGAGTTGAAGAAGATGTGGATTTTCAATTGGTTGGTATTGGTTTGTCTATAAGATGACATAGTGCAGGTAGAAAAAGAGGATCACGTATAAAGTCAGTATATTGTGACATAGGGGTCGACTTGGATGATTGATTAGAGGTATTTTGATTCACACGGATCTTCAAAGGAGGAAGAAAATTTTGAGGTGATTGATAAAGGGGGTCCTATGGAGGAAGGGAGGACTATGACTCAGGAGTTGAATTATAGGAATGATGGGAATAATTTGTAGTGACACAAATACTTAGAGGAGGAAAACTTTGTTTAGGTGACTGATTATTCCTTAGAAGAAAGTTGATTGAATGAAGCTCAAGAGACTGAGTGGAATCAAAATAATATTTTGGATTAGAATAATTAGAAGACTGTGGAGAATTAGAATTGTATTATAATCATTAGAAGACTGAGGGGAAACAGAAGAATAACATGGATTAGAATTATCAGAATCATACCACTGACTATGAGATGAAGGTGGGGAAATATGTATCCGAATGAGTTCTCTAACACAAAGGACCAATTGAGGTTTAGTCATGATGGGCGTATTTCAATGTTAATTCCTAAACATAGGTTCTCTATTGTCTTAAGCGTGAAGAACCATATAATATTGCATCATGGTTGGCATTGCTGGGTCTAAATGCCTAGACCTAGATTGTATGATTGAACTCCTTCAAATGAAAGGAAGTTCCATGTTTATTTGAGCAGCGTAATGATGGCCAACTAGACATTTTACAAACAAATAGGGGATTCTCATGTTATTTTCCAAAGGGGATATAAGGAAAACAAACATATTTTTGACATAATTTTGACAATCTAACAAGATTTGGACAACAAATTGCAAGTGTGGATGTCAAAATGGTTGATCAAAATTTAGCGACATAATGGTTGCAAAGGAAACTTTTCCAATGTTCAGACTCCCTCAAAAGTTTCTTGATAGGAAATGTTTTTTATAAGGTTTGAAAAATGTGTACAAGGGTAAAAACAAACCTAAGCAAAAACAAACAACGTAACAATCTGTGAAGGTTTCTTTGAATGTCAAATAATGGCAAAAGAATGTCCAAATGGAAAATAATAAGAAACCAAAGGATAAAAAAGGACCAAAAGGATTGTCTTAGGAAAAAAATCTACAAGATTAAAGATCACAAGTAACTATCATGTAAGTTTGTAAAACCAAACATGTCTCAATGGTAGTTTTTCGCAAGGAAATACTCCCTATCTATAAGGAAATACTCCCTATGCAAACATGTCTCAATGGTAGTTTGACGTAAGATGATCAACATAATGTCAAATCTTAAGTCAAGTTTAAAATAAGCAAGGTGTAAATATTAACAAGGGGTTGAAGTGACTTCTAATTCGAAGTATAGTATAACCAGTCTAGCTACAAACAAGGCCTAAGTCACAAAAAGTGGAAGTTACAAATGCGAGAAACACCAAAATACCACATAGATACGTTAATCAAGCTTTGTGGGAAAGAAAGATATTACTATCAAAATAATATTGATGTGACATGAACAACTCAACCAAAATGCTTTTCAAGGTTAAGGCAATGTTTGGGAGGAAACAAGGTCAAAGTATACCAAGGATTTGTTAAGGTGCATGTAGCATAATGGTACAATGTAGACACTTAAATCAAGTTTATGAGAAACAAGATGTAAGTATCAAAATTGTATCGAGGAGATGTAAGAAGCATAACACCTCAAGGGAATATCGATGATGAATCAATCCTAACTAGGAGAAACATCTTGACGTGGGTATCAAGACAAGGCTACTCAAGATTAGAGGATGTACCAACACACTTTCAATGCTTACTATCACAGTCGCAATAAGGAAGGATGTAAGTGGGCACAAAAGTGGTGGACATATTCTTAAGTAACACTTCATATGTATGCTTTCTTTTGTCCCAAAAGGGTAACAAGAAAAAAGGAGTAGACCAAGTGGTGATGAAAAATACTTGTTGTAACTTAAACAAAGTTTCGCCTTGTCTTAGGACAAGTGAAAAAATAGGACAAAGTAACACTTCGAAAATTTCATGATGAATAACACTAGGCTCAAATTTCAATGGAATCTCCCCTTGTTAGAATAACAAGGTTTTGACTCTGAAAAAGTTCTTCATGAGAGATCTTTAAAAAACATTGGATAAAGGAAAGGTTGGCCCCTGTGTAAAATGGTTTCCTAGGATTTTTTCTGTAACACTCGCCAATTCCTACCTAAAAGAGGTACACACATCTATAATTTATTCTAGAGAGGTGGACCATCACCCCACGATCAAATTAATGAATGAGGCCTCATATGGGTAGCTTGAAGCTTATCTGACAAGGGTTTTTCACTAGTCAAGTGGGTAAGCAGGGAACTTCCCATTTTGTCCACCAATTCCCTCAAGGTGTGGACTACTTTAGGGTTCTTGGGGTAATCCTCATAATGATTTTTATGGATTATGCCAAGATACTTCCCCAAATTAAAGTAGATGAGTTGTAGCTCTTACCGGAACCTGCAAATACAATGTTTTCAATAAATTGGTGTGTTTTTTTAATATTTTGACCTTATTTTGGTTTTATACACTATTGACAACCTACTACAAACTGTATTAGTACTTGTTTAGATCGTTTTTATTTAACAAGTGAATATTTGGTCATGCACACAAAGGTTAATAGTTTTCCATAAGATCTAAAACATCATGAAAGAGGATTAAATGTTGTTTTTGATTCTCAAGATAATCCTAAGATGCAGGAGAAGAGCATACACAACAAGTAACCCAACTATTTTGAAAAAGGAAAAGCTTGTGAATCAAATGACTAGGCAACTTGTTTTAACCATTTATTGTTCATTCCCTTAACCATGAATTTAATGAAGTGTTTGTAAATTAAAAAAGGATTATAATTTTTTTCTGATTCCCAAGATCACCTACAAGGTGCGAGGGAAGAGCATACACAACTCTATCATGAGATATGAAAGCATGACATTCATTAAAACCCATTAAACAAGTTAGCAAAGAAATGATTCAAGATACACCCTGTAAACAAGTTAACAATAAAAACTTGCAAAATTTTAGAAATATGAAAGATCCCAATTTTAATAGATCATAGTAACATGGGCCTTTTAACAGTAACACAAAAATAATAATAGTAGTGTGTCCAAAACAACAATAATGTGGGTCTGAGAAAAAACACAAACTAGAATAACACAGAATGACACTAACGTGGCCAGAGAGATGGTAATGCGGCCCTAGTGACACTAGCGTGGGTCTGAGACAAAACAAAAACTAGAAGAAAATAGAGTAACACTAACGTGGCCAGAGATACAGTAATGTGGGGTAAGGTTCACACTAATGTGGGTCCGACGCAAAGAATAAACTAACGTACAAAAGTATCACAATAACGTGTCCATAATGATGGTAGCGTGGCCCTACTGCCACTAGCACGACCAAGATAATGGTAACATGAACCTTTTAAAAATAGAACGAACCTTTTAATAGTAGCGTGTGGTAGCTTCATACTGACATAAGGCTCTGTTATGACGTCATGAACACATAATTTTGACATGGAAAAACTCAAAAAGGTCAAAAAATTTGCACCTTAAGACAAATTTAGAAACAACCCATCTCCTTTGGACCTAATAGAGAGACTTAACACATATAAAGTTAACAAAATATGTCAAGGAATTCAAGTCATTTAACATGTGCAAAATAAAGGCTAGCCAAAATTGGAACAAAACTAACAAATCTTGAAATCAAATGCATGGGTTAAGTCCCATTGTGCGTGCCAAATGTATGCATGCTAAAATTATTAAGCTAATCTAAATGAAACTAACACCAAGTAGATTAAAAGCAAAATCAATTTACCATTAGTATCATGATAAGATCTTACAGGAAATAACTATCTTAATGCATAAACATGGAAGTAAACACCTAATGCTAAGCCATTCCTACTCTTGTGCGATTTCTACTCAAAATATGAACCTGATTAGATCATTAAGCAATCAAATTTGTGTTGTTTGTCTCAAGAATGAGGATGATATTCCACTAAGAAATAACTACAAAGCCATATTTGGATCTTCCCATACTACTCAAGTTGAGAGAATGGATGCAAGATATGCATAAGCTATATTAAAACAATGGAGAATGCTCAAATTAAAATGCCTATAGGTTTCACTAATCAAAGTGTGGCGTAAGTTTGAGAGGAAGGAGCTTGGTCCTTTAAATAGCTTTCCACTTTGGGAAAAACTTGCAAATTAGTGAATGTGGGACAAATGATAAAGTTCATTTTAAGGGATAAGCTTGTTTAGAATAATTAATAAGTAATTAACAACTCATGGGAGTTGGAGATGAATTAATTAATTAACCGTGATTAATTAATAGGTAAGGATAAGATTATAGAAGGTATTTAGAGGAAAATTAGCATGATTTGGTGGGTGTAAGAGGGAAATTTAATTAATAAGAAGGTTTATTTATTAAATACAAGGTTAAAAAATCTTAATTAACTATTAATAGTTAATTAATTGATTAAAGGGGGATATAATGAATGAAATGTAGTTAATTGGCATCTGCAGTGGGGTAAAGGCTAGTTAATTAATGAAGTGTCATTAATTGACCAAAATGGAGGGAAACGTTAGTTAATTAGCGGGAAATCACTAATTATTACAGATATGAGGGGAAAGTGGGTAATTAGTGCAATTTTAGTATTAAAAATGCATAAGTGGATTTTAGGTGTCTACATGGGCATGCTACAATTATCACTTTTCTTGTCTTCTTCTTCTAGTGAGAAAGATAAAATTTCAAGTTCACTAACATACTCATCATATTTAAACTCATTATGATTCTCGGGGACATGTTTGAAAACATTGAAGTTTTTTGTTAAGAAGGTGCCGAGCATCATTCCTTTTTCTTAACCCACATCTCTAATCACTTCAAGATTTCTTTGTTGCAAGTCAAGGCTATCATCTCCAATATTAGTATCCACTAGAGAACCTTAGTTTATACCCTCAACCCATGAAAAGTATACCATTTCAAACTCGTATTTCATGAACTCTTCATTGTGCTCTTTGACCGGCTCTGTGATGCTTGGACATTCCTCCACCAACAAGGGCAACTCAAGATCCTCCTCGAAGGTCATGAAAAAGTTTCCAAATTTGGAATTTTGGCACATGATGTCTACCATTGGTTTGTTTGGCCGTTGAACAATATATTTCATTTTTTTGATGGGAAATAACTTCTTTGTTTTACCACCAACAAGGATGGTGCCGTGTGACCAATCTAGCTGCATATCTCCCCTAATATCTTGACAAAATGTTTCAGCCCAACAACATGCCATATGTGGTGGGCATGTCTACTACAAGGATTCTCATTGTGATTTTATTGTTAGGAAAATCCGCTAATATTACCTCAACATATTTGAATTATCCAATGAGAGGTACTTGTTTCATTTCCATAGAGAGGCATTGACCAGAGGTAGGGGAAAGGGAGAGACCAAGAGATTTAGCGAACTTTGCAAGCATGACGTTGTCTGAGGCACCTGAGTCAATGATGTAATTTTTTATCTTGTACCCATTGAACAATAAGGATACATAGATAGGATCAACCTTCTTATAGGTGGAGGGTGTGGAAGTGAGTAAAATTCAAAGATGGAGTGGATTGAGACACATGAGATGATTCTTTGGTGGTGGAACCTTTAGGACATGAAACGGATCCATTTCCTTTGATATTCCAAAATGAGTCTCTTGATTTTCTTGGGATGAGTTCTCAAGTACTCATATTCAGATATTTAGACTTTGGTTCTTTTTAAATAGTCAATAATATCAAAAGACAAGGAAGTAGTAGGTACATTAGGGATTTTTTGCAGCTCTAGCATGAATGTTCTTAGGGTCTACAATAGCTAATTTTTCAAAGGGGGTTGAAGGATAATTACTTGAAGAGGTAGAAGGGTTCTTGTTTGGAATGGTCTCGTGCTTTTTCTTAGTTGACCCTATTGAAGAAGAATTTGATGATCCTCCTTTTGTTGTTTTTTCAAGAATCGCCACTTGAAGATTCAATTTATTTTCTTGGGAAATGGAAGAAGAGCCTTCTTTCTTCTTTTGAGGTCAAGTGAACACCACATATGAGTAACTATCTATGACTTATTCATCATCAAGTATGCATTCAAAAAATGTGATCTAAGTACATTCACTTTCTCCTTTGTATTCAGATTCATAAATTTCTTCTCCTTCATCTTCATAGTTCTCACTATGTTGCATTGATCAGTTGAGATTCCAAGGTGAGCCCTTTGGGGGGCTGCTGCGATTTGGTTTCTGTATTGATTTGGAAGATATTTTCATTGATTGAGTTACCTTTTCATCAAGATCCAATTACTTTTCCATTGAGTTATCTTTTGCACTATTGGATCAGTTTTCCTATCTTGGGAAATTTAGGTTTTATATTTCATTGAGGGATTCTTGATCTTACCCGATAAGATGAACTCATCTTCCACCTCGATAACAATTTCTTAAGCATGATATAAATCTCTCAGGTGAACCCTTCGTAGGAAGAAACTCACTTCAGGAATTTGAGAATTCATAAAGAACATCTCCAAGTTACTTGAAGTGGGGAGATCAGTGGCAGGAGTTTTGATGACCATCTTGTTTGAATTTGGACATGAAGTATCTCATGGACTCATGTGACTCTTTATTCATTTGAGTGAGTTGAGTAAGGAATACCATGTGCATCTTCAACGGTCTTAAATCTCTCCTCAAAATTCTTGTTAATATTACCCCCAATTTGGAGATCAAGCGTGACGACAAGTAGTGGAACCAATCTACCACCATATCCTGTAATGTATCCATGAAAATATGCACAACAAAATCTTCATGTTGCACTCCAAGGATGCCACAACAAGCCCTGATAAAAGATAAAATATGATCACCAGAATATTTTTTTCCATCTCCACAAAACTTTAGGAAATTATTTCTCAATCCTTGTGGAAGCTCATGAAGTGGTGGAGTCAAGGCCAATGGACCAATGTTTTTTCCCCATGGTATAGGTTCTTGTGCCACAATTTATTCTTCTTCAGTTCTTGAAAAGTGCATATTTCTCAATCAGGATTGCAAAGAGGCTTTTGGTCATTCAAGTACTTTTTACAAAAAAAATTTGTATATTTTGATTTTTTGAGCAAAGATATTTTTTGGGTGCACTTGGGAAAATCTCTCCCTAGCAGAGTCACCAAAAACTATTGGTGAGAAAAATTTTCAGTTGGGAAAATTAAGTTTCTCCACCAACATTCATAGGGCTAAGCCCCTCTGAATTGAATGTTGCAACTCCCATTATTGAATGTTACTAATCTATTCATAAACTAAATGATATGGGTTGGCCAAATAGGTCAGGGATCTCACAAAGAAACTCCACTGAACCTGTGGCAAAGTGCTTGTACTAGGTACAAGGAAGGAAATTAATGTGATGAGGTGGAAGGAGAGAAATTAGGGAAGGAAGGTTACTTTCGTGAGTAGGCCAATTGAAAATTTCACACCCAATAACCAAAGTAGTTCAACATTCAATATAAAAGAAATAACATCAAACTTATTACTGACAGAAAGATAAGATAATACTATGAACACAAAGTCTCATTAATCTCCTCATCAAGAAAAACAACAAACTCTTTTCTTATTTATTGACATACACAAATTTTCATAATGAGAGGAATAGAAGAACATGTAAGAAAGAGAAATGGAAGAAATGTAGCTCTTATTTCTTGTACATTGATACAAAGTTTAATAACTACAATCCATAATTGCTACAAAGTGGAAGTTTTAAAAAAATATAGGATCCTTTGGAATGGAGAGGCCATACCAATTTATATATATGTGAATTGTCTTCTCACCTCCCTCACATGACTCTCCGTATTCCATATTCCACTTGTGACATTTTGTTTTCCATTATAAAATAAAAATCAAGTATTTGTCTTATAATTTTGAGAAAATACTTTTACAATATTAAAATAGGTCACTTAAGTGAATATGAAGAAATACAATGATGAATCCCAACAAAGAATTAGAAAGGAGAGTGAAGGAAGAGGGAGAAATAAAGAAGGAGAGAAATTGGAAATGCTCTGAAGAACACTACGTTTCCGATGAAGATCAAATCCACCAATGAACTGGTGAAATGATCCAATGTAATGATGAACTCTAGACCTTTGAACCATGGGAAAAATCCTTCCTGAACAATCCATGAAAAGTTGTCACTCCTTTTGATCAATTATGCATATGAATGAAGGCTTGATATAATTTCTTGCACAATGGAATCATGATGATTTTTTCCCCTCAAGGATGTTTTAAGATTTAGTGCAAATTCACAACACCCCTGGATGTTTTCTCAGATTTCTAGTTTGATAATGGGCATCCAGTGTGATTGCACAACATGGAATATTTTCCCCAAGTGTGGGACTTGCAGAAATGGGAAAAAACTCTCCAGATTAAAGGTTGGTTCCTCTACTCCTTTGATCAGATGTATGCATGAAATTTGTAGAGGTTTAACTCAAAATCCTACTCTAATTTCTGCCAAGGAGACAAGGATAGAAGAGAGAAAAGAAGATAAAACTAAACTAACAAGGTGATACACCAAAGGAGTGGTGAACATCTATTTCTGTAGATTGACACAGATTATAAAAATGCAACACAAATCATGCACAAATTGCTAAAATTGTAATGAAGGATCAGGATAGAGAAAACAACACAAGAAAGGATTGAAAATTCATTCACAGAGCTTGCATTGTCATTTCCATTTTTAAATACAGTGCATTACAACAACAAGGAGGTAGAAAACATGTTACAGTCCTAAAAAAGGTCTGATATTCCACAAATCCACTTGCCAGGGTGAAGGAGGGAGCCTGCAGAACATAAAAAAATGTCCAACCCTTTACAAATGAGCCAAAATGGCTTTTAACAATGAAAACCCGAGTTCAGGAAGGAGAAATGCGGGAAAAATGAAATGAATGATTCAACCACTAACCAAATCCATCAAAATAGCATGGGTACCCTTAAAAGTTCATTCCCCAAGATTTTCGACCATGCTGGAGAAGAATGGAAGCCATACTGCATTAAAAATGGTGGTTGAATGTCGGTTCTGCTCTTTTCCCCATGCCAGAGGCATTTTCTCATTTTTCTCTCACTAAACTCCACCAAAAAACAAAATTGAAGATTCCATCATGTAGAGGACTTCAATAGCTTTCCAATGACACCAAAATTGAGAAAAATTGAGCTCTGGATCGAAAGATATGCCCCTCTGAAGATTTAGGGAAAAACTGGGGCAAAAATCAGGTCGGCGGGCCGAAACCTAAAATTTTTCCCCTTTTTTGAATTTGGGAAAAATTTCCCAAAAAATCTCCACACCCACCACTCCGCTGACACGTGGCACTTCCCCATTGGTTGTAGGTTCAAATGGCCATTTTACACTTTTTTGAATTTTGGAAAAAATTCCAAAATTCCTCCTGCACCCCGACTTTCCAGCTCACGTGTCACCCTCCTATTCGCTCTGGGCCGCACTCCAAATTTTTCCTTTGACATTGCCAATCACTTTGGAAAAATTTCCAAATTCTCCCCATGCCCTTCAACCTCCACTGAGAACAGACACATGTGGCATCTTCTTATTAGTCACGGGGGTTTGAGGGGGGCCCTGCAAAAAAATTTCATTTCCTCCTTGGCGGGCCTGCGGGCCATTTCTTTCCTTTGTGCCATTTTACAAATTTTGGCAAAAAGCCAAAATTTTTCTCTGCCATCCGACTCCCCACCTCATGAACACGTGTAACATTCTTATTGGTTGTGGGGCTTCTGGGATTTCATTGCGCCATTTTTTTGGAAATTTTCTCAACTTACCTCCCGGTCTGACCTCCGACTGCCACATGTCTCCTCCTCATTCGTGGGGCCTCAAGCCATTTCTTTCTCCGCGGGCCCACGGGAAAAAATTTTTCCTTTTGCACCCCACCACTTCCTTGGAAATTTTTCCAACTTACCTCCACTGACCCTGCCATTCCACCACCACGTGGCACATTCCTATTGGTTGCGGACCTTCCCAGGGAAAATTTCCCTCAAAAACTCCACCGAGCCATAACTTGCAAAATACAAGGAGTTAGAAGGAAAATTTTACCTTTCTGGAAAGGTGAGAAAATTATCTATCTGATGAAGCCATTTCTAGATAATTTTGAGTGCCTAAAAAGTGAAAAAAATTGACTGAGGCACAAGGAAGGAAGGAATGAAAGAAAGTTAGTCAAAATAAGCAAGGGGCTTATTTTGGATAACAATTTTGGTGACTCAGAGGGGTCATCTTCCTGCTGGATGAAGTGACCAGCTACCTGAAGCAATCCATTGGGCATGGAGTCATCAACTTAACTACTTGGTACTCTCAACTCATTAGAAAATTTCTAGAAAGAAGATTGTGAGAGTAGAACATCACTTGATCTGGAACATGGCCTGCAAAGATGCATCCTTGGGACAACAAAGCTTGTGCCAAAGCACTTAGGGAAATGTAAAACTAAGCTACAACAAAACAATGTGCACAAGCACTTGGAGGAATGAAAATCTAAGCTAATATGTACAAGGTGAGGAGTTTCCCTTCTAGTAGCAATGCTTTAGATGGATTCCATTAACTGGAATCTGCAGTTCTTCACCATCCAATGTAGACAATTGGAAGGCATTGTTGTTCTTACATTTTGTGACCATGTAGGGGCCACTCCAAATGGCATCAAACTTTGAATGCCTTCCTGGATTTTCTTGGTCTGCATCCCATTTCAACACTAAATCTCCAACTTGGAAGGTTCTAGCCTTAGCTTTCCTATCAAAGGTTCTCTTGATCAAGGCTTGGTCCTTCTCCATTGTTTGGGCTGCATGCTCTCTGATTTCTTGGAGTTCCATCAATTCTGCATATCTAACCTCCATGGGTTCAAACTCCAACAATTCCAATTGCTTCATGAGTTCCAACGTTGGCAACTCAAGTGACATAGGCAAGATTGCCTCTCTTCCATAAACAAGTCTGAATGGAGAGTTACCAGTGGATCTCTTGGGAGTTATCCTATCAGCCCATAAGGCTGATTTAAGTTTAGTGTGCCAAGTCCTCTGATTTTCATCAAGAGTCCTCTTGATGATCTTTAATAGGTTCTTGTTGGTAGACTCAGCTTGGCCATTACCTTGAGGGTAATAATTTGATGAAGTGCTCAGATAGATCCCATTCTTAACAGCCCATTCAGTTACCTTTGATCCTATGAATGCCAATGCATTATCTGATATTATAGTGGTAGGTATACCAAATCTGGTTACTATCCCCTCATAGAAGTCTAGAATGCTAGATTCATTTGCCTCTTTGAGTGCCACCGCCTCAGTCCATTTGGTGAAGTAGTATGTTGCTGTTAGAATCCACTTGTGTCCTTGGCTTGAGTTTGGGTTAATGACTCCAATGAAGTCCAAACCCCATTGCATGAATGGCTGGTCAACTGAAATTGGGTGCAATGGAAGGGCTGCTAATCTTTCCTTGCCTGTGAAGAATGCACAATTTTTGCACCTCTTGATCCATGCATAACAATCACTAAACACCTTGGGCCAATAATAGCCAGCCTTCATAATCTTGAGGGCTGTCACTCTTGGAGAAAAATGACCCCCAGCTGATCCACCATGGAACTCTTCTAACATTCTCTTAATTTGATTTGTCCCAATGCATCTCAGCAACACTCCATTTATATCCTTTTTGAACAAGACACCATCAACAAGTGCATATGGAATAGCCTGCAATCTGAAGTGTCTTCTCTTGGTTTTGTTCATCTCTGGAGGGCATAGGCCTATTTGTAAGAAGTGCATTATGTCTTGGGTCCAGCAAGGAGTGAGCATACCACCATTCTCTTCTTGAACACCTCTTTGTTCTTGGTTGTCTTGCAATGCCAAAACAACATCCTTCCCATTGCTTGCTTCCATTGATTTTCTCAAGACCAGCTGCTCACACAATCCCTTTCCTCAGACCAGCTTGGTGACTTTGATCTCAATGTCATACTCCATGACACGAGTAATCCACCCTGCATGTTTTTCATTTAGGTCTTTGTTGAGGAGGAAGTCCTTAACTCCCACATGAGAAACCAGTAGTTGAACCTTGTTGTTTGAAACTAGATGCTTAAATTTCTTCAAGCTCCTAATCACTACAAGAACATGCTTCTCAATGAAGGAATACCTCACCTCATAGTCCTCCAAGCTTTGGCTAAAGAAGGCAATTGGCTGCTCTGCATTTTCTTTGTTCTGCTGTACTAAAATTGCAGAAATTGTATCATCACCTCCAAATGCATAAAGGATAAAATCCTTAGAGAAATCTGGGTTAATGAGAGTTGGAGCTTGTGAGATAGCCTCTTTGATTGCCTCAAAACTTGCCTTACCTTCAGCTGTCCATTTGAAAGCCATACTTTTCTTCAACATCATAGTTATTGGCTTGACAAGGGCTGCAAAGTCTGGAACAAACCTTCGAACAAAATTGATTCTTCCCAAGAAACTTTGAAGGGCCTTCTTGTGACTTGGTAATGGTAGTGATTTTATTGCTTCAACCCTCTCTAGATCAATTGCTAATCCCTCTTTGGAAACAATGTGGCCTAGGAGCTTTCCTTCATGAGCTAGGAAAATACATTTTTTGGGATTCAAGGATACCCCAAATCTTCTACATCTTTGGAACACTTGTCTCAAATGAAAGAGATGATCTGCTGCACTTTTAGAAAATACAGTAATATCATCTAGGTATATCAGCACTATTTTGTTGATCAATCCCTTGAACGCCATATCCATTTCCCTTTGGAAGGTAGCTCTGGTGTTAGACAACCCAAATGGCATTTTCCTATATGCATAGGTTCCCCATTTGGTGGTGAAGGCTGTTTTGAACTGATCATCCTCCTTTACCATGATCTGATTATACCCTGAATAACCATCTAGCAATGAAAACCTCTCAGAGCCAGCAACAACTTGCAAAATCTACTCCATAGAAGGAAGTGGGTAATGATCCTTGAGGGATGCTCTATTCAAATCTCTAAAGTCTACACACAATCTGATTTCTCCACTCTTCTTTCTAACTGGAACCAAGTTTGCAACCCAACTTGAATGCTTGATGGGAAATATGATACTTGCCTCTATTAACTTATTCAATTCCTTCTTCATGAGAGGCTCCATGTGTGGATTGACCGGTCTTTGTTTTTTCCTGATGGGTTTAGCACTTGGATCTAATTCAATTGTGTGTTGAGCTAGCTTGGGATTGAAACCTCTCAAGTCTTCATAGCTCCAAGAAAATATATCTGGGAACTCTTGGAAAAGTTGCATGAACTCATACCTTTCTTGCTTGGTTGCCACTTTACCAATTTGAAGTGATTTGCCTTCTCCCACTGAGATGGGCACTGAATCTTCTCCCTTGACTTGGATGTTTTCTTTCTCCTTCCTAAATTGATCATTAGGATTAAATATGGACTCCAAAGTGACAAGTCCTTTTGGTAGTTTGTTGGTTCTCAGCTGTACCACTTGATCACCATACTACTGTTCTAACTTTTCCTGATTTTTGGCTGAGAACTCAGCTTCTTCTTGCAAGAAATTGATGATTTGTTGGTCACTTTCAAACACTTGCCAACTTACATTATTGTCTGGCACTGATGGCCTTACAATCACATGAATGTTTGGCTGCACTTTATCTTCCTTGATACTCTCCACAACATCAAAGGTTGCTCCAACTGCTGCAAGCCTATCAACAGCTTGGTTTTCTTTCCTAGGGATGGAGTTGATGCCAAAGCCTTCAAAATCCTCAATGAGGTCCCACACCCTATTCTTATAACTCTTGAGCAGGTCATTTTTGGCAGCATTTTGTCCTTTAACTTGATTAACAATCAGCTCACTGTCACCAAAGACTTGTAAGTTTTTGATACCTCTCTTTCTTGACCAATGCAATCCTTGTATCAAAGCTTCATATTCAGCAGTGTTGTTAGAACATGCAAACTGAAATCTAAAAGCTGAATAATACTTAATGCCTTGAGGTGAAACAAGCATAGCTCCCCCCTGCACCTTGTCTACTTCTTGATCCATCAAAGAACAACTGCCATACCTCATTGTCATCTTTATGGTCTGGCTTGGTGATGCTAGGAATAGGCTGATTTTCTTCATGCATGCAATAAACTCCTAGTTCAGATTCCTCTATTTCCTTGTAGGGATCAAAAGCATGTACCTTGCTTGCCCATTCATCAAGAGTCAAATCTGGGATGCTTCCAACTTTGGTGTCAGCTTCATCTGTGCTTGGATAATCCTCTTGATCAAATGTTGAACAGTTGGCATTGATTGGGCTTGGAGTATGAGGCTCAATGTGAAAGTTTGCAATAGGTTCAGACCTGATTGTGGCCTTAGTTCCATATCTGGTCTGAAACAACATGTGTGACCAATCAACAGATAAATAGCCTCCAATTCTAGCTGTGAAATCCCTTGACAAACATAGGGCAAAAAGTGGTGGTAAATCTATCACTGACACATCTTGCAAAATAGTGACATTGGGGCATGCATGCAAAGTGAGGCTCAAATATTTAATTACCCCTATTGTTGTTACTACTGTCCCATCCAGTTGCACCACCCCTTTGGATATGACTTCATATTGGAGGCCCAGCTGATCAGCTATTTGCTTGGGCATCACAGAACTACTTGCCCCAGAATCAATCATACAATTGTGTACTAGTTTATCCCCAATGATCAATGAAACATAGAATGGAGGGGGATTCAAAACTTTACCTTGTTGTCCTCCAAGCTTCCCCCTTAGGCTGAGCAGCATTTGTGAGTACCTTCTCTTGCATATGAGCTTGCTGATTTGAAGTTGACCAATTCTTCATGGCAGCTTGTAGTAGATCCCTTTGGCCTGGGATGGATAGTGATTCCCACATAGATATATTCACATTTGTCTTCTTCATTTGTTCAATGATGTTAAATGGGGATGAAACATCTCTTTTCTTCCCCTTAGCCTGCACATTCTTTTCTTGTACATGGGCTGCAACAGCTGGCATTTGAGCTGGTCTAGAAGGTGGCTTGGGCTGTCCTTGCACATTTGGAACTGCATTTTGCTTGCCAACACTTTGTGGAGTGATGGAAGGTTGTGGATCACCTGGAGCTAATGACTTCCCTTCACCAATATTCCTCTTCTTTGACCATGTGTTAGCTGCTACATTCTGAGAAATTGTTTGATTCATACCACAAAAATCTTCAGCCTGCCAATTCACAAGTGTAGTCTCATTTGGAGTTGTATTTTGCTGAGATGTTCCTTGTTGTTGGTTTGTTTCTTGACTCACCTCACTCTCTACACCAGTTGTTGTCACCATCAAAGCTTGGTTCAAAGCACCATTGAAGCACATAGACTGGTTGTGAGGTTCATTGCATGGGAAACACCAATCATACTCTTGAGCTATATTATTTTGCACTGGCACTAAGGCTTTAGAGGTAGATGCAACATTGGGGTTATAGGGCTGAAATGGTCTATTGGTAGGAGGCCTTACTTGATTTTGATTTATAGCTGGATTGGGTGGCCTATTAGGCTGATATGGTTGCCTATTAGGCTGAGTTTGAGACTGATAAGAAGGTCTAAAACTTTGGGCTTGCTGCCTCTTGAGTGTAACCAGCTCATTGCCTAAATTTTGTAATTGTTTCATGACTTCTTGAAGTTCATTTGAGGCACTAGAGGATGAAGTAGAAGTTTCATTTGAACTCTGATTTCTAGGAGTGGGAATAGGAGCTAAAGTAGGTGCTTGACTAGTGCTTGGGTTTTCCAAGTTTGGATATAAGGGCATGGGAGGCCTAGGAGCCAGTTTACCAGCTTGGATCAAACAATTCTCAGCCCTAATGGCAATGCTATAAGCTGTAGGTATATTTGCACCTCCCATGGATTGGATTAACATAGAAATATCAGAATTTAAAGCTTTGAGATAGTATAAGAAAGCACCTTCAGCTGTTGGCCTTACTGTCACTGGGATTCTATCCCATGTCCTTTGAAATCTGAAATTGAAGTCTGTTAGCTGCTCATTGGGAGCTCTCTTGATAGTTGTCAGTTGTTCCAATAGAGACAAATTATCTCCCTTTTCTCCAAACTGCTCATGGAGAGCTATGCACAACTGGTTCCAATTTTGGATAGAGCCTGCCCCAAGGCTCCTGAACCATTGCAAGGATTTCCCTTTGAATGAAGATGCCAACAATTTGACAGCAATTTGCATCTCAACAATCTCATGGATTGCACAAACATTAGCAATGTCTTTGACATGATCACCAGGAGTGGTCTGATTTTCCCCAGTAAAGTATGGGATGTTCTTCAATGCTGCAACTGGAACTGGGTTTTGTGCATTGAGAGCAAGTGGGCTGCTACTAGTGAAGTTGACATAAGGGTTGTGTTGTGCCATTCTGATTGGCCTGAGAACCCTTGTTGATTGGGTGAAAGGTCTACCAGGTGGAGGAGTTGATAGAGTTCTGTTTGGTGGAGATGGAGACCTTTGAATTCTTCTTCCCCTCTCTCTTCTTCCTGGGGATAATTGTAGATACTCAGACAATCCCTCTTCTCTGGCCCTTGACCTTGTTTGGATCCTTCTCATGAATCTTCAGACTTGGACTGCTGAAACCAGTTGATTTTATCTCTTTGGAGTCGCCAGATGTGCAAATCAGGGCTCTTTTAAGCAAGAAACTTACAACAAATGCACATCAACTTTGTTGTAATGAAGATGAAGACCTCTAAGGTCCCACCGGGTGTGCCAAAACTATTAGTGCAAATTCACAGCACCCCTGGATGTTTTCTCAGATTTCTAGTTTGATAATGGGCATCCAGTGTGATTGCACAACATGGAATCTTTTCCCCAAGTGTGGGACTTGCAAAAATGGGAAAAAACTCTCTAGATTAAAGGTTGGTTCCTCTACTCCTCTGATCAGATGTATGCATGAAATTTGTAGAGGTTTAACTCAAAATCCTACTCTAATTTTACCAAGGAGACAAGGATAGAAGAGAGAAAAGAAGATAAAACTAAACTAACAAGGTGATACACCAAAGGAGTGGTGAACATCTATTTCTACAGATTGACACAGATTATAAAAATGTAACATAAATCATGCACAAATTGCTAAAATTGTAATGAAGGATCAGGATAGAGCAAACAACACAAGAAAGGATTGAAAATTCATTCACAGAGCTTGCATTGTCATTTCCATTTTTAAATACAGTGCATTACAACAGCAAGGAGGTAGAAAACATGTTGCAGTCCTAAAAAAGGTCTGATATTCCACAAATCCACTTGCCAGGGTGAAGGAGGGAGCCTACAGAACATAAAAAAATGTCCAACCCTTTACAAATGAGCCAAA
This sequence comes from Taxus chinensis, assembly GCA_019776745.2. Classification (NCBI taxonomy): domain Eukaryota; kingdom Viridiplantae; phylum Streptophyta; class Pinopsida; order Cupressales; family Taxaceae; genus Taxus; species Taxus chinensis. Next base: position 573,566,653 of record CM034146.1, read on the forward strand.
AATGGCTTTTAACAATGAAAACCTGAGTTCAGGAAGGAGAAACATGGGAAAAATGAAATGAATGATTCAACCACCAACCAAATCCATCAAAATAGCATGGGTACCCTTAAAAGTTCATTCCCCAAGATTTTCAACCATGCTGGAGAAGAATGGAAGCCATACTGCATTAAAAATGGTGGTTGAATGTCGGTTCTACTCTTTTCCCCATGCCAGAGGTGTTTTCTCATTTTTCTCTCACTAAACTCCACCAAAAAACAAAATTGAAGATTCCATCATGTAGAGGACTTCAATATATTTCCAATGACACCAAAATCAAGAAAAACTACAAGCTCTGGATCAAAATATATGCCCCTCTGAAGATTTAGGGCAAAACTGGGGCAAAAATCGGGTCGGTGGGCCGAAACCTAAAATTTTCCCCTTTTTTGAATTTGGGAAAATTTCCCAAAAAAATCTCTACACCCCACCACTCTGAGCTGACATGTGGCACTTCCCCATTGGTCCATGGGCTCAAATGGCCATTTTACACTTTTTTGAATTTTGGAAAAAATTCCAAAATTCCTCCGTACCCCCCGTCACTCTGGGACACGTGTCATCCTCCTATTCGCTCGGGCATGCGCTCCAAATTTTTCCTTTGATGGGTACCGCTGCTGAATTTCACTTTGGAAAAATTTCCAAATTCTCCCCATGCCCCTGACCTCCACCAAGTTAATAGGACACATGGCATCTTCTTATTAGTCCGCGGGCCCTTTAAATTTTTTTTCCATTTCCTCCTTGGCAAGCCTGCGGGCCAATTCTTTCCTTTGCGCCATTTTACTATTTTGGCAAAAAGCCAAAATTCACTCCACCCCTCCGATCCCCTGACCTCATGGACATGTGGCACATTCTTATTGGTTGTGGGGCTTCTGGGCCAAAAATTTCATTGCACCATTTTTTGGAAATTTTCTAACTTACCCCCCGTCCCTCCGACCTCTGCCGCCATGTGGCTCCTCCTCATTTGTGTGGGCCTCAAGCCATTTCTTTCTCCATAGGCCCACGGGAAAATTTTTTCCTTTGCACCCCACCCTTCCTTGGAAATTTTTTTCAACTTACCTCCTGCCGACCCGCCATTTCCACCACGTGGCACATTCCTATTGGTTGCGGACCTTCCCAGGGAAAATTTCCCTCAAAAACTCGCCGAGCCATAACTTGCAAAATACAAGGAGTTAGAAGGAAAATTTTACCTTTCTGGAAAGGTGAGAAAATTATCTATCTGATGAAGCCATTTCTAGATAATTTTGAGTGCCTAAAAAGTGAAAAAAATTAACTGAGGCACAAGGAAGGAAGGAATGAAAGAAAGTTATTCAAAAATAAGCAAGGGGCTTATTTTGAAATGACCATGGACGTTGCTCATGAAGATCTACTCTGGAGAGGTTGAGGATGTAAACCAACACCTTATGAATTTCCATACACCACTACACTAAAGGGGAAAATCCAATTAAATTCACTTTGAACGCTTTTCCCTTTGAAAACTCTTGAAATGATGAGCTTCTGCACCTTTCTTGGATACATCGAGAAATGATTTGCAATTGAGATGAAGACCACTGAGAACCATGAGACATAAATCCCTTTATCGAGGAAATTTTTTGATCCTGGAGATAGTTGAAATGGCCTTTGATGCAAAATTGATAATTTCTTAATTTTGACGCTTTACCCTCATTGCCTTAGGGAATCCGGTAATTTGCTTGAGACATGCGTGGGAATATTTTGTGAGTACTTGGACTAGTTCACGAGGTTCGAAGTGTTCAAATTTGATCGCTTTCAGGACCTGTTTTGCCCATTTACCATCTTGACATATATCCACCGTGTTTACACATTATGGGCATTGTGCTTTCCAATTGTGTGCAATTGTTTGCAATTTTCGCGTGTCCTCTTTTCAATAAGTGGAAATTTCACGTTGAGTGTGAATGAACATTTTGATTCCAATGTAATCCATTTTCAGTATTTGGCTTTGTGTGTAGGGACTTAGCAAAATTCAGCAGAACTTCTTATGTTATTCCCAGTGTCGGATTCGAACATAACTGACTGCAGAAGCTGACATAATTTGTTACGATACTTTGGTCACATCATGATGTGATTTGTCCCAGGTAGAACCCTAGGAACTTGATAAACCTTCATTTTTGGTCCTAGTGTGGCCTACGGGCACGAAGCTTCCATGGAACCACCATTAATTGATTCCATGAGATTAACCATTGAAAACCATATGATGGGTTTCCCATCGCATCATCCTGACAGTAAAAATCACCTAATCATGATAAGCAGGTTTTTTGTCTTTAGTACACCTCTAGACATGTTTTCAGCCCATGTTCGGTCACTGAAGGGGGGGATATTAAATTAGGAAAACACTATATTAGTGATCCAGATATAAGGTTTTTATTATGTGTAAACATATTCTCCTACTGCATTTTAAATCCATGAGTTGGGTTTTAACGGCCTTTAAACGTGTAGAAGAATGCAAAATAGTTGAGAGCAAACCGCTCCTTGGTTTTATAGTTATGAAGCTTAAAACTATAAAATGTGCACACCAACATTCCGGATGAGAAATAGAATCTGAGAGCATTGGTTTTACTGTGATTAATTATTATTGTTATTGTGTATTAGAGTAATTTAGTTCTGATATCATGGAGGAGTACATACCAATGAATGGAATATATCAACAATGAAAGAGGAACTTGAGTTAATCTTATACTAGGGGCTTCCTAGGTGACACTCTTATGACTCAGCAATTTATGAGTTAGAAATAACCCTCAAAAAATGGACTCTAATGGTGCCCTGGCTATTTCATGCATGTTTGGTCATCCTCATAAGGGAGTCCTTTGTAAATTTGATTTGACTTCATTATGTGACCCTTGCCCTGAGTGGACCATTAGCACATTCAATAAAGGTATCTCTAGAACATCAAAAGATGTTTACCTTGGCTTCTATGACATATGCACAGAGGAATTGAGGATTGTTCTTTGTGGATCAACCCCCATAAGATTTACTCCTTGGTGACTGCTATGAATGGTATCTGGAAGTAGATACTTAGGAGAGGGTTGAATGTTTTTGTCCCAATTAAATTGGTGTATGATTCCAGCACCCTAGCGTCGCAACTTGCCATTCAAGCATGTGAAGGTGGGGTACTAAGAAATATTTTTCAATCGACGAGCTAATTTGTGTATGTCATAAAAATATTATCTATGTCCATGGTATATAATGGGAGGAACTAACACCATTAGTAGTTCCATAATATAACTAAATATATCAAGGAACATCATGATAAGAGCATTATAAAAGTTCAACTTCTAGTCGCCATGCATAGACATGTTTGAATAAATCAATTGACTAACATCCTGAAGCTATGTTTTAATCTTTAGATTGCTAAGATGAAATGAACCTAGTTAGATCCTAAGCAATCAAATTTGTGTTGTTTACTTCAATATGGTGAAGAGATATATTGAAAATGGATACAAGACCATATTTAGATATTCTCCTACTAACCAAGATGGAAGGAATGGATGCAAGATGAAGAAGATACTACAATGGAGGAATGAGTTACCTAGAAAAATGTATGGGGTTTAGGATGGATCTATTTTTTCCACCATGCAGAGGAATACAAATTATTTACATTGATATTTTTTTGGCTCATAACTCATTTAAGATCTCCCAGAATGCTCTCTTGAATTTCAGGTGCTCTTTTACGGTGCAAGCTCTTTCTGCCTCAAAAACCCGCTTTTGATGAGTTGGCTCCTAAACTTTCAAATATTTCCAAAATCTTCCTAAATTAGTTACACAATGATCCTATCTCGTGAATAAAAATCCTTTATTAATCTATGCCTTTGAAACTATTCTGGATATTATACACTTTTCTTAGAAAGGTTGATGATAGCCCTTCCTAAGCTTGCTTGAAAATCCACTTTCAGAGACACTGCTTTTGAAGTACTTAAATGATATTTTAATGCCTAAATCACCTATTGGTAAGGGTGACACACATACATGAACACTTGGATGGATAACGTAGGCTTGACACATGGAATAGGATGACATGGGAGGGTGTGTCTGGAAAGGTATACCATTGAATTTTTTTGACACTAGGGTATGGTTGTCCTATTTTCAAGTGAATTTTTCCCATGCAAAAACACATGACAACACCCATGTAGTCGAGTAATCAAATTTTTGGTAATATTTGAGCCAGAGAATGTATCTTAGGAAATAATAATATGTTAAATGCTAGATGTTGGATCAATATTTTTTATTCCCAAATTATTCATAACACTTGTGTAATATTTATAGGTGAATTTTAATTCCACAATATTAAAGTGTGTCACAACTTCCAATAGGTAGAAATAAGAAAAAAATCAAGGGAAAAATTAATTAAATATGAAGTGTGATTTATTTACAACGTTATATAATATGGTCCAAATAGATTATACATACCATGAAATACGATCCAAATAGGAAAACAAAAAATCTTCAAACTAGCTCATATTAGGTTCATTTGTATTGAAAAAAAATGTACACACACACACACACACACACACACACACACACACACACACACACACACACACACACACACACACACACACACACTTGTATATCCTATATTTTAGGATATATAATAGCTAGTCCTCAACCTAATTAACCATCTCTGGGAGTCCTCACAATCACATGGAAATCTTGAGTAATAACCTTACTAACATAACTATTTAAATAATATTATAGATTATAAATTTATATGTTTACTAATTATTTATACCTACATACTTATTATTATATGAAACAAATTATATCTCCCAACATCCCCCCATTACATATAACTTTAAGTTGGGATAGATTCAATTACACATGTGAGGTAGAAAGTGCTTCTAATTATACATACTATAGATAATTAAATTTGTTTTTCTCTTTGGAAACATAATATTTGGTATACTCTAACACTCTTACACACTTGGAAAAAAACCTATATATTTGAATCTTGAACAAAGTTTCTATTTATTAGTATACCCACCTACTATCTTAAAAATATCTATTTATCGCGTATATCCATCTAAGATCAACCTAGTCTATAATAGAATATTTTAGAATCATAGACATACATTTTCCATACCCTAAATACATCTTTTTCACTCCTAAGACACTATCAGTAAATCTAGATAGTTACATTCTTCCATAAGAGTCTTCTTCTACTAATTATAGTATTTAAGATCCTTTAACAACTAATTTTAAATTGGTTAATATCCATTAGGTAAGACTAGACACATTTAATGCACTTCCTATGGTGGGAAATTAATTAAGAGTAACTTATATATTCAAAACACATATGAGATCATTACTCACCTTCCACATGTCTTAGACATCTCACACTCTCTTAGAATTTTCTCCTTACATTGAGGATCATTATCAAATCTAAATAAAATCTATAATATCTAAAGGAGAAACCCTAGAGAAGTCCATATATATCAATCTTAAATCAAATAGGTCAAATTTTCATGATGCCAAATGTAAAAATATAAAGGAATTTATTTTTTTGAATGCATGATTAATCACGTGTGCTTTATTGTAATGATATGAAGCTATGGATTATATGATTGGATGTTGGTAAAGACATGATGGAATTGGTTCGTCGTCTGGTAGCTTGGGTCCTGAATGAATTTAAGAACCCATGTAAAGAGTTCTAAACTCTTATTTAAGGTAATTGATGATGGTTAAGGAATCGGCGCTGGCTGAGGGATAACTAGCCTTGGTTAAGGAGAATTAATCTAATTTACCAAAAATAGGATTTTCTTTGCTAATTTTGGTGTGATATTGATTTAATTTGGGTCTAGAGTGTTGAATGGCATGATAGGAGCGTGGAATTATTTAGAGGATTAATAGGTAATGATAATAATAGGGTTGGAAAGAGTCCCAGTTGTTTAGGATAAGTAGGGACTTGGTCTAATGTAATTAATAGGTTTAGAATGGGTCTAGGGTGATCATGGAAAGGGTGAGGTGGCAATTAGGTGAGTTAGAGTAATTACTTAATATGTGACTTAATTAAATTAATTAAAAATTATGTAATAGGATTTCCCAATCATATAATTTGTATTTAATCCCATTTTATGCCATAACGTGTAAAATAATCGTAACATTATGCATAACTTGATATTTGCATCAAACATGCAAAACCATAGATCTGTTTACTTTAGGATTTCCAATTTTCTTAGTGTTTAAAAATATTTTCCCTTCTTAGGGTTTGGTCTTCACACTAGGGTTTTGGATTCATAGTCTTTTATAGACTCATTTTTTAATTTACCCTTATTTCATGTAGAAAATACAAATGTTATCCTCTTTCCTAAAATTATTAGTGCTTTCATGTATGTAAGCTATGACATCTAAGAAGGGAATTCCCTTTATGCCTACATGAAAAATGTGTTGGATTGAATGAAATTTCAATTTATCACATTTAGATTCATTTAAATTATCCATGTGTTTGTTTACCCACTTCTAATGGTGAACATTATGGAAGTACATCCCACACAGACTATAGATGCAATTACTAATAAAAAGCTTGTATATGTAATTGAACATATTATTAATGATATTCCTAAACTCAAGAATTCATTAAAGATCATCATACACACAATGAATATTGTGGTAGAATACATCTTAATGAGATTAATGGTGTAGATCCTGAGAAAATAGAGATACTTTCTAACTATAAAACAAAAACTAATAAATAACACAATGACATATACATCATCTTGAGTGTAATATTAGAGGAAAAATGCTAAATAATCATATGAGGAATTGCATTCTAGAGGCTCACATTTGTTGGGGTTATCACACCCATTGTATAAATATATTAATTAGATCTAAGCATAAAAGTAATCAATATAGAAATATACAGGAAGAGATAATACACAAGATTTAACGTGGTTCACCCAGTGTGGCCTACGTCCACCATGAAACAACCAATTTATTATCATAGAGGAAATACAATGAATATTTTTAATCTTCCACACCTTCTTGGATGTCCTATACTTTCTTCTCTACAAATTTATCTTTTCCTCTCAAAAGGAAACTTCCCTCTATTCTCAATTTAATTCTAACTTCTAACCCCTAGCTTTATGCTTATATATGCATCTACAATCTTAGGGAACTTTATCTATGAAATTACAACCATTAGATTCACTTTATAACTAAATATAAATCTAATTTCTACAACTTAATTATAAAAGTCACGCACAGGAAATCGATGCCGATTAGCCTTAACCGATACCGGTTAGTGCTAACCGATGTTGGTTCCTCTTTTCCTGACCGATACCAGTCCATGGGTGACTGAAGGTGGTTCGTCAATCGATGTCGATTATTGTGTATTCCAGAAAATCTGCAAAAAAATGTCACTGAAGTGATTAAGATCCACAACTCAACAATCTGTCACTTGGAGATAAATTGCTGCAATGTACCGTAAAAATCCATCCTATGATCCTTTCCTTTTGCCTATTTCTCCCTCTTCAAGTCTCAAACTCGAAGACCAACAGAAGTGGAGTGTAGCTCCAACTTCTCCTTTTCCAAAGGCTTCATTAGCATATCCACAAGATTTTCCTTTGTATGAATTTTCTCCAACTTCAGCTTCCCATCCTCTAATACATGTCGTATGAAGTGATATCTCAACTGAATGTGTTTCGTTCTAGAATGAAACGCTAAGTTCTTTGCCAAATGAATCACACTTTGACTATCACTGTACAATATACAATCCTTTTTTCTCCTTTCTCAACTCTTCCATGAACCTACTCATCCATATCATCTCCTTGTTAGCTTCTATAGCTGCAACATACTTAGCCTCTGTAGTAGATAGGGCCACAAACTTCTACAATCTAGAAATCCAGCTAACTTCCGTGCCACCTACTATGAAAACATATTCAGTGGTGCTCCTCCTGCCATCCAAATCACCAACCATGTCTGAATCCACATAGCCACGTAAAGAAGTATCTATCCCTTCATAGCACAACTGTATGTTGAATGTCCCTCTCAAATACTTGAGAATCCATTGGAATACTTTCTAATGCTCTTTACCTATATTAGCCATAAATATGCTCATAACTCCCATTGTCTATGAAATGTCTGGTCTGGTACAAACCATAACATACATCAAGCTCCCAACTGATGAAGCATATGAAAGTCATGCCATGTACTCAACCTCCTCATGTGATGTATGACACTAATATTTGCTCAATTTGAAGTGTCCATCCATAGGTGTATTTATAGGTTTTGAATTTTACAAATTAAACCTTTCCAAAACCTTATTATTATAATGCTCCTGTGACAAATAAAACTTCATGTTATTCTTATCTCTATGAATTTACATTCCAAGGATTCTCTTTGCAGCTCCCCAAATCCTTCATTAGAAATGTGTGAGCTAGCTTTTCTTTAAGCTCACTAATGTCTTTCATACTATATCCTATAATAAGCATATCATCCACACACAATAACAAAATAATATAGCTCCCATTTCCAAGAATCTTGAAATAAACACAATGGTCATATTCACATCTCAAATAACTATGATCATGCATGAAACCATCAAACCTCATATACCATTGCCTTGGAGCTTGCTTGAGCCCATATAGGTTCTTTTCAATCTGCACACAAGTTTCTCCTTACCCTTGACTTCATACCCAAGTGTCTGGTTCATATAAACCTCTTCCTCTAAATCACCATGAAGAAATTACATCTTGACATCAAGTTGATTTAAATGCAAATCCTCTATTGCAACTAAAATTAATACAGTACAAATAGAAGCCATATTAACAACATGAGAAAAAAATTTCACCAAAGTCAATACCCGCTTTCTGTGTAAATCCCTTTACTAACAACCATTTCCAAGTTATCCCAATTATTTGGAAAAGAGCATAATAATAAAAGTTCTTTCACTTCATCCTCAAATGGAATACTAACCGATTTTAATTGATTTACAATAGACCGAAAATCGTTCAAATGACTTGATACAGATCCACCTTCTTGCATCTTTAAATTAATTTTTTTTTCATCAAATAAACTTTATTTGAAGCACTAGGTTTTTCATATAGATTCGCTAAAGATTTCATCAATTCTACTGTTGATCTAGCTTCAGTAATATTCAAAGCCACAGATGCTTCCAAGCTCAATATTATAGATCCCAGAGGCTTTCTATCCAGAATTTTCCATTCTTCATTAGTCATCTTTACAAGTCTTACCTTCTCATCCAATGGTAAGTATAAATATTTTTGATATAGATAATAATCCACAAGCATCTTCCATAATAGATAGTCATGACCATAAAATTTATCTACTTTAAATTTGAATTCTTCTCCCATTGATTTTCTCCCACTCAATCAGAAATCCCTCTATGAGTAAATCTATCAACACACACAACCCTTAAACAAAGATGCTCTGATATTAGTTGTTGGGGTTAACACATTGGTTGTACAGATATATGAATCAGATATAAGCATAAAATAAATCAATACGAAAATAAACAAGAAGAAACAATAAAAAGATTTAACGTGGTTCACCCAGTGTGGGCTAAGTCCACCATGAAACAACCAATTTATTATCACAGAGGAAATACAGTGAAGATTTGTAATCTTCCACACCTTCTTGGATGTCATGTACTTTATTTTCTACAAATTTATCTTTTCTCTCAAAAGGAAACTTCTCTCTATTCTCAATTGAATTCTACGTTATAAACCCTATATTTATGCTTATATACACATCTACAATCTTAGGGCACTTTAGCTATGAAATTACAACCATTAGATTCAATTTACAACTAAATATAGATCTAATTCCCACAATTTAATTATAATAGTCATGCATAGGAAACCGATGCCGGTTATCCTCAACCGATGCCAGTTAGCCCTTATTGATGTCGGTTCCTCCTTGCTTGACTAATACTGGTCCATGGGTGACTGATGACGGTTCGTCAACTGATGCCAGTTACTGTGTATTCCAACAAGTCTACAAAAACATGCCAGTGAAGCGATTAAGCTCCAAAACTCAACAAAATCCTACATTAGGTTCTCAAAATAACAATCATATCACATCTGTAATTAATGTGTCCATTCCTATGGTTACAAAAATGATGCCTACACCTAGTATACCTATTATGTGGACACCACGAGAAGGATACCTATGGGTCTTCTTGCACATCATATGCCTTATTTTTGACCCTCAAGGCCTACATCTCATATGAAAATTCTTATTTATAATTTATATTTGGTCACTTATCCTAGAAATGTCCTCCTTATCTAATTTTTTTTTTATGTTTTAAAGCTAGAGTGGCTCAAATGGAGCAAGGATATAGTAGAGTGGGTCATTCCACAAGTTATCAAGTGTTATTGCATAACCCTTTGGCCATAGATATTTTCAAATTTATCCTTTCATGTAGAGTTCATTACACTTAATCCTCAACCATTTGATGGTAATGGTGATCTGGAATAACATCTTAGATCATTTTCACATATGTCTAAATTATGAAGGTAACTATAGATTACTAACAAAAGTCCTCTGTATAAGCCTTGAGGAATATTCCTACAATGGGTTTTTAACTATAATAATGGATGGTTTTATGAATTTAATCATGTATTAGTACATGATTTCAATCCTTTTGCTAAAAATTCATTATCCTAGTTCTTTATGAACATTCGTGAGATGATATCTCTATGCTCAAATTGAAAAACTAAAACAAGGTCCTAATAAGACCATTAATGACTATTTATTCCACTAAAAGTCTATGCATTAAAAATTTCAAATCATATGGATAATAATAAACTATAATATATTATCAAAAAATCCCACTTACGAAACTTTGTGAGTGTATGATGTTAATGTTTTTTTCAATATTTCAATTATGTGCCATATAATGAAGAATTGTGAGGTCATACTCATTACCATGAAAAAACTATAGTATAGGAGAAACCCTCCTAAATATTTGACTAATAAGTTTTTAAGAAATGTGTCTTTAAAAAAAAGGATACCAATAATAAGAATGAGGATAAAACAACAATCAATATGGGATTTCATAAGGTACCATAGAACGGGTTCCATTTTCTCCTCAAAGGAGGCATTTTGTACGCTAATCTTAGCATCCTTACAAGATCTTACAAATGCTACTTGAGTGAAAATTATTTCTTCCTCCACATATGAAGATAGATATGACTAAGCCACACTCAAATAAAATTGATAGAAATGGATATTTTGATTGGCATAAGGTATTCAAATGACATGTGTTTTTCCTTAAAGCACAAGATCAAATATCTAATCAAGAAAAATGTTATCAAGCTTAATGAAAAAATCACTAAAGATTTATTGAAAAAACCTAATATAAATCTTAATATGTTCACTAATCCATTTATGAATGAAATTGACACAAGAAACTAAGGCTAATTATAAGGTTCATATTACTAAGGATAATCTTAATGCTTATATGAATTATGGTGCAACATCATTGAACAAATCCTTATTCTTTAAATCTAATGAGGAGCATCCTACAGATGACCTTATTATTATAATTATTAATAATATAATGTAATGGCCTATTTTTAATTTTGATGATCATGTGATTATCGATAACGATTCTACCAATGTAACTTTTCTCAAACACAATTTTATTGACTCACAACCCATATAAAATCTTATGTTAGAAAATAACAAGTGAAAATATTTGGACTACAACATTACTTACCAGTTTTGGATATACACAAAAATACTTGGTTGATACAACCAACATAATAAAAGTCTTTGATGGAAAGCATACAAACACTCTTAGAATATATTTTTTTATAACTTATGGCAAGAATAAGGATTATCACCACTTGGTTATTGGCTATAACTAACAGGGGTACATTCGTCATGCTATTAAGAATACCATGGATACATGGGATACCATATTCATTACATTGATGTTTGATAGCTATCTAAAATAATAAGGTGGTTAAAATTTAGGAGGATACCTATGATACCCTATCCAACTAGAGACATTCCCTCCTATGAATTCACAATGACCTAGTGTGTAACATATGAAATCAATTTAGGTTCTAATCCAACAACAACCAAATACCTTGGCATAAATGTAAAATACCCAATTCCCACAACTACATGAACACCTTATCTATATTCTTCTGAAGTTCAACATATGGTACCCTTGTCTGATGTGTCATATATTTTTCATACAAAAACCTTGTGTTCTCCAATTAGAAAACCTAGTGCATTATCCTAAAATATAATGGAGTCTACATGTCACTATGAATACCCAATCCATACACTAAATATATGATTCCATCAACCATGGTAATAGTTAAGGATACTCTATACCCTGTGATAATATCTTATATTGAGATAGAAATATTTACAATACTCCCGAGTCCTCATATTCGTAAATGTAGATAACAAAAAATGGAACAAGCCCTTTTATAATATATTTTAAAATGATTTATGTGTATAGTCTATTAATCCAAATTAAAATGATTTATTAGAACATTTATTGTTCTCTCTAATTCTCTACTTCTTCTAAAATATCCTAGATAAATCTTTAATAGTCATATGATTGAGTTATAGGGATCCCTACCTTTTGGATTTTGTTATTTGACAATATATCATGTTAAGGACAAAATTATCCATCTAGGGACAAAATTATTTGACACTTTTCGCCTATATTGGCGATTATTTGATAGTTCTATGAAAGAAAAACCTCTCTTACTTCTGAATTTGAATTTATTTCAGTTGCACAAAAAAAAGATTCCAAATTTGAGGATTAATCACTTTATAATAAAATCACCTATTACTATTTTAAGGGGGACTCATTATGACATTTTTTCAATAGATAGCATCTCAAGACCATTTTTACATTCAATATAAATTTTATTTTTTTTATTTTTAAAATTCTAAGTATATTCTTACATATTGTTCCATTGGGTTTAGGGAATTCCATGTAACTTTGCATTATTTTCACATATTCTTGCACACCTAATAAGAGGGATAAGTATATGGATATGACACCTCTTTTAATTGTTTCTATATAGGTAATGATCATCACAAGGCATGTTGAGGTAGCTCGACATAAATACAAACTAACCACTTTATAGGTCACAAATTGATCAACTAGTGTTTATACAAAGGAGAATCCACTTTTTCATGTTAAAATAAAGAAAAATTGATAAAAAATTATAGATTTAGGGACATAAATAAAAAAGGTAATAGAACTATGTTTCATATTAGAACATTAGAGGGAAACATTGGCCACATTAGGTTAGATATGCTAGGGGTTTTTGTCTATCTTAAGTGATTCTGTCCTACACTTACTTTTAACTCTCTTAAATTTATTGGTTCATTGATGACACCTTACACAATACATTTCCAAAGTTTCATATCACTTTCATACTATCACAACTTGTTTTGGGTGAATATGTTTGGAAACCTTAACCCTAATTTAATTTTTCTAGATTTCAAGCATTGTGTTTGATTGTATCTTATCACTTCATGATTTGAAATTATTGTATTCAATATATTTAGATTTTGAATCATTATTTACATTAAAGTAATTATTATTAGTTATATTAACACTTAAATTTTTTTATTACATTTAGGTGAAAACCAATTTATTAATTAAACTAACCAACCTATAACTTTGTGCCTTACCCTTTGGGTTTCAAATTATCACCTTTAGGGTTGTGATTTCATGTCTTGTTTCATGTTACTATCCCCTCATTATATTAAATTTCATGTTTCATGTTTCATGTATATACATTCATATACATGCCTTATCTCATCTGATATCCCATCTAAGAGTGACTTCATTAATGACCTATTAAATGAAATGCTTTCTAGAGATACACTAGAGCGTAAGGAAAAATTATGTGAACAACATACTTTAGATGAATAATATGTTATAAAAATCCTATTTAGCACTCACATTATCATTGGATTAATATTTTTGTTGTATTGAGCTATAACAACTCATATATTAGAATTAACATATAGTTAGCATAATAATATGATTAATGTATTGTTATTATAATAGGCTTGAAGATATCTTTAAGGATATTACGGTTGAGCTAATATCCTAGAATATAGGAGACATTCTATTATATATATGTAATATATCTGCATGGAAAATAATATAAAGAGAATTATTATTATGTTTTGATCCAAGTAAACTGTACCAAATTCATTATTTGGTATCAAAACAAGGTTAATATTTGATGGAAGTATAATTTGTTTTGAAGGGGCATACTTTTATGTATTGACCTCTGTTATGAGAGAATGAAGATTGGAAAAATGATGTAGTTAGATTAACATTTGTCATTGTTGATTTACTATAACATTCTGGTTCGTATGCTTAAGGAAACCTCTATACATGTGCAGTTAGAAATCTGTTTTCTCTTATCTGATTTGGTAATCCTGTGAAGATTGTAGTAGACTACTGATCAATATTTTTCGTGGCTATTTGGATATACATTTGCTTACTTGAAGTTGAAATATAGTCAACTGTGTCAAATCCACAAGTAATCTAATTTCAAAGATCAAGACATTAATTATTTGATCCATGCATTGGTTTGATCTACTTGTCATCCACATCGATCACTGACGCCATCTGATGCTCGAACGCTCTTATTTTTACATCTAACGTCTTTGTGCATCCAATAGACTGCCGATAGATTTGTTCCTCTATCTCGGGAGTTGCCGACTTTTGTTTGAATTTATTTTATTGACATCATTATTTTTCCTTGTGATAGCTGTGCAGACTTTGGAATTCATATTGGATTATGGAAAGTGGTTTCTTCTTTCCATGACTCACTACCACATTGTCTACTCACAATTATTTTACGTAACATGTGGTTTCAACTCTAAGGTTTGGGTTTAATTTCAAATACCTCATTATTTGGAAAGTATTTCCCATTTAGTGCATGTTAATCCTTGAGGAGATTAACATCTCGATTTGTGGCTATTTCTCTAGATTACTTTCACTAGTTTGGGAGTCTAGGAAAACCAGTATAATTTTTTTGTCAAAACATTGTTTTGTACCCAAATAAATATATACAAATAATTATTGTGGTGTTTAGATATAGCGATTGTTATTGTGATTAGTAGAGTTGATAATGTGTTATCAAGTTTTGTATTAATTATTAGAATTGTAAAAACCTAAAGTCTAGTGTCATTTTGTGTATATGGTTAGTCAAACCATAGTGTCAAAGTCTTATGGTAAAAGAGTCATCATGCGTCTTAACACTAATTTGTTTTTAAGTTGTGTATATCATTTTGTCTTCATCCAAGTTAAAATAATCACCCAGGTTTTGAGTCATTAACAGTGTCATCAAAATAGTCATTGTTGAAATTCATCATGTCGTCAAGTCATTAAAAGTCGAAAATTGTAAAACAAAATTCCTTACAAACAAATTTTTGATGGAATTCAACGTCTATTTAAGGCATGTTTTTAAGCTTCATGGTCACATTTTGCCGCTGTAGCAGCGTCATTAACTGGTGGATGGAGAAAACAAAGGTTGTAGGTTGATCAACAAAATCTCATTAGTCACCAAAGATGGGGCCACATTTTGTTGTGGTGACATTTTTTTGAGTATTTTCTTTCAGTTTTTACGGTGTGCTTTCCATTTTGTTTAGTGTTCTAGTTTCAATATGCTTTAGTTTACAATTTTCCTTTTTGAATAAGTGGAAATTTCACATTGAGGGGGGAACATGATCCAATGTTCCATTTCCAATTTTCTATTTGTAATGTGTGAGAAATAGATTTCAACATAATTTCCTATGTTATTCTCTGCAGTGAAATGTGATGAGGGTTGATAATAGTACTTAACACATCATGATGTGGTTGTAGGTAAACCACTTGAAAACCTTCATTTTTGGTTTGTGGTAATCCAATTCAAAACCACCAATTTCAATTCGTAGTTAACCATTTGAAAACCATACGACGAGTTTGTGATCATCCTGTAGTAAAAATCACCTAATCATTAAAGTAGGTGCAAGTTTAGAAATATGTTTCCCCCATGTTTGCAATAGGGGGGAATGTTAGGAAAATCTTATTTAGCTCTCACATTATCATTGTATTAATATTTATTTTGTATTGAGCTATAACAACTCATATATTATAATTATTATATAGTTAACATAACAATACAATTAACATATTGTTATTATAATAGCCTTGGAAATACCTTTGAGGATATTACGGTTGAAATAATATCTTAGAATATAAGAGACATCCTCCTATATATATGTAATATGTCCATATGGAAAATAATATAAAGAGCATTATTATTATGTTTCGATCTAAGTAAACTGTACCAAATTCATTATAATATGAAAGCATATTATTGGAGCTCAAAATTGCACCCATCCAAAATCAAGATGATTCAGGGATTTGAGGCAACATGGGACTATCTCCAAGTTGTGGAACCTTGCACTTGAGACAGACCTCTGGAGAAGGTTGGCTTCCTTTACTTATTTCTACTACTACAACTACTTCTACGAAGGGAAATAAAACTATGTAACTCTACTATATTATTCCAAGGGACGAGGGTGAGAAGGAGATGCATGAAATTAAAACTTACACTAAAGGGAGGTGATAACACCAGAAAGAAAGGGATGAAAACTCTCAGATGAGTGAAAATGAGGAAAAACGGAGAAAGGAAGGGCATACATGCATGCCATAGTCTAGAAAAATACTCACACACTCATTTCCATGGAACACAAAAGAAAAGAAACCCACAAGATATGTAAAACATACACAACATACCATTATTACAAAGGAAATGCAAGTAAATGTAATAAAATGTGAGCTAGGGTAGAAGATAGCCACAAAATACGACTTCCATTACTTCTACAGAATGCATAGTCAATTATAATGGTAGAAGAAGGAACCCACATGCAATGAGCCAGATCTAAGGCCTGCGAATCAAAATGAAAAGGGACACTAATTTGAATAATGATCTTGCAGTCTAAGAGGGTCCAACCTTACAAATGAGGATTATTCAACAATATATAGAAGAATGGGAGAGAAGATGAGGGAAAAGAGAAGGAAAAAGTAGATCTCTAATAATAACCACCAACACCATACAATAAATACTTGTAAATCCACCCGTAGCTCTGTCAGATCTTCCTGTAGCTATGTAGAGGAAGTTATGGTGCTTTGAAATCTTTTGCAGGGCAAGAGTAACATGCAAGACACATGGCATAACTTGATTGGTCGCGGGAGTCAGCTAATTTTCTATTGTCTTTTTCTCTGCTATGTGCCATGTGTTTATTCACCATAAGGATTCGATGTATAGCTAGTGATTTTCTATGTTTTATGTGAGGTGTACTTTATCTGAAAAGTTCCCAGAGATGGACACGTGGCGTGCTAGGATTGGCGTGGAGGTTACAGCCTTGTGCTAATTTACAAGAGTAAGAGGAAAAGGAGAAAGGATGTAGAAGAAGTTCGCTGGTGCAAACAAGAGGGTGTATGGGGAAAGGGAAGAAGGATGCATATTTACATAGGTATGAAAATGTGCAAGGAAGATTTGAAATCCCACTAAAGGAATGCGTGAGAGCTCAGGAGAAGGTGGCACACAAAGGAAGAAAAGAGAAGCACATAAAACAAGGGCACATGAAAGGGGAATGCAAAAGGGAAATTCATGAGGGGAAACGAGTGCCCACGAGGATATGCGTGGAACTCAGGAAGGAAATAAAATGTGCATAGGAGCATGCTAGGGAATTGTAAAATTGACAGGAAAGTTAGAGGCTACGTGTAAGAGGATGCACAAAAACTAGGAAAGAAGAGAGAATTTTAAGAGTGTGCGCAGAGTTAAAGAGAAGAGACTTGCACTTAGGCAAAGGAATTCCATGGGCATGCGCGATGGGATGCGTGGTGCCCATGATGGAAGAAGAAAACGTGAAAAAGGAAGCAAACTTGAAAAATGAGGAAAGGGAGGAAAGCGAGATCCCGTGAACCATATATAGAAGAAAGTGAAGGAAAGGGGAAGAAACGAGAGTGTGCGGGGGCACATGTGAAGAATCTTGACCAAGGAAATGTACCAAGGAATAAAAATAAAGGTGCGTGCAATTTGAAAACACGAAGATAGAGCCAGAATGGAATTGGAAGTTGTCAAAATAACCAAGGGGGTTATTTTGAACAAAAAATTGGCAACTTTAAAGGCCATCCTCTTGCTATATAAAGGAGATCAATATCCTTGAAGTATCTATTTGGCATAGAGTCAACTTGAAAATATGAAAACTGATCTTCAACTTGAATAATTCACCTTTGAAATCACATGAAGCACTGTCTGAACTACGCTATGAGCATTGCTACTCCCAATCATGAATATTTTCTAATTTAAAAGTTTATGAAAGTGAAAAACTATTGGATACTTCCCATAAGTTGGAACATAACCTCTACCAATGAAACCTTTAGACTTTTGAGCACATGGACTAACATCTAGAAATAACAAAAAGGCATGCATAAGAGCACATAAGGGGAAGGAAACCTAAACTACTAGTAAACAATTACACGTGAGGTGCACATGGATGAATTAAAACTACTCTAATATATGCATGATGTGGTGAGACTCCTTAATGAAAGTTCTTGAGATAAATCCCTTTGACTAGAATTGATAGTACATTTCCATAAATATGAGACAAATCAAAAGAGTTATTCTCCTTGCAATAAATGATGATATATGGCCCACTCCAAAGTGCATCAAATTTTAAATGATGTCTTAGTTTAGCTCTGTCAGCAACCCGTTTTAAGAACAGTTCACCCACTTTGAAAGCATGAGATCTAGCCTTTTTGCCAAACCACTATTTGGTTGAATTCTAATGTTGTTCTAATATGATCATGGTAGAATTCCTTAATTATTCAAGTTTAACCAATTATGTAATTCTAGTTTCTCTTTGATTTGCACCCTCAAATCCCAGCTGTTGTTCTAACTCTAGTGAAGGTAAGTCTAAAGACAAAAGAAGCCTAGATTCCTTTTCATAAACGATCTTGTAAGGTGAAGGGATGCTTACCTTCTTCACATAATTCTATCTACCTAGAGTGCATGTGATACCTTTGCACGTCACTACCTCTGGTTAATATTAATTATTCTTTTCATGATTATGATATAGTTCTTGTTAGTAGACTATGTCAGGCCATTACCTTGAGGATAGTAGTTGGAAGAAGTCTTTAAATATATTCCAAGGCTATGAGACCAATAAAAAATTGTAGCTCCAAGGAAATATTTTTAATTATCATAGATAATGGTCTGAGGTATGCCAAACCTTGTCACAAGACCTTCAAGAAAGTTAAGGATGACTAACTCAGTTGCTTCCTTGAGTATGACAAATTTTGTCCATCTGGAGAAGTAATCTATTGCTGTCAACACCCACTTGTGACCAATGCTTGAAGGAGGGTTGATCATGCCAATGAAGTCAAGAACTAATTGCAAAGAGGTTGATTCACTTGGATTGGACGGAGGGGAAGCATGGCCAACTTATTTTTTCTTGTAAAGAAGGAACATTATTTGCATTTCCTGACCCACTTGTGCACATCTGCAAACATGGTAAGCCAAAAATATCCTTCCTTAGATATTTTCATTATTGTAGACTTGGCATAGAAGTTTCCACCAAATAATCCATCGTGAAATTATTCTAACACTTTGTTAACCTGTGCGCCATCAACACATCACAATAACACATAATCAATGTTCCTTTTGAAGAGAACACCATCAATAAGTACACAAGGAATAGATTGCAGCCTCAAATGCCTTCTCGTTTCTTTGTTCAGACTAGGAGGGTATGTGCCAAAAGAGAGGAATTTTTCCATGACATCAATCTAGTTGCACACACCAATATTTTCATGTTGTTCAAATTTAGTGTGCGGGAGTTATTCATCCAAGTACAAAAAAGTGTTCTGATCATCCTACACCTATTCAAAAAGATGCTTACAGAGCGTGTTACCTTTAACTAGCTTTGTGGATTTGATAGTCACATCATACTCCATGATTTTTGTCACCCATCTAGCTCTTTTCTCACTGATTTATACTCCCATGATGAAGTCTTTCACAAAAGAATGTGAAACTAGAAATTTGACATGATTAGTGGTGAGCATAATCTTGAACTTATTTAGCATGCACATGATTTTCTATGTGACTATATTTAAATTCGTAATCCTTCAGTGTATGACTGAAGAAATCCACTGGATTCTTTAGTACTTGATCATTTTCTTGTGTTAAGACAAAAATAACACTAACATCATCTCTATATGCATAAAGGATGAAATCCATGATGGTGAAGACATGATTTTCTATGTGACTATATTTCAATTCATAATCCTTCTGTGTATGACTGAAGAAAGCCACTGGCTTCTCCAGTTCTTGATCATTTTCTTGTGTTAAGACAAAAATAACACTAACATCAGCTCCATATGCATAAAGGATGAAATCCTTAGCATAGTTAAGATTGAAAAGTGTTGGGGCATGATACATTTCTTGCTTGATATTATTGAAGCTTTATTTTCCTTCTGATGTCCACTTGAAGACTGGATCTTTATTGAGCATGGGAGTGATGGGCCTAACCAATCCTAAAAAGTTAGAACTGAATTCCTAACAAAGTTTATTTTTCCAAGGAATGATTTCAAGGCCTTCTTGTGCGTTGGAAAAGAAAGAGAGAGGATGATTGAAACTCTTTTCAAATCAATGGTAACTCCATCCTTTGAGACAACATGGCCCAAAACTTTCCTTGCACAATAATAAAGTTACATTTCTTAGGGTTAAGAGACACCCAAAATTCATTGCATCTCTCAAAGACTTTCTCTAGATGAGTGATGTGATCTGTGCATTGATTTTAAAATAGAATTATGTCATCCAAGTAAACTATGATTAATTTATTTATGTATTCTTTAAAAGTAATGTCCATTTCTCTTTGAAAAGTTCCACTTGCATTTACAAACCAAAGGCATTTTTTGATAGGAATATATTTCCCGTTTGGTTGTAAATACTGTCTTGAAATTATCCTCTTCCTTGACCATGATCTGACTGAAACCTGAGTATCCATCTAACATAGAGAACCTTTGCACACTAGCCACTATAAGAAAAATCTACTCCATAGAAGGAAAAGGATAATGATCCTTAAAGGATGTCTTGTTCAAATCTCTAAAATCAACACAAAGTCTAATTTCACCATTCTTCTTTCATACCATAATAAGATTTTCCACTCAAGTAGAGTTCTTGATAGGAAATATTGTTTTTGGCTCTATGATTTTAGATAACTCCTTCCTCATGAGGGGATCTATCTTCAGATTGACATGCCTTTACATTTGTTTGATGGGATTGATATTAGGATCAAGGTCAATGGATTTTTGAGCAACACTTGGATCAAATCCTTTGAAGCCCTCATAATACCATGAAAAGATGTCACTATGCGTTTGACACAATGAGATGAAGGCATGTTATTCTTCTTCTGTGCATACTTTACCAAGGAAAAAATATTTTTCGCATACAATAGTGACTGGCTAACAGTCTTCTTGCGTTGATTACATGCTATTTTATCCACCCTTAGAATCATAATCAAGAATGAATTTATGCTCTAAGGTGACTAATCATTTTATTCGTTTGTTTTTATTTAGTGGAATCACTTGATCACCATAGATGTCATGCAAATCAATTTGCATTTTTGAAGAAAACTCAGCTTCATTCTAGATGAATTGAACAATCTGCACATCACTATCAAATACATGCTAGATGGTTTCATTATCTGGAATGGATTTCCTGACTACCACCTTGATGTGTTGTGCATTTCCTTTGACAAAATCCTCAGCATGTGAGAATTTTGAACCAAGGGCTGCCATATGATCTGATTCTTTCTTCAAATTTCTTGGCACCACCTGTAGATTGAGAGCATCAAAGCTCTCCAAGAGGTCCCAAACTCTGTGTTTATAAGATTTCAGAAGCTTATTATTTGTTACGCACTTGTTTGTTTCCTGGTGGATGATAATGAGAATACCTTGCACTAGTGCCTCAATCTATCTTTTCTCAGCAATGAGAAGACTGTACACCGATGCCTCATACTCTGCTACATTGTTGGAGTATGCAAAATACAACATATGCATGAAAAATAATTTCTCATCCTTAAGAAATATGAGAAAAACACCTGCACCTATGCCATTTATGCTTCTAGAACCATCAAATAACATCTTCCATAGTCTAGAAGCATCATTCTTTTATTACTTGAGTGGAGTAGGTAGAGTGGAATATTCTTCAAGAATGCAATAGGTTCCAAGACTAGTTTCAATATATGTATCATAGGGATCAAATTCTAGTACTCCTTGGCCCATTCATCTAATAAAAGATCATGTATGGAAGGAGGAATATGATGCTCTTCTAAAACTAATTCATGTTCTTGGTATTTTCAGATTAGGAAATTTGACAAGAGAGGAGAAGGTTCATATGACTCAAAATGATAGGAAAATATAGGCTCAACTTGTATGGTAAATCGTATACCATACCTAGTTGTAAGGAGCATATGAGATCAATTTGATGATAAATAAGAACCCATTTTGGTAGTGAAATCTTTTGATAGGAAAATGGAAAACAAAGGAGGTAATTCAATGACTGATACATCTTGAGTTATGGTTAGATTTGGACATGCATGAAGGGTTAACTCAATATCCTTGATGAATCCTAGGATGCTAATAGTTGAGCAATAAATTTGCAAGAATCCTTTAGAGAAATGGGTATACCTAATACCTAGGATATCATTAATTTTCTTAGGCATGATAAAAGTACTGGCCCCTGAGTCAATCATGCAATTATGAACAAGATGTTTACATACTATCAAAGACATATAAAAGGGTGGTGTTTTGATAATTTTACCTACTTGCTTCTCTTTTACTTGGCATAAGTTGAAATCATCCCGAGTTCTTTGAATAAAAGGATCAACCTAAGAGAGCTGTGAAATAGCCTCATGCCACAAGTCACACTGAGATGGAATAGCCAAGGAATCCCACATTGTGATATTCACATTTTTCTTCTTAATCTGAGCAAAAAATTTTAATGGAAGGTCCATGAACTTGTTCATTTGAGGCATGTAATTCTCTTTTCTTGATTTATCTAAGATGGAGGAGGGACTTGAGGTCATGAAAAATATTGATTTATAGAGGCAAAAGGTGCACACTTAAATTAATTTGCAACCATGTTAGGAACCTCATGTACATCAGCATACATGCTATAACTATTGAGTGGATTTGCACCATCCTTCAGCTTTTAAAGTGGGTCACTTTGATTGGAAGAAGATTAAGGTTGCATGTTGGCTTCTAGAATTATCTTCTTGGCCTTGTGTTGTTAGAAAATTATGTGCGTGGTCTATTTGAATTATCCATGGATTGGTTTGTTGTGCAAAAATCATCAACCCTAAATAATATAAGGTTGTTCTCATGAATAACTTATGGAAATTCTTCACTATTAGGTTCACTCGTGATCATGGATGGCTCACAATTGGAAGTGTTTTGGATGATGAAGTCCTGCATGCATAAGGAATTTACACAACTGTACTGAATGTGTGGAAAATTACAAGGAAAACACCATTCTATCTCTTGGACCACATTATTTTATACTATAACCAATTATTTTCTTGAGAAAGGCATATGAAAGGGTCACGTAGGGGAAACAATTTGAATAGGAAGGTATGCATTATGACCCTACCATATATCATTATGTTGATTCTTCCCATACTTTTGATTTGGATATTGATTTATATAGGGCAGATGCCTCTGATTGAAACCTTGATGAGAGTTATTTGTAAAGGTTTTTTCCTGCTATTTTATATATATATGCATTTATTGGAAAAATTTCTAATCAAGGTATTCATTTCTTCATCTTCCTTTTGATTTTGGAGAGATTAGGATATGGAGGAAATGGGTTTGGAAATCTGCTTAGGAATGGGAGAAATGGAGGGTTGAGGTGCTTGAGGTAATTCAAGAAACAAAGGCATAGGTAATCTAGGGGCTATCTTACTAGCTTGAATTAGACAATTTTTTGTCGTAATGGCTATAGGATAGGAGTTAGCAAGCTGTGTAACACCCATGGATTATATCTGTTGGCTAGATTTTTTGCATAGCATCAAACCTAGGCAGTCATGAGATAAATCTCCCTCATTTAGCCGGTGAGGCTCTCGTGTCAGATTTTTCAATATAAATGTGTTTTTTATCTATCAGGGGTTTTACTTTAACAACTTAGTTCATGAACCATAACTAAGAAGTTCTGCAGCAAGTAAGCAGCTGTTTAAGAAAGGAAAATTATAGAAGAAGGAAGTAGAGGAATTACAGAGAAGAAATAAGGAAGATGTGCATCCCAATCAGTAGATAGCAGAGCTAGTTGCATGCACATAGAAGAAACTTAATAGATTTGAACACACAGAATTCTAAAGCAAAGGCAGTTCTAGATCCAGATCTAAAATAACACAAAGTTTACTTTAAAGATCTAAGATTTAAAAGCAAGAAACACAGTACGCCGTGACACAAAGTTCTCCGGAAACCTGCTTCTTTGTATTCCTCTGCAACAAGTGGCTCTCAGGGGTTCAGCACAAAGTCTAGAACACAAGATTGCTTCTCACAAATTCTGATCGATGATTAACCCGTAGGTTCTTCTCCTACTTATAGAATGTAGGAGGGAAAGTACAAATAGAAGACTCAAACTGAACTAAAGTATGAACAACAAGTAAAGATGACATTTGACAATCATCCTCAACTAACTTCTTCTTAAGTGACACATGTATCACTTAACTAATAGAAAGGTTCCACATGACTTCAAGTAATGGTTGCAAAACCAATAACTTAGAAGTTTACAATTTCATCCGGGAACATAGAAAATAGAAGAAGAAAGAAATAGAAGAAGTCATGCCAGCTGTAACATCTACATATTCTTCTTGTTCTGATATCTGATATACTTGTCGAACATATAATTCAGCATCTTTCCATCTGTTTTAGCTACTGCTTCCTTTTCTGTCCTGAATTGCAGCAATCCTTCATTCAACACTTTGCTGCATGCTTCCACTTCTTCCAAACTTGGCCCAAATCTCGCAATGTCTGCCTGCAGTGTCACCAGCCTACTGATAGAGTTCATTGTGAAAGGCTTAGTGGCTTTATCAATCCTCTTTTGCACCATCAGAAGAGAACCCTCCAGGGAATCATGCACCTCATTAGAAATAATCCGCACATATGAAGTAATACCTCCATCCACTCTTTCCTCAGTGAAAGAAATAATACTGTCCGGCAAATCTGATGTTCTACTCTCAAGCGCCTGCATCCTCTTCAGCAAAACTCTACAGATCTCCAAACGGAAAGATACTGCAAACTCTAGCTGCTTCCCCTTCTCGACTGATCCATCCAGCACAATTTGTTCTGCAACCAATACATCTCCCAGCAGCTTGTTGATCTCGGCCAAAATACTCAGGTTACTCTCTGCAACTGTATTCATTCCTTCTATGCTTTCTATCAGTTGTTTTAGTTGATTTTCTGCATCGTTCATAACCTTTAGGCGGGCTGGCACTTCCCCAAGTTGCACAGAAGCTTGACGAATAATCAGATACTTCCATTTGTCAATAGCCTTTACTTGATTGCTTGCATCTTCCATTTCCTGCATAAGATGATCACTCACCTACGCTGAAATGGGCTGAACGGAAGGTTTAGCAACCTTGGCTATGATCTCACATAATTGAGATATTTGCATCTGCAGCTCTTCTTTCTCCGCCTTTTCATTGTCAAGCCTAAGGAACAAAGCATTCAGCAACGTCTGCGTGTCCTGCTTCAATCCTTCAGTGGTAGCTTGACCGAGTGGTATTTTGGTCACCGTCACATCTTCTGCCGTGAGTTCCTCTTCTACCTTTCCTTCCGCTAGGATTGATATCTCAGCAAACTTCTCTCCCGAATCCTCGATGATCAACCTAGAAGTTGCTTTAGCAACTTTAGGCCTTCTGTCTCTTCTGCTCAGATCCTAAAGTAGCTGCAAGTCATGTTCCTTTAAGTTCATCTCTACTCTTGCTTCCGGAACCAACTGCAAAGCTAACCATTCTGAGAAATTACTTCTCGGAGAGTGAGAAGTTGCTGAGTGCACTACCATTTCCCGCTCTGCATCCTCTCCATCAGAAAGTGTCACGGTATCATGGCTGCCATCCTCTGAAACATCCAAGGACAAAGCTCTTTCAAACTCCGTCATCTGCAGATCTCCTCTGGAGCAGGTGCTGAACGAAGTGGCTGCGGAGAGAAGATGAACGTTGCTGGTTTTAATGAAGGCATAGAAGCATCTTGCTGCTGTGGTGCAATAGTTGGTGATCCACTACGTACTGGAGAAGTCGGAGTCAAAGCTATGGTCGTAGAAGTGGTCTTCTCTTTCTCTTGAGATCTTCTGTGTACTTTCAACTTCTCGGACCTTCTGCTGCTCTCTCCTTCATGCTTTCGCTTGAGGGAATCTCCTGTGTCGAAGTTTCCTGTGATTTGGTTCATCAATACTTCATCAAGGTAGTATCCCTTCGTTAGCAACTAGCTCGAAGTACTCACCAACACAGCTCTAGATCTTTCTTCTATTGTGCTGCAGCCGCCATTGCTATCTTGCAGTAGAGCTTTATCTCCTCCCATTTGATGGTAAGTGTCAAGTACCACGTTCCCATCATCTTTAAGATCCGCAGGTATCCGTGCTAGTCTAAAGTCAAATACTTGCTTTGCCGACAGCCTGCTGAAATCTTTCTTTCTGACCTCGTACTCACTTCTACACTTCATCCAGAAATCTTCTAACGAAGGCACATGTGCGTACTCCTGGGAGATTGTCTTCCTGGCTATTCCAAATGGATCGAAATTAAGCTGTGCAAGGAAGAACTCTTGCTCATACTCAGACAACATCTGTGCTTCCATTCCTCGAGCTCTGTGAATGCTGATGAAACTATAATATCCCACAGTGAGTGGGAAGAAGCCCGTAGACTTGTGCCGCTTCGACTGAAGGTCGTGTAACTCCACAAGTTACCTGCTCAGCTCCATGGCAATCAATCTGTCACTCGGGTACCTTGGCATCTTTGTTGGTTCACCTGAAAAGCTCGTAACCCTGAGGTATGTGAAATCTACAAACTGGATGAATACACTGCCAATCTTGGACACTGCTTCCCATGCTTCCTTGCTTACCCTGTGAGTCTTCAAGTCTTTGTCTAACCTGCAGATGAAATCGTAGAAGAAACCATCGTTGATCACTTTGAAGTCCTTCTCGCACGCTGGTACAGTAAGCTGTGGGTAGCACTCGAAAATGGGATCCTTGGAAAGAATACCACATCTATCCAGCTTGGAAAAGACACCCTGTGAAGCTGTAGCATACACCAAGTATGAAGTCATCTTGAAGCTAAAGGTACGCTTCACGTTCCGCAGTTGCTCACCGATGTTGCTGCTAATAATTTCCGACCAATTGATTATAGAATCAACCTTGTTGATTTCAATGGTCCTGATGAAAGCATACATCCATGTCCGGAAAGTGTAGGCATTCGCTTCACCATTCAACCTGCATAGCAATTTGACAATATCATCCGCCTCCTGCACCAAATTGGATCGTGGAAGAGTTCTCGGGAACTTGGAAGGGGATCTAGGCTTCTTCATGAACTGGCTATTCATGATGCTCACACAGTCAGCTCTATGCTTTTCCCACCTACTGTCAGCATCCTGAATGCTAATAGAAGTCACCACCTTTCGTACTGGAATCTCCAAACAATAATCGAAGAATTCCGCATCCAAACGAATTATTGTTTTTCCTGCAACATCACGCACTGATCTGGATGAAGGATGATAAGATCTAGCACACTCCATCACAAACTCTGGCAATTGGGCTGTACACGAGAAAGCTGCAGCTCGAATAATTCCACTACTTTTGACCGCACGCATGAGTGAAGTCTTTCCAGCTCTGGATCTGTCAATCAAATCAGAAAGAGGTTCTGGGCCTAGATCCATGTCTCCTATGTCTGAAAGTTTAGAAGCAATGCATGAATCCATCGTGCTCTCTTTTTCATCTCCTTTTGCCATGGCTTTATCAATCTTTGTCTGAATAATTCTTTTTCTTCTAATTTGGCCGGATTTCTTCAATACTGGTGCAGATCTGGACAATTCTTCAGATTCGGAGGATATTTGCAATGTATTGGACATTGATAAATACTCCTTTTCTTTTATAAAGCACCTGTAATGAGTTCCTGCAATTTATTCAGACAAAAATGGCCACTGGAGCATGAATAGTGAATTTAAATTATAAAAATCTGCACTTTTCAAGCCTGCTGCCCCAAAAATTGGTGTTTAATTTGCACATAAAGAGAGCATGAATCCTTTCAATCAACACCTGAGCTCCTGTAACACCTGTGAAAACAACTATCTCGACGAAGATCAACCTTCTCCAAAGCATGCGCCAAATCTGGAAGCTTTTAGCCTTTGTTAGCACTTTGTCTGTGCAAAATCCTTCCTCTAATGGGGGCGCACTTTTTCTCCTTGCTGCAATTCTTAACCTGTGAATTAAATAATTCATCCATATGGCTGCCCATGCTTATATAACCTTCATAATTCTATAATTAATAATTGCCTAACAATTAAAGGCAATTAATTAATTAAAAATCATGCTTTTCTCCTTTAAAAATAGCATGTTTAAGGACAACCATCCAATAAATTAAATTAATCCAATTTAATCCTTCACACAACACTTCACTCAAGTCTCACAGTGTGCTTTGACCATAGCCACTGAAAATAGAAATTAATTTAATGATTTAATGCTTCAAAAATCATTAAATAATGCCCAAATGGGACACACTTTTTGAGAGAAGGGGGCAGCCACTAAATAAATTAAATTTAATTAATTTTAATTTATTTCTTTTATTCCTCCTTTGACTTCTTTGACTTCCTCAAGCTTGGGCACACTTTTTGAAGGAAGAAAGATTATTTAAAATAATCAATTTAATCACTTTAATCCATCACCAAAGGGGGGCGCACTTTTTTGCACATGTAATTCTATTTTTAAGAATTTTTCCATAATGGGATTCTTTACCCTGCCAGGCAGGCACCAAAATCCCATGATCCACTTAAGTGATTTGACTTTGACAGTGGGATTCCTTTACCCTGTAAGGCAGGCACTAAAATCCCATGATTTCACTTAAGTCACTTTCCTTTTATTATATCATGGGAATTTTTACCCTGCAAGGTAGGCAATAAATTCCCACCTGCCTGCAGCCTCTATTTTTCCCACTGTAGCTTAAGTGAATTTTATAACACGGTTTTAAAGTACCCTGCCAGGCAGGTATACAATTCCCATCCTGCATGCGGCTTATATTTTTTCCCATCGCAGCTTAAATCCTTTGTTTTCTTAAAATGCGCCCATCCCCGCAGGGGCTTTTCTGTGCACGACTTCACTTTTTCCCAGTGATCCAGACCTCCGATGACGACTTCCTCCGGGCAAAATGTGCGTGTATGTTTTCCAGCTGCTCCAGGCCAAAAATCAAGCTTACTCGGCGAAGGAGTTGTTCCAGAGAAATTTTACAGAAAACAGAACGGGACACCACAAAAACACGGAAAATTGCCAAAAGTTACAAATAAAGCCGAAAACTTAAAATAAGTTAAAATCCTTCTGGTACATAGGAATAATAACATATCCGCTCATAACAGAGTTGAAACGAAGCGCAAATAGCCTCATACGGGGCTCAAAATAATTAAATACAAATTTCCCGCAGACAAATCCCGACGACAGAATAAAACAATTTTGGGCATCTGGGTATTTGGCGAAAAGGGCTAATATGGCTCTTTGGGATTATCTTGACGCAATACAAGAACTTTTAGACAATTAAAAACAAATGACCCACTATTTTAAAAGTACGAAATTTTTTCGAATTGGGTAGTCACAGATTTCAGGGTGAAATCTGAGTGACACCAATATCATAACCATAATATCAAAATTAAATGCTCTTAAGAAGTAAATAAAAATGTCTTGTGGGGTTGGCCTTAAAAGGAGTGGAATTTTGTCCCATGTCTTCTGAAATCTAAAGTTGAAGTTAGCCATTAGTTCATTGGGTTCTCTTTTTATTGTTGTGAGTTGTTCTAACAAGGAGATGTTGCCAACTTTCTCCTCAAATTGATTACAAAGTGCAGTGACAAGATCATCCAAATTGAGAATAGAGGTAGGTCTTAGGATTCTATAACAATGAAGTGATTTTCCTGTAAGTGAAGAAGCTAAGATCCTAATTGTGAAATCATATTCTATGACTAGATGAACTGAGAATACATTTTCAATGTCCTAAATTTGATTTGTAGGAGTCGTTTGATTCTCATAAGTGAAAAGAGAATGCTTTTGAGTGCATCCATTGGTATATCATGCTACACGTGAAGGACCAAAGAAATACCACTATTGAAGCTGAAAAAAGGTAGATTTATCTAATGCACCATGATTCTAATGGGTCTTAAGATTCTGGATGTGCACTCAAAATGTCTGCCAGGCGGAGGAGTGGAAATTTCTCTATGCACCAAAGATGAATATTTTTATGTGACTCTAATTATTATTCTTCTTGGGAGATAACTATAGATATTCAAAGGCCTCAATAAGGTTTGCGCGCTATCTGATTTGAATCCTTCTCATGTAAGAGGGTGCACTGATTTCTGAAATTAGTAGATCTGGATGTTGGGAGTTTCTAGATGTTTTGAAATAAGCCTCAAAAGGATGGAAATCACTAAGTCACACCGACACCTAACAATGATGAAATGTGATATTTAAATCCTTGTCCCACAAGGGATACCAAAACTATTGGAGCTCAAAATTGTACCTGTCCTAAATCAGGATGATTCAGGGATTTGAGGAAACATGAGATCAAAATCTTGGGACCTTGCACTTGAGATATACCTCCAGAGAAGGAAAAATTCTTCTACTTGTTTCTATTACGAAAACTAGTCATAAGAAGGGAAATGTAACTATCTAACTTTACAGTATGTTTCAAAGGAACTAGGGTGAGAAGGAGATGCATGAAATGAAATCCTACACTAAAGGGAGGTGATAACACTAGAAAGAAGGGGATGAATACTCTTAGATGAGTGAAAATGAGGAAAAATGGAGAAAGGAAGGGCAGACATGTGTGCCACAGTTCAGAACAACACTCACACACTCATTTCCATGGAGCAAAACAAAAAATAAACCTACAAGAGATGTAAAACATGCACATCATACTAATAATGCAAAGGAAAGGAAACTAAATCTAATAAAACATGAGTTATGTCAGAATATAGCCACAAAACACAAATTCTATAGCTTCCAAAAAATGGATAGTTGACTATAATGGCGGAAGAAGGAAATAATCCACATGCAACGATCCAAATCCGAGGCCTTCAACCCAAAATGCAAAGGAACACTACTCTGAATAATTCTCTTGCAGTCAAAGAGGGTCCAACCTTACAAATGAGCACTATTCAACAATATATAGAAGAATGGGAGAGAAGAGGAGGGAAAAGAAAGGGAAAGCTCAGATTTCCAATCATAACCACCAGTAGCATACAATAAATGCTTGTAAATCCATATGTAGCTCGGTTAGATCTTTCTGTAGCTATGTAGAGAAAGTTATGGTGATTTAAAGATCTACAGTGCAAGATGAACACGCAAGACACGTGTTGCAGCCTAATTGGTCATGGGAGTCAGCTGATTGTATGTTGGTTTTTTTCTGGAAAATGACATACATGCAAGAGCATGCTGGAGACTTGCAAAATTTCCTGGAAAGTCAGTGGGTGTGCACAAGAGGATGCATAATAACCAGGAAAGAAGATTGGATGCATAAGAGTGCGTGTGGAGGGAAAGGGAACAAATTTGCAGTTATGTAAAGGAATTCTATGGCTGCACATGATGGGATGCATGGTTCCTAGGATATAAAATAAAGTGCAAAAAGGAAGGAGACTTGAAAAATGAGGAAAGGGAGGAAAGAGAGAGCATGAAAACCATACACAACATAAAGCAAAGGAAAGGGGAAGAAAGGAGAGCATGCACATGCACATGTGAAGAACCATAGCTAAGGAAATGCACCAAGGAAGAAAACCAAAGGTGCGTGTGGCCTAAAAACATGAAGCCAAAGCTTAAATGGAAACTGTAAGTTGTCAAAATAACCAAGGGGGTTATTTTGGACAACACATATAATGAATCTTATTTATGGAAAATAAAAGACCCCAATAATTCCCCTCCTCATGTTGAGATGATACAATCTAATACCCCCAATAAGATTACTAATTTTGAAATTTTAGATCAAGCCCACCATAAGGATGCATATATAATGATAATAACGTTTGTCTTAGAAATATTTATTAAATAAACGATATAAACATATGTTCTAGCAATGTATATTTTACAAATAATATTGCTACTTATTTTTCAAATCGTAATAATATTTTAGCTAAAAAATGGTGTCTTTCGAAAAACATATACATGCATATTATCATAGTGATAGCTCTTTAGACTCTCATATTGCACATATAGATTCTATTAAAATGCAAGTATATACTTCATGTTATAGATATATCCTTCTTACTCTTACCACTATATTATGCAATGCTCATACTAAGTATACCATAATATGAAACACATTCTCAGTATGTCAGTATAACCAAATAACAATTAAAATTTATGATGAAATCTATAAGATAATTTTGACATGAGGTCAAAATCCTATGGTTATCCTTTAAGCTATTTATTAGTTGGATTGATAAAAATGGTATTCATAAATTTTAGATAAATGATATTAACTAATGATTGAAATTATTCCTTGGCATTTATGTTATCCCTATAATTGTTATGCACCTAAGTAACTAATACCTACACACATATTACTCAAATATCACTTCAAGCCACTAGGTCATACTTGTTACTCATAATTGACTAATAAAAAAACCTACTTTCATGATATAAAGAACATCTTTAGACATCTACCCACTATGTCTAATTGACATAATGTAATTTACACATCACCAAGATGTAGTCATGCATGTGAGTAGTTTTTTCTTGAGATGATGGCTTTGTCCTTCAAATCCTAAATAATAAATTTTCAAATTCACAAGCTATCTCATTTATCCTAGTGTTAATTAGGAGGGAAGACCTATTGCAATGTTAAGCTATAAAATAACATTCACACAACCCTTGTTAAAAATGTACTCAAGAAATTAAACAAAGTAACTCAACAATCTGAAAATTACATTGATAAAAACATGTCATAATAGTTATAGATATTGGATAACAATTATAGGTTGTTTACAACAGTATAAAATTTTTCTACAAGTGTAAAAAATTACCCTAAATAGAATGATAGGATTTGAAAGTACAAATTCCTGTTGGGTTTTTAATATTAAGCAATATATTAACTTAATAGAAACTTGCTAAGGACTAACAGTCATGACATATAACTTATGTTTAAAACATAAGCATGGAAGAATCCACATATTGCATTGGCAACTTGTTTATAAATTATAAGAGTGACCCAAATATGCCACCCACCTTATACAAAACAAGGTGATCTCATTAGAGATCGATTAAAATGAATAAAACGTAAGTAAAAAAATTATGTGAGTAAGAAATTCAAGTAGATTGATGATATATGATGCGAATGATATGAAGAGTCATCTCTACACATGAGCGAATGTATGTGACAGTTTATAATTCCTCTTTGAAGGTGTAATTGCTATGGATTCAAAGAAATACTGGGAGTGCTAAGTGAAATACATATTATTAATAAAGATAAGTGAATTTTCAGTGGCTTTTTTACCGAAAGGTTTTCTCAATTAAATCTTGTGTTCATTTACTTTCATGTTTATGTATGATATCTAATATCTAATTAATTATGTGATATAATTCATTATAACTTGTTCAATCATAAACTACAATCCTTGGCTTGTTTATTTTGGTGGGTATATAAATCTGTGTTATTATTTATCCCCACATTTCCTAATATGGTATCATAATTGGTGTTTATGCATGTACATTATGTTATATGTGAAATATCATCTATAGATCAATTTGAAGAAGATAAATTGAAGTTTTCAAAACCCATGAAACCCTAAATTTGAGCATCAATGGATTTTCCAAAGACTTTAGGCTCAAAACTATAATTCCCTATGAACTTAATTGATGTTGGAAATTTTGAAAGTTTAAATTAAGTGTGGAAGCTCAAAATCAAGTGTGTAATTGTGTTCATTTCTTCCATAACCTTCTGAGTGATTAAAATTTTGTTTTTTTCTCATCTGCAACCTTCTTTATAGTTTTCCAATCTTTTAAAACTTTCTGCTATGTTTGTGCAACATTTCTAAGCCTTGCACGACTTATTTAAGTGTTATGGAAATTTTCCTTAGTTATGTCACTTTTTAAAGTGTTACATGACTTATTTGTGTCTTACACGACTTTTTTAAGTTCTACGTGGATTTTCCTTAGTTCTGTAACTTATTAATTTGTTCGTGACTTATTTAAGTGTTGCATTTTTTTCCTTTTCTCTGCATCTCTCTACTTTGTTACGTGGCTTATTTGCTTGATGTGTAGTATTTTTTTTGTTGCACAAAATTTTCTTCAGTCCACATAATTTTCCTTTATTGTGTGGAACCTTGTTTGTTGCATGTTTTTTTTTCTTATTATGTGAAACTCTTATGTTTCACGCCTTTTTAGAAAAATCCTTTCTTCCACAGACTCTATTTGGTTTGAAAAATTTCCTTTGTTTTGCGGATATTTCCAAAATACTTTGTTCCACAATTTTTTTCCACTTTACTTTATTCCACGACTTTTAACTTATTTTTCGGCAGAACACTAAAGGTGCAAAAATCCACAAAATATTGTTTTTTCTGCGGATTTTAAAATTTTAAAAAGATTTATTGTATTATCTATTTCCTTGTCGCTTCTCACATCTTTTTATGTGTTTTACAACCTCCCTTCTTGGCTCTCATAACTTGTTTGAGTGTGTTTATTAAGTTTCAAATCTACAAAATTTTATTTTCTTCTAATCGTTATCTGCATTGTTAAAACCCACATAACGCTAATTCTTCCAAATTTACTAAGTTTATAAAATATAGCTAGTTCATAAAATTTATCTATGGTAAATCTCATTTGTTAAATGGTACCAACTATAGTATTTGGAGATTTAGGATTAAATCCATATTTATGGCAAGAAATATTTGGGATCTAGTTAGTGGTGTTGAAAAGAGACCCACTAGGAGATACACTACACCTGAAAGCTGAGCATCTTCTCCAAAAAATCCCAATAGACCATGCCCATCTTATTATAAAGCTTCAAATATAAATTTTTGTTACATATAGGACATATGGAGTCTTGAGATGATGCATGAATTCAATTGTAAATTATGTATGAAGGTAGTCATCTTTCTAAGATAATAAAACTAATCATGGAACTATTTACAACTCTAATGAAAAGATAGTCAATTATCTAGCTAATATTAAGAACATTAAGGCTCACTTAGATGGATTTATTTATGAATTATTTCAAGATAAGTTGTTGTATTTTATTATTCAGACTAACATACAAGAAAAATTCAAAAATTATATTTCTATTTTGAATTATAAGTATCAAAATGAATATGATTTACTTGATTTAGATACCTTGTATTCTCTACCCATTCAAGAAGAAATACTAATGGATAACTTTGAATCAACAGAGAATGCTTATCAGGAATTATTCTCCCAAAATTAGATATCATCTAAAAATAAGAATAAAAAAAATACTAATCAAAAAGCCTACTTTAAATTTAAGTTCAATCATAAGAATAATCAAAAGTTCAAGTTTGCGTTTGATGGCACATGTACCAAATGTGATAAATTTGGTTATAAAAAATTTGTTTTTTTTTCTATAGTTAATAAGGTTTATAATAACGTTAAAAATAAGAACTTTAACAATAAAATGAAGAAGAATAAAAATCAAAATCAATCTAAAAATCAAGCTAATAATGCTAAGAAAACTATTGCTCTTTATACTACTCTTTCAGACTCTAATGTTAATGAATGGATTCTAGATAGTGGTGCATCTAGACATATGACATATATTCATGAAATTATTTATGATGTTATAGAATTTCATGAGAATATATATCTAGGTGATAATTCTGTCATTAGGTTTAAATGTTGTGGTAATGTTAAGTTAGAAAATGTAACCATTAGTAATGATTTATTTGTGTGTAATTTATAGAAATGCCTTTTATGTTGTTCTCAACTAACTAGAGAAAAATGAAAAGTTGTGTTATTAAAAGATAAATGGTATGAAAAGAATGATCGTGGTAAGATTATTGATGCTGGTTTTTAGAAGAAAGAGTTGTATATCTTTGAGGAATTTGTTGCTTAATATTTCCTTTATTATTATTCTTGTAATGTTGTTCAATTATGACATGAAATACTTTGGCATGTGAAATTTAAATTTTTTTCTGAAATATCTTGCTTTAACCTTGTTATAGGTCTCCCTAAGTTGAAATCAGACCACGGATCTTGTGAAAGTTACTTGCATGGTAAGCAACATGTTTAACCATTTTATAAAAATCATGAGTCTAATTCCTCTAGCTTGCTTGAGTTAATCCATAGTGATGTAGGAGGTCCTTTAGAAGTTCCTTATATTTTTGGAACTTTGTATGTTGTTAGCTTCATTGAATAATTTTCTAAAATGACTTGGTCTTATTACATTAAGAAATAATCTAAAGTTATGTCTAAGTTTCAATAATTTAAAACCTTAGTTGAAAAAATGGCTAATAAGAAAATAAAGAGAATCAAAATTGATAATGGAGGTAAATATGTCAATAAGAAATTTGATGAGTTTTGTGTGTCTCGTGGAATTCAAAGAGAGTTATCAACTCCATATTCCCCACAAAAATGGAATAGATGAAAGGAAGAATAAAACAATCATATAAATGGATATGACCATTATTCATGCTTCTAATGTGCCTAAGTTTCTTTGGGATGAAGCCATGAAAACTATTTTTCATATCCTAAATATATTTCCTACTAAAGATTTGCATCAAACTACACCTCATGAAGTCTATACCAAACAAAAACATGATATATCTCATTTACAGATATTTGGTAGTCCTGCATCCCTTCTCATTCCTAAAATTAAAAGGCAAAAACTTGATCCTACCTCCTATTCTTGCATTTTTTGGGTATAGTAGTCACACAAAAGGATTAAGAGTGTATGATCTAGTAAAACATGTGATTATAGAGAATAAGAACTTTCATGTTCTAGAGCAACCATTTTCTGAATCTTCCTCTCTTCCCTCCTCTGCATTTCTTGAATATGAAACTCTTTAATTGGATAATCCTTCTTTAGACAGTATGGAAACTGATTTCCAAGAGGCTAATCATCCTTCTTCCAATATGATGGATGTATATATTGAGGGGGAGTCTTCCCAATCTATGTCTCAATCTAAAATTCCTAAATGGGCTGAAAATCCGATTTCTAATTATCAACCTAATAATATGAGAAAGATGATCTGCATTCAATATTCTTATCATGCCTTGTCAACTTTGTATGAGGTTAAACCTCAATATTTTGAAGAAGTGAGACTAGATGAAAGGTGGATTAATGTTATGAAATCCAAATACAATGCTCTAATAAAAAAATAAACTTGGGAATTAGTCCTTCCTCCTCATAAAATAAGCATTGTAGGATCTAGATGGTTGTATACAGTTAAGTATAAATCTGCTGACAAGATTGAAAAATTCAAGACACGATTAGTTTTTAGAGGGTTTAATCATAAAATTGGTTTAGATTATGTTGAAACATTTTCTCTTGTTTCTAAAATGAGAACTGTTATAATTCTTCTAGCTCTATTTTCTCAACATGGATGGGAGATTCACTAAATGGATGTGAAAAATTATTTTTTAAATGGTGATTTGAAGTAAAAAATTTACATGCATCAACCTAGAGGGTTTGAAGAACCTGTAAGGAATTATATTTGTGTAAGATTTAAAAATATATGTATGGTCTTAAACAAGATCTTATAGCTTGGTATTGTTACCATATGGATTTTCACGCATGCAAATGACATGCAATAGTGTGGGAACGAAGTCCCTCCTCAATGAAGGTGAGGTTGCCTTTATTGAAAAGCAAAACTGTATTTACATCTATACATTCAAAATTGTATGTGGGGGGTGTTTTAGAACATCAATGTAAAGAAAAGTGAATGAAGGAGATGTAATGGAATGAAGGAAAGGAGTGGAATGGAATGAACTGAAAGAACATACAAGAGTTAGGTAAAAATAGAGCCTAATATTGCATGAAGAGGAAATATGAATAACCAACACAAATAAAACGGAGTTTGAGTTATCCAAACAAGAACATGTAAAAGGGAACACACATGAGCAAGTAGATAATCAGAGCTTGATCACTATGAACTAGAACAGCTGATTAATAACGTTGACAATAAGATCAAAGATAATATTTGCATGCAAGATTCAAACACCTAACATCTAATGAACATAAGAACATCAAATGTTACAAGAGACAATAAATGAGACACAAAGTTCGTATTTCATTAACTCCAAAATGTTTTTCACAAAAGAACACAAAGTTTCTTCCTGAAACAAAGCTTGCACAAAAGTATTTTCTTCTCCTCTCTTAAAGTCACCCTTTACAAATGAGCCCCTCACTTCCTTTTATAACCCCAAAGTTGGTTACAAAGTAGTTAGGGTTTTACATGATCATTAAATAAGGCACTTAAGTGACCTTTGAATTTTTCAACAGCTTTATTAAAGACAAACCAAAAATAGAAATTACTTAAAATATCCTTTGTTTCCCGAAAACAAATAACAACACCTTTTAAAATATACAATAATAACCAATGCCTTATCCATTGAAATGGGGTCCACCTATCTCAAGCGTATGAGAAATGGACTCTCCCACTTCGTTAGATACCAAGAAAATCAACTCCCTGAACCACCGGTGAAATTAGGATCTGCCGCTTTTGCCAATTGAAAGGATCTAAACCTTCCTAAAGTTTCAAACATCTTTTTTTCTTTTGGGGGTTCACTTGGTTGAAGAATAGCCTCAAAAAATACCTGTAATTCAAGAATTCTACTTAGCATATCATTTAAGTTAACAATTTTGGATTGAGATTTCTCAAATAAGTTCTTTAATTTCATGCACCGCTCTATGGAAACTGACAAGAAATTGTTGGCGGGAGTGTACATGTCCTTAAACAATTGTGAAATTTTTTCTTCCACCTGCTCCGATGAACACCTTTGATTATGCCCATTTATGAGGTTACAAGGAATCTCAGCCATGAATTCTTGAATAAAGGAGAGTGAAGTGAATGCTTCATTGCACATGATTTCATAATGGATCATAGAATCCTCAAGAAGAATTTTTCTCAATTTGAGATGTAGACACCAAAGAAAACGTGTCCCTCGATGTTCAAATTCGATAATTCCTTCAATAGCTAAAACTGAAGATTCCATACTTGTCATCTCCTGTAAACTGGGAAATATCTCATCCAAATTTGATATATTAAAAACAAAATTTTCTTTGAAAGAAAGAATTGGATCAAGATACGCACTGACATCTTCATGAAGCTTAACCGCGGTCTTGATCGTCCCCTAGCCTAAAATGAGAATCTCTGAAAGCCAAGTTTTAGTGACATGGCCCAATGTGTTTATTTCCTTTGACAAATTGAGAGTATCTTCATCTGGGGCAGCCACTACATCAGGTACTGGGAAGGTGGATGATATGGGATTTATCAAATGTTGAACATATTCCACCAATTGATTCTTTTCAGCCTTGAGTTGAGAGTTTTGAGACTTGTATTTCTCAAGTCTCTTTAGCACAATATCAATTGAATCTCAAGCCATCGCCATGTCACTTTCTAATGTAGATCTTACAAGTCCCAGTTTGGAAACTTCATAGTCAGCAGGAATCATAGCATCGTGCTCTTTATCCACTTGTGGAATGGAAAGGTCTGCAAATTTTTTTCCATCATTATCCACCATTATTCGAGAAAGAACCTTAGGATTCTTAGGAATGACATCATTCGAAAGTTTGAAAATGGCATAAAAAGAAATGTCAACTGGATTGACAACTCTCTTTCTTTTCTTCACTTCGGAATTAAACCAGGAAGGAGTATCATTCACTATTTTAGCATATAGAATCCTAGAGTTTGAATCAATATTCTCATTATTTATGACATCATGATATCCTTCTTGAATCCTATCTATGACCTTGATTTAAGGAGACACAACTTCAATATCCACTTCCTGATTATTCAGGAGATTTTGGGAAATCCATTCATGAACTACATGCTCTGAAGTGTTTTATATTTGAATTACCTACACCTGAGTGGATGCTTCTTTGAAACAT
This sequence comes from Taxus chinensis, assembly GCA_019776745.2. NCBI lineage: Eukaryota > Viridiplantae > Streptophyta > Pinopsida > Cupressales > Taxaceae > Taxus > Taxus chinensis. The sequence continues at coordinate 573,607,006 of CM034146.1, forward strand.
GGCTGAGGATCATTTGCTACTAGCTTCTGAGCACTATTAATGATGTGGGTAGAAGAATCTCTACTCGAGGTAGAAAATATGGACACAGGCTCTCTTCCTTCTTCGGGGTTAGGATCTTTAGATCTTTCTCCTTGTGACACATTACTTGGTGAAGTGGATTTCGTAAACCACTCCTTTCTTGCTTATTGTGTATGATTAGATGGTAATGAGGTTGATCGAGAAGAGACTTTAGTCGAATGGAGGCCCCCTCATATAGGAAAATTTTGTGATCCTGCAACGTGATCTGAAATTGATTGCAATTTGGCAAGTTCTTTGTCATACCAAGATATACTTCTTTTAATAATTAGTTGGTTCTTTCCATCAAGAGAAAATTCATCTCTTTTGGTCCAGTCGATTCGAGGAAATGGGGTAAAAGCAACGACATCATATGAGGGATCGACGACATCCTCATCATCATTTATGAATGAATTGGGAGGACTCCTGATGTGGAAGGCATTGATCTGAGCAAGTGTTAGGCGAGAGTACTCCTGTCTTCTTACCTCATGTTCATCCGAACAAGTAGCCTAGAAATATTCCATGGTAGGATTATGTTGGTACTTTGATCCCAGAATCTTTTGCATATATCCATTGATATGAAACTAGGACCTCTTCACATATGGATGAATGGTTATGAGAGTGAACTATTTTTCCATGAGTTGTGCACTGAAAAGATTTGGACATTGGTATTCCCCGATTTGAATTGGGAAATGAATTCTTGAATGGTGCTTGTCACTAAGAAGGTAGTGAACTTGGAATAATTATTGCGCCAGCTCCATTAATTCCCATCTGTCACTGACGTACTTAGGAAGTTTCCATGGGGTACCAGCAAAGCCACTCACGCGAATGTAGGAAAAAGATGAAAATTGAATAATCCAAGTTCCCCATTGGGAAATGACACTCATGGCTTCTTTAGAAAACCTTTCCTCAGTATTCTGATTCACGTTCCGGATCACACGTAAGGTGAATGCATTGTTGACTCTTATAAAATGGTGAGAACTATTTTTTAAACTGAGTTGAGGGTAATAATGAAAAACACTGTTCGATGGACCCATGACTCCTCTCGTTTCAAGTCTCGAAAATAGCTTTCTTCTTGCTACCACATAAGTCAAATACGATGTCATGTAGAAGCATCTAGTCATCTTAACTTCTATCAATTATTTGTGAAGGTTGTTACTAATGATGGTGGCCCAATCCATAAAACTCTTTCTTGGCTAGGATGATACAGATAAATTGGTACATCCATGGGTGGAAAATCCTAGCAGAAGGTAGACCGAAAACTCGACTTAGGAGAGTGATCATGTCTCCAATTTCTTCCACGAACTCAACGCGGTAAATTTCTTTGCGAAGCATTTCAATTCAAGGTATCTTGGTTATTAACTAGTTGTTGTTAACCATCTTGCTCCATCTTAGGGGGTTTTCATCCAAGAATTCTTGTGCTGACTGGCGAGTGATATCCACATTCTCGAGAAAGTTGGGTATGCTGAGAAATTCCTCAATGTTCTCTAGTGTGATTAAGAGGAAAGGCTTGCAATTATCTTTAAAAATTCCTTATCTCTCAAGGTCATAATGCTCTGCACAAGCAATAACCAATTCTGGATACTGCACCGAGACAGGAAATGCTACTGCTTGGGGTAGACCACTATGGTAAAGTCTATATGAGAAAATGGTTTTACCTTCACTTTTCACCTGCTCGTAGAACTGTTGTACGTTGATGTGACCCAGATTTGTACCAGTGATGTTGTCATATATTGACTTAATGGAACTGGGAGGGATAATTCCTTTAAATTCATATTTCAGGGCGGATTTGTTTGATTTCTCCACTAGCTTTCTTGATCTCCTCGTAGATTTGAATTTTTCAGCCATTATGAATTTTACAAAAGAACGACTCAGGCACGCAAGACAATGCAAACGGGGCCGGGTCTCAGTCTCCAAAAACCCGTCGATGCAAGAAAAATATGTTCAGTTATATTATTATTATTATTATTTTAAAATAATAATAATAATAATAATGACAATAACTTGATTAGGTTACAATTTCTGATTCTGGTAATGATTATTTATTTTTAATTTAAAATAAACAAAGTCGCCTGATTTTAATATCCTGATATTTTATTTTTTTTACTTCTCTGGTGCATGAATTCTCCTGAGAACACGTGATTCCTTGTGGCGGAAATGGGAAATATTTAATGTTCTTCTTTGCAAAATTTATTATTTTCTTCCCCAAGGCGTGTAAACTCGTTCTTTGCTATTGATGCATGGTTTCTCCTTCCAAGTCATGGACTGTGAAAATAGTTTGCTGTCCTATTTTGGACTGTCCCTTTTTTAAAACCTGCACATTTTTTTCCTTTCTCCTTTCCATGTGGATTCCTCCTAGGCTGGGTGCATGGATTTTCTTGGAGAATGCATGGAAAGATTTTTTTATTTCCTGAACTATTCTAAAAATTTTGCTCTCTCCTCCCAAGGTGTGTGGTGGTTTCCTTTGCTGGGTGCGACCTGCTTTTAATATTTTTAAAACTGTTCTTTGGACAATGCATGGAAAATTTTGTTTTGTCTTATGCTCACACTTCTTTCTATCTTTTCCCCCCAAGGCGTGGGCTATGGAAAAGTGTTTGGGATTTGGTTTTCTCCCCCACATGGTCTCCTGCTCCTTCTTTCTCCTAGGCACGGATTCTGCTGCAAAAAAAAAAAAAAGCTAAAGCAAAATGCATGGAATTCTACTCCATGCATGGGAAATGATCTTTTGCTATCCCCCAAGGCGTTGGAAATTGCTGTCTTTTTCTCTTCCAAGGCGTGGATTCTCCTTTCTATGCATGGTGATCTTCTCTACTTCTAGTTCTTTAATGTTTCTCTCTCCTTGGCATTGGAAAATTTTTCTCCTCTAACTTCAAATCAATTTTTCTGTCCTCCTTTCCTTTGCATGCATGGGAGCTTCTTTCTTTGGCATGGAAAAACTCCTTTCTCTCTCCACACGAACTGCCTGACTTGGGCATGGGATTTTTAAAACTATTCTTTCCTTCAACTAGGCGCATGGAGATTTCTTTTTTTATTTCTTTTCCTTTTCTCTCTCTCCCTGTGTGGATTCTCCTTTGCTATTTTAAATTTTTTGGACTATTTCCTCAAAAAACGTGGTGAATGTTTTGGTTGTTCCTACGTGGAGAATGTTTGGAGGATGTTTGGGTAACAAAAATATTTAAAAATTCCCCTGCCAATGCGTGGAAAGAAAATTTGTCTTTTTGCTGTCCTTTTTCTCCCTCAAGGCATGGAAATTTTCTCTGTAATACAAAAATCCTCTTACTTGGCATTCGCAGTATTGTGGGATGTGAAAAAATATTATGTCCTTCAGAAGAAATAAGAAACAAAGCTTCACACGACTCTTTCCAACGAGTTTGATGGAGGAAGTTATGAGAAATAATCCGACTTCCTCTCTTCCCGAGTAGTGGAATTAAGTGCCATGGGGAAATGGGGAAAGCAACGACCAATTACCAATGGGAATGACAAAGTGGATTGACAATCCCTGTTCAATTTCCCCATGTGGGAAATTGGGAGATTTCCTGTCCGTTAGCCAATCCATGATTTGGCAATGGAGAAAATCCCACAAATGGGAAATTAAAAGAAAATTGCTAGGAAATGGGAAATCTGGGTTTGGGAAGCCAAATCGGCATTCCCGGTAGTTGGAAGCATAAGCTTACTTCCCCAACAATTAAAATTTGTCAAATGAACTTTTAATTAACATTTAGTTAATTAAATACTCTCAAGTTATTTTAAAAATTAATTTTATCAAACAAGGAGCAATTAATTAATTAACTATTAATTAATTAATTTTAATGTATTTTAATGTGATTTAAAGCCTGGCAGGAAGAGTTCTCACCCGAAAAGGATGAAATGAAGACCGAAATAATCACAAAAATGAGATGGTCATCATGAGGGTGATAAACCACATGAAGTAACACTTTTGGAAAATTTCAAAATTTTCATTTTTTTTTATAATTTTGCAAAGTCAAAATTAGCTGATAACATGTATGAATCATTTATAGTTACATTTTAAAAAGTAAATATTTTCCCGGTCTAATGGCCCCTACTCTCATCCATGTTCATGTTCTCTTCCCTAACCCTAGATTCCCTAGCGATGGCTCTGGCTACATTAGTGCAATGATAGGTAATATAGGGTCTTGTGCAAACCCACAGTCCATATGTGGTTCGATTGGATTGGTCAGCCATTTGGGTGGGTTTTGAAAGCTGGTGATTGTAGTGATGGTTTTAAGACATTTTTGGAGCAAGGCGTGTCAAATCCTTCCCTTGCATAGTTTGGTCTCGTGGTTTTAGCAAATCCTAGTCTGGGTAGAGGTGCTTCGGGGATGATTGGTGTGTTGGGCTCCCTTGTTCCTTATCTTGAATTTATTCTGGCCTTCGCTTCATTAGCCTTGTCTCCTTCAGTATAGGTTGCGGGTGGTGGCGTGGATGGTGCTGGTGGTTTTGACGATGTTCCTGGTGAGGCCAAGTTTGCAAGTGTAGGAGGTGGTAGGGATTCTTTTGGCCCAAACAGGGGGGTTGAAATCCTTCTTCTCTACGGCCAAAAGTGGGTGTAGACCTCTGTCTAAACCCATGGCCTACGTTAAACTGACTCCTAAGGTTTTATTCACAGAAGATGTGTCTAAGACTATTGAATATTTTCAAATGAGAGGCCCGATTTACAGGTTCAGTGATGGCTTCCCCTGGGCTTCCTGCTCTCCATAATTGGATTTCTGAACAATGGTGCCCCCTCATTAAAGGTAAAGTTAATATTGATCCTTCTACCCATGGAATTTTTGTTGCATTTTTTGATAGCTCCTCTCATAAGGAGATCATTTTTGGGAAAATTTGGGACCTCCAATTGTATCTCCTTCTCATGAAACCGTGGTTTCCTTAGTTTAATACTTTAGTTGAAACATTTAATACCAGACCTGTTTGGGTTAGGTTACCTTATCTACCCCTGTACTTATGAAGCGAGGAGTGTTTCAGAGCTATGGGTGACATGTTGGGTAAATTCCTTACTACTGATCCCAAAACTGATTCCTTTGATCACACCACTTTTTCCCGAATTCTGGTGGATATGGACATAACTGCTGACTTTCCAGCCACTATGGAACTCTCTGTCAAGGACTCAATATGGACTCAAAATTTGGATTATAAAGGGTTCCCATTTAGATGCAGATCTTTCTCTTCTTTGGGACATCTAGCTGCTGATTGCCAAATGGTTAAAAAATATTAAAGGAAGGGTTTCATGGTGGAAGTATTTTAATCCAGACAATCTTGTGGTCTATGGAATTGAGGAAAATGATTCAGAAAATGTTTCAGTTAGGCTTAATGTTGAACTGGAGGAAAAATTGTGTGAGGATGCTCTTTCACCCACTATTTTAGCTAAGTTATCAAATCATATGGTGGGTAAGAGTGATTCCTCCTCACCCCGATCTCTGAGTCTCAAGAAAAATCAAAATAATTTTAACAAGGAGTTTCTTGAAATTTAGCTACCTATCCACCCAGATGAGGATGTGGATCCTAATGTAGGTGAAGGTTGGAAGGTGGTAAACAACAAAAAGAAAGGTAAATTTGCATGATCTCTTACAAAGATGAGACTTAGGTCTCAAAGAGGGACTCACCAAGGTTGTTAGGTTTTCTCCTTGTGGGAGGTCAAGCCTCTTTGTCTTCCTACTTAGGATTCCTCTCTTCTTCTGGTGCTTCCTCTTTTGGGATTTTTGTTTGTCTGTTTGTCTTCTTTAGGCCTGGCTAGACCTTTTTCCATGTTGGTTTCAACTTTGTGCCATGATGCCTATCTTTCATTATGTACAGGGTTCCCAATCCCTTCAAAATCTATTTTTTACCTTATCTATTAAAAAATATAGCTTGGTATGTTTAGATAAATAGTTTCTTTCAAAAGTCTTAGTTTTAAAAATTGTTTTGCTGATAATGATTTATTAGCTAAAATCTTAAAACAATCGTATCATTATTATTGTCTTATATGTTGATGATATCTTGATTACTAGTAGTGATAAGAATCTAATTCTTAGAATCAAAGAGAAGCCAAGACAACATTTTGAAATGACTGGTTTATGAATGTTAAATTATTTACTAGGCATAGTTATTTGTAAAAATAAAAAATATATTGTTTCATCTAAAGCAAAATATGTTTCTAACCCTATTAGAAGATTTAAAATGATTGATGTTAAGATTGTATCTATTCTTATGGAATTTGGAGTTAAATTAGATCCAAAACTTTCTTGTGATAAATTTAATCCTACTTTATATAGATAACTTGTTGGTAGTTTGATTTATTTAACCATCAATAGGCCTAATATATCATATGCAGTTGGAATTTTTTTTATATTCATTTAGGATCCTTAAGAGGACCATTGGAAAATTGCAAAAAGGATCCTAAGGTATATCAAATGTACAATTAATTATGGTTTGTATTATTCTTCTTGTGATGATGCAAATTTATTTGGTTATTGTGATTCAAACCATGATGGTGATATTATGGATAGAAAACCTAATTCTAGATATGTTTTCAAGTTGGGTGTAGGTGCAATCACTTGAAGTAACAAGAAGCAACCAATAATATCTATCTATTCTACTAAAGAAAATTATAAAAGTGCTATGGAAGCAAAAAAGGAAGATATGTGGCTGAAAATATTATTGGAAGAAATTCATATGGGCATCAAAGGAAGTAGTCTTCTTCTATGTGACAACCAAATTTTCATTTCTCTTGCAAAAAATCCAATTCAACATCAAAGAACTAAGCATATTTAGATTCATATGCACTTCATTTAGGAGAAAGTTCTGAATGGTGACTCCACCTCTGAATCAAAGGAGCTAGACTCAAATGGTCATGTGAATGACATTGATCTTCACCTCTGAATTATATGAGCTAAGAAATTTCATAATTTCCATTGAGGGGGAAATAAGGAGGAATGAGCATGTTTTGCATTTTTTTTACAATACCACCTCTTAATGACCTAATTGTGCTAATTGTAAAATCCCTATACTATTTCCATTTTGTTTGATTAAATTATCACTTTATGTGAGTTTACTTGTAATACCCAATGAAGCAATAGATATGAGAAATTATTATTTTATAAAAGAATCCATTTCTTATGTAATATTTCATATGTAATCACTTTACCTTGAGAATTATTGTTTTTCCGTGTGTACTATGGTTTTTATAAAATATGTGGAATACTTGCTTTATGTTGTAGATTCTTGAAGTACAAAAAATAATAAATTAGTGTACCATGGATTTTCTAAAACCCGCGTAACACCTGCATTGGTTTGTGACTTGTTTAAGTCTACGAGATACTTCAATAGTGTACTATGGAGTTATAAAACCCACATAACTCTAAGGTAGTGTACCGCAGAGTTACAAAATCTACAAAAAATTATTTTATTGCATGCTAGCCTAAATCAATTAGATGATTTATGGATTGTAATTCCTTTTGTACAAAAATGTGACTTGGCATGTGTTATTTGGAACAATCCGCTATATATTTACATTCTGGCCTAAAATATTCATGTGATGATTTATGAATTGCAATTACTTTTGTATAAAAAGGAAAATTTTCATGTTTCCCTACTTAACATTAAGGGGGAGTGTTGGTTTTTTAATATTAAGAGGAATTTGAATTAATAAAAACCCATCAAAGAATAATGTTCATGTCATATAACTTATTTTTAAAACATAAGCATGGTGGATTCCACATACTACATCGACAATATTTTTAAATTATAAGAGTGACCCAAAAATAGGCCACCCAATTTCTATAAAATAAGGTGATATCATTAGAGATCGGTTATAAAAAATAACAAGAAAGTTGGAAACTTATGCAAGTAAGAAATGCAAGAAGATTGATGATAAATGATGTGAATGGTGTGAATATTCATCTCTACACATGAGCAAATGTATGAAGATAGTTTGTAATCCCTATCTTGAGAGGTGTAACTGCAAGTGGATCTTAAGGAAATAGTGGGAGTGCTTGGGTGAAATACATATTCTCAATAAAGATAAGTGAATCTCAATGGGTTTTTTACCTTTCATGGTTTTCCCACTTATATCATGTGTCACTGTGTTCATTTACTTTCATGGTTTCATGTATGAAATTTAATATCTAATGTCAATCTATAATATAATTCATCTATAATCTATGCTTTAATGAACTACATTTCATAAACTATAATTCTTCGGTAATTTATTGTGGTGGATCTATAAATATTGTAACATTATTTATCCCCTAAATTTCCTATTAAAACTAAGTCGGTTGAGTAAGAAACCGATCCTTGTGTAAGTAAAACAAAGTATCTTTGGTCATCCTAATAAACCCTAGTGCCCTATCTCCTTTGGGACTAATGCTGAATTAATCTATATGCATAGGGTAGTCTCAATTCCTTCTCCATTATTTAATTCCGCCCTCAATGTGCAATATGATTTGCAAGTGACCATCTGATAGACAAGTACAAATTCCTCAAATTGTGTCCATGTGCACCTATGATACATCTTCCCATATTGTTGCACATTGTTCTTTCCTTAAGAAAAAATGGAGACATCTGTCTCCCTAATTACCAAGCTTCTGTATCTAATCTCATGTGTACTTCCATCCTCTCTAGTGTACACATGTAACATTGTATGTGTCACCACACAATGCTCTTTCTTCACCATCCTAGTGCATAATCATAGTGTAAGATTTGGCAGTGCTCCTTTTTCTTCGAACAACCTTTAGCTGGTTCAAGAATGTGTATTTTTCTCTTCCATCATTATAACATAACTATATCAGTTTGTAGCCAAGGTCCTTTCCCAGTACAATATATGGCATGCATCCAGTCAGATATGAATGTTGAGAAAAAATTCTATGTCGCATAGGAATGCCAGCTTGAACCTCCGTTTGTTTTATCAAATGCCAAGTCACTCATATCTAGGCATTTGGACAGTGATCCTGCGCTCCGTATACCCAAGGTTCCGTGCCATCTCCACAAACATTTCATAATTGTAGAGGATAGTTTCCACTATCAACTGCCACTAGTTGCAGCATTTCCTTTGGTCATATGCACCTAAAGTCAAAAAAATGTGTCACCTCTCTTGAGGTGACTAGGATCCCTATCTCCCGTAACCTTCAAAACTCTCCTCACCACAATCAATAGCTATCTCCTTTTCAAGGTTCAATAGTGTGGTAGTATTGATGCCACACTCTACTTCTTCCACTTGTGTGATAGAAATGAATTATCAACCATCCACACAACTATAAACATGAAATAAAAGATAAATAAGGGTTATAGATATTTACATGTGGTGTGAGTGATTAGTGTATTGATAATCTCTAGAGAAACCAAAACTAAGAGAGAATATTTGTGGGTGGAGAAGTGAATTTTCAAGAAGAATACCTCTAGTCCTATCTCGTTATGGTGACCCAAATGTAAAAGGGAAAGCTCCAAAACCTCAAACCTAACATGTAGATGCTCGTATGTGCACTCCCTTGCTCCAATGTGCCACTAGTTCTTTGCCACCGCTGAGACTTAACGATTGATTCCTACTGCACATGAAAAAAAAGGAACCAACTTCACACACACACACACACACACACACACACACACACACACACACACACACACACACACTCACTCTGCACACTCTAGGCATATTAGTACACACTCTTCTTTTGTCTACATCTTGGTGTAAGCTGATCTCATCTTTGATTACCCATCGCAATCCTTTGATGTACAAAGCTACATGCATATAGATCCATTGTAAACTATGACATAGCTCAGGGAACCTTATTGATCCTAGGGGGTAGAATGACAATAAAGTATGACTCTTTCAGGAATAATAGCTCATTATGTCACAAGAATCTGCATGACTTAAAAGTAGTGAAAGATCCAAGTAATGACAATCACCAAGCAAGAATTTTCTTTTTAATGATGGAAACAAGTGTCACATGACCTTTCAATAGAGCTTCTGCAACCTCATCAAAAAAAGAAATGATAGGATGACTATTGTATATTGGAAAACATAGTCATATCTATCTAAATATTATGGTATAGCCCACTTGACCAAGTATGATCACATCCCAATCCTACTAGGCCCCTCGAGGAAACTACTTAGAATGACAATGCATTAGAAAACTGTACATGAGAGAAAAGTTTAGCAAGCCTTAAAAATTAGGTATATATGTATGTACTAGCCGAATATCACCACATGTCACAATAGTGAAACCCAAGATGTGAAATGGCTGAAATCAGAAGTAGATGCTAGAAATGAAGTAATAGTGCAAGTGGAGGAAAGAAATAATGAACCCCAACAAATGAAATATACGTACCTCATACTTACCTTATGATTTAGATTGAATTTCCTATTGTGGGCACAATGGTTATCTATAAAACAAAAAGAAAGATTAAAAATAAACACTAGAAGATAATTAACAAAATATGACATAAATCACCTAGCTAGGAGTCCAAAAGAAGGAGGGAGTTACAATGAGACTTAAGGATGATATCTTAGGGGTGGATAAAAATTATGAAGAGCCCAAAATACTAATAGGTAGATGCTATAATAATTCTAAAGTGAGATAAAGGGTGCTGACCTGGACACAATAACATGGAATTAATGGTCATGTAGGTATAGATAAATAGATTACCAAAGTATCATAGGTAGGAGAAAATGGCTTTAGAGAACCATGTGAGATGAAAATAAAGTAAAATAGTAGGTTGATGAAGTAGATAACTTGGAATTTATTGTTGAAAGTAGATATGAGCCATGAGGTAGAGAAAATTATGTATAATAAGAAAAAAATAGTTATGACATGTGAGGTCGCATACATATATAAGAAAAGGTGTTATTTTTTGAATATTTCTTGGGGTTGAATTTTTTATTTTGAAGGGAGGGTGGGCATCCCTAGATTTCTCTAGTTCCCTAAGTCACACGTGGTTTGTTTATAGAAGTGGCATGCATGAGCCATTCCCCAAAAGAAGCATCAATCATGTGGACCCATACAAAGTGATTGTGTGGTTAAAGGTATTCAATCTAGCTACGGAATATTTTCATAATGAAGCACATTGAGGTGTCTAGATTGTCCTTGTGACATGATGTGATCGGCTTATGCGCACGATGAAAGAACTCTCACTGCATCGGCTGAGCTTACGAAGGTTCCAAGAGATAAACATAGCCTCTCATTTACCCATGTAGGTGAACTATCCACATAAATTATAATGGGAGGTCGTTACAACTCTTGGTTGTATAACTCTAGATTAGTGGGGGAAATCCTATCTTGGTGTTCGATCAACAATATATCTCCCAAGTAGGGTAAATCAGGGGATCCTGTAAAAGACGTAATCAAAAACTGCATTTTTTAACATGCAATGTGATTTCAGTCTCCTATGGATTAGAAAGCAGTAGCTTCAAATCTTATAAACTTTGGAGCTAAATCTCATAATGAATGCCTAAAGGTTAGGTGGTCAGTCAGGCTCTAGTCAGATGTTGAAGAGAGAGCAAGAATCGAGAATCTTACAAAGGCTATCAGGTGTTAGAACAGGATTACATCTGTGTTGTGATCATAGGAGGGCACAAGGTTAGTACAACATGGACAGAGGAATAGGAATATACAAAGGATGATGATTACATTTAGACACATTGGATCTGATTTTTTGGGGTTTTCCAGCTGTGTGCCATGATCCTCCGCATACTTCACAATATTAGTTTTTACTAAAATACCATTACTAAAGAAAATGTATAATTGTACATACAGAAGCACAAGCAATAATTTCTTCTGGATCTGTAGAGGTGGAAGACCTTTATGTTCCTTAAAAGGAATTATTGAAGAATGCTGTTTTTAGAGTACAATCCTGAGTGGGCCTGATGGTAGGCAGGTTTCAACTCCTGTGATGGAAGTCATAGATGTGAATCTGGACGGGTAGGGTTGTAATGCCTTGCTGAACAAATAGTATAAGGTAAATGGAAATACAATCCCCTTGATCGGCTTCAACATTGTAATAGGGTTATTATACAGCTAAAATTTGAAATTAGTGTTCTTGTTTCGGTTGTGAAGGAAACACCTACTTCTACCTTTTACAAGCTTAAAGATCCGCCATAAAATCCTTGAGACTGCTTAGCAGCTTCTGTATCTGATAAGGATAAAATTACAGGATCAATTATTTAAAAGAATTTGCTTGAAATCCTCAAGAAGAACTTAACTAAGACAACCAAGGAGTGGTTAGCATCCATGATCTATGCAAAGAGATCATTCTAGTGCTTAAATGTTTTCCTGTATTTTTGTAGATATATCCCCATTTTTTATGTTTTGTTGTAGTGTTGCGTAGGTATTTATCAGGTTTTTCTACTCTAGTTGGGAATGATGAACGAAAACATAATACATATAGAGGTTTCAAAACAGAATAAGGATCTTAAATCATTGTAGCTATAGAAGTTTCAAATATACATAGTTATTTCTAAGAACATCCGGGACTTTGGCCTTTTGGACGCATGGGTACGGAGTTTCCTAGTAAAAAAAATGACGGCATCAAAAATTAATCCAAAATTAATCGAGGATTTTAGGAGGGGACTAAAGTTAGCACACTGGTGACTTTAGTGGGTCTGCATTAAAATAATATGATGGAAAATTACTAAATATAACAGATAAATTTAAATTTTTTATTATATTTTTTTTTTTAGGATTTGTATGGGGACCTTGATCGTTTCAAGTTCCCCACACTTATTTTATCTAATCTTTAAATTCTCCATACACGTGCACAATAGCCACGATCAAGAGAAATTTTCTTTTATTTACTTGGCTCTTGCAAGGTAATTTCAATGTGGAAAATCCCCTACATTTACATCAACAAAAAATTTCCATCAATTACAAACTCGACACCATAACTAGAGTGATCTATTAACTCTATAAAACCTATAAGAAAAAGAGAACTAGTGTTTTATGAGAAAATTAAATCCAACACTTATCAACAACTATTAAAGTTGTGAAATAAAAGGTTGGTTTTGATCCAAAAAATAGTCATATTAAAAACATTTGTTAAATAAGGAGTGTCTTATTGTATTTTGAATGGGTAGACCACTATCATAGCTAGCAACATTTTTCTAAAAAAACCAATTGGGGGAGGTCCTTGGGTCGAACCTGGCCCCCCCCCCCCCCCCCCCCCCCTTCCAACAACCTCAAAGTAAAACAATCCTTTATAAGGCTAATTTTATTTCTTAGCATGCCCACCAAATTATTAGAGGTGTTCCAAATTTTGATCTACCCTAAAAAAGTTTAGAAGTCCGCTAACCCAATTAGTGGAAAAACCCCTAGGTTATTTTTTTATTAAAAACTATTTCAAAATGGTGAAATTGTAAAATTGATAAAGAGACAATAAAGCTTGAAAATAATTTTTTTTTGTGAAAATTTCAATTTTTCAAAGGCAATATGGGAGCTTTTTTTTTGTACGATGGAAAATTTGTAATATTGGCTAGTAGAGCCATTTTTTTAAAATTGTATAATTTAACCATTAGTGCCATATCTTGTAACATGACTGAAAATGATCCCAAAGTAAATAAAAATTGATTTTTGGGGGGTGTGTTTTAATTTCACGAGGGGAATTTTTAAAAATTTTCTATTCTTCTCTCATTTTCAAAGTTTTCAAATGGACACAAATACGAAACCTAAGTTTTTTCTACCTAATTCACAAATACTTCAAATAGATAATTATGATTCATGGAAAACCAAAATTCATGCACAATCATAATTCGAATATGTATGTCCAGTCGTAATTGGTACACTCACATAACCTAAAAATGATGTTGCACAACAACACACATTTGATTATAAAAATAAAAAGCAAAACTAATAATTTTTTTGGTGTTTTTGATGAGGTTAATCCTCATATTCACGAGGCTATAATAACAAAATCAGCTTGGGATGAATTGAAAATTGTGTATTTTGGTTGATAAAATTGACTAAGTACCAATAAAATGCAAAGGTTCACGTGAAAGGGTGCATGCACAGGAGAACATAGTAGTGTGCTAGGGGAACATACAACAGAGAAGGAAAGGTCAGTGTGAGGGGCTGTGTAAATGCATACATAATATTAAGGACTTAACTGATTTTTCAGAGACGAGGCTAAAAAGATAAAATCAAAGCTAGAGTGCTGCTCAAGAAAAGATCAAGAAATAGATAAAAGCATAGTGACTTAGCTGCCAAACAAAGGATAAGAAAGCACATGTAGAGAAAGGAAGATGGAAAACACATGAAGAATGGTAATAATAGGAAAAAATCAGATAAAACATGGATTATTTATAGTTTCATCTATTATTAGGATAAATTGGAAAAAGCATGCAGTCTATTGTAAGCACGACTATTTTTTAAGAAGGGTACATGAAGAGAGTGAAGAGAAAGTACCCACCGAGTAAAAATATATGATACGTGTATTTTTTTTTAAGAGTTACCAAGACATTAAGAATTGGAGAGTGTCTTAGCAAGTTAACATGGAGTTTGTATGAGAGTGCACATGGTTCACCACACTGATGTAATGGTATGTATTTAGCTCATATGTTAATTGATGAACTATTCTTGTAGGGAAAAATTATGGATGGACTACTAATATATCTATGTTTGAACATGGGTTAATTAGTATTCTGATTTTTTATTAGGTAAATAAGTTGTTTTTGAGGGGATAAAAAAAACCCACAGTACAAAGAGGAACCAGAGAAGCAAGGGAAGAACACCAACCCCTTAACAAGCCAGGGCCATGATAGGACAAAAAGGCTTGGCCAACACAAAAGCCCAAAAGGAGGCAAGGCACGTACATCCTTCAGTACATAATATATATTTTTTAAACAAACAGTCTAGAGAGAAATACCAACTACAACAAAGATACGTGAAAAACTATAAATCAAAGAGGCAGTCAGTACAAGGTCTGTTAACATTTCTTTTTCTTACAACTCCTGATTCTAGAGCTTCGTCCCTGATTTTGAACTTCCATAGCCTGCACCGGCGCTTGATGGACATCCTGCAGACCATCCTTGTTGCAATCATTCTCGTCCTCCTCTTCTTCAGAGCTGTTGAGAACCAGACGCATGCTCTTCTTAGGGGCATCTAGCTTAGAAATTTGGTCTTGCATAATAGATTATGCAGACTTATATATGAAAGACCCTTTTTCGGCTATTTCTTTAGCGATAAAGGGCTCTTATAAAAAAAGCCCAGTGTTCATTTTTCACATAATTAAAAAAACCTGTGAAAAACAATATCCTTTGCTACTGCATTATAAGTTCAACTTTTAGCCTGTTAATCCTCTTATCCTGGATGGCCGCCTGCCTATGGCATTCCTTCATTTCTTGAACCATGATTCTTGGTAACCTTAAGTAAGGTATCAATGGACACCTCCATATTAGCAGACCGAGCCTCCCTATTAATGTCTTTGAGATTATCTTCTCTGGTTCTCTTGCCTTTAGAGGATTCCCCTGTTTTCATATTGGAGAGAACCTCCACCGCGAGCATCTTCACTATTGCTAACCACATGTCCTTTCTTCTTAATATTTTTGAATCTATTAGCCAAGGTTTCCTCGTTAGAGCAAGTAGGGCCGTGGCTTGGGGGGAACAATAGGTTTACCATTTTGGAACAGGGGCATAATAAGACCATGATGCAGGGGTGTATCAATTTTCTCTTCTATTGAAAATCCGTCACAAACACAGATGAGAGACCTCAAAAGGAAAAAAGGAATAACTCATAGCTTGATTCCTATGCGAAAATAATTGAGAACAGACAAATGATGTGTAAATTTTATCTTGAATTTGACCTTCAAGTGTCATATATTTCATCACTAATTTTACATACATCCACCCATCTCTCAGGGAGGCAACTTTTGGCAATGCCGTCGGCAAACCAAATGCACTTTTTCATTTGGCCCAAAGAAAGTAGATATCTCATGATGTCCTACGGTTCTTATCTTCGAAAAGTTTTAAACGCATCCATAATCATACTAGTAATCTCTGCAATGGCTTGTTCCATCACATGCATTTCCACACCCCTTATCGAGACTCTACCCTTGTCCCCAAGTTTGACCAAATTCCAAAGCAAGAGCAGGATCATTACCTTCCACCCTCTTGATGTATTCGGTGAAGCTGACCCCTCCTGAGCAGGTGCCAGAACCCTGACATCTTGTTTGATAGCTTGATAAGAGGTGGGATTTGTTCTGACTTGATCTCCTCCCATGGTTTCGATAGACAATGCACATGCGTTCTGTTCAAAACACTTCTTCAAATTCACTTTCCCACCTATGTTGAGGATTAAACCACCTTTCTCGTCGTCAAAAGGGTGCCATTATAATCCTGCAACTTTGCCATGGGAATCATAACCAAATCCCTCATGATTAATGTAAACCTCCTTACCTTTGCTTTTGATTATTAATGAAATTGGAATACGTGGCTCCATGGTACTAGGCCATCCCACTTCAAACCAAGCCTCCATGTCATCCCCCTGATTTGCACTAAGCTGTCCGCTACACGAATTGCTTTCCTTGAACACATGGCTTATGATCACCTCATCAAAAGTTTTACTCATACTTTCAAGCCTCCATTATAATATTCTTAATGCTCCAAAACGATTTTGATTTTTCCTTCTAGAGCCTTAACTATCAATAGTGAATCACCTTCGATAATCTAACTTTTTGATTTGTGTAGTGCCTAACAATCTTTATGCCTTGTAAAGCAGCTTCATAGCCTCGACATAGTTATCGGTTTGGTTCCCTAGAGGTCATGCATAGTATTTTATGTAATTACCCATGTGATCACTTATCAATCACACCCCCACCCCGACTTTCCTTCCCTTAATTTTGACGAGCCATAAAAAATTAAGTTTAAACCATTCATCTGGTGGAGGATTCCATTTTGAGCTGCTTCTATGCCCTTCTTCAATTTGTAGTTGGATCGCCTTCTTTAGAGGGACTGATCTTTAAGGTTTTAAGAATCATTTGTTCCTCCTTAGAATAAGACTCCACCCATTTGTGCTTAAGAATCGAAATGCTATCCTTCAGACCTTGGCAAATTTTTACTAACAACCTCTGGAAAGGCTAGTAGAATTATTACGAAATTTTTTGTTGTTCCTCTGTTTCCAAATACCCCACAGGATATGGGGCAAGGCACATTTCCAAATCATTTTGATAAGGGACGATTTGAAAGGGAGAAGACCATTGGTCGAATCAGGTTAGTAAGGTTTCCTGGTAGAGGAAATTGCAGTGTTGAATGTGTTCAAGATGGCTGCTATAACTTGGAAGGAGTATTTATACTCCAGAAACAGATGATGAAGCAAATTCTTCATTTTCCTTGCACAAGAAACATTTGTTGATCACAATCATACCCCTTTTTTTCGGAGGTTGTCAATAGTAAGGATTTTGTTTTGAATTGATTCCCAGAGGAAGAATTTTTTTTTGGAAATAAGATGCTTATTCCATACTTTCGCCCCAATCCCTGTGAGCTCCTCATTATCCTCAAAGGCTAAGTCATAACCTGATTTAACTTCATAATTTCTTGAGATATATTTTCTCTAGATCATTTCATCATTGTTGGTTTTGTTGGGAATATAAAAACTTCCTTAGTTTATTATGAAGGTCATCAAAGTGTCTTACATGTTCATCATAACCAGGGGGAATATGATAGCCTAGTTGGGATCTTGATGATTAAATATCCAGTATTCTCTGACATGTACCCCATTTACCTATAAATAATGTAATTTAAGATTAATCCAAGCTTCAACTGTGTCTAGGAGATAATTTTCCAGCTAATGATCATCCCATAGCTGAATGCTATTACCATCCCCAAGATTCTAAAGCATCCCCTTTATGAGAAGATTCTTGACTTGAGTAAGATTGTTATGAAATATGGACCCTTTGGGAAACTCATCTAAAGATAGGAAAGAATTTCTTCCGCTAAAAGTCTATGAATATTTTTCTTTCAAGATATCCACCTAGAGTCCCTATTCCATGTGAATTCTCCATCCTATCTTCACTATCAATGCCTCATTTATGATATGAATATTTTTGAGACCAAGACCTCCATAGATTTTTGGTTTTGTATCTTTCTCCCAAGAAATAAGAGGGATTATAGATTTTTTCTCAGTTCCAGAACATAAACATATTTTTTATATTCTTTCAATGGATATTATGATTTTGACAAGTATTATGAAGTTGGACATGATATATATGGCCACCC
The DNA here is from genome assembly GCA_019776745.2 of Taxus chinensis. NCBI lineage: Eukaryota > Viridiplantae > Streptophyta > Pinopsida > Cupressales > Taxaceae > Taxus > Taxus chinensis. The sequence continues at coordinate 573,625,251 of CM034146.1, forward strand.
ATGTAGAGAAATATGAAGTAAGAGGGATTTGCCAACTTGGGTGAGGAGGGAACCCTTCCACGAAGCAATTTTTTTTTTTAAACCTTTCAATGAGCGGGTTCAAGGTTTCTAGTGCCAGCTTGTTTCCACATAAAGAAAATCCTAAATAATTGTCAGGCAAAGTTTTAACCCTCCATCCTATAATGTCAGATAATATTATTTACTGCTCTAGATTTATATTTATGAAGAAGAAATAGATTTTTTGAAAATTGATAAGTTATCCAGAGACTTCATCATAATCCTTAATGATTTATTTAAAGGCTATGGCTTCATTAACATAAACTTTCCCCAAAAGAAAGATATCATCAAAAAATTGATACAGGATGAGGTTATCAACTCCATTGACCACCTTGATACCTGTTAATATTCCATCTAACATGGCTCTATAACAGATGTAGCTAAGGGATTCTACAATAATGATGTAGAAGAAGGGATAAAGGGGGTCCCCTAGACACAATCCTCTCTCAGTTTTGAATAAGCCTTGAGGTTTTCTGTTGATGAGAACCAAAAAATAGGGTCTAGAAGTGCATTCTTGTATCAATTGGATGACCTTAGGATTAATGCCTAACCTTTCCAAGATAAGACCTAATAATTTCCAAGATATTCTATCATAGGCCTTATGCATATAAATATTCACCATCATATCTTAGTATTCAAATATTTATCGTCATTACATATGAATGATATCCTAATTATATGTGTTGCTGAATTGACATGATATGATGTATCTTCTGGTATGAATGATTGTTTTGATCCTGAATAATGATAAAAATACATACTAACATCTTGATAAACATGATAAAGGAGGGACCTGGTGGCTACGCATGCTTTGGATGAGCTTCTAGACTTGTATAGATGATGAAGTGCCAACATGCATAACTAATGCTTGGTAATAAAAGACTACATTTTGGTTTCATTTCCATGATCTATTTTCAATATCTCTACCAATATGTTGCATGCAGATGCCATTTCAACTATCTTTTGAGAATATTGAGAGTTGAATAGAAGATGAACAAGATGATTTTGCATAGAGATATAGCACTGGACCTAACTTTAACACATGAAAGTGAGTAGAAGACAATATTTATGACTACTTTTATGAGATGTTCTTCATCTTCTTCCCAATAGAGATGTACCAGTAATTGGAAGCTTACATGGCTAATAGGGGTGCCCATTCAGGAAAGAAACCTTTTGGACACATGAAGATTAGACAAAACTCTTTGATTTGGATGAGCCATAGACTAAAGTTGTGGAGAATTGGTGGGAAGGTGTACTGTGTAGCTATATATTGGAATGCACAATTTCAACATATTCTTATCCAAAGGAAGTAGAGCTCTGGTTCTTGCGTGAGCTAAGAGGATATTATTTGTGTGTAAAACCATTAGCTATAAAGATCCTAATGGTAGAAATGGGTGTGGAGAGATTACCTATGGTGACCTAAAACCCTACCATGTGTAGGGATGGGAATAGGTTTGGGAAGGCTAAAGGTGGTCCTCGGTGAAGAAAGATAAAGAGAGGAAAGACGAATCAACCATAATGATGTGTGATAGAGGGTTGTGTTCATGGAGTTGAGGTCTAGAGGGATGATGATTGGAATAAGTGATGAGGACCCCGTAAAAGGTGAGGGAATGTAGTATCATGTAGTCCTAAAATTGGGAAAGTGCAGTAGAGAAACCACATTGTCATCTGATGAGAATGAGTCTAAGGAAAGAATGAGAATTGTGAGCGAACATCTGATCTAGCTTGGTCTCTATCCCTTGTGTAAGGTGTTCCAAATCCATAGGTAGTTGTAGAAGAGAATCATAGTGAAGGAGAGGAAGAATAATCTCCACGTTGGGTAAAAGACACATATAGACATATTTTAATTACTTCTCAGGAGGTATCATAGATCAAGGATGCATACATGGTAGCATAGTAGGTACCAATGTTTGAGACAAGTACTATTGGAGGTTTTTTTTATAGGTGGATCATATAGACAAAACATTGGCATGCATACCATTAGCATAAATATTATAGGTGTTGTTATAACATAGATAGTTGGCATGTAGTTTAGCACAACAACTAGGACATAAGGAAGTTCATGTATAATACTACAAGTTATAGCAGGAGGCTCAAGATGGACACCGTACAGAGGGATTGCTGGTGGAGGTTCAAGTTCAAGATCTTGCCCCACTTCAAAAAAAGGACCACAATCGTCACCATTATAACCATAACCTCAACAATCAAAGCAACAAACACCCCAAGTCATCTTTAATATGTCTCTTCACTTGCCAAAGTATAAAGGTGTAGAGGATATGCCTCAACATGTACACAAGTGTGAATTTTTATGGAGATATAAGGGCATAATAGACCCTGATAGAAAGGAAAGTTAGTTTTCCACCACACTTTAAGGGTGTGCACATAATTGGTATAGAAAGTATGATCCACAGAAGAATGCGGTGGATTATGATGCACTGTGTACTACCTTATTGGCTAAATTTTACATTCCCGAGTTTGAGTAACAAAGTATTAGCACAGTAAAGGACATCAAGTAGGGATTGTCTAAAAGTTTGAGGGAGTATTATGCATGGTTTAAAACTCTCTTGTATAATATATCATATAATATTCATTGCAGTTAACATGAAAATTGGTTTGTTAGAGGCTTGTTGACTCCCTTTTGATGGGCCTTATCACATAAAACATTTACTAATCTGTGCGAGGATTTGGAAGAATCTTTGAGTGGTGAAGTAGTTGGGAGTGCAGACACTGGAGTGAGTGAGGTAAAAATAACAACTATGGCTAAGTAATTGGAAACTATTTCTTCCAATTCGGTGCATGAGACACATAGTGGGTTATGGTGCATCAATTGTGATGTGGAAGGGCATACTAAGGATAGTTGTCCATGCAAAAATGTGTGCGTACTATTACAATCTTGTGTGAGATTTACCACAAGAATCATTATGTATAGAATTTCCCCCTCTTTTAGTGTGCAACAATGAAGAATGTTTCTATGTATTGCAAGATTTACGATGCACATACCCATGATATAGTTGACTGCCATTTGATAGACCATATTCATGAGGCGTGTGAGATGGGATTGCGACAGACCAATGTGGCAAGTAGCTCTTAGGAAAATGAATCCCAACCTAATGAAGGGATAAATAATGAAAATGGTGGGTTCTGAGGTGGATATAGGAGCAGAGGCCATGAAAGTAGAGGAAGGTTCACACGTGGGACTTGCTATACTTGTGGGTCCCCAAATAAGTACCAGCATGAGTGTCTCAAGAACTAGGTCCACGTATATGAAAAGTGCACAAAGTTGAATATTTCCCATACCATTATGAACATATGTGTAAAAAATAAGGAAAAAGGCATAGGAATGATTAAGGTAGAGAGTGCCAAGAAAGAATAGTGGAAACCTAAAAATATGGTTGATCTAAAGCTTCAGCTTGTATTAGTCACTACGCGTCCAGAAACAATGCACACTTGCAATCCTCTTAAATAAAAGAACCTTATCAGGAGGGAGGAGATTATACATATTAAGTATCTAGATGCTACTCATGAGAATGAGGTCTACCAAGATACAATGGGAGCAATCAAATATGTATAGGGAGAGATCCAATGCCTGAAGGAATAGGTGTGTGAAAGGGAACACATAAAGAACATTAGGAAACCACAAAAGGATGTTGATTATTTGAACAAGGTTTGAAAGATGTTGTGACATGATAATATCATCCCCTTGCTAGGATATTTGTTGCGCAAGAAGGTACCACACATTGGAATTGAGCAAGAGCGCTACATACTTCATGTAAATATACCATCTTAGGACCATGAGTATGAAAAAGAGATTACACTAGATGCAATGATTGATGGCTATTTGGTAAGTAGTATTTTGATGAACACAGGCACAAAGGTAAATGTTATGACTTTGGATGATTGAAATCAGATGGGAAGGCCACAATTGCAGATGTCCTCCAATGTACTTTATATGGAAAATAAAAGAAGGTCCATGGATATTGAGGTACTCAAGGATGCTTCAATCAATATTTGAGGACAAAAATTCACAAGAGATTTCAAAGTAGAACTCACGGAGGAAGATAAATTCCCAGAACTTTTAGGCCATCTATGGTGGTATGTGAATAAAGCTAATTTGTGCTTCAATAAAAGGTATATTAGTTTTGAGAATAAAGATGAGCTCATTGTCATACCCCTAAATGATGTGAAGGCATCATCTTACCTTTATCCTATGAGTGAAGAAGATATTAATAGGATTTACACACATACAATGCGTGACCTTGAGAATGTGGAACTGTCTAAGGAAGGTGTACTTCAGTGGGAAGAAACACAATCTGTCAGTGACACTACTAGTGTTTCTTGTGACAATTGGGCCCATAGAACATATGAAATGGCTCGATGTGAAGTCAAGGGAAGAGTCACTTAGATGATCATGACACGCATGATTAGGCACTTGGACAAAACTCAGATACCCCAGTATACTGCAGAGGAAAAACATGACTCTTTCTTGTGCACCATGAAATACCAATGGAATAATGAGGGAGATATATAGAATATGATAGTTTATATGTTGCGAGGAACATCAACACATTGGTGGGTGACACACAAAGACAACTTGTTGGGCTAGTGTGAGGTAAGGGTAGAATTTTTAACAAGGTTTACTTGGAGTAATGGTCCTTCTATTGTACATACATATGATGGAAAGAATCCTTATTTGGTACACATCCAAAACTATGAGAGAAAATGGGTGAAAGGAGAGGAGGATATACCACCATTTATCTTGGTACATAAGTTGTACTCTAATCTAGGTGGACGCGAATAGGAATGGTATGTGCATGCTGAGCTCAAACAAGAGACTACAAGATGGAATGAAATGACTAAAGGTATGGCTCGTACTTTTGATTAATTTTCTAAAACTCCACTAACACATGAGGCCTTACAGATAATTAAGTGCATCACACTATGAGATAGAGAAAAATTAAAAGAACTCATGGTTAAATTTGTAGGAGAACCTGAGATTGAAGTGTGGGAGGAAGTGTTGGAGACTGAAGAGAAGCTATTGAGCCACACATGGAAAGAAAATGATAAGGGGAAGATGGTATACCTCATTGATGATGAATAAGTAGAGAACATGGGTATAGCCATACAGAGGGTAAACATGAGGTGATAGAATCTGCAGATGAGAAGGCGTGCACATACCATGTACCTATGGATACTAAGAAGGTTATTATTAGGACTAAGGATGCACATAAGGAGGCTATCATTGAATATTATTTTTTAGAATCATATGTTGTGAAGATCATCGAGTTTTTTACGTGAATTCTAAGATTTTTTCCCAAGGGTTACCATGAAATGAAGGGTGTGTATCCATATTTAGGAGGGATGAAATTAAGTTGAAAGATGGCACATGTCCCATTTAGAAGAGGCCTTATATGATGAATATGAACATGCACGTAAAGTTTAATGAAGAGATTGAAATAATGCTTAAGTTTGGAATCATCAAATCTATTGAGGAATTTGAGTAGGTTAGCCCCATGGTTATCAACATCAAGAAGATGGTCAGATTAGGATCTGTGTTGTTTACAAGGTACTCAATGCTTCATGTGTAATAGATCCTTTTCCTACACCATTTACAGAGGAGATCCTTGAAGGAGTTTCAGGGCATGAAATATATTCATTTACTGATGGATATTTATGGTACCACTAGGTACACATTGTGCATGAAGATCAGGATAAGACCACCTTCACCACAAAATGGGGAAGATTTTCATATATTGTCATGCCTTTTGGGTTGAAGAATGCGTTAGTGGTGTTATCACGTATCATTGTCCAAGCATTTCAGGACTTTATTCATAAGTTTTTATAGTTCTATCTAGATGATTAGATTGTTTACAGAATGGTGAAAGATCATTATGATAATCTAATTTTCATGTTTGAGAGATGTAGGTAGTTGAAAATCTCTCTCAACATTAAGAAGTGTATCTTTACTACACCATTTGGCACTTTGATTGGGCACATAATTTGCAAGGAGATATTGTTGATAGATCCAACTAAGATTGTAGTAATTTTAGGACTAGAAGAACCTACCAATCAGAGTGAGGTGCACAATTTCTTATGGCATACTGGTTATTACAGGAAGTTCATCAAGGATTATGTAAAAATTGTCATGCCCTTGGATGAATCAATCAGAGACAAAGGAAATTTTTATTGGGGTGACGCGTAATAGTAGGCATTTGAAACATTGAAGGATAAACTAACCACCACACCTATCTTGTACTTCCCTTCATGGAACAAAACTTTACATGTACATGTAGATACCTCTGGAATGGCTATGGGCACAATCTTGGCTTAACCAAGAGAGGGTAATGTTTATCATCCCATATGATTTGAAAGATGGAAGTTAACACTGACTAAGAATTACACAAATACAGAGTGTGAATCATTATCTATAATCTACGTGTTCCATAAGTTCAGACATTTTTTATTGGCGATACGGTTTATATTTTACACAGATCGTATGACATTACAGTACTTAGTCAAAAAACTTGTTTTACAAGGGCACATATATTGATGGATACTCCTTTTCATGAGTTTGAGTTTATAGTAGTATTAAAAACAGGAAAGAACAACTTGGGACCTATCATTTATCAAGTATCAACTCTAGAGAGGATGCATAGAGTATTGAAGACATTATGCTTGATGCATAATTGTTTAGATTGAACTAAACAGCTAATTTGAAATATATAACATTATTCTTGTACACTAGACTAGAGCCAGAAGGAATGAAGACCTTGGAAAAGAAACACATTACTATTTGAGCTGCACCATATCAACTTATTGGAGGATACTTGTATAAAATGAGTAGAGATGAGGTCTAACACATGTTTTTTTGGAGCATGAGCGTGAAACCATTATGAAGGAAGTGTATGGAGGAATAGCCAGAGGCCATTATTAAGGAGATGTGACTATGTGAAAAATCCTTTTAGTTAGTTTATGGTGGGATACATTATATAATAATACTGAGGCTTTTATTAAAGTATGTGATCACTGCCAGAGAATTGGAAAGCTTGGGAATAGAGACGAGTTGCCATTAAATATTGTAGTAAGCACAAAGCCTTTTGAAAAATGGGAAATTGATTTTGTAGGGCCTATTGCACCACCTGAACGCAAGACACGTGCGTGTGTAGACACTAAATCACACAATTTGGGGTATCTATTTAGTCCTAATCACATACTACTATTAATATGATTCCTAAGTAAGAAAAGTACCAATTGACCCATGTCTTTGGCCATATTTTATTGCTTTATATTTCCACTTTTGATATTACACTCTTGCTTGCATAGTATGTATTTTTATACTTTGGCATTTCTCACCATGGACACCAATGTCCAGCCAGGATGCCAGTGTCAGGTGCCCCCGAGCTCTTTGTAATTTGCTTACATATTTTGGGTCCTTTTTAGCCATTTTCCAATCTAATATTTTTAGTAGTCAGCCTTTTCAGGTTAAAAATGAAATTCAAGAAAGGGAATCATATAAATATAAAGTTATATGACCATAATAAAAGAAAAAGTACTAAGCATTAGTTATCACCACCTAAGGTTGCATTCAAAGGATATTCTAGAGCATTTAAGCATCCATTATAGCTCCACATAAGGGACTGCATTTTTCTTCAAAAATTAATAGGAGGGGTAGTGCATTCTTTCATGCACCCATCTATCTAAATTTTTTACATCTAGCTATTTGCTCGATATTAAGTGTGACACACACCAAAGCAACCTAATGAATGATTTCAACAAACACACAAATATAAATACATTGGGTCTGAAATATAGTGTATCACTCAGTCGTAAGATCACTTATTTAACACCTGAGGATAGTCTGACCCCTCATTTGCATTATTTTATTTTTGTGATTTGATACACTTTTGAGGGTTTTATAGGTAAATTTTTTATTGTAGGTTATCAGAGACATCAATGATCATTGTGCGACACACTAGCGATAAGAAGTGGAGGAAGAGAACATATCGTGACCATCCAAAGATGGTTTCCTAAGGTTTTGAGAAGTCATAGGTTCCCAGAACAGGTTTGCAGAACCTGAAGGCACCCCTGACCCATTCTAGGCACCCCAATTGTGTGACAAGAAGTGGAGGAAGAGAACATATCTCGACCATCGAAAGATGGTTTTCTAAGGTTTTGAGAAGTCATAGGTTCCCAGAACAGGTTTGCAGAACCCGAAGGCACCCATGACCCATTCCAGGCACCCCAATATAGCATATTCCAACACGTCTACATTTTTTTTTTGGTTTTATTGTGATAATGTGCACTTAATATTTTCTAGTTCGTCAATTATGTGTACCTTTGGCATTATAATGAAACACCTAATTCATCTTATTTCCTCATTTGTAGTTAGGGTTTTAAATCTTAATTTCTTATTTACTTGGGTTAGATATGTATTTCATTTCATATTTAATTATTAGCACTATTACATATTTAGATTAGGAATTTTATTAATTTATAGTAATTTTTCTTAACCATTTTTGTGAACCCATCGCTCGAATACATGTTATTTCTAGGGATTTTATCATATTTTCACTATGGCTCAATCTTATAGAGTATTTACTGAAGCCCACATCAAAGAGATCAATGATCATATCAATAAGAATCCTCAAGATCTAGAATTTCTTTTATTCACTTCCTGTGAGGAGGCCACCAATATTGCAAAGCTTAATGCCGATACATCCATCCTCGCCTCCATGTCCATCACTCCTCAACCCCCTAATTCCATTCTTCTCGCTATTTTCACCATACCTTTTTTTTTCCTACACTCACTAATCATTTCACTCCACCTCTTGTTTCTCACACGTGGAAAGTATCTTCCTCTAGCACTCCAAACTTATCCTCCCTTTATCAATATCTTAAAGTCTAAATTCAGAAATTTCAGTAGGATACTTCTTTTTTGTCTCCATCTCTGGATTCCACTTTATTACTTCATACTTCATTCACACACGCCATTTGTGATTACCCACTTCCTCCTAATTTTTCCAGCCCCAAGCTTTCCATTTTCAATGGGCATGGTGACCCATAAGAACATCTTCGAGAGTTTCATGTGGCATGTCTAGATTTTACAGATGATCATACTCTTCTAGCTAAGCTCTTTCCTCGCAGTCTTCATGACTATGCGATGAATTGGTTCTATGACCTACCTTTCCACTTGGTAACATATTTTACGTATCTAGCTGATGATTTCATCACTCATTTCTCTATCAATATTGGATCTAAGATCTCATATGCTTAACTTTCTTAACTTGAAGAAGGATTTGATGAACATATAATAGATTATATATTATGATACAACAACAACTTATCTACGAGGTCTAATTAGCTTCCAGACTTTGAACTTCAAGACATATTTATACAAGTCTATTTCCACTTCTTTACGAGGGTATTATCTTTGAGACCTCTTCATTATTCTACCATTTGTGTCATACTCTTAAGCTATACGAAACAAAAATCTTATCTATAGGTAGGATTAAGTATCACGAACAGGGTTCATATTCTACATGTTTTCAAAGTAAATCAAATTTCAATCCATTTACAAAACCTACGGAAGCTAAAAAAATCGTCAATGTTGTATCTAACACTAAAGAGATTCAATGATAACCACCTAAGTGTACATATACAAAATTTACTATCAATCTGCATCTTCTCCTGCCATAACTTATCGAGAGAAATATTATTACGCTTCCTCCTATGATCAATTTTGATCCATCTCTCCCTAAAGGTCGTAATTACAATGAAACTCTTAAATTCAAAGGTCATAATTACAATGAAACTCTTAAATGCGACTATCATCAATATGTTAGGAACTCCACATATCAATGTTTCAAACTTTGCAATCTCATTCAAGATCTTATCATCAATAATACACTTGATATCCTAGAGCCTATGGAATCTATACCCATCACTGAAAATCAAAAGCTCAAAATCTTTAACAATCCTCTTCTAAAAAAAGAAAACAAGAGGTTGATTCTTTAGCAAATCAAACATATCATGCAGTACCTCCTCTTGCATCACGGGCTCTCGATTTTCTAGTTTCTCATGTTGAGACATCTCCTCCGATCATTACTTTCTTCGATCATGACTATCATGCTACATTCTCCTCTAATCACTTACATATCACTGCTTCTATTATATATAATTATATTAATAAAACCATCATCTATCCATAATTTTGCATTAGTGTATGTTCTATTAAACTTCTTATCGCTATCAGCTTCCCACTCTTGCAAATATCATAGCCGATACCTAAATCATATGGAATTGTTAAGCTTCTGGTCACTCTCGGTCCTCTTACCATGCTTATGCCCTTCCTCATGGTACCATCCATTGAAGGGTGTGACATGTTCCTCAGTATCCCCTGGATCTATGCTCCTCATGGTACCATCTGTTGAAGGGTGGTACCATATGTTTAAAGTTTATTTACAATAATAAAATTATCACTATCAATGCTATTTTGTCATCTAAACCATGGCTGTAACATCCTCTTGAGGTTACCATTGCACTCGCTAGAGCATCTAGGTCCCCGCATCATCTTGAATCTAAATCACAATATTCTTATATCTCGTCTATTCGTACATGACCTAGACACTCTCATCGGTCTATTAGTCCATCATATAAGTCTTGGTTTATCACTCAGGCACCACCTTCACGGAGATATACATAACCTCCGCACTCCACTACACATATATGTCCATGACCTCCGCACTAGCCTTCACATAGGTGCACATTAGCTTCGCAGTCTCCTTCACCTAGGTGTCCATCGCCTCCTAGGTCTCATACACATATGTCTCATTCAACTAATTCTCATTTGTATCATGTGCCGCATCTATCTCATACATAATTGATCTTAAAGCATAGTTACACGCCTTTATCTACACAAGCATCGAGTGGAGGACCCTTATCTTTCGATGTCATCAGATAATATACTCATCAACACACATATGGGGGGCATCATACTTATTCCCCCTAGCACAATCAGTTGTCTTACATACTCTACACACACCTAGTATTTCACATACATTATATACATCATGATACATTGATATTGTCACTACTCGATAACGCACTCTCGTGATTTTTTTCACACTTGAATATTGAGGGCATACTATATACATGAACCTCACATGTTGTGTACTATAGACTATACACCACATTACACATTACACACTTTACATTTTTCACACACATGACATATTCTCTCACAGATGATACTATAGATTTTACACACTATTCACTCTACACATTCATGATTCATATTTCTCGCATCTACTTTTATGCACTATGCTCATTACCCTATAATGCACTCTTGTTCTACAGTTTATTCTAAACTTTTGAGGGGGAATGTATAAATGAACCTCATCACATGAATACTTATTCACTCTCAATCAAGAGGCACACATCTCTTATCATTCACTCTTTATTCCATCCCATCTCATCCATAACATACTACATATCTTGGTCACATTTACTATTGCTTACTTATGATTTTACATGTACACTTTATGACACACGCGAGATAGATATATTGTATGTCATTACCTATTTCTATATACACATGCACATTCACTTTAATTTCTCTTTGTGATCACATGATTTACACATATCCTTACAGTAGCACAAATGTTTGGCACATTACCTCACATGAGTCCCATAGTGGCCCTTGGGGGAATCCACTTTCATATACACTATAGGTTCTATTGTTTCGTTTTTATAATACATTACTTTATCAGATTATACACACTTTGGCATAATTTCTATCTCTCTAACATGACATCGTGAGTATTGTCCCATGTTTGTAACCCACATTTTTTGGTATACATTTTCTTCTTGTGTCTTAGCTTACACATTGTCTTCTTAGCTTACATATTATATTATACATGCATGTTTGTCTTTTCTTGAAATAACACTTGTTTCCCATCCACTTTTTTGTACGTTCCTTGGTTTCTACCAAGAAAAATACCTCCTCCTATAGGGAATCATTTTCACTTTAGTTTTCAGTGCTCATTTGGGCCACAAACTCCTCAATGACATCACATGCACCCCAAACAAGGGGGGCATCACTTGGGTGAATTAGTCACCCCATATAGCAGTTCACAATTACAGTTCAACATATTTTAGTACTAGTCTAATATAGTATTCACTCAGAAAGGGCTCAAAATATGACTTGGGTCCTCAACACAACACAAACACTAGCACCTAGACCTAGATAGTATCCCCTGAGTGTCCTTGACCCTTCCTGGACGCCTATGACCAGGGGTCAGTTACACAACATCTTTCAATTTAGCAAAATTTTCAGATATTTCAAAGTGGCTTTTATAGGATAGGTAGTCCTTAAGCACTCGACATGCATGCATTACACCAAGTTTTCTACTTTTGCATTGGATTAGAATTATTTGAACTGGATCATATTTTTACACACCATTTGTAGTGGTGTTCTACATTTTAGGAAGTAGTTAAAGGCTGGAGGATGATAATTTTTTTTTCTCCCTACACTTATTCCATTATTAGTGTGAGATCACCCAAAAAAATTGTAGTCAGTGCAACTGGCATGAGATCACCCAAAAAAATCATTCTTCTACATCATATTCAGGATCCTTTCTATCTCTTTTACTCATCACAGATTAGGTGCACAGGTTCCTTTTTTCATATTTTTGTATTTTACATACTTTTTACTCATTTTGATCATACGCATGTATTTGACTACTTGTTTGTTCTTCTCTTTTGCAAGTCCATCCTTATGGAAAATGGTAGTTACATCATCACACAAAAATCACACATCAACACATCAACAATAGCCATTCATCAACACTTCATCAATAATCAACATTAACAACAGGAACAAATGCAACATCGAAACATACACTCTCACCCTAGGGTCATCATCATCATCAATTTTTATTACTCCCTCTTCTCTAACATCCATGCTTCACATTTTTATAACTCCATATTTGTTAATCTACATGGTTATCAGGTACACATCTATTATTTACTTTATGTTATCAAGAATTCACTCAACAAAATAAAGTGGGGGAAAATGTAGACACTAAATCACGCACTTTGGGGTATCTATCTAGTCATGATCACATACTACTATTCATATGATTCTTAAGTAAGAAAAGTAATAATTGACCCATGTCTTTGGCCATCTTTACTTGCTCTCTATTGTAAATTTTTATCTTACACTCTTTATTGCCCGGTCTGTCTTTTTATTCTTCGACATTTCTCACCCTGAACACCAGCACCTAGCCAAGATTCCAGTGCCCCCATCACCTATGGGCACCCCTGACCTCTTTGTATTTTGATTATATCTTTTGGGTCCTTTCTATTCATTTGGGCATCTTATATTTTTGGTAGTTAGCCTTTTAGGGTTAATTACAAAATTAAATCAAGGGAATCAAATTAAATATTAAATTATGTGACCATAATAAAGGACAAAGCACTAAGCATTAGCTATCACCACCTAAGGTTGCATTCAAATGCTATTCTAGAGCATTCAAGCATCCATTCTAGCTCCACACAAGAGACAAAAAAATGCATTCTTTTACATATCCTTCATAGGAGGGAAATTTTAGTATTTCATGCAAACATCTATCTACATTTGCTACATCTATCTATTTGTTTGCTATCAAATTTGACATACACAAGAGCCACCTAGGGTAGTATTTGGACAAAAACTCACATGAACTACATTGGGTCTGAAATGTAGTGCAACAATCAGTCATAAGATCACTTATTTGACAAATGAGGACACTCCAAACCCTCATTTGCATTAATTTATTTTTGGGATTTGATGTGATTTTGAGGGTTTTATAGGTAAATTATTTATTTCATGTTATACATGACATCACTGATCATTGTGTGACATACTAGTGATAAGAAACGAAGCATAAAAAAAATATCACGCCCATTCAAAGATGGTTTTATGAGGTTATGAGCAATCATAGGAATGCAGAGTAGGTTTGCAGCACCCACAGGCACCCTGGACACATTCCAGTCACCCTAGTCTAGCATATTCCAACACCTCTGCATTTTTCTGAGTTTCATTACGATAATCTGCACTTTGGATTTTTGAGTTCTTTGGTTCTATGCACCTTCGGGATCATAATGAAACAAATAAGTCATCTTATTTCCTCATTTACACTTAGGGTTTTAAATCTTAATTGCTTATTTTCTTGGGTCAGATTTTTTATTTCATTTCATATTTAATTATAAGCACTATTACATATTTAGATTATTCATTTTATTCATTTATAGTAATTTTTCTTAAACAACGCACTACCTTATCACATGCATTTACTATCTGAGAAGGTGGGAAGAGGTTACACCTACAAAATATTACACAATAGCAATAACAATGAGGTTCCTTTGGGAAAATATTATCAATAAGTATAGAGTGTACGTTGAGATCTAACTAGTGATAGAGGAACTTAGTTCTTGAATGAGACTATTAGGATTTTATTGGCAAAGTTTATGGTGGCACACTAATAAGACTACTCATTATCACCCTTAGGAAAATGGAAATGCTTCAAGCTTTCAACAAGATCTTGAGGATAAACACTAATAAAGATATGTGATGTTGGAAGAAAGGATTGGGATGAACATGGTATCAATCCATTCTTTGGGCATATAGAACAACCTATAAATGGTTGAATAAGGCCACACCCTTTTCATTGGGTGTTTCGTTATAGAGGCTGTATTACATATGGAATTTATGTTATCGTCTCTTCCTATTACGCGTGACAAGTGGATTGGATGATGAATAAGATATGAATGAGACGCATTGATAAGTTGATGTGACTAGATGAGCGGTGCACGCCATTGTGTGTCTGGATCCAAAAGAAAGAAAAGGCATGATAGAAATAGGCTTGGACATGTTAGGCACATCAGGAACACGTCCTTTGTCAGTCTAGAAAGATGGTACTTATATATGATTCCAAGTTTGTGCATGTCACCCAGGGACGTTAAAAGTGTATTGGTTGGGACCCTTTGTAGCGACCAAGATACTAGAATCATGCACATGTAAATTACAAGCACTTGGATGGCACCTATGTTTCCCAATTACTTCAATTGGAGTAGGCTGACAACCACTACTATAAATAAACTTCCTTTATGTTTGTAATGATCATAGTATTGTCTACTTAGATTAGATTTCCCTTTCATATTTTGTTTTTAATTTATATTGTTGGAATAAGCGTGTTCATGCAGTAGAAGCTGATTAATACTTATTAAGTTGATTGCACAGAGGACCACACATAACTTTAGTGTGGGGGTGGAAGCATAGGTATGGACTAACACGAAGAAGGAAGATTTTTGGATGACTGGTACTTTCCTTGGAGTTGGTTCAAGTAGTGTGTATGAAAATTTTGACATAAGGGCATGCTCGATGGATAAGAACGTTGGAATTATCATGCAGAAATAAGGAAGGTGTTACATGTGTTATAATGTGTCTTAGGAATGATGGTGCTTGCAAGGGATTTCTTACATTGACAAACCACACATGAGGAAGAGGCCGCACAGTGTAATGTGAGGAAGGAAGATAATAGGATCATACTACTTGGGATATGACACAGAGGAAGATGGATTTTAGTATTAAAAAGTGGATGTAAGGAAGACTGATGTGGCCTATGTAAGTTAGTGGCATGCGCTAGAAGGTTACACCTACCGCGCACACGTGGAAGAAAGAAGGGAAAA
Organism: Taxus chinensis; assembly: GCA_019776745.2. Lineage (NCBI taxonomy): Eukaryota > Viridiplantae > Streptophyta > Pinopsida > Cupressales > Taxaceae > Taxus > Taxus chinensis. The sequence continues at coordinate 573,641,034 of CM034146.1, forward strand.
GTGTAGAAGAAAGTAAAAAACTACATTTACAATTTGTAGCTATGGTGGTAGGTAGAGTAACAATAAATGTAATAAAAATTTGGAAATATATAAAAGGAGTGTGGACGAGTTCATTCTTACCTTATCTTATGAAGATTTAAAGCTATTGATGAGCGACGAAGTGTGAAACTAAGAATGAGATTACAGAGGCCGAACCAGAGTACAAAGTTTTCCCTAGAAAGTATCCGTGATTGTGAATAATTCATTAGTAGAAGTCATAGGTGTGTGAATGAATGACGTATGACCAAGGATGAGATTTGAGGGTTTACAGGTTCACCGAACTAGGGCTTACAATGCATGTAAGCACAACTACATAGAGTTGGAATTTAGGGCACACAATCATGTGAAAATCTGAGCCAGGTCACAAAATTAGATTGGGAATGACTAAGTTTTTAAGTAAGGAGGGTGGATGGAGTGAACATGATTGGTGCAGGTACATTAAGAGGAAGATCATCTCAGCTCCTAGGGCACATATATTTGTGTGCATTTAGAGTTGTGGAATTGGTGGAGTTGAAGTTGTTACCTCGCAGACATTTGAAGTTTAGAAATGGCACTAAATAAAGCATCCTATTGCTACTTAATCAAACAAGGGAAAGGGAAAAGGAAAAGGAAGGAAACTATGATTGTGGACATAATGTTCTAGAAGAGTGGTTCTCCAAGATGTAGTATACTGGTGAGGTGATAATAGCACAACCGTGGGTCTCTCGGTAGCTCATAAAATTGCAAGATAAAATGATTATAGCCACTCGCTCAAAGGTGCACGAGGGAGAAATCACAAGGGATGTATTGATAAAAATCAGAACAAAGGACAAAAAAATGACAACTTGTGTATGATGCCACAATTGAGAAGGACTTGGAAAGCGCATAGGAATACTCTAGCTATATGAGTTGCCTTTCTTCAGAAAAGGATGAGAGACTATATCATTGGGTGATGTCATGTGCATCCACAAGGAATTCTTCTACTTTGCAGGGAGAAGAATGTGACATCACCGCATGTAATTGATCGGGTAAGTAACAGGGTCTACGTGCAACTCGAGGTTAGAGATTAGGAAAGTACCTTTAGGATGATGAGGTAGTTGAGGACACTGCCACTTTTCTTAAATAATCAGTGAGGAAGCCATGCCATGGATGTCACAGGCATCAGTGATCTAGGAACAAGGGTTTTTATGTGTCTTGTTAGTTACAAATTCAGGTGCATCTGAAATGTGGTCATAAGTCAACAAGAAGTGGCTACATGTAGTGTAGAAAAAGGATGCAAAATACTATGTAAAAAATTGCGCTATATCTTCATTGAAGAGATTGTAGATGAGGCCGAGGATCTAGGTGGAGAATGGTGAGAAGATTACCTGGGTTGTGATCCTTCTACTCATAGTATTTTGCTGAGATTGGGGTGCCAAATGGACCCAAGGATAAAATATGGGTCTACCCACCCAGAAGAAAAGTCACGTATGCATAGATGTTTCGCAACATTTACATGTGAATGTGCACCATCACTAGCCAATATAAGTTGCACCCTAGAAAATTGGTACAAGAGAATGCGTATGAAGCATTTGAAAATTATTGACGCACATGCCAAGGGAATTAACCTATCATTTCTTGAAGGAAAGAAAAATTTCATGGTGTACCAAGTACTTAAGTCTGGGTATGATTTACGTTGACTGATGGAGATTATAGCCCATAGTGCAAGCTACCCTTCACCTTCATGGAAAAATCATTTTCAAAGTCATAGTCAACACGAATAAAGGAGGCACATGCAAATTAAATTTTGATGCAGACACTATGGAATCATGACTACCACACTTTGCGTAAGACCTTTGTTCTACCCCTCCAAGTCTTCATACGTAGAAGCCATGGAGTCTGATACATATGGATATAAATCTTATAACCATGGTAGTGGGGAAGCAAGTTGTTAAAGTATTCATCTACCTCAGGCTATAGTTGAAGGATGGGAAGTATGTGACTGAGAGAAACCTCCATCTCCTAGATACCCCAAGGAAGAAAAAAATTGCATGGGAACAAAGAGAGAACTTGCAAAGAGAATCCTCTCTTTAGGAAAAAATGAGGAAGAAGAAGGGCGATGAGGAGGAGGATCCTACATCTGGATCAAAGTGAAAGGAATAATAAACAATAAGAGTGCATGTAGAGATAATCCAAGAGTGTGATCAAGAACTTTTGGAGATACCAAGAAGTCACCAAAAAGGAAACCATGTTTGAAGAAGAAAACCCTGATAAAGAAGAAGCCCAGGGTAGTTTTCAAGTGAGGAGGAGACATAGGACTTGGTGAAGTGTGATGAAGAGGAGGTGTCTACAGACCTCTCCAATCATCCACAACTTGGATAATGATGCGGATGAGCAGCATGATTCTCGTGAAGAGGATATCCCTAGAAAAGAGGAAGAGGAGGAAGGGTGCACTGGTGGGCTAATTGATGCAGGTGTTAGAGGAGAGTGGAGAACATGAAAGAAGAGTGAAAAAGTAGATCGCATGAGGAGGTAGGAGAGAGATAATAGATAAGGAAACCATTGTTAGGGGAAGATACAAGCATGATGAGAGGTTAGTGGCATGGTTCAATCTATTATGCAGGAGGTTACAAAGGGACTCAAAGGGAAAGGAAGAAGGTGAAGGAAAATTCCCTAGGGCAATCACTTGCAATATATTGATGATCCTGTAAAGGTCCTTAGGGAGTGATACCAAATCACGGTGGCCACATAGGATTTATTCTATTGGTCAGTTTTTAGAAGAATGAATCCCTCTTACACACTAAAAAATTATCTCTTGGAATTATCAATCAAAAAAGGAAGAGCCAAAGTTTGAAATAAATGCATAATCATTATTTGAGACAAAACTAAAGTCTGCGCTAGGAGAGGCATTGCTAGTGGTTGACTCCTGGATGCTCATTGAAAAACAAGCATGTAATACACTTAATAAGATAACATCAGAAATCGGGTTGAGAATTTTTTATAGGGATTTTGCGATCAAGAGGATTCATGAGGAATCAAGGGAAAAATATTAAAATATTGAGGAGCTTGAGTATGAGTTGAGAGAAGAAAAAGGTCAGATGCGTGTGGAAAACAAGAAGGTGGAGTATGTTGTAAATCATATCATGTAACTACATGCCTAGAACTAGCTGAGTATGCCAAGGATGAGTACCCATTAGTGTTACACTATTTGGAAGACTTGGTGCAGATGATCTTACACAAAAAGAGGCTAGGAATAGGACCAATGAATGAGGAGATAGCCTTGCAGAAGAAAAATGAAAGATAACAAGTAGAGATACACCTTGCGCAATATGAGGCACTAGCACTAAAGGCCAAGAAGGTTACACAAAGGGAAGAGTTTTTATTTGACAATTGCTGAGATTTTTATCTACTTGTGAGCACATTTTCCACTAAAGAAGATGCAAATATAAAGAAAATATAAGACAAAGTGAAAAATAACAGGGCCGAGTGGGAGAATTTAATGGTAGAAGTTGACTAGAAGAGAGATTTAATTATAGCCTTAAAAGACATAATCAGGGATGTACTCAAAGAAATTTTCCCTTTGTTCATGTGCATAATGGATGTGCTAGATAATGTGGCATCAGAACTTGATAAAATGATCATGAATCTCAAGGGAAAGATCAACTTGTTGAGCCTTGTAGATGTGCCTGCCATTTTCAATGCCACACCAATAAAATAAGCAAAGGAGTTGAAAGGCTAGTAGGAGTTAAAGAATATTTTGGAAAAGGAATTTCCAAGGTTCCTTCCACTCAAAAAGGCCTGAGTAATGATACACGCATGTGTTATAGAACCTAAATATTTTGATTCTTGGGGCACAAGGCCATATTATTGTTCAGATTATTTATTCATTCATTCATTAAAGGAATTCTTTGGTAACATGTTGCCGAGGATGGACAATATCCCTAGTGTGGGGTAATGTTGGTAAGGAAAATTAACTAAGTACTAATATAACAAAGAGACTCACGTGCAAGGGTGTGAGTGCAGGAGACTAGAGTACTATGAAAGGGTAACATAACATAGAGAAGGATAGGTCAACATGTAGGGCTATGTGCATGCATACTGAAGATTAAGGACATAATTGATTTTATAGAGACGAAGCTAAAAATAGAAAACAGAGCTAGAGTTCCACTCTAGCAAAGATCCAAAAATAGATAAAAACACAGTGACTTAGTGGCCAAACAAATGATAAGAAAACACATACAAAGAAAGGAAGAGGAAAAATGCATGAAGAAGGATAATAATAGGGAAAAAAAAAGCAAATAAAGCATGGAGTTATTTATAGTTTAATATATTATTAGGAAAATTTGGAAAAAGCATGCAAGATATTATAAGCACACCTATTTTTAGGAAGGGTGCATGAAGGTGGTAAAGGGAAAGTCCCCACCAAGTATAAGTATATGATATGTGTCTTGTTTTTTAGAGTTACCAAGAGAGTAAGAACTGGAGAGTGATTAATTGAATAACTATTCTTGTGGAGAACAATTGTGGATTGATTGCCAATGTCTATATGTTTGAACATGGGTTAGTTAGTATTCAGATCTTGATAGTCATTACATATGAATTATTTTCTTATTATATATGTTTCTGAATTGACATGATATGATGTGTCTTCTTGTATGAATGATTTTTTTATCATTAATAATAATAAACATGCATGTTAAGATCTTGAAAAGAATAACAAAGGAGGGACTTGGTGGCTGCGCACACTTTAGGTGAGCTTCCATACTTATCTGGATGAAGTGCGAGTGAGAATAAATACTATTGGTAATAAAAGACTTGTAGACCTCAAATTTGGATGACAATCCCTTTGGCTCCTTTCAACTTATCCATTTGATGCATATAACTAGCTTTCACTTCCTTCTACACATCAATATTAATTTAATTACCCATAGTTAAATTAATCTTCATCCTCACACCATCATCATTTTGATTACCTTAATTGAACTAATATCCATCTCACTAAGCCACCTCATCCACCTCACCCTAGACCTATTCCAACTTCATTAAATGACCAGGACCAAGTCCCTACACTCCCTAACTAACTAGGACTTGTTCTAACCCTAATCATTATGAAATTTTATCTCTCTAACCACTCTCCCGCTACATTTAGTGTTATCTCCCACTTCTGACCCGGACCTAAAAATTCAATCATGCCAAAATCTGGGAGCAATCAGGCTAATTTTAGCAAAATTGACCATTTCTCCCTAACCGATGCCAGTTATCCCTCACCCAACATCGGTTCCCTAACCACCATCAGTTACCTTAAATAAGAGTTTCTAACTCTTTGCACGGGTTCTTCAATTCATTCATTCATTCAAGCTTTGGCATTCTAACTCTTGAGCATTCAAGCTACCAGATGATGAACCAGAGCACATCAGGTCTTCACTAGTAGCCAATCTCTTCCTCCATAACCTTGGATCACCTATAATAGGGCACATAGGCTCCACTGCCGTGCAACACTAGACACAACCCCATTTCATCTCTGAATGCTCATCAACCACCACCACCTTCAGATCTATAGGTTCTTAGATAAGTAACTCACTCTTATTTGTTAGTTCTAGTTTTGATCTTAAGTATTTTATTCATTTCTATTATCTGACTCTCCTCTATCCCGAATACCACCCTTCACCCATCTACCATCTATTCTACCAACCTAAACCATTTTACCCATCCTAGCACCTCTATCACCCTTACTAAGTCTTCATATAAATCATACCATCCTTCCCTAGAACTCCCTCAACTCTCTGTGTAATCACAGAGAGATCCAAAACACCTATTTTTAATATTCTAACCATATTACCCCTACCGACATTGGTCACCCAACCGACGTCGGTCATTTTCCAGTACCGGCATCGGTTGCCTAACCGATACCAGTCTCTGTGACTGGTAATTTTTCCTATAACAACGAGCTTATAACTTTCACCCAACAACCCAGAATGTAACCAAAACTTCACCCAGACCTTGCCTAACACCTCAGTGACCTTTCCCAACTAGAACCACACCTTTCCTAATGTTAGATTAGTTTTTACTTCAATACTTTTCTTAATCTAGTGTGTTGATAACGTTTTGAGACACCTAAATCAAAGTGTTAGCAATAGGACCTCTATTTCCTCACATTTATTTTCATTAATTTGATAAAATCAATGGATTGACAGCCATCTAGGAAGTTTCACACTTCCTGGAACTAGCAATCACTAGGAAGTCCACTGCCATATACTATTTAACTCTCTCTTGTGGTCTTGTTGTGATTTTATAGGTAGTTCCTCCCAGCCAAAAGGAAGCTCTCACATTTAGTCTGATCAAATTCAACAAACGCATGCAACCTTCTCCTGACTATTCATAGGTATTCCTCCTACACCCATTACCTTTATCTGTTTTATCACATACTTTGAGGTGAAACATTTTGGCATGCCTGGTGGGACCCTTCTTGTGGGTTCTTTGCATTGTTCATTCTAGGGAATATTTGTGTGTTTCTTTCTTTTCTGAAAAGTTCACATTAAATTTCTCTCTGGTAAATATTCTCTTCTTCTATTTGTCTAAAGGAAATTTGTCATTTGGTGTTTAAAAATAATTCTTCTTCCTTTCTTTTACACCTGCATTTTAGTGAAAGAGCATTCTCTTTTCCTATTCCCCATTTGCTTCATCAAATTTCATTGTCAATTTGGGTTTTAAAAATATATGCATTTCATCCTTGTGATTTTTGCATTAGATCACCTAAATTTATTTGCAATCTATATATTGGAGGTCATGACCAGTTGATGATTGGCAGGAATTAAGTGTAGTTCACACTTTGTGCACACACACCCCTATCCAAATCACTTTAACAATTTACTCATTTCTTAAACATCTTCCTTCTCGGTAATTTCTGCCAAAGGTTAATAACCTGATTGATGGTGGATCCAGCTGGTGTTCTAGCCAGTCATCATATCAGAGTTCAGACCTCACATATTGTGAAGTATATATTGGGGAAACTTTAGCCAAAACACACCTGATACCAGCCATAGACTGCTTATAGGGCACCTTCATTGACCAAACACTCTACTCTATTCATAGTTAGTTTTAAATGGCATAAGCCACATAACATTAAAATATGAAGCATAGGATTGACATGTTTTGTTAGCTTTTGACTGTTAAATTACGTTTTGAGGAGTGAGGTTGTTTCTTCTTATTTTTCTTTTCCTTCATGCCCCACCATCATAACTGGTGTATTCTGGTTCATTCTGGGTGTGTTAGGACTCATCACTACCATACTCAGTTGTTGGGTTGGTGTTTTATTTGGACTTAATCATTTTAAAATTCAAATTTTCATCATCTTCTCAGATTTCATAGTAACTGACATCGGTCCAATGATCGACATCAGTTACCTCTTCATATCGGCATCGTTGATTAACTGACCGCATCAGTTCCCTGTTGTTTTGGTTATTTTTCCCAAAATAGTATTCAATTCATATCCATTCATTTTCTGTGACCTATTTATGTCATTTTACACATTTCTGAGTCTCTGTTACCATCAACAGAGTTCAGGTTCATCTGATTTACACTCTTCATCTCTAATATTTCTAAATCTATCATTTATTCTCAGTAACCGACATCGGTCTAGTGACTGACATCGGTTACCCCATCCTACCGGCATCAGTTACCCTACTGACATTGGTCTCTATGTTTTGATTTTTCTGTCAAAACAATGACCAATTTTCATTTTCCAGATTTCTTCTATCTTCTTTTCCTGTGTTTCTGCACCATCTGCAGAGCTCAGACCACCTGTCCTACCACTATTCACATGGTTTTGACTCACAGACAAGCCAATGCTCTATTTTTTCACTAGCCACCAACCACTACCTCTAGTCCTTCACACCTTCTATTTCTTCACCCATGGACCCCACTTCTCCTATTTCTATAAATGTAGGTGACGAGGAGTTCGCAAAACTCCTTGATCACAATCCCACCAGCCTTGCAGTATTACCTCACCCATTCTTCCACCCGTAACTCATCAGGACAACTCATATATGGGATTTTGTCTCCATTCCTCCCACTCTCACCCCACTTTTGTATTAGCCACCACTAGTGTAGTGTTACCTGCTTCCACCTTACCACCCATCATTTCTCATATCACCCCTACATCTTCGATATATGTCGCACCTATGACATCTATCACACCTTTGACATTTGTCACCCCTTTGATGTCCACCATGCCATCATCTATAGACTCTTAGTGTAGGGATTCCAACATCATCAATCACTATTACCTCACAACCTCAGTTGTGTCGACCCCTTTTCAGAGTTTGGTCATGTCTATACCTGTTACTCTACCACCTATCACTACGAGGGTCTCTACACAGGTCCCTCCCACCTATACCTTGTCTCAACCACCACCCGTCACTTATACCTCCCATTCAAGGTATATGCCATCATCATCTGCCACTACTTATATCCCCCCTTCTCAGTTTTCTTACTCGGACACCTCCATATATTGGTGTGCCTTCTACGTCCTACTCATTGTATCCACCTCCTTATACGTGCGGGAGGTGCATCTCAATCTAATCCAACCATGGATCTGATCAAAATGATGATGGAAAAGATGTAAACCCTGGAAGCATCTGTCTCTGGCTCATGTAATACATTGACTTACGTTGAAATTTGTAATGAGCCTATTCATCCTTCCATACCCATTCATCCTTATCCCCCACATTGGGAGATGCCTAAATTCAACCAATTTAATAGCAAGGAAGATCCAAACAACATTTTTGATCATTCAAACATGTATGTTATCTGATCACCCATGATGATGCCTTGCTTCTTAGGACTTTCCCCATGTCCTTGACATGACCTGCTTTAGATTGGTACAAGTACTTTACCTAGGCACTCAATATTTTATTTCAATCAATTGGCTCAGGCCTTCCTTGACCATTTCTCCATCAACATCACTAAGAAGGTCACCATGACTGATTTGTATTCGATGCGTCAATATGAAGATGAATCTATCATATATTTTGTCACACATTGGCGGAGTCTTACCAATCAGCTCACCTTTCAACTTCTATAAACATTGAGCTGATAGAGTTGTTCACTAGGGCTTGTGCCAGGCACATCTCTCCAACTCTTTAGGTCCAAACATTCCAGACATTTGATGAGGCATTCACTATGGCATGGAAGCTAGAAATCCATGCTATCAAAGAGAAGAAACTACAATTGTGCAACAAGAGTGCTATGTTTAAATCAAATGACTCTTCTTCTTCCTCTAAACCACAAAATACTCACGCTAAAGAAAAGGGATCCACCAATGTGGTGGTCTTGAAATCATTTGGCCCATCTCATCCATCAAACCAACTGAAACCTCCTTCTAATCTTTCTCATGTTCAGAAATTTCCAGTACAAGTAGGAACAACAAGATATACCCCCATAGGAGAACCTTATTCCTCTGTGTTGGAAAAGTTGTTAAAAGTGGGAGCCATCACTCTTCCACTGATCAAACCACATACTAGATTTGACCCTTCCCATCCTATACCCACATGGTATAAGGAGAATGATTACTGTAACTATCACTGCGTTAGAGGACATAGTAACAAAAAATTGTAAAACATTCAAAAACAATCATCCAAGAAATGTTAGATAATGGAGATCTCATCCTAGACAACCCTAATGCACCAGAAAAATCAAAATTTGTAGGTCTTTAAGAAACCTTTTCCAAACCATACCCATTCATCGAATCAGGTCTAGTGAGACTTCTAACAATAACACCCATGTTCATGAGGTCCATGTCATCTTTGACACAAGTACCTGTCCCTTCTGACTCAGTTTCCTTCCATCCCTTCTATTGATGAGATTCTTGTGCGAGATCCTCTACCCATAGAGGAGCCTATTTCACCTACTCCTCTACCCATGGAGGATCCTACCTCACCTACTCCTTCATCTACAAAGGTGCTTACCCCACTTATTCCATCACCTATCGAGGAGCCTGTATTACCCACACTTTTACCCAAAGAAGAGTCTATTTTATCCTCTTCTCCACCTAAGGAAGAGTCTACACCACCTACCTTTCCCCCTCCTTGACCCATAGAGGAGCCAATTTTATACTCTCTTCCTGTCAGTGATGCATCTCCCAGGGTCTACCAGGATCTTGTTAATCTTCTTGCATCACTTCTACCTATAGATTCAGAAGCCAAAAGTTTCCCTATGTTTCATAGAACTCAGAATTCTTCATAGGGATTACCACCAAAGCATCATCATATTGCCTCCACTTCTATGCCATTCTCCCATTTGGCTGATCACTTGGAGTATGTTGACTACTCCACACTTTGGGGACACCTTCGACTTCCCGTATTGACTCAAATACAAATGTTGTCCACAAAAACTTCAATGATTTATCCTAAAGTGTTCAAGACAACTAAATCCATCTCACCTGAGCCAGTTATAGTAGCCTCTTCTACATCATCCTCACCTACACCCAAACCTTTACCATTACCCAAAACCACCTACACCCAAACCTCTACCTACACCCATACCTTCACCTGTGCCCAAACCTATCACTACATTGGGGGTTGTGCCGACACCAAGTCTAATCCATCCTCCCGTGAAGATCAATTTAGCCACCTCTTCCCAAACTATCACCAGGCCTATCCCCCCACCTAAGAGGAAGACCCAACCTCTTAGGCCTCGTACCCCAGTTTCTCCCACTCCTCCTCTTTCACCTTTTCCACTTCCATCCATCTTAGGTCCCCATCCATCAACCTTAGTCAAGCAACCTCCTACCCAAGGTAAAACTAAAATGAAGCAACCTACATCCTTACCACAACCTCCCATTCCACCCAAGCCTTCTACATTTCCCATGCCTTCTCCACTACCCAAGCCTTTACCTTCCCTTCAACCTACTCTTTATGTATTTCCTCCTACCACTATCTTCACCACACCTCCACTCTCACCTTGGTTGACCCATCCACTTCCATCTTCTGCATTCCCTTCTACTTCATGCACTACCCCAACACCTTTACCCAAGAAGGTGCAACCCAAGCCTAAAACCACACTACCTACCAAAAAGGTAGTTAAACCTACTCAACCTCCAACTCCACCTCCAGTAGCACCTCTTCCACAGAAGTCACCCAAACCTCCATCCAAACCCACTCTCACTTCTCATTGTGATCCCTTGGCAGGGTCTTACACTAACATCCTTACTCAGACTGTTAGAAACTTCTGCCATTACATTGCCACCTCTCAAGCCTTATGACCCACTCAAACCTAAACTAGAAGGGTTTGATGATACCATGATTTGTGCTTATCATTGTGTGTCAGGGAATGATGTTGAAAATTTTAAGGCCCTTAAAAATATTCTTCTTCAACTATGTTCTCTGAAGATCTCTTTGATGAAGATGACCTTTTGGATGAAGATCCCATTCCACCTTCCTATGTCACACAACCTCACCCCATATCTATTCAGAGGCCTTCACCTCCACCTCCACAACCCTCTTTTCCTCCTTCTAACCTTTGAGATCAATATGGTCTAGATAAGAGAGCTAGCCCAACCCCCTTTGAAATTCCAGTGCGCCATACTCATTTCATAAGACTCTTATCTCGCACTAGGTTTTTGTCCCTCATACCATTATACCTTTCATGACACATCTCCTCCTAATTCTTGAAATCAATATGGTTCGAGTTGCCACTCGATCACAAAAGGAAAAAGGAAAAGAGAAGACTGACAACCCATCTAGTACACCTGCACCTACCATTCCATCTACACCTGCCCCTAAGGTAACCATTTATGGGCCAGCCTATCCTATTTCTGTTGGAGTCACACATCACACTATGATCAAACAACTTCACCAATCTCCTCTAAAAATGTCTTTATATGACCTCATCCAAACCTTTGAGTCTCATTTACTAGGCCCTCCTTGAGATCCTGTAAACTATTGAGGTTCTACCAAATGACCCTACACCCATTGCCACCATATTCACCCTCATCATGTGGCCACTCTCACTGCTTCACCTAAAACCTCTATTGCCACTACCACTTCACCAAGTTTCTTGCCGTCAGTTTCTCTGACTCGGAGATTTCTCCTCACCATTTAGATGATCCTGATCCTGCCCTCTTCATCTCCATCCACATTGAGGATCGCATCCGACGCATTATGATCGATGGAGGTGTAAGTATTAATATTATTTCTTCCCGTGCATATGAAAAAATGTGCATACCTTCCAATTACATGCATAATAACCCAGTTATGATGTGTTATTTCAATGATGCTCTGACTTCTACTCTTGGCACTGTCATCCTCCACATTCACATGGGTCCCACACCATTCTAAAACTATTACGTGTTCTTGAAGGGGAATTCCAATACAACATGTTTCTTGGCCGACCCTGGATCCGTGCCATGGGGTGTGTACCTTCGACTCTTCACCGCTGCATCAAGTTCGAATATGAAGGAAATCCTTACACTATTCAGGAAGATCCTTCACCTTTCAAAACCTATAACATGTTGTATCGACCCAATGATGTCCTTATTCCAGTTAAGGCATCTACTACCATGTTGCCTTCATCTACTACCATTGCCTCATTTCATCTTCATCTACCATTTCTGGGTTCATCTTCAACCACTGTGCCTCATCTTCTTCTATTGCTTCATCTACCACTTACTTCTACTACATCTTCCTCACCCAACTCATCTCTCCCCACTGCTACTATGTAACTTCCAAAGTTAACCCATCTACCAATCCTTCTTCTCAAACTTAAAATATCTCATCCATTCCCTCCACCCAAGTACCAACTTTTGACCCTTTGGAAGGTGTTTTTCAATGCCTTACCCTAGGGGAGTATCACCTGTATAACATCGACACGTTCCAAACTCCTCAAGAGTATGGAAACCTTCATCAACACCCGCATTATGATCATTGTATAGGAGAAGTGTTTCCATATGGTCCTCCCCACCTTCGCACCAACTTGACATTCAGTGGACTTGATACTTCTTCTTATTCTCTCAAACCACCCACTCAAACACAACCTTTTTCATCTGACTTCCATTACCTCACCAACTGCTACTTTTCCCACCTTTCTTCATCGTTGTGCTTAAGAAGGGCTTTGGATTTGGTCTTTATGAACAAGGTCATCACACAGTTATTCCTTGCACTACCCACAAACATAAAGACCGTCATGGTATTGGATTCATTGAACCACCTAGTCCTAAGAAGGCTAGAGTCGACCTCGTAGAGGAAGATCCACCTTCTGCACCTTCGTCACCTTCTTCACCTACCACACCACCTTCACCCATGGAGTCCATGGATCTAGAATCCATCCCTCCTAATTTTTTTATGAACACCATTTCTTTGGGACCTCTGACCTATCATCATGATGGTGAGGCACCCTCTTCCCTTCCTCTTCTTTATCCTGACATGTTGGATGAAGACACACCTTCTATCAATGTCATTCAATGTCAAGGATGATGATTCCATTCTCACCTATTTAGGTGCAAAGATTCTTACATTCACCAGTCATTACCTTCTGAGACACAAACCATGTTGAATGAATCAACCATAGAGATCAACATTCACACTCAGGATGACCCTCGAATTCTAAAGATAGGCCAATCTTTAGATTCTACTGAACAAGAAGCCTTCACCTCTTTCCTCTAAGATCATAGCAACACTTTTTCTTGGTCTTACGCTAATATGCCTGGTATTGACCCAAATATCATGGTGCACAATATCATTACTATTCCTGATGCCAAACCTGTGAAACAAAAGCTGTGAAAAATGCATCCACGCATTGCCCTTCTTGTCAAAGAAGAACTCCAAGCCTTCTTTCTATTTCTTTCATTTTACCTATCGACTATCCGCAATGGATTTCTAACATTGTTCCTATCACTAAAGTGACATAGGGGACTCTGCATCTGCATGGAATTCCATGACCTTAACCTCACCTACCCTAAGGATGACTTTCCTTTTCCTAGCATCGACCAACTTGTTGATCTTATAGCTGGCCATGAGATGTTATCTCTTATGGATGGATTCTCGGGTTATAACCAAATATTACTTCGCACTGGAGGATCAACACAAAACTACCTTTATCACCCCTTGGGGACCTTCTGTTATCACATCATGCCCTTTGGATTGAAAAATGTTGGTGCCACTTATCAGTGCATGCTATGACCTATATCTTCCATGACATCATGCATGACATACTGGAAGACTACGTCGATGACCTTCTCGGAAAATCCAAAATTCATGTCTGAACACCTCCCCATTCTCAAAATCATCTTTGACCGTCTCATCAAATATTGTGTTCACCTTCAACCAAAGAAGTGTGTCTTTTCAGTTCTCTCTAGAAAACTCCTTGGTTTCATTGTCTCTTTGCGGGGTATCGAAGTTGATCCCACCAAAATCAAGGCTATTCTTGAGATGCCTCCACCTACTAACCTTCAACAGCTTCGTAGTTTGCAAGGAAAATTGCAATCCATTCAATGTTTTATTTCCCAACTTTCCAACTGATGTCACCCTTTTCATCATCTCCTTAAAAAGGATGTTTCCTTCAATTGGAATGATGAGTGTCACAAAGCCTTTGAAGTGTTGAAGAAATACCTTCTTCAACCACCTATGCTCATCCCACCTAAGGATGAAAAACCATTTTACCTCTATATTTCTGCCACTGACCATTCCTTGGGTGCCATGCTCACTCATCATGATGAGAAACATAGGGAGAAAGTGGTTTATTACATAATCCATACTCTTTTAGACTATGAGACTAGGTACACTCATGCCGAGAATATTTTCTTAGCCCTAGTCTTTTGTTGCCACTAAATTTTGCCACTACCTACTCAACCACAAGACCTTCGTCATCACCAACACTCGACCCCCTACATTACATGTATGCTAAGCCTTATCAACACCAATGCACTTCACATTGGCTCATGCTCCTTGTAGACCTAGATCTAGAATTCATTCATCAAAATTATGTTAAGGGACAAACCATTTACAGATCAGCTTACAGATGCACCTCTTTCTAGAAATCAATCTTCTAACTTTGATTTTCCTGATGAATCTATCTACACTTTGTCCCTGGATGACACCATTTATCAAATGACCCTATTCTTGAATGGTTCTAAATGTCAACGTGGGGGTGGTGTAGGGGTTATTCTCATTCCTCTTGATGGTGAACCTATGCCTTTATCTTTCAAACTTGACTTCGATTGTACCAATAATGTGGCTGAATACGAAGCACTCATGTTAGGTATCCAAACTGCCATTTCCCTAGATGTTAAGACCATTAATATCTTTGGTGATTCTCAACTGGTCATCAACCAAGTCAATGGTTTATACCAGTGTCATAACGAAATACTTCAAAAGTATAAACATCATGTCGACATGCTTTTGACTACCTTTGATAATTACGACATTCAAATTGTTCCACGATCCACTAACAAATTTGTGGATACCATGGCTTTCCTCACCTCAAAATACCTGCCTCACCTTCATACTCTAAAATCTTTGTCACAGTACAATGGTTGCAGTCACCTTCTTATCTCATCCATGATGTAAATTTTGTGGGAAGAATTGAAATTGACCCACGTGACATATGGTATAAGTAGTTTGCTGACTACCTTTCCCTTTCAATCCTTCCTCCAGATCTCACTCGTAATGGTAAGCAAGCCTTCCTCCAAAATGTCTCTCGTCATGTCATCATGGGGGGTCTTCTTTATAAGCGTGGCTTTGATGGTATCCTCCTATGGTGCCTCACTAGTTCTGAAAATTCCGTACACCATTAAAGAAATCCATGACAAGATTTGTGGTGGACATTTCAGTGGTCACGTTGTTGCCAAGCATATTCTTTACCTTGGCTATTACTGGCCAACCCTTAACCAAGATTGTTGACTATGTCAAATGTTGTGTGAAGTGTCAACAATGCTAACCTTCACCACACCCCAAGTCATGCCTTACAAGTCACCAGAGAATTTTGGCCTTTCTCCCAATGGGGTTTAGATCTTGTTAGAGAGATTAACCCTCATTCTTCTCAATGTCATCAATGGATCATCACAACAACCGAATACTACACTAAATGGGTGGAATTCATCCCTCTCATTTCTACAAAAGCCAAGAAAATATGTGAATTCATTAACCATCACATCATTTTTCATTTTGGTGTTCCTCATTGCCTCATCACTGATAATGGTAAACAATTCAAAAACAAGACTCTACGCAAACTTTGTGATAAATTTGGTATTCAACTCAGTTTCTCTTCACCATATTATCCTCAAACCAATGGTCAAGCTGAATCAAATAACAAAACCATCAACAAAATTCTCATGAAATTCGTTGATGATACTGGTAAGGATTGGCATACGCACATTCCTTTCTCCTTATGGGCTTATCACACTACATTCACACCTCGACCTACTGCCACACCTTTTTCTTTGGTCTATGGTATAGAGGTCCTTCCTACCTCTTGAAGTCCAAATTCCATCTCTTCGTATCTCACTTAAAGATATGCTCAATGATGAAAATTTCGCCAAGACCATTTAACACAACTTGAGTTATTATTTGAAATCATTTAAATGCTCTCGAACCACCTTCAAATCTACCAAAAATGCATCAAATGTGCCTATGAAAAATGTGTTCATGAAGAAACTTTCAAGGTTGATGATCTTGTCCTAAAATAAAATCAACATGTAACTAAAGCTGAGAAAAGTAAACGAGGCAAGTTTGCTCCTAATTGGCTTGGACCCTACATTGTCACCCATACCTATGGATCATGTGCTTATCATTTATCTTCTCTTGAAGGTAAACCTGAACCTGAGCCCCTTAATGCCTTACATATTTGACCATTCTACTATTGAATAAAGTACTACATCACTTTATGTCACTTACATGCTCGTCCCTTGAGCGAACCTCTCCTTCCATCTACCTATTTCAAGGACCAACGAATAAATCATAGAATTGTGTGATTATCCATCACCATTCAACCTTATCTTCAATATGAGTATCATGGCTCTACTCATGGCATGATTCTCATGGATACTTTTCATCCTTTTCTAGGATGGAATCCCATGGTTGTTCGTCACTTGAAACCCCTCTTTCATAGCTAACCTTTTCGTGTTATGGTTTTTCCTTCATAAAAGAGGCTTATACTCCTTTATAGTCTTGTCCATGACTTCAAGTTCAAAATAATAAAAAGCAAAAATATATGGGATATTTCAAAAATTCAACTCCTTGAGTCAAAATTCTCGCGTAAATAGATGATTCCCTCAAAAGGACATCTACCTCTCTTTCTTGCTGCTATAAGTAGACTGCTCCCTCGAAGGAAAACTATAAAAAGCTAACCTATTTATTGTAATTAGTCTATCCAAAAAGAAGAATAATTTCTATCTCTCAAATAAAATAATTTTAAGCTTCCCGCATTGATCAAATTCAAGAATACCTCAAGGAGAACCTATTTATCCCACATAGACTTCCCACATCGATCAGTCTATATGAAACAAAAATAAAATAAAAAATAAAGAAAATAAAAACTTTTGGTCATGGACTTTCCTATTCTAGTTTTGGGTATCTTGTAGAAGGGGCACGATGTCCCACAACAAGGTTATGCTAAACAAAATCTTCCACCTTACCTTTTTTATTCTCTTCTACCTAAATTCAAGGGACGAAACATGTATTTTACACATTGTGATCATGCAACTTCTTTCAAATATAGACCTATCACATCATGCAATGTATCTAGGGACTTATGTTCAATAAGTCTAGGGTACAACATTTATGGTCTTTTCCAACTTGGGGCATTTCACTTCTTTTCCATTCACCTCTGCCTACCTTGTTGTTTGATCAACAGGACAAGATCGTCAAAATTGATTTAACTATGAAACCTTCATCTATACCTATTCCTAACTTACCTTTCCTATTACCTATTCAAAATTCAACCTTTCCTATTTGTTAAACATGCCTTACCCAACCAACTTATCCTATCATCCAACCCACATATTCATCTTACCTAACCCAATCACATTCTTCCCTGGTTTATGGGAGAACTACATCAACCTGAGGCCCCTTTCACAAGGGCTATGTAGGAATGCACTCTTAGGGCATGGGACCCTTTAAGGTTATCTCAAACCATCTTTTCCCCTCATCATTTCCCCATCAAACAAAAACTTAGGTAGTTAGTTTCCATCAAAACAATAATTTGGAAGTTAAATAAAAAATAAAACCATACATAACTCATATACATCATCATTTATTTTCCATAATACTAATCACTTGGAAATTAAATCAAAACAAACACAACTCAACCATGCCTACATACCTAGTTTCCATGAGAACAATAGCTTGGAAATAAAAATAACATCATCTCATTTTTATCACAAATATCAACCAACCCATGCCTAACACATCTAAGTTTCCATAATATCAAAAACTTGGAAATTAAACCAAACCATGCCTAATCATCTACTTTCCATGACATCAATATAATGGAAGTATAACCAAATCCTAAAACCATAACCATCCATGCCTACATATCTAGTTTCCATAATAACAATACATTGGAAATAAAATCAAACACATCACAAAATAACCATCATCATCAACTATATAAATGGAATGTTTGTGTGTCAATACACTGAATATACAGATATAAATACAAGTATCTCAAAACTCTCATATACATCTTGCATCTTCGACACGTAGGGCGATATATATATCAAAAATAAAAATACAATGTATCCATCTCTCTTAAATCATCTATGTGAGGGGTAAACACCTCTTCTTCTCTCTCTAGTACCCTTACCTGGCTTCTGTCTCTATGAGATGGTAAAATATCACTCACCCTAGCTATGTGGCTGATGAATCTATGAGATACTAGAACTATGTGTCTATGAGCTGGTCCTGGAACTGGCTGCCTACTGTGCTCCGTGCTCGGCATAAAACAAAACATGTATACCAACCCCTAACAACCGGTCTTGATAATACCTAGCCTCTGATATTGCATCTCAATTAGTTGCCATGGATATAACATGGGGAGGTTCCATACCTCATGGTGGACCCTTTCCTAGTAGCAATGACCCCTATCCCTGTACTTGTGGCCCCTTTCCTACTACATGTAATACATGACCCTATCTCGATGCCTGTGGAGGGCCTGTGCGTGAACTGGTGCTTGTGCCTGTGTAAAATGGCCCTGTAAAGAGGTAACCTTTGCCTGTAATATAGAAACATGTTCCTGTAATACTGCTACCTACCATCCATCCCCTATAGGTACGTGTGCTTATGCCAGTTTTCCTTGTACCATGGCCACCTATGCCTTTGATTGTGCCAGTTTCCCCTGTAATGGAGTCACATGTGCTTGTCCCTAGGCCAACTGTCACTGTAATGTCATCACTTTCCCTTGTAACTAATCTCTTTGTACTATGACTATCACTAAGTCTAGCTATCCTAGCCTTGACGACACTTCCTGTAGCTAGGATACCCACCAATGCCTGTAACCATTGGTAACACCTAAATCATCAATTTTTCTATTTTCCACCTGATCCTCCTACCCTACTAGCTCTGTTGGATGAGGTGGAGATAAAGGTCTCTCCACATCATCATAGAGATACTATGGAAATGGTGGAGGCACATCTTGCTAAAGCCCAAACTACCGTCATACTCTGTCCACTGGAATTTTCTTGTGCTCACCGACATGTCATATTTGTATCCACCTGACAAGCTATAGTCCCCTCATCTCCTCTACCATGCCCCTATAGGAAGGAAAATCAACATATGGGTGTCATACAATATCCAAAGCATACAAGCCCTCTAGTATCCAACTGTAATATGTCACATCATGTGAAACCTCCTCTACCCACGGATGTTCCCCTACTGACACCCACCTGATGTATCCAACTCTATAAAATCCCAGATGTTAATCATGTCATGGAAGACCCTATGGGGGCACACATAATATGTACTCATATGCCCAACAATGCAGTAAATAAGTACAATAGATACCATACCACCAAATCCTCTTATATACCCATAACTCTCTATACAACTATAACAAGTAGGTCAGTGCCCATGCAAAACAAACCCGATCCTCAATCATGTCCTCTAACACTCTCATTAAGGCCCAGGGAAATCTACCACCCTCTGAATCTGGGAGTGCATAACATCCCACCGCCACCATCATAAGAACTGTCAATCTGGTTTCTTTAGGATGTACCACGTACATATCACTATAGCTGATGCTGACACTATGATATCTCAAATCGATCATAGCCTCGCCAAATAATGTGACCATAGGCTCAAAATCCTCATATGATGAAATCTAATATACTGGCTCATTAAAAATTGAAAATCGTAAAATCCTATAAACGTCCTCCAACGTGATAGTCATCTCTCTAGTGGGTAAATGGAAGGTTTTGGTCACTGAGTCCCATCTATTGATAAGAGTGACTAGCAAGCTATGATCCCATATAATGTGCATATATCACCTAAATACACCAAGTCTATCCTCCTGCATATGGTCCCACTCATCCTGAGTCACACTATCCCGCATCTGTAAAAATTGGGGTGGAACTCTGTCTCTCATTGTCAACACCTCTTCTTCTCTCTCTAGTACCCTTACCTGGCTTCTGTCTCTGTAAGATGGTAACATCTCACTCACCCTAGCTATGTGGCCGATGAATCTATGAGATACTAGAACTATGTGTCTGTGAGCTAGTCCTAGAACTGGCTGCCTACTGTGCTCTGTGCTCGGCATAAAACAAAACATGTATACCAACCCCTAACACCTCTTCTTCTCTTTCTAGTACCGTTACATGTGAGGGGTAAACACCTCTTCTTCTCTCTCTATTACCCTTACCTGGCTTCTGTCTCCGTGAGATGGTAACATCTCACTCACCCTAGCTATGTGATAGATGAATCTATGAGATACTAGAACTATGTGTCTGTGAGCTGGTCCTGGAACTGGCTACCTACTGTGCTCCGTGCTCGGCATAAAACAAAACATGTATACCAACCCCTAATAACCGGTCTTGATAATTCCTAGCCTCCGATATTACATCTCTATTAGTTGCCATGGATATAACCTGGGGAGGTGCCATAGCTCATGGTGGACCCTTTACTAGTAGCAATGACCCCTATCCCTGTACTTGTGGCCCCTTTCCTACTACATGTAATACATGACCTTATCTTGATGCCTGTGGAGGGCCTGTGCGTGAACTGGTGCTTGTGCCTGTGTAAAATGGCCTTGTAAAGAGGCAACCTTTGAATGTAATATAGAAACATGTGCATGTAATACTGCTACCTACCATCCATCCCCTACAGGTACCTGTGCTTATGCCAATTTTCCTTACACCATGGCCACCTATGCCTGTGATTGTGCCAGTTGCCCCTGTAATGGAGTCACATGTGCTTGTCCCTAGGCCAACTGTCACTGTAATGTCATCACTTTCCCTTATAACTAATCTCTTTGTACTATGACTGTCACTAAGTCTAGCTATCCTAGCCTCGACGGAACTTCCTGTAGCTGGGATACCCACCAACGCTTATAACCATTGGTAACACCTAAATCATCAATTTTTCTATCTGCCACCTGATCCTCCTACCCTACTGGCTTTATCAGATGAGGTGGAGATAAAGGTCTCTCCACATCATCCTAGAGATACTATGGAAATGGTGGAGGCACATCTTGCTAAAGCCCGAACTACCGTTACTCTGTCCACTGGAATTTTCTTGTGTTCACTAACATGTCATCTTTGTATCCACTTGACAAGCTATAGTCCCCTCATCTCCTCTACCATGCCCCTATAGGAATGAAAATCAACATATGGGTGTCATACAATATCCAAAGCATACAAGCCCTCTAGTATCCAACTGTAATATGTCACATCATGTGAAACCTCCTCTACTCACGGATGTTCCCCTACTGACACCCACCTGATGTATCCAACTCTATAAAATCCCAGATGTTAATCATGTCGTGGAAGACCCTGTGGGGGCACACATAATATGCCCAACAATGCAGTAAATAAGTACAATAGATACCATACCACCAAATCCTCTGATATACCCATAACTCTCTATACAACTATAACAAGTAGGTCAGTGCCCATGCAAAACAAACCCAATACTCAATCATGTCCTCTAACACTCTCATTAAGGCCCAGGGAAATCTACCACCCTCTGAATCTGGGAGTGCATAACATCCCACCGCCACCATCATAAGAACTGTCAATCTAGTTTCTTTAGGATGTACCACGTACATATCACTATAGCTGATGCTGACACTATGATATCTCAAATCGATCATAGCCTCACCAAATACTGTGACCATAGGTTCAAAATCCTCATCTGATGAAATCTAATATACTGGCTCATCAAAAATTGAAAACCGTAAAATCCTGTAAACGTCCTCCAATGTGATAGTCATCTCTCTAGTGGGTAAATGGAAGGTTTTGGTCACTGAGTCCCATCTATTGATGAGAGCGACCAACAAGCTATGATCCCATATAATGTGCATATATCACCTAAATACACCAAGTCTATCCTCCTGCATATGGTCGCACTCATCCTGAGTCACACTATCCCACATCTGTAAAAATTGGGGTGGAACTCTATCTCTCATTGTCAACTAATGACATTCTTGCATTATTACCATTTATACTTGTCAATCAATTACGTCCTTCTAATAATTTATTATTTCCTACCTAATCACCTCCCACCTACGATTTTTCTATCTTAACGACCCTCTAACTCATTCTCTCACATACCATATATTCTATCTTACCTAAACACTCCCACCTATTCTGATTCATTACTTTTCCATTTTCACCAAATTAACCTAATTTCCTCTACTTACCCATTCATTCATCCACTCATCCTAAACTCCAACCTTATTCTATCTTAACATACCTCCTCACCCATTCATGCCTACATTCATTCTACATCTCTCCATTTATACCTAGAATTTATTCTAAACCCACCCAGTTCCTTTATTATATACCAATCAGTCCACCTACATCTATATCCCTACACATTCACTTATCCTTTTCTACCATTTTTTGCATATAAACATTCTATCTTAGGACTTAGTCACTATTTACAGTGACCAACATCGGTCACCCTGAATGGTACTGATCACTTTTTATAGCCACCGATTCTGGAAAGCCTACAAACATCAGGCGATGCCAGACTGACGTCGATCACTGGTGCGGCTCTAAAGCTGAACCCCAATACCCCTAATTTTCAAAAACATTTGACGATGTAGAGTCTGTGAGCTCTTTATCCTAGTGCCTTGTCATATTCTATACATGTTCGTGCATGTGAATTCCCCCGCCTATTACTCACACCGATATCATCATTAACTACAACCTAACCATACCTCATTTTCATCACTTTTTAATTTATCAAACCAATAACCGACTCAACCTATCACTTCAACAGTTCTTGCTTTTAAGGGGATCACCTCCACACATACTTGGGGCAACATAACTGTCACTCATAACTATGGAAACTACCTCCTGTTTTTTCACCGTCTCTTATCAATACAAGATACACTATAAAAATGGGAAAATGTAGACATGAAATTTGGGTCAAAATACCTTTGGCCCCATTCAACTTATCCATTCAACATATATACCTAGCCTTGACCCCCTTCTACACATAAATATTAATTTAATTACCTATAATTAAATTAATCCTTAGCCACCTCACCTAGCTACCTCACCCTAGACCTATTCTAACTTCATAAAATGTCCAGGACCAAGTCCCCACACTCATTAACCAACTAGGACTTGTTCTAACCCTAATCATTATGACCTTTTATGTCTCTAACCACTCTCTCGCTACATTTAGCATTATCTCCCACTTCTGACCTGGACCTAAAAGTTAATTCACACCAAATATGGGAGTAATTAGGCTAATTTTAGTAAAATTGACCATTTCTCTGTAACTGATGCCAGTTATCCCTCGGTCAGTGTCAATTCCCTAACCACTGTCAGCTACCTTAAATAAGAGTTTCTAATTCTTTGCACAGGTTCTTCAATTGATTCATTCATTTAAGCTTTGGCATTCTAACTCTCGAGCATTCAAGCTACCAGATGACAAACCATAGCACATTAGGTATTTACCAATAACCAATCTCTTCCTCCTTTACCTTGGATCACCTACAATAGGGCACATAGGCTCCGTTGCTGCAACACTAGACATAACCTTGTTTTATCTCCGAACTCTCATCAACCACCACCACCTTTAGATCTACAAGTTCTTAGATAAGTAAATCACTCTTATTTTTTAGTTCTAGTTTTGATCTTAAGTCTTTTATTCATTTCTATTATCTGAATCTCCTCAGTCCCAAATACCACCCTTCACCAGTCTACCATATATTCTACTAATCTAAACAATTTTTCCCATCCTAATGCCTCTATCACCCTTGCTGAATATTTGTATAAATCATACCATCCTTCCCAAACTCCCTTAACTCTTTGTGAAATCACAAAGAGATCCAAAACACCTATTTTTTATATTATGACCATATTACCCCTACCGACTCTAGTCACCCAACTGACGTTGATAATTTTGATGAATTGAGCTATTGTAGCTGTGAGCTTATCTACCCTTGGAATGCAAATGCAACCCAACACCTTGGTCCATGTCTCAGGGACACCACTGTTATTTTTACATTGATGAAGCCATTCTTCGTGATCCATTACAATTGTAGGAATGCAACTCTTGATTCCAACCACGGACTCTAAGTTGTCTTTATTGAAGGAAAGAGAGTCACCTTCCTCCTTATTAACCATATCTAGAAATGGAATGATGAGTTCCTTTGATGACGAGTCTTTAGTGAGTGGGGGGAACTCAAACATTTGAAAATAATGGTAGACTTCGTTCAAGATTCCAGAAACCTAGCACTCGTGGGAGGCCAATTTGGATAAGGCCATTTTTAGCATTGCATACCAATCATCCATGATGTGGATCCAAATATGGGATGATTCTTTGTCAATTTATGCAAAAACTTCATTGTTCATGAGGGTGTGAGAGTCAAAAGAACTCATTTTGGATACTAGTGGGAGTATCTCCTCCATGCGACTGACCTATTTTGTAAACTCATCCTCCATATTATTTACTTAAGACAATGTTGCACAAGCATACTAGATGAGAGACATGATGTCCAGAAACAATGCCTTTCCTTGCACAATGATTTCCTCAATCCACTTTTCATAGGATTTTCCCCACATCATGTATTCATGTGATTTCTTGATTGCCTTGGGGTTGATACTGATGATTGGGGGGGATATCTTTGATAGGAAGGGGAGGTATTAATTCTCCTCCTGAGAAGGGATGAATGTATGCACTGATATTTCTTATATTTTCTTCTAATTGCATAATTGTTTTCTTGTATTCTTCAGTCTAAGCATGAAGAAGGGAAGATGATTCTTTAAACAGGTGAATGTCACTTTCGTGAGAAGTTTAACCCAATAAGATGTGTGTCAAATCATAATTAGATGGAGTCATTTATTCTATGGGCTTGTTAGTATTATGCCTAACAACTTAAACATAGTAGTTACCTGAGGTGCCACTGAAGAAGCGAGAAGCTACTTGGGCCTTCTTCATTCACTTGGGTTTCAACATTCCAGAGATTTTTGTGGGACTGGGAATGGTAGTGAGTAGCGTTGTTCTTGGCCCATTCTCAAGTACTTATTGAATCCATGGAAACAAATCATCGCGAGTTACTACGATGTCGATTATCAGATTGTTTGTAGAATATTTCCATGAAGCCAACTCTTGATCACCTTGAGAAGACATATTTAGATGCTTGTGTAGAGGAAGACATTGCTACAAATTAACTCTTCTTGTCCTATGAAGATCAGTTCAACCAACTCTCCTTGGCTCACTTAACCAAAAAAATTGAGCTCTATGGTGGAAAATATAAATGATATATTTTTCTATGGAGATGATAGCAAATTTCTACACCTGGGATCGAAAATTGCTATTTTTGGAAACTAGGTCCTAGGAGATGCTATTTTGGGCAAGTTTTCTTTTCCACCTTATTGCTTGCACTAAGGTGCTTCCTTCACATTATAGGATTATCATAGATGTATCAGGACCAATTCAGAGAACTTTCTATTTTTGGAAATTTTCTTTTTTCTTTTTGCTTTTTTTAATCTTTTTGACTTTTTGACCTGTGTGCCCTAGTTTCTGGTTTGTATGCTTTTCACTATTCTTTCTTCTAGGGGGAGTTTGATGTTTTTGGAAACTTAACAAAAATTGTAGACTAGTGGAACTTACTATTTTTTAAAGCTGAAATTCTAAGTGTCAAATTGGATAAAATTTGGTGGATTATTTCTGGGATTTCTATTTGGATACTCTATATGATTTTTCAAGTCAAACTGCTTCCCTGATTGACGAAAAATGAAGGAAGAATGCCTTAGGGCACAAAAATTCAATTGGATGCCATTAAAAATCAGGGAAGTATTTTTAGGTTTGGTTTATTTGAAATTTCAAGGCGTTTATATGAATAATGTTTTCCCAAAATTTCATGAAGATTCGATCACCGCTTCATTAGTTATGAGAAATTTATGGTTTTGGAGTCAAGGGTTTCTAACAACATGTAGTTATGGTTTTTTTCTCAGAAGTATTCATTATTTGCATTGCAACAACGTGAAATGATGGAAGAAATATGTTGAAGGTGGTAGGAAGGTTTTGGAAGTAGCAACAATGGCAGTAGGTGAAGAAATTATGACAGTTGGAGCTGTCACGGGTGTGGGCACATGTAGCACTGGAAGCAACAAGAAATATGAAAAACCTTACATATTTTTAATGGTTTGGAAGGATTTTTTTTTTTTTTGCACCAAGTGCACCAAGTTATTGGTTCAAATGGTTTAATAAAATTCACCCCCTTCTCATTTGATCCCATGGACCCGTAACATGACCTCAATTCAGCTCTTTCTCATAAGTTGAGCCCCCAAGCTTCTTTTCCATGCTCACTGGTCCAGCCAATTGTGAAGTGCCACATGGCCCAATAGGGATGGGACACATTTTTTTGAACCAAGTTAACCAATGTTGCAAAAAATTGTGCCCCATCCCTATTACGCCATGTGACACCTCACGATTGGATGGAGCGGTGAGCATGGAAAAGAAGTGTGGGGGGCTTAACTTACGGGAAAGAGCTGAAATGAGGTCATGTTACAGCTCTAGGGGCTCAAATGTGAAGGGGGTGGATTTTATTTCACCATTAGAACCAATAATTTGTTGAAATTTGTGAAAAAAAAGTGTGCCACTCTCCCATTGGTTGGATTTCTAGCCCAGATAAATGACTAATTATTGGAGCCTTACCTTGGGGAGTCGCATGTCGGGACCATATCTTGAGCTTCCGAAGGATTTTGTTGAAGAAATTTTATATGATTCTACCCAAAAATGACCTTATGAATCCAATTTTTTGGGTATCAGCTCCTGATTCTTCCATTTACTTCCCAAAAAATAGGATTTTTATCCTGATTCCAAGGTCTTGCATGTAAAAAACTAATTGTGTACCTAATTCACATAAGTGTTGTGAATAATATGATATTACCATCCTATAGTTATCTAAAATACCTTTGCAAAAATATATTTTTTGACTCATAAATCCTTCTGGAGCTCTCGGAATTACTTCTTGAAGCTTAGGGGGCATATTTCTCAGGCCTCTAAGACCCACTTTTCTGAAACACCTCGAAGACTTCCAAAACCTCCCAGAATCTTCCAAAAATGATAGAAAAATGTTCCTATCCCTCTAATACACCTCCTTGATAGATTTGGGTCTTTCCTTCTATTCTGGGAGGTGCGGGTCAACCTTGAGAAGTCTAGAGAACAACCCTTCCCAAGCTTGTCAAAAAGCTTGTCTTGGTGGATCTTTCTTTGGAAGCTCCTTTACTAAATGGATACCCCTAAATCACCTATGGGAATACTGAAATGACACATTGGAATATTAAGAGATATGGGATAGGACTGAATTAGGGATTATGGTGATATGAAGGAGGACTTAGAATGACCTTTGGGCTAATTTTTTTTGGGTAGGGTATATTTGTCATGCTTGAAAATTGGGAATTTTCTTGTTGCACATTTGCATAAAAAACTATCCCAAAGGGATTTTCATTTTTTTGATCTCCCCCTTTGTCACTTTGATCTTTAAAAAAATGGCCAAGACAAAGTGGAATAGAGATAAAACCTCAGGAAACAAAACCTTTCCTTTTTTAATGATCTTCTCCACCCATTTGTCATTGGCTCTTCTGTGCATGATGTACCCTTAGGATATCTTGATCAAATGGGGATAAAAAATGATAAGAGAGATCAATTATGTAGTAGGGATAACGATGCATTCGGATCAAGGAATGATTTCACATAAGTAGTCAAGGTTCTAACATGATCCCAAGTTGTTCCAGAGTCTACTTATTTTCTTTGTTTCTTACAAAAAAATGGGTTGTAGGCTCTTTGAGAAAATACACATTTCCATGATGCATGGCTTCCTGTAACGATTTTTTTTTCAACATATAGTAATCTAGTCTCATCTCTTCTATAGGTTTATTCACTTTAGGATGTACAACATCCACATATTGATCTCCGGAAGCCTCAATGAAGAAATGAGAATTTTCTTGAGATTTCTTGGTCTGATTAGTTTCAATGTAATTTGAGATGCCTACAAATTTAGGTGTCCATTGATTATTGCATTGTTAATAATTCTCCTCCAAGTATCGTATGTACACATGGTAAAGGATTAAAAGGTTTTGACATGAACTCATGCATCTTAGGTGTTTGATCCATCACATGAATGAGATGAGATAACTCCACTACCTCCGATGAGACAGTTGGATTTCTAGGATGATCAGGAGATTGAGAGGGGTTGATCTTTCCCAGTTTAAGTTGCTCCATAGGAATTTCTCTGAATTTTTCCTTCTTGTGAAGTTCCATAGGGGGAACATAAATTTCCTCCTCTTCTATAATTTTTCTCTTGGATGATTTTTTTTTAATGATAGAACCCAATGGTTTACATCGGGTGTACTTTGAGAATAAGCGAAAGACACTTTCTTGGAAGAATCTAATGTTTCTCCACTTTCAATACTAGAAAATCTTCTCCATTTGAACTATTATTTTTTACCTCTTTATTATTTTCATGGTCATCTCCTTGATGTCAATATACTCTCTAATGTTCAATGGAGTGGGAGGAAGAAGATATGACCACACTACTTGATACTTAGGGTCAAATAGGTTAGATCCATCATCATTCACTCCCTCAAAAAACCATTAAAATTTGAAATATATCATTTTATCCACTATCATTCTCATATATTCCTATATTTTGACCTCAAACCATATGTAAAATTATCCCAAAACTCCTCAATTTGTGAAATGTAAGTCAATTATGGCAAGAGGAAGGACTCATGATCCTTCCCGAGATAATAGTTGGGCCTAACCACATAGGAATACAAATTGAATAATGCAAGGGATTATTCAATGTTTACTACATCAACTGTACTCTTACAAAAATATACACCCCTTCCACTTTACATTTTCCCACTTGGTGTGAACATAGGACAATTTCTGGCATAACTCAATCATGATGATCTTGTCACTAAGATATTTTTGTAACCGGTGAGAGGTAAGGTAAAAACCTCTGACCCTGAGATAAGTGAACGTAACCGGGGAAATTGAATGAAGTGAATTTTTCACTTCTTAATCAACTCAATTTCCTGTGATGAGATTATATGCTAATTATTTCCCTAATGGAGCCTTATGAAAAACATGGTGAATGCACTGTTCACCCTCAAGAAATGAGAGCTACTCTCTCAAAATGTGAGCTGAGGATACTTTTCAAATGTGGGTTGAATTATATGGGACATTTTTGGTAGTAAAGAGACCTTAGAATGATATTTTATATGTGATATCATACACACAATATGAGGTTACTGAAAACTTCTTGGAGGTAGGAAACTGCACCAACTTCTTGTGAATATTGTTACTTATGATTTTCCCCTAGTCAATCATTTGATTTCCCTATGTGACCACTAGAATAAATTGGTCCTTATAATCATGGATGTACTTCATGGTTTCTTATCCTATTAAAATTTTTAATAGGACCACAATATCATATTAGGCCTTTTGAAATTCACTTCAGGATAATGATTTAGGCTTTCAAGAGGTTTTTCTTCCCTATTTGAGCCTTGACCCCCATTATCACTCCCTGCAAGTATGAATATATCCATGACCATTCCTTAGAGGAAAATTATTGAGTGATGATAAAAATATTATTGCGATTAGGAATATGTAAGCATTGTAAAATTCCCCTTCAGAGTGAGAACTACAAAAATTGAGTTGTTATAAATAAGAAATGTTCTTGAATCAGGGTCATATTGTTGGGAAAAAGCTAGAACTAGCTTCATGCTTTGAAATGAAAATGAATGACTAATTGCCCAAAATATAACACTTGAGAAAATATTATCTTCCAAAGGTTATTGAGGTTCATTCAACATCCTTTATTTGAGATTTTCCATATCCATGTGAGAGACATCACTATCTCCTACATTGGGGGTACTCAGTGGATAATGTGGAAATTTGCTCCAATCTTGTGTACTTGATATTCATGGTGACTAGAGATGGTGACATGAGAGTGATATGGGGGAGTGTAGACATTTTTAACACAATCTGAGAACTTACTAATTTTAGTAAGTCACAATTAGATGTCTAGTTTTAGCAAATTTCATAAATGTCACTTTTTACCTATTTTGAATTTGAGAGAGAGGATAGTGTTATTGAAAACCACCAATTTATATGACTTGTTATTATTGGAAGGGTCATATTGGATGGTTTGAATCTTCCCATTAAGATTTTGAGGGATTGCCCTCATGTGACAGAAAGACATAAAAAAGACCTTTTTAAGCTCACGAGAACACTATTCTTTCATAGATCTTAGTAGCTTCAAGAATCAAGCTAGGTAAAATTTTCTACACATGTAACCCACTTTAAACTCATGTTATCACATTCCTCTCAACCAAAATGAGGGTGAAAAAATTGAAATGTTAGATGGCGGAAAGGTTTACATTGACTAGGAAAGGGAATTTCAAGTATGGGTTTGGTTCTCATGATCAAAAAATTTAAATTTTGCATGGTAGGAATTTAGCATGACAATATCACCTAAATAATTTACTTGATAAAAATAATGTATATTTTCTAGAGCCTATAAATAAAAATTCTCTAAAATTCAAGTCTTGTAAAGCAAAGGAAAACAATTCCAATAAGAAGAAATGAAAAGCCCTCATAGATAGAGTAACTCCATCAATATGGGTTATAGATTCCATTTCCTTGCACCACAAGGGTTCCTCTCACATTAAGTTTTTATGATGTGGAGTATTGAAGCATGTCCCAAATCACCTTGGGTGATGATAAATCCATTGTAGTAGCTGGTAGTGGATCAGTGGAAGTCGATGGTGGAGCCTTCAATGATGTCCTTAGTGTTCCCCAACTTTTCACCAATCTATTGTCAATTTACAAAATCACCCATATTGGTCGAGGGATGCATTTGGAATTCAACCCTAACTCATTGATCATTAAAGAGTTGCACAGTGAGTCTATGTTGGCATAGGAAAAGGTAGGCCACCAGGTGCAGTTGTATAATTTTTCCCACTTTTCTCTTGAATCTTCTCTCACCACCTTACTAGCTCATGCTAATGATGTTAGAAAGCTATGACATGAACGGTTTGGTCATTTAAACTACCATTACCTTAAGAAATTGATATAATATGATATGGTCAATGGATTACCCCGTGCTAGTTTTTCGAAGGGTATTTTTGAGGGTTGTGCCCTTGGAAAGCACCCTGAAGAGAATTTTTATAAAGGAAAATCCTGGAGAGATTTTCATACCTTACAGCTTGTCCATAGTGAATTTTTGACCCTCTTCCATCTCCTTCATTCAATAGATCTCAATACCTAATTACCTTCATTAAAAAAATTTCATGTCATTTGTGAGTTTACTTTTTTAAATAGAAATATGAAGTTTTTTTATCACTTTATGAACTTTAAGGATCCCACTGAGAAAAAAGTAGGAAGGTCTATCAAGGTTCTTAGAACTGATAATGGAGGTGAGTATGCGAGAAATATATTTGACCAATTTTACAACCATGAAGGGATTTATTTGCGGCGTACAATTTCTTATAGTCTAAAAAATGGAGTTGACAAAAGGAAGAACAAAACCCTTCAGAAGATGGGGAATTGCATAATCCAATCCAAATTCCTTCCTCTGTAGTATTGGGCTGAAGCCGTGAAAGGTGATTTCTACATTCAGAAATGCATTCCACACAAAGCAGTAAAAGGTATGCCACCTTTTGTGGCTTGGTATGGATACAAAATTGATTTTGACAAATTTCATTTCTTATGTTCAAATTCCATGGCTTGAATACTTAAGAAGAAATGAAATTCCTTGAATCCATAATACAAACTTGTATCTTTTTAGGTATCATGAAGGTGTGAAGGGTTATATACTTTTTAACCCCCACCAACCATGAGGTATATGTTAGGAGAAGTGTGAAATTCCAAGAGACATATCCTACTTCCAATTCTCCACATGCAAAGGTCAAGTTTCCCCTCTATGAACATGATTCAGATTCTTTTGATGATGTTTTTGAGCCTATCGCTCCACCATCTATCGATTCTAATAGTAGTGATGACGAGGAATTTTTCACATCTCAATCAAGTAATGATTCAACATATTATGAGATTGAATCTCTTTCTGACCCCCACTGTGACATGTAGACCTTCTAGAGTGCTAGTGATTGCATAAGTAATATTTTGGATGAAAAATGAACTTGATTAGAGTTTGCTAGGACCCATGCCTTTTTCACCCTGGATTCCTGAGTGGGATTATGCAATGGAATATGAATATTCCTCTCTCATTAATAATAATACTTGGAATGTCACCACTCTTCATAAGGGAAGAAACATGTTTTGGTGTACCGTGTAGGTGGATATATCGAACCAAGTACGGTGTCAATGTTAACATCGAAAAGTATAAGGCATGAATCATAGCTAATGGTTTCTCCCAGGTTTAGGGGTTGATTATTTTAAAACCTTTGCTTTCATTACAAAGATGAATTCTATTCAAGTAACCTTAGCCACAACTACTACTAACAGATGTAATGTCCAAAAAATAGATGTTAAGAGTGCATTCTTTTATGGTGATATATAGGAATGAATCTATACAGAACAACCTCCAAGTTATGTCTAATATTCCTCCCTTGTTTGTAAATTGAGGAATTTACTCTTGATCCTCAAACAAGCCCATCGGGCTTGGTATGACAATATGAAATGCTTTCTTCTCACTTTCGGGTTCACTAGGTGTAACTCTGACATAAATGTTTACATTTTATGGAAATAAAAGTCCACGTTTATCTTAGTTTTTGTATGTTGATGAATTGTTGATTATAGGAAATTCTTCCTTGGTCATTGATTATGTCAATGATGCCTTAGAAAACAAGTTCTCCATGATCAACTTGGGTTTTATTCACTACTTAGTATTCAAATCATTCAGTCTAAATTGTGGATCATTATTACTCAACCCAAGTATGCCCTTGAATTTATTGCTAGGTTTAACATGACTGATTTTAATCCATTTCCCACTCCCTTCCTTTCTAGATTCACATTAGTAGTTGATTTCTCTAATCCCTTAGCTGATGATACCTTTTATCACCAATTTGTTGGTATCTTGACGAACCTAACCCATACTAGATGATATTTATCATTTATTATTGGCATTATGTCTAGATTTATGCAGGAACCACATGAACCACATGAACCACATTAGAAAGTAGTGAAGTGGATCCTTCACTACATTAGAGGAACCTTAACTAATGGCATTGACTACTTTGGGGGCATAGAGATTGATTTATTTGGATAGAAAAATTCTAATTGGGACGGTGATCTAGATCATTGTGTTTCACCATTTTATTTACATTATTGAGATGAAACAGATAAGGGTAACGACAAAGGAGGAATACATGTTTATGCTAGTTGGTTGATGGTTGTTGTGTGTGTTATGACTTCTCAATCCAATGCTGACTGTGAGAGCTTCATTTTGGCTGGGAGGAACTACCTGAAATAGACAACAAGCCCACAAAAGAAGAATTAAATAGTATATAACAGTGGACTTCCTTGTTTCTTTTTGCTTAGGTTTGTTTTTACCCTTGTACACATTTTTCAAACCTTAGAAAAAACATTTCCTATCAAGAAACTTTTGAGGGAGTCTGAACATTGGAAAATTTTCCTTTGTAGCCATTATGTTGCTAAATTTTGATCAACCATTTTGACATCCACACTTGTAAGTTTTTGTCCAAATTTTGTTGGATTGTCAAAATTATGTCAAAAATATGTTTGTTTTCCTTATATCCCTTGTGGAAAATAACATGAGAATCCCCTATTTGTTTGCAAAATGTCTAGTTGGCCATCATTACGCTTCTCAAATTGACATGGAACTTCCTTGCATTTGAAGGAGTTCAATCATACAATCTAGGTCTAGGCATTTAGACCCAACAATGCCAACCATGCCGGAATATTACATGGTTCTTCACACTTATGACAATAGAGAACCTATGTTTCAGAATTAACATTGAAATACACCCATCATGACTAAACCTCAATTGGTCCTTTGTGTTAGAGAACTCATTCAGATACCTCTTTCCCCACCTTCATCTCATAGTCGGTGGTATGATTCTGATAATTCTAATCCATGTTATTCTTCTATTTCACCTCAGACGTCTAATGATTATAATACAATTCTAATTCAACACAGTCTTCTAATTATTCTAATCCAAAATATTATTTTGATTCCACTCAGTCTCTTGAGCTTCATTCAATTAAATTTCTTCTAAGGAATAATCAGTCACCTAAACAAAGTTTTCCTCCTCTAAGTATTTGTGTCGCTACAAATTATTCCCATCAATCCTATAATTCAACTCCTGAGTCACAGTCCTCCCTTCCTCCATAGGACCCCCTTTATCAGTCACCTCAAAAATTTCTTCCTCCTTTGAAGATCCGTGTGAATCAAAATACCTCTAATCAATCATCTAAGTCGACCCCTATGTCGCAATATACTAACTTTCTACATGATCCTCTTTTTCTACCTGCACTATGTTGTCTTATAGACAAACCAATACCAACCAATTGAAAATCCACATCTTCTTCAACTCATGAGATTTCCAAATCCAAATCAACTTCATCTCTTGGGTCATCTTCTTCTATTAATCAAAATTCAATCCCTCTTTGGCCCTTGAGCTCTTTTAACTATATCTTACCATATCCTTATGAATATTCTAAATACTGATGTTTACGTCCATTTTGAACAATTAACAAGAAACAATATGCTAAGATATATTTTCGAAGCACTATAAAATACCTTTATGGGAGAAATAAGGTCAAACCTTCCCCTCATCTACATCATCAAACATGTTTTAAATCTTCCACACTTTTTTGAACTCTTTCTTCCAATCAACCTACTATCATCGACCAACAATGACCCATACTAATTGATTTCTTTTAGAATTAAGAAGTAATCAGAAAATTCATGGGGCTACGCGATGACATTCCTTTAGAGGATCATGAGAAATGATTCTATTTTGACCTTGATACATGTACATATTGTGGGGAAGAATTTGATTCCTTTTGTTAGAAAACAAAGGAAGATCCTAAGATCATCAAACTTGATCCTCCTCTTGTTCTTCCATCTTCTCAGTGCTCATTGCATGATGAAACAAATGATTTTATCCTTGATCCATCTTCTATCCTATTGTCACTCCATCATTATTTAAATATCACAATTCCTCAATCACAATCTCTCCTTGGGTCACCTCTTTGTAGCCCTTCATCTTCTTCTATATGTGGGCCACCTCTTAATAGCCCATCTTCATCTTCCCTATGGTCATGTCCTAGTAGCCCATTATCTTCTATATGTGGCTCACCTCCTAGTAGCACTCCATCTTCTATTTTAGGGTCAACTCCATGTATCCCTTTATCATCTTTTCTTGGTCCATGTCATAATATCCCTTCATCTTCTATACTTGGGCCATGTCCTAGTAGCCATCCATCTTCTATTTATGGGACACCTCTAGGTAACCCATCATCTTCCATCTATGGAACACCTTCTAGTAGCTTGTTTTCTTCTACACTTGGGCCACATCCTAGTAGTCCTTCACCTTCTATATGTGGCTCACCTCTCGGTATCCCATCCTCTTAAATCCTTGGACCATATCCTCTTTTTCCATCATATACTCCTTCTATCAACAATTTTGGAAAGCCCACCATCATCCCTAACATTCCTCTCATCAATCCTAAACATCCACTTTCTTCTCCCACTTCTTGGGATCAACAAAATAACACATTATCTTGTAGGAAACACAAATAGTTTCTTCATCAAGAAAAGATCAAAATACTGAAGAGCTCTAAAGGTCCCACTAAATCCAACACCCATAAATCTAAATATCAAACGTGATTCAAGAATGCACCCCAATGTACCCATCAAGTATGGAAAAAAGTGCAGAAATATATGAATAAAGAACTCAAGCTCCCACATAAAAAATCCATATTACAAGATAAGTCACAGTCACTTATCGAGTATGAGCTCACAATGATCATTGAGATTGGAGATAATATCACTCTTGATAAGCAACAACTACTAGTCTCCCTCATCAAATAAATTGCAAACATTATTGTTTAATCCTATCACATGAAGTGACATTGTTAGTCCCAAATTCCCAATCATTCATCTTCATTGTCTTCTCCCTTCACTGTTTTCCCTTCACAAAACTGTCAAAATTTAAAATATTCAAAAATATAAAAAATAAATGAGAAAAAATTACAAAAAATCAAAGGTACAAATATCAAACATTACAATAAGGTATTGCATAAACATGGATGTTATGTTCTTTCCTTTCATTCCATTCCTCTGCAAGTCTCCCACCATGTTCATGCCTTCGATGATCTTTTGGTTAGTCTATTCACACTCATTTTACGGAATTTATCTCTATGGTATCTATTTGACCTTGGTTTTTCATCACCTTAGTAAATTAAAGAACAAATGACCTTTTATAGATCCT
This sequence comes from Taxus chinensis, assembly GCA_019776745.2. NCBI lineage: Eukaryota > Viridiplantae > Streptophyta > Pinopsida > Cupressales > Taxaceae > Taxus > Taxus chinensis. Next base: position 573,678,124 of record CM034146.1, read on the forward strand.
ATCACTATCACTATCTTATAAAATTGTTGTGAAGAAATTTTGTGCGTATTTGTTGACACTAGCCAATGTCATCATTGCAATCACTTCCACGTCCTTCCATCAAGCCATCAGTGGTTCTTAATCCCTTATCAAAACAATCAAGAGAGCTGAAATAATTTTTAGAAAGCAAAAAAAATCAATCAAAACATAAAAAACAACAGAAAATAAATATATAACTCTCTCTTGGGGTATTTCTAGTATCTCTATCGAGGATATGGACGCCTGGATAGCAATAGAGAAATTTTGTGACTAGAATTAAATACATCTCCATCAGGGCTATGGATGCCTGGATGACAACGGAATAATGTATGACTCTCCTTCCACCATCCATTCATAAATCGCCTTTCAACATAAATCATTCATACACCTTGGCTAGTTTTTCCTCACTTATTACCTATCAAATCTTCACTACAAGAGGTAATTAATTTCCGCATACACACACTAGATATCGATGAGCAAACACGATTAGTATGTTACCACGTGTTGTTTGGACCTTGTTCAAACTCTTACTTTAGTCCTTATTTTGAGTCATGATTTTTTACCTTTGGCTAATCACCTTTTCATTGCAAGGTTTCTAACTACATTTTCCATATCCTTTCATAACATTCATTTCTCTTTAGCTTCGTTCAAAACATCCATGTGTATAAGATTTCCTTTTTACTATGTTTGAGGGAATCTTAATCCCTTCTTTTAATAAAGCAATCTTATAATTATTTTCTATCATATGTTTCTTGGCCAGCTTGCACTGGGGGCATGCCCGCTCCTTTTTAGCACTTCATTGGTTTGAGTTCATCATCATGTTGAGCCTATCCTTCATGGCCTTGATCCAACATATCTTCTTCTTATATAAATGCATAGATTTTTCCCTTATACATTCCCATCTCTCGTTGGGGGCATCTTTACATCTTCATTTTTCTTATACATAGCTCCATAAAACTTTCAAAAAACCCCTAAAAACATCGTCAAAAATCATTAAAAAATCCAAAAAATTGGTAAAAACCATTAAAAATCCTAAAAATTGGGAAATTTCAAAAAAATCTTAAAAAATGGTAAAAAAAACCCTAAAAACATCTTCAAAAATCATAAAATCCAAAAAATGGTATAATTACAAAAACTCAAAAAATTGGTAAAAATCATAAAAATTGGTAAATTTCAAAAGAAAAATCCAAAAAAATGGTAAATTTCAAAAAAATCCAAAAAAATTGGTAAATTTCAAAAAATCTGAAAAAATTGGTAAAAATCCAAAAAAATGGTAACATTCAAAAATCCAAAACATGGGTAAAACATTCAAAAATCTAAAAAATTAGTAAAACAATAAAAAAATTAAGAAGCATGCATGCAACTGAAGCATTTATCGTATGCATCATCCTCAAACATAGAAATTTATCCTACAAAACACCTTTCTTTGGTCCTCAATTTTTCTCGCAAACTACTCGCGGATCATTTGAATCTACCTCCATTAATAAATTTGGTTTGCTTACGATGTCTTTACTCCCTTGCACAACGAGTTGCTTGGTAAATTTTCATAGTGCACAATTTTTTTTTCATAGGACCCTTGTTTCCTCTGTATATACACCTCGCATGTATCCTTTCTTGGGATGTCATTTTAACCCTTGTCATTATCTTGAACATTTGGGAACTGAAGTTCGATAACAAAAAAATTGGTGAAACTGTCTTGAATGTTGTTTATTTTAGTATGTGTGTTTGTACTTGTTTCCCTGTCAAGTTAGCTTGTTTACTTTTTTGTATTGCATTACATTATGTATGTTGCATTGAGTTAGTGTTTTGGCAATGAACAAATGTTATTATTATAGTTTTTCATGTTATTTTAGACTTTTGTTGTATGCTTGTATTATAATAAAGGGTGGATGATGTAGATCATAAAGAAAAATGATGAAACAAAGTTTCTCTTGAGCTAAGATGGATGAAAGCTATTTCCATTCTCTTCGTCTTCATTCTTCTTCATTATCATTTTCTTCATCAACACTTGGGTCAATAGGGATTATGTTTATCCCCCTCCCCATCCTTCTTCTATCTATTTCCTTCATATTTTTGAGCATCGATCGACCTCTTTCCTCACCCCATCAACACTAGAGAGGGCATCCTTCATTCGACTAATTTTTCTTCTATCCCTTTAAAAAAATTACTTGTCTGTAATTGTGTACTATCATTAAAGTGACGTCACTTACGCTACCCCAAAGAGGGGCAAATGTAGACACCTAAAATCCACTTACACATTTTTTATACTAAAATTGCACTAATTACCCACTTTCCCCTCATTTCCTCTTCTATAATTTTTCTCTTGGATGAATTTTCTGAATGAGAGGATCCAATGGTTGCATTGGGAGCACTATGAGAATAAGTGAAAGAAACTTGATTAGAAGAAGCTAATGTTTCTCCAATTTTCAATAATAGAAAACCTTCTCCATTTGAACTATTATTTTGACCTCTTTATTATTTTCATGGTCATCTCCTTGATGTCACTAGACTCTCTAATATTCTATGGAGTGGGAGGAAGACAAGATGACCACACTACTGGATACTCAGGGTGAAATAGGTTAGATCCATCATCATTCACTCCCTCAAAAAAACCATTAAAATTTGAAATATATCATTTTATCCACTATCATTCTCATATATTCCTATCTTCTGACCTCAAAACCATCTGTAAAATTATCCCCAAAACTACTCAATTTGTGAAATGTAAGTCAATTTTGGCAAGAGGAAGGACTCATGATCCTTCCCGAGATCATAGTTGGGCTTGGCCACATAGGAATACAAATTGAATGATGCAAGGGAAGATTCAATGTTTACTACATCAACTTTACTCTTACAAAAATATAAACCCTTCCACTTTACATTCTTCCACTTGGTTTTAACATAGGACAATTTCTGGCACAACTCAATCATGATGATCTTGTAACTAAGATATTTTTGTAGCTGGTGAGGGGCAAGGTAAAAACCTCTGACCTTGAGATAGGTGAATGTGGGAAATTGAATGAGGTGAATGTGGGAAATTGAATGAAGTGAATTTTTCAATTCTCAATAAACTCAATTTCCTATGATGAGATTCTATGTTAAGTATTTCCCTGAAGGAGGCTTATGACAAACATGGTGAATGCATTGTTCACCCTTAAGAAATGTGAGCAGGGGATACTTTTCAAATGTGGGTGAATTTTGTGGCACATTTGGGGTACTAAAGAGACCTTAGAAGGATCTTGTATATGTGAGAGAATACACCTAATATGAGGTCATTGAGAACTTCTTAGAGGTAGGAAACAACACTAACTTCCTATGAATGTTGTCACTTAGGATTTTCCCCCAGTCAATCATTTGATTTCCCTATGTGATCACTAGAATAAATTGGTCCATATAATCATGCATGTAATTCATGCTTTCTTATCCCATTAACCTATTTAGTAGGACCACAATATAATATTAAGCCTCGTCAAATTCACTTTAGAACAATGATTTAGGCATTTGAGAGGGTTTTCTTCCATATTTGAGCCTTGACCCCATTATCACTCCCTGCAAGTATGAATATATCCATGACCATTCCTAAGAGGAAAATTATCAAGTGATGATAACCATATTATTGCAAGTAGGAATATGTAAGAATTGTGAAATTCCCTTTAGAGTGAGATCTACAAAAATTGAGTTGTCATAAATAAGAATTGTTCTTGAATCAGGGTCATAGTGTTGGGCACAACCTAGAACTAGCTCCATGCTTTGTAATAAAAAATGAATGACCACTTTCCAAAATTAGAGAACTTGAGAAAATATTCTCTTCTAAAGGTTCTTGAGGTTCATTCAACATCCTTTATTTGATATTTTCCATATCTATGTGAGAGACATCACTATCTCTTACATTGGGGTATTCAGTGGATAATGTGAAAATTGGCTCAAATCCTGTGTACTTGATATTCATGGTGACTAGAGATGGTGACACGAGAGTGAGATGGGGGAGTGTGAAAATTTTGAACACAATATAAGAAATTAATAATTTTAGTAAGTCACAATTAGATGTCTAGTTTTAGCAAATTTCATTAATTTCACTTTTTACCTGTTTTGAATTTGAGAGAGAGGACAGTGTTGTTGAAAACCACTAGTTTATATGAATTGTTATTATTGGAAGGTCATCTTGGATAGTTGAATCTTCCCATTAAGCTTCTGAGGGATGCCCTCATGTGACATAAAGACCAAAAAATAGACCTTTTTAAGCCCACAAGAATACTATTCTTTCATAGATCTTAGTAGCTTCAAGAATCAAGCTAGGTAAAATTTTCTACACATGTAACACACTTGAAAATCATGTTAGCACATTCCTCTCGACCAGAATGAGGGTGAAAAAATTAAAATGTTAGATGGTGGAAAGGTTTACATTGACTAGGAAAGGGAATTTCAAGTATGGATTTGGTTCTCATGATCAAAAATTTTAAATTTTGCATGGTAGGAATTTAGCATGACAACACCACCTAACTCATTTACTTGAGAAAATTCATTTATATTTTCTTGAGCCTATCAATAAAAATTCTCTGAAATTCGAATCTTGTAAAGAAAAGGAAAATATTTCCAATAAGAAGAAATGAAAAGCCCTCATAGGTATAGTAAATCCATCAATATGGGTTATATATTCCATTTCCTTGCACCACATGGGTTCCTCTCACATTAATTTTTATGATGTGGAATCTTGAAGCATGTCCCAAATCACCTTGGGTGATGATACATCCATTGTAGTAGCTGGTAGTGGATTAGTGGAAGTCGATGGTGGAACCTTCAATGATGTCCTTAGTGCACCCCAACTTTTCACCAATCTATTGTCAATTTACCAAATCACCCATATTGGTCAAGGGATGCATTTGGAATTCAACCCTAACTCATTGATCGTTAGAGAGTTTCACAGTGAGTCTATGTTGGCATAGGAAAAGGTAGGCCACTAGGTGTAGCTGTAAAATTTTTCCCACTTTTCTCTTGACTCTTCTATCACCACCTTACTAACTCATGATGATGATGTTAGCAAGCTATGACATGAATGGTTTGGACATTTAAACTACCGTTACCTTAAGCAATTGAGATAACATGAGATGGTCAATGGATTACCCCATGCTAGTTTTTTAAAGGGTATTTATGAGGATTGTTCCCTTGGAAATAACCCCAAAGAGAAATTTTGTAAAGGAAAATCTATAGAGATTGTCATACCTTAGAGCTTGTCCATAGTGAATTTTTTGGCCCTCTTTCATCTCCTTCATTCAATAGATCTCAATACCTAATTAGCTTCATTAAAAAAAATTCATGTTATTTGTGAGTTTACTTTGTTAAATAGAAATATGAAGTTTTTGATCACTTTATGAACTTTAAGGATCCCATTGACAAAAAAGTTGGAAGGTCTATCAAGGTTCTTAGAACTGATAATGGAGGTGAGTACGTGAGAAATATATTTGACCAATTTTACACCCATGAAGGAGTTTATTTGCAACGTACAATTACTTCTAGTCTAAAAAATGGAGTTGATAAAAGGAAGAACAAAACCCTTAAGGAGATGGGAAACTGCATAATCCAATTCAAATTCCTTCCTCTATAGTATTGGGATGACATTGTGAAATGTGCTTTCTACATTCAGAACTACATTCCACACAAAGTAGTAAAAGGGATGCCACCTTTTGAGGGGTATGGATACAAAAGTAATTTTGAGAAATTTCATTTCTTCTGTTCAAATTCCATGGCTTGAATACCTAAGAAGAAATGCAAGTCCTTGAAACCACAATAAAAACTTGTATCGTTTTAGATATCATGAAGGTGTGAAGGGTTATAAACTTTTGAACCCCGCAACCCATGAGGTCTATATTGGGAGAAGTGTGAAATTCCAAGAGACATATCCTACTTCCAATTATCCACATGTAGAGGTCACTTTACCCCTCTATGAACATGATTCAGATTCTTTTGATTATGTTTTTGAGCCTTTGGCTTCTCCATCTACCGATTCTGATAATAGTGATGACGAGGAATTTTTCACATCTCAATTGAGTGATGATTCAACATATTATGATATTGAATCTCCTCTTGGCCCCCACTAGGATATGCAGACATTCCAGAGTGCTAGTGATTAGATAAGGGATCCTTCATATTAAAAAAAACTTGATTAGAGTTTTCTAGGATCCATGCCTTTTTCACCCTAGATTCCTGAGTGGGAATATGCAATGGAATACAAATATTCCTCTCTCATTAATAATCATACTTGGTATGTCACCACTCTTCATAAGAGAAGAATTTTTTTTTGGTGTAGGTGGATATATTGAACCAAGTATGGTGTCGATGTGAACATTGAAAAAGTATAAGGCATGAATCATAGCTAATGGTTTCTCCCAGGTTCAAGGGTTGATTATTCTAAAACCTTTTCTCCCATTACAAAGATGAATTCTATTCAAGAAACCTTAGCCACAACAACTACTAACAGATGTAATGTCCACCAAATAGACGTTAAGAGTGCATTATTTTATGGTGATATAGAGGAATAAATCTATATGGAACAACCTCCAAGTTATGTCTAATATTCCTCCCCTATTAGTAAACTGAGGAATTCACTCTACATCCTAAAAAAGGCCCATCGAGCTTGGTATGACAATATGGACTGCTTTCTTCTCACTTTTGGGCTCACTAGGTATCATTATGACATAAATGTTTACATTTTATGGAAAGAAAATTCCATGTTTATCTTAGTTTTGTATGTTTTTGACTTGTTGATTACATGAAATTATTCCTCGATCATTGATTATGTAAATAATTCCTTAGAAAAAAAGTTCTCCATGAACAACATGGGTTTTATCCACTACTTACTTAGTATTCAGATCAATCAGTCTGACTTGTGGATCATCATTACTCAACCCAAGTATGCCCTTGAATTTCTTACTAGGTTTAACATGACTAATTTTAATCTATCTCCCACTCCATTCCTTTCTAGATTCAAGTTAGTAGCTGATTTCTCTAATCCCTTAGTTGATGATACCTTTTATCACCAATTTGTTGGTATCTTGACCAACCTAACCCATACTAGACTATATTTATCATTTATTACTGGAATTATGTCTAGATTTATGCAGGAACCACATGACCCACATTAGAAAATAGTGAAGCGGATCCTTCACTACATTAGAGGAACCTTCACCGATGGCATTCATTACTTGGGAGGAACAGAGATTGATTTAATTGGATACACAAATTCTAATTGGGATGGTGATCTAGATCATCGGAAATCTACCTCCAGATATAAATTTTATTTTGGTTCTTGTCCTATTAGTTTGTCAAGAAAGAAGTAGAACATGATTGTTATATCTTCTACAGAGGTGAAATACAGGGGAGTAATCAACACTTCCATAGAAGCTATTTGGTAATATGGGATTCTAGTAGAGTTTGGTATTTAGTATAGATAACCTACCATCATGCATTGTGATAACCTTAACATGATATCCATCTTCAAATATTTGGTTTAACAAGAATGGACGAAGCACATTGAGATCCACATGCACTTCATCAGGGAATTGATTCTTAGAGACATAATTGTTACAGTATTTCTAAAATTTAGAATTAGATTACATAATTTTTCACCAAGCCATTCATTGAAGCCAAGTTTATTCACTTGCGCTCTCTACTTAGGGTGATTTATACTATTGTAACACATCTACTTCAGGATTTTTGGTCATCTTTTTCTCTTCTTCTTATAGAAATATTGTAGTTTGTACATGGGTACACCATCAGGCCTTGTTGTCAGGACCCATATGACACAACTTTCTTAGTTTGTTTAGGGGAGTATTTTATATTTTGTAAGTGGATTTTTTCACTTTGGGTTTTATTCCATTACTTGAGATCCTTATTGTACATGGGCACCTCATTAGGCCTAGCTTTTGAGACCCATTTCTCGTTTTCATTTCTATGCGTCATCCCAAGATTTGCTGAAGGGGGGGTGTTTGTGTGAGGGGGTATTATTTACCTTTTATTTATTTAGTAGATTAATTACCCTCACCCATGGTGATTCATCTTACTTAGGTGAGCCATAGGTCATTTAGGGAGCTATATGATGTATGAAAAATTCTATCATAGAATATTTCATATGCGTTAGTGTGTCATATGTCATATCAGAGGTACATTCCATTCATGGATTATAACTTCCATCTCCTTTTTGTGTATGAAAAGTCCAGGCATGATATTTACACAACACTCCTTCATATGTACTTTCATTTTTGATCTATGAGTATGAGTAGACCATTTTTATTATGCACAAGTTCCTTGAGATATTTTTCTTATTATTACTTGTATTATTACATGTTTTCATTTAGAGTGCAAATTTGTTGATGTGCACATATTGGATGATCTTCATGCCCTCTTTCATTTTTAGGAATTATTATATCACAATATCTCATTTTTCAATGTAACCACCTTCATCATAGGTATCTTTTTTTCAACATAGGTATTTTCATGCATGCTTTACATTTTATAAAAGGGTATTGTATGTTCACTTAAATTTGGGTATGAATTTTATAATTTTTCACTTGAAGTAGAAACAAATCACTTGTTGAGTGGATTTATGATAACTCCTTGATGAAATGTTTCTTAGGTAGAAGCAAGGCCAAAATGTGCAAGATTACACGAGTGAATTCTAGAAGAAAGTTATCTAAATGGGAAAAGATGTTGCAGAAAGTTAAATTTTAATGAAATACATTAGTGGATTACATATCCACTTGAAAAGACTATTCCTCATGGTCAAGCAAGTGAATGTAGATGAGGCTTGTTCTCAAGCCCACTCTCTAGAAATGGAAAAGAAGAAGAGTTCATCTGCCTGTCAACATGCTTCACACAAATAAGGTGACACAAAGAAAAAGGAGAAATGAAAAGGGAAAGGTAAGAAGAATGCAACTTCCATTTCTAAGAAGGATATTAAAGTTCATTGTGGTCCTTGCAATGTTGAAACTCATTCTGAGGAAAAATGTTGGAAGCTCTATTTGGGATTTGTTAGCATATGGATTTGCATGCATGCAAATGACATGCAATAGTGTGGGAATGAAGTCCCTCCTCAATGAAGGTGAGGTTGCCTTTATTGAAAACAAAAACTGTATTTACATCTGTACATTCAAAATTGTATGTGGGGGGTGTTTTGGAAAATCAATGGAAAGAAAAGTGAATGAAGGAGATGGAATGGAATGAATTGAAATAACATGCAAGAGTTAGGTAAAAACAGAGCCTAATATTGCATAAGGATGAAAGATGAATAACTAATGCAAATAAAATAGAGTTTGAGTTAGCCAAATAAGAACATGTAAAGGGAACAGATATGAGCAAGTAGATAATCAGAGCTTGATCACTGTGAACTAGAACAACTGATTAATAACGTTGACAATAAGATCAAAGATAATATTTTCATGCAAGATTCAAAACACCTAACATCTAATGAACATAGGAACATCAAATGTTACAAGAAACAATGAATGAGACACAAAGTTTGTATTCCATTAACTCCAAAATATTTTTCACAAAAGAACACAAAGTCTCTTCATGAAACAAAGCTTACACAAAATTATTTTCTTCTCCTCTCTCAAATTCACCCTTACAAATGAGCCCCTCAATTCCTTTTATAACCCAAAAGTTGGTTACAAAGTATCTAGGGTTTTACATGATCATTAAATAAGGCACTTAAGTGGCCTTTGACTTTTTCAACAACTTTATTAAAGACAACCCAAAAATAGAAATGATTTAAAATATCCATTGTTTCCTAAATAACAACACCTTTTAAAATATACAATAATAACCAATGCCTTATCCATTGAAATGGGGCCCACCTATCTCAAGCGTATGAGAAATGGACTCTCCCACTTCGTTAGATACCAAGAAAATCAACTCCCTGCACCGCTGGTGAAATTAGGATCTACCGCTTTTTCCAGTTGAAAGGATCTAAACCTTCCTAAAGTTTCAAACATCTTTTCTTCTTCTAGAGGTTCACTTGGTCGAAGAATAGCCTCATAAAATACCTGTAATTCAAGAATTCTACTTGGCATATCATTTAAATTAACAATTTTGGATTGAGCATTCTCAAATAAGTTCTTCAATTTGATGCACCACTCCATGGAAACTGATGAGAAATTGTTGGCGGGAGTGTACATGTCCTTAAACAATTGTGAAAATTGTTCTTCCACCTGCTCCGATGAACACCTTTGATTATGCTTATTTACGAGGTTACAAGGAATCTCAGCCATGAATTCCTAAATCAAGGAGAGTGAAGTGAAGGGTTCATTACACATGCTGTCATAATGGATCATAGAATCCTTGAGAAGCATTTTTCTTGAATGAGATGTAGACACCAAAGAAAATGTGTCCCACGATGTTCAAATTTGAGAATTCCTTCAATAGCTAAAACTGAAGATTCCATAGTTGTCATTTCCTGTAAACTGGGAAATATCTCATCCAAATTTGATATAGCAGAAAGAAAAGTTTCTTTGAAAGAAAGAATTAGATACAGATATGCAATGATATCTTCATGAAGTTTAACCGGGGTCTTCATCATCCCATGGCCTAAAACGAGAATCTCTGAAAGCCAAGTTTTAGTGAAATGACCCAATGTGTTTATTTCCTTTGACAAATTGAGAGTATATTCATCTGGGGCAGCCACTGCATCAGGTACTAGGAAGGTGGAAGATATGGGATTTATCAAATGTTGAACATATTCCACCAATTGATTCTTTTCTAGCCTTGAGCTGAGAGTTTTGAGACTTGTATTTCTCAAGTCTTTTTAGCACGATATCAATTGAATCTTGAGCCATCACCATGTCACTTTCTAATGTAGATCTTCCAAGTCCTAGTCTAGAAACTTCATAGTCAGCAGGCATCATAGCATCGTGCTCCTTATCCACTTGTGGAATGGCAAGGTCTGCAAATTTTTTTTCCATCATTAGCCACCATTATTTGAGAAAGCACCTTAGGCTTCTTAGGAATGATGTCATTCAAAAGTTTGAAAAGGGCATCAAAATCAATGTCAATTGGCTTGACAAATCTCTTCCTTTTCTTCACTTCGGAATCAACCCAAGAAGGAGTATCATTCACTATTTCAGTGTACAAAATCCTAGAGCTCATATCAATATTCTCATTATTTCCGACATCATGAGATCCTTCTTGAATCCTATCTACGACCTCGATTTGAGGAGACACAACCTCAATATCCACTTCCTGATTATTCGGGAGATTTTGGGAAATCCCTTCATGAACTACATGCTTTGAAGTGTTTGATATTTGAATTACCTAGCACCTGAGTGGATGCTTGTTTGAAGCATGGATGAGGATCATTTGCTACTAGATTCTGAGCACTATTAACAATGTGGGTAGAAGAATATCTACTCAAGGTAGAAAATCCTAGACACGCATGCTCTCTTCCTTCTTCGGGGTTTGGATCATTGGATCTCTCTCCTTGTGACATGTTACTTGGTGAAGTGGATTTTGGCAACCACTCCTTTCTTGCTTGTTGTGTATGATTGGATGGTAATGAGGTTGATCGAGAAGAGGACCTTGGTCGAATGGAGACCCCCTCGTATTGGCAATTTTTGTGATCCCGAAACTTGATCTGGAATTGATTGAAATTTGGCAAGTTCCCTATCATACCAAGATATGCTTCTTTCAATAATTGGTTGGTTCTTGCCATCAAGAGAAAATTCATCTCTCTTGGTCCAGTCGATTCGAGGCAATGGGGTAAAGGAAATGGCATTATATGAGGGATCAATGACATCTTCATCATCATCTATGAATGAATCGGGAGGACTCTTGATGTGGAAGGCCTTGATTTGAGCAAGTGTTAGGTGAGAGTAATCCCATCTTCTTACCTCATGTTCATCTAAACAAGCAGCCTAAAAATCTTCCATGGTAGGACTATGTTGGTACTTTTCCCCCAGAATATTTTACATATATCCATTGATATCAAACTAGAATCTCTTCACATATGGATGGATGGTTATGAGAGGAAACTCTTTTTCAATGAGTTGTGCACTGAAAAGATTTGGACATTGGTATTCCCTGATTTGGATTGGGAAATGAATTCCTGGGTGGTGCTTGTCACTAAGAAGGCAGTGAACTTGGAATAATTGTAGTGCCAGCTCCATTAATGCCCATCTGTCACTGATGTACTTAGGAAGTTTCAATAGGGTACCAGCAAAGCCACTCACACGAATGTAGGAAAAAGATGAAAATTGAATAAACTAGGTTCCCCATTGGGAAATGACACTCATGGCTTCTTTAGAAACCCTTTGCTCAGTATTCCGATTAAGGTTCTAGATCACGCGGAAGGTGAATGCATCATTGACTCTTCTAAAATGGTGAGAACTATTTTTGAAGCTGAGTTAAGGGTAATAGTGAAAATACACTGTTCGACGGCCCCATGACTCCTTTCATTTCAAGTCCTGAAAATAGCTTTCTTCGTGCTACTGCATAGGTCAGATATGAAGTCATGTAGAAGCATCAAGTCATCTTAACTTCTATCAATTGTTTGTGAATGGTGTTACTGATGATGGTGGCCCAATCCACAAAGCTATTTCTTGGCTAGGATGATACAGATAAAATGGTACATCTATGGGTGGAAAATCCTTACATAAGGTAGACCGAAAACTCGACTTAGGAGATTGATCATGTCTTCGATTTCTTCCACGAACTCAACATGGTATAGTTCTTTGGGGAGCCTGTCAATTCAAGGTCTCTTGGTTACTAACCAGTTGTTGTTGACCATTTTTCTCCATCTCAGGGGTTCTTCATCCTAGAATTCTTGTGCTGATTGGTGAGTGATATCTGCATTCTCGGGAAAGTTGGGTATGCCAAGCAATTCCTCAATGTGTTCTGGTGTGATCAAGAGGAAAATCTCATGATTATCTTTAAAAATTCCTTGTCTCTCAGGGTCATAATGCTCCACACAAGCAATAACCAACTCTGGACATTGCACCGAGACAGGGAAAGCTACTGCTTAGGGTAGGCCACTATGGTAAAGTCTATATGAGAAAATGGTTTTGCCTTCAGTTTTCACTCGCTCGCAAAACTGTTGCATGTTAATGTGACCTAGATTGGTATCAGTGATGTTGTCATATGCTGACTTAATGGAACCGGGAGGGATAATTACTTGTAATTCATATTTCAGGGTGGATTTGTTAGATTTCTCCACTGGTTTCCTCAATCTCCTCGCAGATTTGGATTTTTCATCCATTAGGAATTTAACAGAAAAGTGACTCAAGCACACCAAACAATGCAAATGGGGCCGGGTATCAGTCTCGAAAACCCCATCGACGCAAGAAAAATATTTATTGTTATATTTATATTATTATTATTTTAAAAATAATAATAATAATTGTCTCGAATTACAATTTAAAAAAAATTAAAATGTCAATACAAACACATCGAGACTAAGCTCGAGTTTCAAATCTAGAAATAACAACGATGTTTATTTTTTAATTAAAATCTTCTGATTTTAATATCTTGAGCGGATCAATTTTAATCTTTTGCTATGGCATTTAAATCCTCTTGAGAACGCGTGGGACAAAACTGTTATTTTTCCCTGCGTAATGTTTGTTTGATTTTGGCAGTGCATGTGCATGAGTGCTTTGCTCTTTATCTAGCATGGAGATATTCTTCTTCTTATTCTTTTTAATATTTCTGTTCTTTACTTTAGTTGGGCACGACCTGCTCTTTCCTTTTTTTTATTTAAAAACTTCTTTATTTTTTCTGGCACCTCCTTTGCCCAATGCGTGGAAAATGAATTTTTGTCTTTTCACTGCATTTGGACTGTCCTCTTTCTTAATATCTGCGCATTTTTATATTTTACTCTTTTAATTTTTATATAACCATTCTCCTTGCTGTGTTTTCTATCCAAATGCATGGATTTTGGTCTTTTCTCCTTCCTCTTCCCAATGTGTGACCTTTCACTTGGTGCGTGGAGTTTGATTTTAATTTTTTAAAACTACTCTTTCTCCTTGATTGCGTGGGATCCCTTCATGCTTGGGAATGCATGGAATTGGATTTGTTTGTTGTTTCACCTCTACCCTTGGCGTGGCTTCTCCTTTTTCTCTATCCTCAGAAACATTGATCCTCTCCTTCTTGGTCATGTGGTGGTCTTCTCTTCCTGGGGCGGCTTGCCTTTAATTTTTTTTAAAAACTGTTCTTATTTCCTTGGCTACATGGATATCTCCTTCATTCTTCTTCTGTTTAATATTTCTCTCTCCCAAGGTGTCTCCTTCAGGCTGCTACTTGGACTTCTTTTAATTTTTAAAAACTGTTCTTCTTGGCATGCATGGGAAGCTGTTTGATCTTAGCTATTCCTTCTCTCTACAAACAAATGCATGGAAGATTGTTGGATGTGACAAAATATTATGTCCTTTAAAAGATATAAGAAGCAAAGCTTCACACGAATTTTTCCAACGAGTTTGACGGAGGAAGTTATGAGGATTAATCCAACTTCCTCTCTTCCCGGGTAGTGGGCTTAAGTGCCAGGGGGAAATGGGGAAAGCAACGGAAAATTGCCAATGAGAATGGCAAAGTGGGTTGGCAATCCCCATTCAATTTCCCCATGTGGGAAATTGGGGAATTTCCTGCCCGTTAGCCAATCCATGATTTGGCAATTGTTGGAGAAAATCCCACGTGCGGGAAATTTGAAGAAGATTGCCAGGAAAGGGGAAATCTGGGTTCGGGAAGCCAAATTGGCATTCCCGGCAGTTGGAAGCATAAGCTTACTTCCCCGGCAATTAAAATTTGTCGAATGAACTTTTAATTAATATTTATTTAATTAAATACTCTCAAGTTATTTAAAAATTAATTTTATCAAACAAGGAGCAATTAATTAATTAAATATTAATAATTAATTTTAATGTATTTTAACGTGATTTAAAGCTTGGCGGGAAGATTTCTCGCCTGAAAAGGATGAAACGAAGACTGAAATGATCACAAAAATGAGATGATCATGATGAGGGCAATGAACCATCAAAGTAACACTTTTCAAAAATTTCAAAAATTTCATTTTTTTTATTTTTTAATAATTTTGCAAAGTCAAAATTAGCTGATAACAGCTGGCTCTAATTGGGGACAAGGACTTCATGGATGCAGCAATGGACCCAGACCAAAATATTAATGAACATGATCTCAAAATGATGGGGCACAAAAATGGGGTGACACAAGAGAGGAGACCGAAAAATAGGGAAACAAACAAACCAAAATCCTAATTACCTATGTACATACGGGGAACAACCCGTTTTCAATTTTGATAGTGCTTGAGATATTGCCCACTGTAGGGAAAAGGAAAATGAGTTCCATTAGGATATGACAAGTAATAGGTACTATCTCCATAGAAATGCCTTATTTTGAACGGTCCCAGCCACAGTGAGTCAAACTTCCCATGCTTTCCTTTCGGTTCACGTCTTTTGTCCTAGAGAAGAACTAAGTCATTGATTTGAAATTGTCTCTCCCTAGTTTTCCTGTCAAACAATTTCTTTACCTTGGATTGATGTTCCTCAATCCTGTTTGCCACTTGACTTCTTTGTTCCTCGAGCTTGCTTAGGAACATGATCCTTTTATCTAATGCATTGGTGAAGCATTCATCATCAACTACCTGAGCTAATTTTAATGCTGGTAACTCCAGTGTGACGGGAATTTGAGCATTGGTTCCATATAAAAGTTGAAATGGAGACATCCTGATTGCCCTTTTGGGAGTTATGCGGTCAGCCCACAATGCATCATATAACTTTTTATGCCAAGTTCTTTGATTTTCTTTGACTAACTTGCGCACAATAGTAATGAGGTTTTTGTTATTGGATTCAGCCTGACCATTTCCCTGTGGGTAGTAATATGATGAATGAGACAAAGATATCCCATATCCATAACAAAAACCTATCATCTCTATAGAAGAAAAATTTGAGGCATTGTCCGTCACAATCTTGTGTGGAATTCCATAACGGACCAATATATTTTCTTTGATGAAATCATAAATTACTGCAGTAGATGTTTGTTTCACCGAGTATAGCTTCTACCCACTTTGTAAAGTAATCAGTGGTGGTGAGCACGTGAGTATGACCAGTGCTAGAATTAGGATTCAAAACCCCGATGAAATCTAAACCCCATTGTTGAAAGGGTTCTTCAATGACAATTGGCTTTAAAGGCAATGCTGCTAACTTTGGTCTTCCAACAAATTGTTGACAGGCTTCACATTTTTTCACCCATTTCTGAGCATCAGAAAAACATAGTGGGCCAGTAATAATGTGCTCTCAAAATTTTATGGGTTGTTACTGGGCCAGAGAAATGACCACCCGCAAGCATGATTGTGGAAAGCTTCCAACAACTAGGTTATTGCTCTTTATCAACACATCTGAGGAACATGTCGTCAATTCCTTTCTTGAACAACGTGTTATCCCAAATGACGTACCTGACAGCTCTTAGTTTGATAGCTCATTTCTCCTTAGCTATCAAATTCTCTGGACACTCACCATATGTGAGGAAGTAGGCAATATCAGAATACCATTCATCTGTGGTACTGAAAAAAACTACCAATGGTAAATTTTCTTCAACTGGTTCTTCTTCAGAGTTATCTCGTGGTTCATTCTCTGCAATGAGTTGGCAGAGTCCTCTTCCTTGAACCAACTTGGTAGGCTTGATGTCCAGATCATATTCTTGGATCTTGGAGACCCAATTACCTCTTTTAGATCCTGGTTCCTGTTGTGTCAACATTGATTTCACCACGGTGTCTGGAACTAAGACTTTGGTGTGAGAATTCAACACGTAATACCTGAAGTGTTTCAGGGCTCTTACCACCACATACGCATGTCTCTCAAGAGGAGTGTAATTAATTTCATGTTTCTTGAATCCAAAACTCATGAATGTAATAGGATATTTGATCCCCTCTTGATTGTGTTGAGTCAAAATGGCAGAGATTGTGTGTGGAGAAGCATAACAATAAATTATAAAATTCTTTTTAAAATCAGGACATACCAATGTAGGAGATTTTGCAATAGCACCTTTGATTTTCTCAAATGCCTCTCTACCTTCCTTTGACCATTTGAAGGATTCTTTTCCTTTCATCATATCAGTGATTTCTTTAGTCAGACTCGGCAAAATCTGGCATGAACCTTCTCAAAAATTTCACCTTCCCAAAGAAGGAGTGGACCCTAGGCTTACTTGTAGGCAAGGAAAGATTCTTGATAGCTTGAACACGTTCAGGATCGATCTTAGTTCCTTCCTTAGAAACAATATGACCTAGGAGTTTCCCTTACTGTAACTCTGAACACAAAATTTTTTTGGATTCAAAGAAATCTTATGAAGTCTGCACCTTTGCAATATTTTCTCCAAATCTCTTAGGTGATCTTCTCATTTCTTAGAGAACACTGTCAAGTCATCTAGGTATATCACAATGATCTTGTCTTTATAATCTACAAATGCCATATCCATGGCCCTTTGAAAAGTTGCGCTGGCATTGATCAAACCAAAGGGAATTCTTCTATACGTGAACGTACCCCAGGGGGTAGTGAACGTGGTTTTATGTTGATCTTCTCTAGCCACTTCAATCTGATTATAGCCAGAGAAACCATCTAGCATAGATAGCATTTCCGATCTAGTTACTGCTTGCAGAATATGGTCCATGACTGGCAGTGGGTAGTTATCCTTCAAAGAAGCCTGATTAAGATTGCGGAAATCCATGCAAATCCTAATTTCTCCATTTTTCTTGCGAACCGGTACAATATTAGCTATCCAAGTCAAATGTCGAATAGGAAACACTATTCGTGCATCTAACATCTTTTGAACTTCATGAAATATTGTCCCTACAATCTTGGGATTATATTGTCTTTGCTTTTTCCTGAATGGAACTGCACCAGGCTTCAAGGGTATGGCATGCTCCATTTCCCTAGGTTGGAAAGACTTCAAGTCTTCGTATGAATAAGCCAAAATGTCAGAATATTTGGTAAGTAGACTTATGAATTTCCTATGCTCCTCAGGTGAGCAACACTTACCAATATTGATTAGGTGAGGTTTATCCTTGGTATCGATATTAACTTGCTCATAGTCAACAGAATTCACAGGTCCTGCCTGCTCTTTCTCTTTGATAAACCTGTCATGTTTATCAAAAAGTTCTTCAAGTGAAACCAATCCTTTGGGAATTTTATTTCCTTTGAGTTGAATGATGCCATCACCAGGATCTTTGTTCTCAACTCCTTCCTGAATGGGTGAGGTAGTTGATTCGTGAAATGCCGAATCACTTCCTTCAAAGTACAATTGTTCAAAATTTTCTCTCTTTTCCAAGAAGGCAATAATTTGTTGATCATCATTAAATACTTTCCAATTTTCTGCATTGTCAGGAACACTTGGCCTAAAAACCATTTCAATGGTGTATTTGACTTGATCAAATTCTGAATGAGGAATCATTAATGAAGCTGAGACTGCTAGAGAATCCACTTTGTCATTATTTTCACGAGGGAAATTTTATGGAAAAAGCGTCGAAGACTTCTATTGCGTCCCACACTTTATTTCTGTAGTGTCTCAAACGATCATTCTTTACTTGGAACTGATTTCTTACCTGTTTCATGATCAATTCCACATCTCCAAAGACTTTAAAATTTTTTATCCCTTTCTCCTCTGCAACTTGAAGGCCAAGGATTAACAGCCTTGTACTCTGCAGTGTTATTAGTATTTGAAAATTCAAGTTTGTAGGAAAAAGGAAATATTTTACCATTTGGAGATATGAGCACCACTCCTGCACCAGAGCCCATTGAGCAACAACTTCCATCAAACTCAAGAGTCCAGATCTCATTGGAATCTTGGCAAGTGATCTCATGGGTATGAACTTCTGTAGTCATCATATAATTACCCATACTTGAGCCTTGGAAAAGGATATGTGTGCGAGGATCTTCAGTTTTAGTTACCGTGAACTTTTCCTGAGTTTATGGCATAAGATTTTTCATTTCCCCATTGATAGGAATCATGGCATGAGACCAGTCCATTTGAATCTCACCACCCAAATCTCTACAAAATTTCTTGCTCAACAACATTCCATACGAGGCGGGAATATCAGCAACTAAAATAGTTACCTTAACTCGCTTTTGAGGGAATTGGGCTAAAACCATTTGGGCGTCTTTAATCTTCCCAATTAGAGGAACTTGCTTGGTTTCCATGGAGTAACATGATCCGAATGTTCTCGTACAAGTCAAACCAAGAGCATGTGCTACTTTTGTCTGGCATCACATTATCTGAGGCTCCAGAGTCTATAATGTAATTACTTAATTTGCATCCGTTGATTAGAAAGGACACAAAGAAAGGTTCAATCTTTTCATTTGAAGGTGTAGTGGCCGCCACAATATTTTGAGTTTTCCCATCTTTAGGGGTTTTTAGAATTCCTTTGGAGGAATGAATAGTAGAGTCACCTTTGATAAACTGGACCAATTTCTCGAGTCTGATCCTTGTTGGACTTCAAGTACTCTACCTGTGATATGGAAATTTTTGTTTTATTGATATGATCAATGATATCAAATTTAGGAAAAGTAACCGTACTTGATGTCTTAGATATAAGTTCTTTCAAACTTGATGATGGCACACTTTTGACCTTGGCCTCGGGCTTGGTTGACACTGATGTGGAAGAATAAGCTTTCTTTGTAGTTGGTTTTACCAATCGATTGATCTAACAAAGGCCCTCCTTTCTTTAAGATAGTCTTGACCTTTGAAACCTCAGTCACCTTGGACTCTTTAGGAGCCTCATTTGTCTTGGATTATTTAGGAGTTTCCTTAGAAACCTCTTTATCTCCCACCTTAGTGGTATCCTGCTCCTTTTTCTGAGAGCGTGTGAAAACGGTGAAAGATTGACTATTCATATCTTCTATAATTTCTTCGTATTCATCTTCCTCATTAGAACATGGTACTCAAAGAAATGATTATTACTTTCCCCCTCAAGATCTTCAACTTTAGGTTCAGATGTCTCAGAATCTAGCTCTTCCTCATCAACCTCGATGACTTCAATCTCATCATCACTTTCTTCAATGACATCACATTTTGAATTAGTTGTGGGAGCTACTTCAATAGCAAGCCTCGTTGGAGCACCTGCAATCCTAGCTTTTTTGGGAACGTATCCTTTTCTCGGGATGTCTTTGTAAGGAGCAGGTTTACTACTTTGAGCAACTTGCTTTTTCAAAGCCAACACATCATTAGCCAACTTAGTGAGTATAGTTTCTGAAGTGTTGGGAGTTTCTTGACTCTTTCCTTTGAGGGAATTTTTCTTGAATTTTCCTGCCATGATTAAGTCATCTTCAATTTCTATGGCCAAGGATTGAGCAAGTTCCAAAGTAGCCACTCTAGCCCTTCTCAGCTGATAGCACACTTCTGGTTGTTGTGCGTTAATAAAGAAACATTTTTGTCCATCAAGGTTTGGACGAATCCTGGCAGGAACTTTGTTCACCATTTTGTTGAATTTAGCCACGAAATTCCTCATGGGTTATGTTGGTTCTTTCTTCACCTGAGATAGTTGGGCAAGAAGAGCATGTTCATCTTCTGCCATTTTGAATCAATTTTCAAACTTAGTTTTCATATCATTCCAATTTGTGATACATCCATTGGGCAGATGATGAAACCAATCTGCAGCAACATCATGCAATGTTTCGATGAAGAGATAAATAACAACATCTTCATATTCTACCGACAAAACAACACATGCAACAAAAAAGGTAGAAATGTGGTCATCTGGTGATGTCTTCCCATCTCCATCAAACTTGGGAAGAATCTTCCTTGATCCTCGTGGGAGTTCATGTCGAGCAGGTAAGGCCAATGGGCCTATGGCATTTCCCCATGGTACATTGGCTGTCCATTTGAGGAAAGGTGGTATGCGAAGGTAAAACAATGTGAGCAAGGACAAGTGCTTGACTGGTAGTGATTCCTTCCTTGCTTGCTCTTTCAGGACTTGATGCAAGGCTTGCAGATCTACGAGGTGTGTTCTTCTTTGGAGGAGATAACTTGAAACCAAATTTTCCTTGAAATTCAAAAGTGGGGTCAGATCAACCTTTAGCTTTTTCTCCTCATGTAAACCTCTTTCCTTCCAGTTTGAAATCTTTATTGTGAAGGGATCACTGGTGTGTTTCGACCAGCTCTAGCCTTTTCTCTTCGCTCTCTTTCTTGAGCTATTTGCACCTAAATAACTCTAACAACTCTCGTGGCTTTCTCTTCTTCGTTATCTAGTACTGATGCAGTGAGATGAAAATGATGGTTACTCGTGCGCTTTTCCCAAATAGCTTGCCTCAAATATGATGATATGTCTTCTTGAGTTATCTGCAAAAACAAGATTTGGTTGCAAGATAGGTGGGTTACCTATAATAGTCATACAACTTATTACCTTGGTGGAAGAGGACCGCGTTGGTGAACAACGATCAACATGTGTCCAGGAGGTCTTCTGGCCACAAGTGCGGGTGCTCTTCTTCTAAGGTCTTTGATGTAGATTTCTCTGTCAATGGCTCTATCAACAGCCAAAAATTGCTACAAGCTTTCACGGTTTTTCCCAAGCTACTGTTCGAAGGTTGGCAATAATGTCTCCTTGGAAATCTTCGTCGGGCACAAGGTTCAGTTGAAGAACTAGAGCTTGTGCAGAGGGGATAGTCATAAAGATTTAACCAAGCATTGGTTAATGATTCCTGAATCCCTAGTGGAGTCACCAAAAACTGTTAGCATATGGATTTGCACGCATGCAAATGACATGCAACAGTGTGGGAACGAAGTCCCTCCTCAATGAAGGTGAGGCTGCCTTTATTGAAAACCAAAACTGTATTTACATCTGTACATTCAAAATTGTATGTGGGGGGTGTTTTGGAACATCAATGGAAAGAAAATTGAATGAGGGAGATGGAATGGAATGAAGGAAAAGAGTGGAATGGAATGAACTGAAAGAACATGCAAGAGTTAGGTAAAAACAGAGCCTAATATTGCATGAAGAGGAAAGATGAATAACCAACACAAATAAAACGAAGTTTGAGTTAGCCAAACAAGAACGTGTAAAAGGGAACACACATGAGCAAGTAGATAATCAGAGCTTGATCACTGTGAACTAGAACAACTGATTAATAACATTGACAATAAGATCAAAGATAATATTTTCATGCAAGATTCAAAACACCTAACATCTAATGAACATAAGAACATCAAATGTTACAAGAGACAATGAATGAGACACAAAGTTTGTATTCCATTAACTCCAAAATGTTTTTCACAAAAGAACACAAAGTTTCTTCCTGAAACAAAGCTTGCACAAAAGTATTTTCTTCTCCTCTCTCAAATTCACCCTTTACAAATGAAGCCCCTCACTTCCTTTTATAACCCAAAAGTTGGTTACAAAGTAGTTAGGGTTTTACATGATCATTAAATAATGCACTTAAGTGACCTTTGACTTTTTCAACAACTTTATTAAAGACAACCCAAAAATAAGAAATTACTTAAAATATCCATTGTTTCCCAAAACAAATAACAACACCTTTTAAAATATACAATAATAACCAGTGCCTTATCCATTGAAATGGGGTCCGCCTATCTCAAGCGTATGAGAAATGGACTCTCCCACTTCGTTAGATACCAAGAAAATCAACTCCCTGCACCACCGGTGAAATTAGGATCTACCGCTTTTTCCAGTTGAAAGGATCTAAACCTTCCTAAAGTTTCAAACATATTTTCTTCTTCTGGAGGTTCACTTGGTCGAAGAATAGCCTCACAAAATACCTGAAATTAAAGAATTCTACTTGGCATATCATTTAAATTAACAATTTTTGATTGAGCATTCTCAAATAAGTTCTTCAATTTGATGCACCGCTCCATGGAAACTAACGAGAAATTGTTGGTGGGAGTGTACATGTCCTTAAACAATTGTGAAAATTGTTCTTCCACCTGCTCGATGAACACCTTTGATTATGCTCATTTACGAGGTTACAAGGAATCTCAGCCATGAATTCCTGATCAAGGAGAGTGAAGTGAAGGCTTCATTGCACATGCTGTCATAATGGATCATAGAATCCTCGAGAAGTATTTTTCTTGATTTGAGATGCAGACACCAAAGAAAACATGTCCCCCCGATGTTCAAATTTGAGAATTCCTTAATAGCTAAAACTGAAGATTCCATACTTGTCATTTCCTGTAAACTGGGTAATATCTCATCCAAATTTGATATAGCAGAAACAAAAGTTTCTTTGAAAGAAAGAATTGGATCTAGAAACACACTGATATCTTCATGAAGCTTAACTGTGGTCTTGATCATCCCCTGGCCTAAAATGAGAATCTTTGAAAGCCAAGTTTTAGTCACATGGCACAATGTGTTTATTTCCTTTGAAAAATTGAGAGTATCTTCATCTAGGGGAAGCCACTGCATCAGGTACTTGGGAAGGTGGATGATATGGGATTTATCAAATGTTGAACATATTCCACCAATTGATTCTTTTTTGGCCTTGAGCCAAGAGTTTTGAGACTTGTATTTCTCAAGCCTCTTTAGCACGATATCAATTGAATCTTGAGCCATCACTATGTCACTTTATAATGTAGATCTTCCAAGTCCTAATCTTGAAACTTCATAGTCCATAGGCATCATAGCATCACGCTCCTTATCCACTTGTGGAATGGAAAGGTCTGTAAATTTGATTCCATCATTATCCGCCATTATTCGAGAAAGAACCTTAGGATTCTTAGGAATGATGTCATTCAAAAGTTTGAAAAGGGCATCAAAATCAATGTCAATTGGCTTGACAACTCTCTTCCTTTTCTTCACTTCAGAATCAACCCAAGAAGGAGTATCATTCACTATTTCAGCTTAGAAAATCCTGGAGCTCGAATCAATATTATCATTATTTCCAACAT
The DNA here is from genome assembly GCA_019776745.2 of Taxus chinensis. Classification (NCBI taxonomy): domain Eukaryota; kingdom Viridiplantae; phylum Streptophyta; class Pinopsida; order Cupressales; family Taxaceae; genus Taxus; species Taxus chinensis. The sequence goes on from CM034146.1 coordinate 573,702,016, forward strand.
CATGAGATCCTTCTTGAATCCTATCTACGACCTCAATTTGAGGAGACATAACCTCAATATCCACTTCCTGATTATTCAGGAGATTTTGAGAAATCCCTTCATGAACTTCATGCTCTGAAGTGTTTGATATTTGAATTACCTGTACGCTTGAGTGGGTGTTTGTTTGAAGCATGGCTTGGGAATCATTAGCTACTAGCTTCTGGAGCACTATTAACGATGTGGGCAAAAGAATCTCTACTCGAGGTAGAAAATCCAGACATGCACTCTTTTCTTTCTTCAGGGTTGGGATCTTTACATCTTTCTCCTTGTGACACGTTACTTGGCGAAGTGGATTTTAGCAACCACTCTTTTATTTCCTATTGTGTATGATTGGATGGTAATGAGGTTGATCGAGAAGAGACTTTGGTCGAATGGAGACCCCCTCGTATACGTGTAATTTTTGTGATCCTGAAAACATGATCTGGAATGGATTGCAATTTGGCAAGTTTCTCTATCATACCAAGATATGCTTCTTTCAATAATTGGTTGGTTCTTGCTATCAAGAGAAAATTCATCTCTTCTCAGTCCAGGTTGATTTGAGGCAATGGGGTAAAGGCAACGACATCATATGAGGGATCGACGACATCTTCATCATCATCTATGAATGAATCGGGAGGACTCTAGATGCGGAAAGCCTTGACCTGAGCAAGTGTTGGGTGATAGTACTCTCATCTTCTTACCTCATGTTCATCTGAACAAGAAGCCCAAAAATCTTCCATGGTAGGACTATGTTGGTACTTTGCCCCTAGAATATTTTTCATATATCCATTGATATCAAACTGGACTCTCTTCACATATGGATGGATGGTTATGAGAGTGAACTCTTTTTCAATGAGTTGTGCACTGAAAAGATTTGGACATTGGTATTCCCTGATTTGGATCGGGAAATGAATTTCTTGGCGGTGCTTATCACTAAGAAGGAAGTGAACTTGGATTAATTGTCATGCTAGCTCCATTAATTCCCATCTGTCACTGACGTACTTAGGAAGTTTCCACGGGGTACCAAAAAAGGCACTCACGTGAATGTAGGAAAAATATGAAAATTGAATAAACCGGGTTCCCCATTGAGAAATGACACTCATGGCTTCTTTAGAAAACCTTTCCTCCGTATTCCGATTCAGGTTCCGGATCACGCGAAAGGTGAATGCATCGTTGATTCTTCTAAAATGGTGAGAACTATTTTTGAAGCTGAGATGAGGTTAATAGTGAAAAAAATTGTTCGATAGCCCCATGACTCCTCTTGTTTCAAGTCCCGAAAATAACTTTCTTCATGCTACTGCATAGGTCAGATATGAAGTCATGTAGAAGCATCCAGTCATCTTAACTTCTATTAATTTTTTGTGAATGGTGTTACTTATGATGGTGGCCCAATCCACAAAATCTTTCTTGGCTAGGATGATACAGATAAACTGGTACATCCATGGGTGGAAAATCCTTGCAGAAGGTAGACCAAAAAATTGAATTAGGAGAGTGATCATGTCTCCTATTTCTTCCATGAACTCAACACGGTACGGTTCTTTGGGAAGCCTGTCAATTTGAGGTCTCTTGGTTACTAACTAGTTGTTGTTGACCATTTTGCTCCATCTCAGGGGTTCTTCATCCTAGAGTTCTTGTGTTGATTGGCGAGTGATATCCGCATTCTCGAGAAAGTCAGGTATGCCAAGCAATTCCTCAATGTGTTCTGGTGTGATCAAGAGGAAAGGCTCATGATTATCTTTATTAATTCCTCATCTCTCAGGGTCATAATTCTCCAGGCAAGCAATAACCAACTCTGGACACTGCACGGAGATAGGCAGCTGTTGTTTGGGGTAGGCCACTATGGTAAAGTCTATCTGAGAAAATGGTTTTGCCTTCAGTTTTCACTCACTCGCAAAACTGTTGCACGTTAATGTGACCTAGATTGGTATCAGTGATGTTGTCATATGCTGACTTAATGGAATTGGGAGGGATAATTCCTTGGAATTCATATTTTAGGGTGGATTTTTTAGATTTCTCCACTGGTTTCCTCAATCTCCCCGTAGATTTGGATTTTTCGTCCATTAGGAATTTAACAGAAAAGTGACTTAGGCACACCAAACAACACAAATGGGACCGGGTATCAGTCTCGAAAACCCCATCGATGCAAGAAAAATATTTCTTGTTATAATATTATTATTATTATTATTTTAAAAATAATAATAATAATTGTCCCGAATTACAATTTTTTTTAAAAAAAATGTCAATACAAACACATCAAGACTAAGCTTGAGTTTCAAATCTAGAAATAACAACGATGTTTATTTTTTAATTAAAATCTCCTGATTTTAATATCTTGCATGGATCAATTTTAATCTTTTGCTATGGCGTTTAAATCCTCCTAAGAACGCGTGGGACAAAACTGTTATTTTTTCCTGCATAATTTTTGTTTGTTTTGGCAGTGCATGTGCATGAGTGGCTTTACTCTTTATCTGGGATGGAGATCTTCTTCTTATTTTTTTTAATATTTATATTCTTTACTTCAGCTAGGCGCGGCCTGCTCTTTCCTTTTTTAATTTAAAAACTACTTTATTTTTTTTGGCGCCTCCTTTGCCCAATAAGTGGAAAAGGAATTTTTGTCTTTTCACTGCATTTGGACTATCCTCCTTGTGCTCACGTGGTCTGTTGTCTTCTTTCTTAATACCTGCGCATTTTTGTAGTTTCCTCTTTTTATTTTTATAAAACCATTCTCATTGCCATGTTTTCTATCCAAATGCATGGATTTTGGTATTTTCTCCTTCCTCTACCCAATGCATGGCCTTTCACTTGGTGCGTGTAGTTTGATTTTAATTTTTTAAAACTACTCTTTCTCCTTGACTGTGTGGGATCCCTTCATGCTTGGGAATGCATGGAATTGGATTTATTTTTTGTTTCACCTCTGCCCTTGGCACAACTTCTCCTTTTTCTCTGTCCTTGGAAAAACTTATCCTCTCTTTCCTAGGCGCGTGGTGGTCTTCTCTTCTTGGGGCAGCCTACCTTTAATTTTGTTTTTAAAAACTATTCTTATTTCCTTTGCTATGTGGATATCTCCTTTAGTCCTTTTCTTTTTAATATTTCTCTCTCCCAAGGCATCTCCTTCAGGCTACTGCTTGGAATTCTTTTAATTTTTAAAAACTGTTCTTCTTGGCATGCATGGGAAGTTGTTTGATCTTGGTTGTTCCTTCTCTCTACAGAAAAATGCATGGAAGATTGTTGGATGTGAAAAAATATTGTCTTTTAGAAGAAATAAGAAGCAAAGCTTCGCACGAATTTTTCCAACGAGTTTGGCAGAGGAAGTTATGAGGATTAATCCGACTTCCTCTCTTCTCGGGTAGTGGGCTTAAGTGCCAGGAGAAATGGGGAAAGCAATTTTGAATAATTTTACATATGATAAGGAATTATATGTTCTTATGCAAGTGGTCAAGAAATGGAAACATTACTTGATGGGTAAGGAAACTATCATACACATGGATCACCAACCTCTTCAATATTTACAGGCTCAAAATAAATTCAACAAGTTATACACTATAAGTGGGTGGGTTTCTTGCAATGGTTTCATTTGATCATAAAATATAATAAAAGTGACACTAACTAGTTAGTTGATATGTTATCTAGACCTCCTTTACTTTTAGCTACATGGACACTTTAGCTCTTCTTGAAGCCTTTTGTATGTGAAGCATATCAGGAAGGTTATGAGAAGGATCTAGATTTTGGAGAAATATTTCATCAAAAACCTCCAAGTGAGGGCTTTGCACTTAGGGAAGAATACTACTTCCAAGATGGGTTGCTCTACAAGAGTGAGAAACTTTGTGTTCCTAAGGGAGAAAGAGTTTAGTTTATGAGGGAAGCACACACTTCTAAAGTGGTTAGTCACTTTGGTGTGATAAATATTGTTGCACACTTACATAGGTATGTTTATTGACCAAAGATGTAAGAAAAAGTTGTCCAAATTTATCAGGGGTTGTGTTTTATGTAGTACAAACAAGCCTAGTAATAGAAAGTTGGGTTTGTATATGTCATTACCAGTTCCTTCCCGACCATGGGAAAACATCTCCATGGATTTTATGGGAAGTTTTCCTACTCCCAAGAAATGACCTATGATTATATTTTTGTGGTAGTAGAACGGTTTAGTAAAATGTGTATTCTCATTCCTTGCAACAAGATAATTAATGCTACTGATGCAACTGAGTTATTTTTTGCTAATGTGTGGGTTCATTTTGGTTTTCATAATTCTATTGTGTTAGACATGGAATCACGATTCATAGGAAAGTTTTTGTTCTACTTTTTGGGAAAATATGGATACTAAACTGAAAAGGTCTACTGATTTTCATCCATAAACAGATGGACAAACAAAAGTGGTAAACTGTATTGTTTAACTTTGAGGGGGTACAAAAGGTTCAGGACTCTGGATGAGAATGGGAAAATAGAAGACACCTTTTTTGAAGCATGTTTTTGTTATTTTCTTAAGATTTAATTTGATGTTGTTCTAAGATTATCATGAAAAGACAATGAGAAAGTGGATTTGGAAGTACACAAAGCTGAGAAGTTCATTAAGAAAATTCAGTAGATATACCTCTAGGTGTATGAGAGGTTGAAAGAGTTACAAGCCAAGAATAAAACAAGGCATGATTAGTACAAAACTGAAGCATTCTTTCCTTATTGGTGACAAGGTATGGTTATAATTGAGTAGAGAAAGGATACAAGTTAAAGCTAAGATACTCAAGCCTCTTTAATATGGCCCATTTGAAATTATGAAACAAGTGGGGAAGAATAAATTTCGCTTGGACTTTATCCTCCTTATATGAGAATATAATCAGTTGTGAATGTTGAGAATTTACATCTCTTTGAGCCCTCCATGTTGGATCAGAAGAAGAAGGAATGTTGTTGACATATATTGAAGAAATTTATCTAGAAAATCAGTTGGAATTGGAGGAAGATGTGGCATTGTAGTCGAAAGAGAGGACAACATAACGAGGAGTGCAAGATAGGTGGTTGATTACATTGAAATGTCAATTTCCTATCGAGGCCAGGTGGTATTCTAGAGAAGATGTGGGGAAGAAATTTCCTCATCCTCATCAGTCCTTGAAGATTTTAGGGACTTAAACTCCTCAAATTGGGGAGGTATGATCTAAAATGGATCTATAAGTATCCAATTATATTTATTATCCTATGAAACTTGTAGTGCATACCCTCAACATGTTCATTTTTTAACAAATGGTTAAGTCAGGATGACAATGATCTCTAGATACCTTCGAGATGAAAAAATAATCCATTTCTTATTCTATTCTGTGTGATGAACATACAACGGCTACAAGAACTTCCGCAATGGTTATGGAACCACCACTCTTCACAAAGTATCATTTGCTCAACTTCTACCTATGCATAGAACTAGTAGTTACGCAACCACCATGATAGTTTTGTAACTACATCCCACAGACAATGACAGTTCTGCACCTGATGACACCAAAATAGGGGAGCTCAACAATTGTAAATGTCTGGGTTTCCCAATTCAATTCGTTTCACCTCTCATTTCACCCTTGGGTAGAACAAACTATAAATGTAATAATTTCATTCATCTAGGCAGGTTATTTGGAGTGAATTCAAGGGTGAGCAAAAAAAGAAAGTACGAATTGTTCTTGTTTTGTTCATTGACAATTGAGTTCTTTCTTGTTGAGGATTGTAAAAAAGTAATGAAAGTAGGAGTTTAAATCCTTCTTGAAGGTTATCTATTGGCAGCGAACTTATATTATATTGGATATTTACATAGTAAAAAGATGTAATTGCTTACCCAGATGGAGTTTTTCCCACATTGGGTTTCTCCATGATAAAATTCTAGTCTCGTTATCTTTCATATTTTAATTACAGTATTGTATAAATGTTTCTTGCATAACATACTTGTTAAAATAATTTTTTTAAAGGTGTTAATTCATTATCACTAAGATAAGATATGTTTATTGTACACAAGAGGAAATTTACGGATCACTAAGGGCGGACACATGCCCTAGATTACCCAATTGGTTTTCTATTCTGTATTTTCATTAAATACAAATTGATAGAGAGAGAAAGTTCACAATTGCAATTACATAAAAGGGAAAAAAAATGTATCTTCCTAAGGAAATAGAATGGTACACCTAGAAGGCTATCACAATGAAAAAGCCATTAAAAATAAGCTAAGGCCAAAATATAGGATTGTACTCCCTCCTATGTGAAATTCTCTCATGATTAGTGAGGGGTTGGAGGATGTGACACAAGTACAAATGGTGAAAACCATAAGAGAGGGTCTAAAGGACCAATGGTTGTATGTATTCAAATTGGAGGAGGAATTTCTACTCTCTCCAACCAAAAAGAAAAGGAATGAAACAAGTGCTTTCATATTAGTGTGACTACCTGTATTTGAAAAAATAGCTATCTAAAGTGGGGGTGTCAACACGTGCAAAATAATCTCACACAGGAGGACACAAAAACAAAAGATAACTACACACCTCATGCAAGAAAATACTTATGGGTGACATGGAGAAAAGATCTTATAAGAGATGAGAAGCCAAGGGGATAAAAAAATACTAAGAGGACAATATTCAATGTTACAACTCAAGTATCAGGAACACCTTCTCCTCGTCTATCTCTGCAAGAGGTTAGCACTCCATCTGAAACTAGCACAACAGAAATGTTAAGTGTGCAAGAGATGTAAGAATAATAATTCTTCACAAACACTAGTGTGCATTGAGTGAAGGAACCAGTGAGAAAAAAAGAGGACACATTTGAACAACAATTCATGAAGAATAAGGTAGCAAAAGAGCATCCGTGCAAATAACAATTTGCAAAACAACAAAGACAAGAGGAAGAGAGAGTGTGAAAAGTGCATGAAGAAGAGTAACATGAAGATAAATATTGAACATGTTAAATAAAATAATGTCATGGATTATGAAAAGGAAGAAAGGAGAAAAATTTAAAAAGTAGAGAGTGAAAAAACAATAAAATAAGTTGAAGCACGAGCTACGGTAGAAGTGGAGGAGAAAATAAAAGAAATAAGAAGAAAGTAGGAAGAAAATAAGAAACAAGAACAAATAGTTGCAAAGGCTAAGGAAGCACATGAAAAATCAGAGGCCAATCACACTTAGTAAAACATCAGAAAAGGCAGCAGAAATAGACAAGGGGGATGCACAAATAGTTGGGAAGAAAACACAATAAATGGAACCAACATGAAAATGTAAGCTAATTCTTCCTTCATCCCATGTTTGTAGTGTACTACCACAAATTAATCACATAAATGTGTATGATACAACCTCCTAGTATACATTTAACACACTAGAAGTAGATTTGGAGAAGTTACCATTAAAAACATAGATCAAAAGAGTACACACATTGTAAGCCAATATCAGAGCAACCACACTACATATGGCCCAATAGAAGGAGAACTTGGGAAATACATTGGGAAATCTAAGGTCGTATGTTAGAAAATATTGTCCCACATTGGTCACAGATGTCATAGACAACCAAGTCATGAGAGAAGAAATGTAGATAACTCATTTGGTTGACAAGCTGGTGGACAACTGGAACAACAATGAAGCGGAAAAAAACTTAGAGTACAAGTAGTGAACTCCAAGAAAGAATTAAAAGAGGAAATAATGATAGTCAAAGAGTATATCACAATGTTGAAGCAAGAAAAAGGTCAGGAGAAACAACTAACCTTCAAGCTCCTTGATTGGAATACACACTTGTAGGATGTCATGTGGATAATAAGAGTGACATTGAAGTAGGGGAAAAATTGCATCAGTAGATGCTAAAATAGGGATTTTAGCATTTCTAGGATTAAGAGTCAATGAATGGCTGCGAGAATGGGAAGCACAATGTGAAAAGGATTACATTTGCAGGGATTTAGGATCAACGAATGAGATATCTGGTTAGAGACACTCATTCAGGATATCTAGGCCATTATTTCAATTCATGAAAAATCTTCCCAATATGCCAAGGAAGATCAAATTTATGAATTTATGTAGGTACTAGCATAATTGTAAGTGTACTATGGGAGAAAAAATGAAGCCTTTTCATATTGGGAATATATAGAAGGCACACCTAGAGGTAATTCTCAAAACTTTGCAAGAAATGAAGAACACACCAAGGTTCATTTTGCTATATATACTTCTTCAAAGAGCTAAGGACATAATCATAATACAACCCCCATCATTCACCCCTCATATTCAACCCAATATGATGGAGCAATAGAAACAACTTGAATAGTAGAAATACATAGGGAGCACCATAATTTTGCGGAAGGTAGTAAATTTTTTTGTATTTTTAAGCATGTCCACATAGTATAAAATCTCGTAATGGAAATCTATGAGGGAGTTCCCATAGATTAAAAACTTAAAAGAGTGGTCTAATTGGGAAGTATACTTAATTGAAAAACCTAAAAAGGTGGTTAAGTAGTGCACAAAGGATTAAAATTGGTAAACAACATTCTTTGTGTCGATTGCGAATAGAGTAACTTACAATGCAACACAATCACCATTCAGCACCAAAAAAAAGTAGACACAAAGTCAATTCCCCAATAGTTTGAAGAAATTTTTGTCTTGGGGCAAGACAACTATTACGTCTAAGAATGTGTTAGATAGTAAAATGTAATAGCAATCTGACATGGATATAGTTCATTATTTTGCAATCCTTTTATATCTATATAGTCACTATAAGACAAAAAATAGAATGTATATCTTCTTTTTGCATAGGTAAAGAATATGAAAATCCTTTGAATATATAATCCAACTTTTGACTCTTTAGATGCAAGGAATACTTGGTAGTAATCAAGAAAGGATTATATTTACTTTTTCATCTATGTTCTTATATATCTATGTTTAATTCTAATTGCCTTATGGGAATCCTATGATATGAAACCTTTTCCTTAAATCTTGTTTATAATCTATTGCACAATTGAAAACTTACTTATATTTCCATCCTATGTGAATTAATCTAGACTATAACTTGTTGCATGTTCTGATGGAAAAATATAGGAACCTCTACTAATAACCAAAACCATAAAATGACCTTTCAATCTATACTCATTGCCACATTTTTCCCACTTGGAACTTGATGTAGATCAAAAATATCTTCATTTGGTTGATCCAGGGGATCAGATCATTCTGATTGAACTTACACATTTTCACTTTTGGAATAATGTTACACCATTGGCTAGAAGATCCACCGAGTTGTGTAGAGGATCCTCCTTGGTTGGTGTGATTTGGATATGGTTACACATTTCTTGAGGAACCCATGTGACTTGAAAGGGAATACATGTCAATCTTCATGCTTGAAAGAGTGTTCATCATCTCCTTTTTCATTGATTCAATCTCCATATTTATTTCACCCTTCACTATGTTTAAACCATTGCCAAAAATTTTCCTCATATCCTCCTTTATTAGGTTCAATTGATTACCAAATAAGGTCCTTATAGAAATGTTGAGGTCATCCCTATTCACCATATTGTTCACCATTTCTTGAATTTGGTTGACAATTTTTTATACCTCAGAAGACGAGGATTCAAAATCCACATCTTATTTATATGGTTTCATTCTTGGGGTGGATTGACCCTTCCCTTGGTCTCTAATTGACCTCAATTTCATGATGTAGGATTTGGGTTTTTGGTATATAAGGATTAGGATAGGAATTTAGGGTTTGGGATTTTGACTTAGAGTTTTAGATTATAGATGGATTTAGCTAGAATGGGCAAATACATAAGGAACAAACCTTAGATATTTTTTGGAAAGATTTCCACAAATATAAGAAACTTAGAAAAAATCCACAATTAACAACCTATGGAGAAAATTTATGGAAAACTATGAAATGGATATAAATTTGCAAAAAATAAGTCCACATATATTGAAAATTTGGGAGAAACTTACTTGACTAATTCAACCACTAGGTTAAAAATTACATAAAAAATTTCCCACCATTTTGGAGATAGAGCCAAATCTTCAAAATTAGGGTTTTAACCAAAATATGGCCAGATCAAAGCTCTCATACGACTTATAATGAAATTACTTAAATAAATATGAATATCATCAACAACAGGACACCAAAGAACACCAAAATATAGAAAAATGATTACAATATGCTATTAGAATGAATTAACCACTTCAAGAGGGCAACCTCTAAACCATACAGTAAGACTCAAGTGATCAGTATGATGATAATCTACTACTCTCTAACTCCTATATACACCCTATGATGAACTCATGAAATGCACTTAGTCTGACCTACTAATGTAGACACAAAATCATGCACTTTAGGCATTATTTAGCCCAGTCTTATACTACTATTTAGAAGGTTCTCAAGTGGATAAAGTACTAATTAATCCCACCTTTTGGCCATCTTTATTTTATATTTTATTTTGTAATTCCCGCATATTTTATTGAACTTATCTTCCCATTTTCGGCAACTTGCCCATCATTCTAGCCCAAAATAAGGGTACCCCCAGCCTGTACTGGGGTGCCCCGATCTATACACATCCTTTCCGACTTCTTTTTAAGGTCTCTTTCTAGGCATTTGTTTATCTTTATCTTTTCCCCAATCGGCCTTGTCGGTATTAATTATAGAATTAAGCTTGAGAGCCCTATAAATATAAAGCTATAAGACCATAATAAGAGTCCTAGGTCATATCATTACACAGTACTATCACTCCATCTAGAGTTGCATCCATTGTATCACTTACATCCACATAGTGCCATGCATCAAGGCTAGGAGATTTGCATCACACACACTACATAGGGGGAGCGATTCTATTCTATTCCATGCACACATGCTATTTACATTTTCTATATCTAATATTTCTCGCTACTTCACAAAGTGTGACTGACACGAGAGCACCTAGGGCACAACATGCACACACTCACCAAGAACTACATCCGATTCTAAAATGTAGTGAAACACTTAGTTATAAGACCACTAGTTTTGCGGATGAGGTTATTCTAACCCATTCATTTGCATCTTTTATTTTTCTAGGGTTTGATGCTTCCTTTTGCATTACAGCTCGTTACACAGCTCACCCGACATATCCATCTCAATAGACAGGAAGTATTCAAAGACACCTTGCAACCATATCAGATCTATGTTTTGAGCATTTATAGTGCTCAGAGAGCCCAGATTGCAGACCAGGGAACCCCAGTTGCCCCAGTCATCCCCAAGTGCCCTAGGCATCTAAAATCCTCTAGATTGTCCTTTGTAGGGTCCCTGATTGTTCGTATGCACTTCCTAATTTCATTTCTAGATCTGTGACAACCTGCGACAATCACTTGCAATTATCTAAGCCATTTCTTTCCTTTCTCTTACATATTAGGGTTTTATTTCACTTAGTATAATTTACTTGCATTTATTCCATACTTCACAAAGTGTGACTGACACGAGAGCACCTAGGACACAACAAGCACACACCTCACCAAAACTACATCCGATTCTGAAATGTAGTGAAACACTTAGTTATAAGACCACTAGTTTTGCGGATGAGGTTATTCTGACCCATTCATTTGCATCTTTTATTTTTCTAGGGTTTGATGATTCCTTTTGCATTGCAGCTCGTTACACAGCTCACCCGAAAAATCCATCTCAATAGATAGGAAGTATTCAAAGACACCTTGCAACCATATCAGATCTATGTTTTGAGCATTTATAGTGCTCAGAGAGCCCAAATTGCAGACCAGGGAACCCCAGTTTCCCCAGTCATCCCCAAGTGCCCTAGGCATCTAAAATCCTCTAGATTGTCCTTTGTAGGGTCCCTGATTGTTCGTATGCACTTCCTAATTTCATTTCCAGATTTGTGACAACCTGCGACAATCACTTGCAATTATCTAAGCCATTTCTTTCCTTTCTCTTACATATTAGGGTTTTATTTCACTTAGTATAATTTACTTGCATTTATTCCATACTTCTTTAGTCCATTTATTATAGTGTTTTAGTCCTCCTAATTATATTAACATTAATAACCTAGTGTACCCTCTTAGGTCTACTAGATCAAAAAATTTGTTAATCATTTTGGTGAACCCAACATCTCTTTCTACCACCTTCTAGGGCTCTTCATTCTACCATCATGAATATCTCTGTCACCAAATATCTACTTACCCACCCTGATTTGCTCCACTGAGTTCAAACCCTCTTTGATACTACCAATGTTTCTATTGACATGCATCCAAATTCCATATATGGAACATTTGCGGAGGCCTTTTCCAAACATATTACATTCCGAGCCCATGCTTCAACTGAAATTCACCCCTTTGACCATGATCCACCACTTTATATCATGTCTCATATCTACAATGTCACTATCAAGCACACTCTTATCGATAATGGCTCTGAGCTCAATTTTTGTCCTATGTCCTTTATCCACGCCTTAGGTCTATCTACTCGTGAAATTATTCCCTCTTCCATTTCACTTTGTGATTATGATGGTTCTATCCATCCATGTCTAGGCCATGTGACCTTCTCTTTCACCGTCAGTCCTAAGAATCTCCCTATTATTTTCTTTCTCATTGATTTTCCTATCTCATATAATTTTTTGTTAGGTAGACCATGGATTCATGCCATGTAAGTTATTTCTTCCACCATCCATAGTTCCATCAAATTCTTGCATGAGCATATTGTGTATACTAGCTTCCAAGATTGTGATCACTTCCAATATTGTGTCCATGACCCTCATACTAGAAACCCTATGTCTCGCATTGATACTGTAGATGAACCTCAACCTATTCATGATTAGCCTCATTTACCACCACTTGAGGGATTTATTTGCTTACATGATGCTATCCCTTCCACACTATCTCCTCCTACCGCTATTGTTCGACATTAGCCACCTATTCCACCCATGCACAATATTCTTCCTTCTTTGTCTTCACCATTACCTCACACCCCTTTTACATGTGCACTTTTCATTCATAATTCTTATTGGGAACATGTTCCATTCAACCACACATGCAACAAAACCATCTATTCTCTCATTGGTTTAGTTCATCATGGATTTACTTTTTAAGACCTTCAGCATTCTACTCTCGCTTCTCATCTATATTATGGTTTTTTTACTATCACTTCCATTTATGTCTTATGTGTCTTTGATCTTTTAATCTATCTCCAGCGTACCCCTTATGCTTCTCTACTAACATTAGGGGACTCTTGGATTACTTACATTGGAGGTACGTTAGACCCTAGTCATACTGCTACTTCATTCCTTATGCCTTTTGGTCATATTTTCATTTGCAATAGTTCTTATCTTGGATATTCACCTAACTACCCTCGTTGGTACACACATAGTTTCCCACATCACCCATTCACTGATGAATACTATGCTATGTCAATGTATCGTATATGCCTTATCGGATCATTACATGATAACCCTCATACTATAGCATACCATGTCACCAATCCCAATCCGTTTGATTCTGACCCAGAAAATATTGATCTTCTAGATGAGTTCACGTATCCCCTACCCACACCACTAATAGGGGGCATAGTCACTACACACTCCCCCTTCCTCATATTAGCATAGATGCACCCCTACTCTTTACATTCTCCTTTTCACATATGTATACTTCTTACACCTTCTAGCACCCTCGTTACCTGATGACACACTCTTGTGCTTCAGTTCATACTGGATTGTTGAGGTATTACCATTACACTAAACCCCACACACTACACTATATGTTTTACACATTTATATTTTATTACATACATCACACTCCTAAATTCTATCACCATCTCTATACATATCCCACATCTTAAATTATCCTATACATACCTCATCTGTTAGTCATTTCTCCGTCATTCATCTCATACATGCTACACTAGTCATCATTATATATGAGTCTAGTTTTAGATTTAATCCACACATTCTATATTTACACTAGGTCACATTATCTATGGGTCTAGTTTTACCTCTCATCACTACATATTCTATCCAAACCTATATCCACATGTTGCATCATCTACACATCATACCTTTTTTACATTGTCTTATTCACATAGTGCATCTATCCATCCTATCAATTCTATACTACACTAGATTGCATCATATATATGGGTCTAGTTCCATCTATCATATTTACATATTCTATTTATATCTACACTTACTGCTACACCCTACATACCCACTTTGCACTTATACATCCTATTTATTCTACATGCTACACTAGATTTCATTATACACGGGTCTAGTTTTACCTATCATCATTACACATTCTATTTATATCTCCACACTTAGTACATTACACATTCCATATCCACTACAGATTCTACATTGCATTTCCTACACCATACATTCACACACCTTGGTCATTTATACTATGTTGTTTTCTACACGCTGCACTCACCACCCTATGACACACTCTAGTTCCTCGGTCTATACTCGACTGCTGAGGGTTTACCAATAAAATGGACCTTACATTCACCGATACAACATTTTTCTCATTCACCATTTCACGGGTTAGTGACATACACCTTAGGTTAAATTGTCACCCATTCTTATCATCTTGTAGTGGTATATGCTTTAGGCTAAATCACCACTCTCCTTTTATCATCTTCTGGTGGCATACACCTTAGATTACATTACCACTCCCTTCTTATTCATCCTATAGTGACATACACTTTAGGCTAAATTGTCACCCATTTCCACTCCTTCATCTCATAGAGATATACACTTAGGGCTAAATCATCACTAATCCATTTAGCACACTGTGGTATACACTTAGGCTATAAGGTCCACAAACATCTTTCCATATATTTCATCTCCATATACTCATTCTAGAGTGATATACGCTTAGGGATGAATCATCATTCTTACATTCCACAATTGTTAAACTATATACATATATACATATATACAGACAGACACACACACACACACACACACACACACACACACACACACACACACACACACACACACACACACACACACAACACACACACACACACACACACACACCACACACACACACACACACACACACACCTAGAACCTAGAGGTCACGTAAGGTAACAAAATTTCTACATCTCTATACTCATCATCCGCCTCGTGGGTTACCATTTAGTCAACCAGTGACTCAAACTTTATAAATATGAGTTTCTTCGGTAAAGATTTCCATCTTCATTGCATAAATATTAAAATATTATGTTTTATCAAGAGGCATAGCCACTAAAAAACATCCTACAGATGAAATAAATATGTTCTTGGAGAGAAATTGATAAAAACTACTAATACTTAGTTTGGGAAAAATTGATTTTGTGAGTGATGGGAAGAATTAGATGTTGTGTTTGTGCCCCTCCTACACATGAGGGATCTTTTAACTATTCCCTCCATAGGAAAACAACAATAACCAGACCATACAAATCCACTTGGGGAGCAATTGATAATGTGATGATTGTTAGACCAGTTGATGGAAAAGTGGTTGCAGCAAGAAGGGATCTCCTCTCATCTTCAGGATCAGCCAATATTAATCCAAGAAATAGAAACCATTTTCAGAGAAGCCAAGCAGGCTAGGCAACATGTGCTTAGTAGTTTCTTCTTCTAATGCCAGAAGTTAAATGGGATGGTATTCATACTCCTTCTAAGAGTTTGTAGATATATAAAATATCAATAATGATCTCTTTTCTAAAACAAAGGGGTCTTAAAATGTTTAATTTGAAGTCTTGCAGTGTAATTTTAGTTAAATATTGGTTTCTTACATAACAATGTCTCAAGAAGGTTTTCAATTAATACTATTATGGACTATAGTCTGAAATATTTAATCTATTGGAGATGTTTATAAGAGATTATGGAATATTTCTTAGTGTTAAGATCGTTGTTTTGTTTTAAATATAAATAAAATTTAATATGGTCTTAAGGAAATTTTTTCTTTCATATTGGAGTTCACAAGATTTTGTAAAGTAATATTGCAGCTTAGTTTTTTTCACATCCTTTAATGTGTAAACATCTCTACCATTAGGACTTTTCCTTCTTTGGGATGGTTCTTATTTATAAAGAAAGGTTATCCTATAAAAATTATTTTAAAGTGCTTGTTACTAGTAAAAGGTAAATTGATATAATAAAATATTTACATAAGACTGCATTATTTATAATAAATTTAGTTGGGAGAAATAAATAAGAAACTTTGGATAAATTATTTCAATTGATAATCATTGTGAGGACAATGTAGGTTTATAGGATATTAGTATAGATGTCTACAAATGGCACCAAGATCACTAAATGGTATAAATGGTTCAATTTAGACATTATTAATACATTTGTGGAATTTTAATGGTTTTTCTCTCTTCTAGACTGAACTTAAGGTATATACAATATGTTACTAGCACACTATTAAGTTATATAGACTTAGAAAATTATATGGAATGGAATCATGTATATGTCATAAGGCTAAGTTGCAGAGCTTATTCTAATACAATTTGCCTTCATGTGTAGGGTAGCTCCTCCAAATTTTTGTAAGTGATGACATGATTAATGTCCAAGTTAAACCAAAGTGCTTCAATGCCTAGCTGCCACTACTTGATTAGAACCTTTCCTCTAGTGTTGAATTTGGCACTTTTTCAATGTGGATAGAAGGCTCACAATGTTGGTATTGGAAAAGCATTTGGGTTGGTACCTTGCAAACTGAAAGCCATTATGACTAGAGTGATAATGACTAGAATAACCCTGACATAATAATTGTGTCCCAACCAAAACCAAACTCATATGCAAATTAGACTCTTTATAGGAGGGGTGTGGCCATCATCTATGTTCTTTGTGTGGGTGACTCCAACAATGCCCACTACAATACCATGTCTTGGGTTCCATTATCTTGCCCCCATGAAAATTCAAATTCATTTTTTATTGGTAAGGAAGGTATCTATATAAGATTTTCCATATATATCTTACTAACACCTGCCATTTTCAATGGAGTGCAAGGTTAGATATAGTAGAGATTTGGAAGATAGTGCCCCAAAATTTTGATGATAATTATCCTATCACCCTTTTCAATATGTTTTCTTTGATGAAAAATCCAACGTTTCCTCTCAAATCAAAGGCCCCAATGTATGGGTCATGGAAATTACATGTATTTTTCATATCATATCTTAGTTGGATTTAAATTTGAGCCATCTATTCAGGCATTAGTTAAGCTCAATTTGTTTGTGAGAACAATATAAAAAATAATTGTAATTATCTTCGATATACTCTGTTCCAAAGCATATGAGATAATTATATTCTTGGAACTTTTTCCATCTAAAAGATAATTCAGGCACCTTGAGGGGCCATGCCATTTTTTTTTTGAGAACATATGCTGCCTATATTTCTTGATGAAGTAATGTCCAAATCAAGGCTTTCTATATCTGTCATTGCCAACAACTTTCTCCATCTCAAAGGAGCGATACTACTGTTGTCAATTAGGGGTTTGTAAAAGTTACCCTAAAGGTGCAATGGGCATGTTGGCATGGAGATTGAGAAAATGGATGAACATAAAAATTAATATTTCACCACTCTTCCACTATAATTTACTGACTTCTTAAGCAAAAAAAAATGAAAAATGCATAGAAAACTTGACAAATGAAACCAAAATTAGTATTGCATTATCAATCTTAACACTTCAAGAACTCGAATATATTTGAAATTTTATGAAAAAAAAATGAAGAAGAAATGTATCTTTACACAAAAATCCAAACCAATCTAGTCGCTCATCCTCCTCATAAACCAAATAGCCTAGGAAATCAATACAAATAATAGATTTAAAACTAAAAAGAGCTCAAAATCCTAAGATGCATTTTCAAGAAAGAGGGTTTTTATTATGCTAAAAAACAATATTTTTCTTCTCCATTCTTTCTTTCTTATTTCAAATGGTATTTTTTGTTATTGAAAGCATTCAATTGTATATTTAATAAGTTTAAAAACTAAATATATGTCTGATAAAAAAGGCAACTAGTAAGAAAGCACACCCTAAGAAGACACTAACCAAATTTCAAACAGACAAAACAATCCCAAGAGAAATAAAAACAAGGCCCAAGGCCACAAAAATTACGACCACACACAAAAATCCAAGTGCCAACAAGCAAGTGCTATACGCACATTAATTATAAATAAGAAACGTCCGTGCTAAATTAGGAAACCAACATCACCAACCCCATCAACAAAGGAGGTGAACGACTATCAAGGTTACCTTCTCAACCACAACCATGAGGATGAGAGGTATCAAGTATGAGATCCCAACCTTTTTAATCTTCATTTTTTTGCATCTTCATCATCAACCCAAGGCATTGGAGGAGGGATAACAAAACTTAAGCGTGTAAACTTTCCTTTTCCATCCCAATCTATTAGTATATAGCCTCCATATTGTAAGGATAGTCACCCTCCATGGCTTGATGAGTGCTAGTGAGAAGTGAAAAACATGGAGCAACCGTAAGACATGTGTAAACCCCTTTCACATTCCCATCATCCATGGCCTCTTCCAAGAGAATCATGCCTATTGAATCAGGAGGAATGTTGATAATAATGAAAGGATCATTGCTCCAATGGCCAATAAAAGTATAAAGATGCTCCACCTCCAAATCCACCTACACAGCCTAAAATTGAACCTACAACATTGCATTATATATCATAGAGATTCTATTAGAAATAGATGAATATTTTTCTAGTTATTTATGATTGAAAAATGCATAATTTTGTATTTCCACAGCTGAAAGAGAATTTCAATGCCAAATTTACTTGAATTGTGTAGGTAGCAATGCAATTCCCAAATATGATAATGTTCCAAACCATTAGTTCACACAGTAGATATGAAGGGTTTGAAAAATGATTTAATCTACTTCTAAACCAGTAGTTCACACACAAAATGAAAAAATGTGCTAAAGAGCCTCGGTTTTCTCACATACATGACATTTGGGTATGGGAATACCCATATGGACTAGCCTGTGACCAACAAGAAGCCCTTGGTAGATAATGCCACCAAGATTTTTGAGTATTTTTGGGCTAAACATGGCATTACCACACGGTCAAAAAACTCCTACCTTAAGTGACGAAGGAATTTTTGAGATTCCATCATTTGTTAAGCATTTCATACATCATCACCTTGGAGGAAAGACATTAATAACTTAAATGGGGTTTGTACTAGAGCATAGGGGTAGCCAAATTCTAGTTCCAATATTTCCACCAATCTGGGGGAGCTTTGAAGCCAATTTTTTGCAAGGCTTACTTAGGAACAACGATTTGAACTTCCCTAGGTAACTCAAAATCTCTAGAGATAAGCCCATACTTAATTTTGAGCTCAGACCAAGGTATTCATACTCTCTAGTGTTTACCAAAAAGGTTTGAAATGGTGTGTCTGCCTTTTCTAAAATATCAAAGCACTTTAACACAAGCCACCCCAACCAATGGTACTCCATGGAAATTAATATTTGGAGACCACCACGAGGAATGAGTATCGATAGAAAGCCCATTCCTAAGTTTAATAGATTTACAGACTTTCCATATGCTTTTTTGTAACAAAAGTGTTCACAATGTTAATAGGCACAAAATAAATGAGAACGGTGTGAAAAGTAAGCCCCTTCCAAGTAGGCCTACCATAAGTGCTACCCATAAAGATGTAATGTCTAAACAAGACCTTCCAAGCCTTTTGGCCTTCAATTTCTCAAGGGACCCATATAGTGTGTAATCCCTTGTTTTTGGATGCCAATCAACCCCATCCCTCCAATGTATTTAGGCCTCCAACATACATGAGTGGCAACTAAAAATTTAGAGAAAATTCGGAACATAACAATAAGAGAGAGGTTTCGTAAGCCAATATATCAGCTTCTTTTTCACTCTCTACACAACGTAGTTACACGACTAGCTTGGAGGGAAAAGGGGTTATAAAAAAACTTGAACATTTCTCTCTATTATATTCACTTCCAGTTGTACTTTTCAAACCGACATGATTTAGGCCCAAAGTATTTCCTGTAGCAATTGGTTTTCTTCCATTAAATACTAGAGCCAAAGAAAAGGTAAAAATTTTAGAGACACTCCATAGTGTTGTTGACCTCTTCCTTTTCTTAGAGAATAGAGAGAAAGTGTTCATTAGCAAAATGATAATCGATGAGATGAGAATCATACGAGTTGAGGATAGAGTTTCCCTTCACAATCCCTTTAGAAGTATATGTTGTAAATATCTTCCCCTTGGGTAGATATAGACAAACAGAAGAATATAGAAATCAAAGAAGCTCAAATCCCTGACATTTATTGCATTGCCAAAGTAAAGGGCGCATGAAAATGGATGTCGACATGAAAATGGATGCACCAAGGCGCAGGTCAAGGGCGCATGAAAATGGATGTCGACATGAAAATGGATGCACCAAGGCGCAGGTAAAGGGTGCATGAAAATGGATTTCAAAATTAAAATGGATGCGCCAAGGCATAGGTAAAGGGCACATGAAAATGGATGTCGACATGAAAATGGATGCGCCAAGGCGCAGGTAAAAGAGTGTCGACATAGCAGAAGTCGTGCCTTGGCGCACGTAAAGGGCGCATGACACAAAATTTTGACATTAAAAAATTTGTGCCTTGGCGCACATAAGGGTATGTCGACATAAGGATAGATGCGCCTATGGCGCACCTTTAGGAGGCGTAACATTCTGAGCGTTGACAGGAAGCAGACCCTGACCCAGATATTCAGATGGCCATAACTTTTCAGAGGGAGCTCGGATTAACGCAAGGTTGGACTTTTCAGAAATCTTACGAGGTCCTCTGTCCAACTACAACTGGATATCTTTAATTGGGTGGGAATAAGTTCTTAAAAATGCAAAATATAGTTATCCACTTTTTAAGTTTGCTAGGGTTCTCACCTACCGTCATAATGAGATGAATTAAATGCAATCTGGAGGTGGTTGGGGTAGGTTTGGAATTCCTCTCTCTCTTCCCTCTCTCATTCTTCCTATAAATTATAAGGAGGGGCTTCTTTCTAAAGGTTGGACATTTTTGTTTTACCCCTCCCTTCTTCTCTTTGGCAGGTGAACTTGTGGAGTTAAAACCTCCCATTTAAAACTGTAATACAACCTTGCCTCTTGGCATTTTGTAGTGTGTTGTATCAATCTTTGGAGTAAATTAATGCATGTATGTGGATGATTCTCAACCCTCTCTATGTTCATTTGCATCCTCCTGATCTTTCACTGTGAATCTGGCTATCTGTGCATGATCTTGCATTACATTTTAGTGGTCTGTGTTTATTGGCAAGATAGGTGTTCTTCATTCCTCGGTGCATCACCTTTGTAGTTTAGGTTTTATTTTATGCATTTTCTTACCCTGTCTCATTGGCAAGTTAGATTAGGTTTTTAGTAAACCCTCTACATTTTCTACGTGTGCATCTGAATAGAGGAATAGGAACCGGCCTTCATCCGGAGAGCTTTTCTGATTTCGCAAGGTCTCACACTTGGGAAAAGCTCCATGTTATGCAATCACACTGAGAGTCTCAACCCATCGAGTTGCAGACATTCAGGGGTGTTGTGATTCGCCATCAACAGTATAATCACTTAAAAGATAACTAATCCCGTCAGTAGAAAACATGTAGAAAAAGGGATCAAGAGGGCATCTTTGCTCGATATATTTAGAGAGACATGTTATCCCCTGATTTTTCATCTAAGGAAAATACACCCAATTTTAGAGATGAGTTTTTAATTAATATCCTTTCCCTAATTTCACTTGCACATTAAAGATATCAGATGAAGGAAATCCTGCCATCATTCAAAGTGTTTGAAGACCCCTTGTATGGGTGATCAAATGCTCTGTGTTTATTTTATCTTAGTGATTAGTCAAGGAAACTATGTGATAATTATAATTGGATATATTTTCTCCTGTTAATGTAATTTTCATATGTCATGTAATGCTATAAATGACTCCATGGCCAAATAGACAAGGCAATGTTCTAGCCTAGTGACATGATGATGTTTTTCATTTCTATGTCATGCAATTATAATCAAAGGGAATATGGTATGTAGAATGTGTCTAGGGTCTAATATCTCATGTCTTAGCGGGTAGCTACAAGTCACCTTTGCACCAAAAAGTCCATTTAATTCAAGGATTAAATATTATTATATTGTGTAAAACATTAAATATTGCAGCATATTCATAAGTTCTGTAATAATTATTTGAAAAGTTCCCATGTACGTGAGAATGAGAAATTGGGTCAATTCAAGTTCAGTTAAGTTGAGTAAAGGTCAAGTGTGAATTGAAATTAGTTATGTAAATAGTAGTTCAAGAGTAAGATTACAAAATAAATGAAATCAATTGTATGAAGGTTCTTCTCTTCCCCAATTCTTGGGACTGCAATATATTTGTTCTTTTGTAGCATATGTATGCTTTCACATAAGTAAATGAATTTTTTTTCAAGTGTGCAAGGAATGTAATGTTTCTATTTCTACCTGTACTTCTTTCTTAGTAAGTTGTGTGTTACTTGGATTTGATTCATGTTCTCTGCATCAGATGCATGTAGAGGATATTAATAAAATATTTTAATATTTGAACTTTTTTTTTGTTCACAAATATATAATATTTGTTCAATGAGACAGAGAGATGATCTACATATATTTTTCTTCAAAATCCCCATTGTATGAGGGAATTTTCCCTCAAATGTAAAGGAAATTTACTTGGTCCATGGTGTTATTCCTAGATCTGTTACAGTTACTGTCTCCATCCACTAGATGATTCAATGAAATAAGAAAATAAATCACGATAACATAAAATATGCCAAGAAGGCCAAATTGTTAATTTGATGACGATTTATTGTCAAATAGGTGGTGATACCCTTGAAAATAGTCTAAATCAATTGCAAAAACCTGGGACCAAATCCTAGGGGCCTTCAACATAGAAATGATGAAAGGCTATCCAATTAGATAGCAAGCCATCTCAAAATTCTCAAAATCAATTTTGATAAACAAATCCTTTTGATGGGAGGTGTGAGCCCACTCCATACCTTCCCAGAGAGAAATAATATTATCAATAAAGTATCTACCTTCAAAGAATCATATTTTATAGGCCAAACCTTAATGGGAAGAAAATGTTTGGTTCTGGGGAAAAAGCTTTTGTAATGGGTAAGAGACATTGTGAAGGGTGATAGGCATTAGTAACAAGTTCAAGATCTCTAGTTTTGGGGATAAACTTAATGTTGCCCCTATTAAAGGGCTTATCTTGAGTTGTTTTGCAAGGCATCAAGGTAGACTTTATGCAAATATGGTCCAACAAAATCTATGGGGTATGATGAATTTTATAAGGAAAACCATCAACCCTTTGGTGTTTTATCATGAGCCATATGATTGACTGCATCCTGAACCTCATCAATGGAAAGTGGCCATTCAAAGGCTGCATGTTGAACATTTTAACCTCACATGGTATGAATTAATACATATTTGAAGAGAAACGTCTCTCTCACCATTAAAATCTTGAGCTTGAAAGCCCTATTTGTAGTGACTTGCAAAAGCTTGAAAGATATCAGGGAGACTAATAAGACAGTCTCCAACTTCCTCAAGCACCTTTTTTTGAGAAAAGGAGTTCCTAGCTTTGAACTGTTACAAAAATTCCTTGGAGTGAATCTCTAAGCCAATGTATTCTAGATTGAATTTGAGCTCTGTGAGCTTGATGAAATTCCATCATATTAATCTTGTGGTATAGTCTGATAGTTTCCAATTGTAGGAATTAATTCAAGGGTCAAAGCTCCACCTCCTAAGAAAACATGTTGAGCTCTATTAAGAAGACCAAATACTTTCCAAAAAAAATGAGGAAGAAACATCATTCTCCTACCACCCAATCTAGCCCCTATTTGCAGAAGAATGCATGGCTCATTTCATCCCCCTCAAATATGCATAAGGGCATTCTCATGTTTCAAATGAGAAAGATTTAAATGTGACTGACTTATGAAGACTTTGATAGGAGGTGCAATCCACTCAATGCCAATATTGATGGGATGATTGTTAAAGATAAGAACATTACAAATTACAATATTAGAAATTAGAGATTAGAGACAACACTAATCAACATATCAAAAAAATGTGTGAAATAAAGAGTATCCTGCTCAACCAGATTAAACAATCTTCATTAATGAGTCAATAATACGACAGATGATAGTTTGAAGTGTTAAAACTATCTATTTCACTATAAAACAAATAGTTAGTATAACTCAAAACTAGGACACATTCCAAAAAAAATCACTATATGCTTATCTGCTTTGCAGATATTCGTGGGAGTTGAATATCTAGCATGCAAACTGCACCATACCAGCATTGAAAAATATCTTGATTAACCTTTGCACAATTTAACAAATCTGCACCATATCAACAGTGCAGGTCTCGTCCATAGTTTTAGGAATGCATTCACACTGTTTATATGGAACGGTTTGTATACTAGACATCCTACTTCATCATATGCATATGAGACATCCTACTTCATCATACAAAAAATATTCATGTCAAAAAAAGACATGTTTGACATAACAGAAAACAAATGGATTTACAATTTGTATTCACTTAAAATTTACTCTCCCACTAGTCCTTAAATGTAGAACAAGAGTCCTAAGTCTAACAATAATTTTTGATCTCAAGTGTATGTCAATTAAGTAAACATCATCCTTACATATTCAAATAATTCAAATTCATATAAGGATTCTCTCAAATGAAAGATTGCAAAGAGTGACTTCCCCTGACAATGTGGTGGTAAAAAATAGAAATTGAAACAAATTAGAAATTCATTTGAGTTACTTCAAGTTTTTGGTCTTGAATTAGATAAGGCATTACATACTTTCATAGCATCCATGTTCTCCTTAACATTGTGTACCCTCATAATGTAGGCCCCTCCCAAAACCCCAGCTATCAAAGAAACAATTATCCTAGGGTCTCGTTCATCGGCTTTTACACGACTACAAATCTTTCCCAAAAATATTTTATGAGAGGGTCCAATCAAGACAGGCCCATGAGAAGTAGCTATGGTGGTGGCTACAAGTCCCTACCGAATAGCTGATAAACCCCCAAGAAGTTCCAAGTTCTGGTCAACAATTTTGGAAAAACCAAGACGATGATCTATTATGATTCTCCACACAGGAATACCAAATGGCTCTGCATTCTTTATCTGTAAGCATAACTCATTAGTGAATTCTTCACAAACATCTCCTTAAGTTGTATTATTATCATTCTACATTTTTGATGGGTCACCTCACATGTGCATTAAGATGTAAGGTACTCAAATATATGCAACTATAGAAAACATATTTGGATCTAAACAACCTCCAAATACATCATTCACAACATGAACTCCATTATTTATAGCCTCATATGTAAATTTCACATAAAAATTATCCACAGATAGGATTTTATCTTGAGCTTCAGGAATCTGTGTCACTTCTTCAAAAACTGGAAAAATATGAGACAACTCCTCCTCCATTGAGATCTTATTTACCCCAGGTCTTGTTGATTATGCTCCAATATCAATCGTATCTGCACCTTCAGAAATCATAAACCTAACCCATGTCACTAAATCCTCTACAGAAACATAATTTCCTCCATCACTAAAGCTATCTGGTGTCAAACCTAACACACCCATTACATGAGTTCTTTTGGACCAATCCAACAAATTATTCCCAATGGGAAAAACTCTTTTCATTCCCTCTCTTCCAATAAGATGTTCACCTCCAAGATTTTCCCATGCCTCAAATATGCTAGCTCCTCTTCCTGAAAAAGTGTGCCAACATGCAATAGTATCATCTTTGGCTTCCAATCCAAGAAGGTCAACAAGAGGAGCAAGAACAAAATGTCTCTCCCAAAAATTTTAATGGAGTATTAGATGCAACTTGAATCCTTCCATAGAATATAATGTCTAAATCAATAGGCTGAGGCCCATATCTGATTCCCTTAGTCTAACCCAAATCCTTCTCAATTTCCTTCAAAGCACTCAAAAAAGCATCGGGACCAAGTTTTGTGATTTCCCTTACTACATAATTGAGGAAGAAAGGTTGATTGGTCACATATGTAGGTGTTGTCTCATAAAACTAAGCATGGGCACTAACTTTAATTCTAACTTTTTTCATCATCTCCGCAGCTCTATTAAAATTTTCAACTTTGTTTCCAACATTACTACCCAAAGTAATCACTACTTCCTCCTCCAGGGAATGAAATTCAATGAAAGAATCAAAGGATGATGTCTTTGTAGAGTAATATAAGAGTTACCTAATTGCTACAAAATGAACATGCAGAAATAAATGTATCAATGGAAATCCTACAAGTCTTTTATTTTCTTAGTTTTCTATGTTAAGGACAATTTTCTAAGGCATTAAAATGGAAATCCTAACAGTTTTTTATTTGCTTGGTTTAGAATAGTTTCCAAAATCTATTTAATGTAGAGCGTACAAGTCTTTACAATCTTCATCTCATAGCTAGAGGTTTGGTTTCATGTTTGGAACAAAATTTCGGCACCACTCTCACAATCGATGACATAGTGGTTCATTACACTCATGACGTCCTTCACCAACCCATTGCTCTCAAAGTGGTGGAAGTTTCCTCACCTTCTTCTTGCCATTTCTCCTCCCAAATAGGTGCCAAATGAAGATATCAAAAAGGAAAAAACCAATGATGGTTGGGATGGAGTAATTAAATATTGAATAGAGGAACTTACTAGGAAGGGAGCCCAAATGACTGAATCCTCCAAATACCTGTGTGAATTTCTTGTATAATCCATGTGTAATGATTTCTTGTAATGATTTGTAAGGATGCACACTGATTATACCCCTTCATATAAAACATACTGATCAGATCAAAAATAGTTATGTATGAGCCACAAACCACATATATTCATATTTAAACATGTCCAGTAATCACTTTACATCTATTAGAGTTATTACAGACTAGAATGATAGTGCATATCAGAGCAATGTATTATAACTAGACTTAAGTCCCTTACAATACAAAGGAGAACATATACCCATCCCTTGATATGCCATTACTTGTACAGATCACCTACACCCAGCCCATAAAGCTCTCCATGTATTTCTGTAGAGCTTCTCCTCTTCTTCAATCTATCTCTTTCCTTTACCGAGAGCTTGTATTTATAGCCTTTTCCAACACCTTCATGCCTTTGCGGGAGTTGCAGATCCATTGCCAAGTGTTCAAGGTGTTCGTCTATGGGAGCATTCTTCTTCAGGCTCAAGCTCACCACTCCTTGCAATGATGGCCTTCTGGAATCTTCTATCGCAAGGTATATTCCTTCCTAAGCCACACTATTTCCAGTCTGACACCTTATCCATTCCGCATGTGCAGTTGGGTCACACTTTTCTAGTGTTCTACCTAATATGCTAAATATGGCTAAGTCCCAAAACCTTTGCCTTGTCTTGTGCGTGCACCACTTGTTCTACTAAACCCTCCTAGAACCCTATCCTACACGATTTCTCCTTATACGCCCTTCTTTAAGTAGGCCCTACACACCCACGCACGTTTTTGTACTTAGCGGATATTTTAGGAGCCCAACACCAATCCAAGAAGGTTGATAAGAGGAGCAACAACAAAAGGTCTCTCCCAAAAATTTTGATGGGGTATTGTAAGAGTGTCAGATGCAACTTTGAGCCTTCCATAGAATATAATGTCTAAATCAATAGGCCAAGGCCCATATTTGATGCTCTTATTCTGACCCAAATCTTTCTCAATTTCCTTTAGAGAACTCATTAAAGCATGGGGACCAATTTTTGTGATTTCCCTTACTAAAAAATTGAGGAAGAAAGGTTGATTGGTCACATATGTAGGTGTTTTCTCATATAACCGAGCATGGGCCCTAACTTCAATTCCATATTTTTCATCATGTCCATAACTCTATTAAAATTTTCAACTCTATTTCCAACATTACTGCCCAAAGAAATCACTACTTCCTCCTCCGGGGAATGAACTTCAATGAAAGGATGATGTCTTTGCAGAATAATAGAAGAGATTCCCAATTGCTACAAAATGAACATGCAGAAAAAAATGTATCAATGGAAATCCTTAAAGTCTTTTATTTTCTAAGTTTTCTTGGTTAAGGACAATTTTTTGAGGCATTAAAATGGAAAGCCTAACAATTTTTTATTTGATTGGTTAGAATAATTTCCAAAATCTATTTAATACAGAGCCTACAAGTATTTTCAGTCTTCGTCTCATAGTCATAGGTTTGGTGCTATGTTTGGAAAATAAGGCTGACACTGCTCTCACAATCGATGACAAAGTGGTTCAGTACACTCAGGACGTCCTACAACATCCCATAGCTGTCAGAGTGGTAAAAGTTTCCTCAACTTGTTCTTGTCATTTCTCCTCCCAAATAGGTGCCAGATGAAGATATCAAAAAGGAAAAAACCAATGATGGATGGGATCGAGTAAGTACATATTTAATAGAGTAACTTTCTAGGAAGGCAACCCAAATTACTGATTCCTCCAAATCCCTATGTGAGTTTCTTATATAATCCATGTGTGAATCTATTGTACAATAAATTGGCAGAGGTGTCATTCCTCATATCGATATGGTTTTCACCAAACCCACTTGAAATTTTCCTTGAGATCGAGTATATGGAGATTATACTAATTGAAAGTGCGGTTGTAGAAAAATGTTAATGAAAAGAACATAATAGTGGGAAGGAGCATATATTTGGTAAGTATATCTAATGGTGAGAGTGTGTTTGGAAGAGTTGTAATGATTGTAGGCTTTGGTTCTTAATTTTTTAGGTAATTATGATATTTTAGGGGAAGGAAATTCTAATTTAAATGTATATTTACTTTCATTTATAATTTTAGAGTATATATGTGGTTATATTCTATTGTGTATTTTGACTCCTATTTAACATGTAAATATAATGTTTAATAACTTAGAAATTATTTAATTTATAAATATATTGTTTATGGTGATAGTCAATTTCAGAATAATAATTTTTCTAGTTATTTAAAAATTTAATTATAAAAATAATATTAGTATACAACAAAATACCATCGTAAAATCGCTAACATTTTATTTTTCCTTTGATTTCAAAGAAGCTTCAAAAACAACATGAGAAGATCTAAATGGCCATTCACATTCATGTAAAATACATCAAAAGTATAATTAAAGAGGTTAGTTTGTCCATGTGACATGAAATAACAAAAGGTTGGTACTTAGACCATGATTTGATCATTTGTTCCTTCTCTTGTGCCCATAAAAAGTATGAAACCACCAAATGTAGCTCAGTTCATTAATTAGACATTGACAACAATAATGTTTAAAAAATTCATAAAATCTATAACTATTAGACAAATGACAATCATAATCACATTTTAAGCATGTTAATGGTCATCACAAATGGTAAGCCGAACTATTGAACAAAAATATTGTTAAGGGTTTTCTTCAATTTTTGTGAGGACTTCTTGTAACTCAACTATCTCCTAAACACAAAACTCCATGCATGATGTGAGTAAAATTGCAATCATTGTCTTTGAAAAAGGTGTCCATATGTAAGGGTGTGTCTTGATAGTGAGCAAATTGAATCATTATAGTGAAAACTACAAGTTTTTTGATGCATAATCAAATCATCGAGTGGATGGTCTCTATGGTGACAAATATGTTTGTTGTCTCCTTTCATACACCAAAATTTTTTAATTGTGGGAATTTAACATATGGGGATAGTGAGGATGCTGTTAAGGAAAGGATGAAATATGATGAGATGGATGATAAGGTATGTTAGAAAATGGTACATGATAGGGTTGTGAAAGGCAACATGATTATGTATTCATAGTGCAACCATGAACAAGCAAGTAATGAATACAACGAAAAGTGCATAACATACCAGAAAAATGTGTACATTGAATATGCATCAATCATAAACCATCATATTCAATCTCAACATCATCATTGATGATATAATCACACCATTAATATCCATGTGTTTATGTAGTTCATTTATAGATCAAAACATCAATATGTGAGAAAATATTGTGTCACATTATAGGCTTTTTCTTTTGCAAAACATCATTAGTAAAAAAAGCTTAGTGTAGTACTAAAAATATGGTTATGGGAACTTGGCAATATCACTTTCACATTTATTCTAACAGTATTCCATCTAGCTATTATTTTACTAGCTTAAAGTCTTTTGCTCAATCATATGGGCTAGAGGAGTGTTTCATATTATCTTCCTAGGATTGAGGAGCATTGCATATTGTCTATAACCCTAATTCCATTAGGTCGTAGCTATTCTTCAGCTTAGCACTTCAAGAATCATTGCACACTTTACAAAAACACATCTATAGACTATCATGTGTATCAAAACTAATTTAAACTTTAACCTTAACAGGTTTGTAGGCCTAGGAAAGGATCAATTGATGAACTTGTCCACATCTATGAACTTGTTCCATGTACTTGCAATGATCATCTCATGTAACACCCTCGACAACTGATATATTCCTCTTTTGCATTCAAATGTTGACATGTGATTTTCTGGATAAAGATGTGTTCTTTTGACTGTTGAAGATCATGTTTGGTAAGGATAAATCTTTTTTGTTCTTAAAAATCATTAGACTAAAATTATATGGTTATCAAGAATTCATTTTCACTTTGGGAAGATGAGCTCCAATCTGGCTTTAAGAGTTGTAGACTTATTTCTTCTTCTGACTCATCCTTGGATCAATTTCAGTGATCCAAGGAATGTTTCAAATCTTCTTCATAGACTGAATGGTAAATTGACATTCAGTAGTTTAAGGGACTTAGAAGATTGAAATTTGTATGATACAAATTATGTGGTCTTATGTGAATATGTTTTCATTCAGTTGTATGTTGTGCTCAGGTCTTTGGTGATTAATCTTGGCAAGACATAAGGACGTAAGAAAAAATTCAATTCTCTGAGGAGGAGTTCGGAGTCCTCAAACCTAAGGATTATCCTAACAGTAGCATAAGCTAGGTAAGAACACCTATGTTCTAGCTATGTTTACTTATTTGAATTCTATTCTAACCCAAGCCTCTTATTCTATTTGTTGGGTTGGTGTCCTAACCTAAGCATTGTGCTAAATGAATAAGGGAAGGCGTTACTAAAGTAATACTAGGCTATTTTAACTAATACCTAATACTAAAGGATTATGAATTGAACCTAACCTAAGGTGGGAATTCTATTGGCAAATGTTTTAAGACCTATGTTGGTAATTCCTAAACTAACCTAAGTTCTATTTGAGTCCATCCTAAACTATTAAAGGGAACCTAAGGGGTCACATGTCACAAGGGAAATGGTTCCAATGTCATTTAAATGAGTTGATAATGGGTTTAAATGATGGAAGTATTGCCATATTTGGAAGGGGCTAGTAGACTTGGTGGAGGCATACATGGAAGCTCCACTAAAAGATGGAATGGTATTTTTGTGTGGAATTGGCATTCGCCAGATTTAGGAGGTGGTGGCAAGGAAAGATAAGCGGGAATTTTGGAATGAATGGCATTTATGGCATTAATGAGCCTCGGTCTTTGTGTGCAAACCATCTTGGAAAGTTAGAAGGTGGGTTTGTAGGAGGTTATTTGGTTTTGCATGCATGGTGGATTTTGCTCTGCATAGAGCTAATTGGTTCTTCAAACCAGTAGTTTGACCTTCACTTCAAAGCTATTTTTGGTTTCTTCGGCCTATTTTTGATTAAAGGAAAGTATATGAGGCATAGGAGGAAAAGAAGTTTGATTGTTGATCTTTCATGGAGGAGAAAAAGAGTTGGAAGCTCGGCTGGAAGTCTCCTTCGATTTGGTGGAAGCACTATCAGGCATGATAGGCTCTAACTATTAAAATTCTTTGAGTTATTCTAAATGATTCATTAGAACAACTCTGCTCTCATGAGATTCATGTTTTCATGTCTGTCTGGTTATTTTTCTTGTTGGGTTTTACGAATCCTTGTGGTGTTTGATATGAAACCATGGTAAAATAAAATAGTGTTGATTTGGAAACTACCTTTCTATGTAAGTTTTATGACCTGCATGCAAGTGAAAATGGTATTCGAAACTTGTTCTGTATCTCTATTTTTGCTCTCTAGATCTTGTATCAAAGTTAATGTGCTTTGAACTGATCTTCGTGGAAATATAAGGATATGAACTTAGGGAAACTTGAGTTCTGTTTTATTTTGCTTCTAGGTTGCATTCTTTGGATGTAGACTTGTGTTGGAACTTTGTGTTTTGATTAAACTTGTGTTGGAGCTTTGTTTTGATCGGAACCAGTGTTTGGAAAACTTATGCATTTCTGAATTATTGTATGGAGTTCATACTTATGGCACTGTACTCACATTATTTTTCTAGTGTAGTTCTAAACATTTGTGTGTGAAGCTTGGGTTTGACATCTCTGTACTACTATTTAACACTTGAGTGTTATGAGCTTATATTTGGGTCGATATATTTGATTTTGTTCTAGGAATTTTTGTATTGGGTTATTCTTTTATTAAAATATTTAAGCTTATAACTCTTTATTTTAGAAACTACTCACTAGGGGAACTGGGTGAAATCTTGTTTGAGTTGTTTGAAATCTCTTTGAGATTTGGAACTGGTAAAACTTCTTGCCTAAAGGAATTTTGAACTTCTATTTATTACTGTATCGACTTCTTGAGATGGTTATTGGAATGGGAATGGAAGGGAGTGTTCTTTCCACTCATTGTTTAGAGGAAACCCCCATGTTCTGGGTTGACTGTAATGTTTTGAACCAAGTCACCACTGTCGCAATTTTATGGTTGTGAAGTTTTGTTTTAGAAATTTCTGGTTTCTTTTGCATTGGGAATGGATTGGGTTATTAACCTTGGACACTGAAATATTCAGGAAGGATACTTTCTCCGTTCTAGTTTGTTTTGTGCTTAGTTCTTTGAATCATGAACTACTTACTTTTTATATTTAGTGGTGAGGCAATTGTAAGTCTCCAGTTCTTGGGTTCGTAGGTAATTCTAAACCTTATCAGTTTATTGTTTTTGGATGTTATTCTCAACTGATACAGTGAATAAGACTTTGGTTTCTCTTTGAGAAATAATGTATGTATATATATGTATGTATGTATGTATGTATTCTTTTGTGAGTAGTATATTGGTTCGAGGTCTAAAGTATGCTTTCATCCTGAATTGGTTTGAAACTAGAACTTCTTTGTTCAGTTAAACGAAACAATTTATCATTGGTTCTTTTCTTATTTGAGTTACCATTCCTCTGTCCTTGGATAAGCTCATTGTTTGAACTTCTCTGTACTCGATTCACTTTCGAGATGGTGATTTCTTTTGACCTGTTGGTCTACCATGTTCGAATCATTGATGAAATAATTTAGAGAACTAGTAGCCAAGAGGGTTCTATTGATAAGTAAATTTATACTTATGGGTTTGACTGTTGTTGACTAGTCTTGCCTAGTTTATATGGATAGGAGTAGGTTTGTCTCTTGTACTCTTTATCTTTTGTGAAGAACTTGAGTAGAGATTAACTCCTCTTCGGGGCTACTTTGTTTGTGAACATTTGATTTCTGATCTTTGATTGATAACTTCTAACATGAAGAGTTGGAATTGGAATTACAATTGGACTGTAGTTGGACTGTTCTGATTTTCCTTACCTTCTTGTATTGTTATGGAATTTTATGTTTTGATGTATATTCTAATGTTGAATGTGTAAGATTGTTACCCAGAAAGGAGCAGGTAATTCATGTATGAACCTGGTCTATCTTTTAGATGTAATAAGTTGGGTATGGTATGCATTGGTTCTTTTTATTCCTTACTTATGATTTAGATGAATCATCCTAGAATGAACCATGGTGTATACATTTATTTTGTCTCTTAGAAAAGATAAATGTGGTATTCTATTAGGATAGAATTATGAGACAATGGGATGATAGGATTATATTATTTGTTACAAGTCCATTGATAGGATTAATAGAACTTTAAGATCTTAGGCAGATATTGTTTATTATATTTTGCTCTTCTCTTTAAAGTGGATCTAGATTTATTAATGTACTTCCTTTCTGTTTGTTTGGTATCACTTATGCTAATTGTATGATGTTTTTATTATCTCATTAAAGCAGTGTTGCTTTAATGAAACAATTAGTGGAATGCACTTCGTTTTAATGCTTAGTGTTTCATGCTCAGTTCATTGAACTGACCCGTGCTAGCTATTTTTGCAGATGGACGACTTAAGTCGTAAAAGAAGGCAAAAACTTATATGATGCATTGGCTGATATATGTATAATTCTTAGTAAAGAATTCAGATTCATTCTTTTGTTGCATTGTAAAAGAAAAGTTGTATACTTTATAGAATGAGGGATATTGTTATGCAGTTGCCCTAAAGTGCATAGTCTTGTAAATTTTATAAATTGTAATGATGAATTGCGAGTTGTGATTTATTTGCATTGGTTGTGTAAATTATCTCATACTTTTATAAAGAAGATGAAAGTTCCATCTTGTTGATATTCTTTATATTATGTTATGCTTATCTTGTTATCTTTGATAAGATGGATAATGGGAATTAGTTCAATTTCCCTTATAATGAATCAACTTGTTGAGTTGCATAATACGATGTGTTTTATCTAAACAATTTAACATAGTAATATGTTGCGTAATGAAACATGAAGTAAGAACTATGGATATTGGGAATAATATACCCTAATACTTAATCATTTAGAGGAAGACTCTCTCTTTCTCTATCTCAATTGAATATAAACCTAAAAGGTTTGGAGATATGATTACTAATCTATTAGACTTCATTTTGTATGAAGTCTACTTTAATTGGATATATGCGGTTGTTAAACCTTCTTGGAAAGTTAAAGTACATTTTAATGAAACTTATGATATCATTGTCCTGTTTTGGTTAACTGCTGGTTACACCATGAAAATGAACATTAAAAGCAAGCATAAGTTTAATGAAGTTCTTTAATACTCAAGTGATACAAGTATACAATAAGAACTTATGGAGTGTTGGATTAGGGTTTAGTAGGGTTACTGTAATCAAGACATAATCCAAATTAATAATGTATTAATAATCTCCTTGGGGTATGTACATCTCGATGAGGTAGTTTCTGTAGGATGTTGGCACACGCCAACTACAGGGTTGTACTTTTGAGAAGACTTGGGTCTTCTCGAGAATACAGCGTTGTAATTGACATGTGGCATCACCCTTCCGCATTGATCATCCAGATCTACACACTATAAGAACTTGGACTTGAACTTAGTTTCTCTCTAGGTCAGGTTAGTGGCATATTTAGGATAGGAAGTAGCTTCCAATGGCTCAGGGTACCTTGGCACATCCGGTTGACTTAGGTCAACCGAGTATGCCCATTTACCCTAAGCCATTGTGAGCGTATTCCTATAATAAGTTATGTTTCTAACTAGGGCTAGGGTTAAACCTGGGACAAGTGGACTGACGGTAGTCAGTAAAGACCAATCATGATAATAGAGGAGTGAGGTGAAGGACGTATTCCAATATGACGAGTATGTCATCTAGGAATAGTGACATACACAGTATGTTGTAAATATTTGGCCAAAGTATCACAAGTTGTTGGTTATGTTGTCCTATGTCACCAAGTTTAAAACAACGTGATATCAGATGAATATTGGTAACAAATATTCAGATATGTTCTTTAAACATATCACTCAGTACCCAGTGTAGGGTAGGAAAACCAAGTATACGAAGTATACAATATGTATTCAATACTTAGGATAACATAAATAGATCGGTAGCTTATCGAGTTATGGAATGAATAGATCGGTGGATCACTGAGTCATTACAGTTGACATATGGTTATCTATTTGAATTTGATCGGCATGGAATGTTTGTTCTAAATAATGCTTTATTTAGAACAGTGAAACATTATATTATATAAAAAAATTCCCTTGTTTCTAAAGTCTTAAAATGGGAATGTTACATCTTGGTATCAGAGCTGAAGGTTGCAGCTCTTGGACCTATTGTGTCCATAATCTGATGAAACTTAAATTTTAAATGGTTAGAACAAGAGGAAATGTTGCAAATAACCCTCCGCCTGAGGAAGGAGCAAGCAACTGCCCAGAAACTTGATGAGATCCTTGCTGCCCTGTTGGACACAAGAGATCATTTGGTTGTACTTGAACAACAAGTAATGGGTAATGAGGAGGAAGAAGAAGCTGATAACAATAATCAGCCACCTCCAGGGGGACATGCCAATGTGGGTGTTGATAATAACAATGTAACATACCTGTTTCAGCCTGAAAAAAAAGGCTAGGCTAGTAGCAGCTGAACTCACTAATGATATAAAAAAAAAGGATAAGTCCCCCTAAGTTTGATGGCACCACATTAGGAGATGGAGCTGAGAATTGGCTCAGCAAAATGGAGAAATACTTTGCAATAAGGAATTTCTCAGAAGAAACAAAGGTGATATGGGGAGCATATCAACTTTTCTCATGAAGCATCTTCATGGTGGGACACCGTAAGGCTGAGTTGAATATTGATGAAGCTAATATCACATGGGATCAATTTAAAGGTTACTTTAGGAAAATGATGGCTGCCACAACTTTACTATATGATCAAAATGACTGAATTCCAAAACTTAGCTCAAGGAAAGCTAACTGTAACTGAGTACTGGGAGTGATTTACAAAACTCCTTAAGTATGTACCTCAGTACCAAACTGATGAGAAGTTCAGGATATGAAAAATTCATCATGGGATTGAATCCGTTATAGGGGGAGAGGGGGGATGGATGTTCACAAGCCCAACCATGATGGAAGGGGGTTTGTTGAAAAATCCATAAGGCAGGAAAAAATTAAAAAGGCAATTTCTGCTCACAAGGAGGAAGTAAGGAAGAAAAATCCCAACTCCTCTTCATCATCTCTGCACACCTAAGAAAGGACCATGGAAGAATTTGGAATGAAAAGTAAGTTTTCATCTGATACTAATAAGAAAGCAGCAACAAAAAAAGTTTTTGGTAATGCATGGAAAACAACTTTGCTAAGAACAATAATAACGGACAAAAGTCCTATGGGGGTCAGAACGATATGGTGCCCACCACTTGTTCTACTAAACCTCCTAGCAACCCTTATCCTACACCCGATTTCTCCTTATACGCCCTTCATTTACGTAGCCCTACACACCCTACGCACGTTTTCTATACATTTAGCGGATATTTTAGGATGCCCAACCCAATCCAAGAAGGTTGATAACGAGGAGCAACAACAAAGCGTCTCTCCCAAAAATTTGATGGGGTATTTAAGGAGTGTCCAGATGCAACTTTGAGCCATTCCATAGAATATAATGTCTACATCAACTAGGCCAAGGCCCATATTTGATGACTCTTATTCTGACCCAAATCTTTCTCAATTTCCTTTAGAGAACTCATTAAAGCATTGGGGGACCAATTTTTTGTGATTTCCCTTACTACAAAACTTGACGGAAGAAAGGTTTATTGGTCACCTATGTAGGTGTTTTCTCATATAACGAGCATGGGCCAACTTCAATTCCATATTTTTCATCATGTCCATAACTCTATTAAAATTTTCAACTCTGTTCCAACATTACTGCCCAAAGAAATCACTACTTCCTCCTCCGGGGAATGAACTTCAATGAAAGGATGATGTCTTTGCAGAATAATAGAAGAGATTCCCAATTGCTACAAAATGAACATGCAGAAAAAAATGTATCAATGGAAATCCTTAAAGTCTTTTATTTTCTAAGTTTTCTTGGTTAAGGACAATTTTTTGAGGCATTAAAATGGAAAGCCTAACAATTTTTTATTTGATTGGTTAGAATAATTTCCAAAATCTATTTAATACAGAGCCTACAAGTATTTTCAGTCTTCGTCTCATAGTCATAGGTTTGGTGCTATGTTTGGAAAATAAGGCTGACACTGCTCTCACAATCGATGACAAAGTGGTTCAGTACACTCAGGACGTCCTACAACATCCCATAGCTGTCAGAGTGGTAAAAGTTTCCTCAACTTGTTCTTGTCATTTCTCCTCCCAAATAGGTGCCAGATGAAGATATCAAAAAGGAAAAAACCAATGATGGATGGGATCGAGTAAGTACATATTTAATAGAGTAACTTTCTAGGAAGGCAACCCAAATTACTGATTCCTCCAAATCCCTATGTGAGTTTCTTATATAATCCATGTGTGAATCTATTGTACAATAAATTGGCAGAGGTGTCATTCCTCATATCGATATGGTTTTCACCAAACCCACTTGAAATTTTCCTTGAGATCGAGTATATGGAGATTATACTAATTGAAAGTGCGGTTGTAGAAAAATGTTAATGAAAAGAACATAATAGTGGGAAGGAGCATATATTTGGTAAGTATATCTAATGGTGAGAGTGTGTTTGGAAGAGTTGTAATGATTGTAGGCTTTGGTTCTTAATTTTTTAGGTAATTATGATATTTTAGGGGAAGGAAATTCTAATTTAAATGTATATTTACTTTCATTTATAATTTTAGAGTATATATGTGGTTATATTCTATTGTGTATTTTGACTCCTATTTAACATGTAAATATAATGTTTAATAACTTAGAAATTATTTAATTTATAAATATATTGTTTATGGTGATAGTCAATTTCAGAATAATAATTTTTCTAGTTATTTAAAAATTTAATTATAAAAATAATATTAGTATACAACAAAATACCATCGTAAAATCGCTAACATTTTATTTTTCCTTTGATTTCAAAGAAGCTTCAAAAACAACATGAGAAGATCTAAATGGCCATTCACATTCATGTAAAATACATCAAAAGTATAATTAAAGAGGTTAGTTTGTCCATGTGACATGAAATAACAAAAGGTTGGTACTTAGACCATGATTTGATCATTTGTTCCTTCTCTTGTGCCCATAAAAAGTATGAAACCACCAAATGTAGCTCAGTTCATTAATTAGACATTGACAACAATAATGTTTAAAAAATTCATAAAATCTATAACTATTAGACAAATGACAATCATAATCACATTTTAAGCATGTTAATGGTCATCACAAATGGTAAGCCGAACTATTGAACAAAAATATTGTTAAGGGTTTTCTTCAATTTTTTTGAGGACTTCTTGTAACTCAACTATCTCCTAAACACAAAACTCCATGCATGATGTGAGTAAAATTGCAATCATTGTCTTTGAAAAAGGTGTCCATATGTAAGGGTGTGTCTTGATAGTGAGCAAATTGAATCATTATAGTGAAAACTACAAGTTTTTTGATGCATAATCAAATCATCGAGTGGATGGTCTCTACGGTGACAAATATGTTTGTTGTCTCCTTTCATACACCAAAATTTTTTAATTGTGGGAATTTAACATATGGGGATAGTGAGGATGCTGTTAAAGAAAGGATGAAATATGATGAGATGGATGATAAGGTATGTTAGAAAATGGTACATGATAGGGTTGTGAAAGGCAACATGATTATGTATTCATAGTGCAACCATGAACAAGCAAGTAATGAATACAACGAAAAGTGCATAACATACCAGAAAAATGTGTACATTGAATATGCATCAATCATAAACCATCATATTCAATCTCAACATCATCATTGATGATATAATCACACCATTAATATCCATGTGTTTATGTAGTTCATTTATAGATCAAAACATCAATATGTGAGAAAATATTGTGTCACATTATAGTGATATATTCCTCTTTTGCATTCAAGTGTTGACATGTGATTTTCTGGATAAAGATGTGTTCTTTTGACTGTTGAAGATCATGCTTGATAAGGATAAATATTTTCTGTTCTTAAAAATCATTAGACTAAAATTATATGGTTATCAAGAATTCATTTTCACTTTGGAAGGAGGAGTTGCAATCTGGCTTTAAGAGTTGCAGACTTATTCCTTCTTCTGACTCATCCTTGGATCAATTTCAGTGATCCAAGGAATGTTTCAAATCCTCTTCATAGACTGAATGATAAATTGACATTCAGTAGTTTAAGGGACATAGAAGACTGAACTTTGTTTGTTACAAATTCTTTGGTCTCATGTGAACATGTTTTCATTCAGCTGTATGTTTGTGCTTGGGTCTTTGGTGATTGATCTTGGTAGGACATTAAGGACTTAAGAAAAATTCAATTCTCTGAGGATGAGTTCGGAATCCTAAAAACCTAAGGATTATCCTAACAGTAGCCTAAGCTAGGTAAGAACATCTATGTTCTAGCTACGTTTACTTATTTGAATTCTGTTCTAACCTAAGCCTCTTATTCTATTTGTTGGGTTGGCATCCTAACCTAAGCATTGTGCTAAATGGATAAGGGAAGGGTTACTAAAGTAATACTAGGCTATTTTAACTAGTACCTAATACTAAAGGGTTATGAATTGAACCTAACCTAAGGTGGGAATTCTATTGGAAAATGTTTTAAGACCTATGTTGGTAATTCCTAAACTAACCTAAGTTCTATTTGAATCCATCCTAAACTATTAAAGGGAACCTAAGGGGTCGCATGTCTCAAGGGCGATGGTTCCAATGACATTTAAATGAGTTGATAGGGTTTAAATGATGGAAGTACTGCCAGATTTGGCAGGGGCTAGTAGACTTGGTGGAGGCTTACGTGGAAGCTCCACTAAAAGATGGAATGGTATTTTTGTATGGAATTGGCATTCGCCAGATTTAGGAGGTGGTGGCAAGGAAAGATAAGTGGGAATTTTGGAATGAATGGCATTTATGGCATTAATGAGCCTCGGTCTTTGTGTGTAAACCATCTTGGAAACTTAGAAGGTGGGTTTGTAGGAGGTTATTTGGTTTTTCATGCATGGCAGATTTTTCTCTGCATGGAGCTAACTGGTTCTTCAAACCAGTAGTTCGACCTTCACTTCAAATCTATTTTTGGTTTCTTCGGTCTATTTTTGATCGAAGGAAAGTATATGAGGCATAGGAGGAAAATAAGTTTGATTGTTGATCTTTCATGGAGGAGAAAAAGAGTTGGAAGCTCGGCTGGAAGTCTCCTTTGATTTGGTGGAAGCACTATCAGGCATGATAGGCTCTAACTATTAAAATTCTTTGATTTCTTCTAAATGATTCATTAAAACAACTATGCTCTCATGAGATTCATATTTTCATGTCTGTCTGGTTATTTTTCTTGCTGGGTTTTGGTGAATCCTTGTGGTGTTTGATATGAAACCATGGCTAAAATAGTGTTGTTTTGGAAAACTGTCTCTCTGTGCAAGTTTTATGATAGCATGCAAGTGATAATGGTATGCGAAACTTGTCTCTGTAACTCTATTTTTGCACTCTAGATCTTGTATATCAAAGTTTTGTGCTTTGAACTGATCTTCGTGGAAATATAAGGATCTGAACTTAGGGGAAACTTGAGTTCTGTTTGATTTGCTTCTAGGTTTGTTTTGGATGTAGACTTGTGTTGGAACTTTGTGTTTTGATTAAATTTGTGTTGGAGCTTTGTTTTGATCGGAACCAGTGTTTGGAAAACTTATGCATTCATCTGAACTATTGCTTGGAGTTCGTATTTGGCATTGTATTCACATTATTTAACTTGTGAAGTTCTGAATGTTTGTGTGTGAAGCTCGGGTTTGACACTGTACTCTTATTTAACACTTGAGTGTTATGAGCTTGTATTTGGGTCGATGTATTTGATTCTGTTCTGGCATTTTAGTGTTGGGTTTCTCTTGTAGTAAAAGTATTAAGCTTATAATTCTTTTATTGAGTGACTACTCACCTAGGGAATTGGGTGAAAGCTTGTTTGAGTCATTTAAAATCTCCTTCAAGATTTGGAACTAGAAATGTCTTGCTTAAAGGAATGTGGAACTTCTGTTTTATGACTGTAATGACTCCTTTGAGATGGTATTGGTGTAAGAATAGAAGGGGGTGTTCTTTCCCCTCTGTTTTGAGAAATCCCACGTTCTGGGTTGACTGTTTTGTTGAAGCTAAGTCACCTCTGTTGTGATTTTATGGATGTGAGAGTTTTGTTTTGAATTTTGTTCATGTTGCTTTGGAGTTAAGATTGAGACATCTTTCTGACTTAAATGTTTTTGGTTCTTACTCTCTCTTCTGATTCTTTAAACAATTTTGGGTCTTCGAATGGATGGTTGAGTTATTACCGTGGACACTGGATCTATACGGGAAAGATACTTTCTCTGTTCTGCTTGTTTTGTGCTTAGTTCTTTAATTCACGAACTATTTACTCTTTGTATTAAGTGGTGAAGCCTTTGTTAGTCTTTAGTCTTGGGTTCGTGGGTAATTCTGAACTTTATAGTTTACTGTTTTGGGAGGTTATTCTTGACTGATACAGTGAATAAGACCTTGGTTTCTTTTTGAGAAAGAAAATATATATATAAGTATTCTCTTGGGGTCAGAATGTTGTTTTGGGTCTGCAATATGCTTTCAACCTGATTTGATTTGAAACTGGAACTTCTTTTGTTCAGTTGTATGAAACGATTTATTAAATGGACCTTTCCTTATTAGAGTTACCTTTTCTCTGTCTTTGGATAGGCTCATTGTTTGAACTTCTCTGTACTCGATTCTCTTTCAAGATGGTGATTTCTTATGACCTGTTGGTCTACTTTGTTTGAATTATTGTTGCAATAATGTAGAAAGTTAGTATCCAAGAGGGTTTTGCTGATAAGTGAATTCATACTTATGGGTTTGACTGTTGTTGATTAGCCTTGCCTAGTTTAAATGGATAGGAGTAGGTTTGTCTCTTGTACTCTTTATCTTTTGGGATGAACTTGAGTAGAGATTAACTCCTCTTTGGGGCTACTTTGTGTTGTGAACATTGGTTTCAGATCTTTGATTGATAACTTCTAACATGCAGAATTGGAATTAGAATTATAGTTAGACTGTTCTAGTTTTCTATACCTTCTTGTATGGTTATGAAATTATGTTTGATGTATATCTTAAAGTTGAATTTACAATATTGTTATCCTGGAAAGGAACAGGTAATTCATGATATGAATCTGGTCTATTTTTTAGATGTTATAGGTTTGGGCATGGTACGTAATGGTTCTTCTTATTCTTGCTTATGATTTAGATGAATAATCCTAGAATGAACCATGTTGTTTACACTTCTTTTGTCTCATAGAAAAGATAAATGTGGTATTCTATTAGGATAGAATTATGAGATAATGGGATGGAAAGATCTATTGTTTGTTTACAAGCCATTGATAGGATCAATAGAACTTTAAGTTCTTAGGCAGATATTGTTTATTATATTCTGCTCTTCTCTTAAAAGTTGATCTAGATTTATTAATGTACTTCCTTTCTGTTTGGTATCACTTATGCTTATTGTATGATGTTTTAATTATCTCATTAAAACAGTGTTGCTTTAATGAAACAATTAGTGGAATGCACTTCGTTTTAATGCTTAGTGCTTATCATGCTCAGTTCATTGAACTGACCCGTGCTAGCAATTTTTGCAGATGGACGATCGTAAGTGATAAAAGAAGGAAAAATCTTATATGATGCATTGGCTGATATAAGTCTAATTCTTAGTAAAGAATTCTGATTCATTCTTTTGTTTTATTGTAAAAGAAAAGTTGTATACTTATAGAATGAAGGCTGTTGTTATGCAGTATGCCTAAAGTGCATAGTCTTGTAAATTTATAAATTGTAATGATGAATTGCGAGTTGTGATTTATTTGCATTGGTTGTGTAATTTATCTCGTACTTTTATAAAGAAGATGAAAGTTCTATCTTGTTATATTCTTCATATTATATTATGCTTATCTTGTTATCTTTGATAGGGATGGATAAAGGGAATTGGTTCAATTTCCCTTATAATGATGCAACTTGTTGAGTTGTATAATATGATGTGTTTTATCTAAACAATTTAACATAGTAATGTGATGTGTAATGAACATGCAGTAAGAAATATGGATATTGTGAATGATATACCCTAACACTTAATTATGTAGAGGAAGACTCTTTCTCTCTCTTAATTAAATGTAAACCAAAAAGGTTTGGAGATATGATTATTAATCATTAGACTTCATTTTGTATGAAGTCTACTTTAGTTGGACTTATGTGGTTGTTAAACCTTCCTGAATGTTAAAGTACATTTTAATGAAACTTATGATATCACTGTCCTGTTTTGGTTAACTGTTGGTTAAACTGAGAAAATGAACATTAAAAAGCAATCATAAGTTAAGGAAGTTATTCATGGACTAAATGAAACAAATTTAGGAAAGAACTTATGGAGTGTTGGATTAGGGTTTAGCA
Source organism: Taxus chinensis (assembly GCA_019776745.2). Lineage (NCBI taxonomy): Eukaryota > Viridiplantae > Streptophyta > Pinopsida > Cupressales > Taxaceae > Taxus > Taxus chinensis. The sequence goes on from CM034146.1 coordinate 573,746,125, forward strand.
GGGTTGCTGTAATCAAGACTTAATCCAAATTAACAATGTATTAATGATCTCCTTGGGGTATGTACATCTCGATGAGGCAGTTTCTGTAGGATGTTGGCACATGCCAACTGCAGGGATGTACTTTTGAGAAGACTTGGGTCTTCTCGAGAATACAGTGTTGTAGTTGACATGTGGCATCACCCTTCCGCATTGATCATCTAGATCTACACACAAAACTTGAACTTGAACTTAGTTTCTCTCTAGGTCAAGTTAGTGGCATATTTAGGATAGGAAGTAGCTTCTAATGGCTCAGGGTACCTTGGCACATCCTGGTTGACTTAGGTCAACCGAGTATGCCCATTTACCCTAAGTCATTGTGAGTGTCTTCCTATAATAATTTATGTTTCTAACTAGGGCTAGGGTTAAAATTGGGACAAGTGGACTGATGGTAGTCAGTAAAGACCAATCATGATAATAGAGGAGTGAGGTGAAGGACGTATTCCAATATGATGAGTATGTCGTCTAGGAATAGTGACATACATAGTATGTTGTAAATCTTTGGCCAAAGTATCACAAGTTGTTGGTTGCGTTGTCCTATGTCACCAAGTTTAAAACAATGTGATATCAGATGAATATTGGTAACAAATATTCAGATATGTTCTTTAAAAAGATCACTCAGTACCTAGTGTAGGGTAGGAAAACCAAGTATACGATATGTATTCAATACTTAAAGATAACATAAATAGATCGGTAGATTACCTGAGTTATGAAATGAATAGATCGGTGGATCACCGAGTCATTTACAGCTACATATGGTTATCTATTTGAAATCGATTGGCATGGAATGTTTGTTCTAAATAATGCTTTATTTAGAATAGAGAACATTATATAAATATAATAAAATCCCTTGTTTCTAAAGTCTTAAAATGGGAATGTTACATCTTGGTATCAGAGCTGAAGGTTGCAGCTCTTGGACCTATTGTGTCCATAATCTGATGAAACTTAAATTTTCTTGTAACAAAAAATGGTTAGAACAAGAGGAAATGTTGCAAATAACCCTCCGCCTGAGGAAGGAGCAGCAACTGCCTAGAAACTTGATGAGATCCTTGTTGCCCTGTTGGACACAAGAGATCATTTGGCTGTACTTGAACAACAAGTAATGGGCAATGAGGAGGAAGAAGAAGCTGATAACAATAATCAGCCACCTCTGGGGGACAATGCCAATGTGGGTGTTGATAATAACAATGTTAACATACCTGTTCAGCCTGAGAACAAAAAGGCTAGGCTGGCAGCTGAACTCACTAATGATATAAAAAGGATAAGTCCACCCAAGTTTGATGGCACCACATTAGGAGATGGAGCTGAGAACTGGCTCAGTGAAATGGAGAAATACTTTGCAATAAGGAATTTCTCAGAAGAAACAAAGGTGATATGGGGAGCATATCATCTTTCTCATGAAGCATCTTCATGGTGGGACAACCGTAAGGCTGAGTTGAATATTGATGAAGCTAATATCACTTGGGATCAATTTAAAGGATACTTCAGGAAATGATGGCTGCCACAACTTTACTATGATCAGAAAATGACTGAATTTCAGAACTTAGCTCAAGGAAAGCTAACTGTAACTGAGTACTGGGAATGATTTACAAAACTCCTTAAGTATGTACCTCAGTACCAAACTGATGAGAAGTTTAGGATACAAAAATTCATCATGGGATTGAATCCCATTATAGGGGGAGAGGTGGATGTTCACAGCCCAACCATGATGGAAGGGGTTGTTGAAAAATCCATAAGGCAGGAACAAAAATTAAAGGCAATTTCTGCTCATAAGGAGGAAGTAAGGAAGAAAAATCCCAACTCCTCTTCATCATCTCTTGCACCTAAGAAAGGACCATGGAAGAAATTCGGAATGAAAAGTAAGTTTTCATCTGATACTAATAAGAAAGTAGAAACAAAACAAGTTTGCTGGTAATGCACGGAACAACTTTGCTAAGAACAATAATAATGGACAGAAGTCCTATGGGGGTCAGAACGATAACTCTAAGGCTGGAAATAAACTTGAGCCTAGGAAGGGACCTGTAGGAGGCTGTTATAACTGTGGAAAAGATCATTACGTGAATCAATGTCCTTTGAAGAAGGATGATCACAATCAGCAGCACAAGATACATGCTGCAGTAGCTGACAAGCAGGCTGAGAAACAGGCCACACCCATAGAAGTTTCGGGTAAGTTATTTGGCTTACCTATAACTATTATTTTTGATACTGGAGCTACTGAATGTTTTATTTCTAGTAAATTAGCATCAAAACTAAAAAGAAAAGCTGGAAACATGGATAAAACATGGATTGTACAGTATGGGAACAATGTTGTTCATACAGTTAGTATGTGTCTTTTTGGAGCAGTCCTTGATTTACCTAACTTTTCCACTGAAGTTGATCTTTATGTTGCACCTTTGGGGTCTTATGATGTAATCATAGGTGTTAATTGGTTAGCAGAACATAAGGCTAAAGTGGACTATTTTGAAAAACACATTAGTTGTTTAGATGACCTGCAGAAAACAACAGAGATTTAGGGTGTGAAACGTGAGATTTCTGTTAGAAAACTATCAGCTATGCAACTTAAAAAGGCCAAAAATAAAGGTTGTACCTTATATGTAGTAAAAATTACTGAATCAATAGAAGAGAGAAGTGATGTTATGGAACGATATCCGTTGTTACGAGACTTCAGTGATGTATTTTAGAAGAATTGCCAGGTCTTCCACCCAAAAGGGAGTTTGATTTCATGATTGAGATCAAGCCTGGAACTGAACCTATTTCTAAAGCACTGTATCGAATGACTACTACAGAATTAGTAGAGCTTAAGGCTCAGTTGCATGAACTTTTTTCTAAAGGTTTGATTAGACCAAGTGTTTCACCTTGGGGAGCACCTGTAATTTTTGTGAAAAAGAAAGATGGAACCCTTAGATTGTGCATTGATTACAGAATGTTAAACAAAGAAACAATCAAGAATAGATACCCACTCCCTAGGATTGATGATTTATTTGATCAGATGCATGGAGCATCGGTATATTCTAAGATAGATCTTTGATCTGGATATCATCAATTGTGAATTAAGGATGAGGATATTCATAAAACAACTTTCAGAACAAGGTATGGACATTATGAGTTCACGATTTTACCTTTTGGATTAACTAATGCACCTGCAACATTTATGAATTTAATGAACAATATATTTCAAGAATACTTGGACAAATTTGTGCTCGTATTCTTGGATGAAATTCTCATATATTCAAAAATTATTGAGGAACATCATGAGCATTTGAAGATAGTTTTGGGAATATTAAGAAAGAGATGGTTATTTGGTAAGTTGTCTAAATGTTCTTTCTATGACACAAAAGTACACTATTTGGGACATGTAATAAGTAAGAATGGAATTGTCTGTAGATCCTTCAAAAATTGTAGCTATAACAGAGTGGCCTGCACCTAAGAATGTACATGAAGTTAGAAGCTTCATGGGACTTGCTGGCTATTATAGGAAATTTGTAAAAGATATTTTTCTAAGATAGTTGCCCCAATAAATTCCTTACAGAAGAAAGATAAAAAGTTTGTTTGGAGTGAAAAATGTGAAATTACATTCAAAACCTTGAAGGAACAGTTAACTTCAGCACCTATTCTTGCAGTACCAGATCCTAATGGAGATTTTATGGTGGTAACTGATGCATCTGGTGAAGGTCTAGGAGGTATTTTGTTACAAAATGGTCATGTCATAGCTTATGAAAGTAGAAAACTAAAGTTACATGAGTTGAATTATGCTCCACATGATTTAGAGCTTGCTGCCATTGTTCATGCACTACAAGTTTGGAGACATTACCTGCTTGGTAAACCTTTTGAATTGAAAACTGATCACCTTGGACTTAAGTATATTTTCACTTAGCCAAATCTTAATGCAAGACAATGAAGGTGGTTAGAGTTTTTGTCTCAATATGATTTTGACATCAAGTTATATCAAGGGTAAAGAAAATAGAGTGGCTGATGCTCTAAGTTGTAGGAAGCACATTTCTACTCTTATAACGTTAAGAACTCAGTTTAAGGATGAAGTAAAAAGTGTTATGGAATCTGACTCTTACTTTCAGCAAGTAAAAGCAACACTTGCTGCAGATTCGAATGATTTGAGGTATAAAGGTTTTCACTTTGATAATGAAGGAATCTTATGATTTGAAAACAGAGTCTATGTACCTTCGCTAAATGATTTGAGAAAGAAATTGTTAGCAAAATTTCACAATTCACCTTTTTCTGGACACCCTGGCATTACAAAAATGCTTGCTGATATAAAACAACAATATTTCTGGAAAGGAATGAAAAAGGATGTTATAGACTTTGTGACACATTGTCTTGAGTGTCAACGTGTTAAAGGGGAACATATGCACCCAACCGGATTGTTGTATCCTCATAGCATACAACAATACAAGTGGCAAGTAATAAGCATGGATTTTGTACAAGGGTTACCTATGTCAAGAAATAAACATGATGTTATTTTAGTAGTTGTGGATAAACTAACAAAGGTAGCACATTTTATTGCTGGGAATCTGAAGGATGATTCTCCTATTTTGGCTAAAATATTTGTACACGAAATTTTCAGATTACATGGAGTACCTGAATTAATCATTTTAGATAGAGATCCTAGAATGACATCAAGATTTTGGAAAATGCTTAATGCAGCTCTAGGGACTAAACTAAATTTCAGTTCTGCGTATCATCTAGAAATGGATGGACAGACTGAAAGAGTAAACCAAGTTTTAGAAGATATGTTACGGATGTATTGCATGGATCAACAGTATAAGTGGGAAGAGTACCTTCCATTAGTTGAATTTGCATACAATAATACATATCATGCTTCTCTTAAAATGGCACCTTTCGAAGCATTATACGGAAGAAAATGTAGAACCCTGTTAGTTGGGACAACATGGAGGATAGAGAGGTAATTGGACCTGAAATTCTTACTGAAATGGAACAACAAGTTAAATTGATTCGTGAATGCTTGAAAGAAGCAGCAGATAGGCAAAAGAGTTATGCTGACTTAAAGAGGGTTGATAGGAAATTTGAACTTGGTGAGAAAGTATTTCTTAGGTTAAACCGAAAAAGAGTTCTATAACTTTTGGCAAGGCTGCCAAGTTATCACCTCATTATGTGGGACCTTTTGAGATAGTTGAAGTAATCAACCTTGTAGCTTATCATTTAGCATTACCTCCTGCTTTGTCATGAATGCATGATGTTTTCCATATTTCTTTGCTTAAGAAATACGTTTTAGATTTATCACATGTGTTAAATTGGAATTCCTTGCAGGTCCAGGACCCAGGAATAATCATGGTTAAACCCATACGAGTGCTTGAAACTTGCCAGTTGCATTTGAGAAATCGTGAGATAAGTCAATGCAAGGTCCAATGGGACCAGTTTAATGAAGAAAGTGCAACTTGGGAAAACCTTGAGGATATGAAAACTGCTTTTCCATATCTATTTGAATAGGATTGATTCTAATGACTGATAAAAAATGTGATTTTATCTTTATATTACAATAAGTATGCCATTTTTGGGTAGATATTTATTTGTTTTGAATAAACAACTATGTAATGCTGATTTTTGGAACTTAATAATGCTGATATGTTTTTGACATATGGTAAGAAAAGTGAATAAGATGATTTTCCTTGATGCAAAGTTGTTAAAAAAAATGAGATAATCATTGGGATAATGATTCTTTTTAGGAGGGAAAGCATGTAACACCCTCGACAACTGATATATTCCTCTTTTGCATTCAAGTGTTGACATGTGATTTTCTAGATAAAGATGTGTTCTTTTGACTGTTGAAGATCATGCTTGATAAGGATAAATCTTTTCTGTTCTTAAAAATCATTAGACTAAAATTATATGGTTATCAAGAATTCATTTTCACTTTGGAAAGATGAGCTGCAATCTGTCTTTAAGAGTTGCAGACTTATTTCTTCTTCTAACTCATCCTTGGATCAATTTCAGTGATCCAAGGAATGTTTCAAATCTTCTTCATAGAATGAATGGTAAATTGACATTCAGTAGTTTAAGGGACATAGAAGACTGAACTTTGTATGATACATAATTCTGTGGTCTTATGTGAATATGTTTTCATTCAGCTGTATGTTGTGCTCGGGTCTTTGGTGATTGATCTTGGTAGGACATAAAGGATGTAAGTAAAAATTAAATTCTCTGAGGAGGAGTTTGGAGTCCTAAAACCTAAGGATTATCCTAACAGTAGCCTAAGCTAGGTAAGAACACCTATGTTCTAGCTACGTTTACTTATTTGAATTCTGTTCTAACCTAAGCCTCTTATTCTATTTGTTAGGTTGGCATCCTAACCTAAGCATTGTGCTAAATGAATAAGGGAAGGCGTTACTAAAGTAATACTAGGCTATTTTAACTAATACCTAATACTAAAGGGTTATGAATTGAACCTAACCTAAGGTGGGAATTCTATTGGCAAATTTTTTTAAGACCTATGTTGGTAATTCCTAAACTAACCTAAGTTCTATTTGAATCCATCCTAAACTATTAAAGGGAACCTAAGGGGTCGCATGTCACAAGGGTGACGGTTCCAATGGCATTTAAATGAATTGATAAGGGTTTAAATGATGGAAGTACTGCCAGATTTGGCAGGGGCTAGTAGACTTGGTGGAGGCTTACATGGAAGCTCCACTAAAAGATGGAATGGTATTTTTGTGTGGAATTGGCATTCGCCAGATTTAGGAGGTGGTGGCAAGGAAAGATAAGTGAGAATTTTGGAATGAATTGCATTTATGGCATTAATGAGCCTCGGTCTTTGTGTGTAAATTGTCTTTGAAACTTAGAAGGCGGGTTTGTAGGAGGTTATTTGGTTTTGCATGCATGGCAGATTTTGCTCTGCATGGAGCTAACTGGTTCTTCAAACCAGCAGTTTGAACTTCACTTCAAAGCTATTTTTGGTTTCTTCAGCCTATTTTTGATCGAAGGAAAGTATATGAGGCATAGGAGGAAAATAATTTTGATTGTTGATCTTTTGTGGAGGAGAAAAAGAGTTGGAAACTCGGTTGGATGATATCTACTTTGATTTGGTGGTAGCACTATTAGGAATTGATTCATTAGAGATTCATATTTTTTATGAAACCTTGTGGTGTTTGATATGAAACCATGGCTAAAATAGTGTTGTTTTAAAAACTGTCTCTCTGTGCAAGTTTTATGACAGCATGCAAGTGATAATCGTATGTGAAAATTGTCTCTATAACTCTATTTTTTGCACTCTAGATCTTGTTATCAAAGTTGTTGTGCTTTGAACTGATCTTCATGGCAATATAAGGATCTTGAACTTAGGGGAAACTTGAGTTCTGTTTGATTTTCTTCTGGGTTGCATTTTGGATGTAGACTGGTGTTGGAACTTTGTGTTTTGATTAAAATTGTGTTGGAGTTTCACTTTGATCGGAACCAGTGTTTGGAAAACTTATTCACTGCTGAATTGTTGCTTGGAGTTTTTATTTGGCACTATATTCACATTATTTTACTTGTGAAGTTCTAAATGTTTGTGTGTGAAGCTCGGGTTCGACAGTGTACTCTTAATTAACACTTGAGTGTTATGAGTTTGTATTTGGGTTGATGTATTTGATTATGTTATGGTATTTTATTGTTGGGTTTCTCTTGTAATAAAAGTATTAAGCTTATAATTCTTTTATTGAGCGACTACTCACCAGGGAACTGGGTGAATGCTTGTTTGAGTCATTTAAAATATCTTCGAGATTTGGAACTAGAAACGTCTTGCTTAAAGGAATGTGGAACTTCTGTTTTATGACTATAATGACTCCTTTGAGATGGTATTAGTGTGAGAAAAGAAGGGGGTGTTCTTTCCCCTTTGTTTTGAGGAATCCCGCATTCTGGGTTGACTGTTTTGTTGAAGCTAAGTCACCTCTGTCACAATTTTGTGGATGTGAGAGTTTTGTTTTGAATTTTGTTCCTTTTCTTTGGAGTTAAGATTGAGACATCTTCTGACTTAAATGTTTTGGGGTTCTTACTCTCTCTTCTGATTCTTTAAACAATTTTGGGTCTCAGTGGATGGTTGAGTTATTACCGTGGACACTAGATCTATATGGGAAAGATACTTTCTCCATTATGTTGTTTTGTGCTTAGTTCTTTGAATCACGAACTACTTACTCTTCGTATTAAGTGGTGAAGCCTTTGTTAGTCTTCAATCTTGGGTTCGTGGGTAATTCTGAACTTTATAGTTTACTGTTTTGGGAGGTTATTCTCAACTGATACAGTGAATAAGACCTTGGTTTCTTTTTTAACAAGAATATATATATATATATATATATATATATTCTCTTGGGGTTAGAATGTTGTTTTGGGTCTGCAATATGCTTTCAACCTGATTTGATTTGAAACTGGAACTTCTTTTGTTTAGTTGTATGAAATGATTTATTAAATGGACCTTTCCTTATTAGAGTTACCTTTTCTCTGTCTTTGGATAGGCTCATTGTTTGAACTTCTATGTACTCAATTCTCTTTCAAGATGGTGATTTATTATGACCTGTTGGTCTACTTTTTCGAATTATTGTTGCAATAATGTAGAAAGTTAGTAGCCAAGAGGGTTCTACTGATAAGTGAATGCATACTTATGGGTTCGACTGTTGTTGACTAGCCTTGCCTAGTTTAAATGGATAGGAGTAGGTTTGTCTCTTGTACTCTTTATCTTTTGGGATGAACTTGAGTAGAGATTAAATCCTCTTTGGGGCTACTTTGTTTGTGAACATTGATTTTAGATCTTTGATTGATAACTTCTAACATGCAAAATTGGAATTAGAATTACAGTTAGACTGTTCTGGTTTTCTATACCTTCTTGTATGGTTATGAAATTCTGTTTAGATGTATATCTTAATGTTGAATTTATAAGATTGTTATCCTGAAAAGGAATAGGTAATTCATGTTATGAACCTGGTCTATTTTTCTTGGATGTTATAGGTTTGGGCATGGTATGTAATGGTTCTTCTTATTCTTGCTTATGATATAGATGAATATTCCTAGAATGAACCATGTTGTTTACACTTCTTTTGTCTCATAGAAAAGATAAATGTGGTATTCTATTAGGATAAAATTATGAAATAATGGGATGGCAAGAATCTATTGTTTATTTACAAGCCATTGATAGGATCAATAGAACTTTAAGTTCTTAGGCAGATATTGTTTATTATATTCTGCTCTTCTCTTAAAAGTTGATCTAGATTTATTAATGTACTTCATTTCTATTTGGTATCACTTATGCTTATTGTATGATGTTTTAATTATCTCATTAAAGCAGTGTTTCTTTAATGAAACAATTAGTGGAATGCACTTCATTTTAATGCTTAGTGCTTATCATGCTCAGTTCATTGAATTGACCCGTGCTAGCAATTTTTGCAGATGGATGACATAAGTGATAAAAGAAGGAAAAAATTTATATGATGCATTGGCTGATATATGTCTAATTCTTAGTAAAGAATTTTGATTCATTCTTTTATTGTATTGTAAAAGAAAAGTTGTATATTTTATAGAATGAAGGTTGTTGTTATGCAGTATGCCTAAAGTGCATAGTCTTGTAAATTTATAAATTGTAATGATGAATTGCGAGTTGTGATTTATTTGCATTGGTTGTGTAAATTATCTTGTACTTTTATAAAGAAGATGAAAGTTATATCTTGTTATATTCTTCATATTATATTATGCTTATCTTGTTATCTTTGATAAGATGGATAAAGGGAATTGGTTCAATTTCCCTTATAATGATGCAACTTGTTGAGTTGTATAATATGATGTGTTTTACCTAAACAATTTAACATAGTAATGTGATGTGTAATGAACATGTAGTAAGAAATATGGGTATTGTGAATGATATACCCTAACACTTAATCATGTAGAGGAAGACTTCTTCTCTCTCTTAACTGAATGTAAACCAAAAAGGTTTGGAGATATGATTATTAATCATTAGACTTCATTTTGTATGAAGTATACTTTAGTTGGACATATGCGGTTGTTAAACCTTCCTGAATGTTAAAGTACATTTTAATGAAACTTATGATATCGTTGTCCTATTTTTGTTAACTATTAGTTAAACTGAGAAAATGAACATTAAAAAACAATCATAAGTTAAGGAAGTTCTTCATGGACTAAATGAAACAAATTTAGGAAAGAACTTATGGAGTGTTGGATTAGGGTTTAACAGGGTTGCTGTAATCAAGACTTAATCCAAATTAACAATGTATTAATGATCTCCTTGGGGTATGTACATCTCGATGAGGTATTTTCTGTAGGATGTTGGCACATGCCAACTATAGGGTTGTAATTTTGAGAAGACTTGGGTCTTCTTGAGAATACAGTGTTGTAGTTGACATGTGGCAACACCCTTCCGCATTGATCATCTAGATCTACACAAAAACTTGGACTTGAACTTAGTTTCTCTCTAGGTCAAGTTAGTGGCATATTTAGGATAGGAAGTAGCTTCCAATGGCTCAGGGTACCTTGGCACATCTAGTTGACTTAGGTCAACCGAGTATGCCCATTTACCCTAAGTCATTGTGAGAGTCTTCCTATAATAATTTATGTTTCTAACTAGGGCTAGGGTTAAACCTGGGACAAGTGGACTGATAGTAGTCAGTAAAGACCAATCATGATAATAGAGGAGTGAGGTGAAGGATGTATTCCAAAATGATGAGTATGTCATCTAGGAATAGTGACATACACAGTATGTTGTAAAATTTGGCCAAAGTATCGCAAGCTGCTGGTTACGTTGTCCTATGTCACCAAGTTTAAAACAATGTGATATCAGATGAATATTGGTAACAAATATTTAGATATGTTCTTTAAACAGATCACTCAGTACCCGGTGTAGGGTAGGAAAACCAAGTATATGAAGTATACGATATGTATTCAATACTTAAAGATAACATAAATAGATCGGTAGATTACCGAGTTATGAAATGAATAGATCGGTGGATCACCAAGTCATTTATAGCTGCATATGGTTATCTATTTGAAATCAATTGGCATGGAATGTTTGCTCTAAATAATGCTTTATTTAAAACAGAGAACATTATATTAAAAAAAATTCCCTTGTTTCTAAATTCTTAAATTGAGAATGTTACATCTTTTCAAATGCATATTTTAGCTTGGTCGACATAATGGTACTTTTGGGTCAATTTAGCGGGAAATATTTTAAATACTCACCTAGATAAAAACATTTATCATGACTCATTAGGGGCATCTAGGGATCCCAATTCAAAGGAACACTCTAAAAAGTGCATAAATAAAGCACTAAAATCACCCTTTCCTTATAACACAACTACAACAAAGCTATTCAAATTCTAAATACATCTCTATTGTCTCCCTAAATCACAAATCCATGTATTGGCCTAGTTGAGAGATCCATATTGTTTACATTATTTATTCTACTCCATCTCATGATAGTATTGGGATAACTACATGTGGCTTGATCCTTCTTTAAAGTCTTGGTACACAGTGTAGTGCTCATCACATCAACGAAGATATGGTGGGATCAATATAGCTCTAAATTTTTATTAATCCATTTTGAGGCCAACAAGTAAGGAGAAACAATATCCAAATAGATCATTATCGTCACACTAATCCAGATACAAGAAATTGGTCTCAAAGACATAGGAAAACCATATCCTAGAGACAAATTTCATGTCACATCAAAAAGGGACACAGTTTTATCCCCTTAGATATGTTCATCCACAACTTTTCCTCAATTTGTACATGCATCTTGATGACATTCTACCCATATTAAATACCTGATTTCAACACACTATCACACAAGCTGATTTCAGTGCACAATGGTGTCTTTCTAACCTTTAAACTCCAATTATCCTTTTATTGATAAATATATAACATATCTTATGTCATAATACCTTTACATGATTTAGGAAAGTTAGTATTATTTTCTTGTTTTTTGAATTTTATTTATGTTTACACCCTAATTAAATCTATGTTATGGAGTTGCACGATAATAAATAAGATGCAAGAATTGTAAGAGGTGACTATTTTGATAAATTAACTTATAACATTAAATGCTTATAATCAAAATAATGTTTTTATACTTATAACAATTGATAAACACAATAATAAAATTCACAAATACACATGAGGAGAAAAAATAATAATTATACAAGTCATAATAGAGAGGATTTGGGGGTGTAGAACAATAAAACAAGAAGATCAAAGACTATAATGCTTTGGTCCAAGTTATAGAACTATAAACATGGTAGAGCAGGACCATAAAACTATTATATGGTCCAGAGTGGAATCATATTGTCTTGAATAAGATTTTCATCATCTCAAACCATTTGATAGTTTGGGTCTAAATCTTCCTATGTGCTCCACTTTCCTGGAAGTGGAATTTGTTATATGTCTTTCTTACTCACATAGCTTTAGGATGACTTGTAATCACCTACAAAAAATTAAAAAACCTTATAAACCTATATAACCCTTCATAAGAGCATTAAAACAAAAATGAGAAAAGATAAGTGTGGTTAGGTTGGACGACCCCTGGCGGTTAGACTCCCAGTTATTTAACCAATCCAAGTATTATAGTGCATTCCCTCATTGTGGGATCAAGTGACATGTAGTTATCCCGGCTGATTGTGTAAGTGTGAACAACTAATAAACTCCCTAGGGGTTCCCTCGTGGTTTTTAACACCAAGATAACAAGATAATTATATAGTATAAAATGTACCCAATGTGGTAGTAGTGTGATTTGGTGTGACTCACTTACATGATCTAACCATTTGTTCCTTAAAATCCTGAAATAATGCGTGTGTAGACACAAAATCTATGCACTTAGGTAAATTTCTTGTTCCTAAAGCATAATTATGTATACATGATTCCTAAACAAGAAAACTAGTGGTTGACAACTCATTTTGGCCTTTTGGTAGATTTATCTCTTGCACTTTACTGACTTTACACATCTTACAATTTTTTTGGCATTTGACTGATTTACCTTTTAATGGCCTCAGACACTAGCACCTAGTTAGGAAATAAACACCCAGACATTCTTGTCCCTCTTAGGCACTCATGTCCCTCTTTTTATTCCTCTTAATCTTTTGGGTTATTTTCACTTCTTGGTCACAATTCAACACTTTGGGTCGGCCTTTCAGTTTTCAATTATGAAATTCAAACAATTGAATTATATATATGCTTAGTTACTTCTTCTAAATAATGGGCAAAGGACTTTAAGCATTATCTATCACCACCTAATCCTGCACAAAGGAACAAGAGCAATAAAAATTACATATCTAGCACAACCATACAAGGGTCAAGGGCTACATTCATGTTCATACATTGCATAGGAGGGGATTTTATTATATTCCATCACACACATTTTGTATACTTGGGATGAATATAAATATAGACCATTATCATCATGCAACTTGCACAAGGGAAACCTAGGAGACACACACACACACATGAAGAACTACATGGATTCTGAGGATCAGTCGTAAGTTCACTCTTTGGGTGACCATTAGGGTCATTCCCACTCCCCATTCTGCACCTTTTTTATTATATTTGATGTGGTTTATAGGCATGTGTAGCTAGTCATTTTTTTGCAGGTTACAAGTGAAATTGACAATCTAATAGCAAAACTGGAGTGATAAAGACTGAGAAATATCAAAGAACTTCTGACCCAGAAGAGAAAAAACTCTAATCATTTGAGGATACACATGTACCCATATAAGTTGTTAGCACCTGGGGCACTCCTGCCCTCTTACAGGCACTTATCTTGTACATTATTGGGTTTTTGAACCCTCAACGAGCCATTTTGACCATTTTTTCCATCTTATTCCAACATATATACAATCTTGATCACTCCCAGGTTACACAGAATGAAATAATTCATCATCCTTCTTGTAGACACCAAAATTGGGTCACACGCTCCTTCACCCTTCATTAAATAATCAACTTGAACACACTCACCTAACCATGGCCCCTTACACCCCAATACTAATATTAATTTAATTAAATTAATCCATGTCCTCATAATATTTATTATTTAATTATCCTAATTAAGATAATTCCCACACCACAACCTCACCTAGCCACCTCAGCCTAAGTCTATTCTTAGTATGTTGCCATAACTAACTAAGACCTAACTAAACCTGAAAAATCAAAGCCTGCATACCCTCTAACCACATTCCTGCATAAGAAAATGTAACTCCGCTCTTTGGCTCAAATGAATAGAGAGATCTAGCAGAAATCATTGCCATGATCTCCCATTTTTAGTAAACCTAAGGAATCCCTCCCTAACTGACACCGATCACCCCTGAACCGATGTCAGTCAACTTGGAACTGTTGTCGGTCACCTTTCATTCCCTTTGGTAACCTTATTTCGAGGTTGGCACATTTTTTGAGACCAAAGAAGGAGATCAGAGCTGCATGTAAGTGAAATAAGCATCCTTTTACACATCTAGCCATTCAGAATCCATCACCAACATCAATTAGAGAGCCATTGTATTCACGGGAGCACTCCGAGAAAGCACCACTATAGGACCATACACGTATTCTCTGATCAACCACCTCCATCACTCAACCATCATATCCTTAACACAGTAAGTATGGACCTAATCAGTATAGTTTATTTCAGTTAGTAATCTTTATTACTCCTGTTATTAATCTATTCTTTGCATGCTTATTGCTTCATCACCCACTTGCTTGTAAATCCAAAGATCCCTTCACCCACATCACCAAATCACCTAGTCTCACATGTTGTATACTTTTGAGCATACTTAAGACCTCCAAAAACCCCCTATTCACTCTCCCAAACTTTATTTGACCTCATATCACCCCTACCATTTAACCTATTTTGAATTTCTTTCACCCCGACCATACTGACGCCGGTTACCCATAACCATCATCAGTTTTACCTAAACTAACATCAGTTGCATTCAGCCAATGTCGGTCTCTGTGTTTTACACCTTGACCAAGAACAGACCCAACAGCCAACCTACCAGTTGACCTACATAACCCAAAATTTGACCCTGACCAGTCCCAAAACCTTGACAGACCCCTCACCTCTCAGATCCAACTATAGCCTAGCTTGTTGTGATTGGATTTTCTTATTGTATTTGAATGAGATACCTAAATCATATCAACTACAGTAGGACCTTGTTTATTTCTCACATTAACTTGTTTTAAATAGTGGATTGATAGCCCTCTAGGAAGTATCACACTTCCTAAAACTAGCATACACTAGGTAGTCCACTGTCATATATCATTTAACTATATTTTGTGGTCTTTTTTTCTATTACAGGTAGTTCCTCCTAGCCAAAAGGAAGCTCTCACATTCATCTGTGGATCAAGAAGTCAGAACGTGCGCAACAACCATCAATTGACCAACATTTAATAGGCATTCCTCCTTGGCCCTTAGCCTTATCTGTTTCGTCATTTCGAAAAGGTAAAGAAAATGGTGAAACATTTTGGCACGCCCGGTGGGACCCATCAAGGGTTCTTTTACATTTATTCATTCCTAGGTGAAATTTGTGTGTTTGTTTTTCTTAAAAAATATTTCACATTAATTTTTCTTCCTTGGAATCATTCTCCTTCTTTCTATTGTCTAAAAACAATCATGTTTTTGGTGCTTTAAAAAGAACACATCTTCCTTTCTTTCACATTACATTAGTGAAAGAGCATCCCTCTTCCTATTCATCTCTTTATACATCAAATATCACACTTTGATTTGGGTTTAAAACACTTGCATTACATTATGATTTGTTGCATTATTAGCTCACATTAAAATCGAGGGCAACCTATACGCTGGAAGTCATGCCCAGCTGATGGTTGACACATAGAATCATAGAAATCACATTTTTCTCTTTGTGTGTCTTACCAAACTTGCACAAAATCAAATATACACATTTTTCTTAAACAACATCTTACATGAGAACATCTATTAGTGATCACATGATCTAATTAACAAGTACTCCCATGCTCGTTTCCTCTGTCAAGTCATCATCTCAGAGGACAGCCCGCCCTCGCCATAACATACCTGAAACCTCTCCTTTTAGATATCATTCTTCATAGGACACCTTCCCAACAATTTTTTTTTGTTCTGAATACACACAGTCAGTCCTAAATAGCATAAGAGAAAATCATTATTAGGATCATGCTTTTTCTTAACATTCTTCTTGGCTTGTGTTTTGAGGTGTGAGACTATGAATCCCCATTTTTCTTCTTCCTTGCACACTCCACCATCATAGTTGGAGTATTCTGACTTTTTTTGAGTGTGTTAGGGCCTCATCTTCTCATTCTCAGGATTCTAGGTTTGATTCTTCACTTAATTTGATTCACAAAACCAATTTTCTTTATTTCTTTCTAATTTCACAGTCACCGATGTCAGTCCAGCGACCATCACTGGTTCAAATCTGACCATCGTCAGTTAAACCCTAATCGATGCCAGCTTCTAGATTTCTAGTTACTTTACCTTGAATAACTTTCATTACTGATTCTGTTTCTGTTTCCATCCCTCAGGGCATCATCATATTTCTCCCTTATTGATATTTTCTATCATACACAGTTTCCCCAGTACAAATCCAACATTCCCACTTCATTTTTTTTAGACTAGTTTCTTCCACAGTGACCGATATCAGTTTCTAAAACTATCATTAGTTTTGTCCTAATTGTCACTGGTCATCTTGACCATCATCAATTTTCCCAGAACCATCACCGATCAACCTGACCATCGTCTGTTCCCTGTGTTTAATTTTTCAAAATCTAAACATTGACCAGATTCACCTCCCAGACCCCATTATTCTTTGTTTTTAATTTTTTCTGTGTCATCTACAGAATATAATCTTACTAGGTCAACACTTGTTCACATGGTGCTGACTCACAGCCAGACTAACACCCTCATATTTCATGCTAGTCGTCAACCACTCCCACCTAGTCCTTCACTACCTTCCATCCTATCACTCATGGATCCAACCTTACCTACCACCATTGCTACCGGTGATAAGGAGTTTGCACGACTCCTTGATTAGAATCCCATGGATTTACAGTTCTACCTTTCCCACTCTTCCACCCAAGACTCCTCTGGTCAATTGATATACAACATGCTGGTATCAATCTCCCCTGCCCATTTTCCTACTCTTGCATTACCCTCACCTATGCTTCACCCCTCGGTAGTTTCACAGCTAGGAACCATACCCGCCATGACTGCCGCATCTGTAGTTTCCCTGCACCTGTCATACCTATTGTCCCCTCATTCACCACCCAGACCATAGCACAGTCTGCACCCATTATCTCATAAATACCCATTGCAACACAACCACCCATGGTGTCGGTGACCCCTACTCCATTCCAAAATCTCATCCTCTCCATCCACAAACATTTCCCCCAATCACTACCAGAGTCACGACAACCATCCCACCTACATACACCTATTATCAACAAACCTCTATCTTGTCTGTCACCCATTCTGGATATGTGCCTTCATGTCAGTTCCTTATTCTCAACCTCCCTATCAAATTCAATATCTACCTCCTTACGCCACAGGAGGTGTCCCCCCATCACAACCTACCAACGACCTCATCAAGTTGATGATGGAAAAGATGTAAACACTAGAAGCATCGGTTTCCTTCTCACACAATTCCCTCACCTATGATGAAATTTGTAATGAGCCTATTCACCCATCCATTCCCATTTGACCATACCCCATACATTGGGAGATGCCAAAATTCAACCGCTTCAATAGCAAAGAAGATCCACAACAACATTTTTGGTCCTTTAAACATGGGTGTTACCTGATTTCTCACGATGACACTTTACTTTTGAGGACTTGTCCAATGTCCTTGACAGGACCTGCATTGGACTGGTATAGTGGACTACCAAGACACTCCATTTACTCATTCAATCAAGTAGCCCAAGCCTTCCTAGATCACTTCTCCATCAACGTTGTCAAGAAGGCTACCATGACTGATCTTTATTCCACACAACAATATGACGACAAGTCTATCTCCGACTTCGTCGCTCGCTGGCAACCTCATAAACCATCTCACATTCCAATTGCCTCAAACTGAGCTTATAGAACTATTTACTCTGGCATGTACTAGACACATCTCACCAACCCTACAGGTGAAAATTTTCACACTTTCGACGATGCATTTACCATGGCATGGAAATTGGAAATTCATGCTATTAAAGAGAAGAAGATTCAACTTCGTAATAAGAACATCACGTTCAAATCAAATGATACTTCTTCATCTTCAAAACCTCAAAAAAACTATTCAAATCCCAAAGGGTCTGCTAATGCCATAGTTCTCAAAGCTGGTCCCCCTCATCAATCAAACCCATCCAAACCCCCTTCTAATCTTTCTCCTGTACAAGCTTTCTAGTTCAGACGAGAACAATGAAAGTACACTTCCCTAGGAGAATCTTACTCCTCCATTTTGGAAAAACTTGTTAAGGTAGGTGCCATTACCCTTCCACCCATAAAACCATATACTGGTTTTGACCCTGAGTGACCCATGCCTATGTAGTATAAGGAACATGAATTTTGCAACTATCATCGGTTCAAAGGTCATAAGGACAATAATTGCATTACCTTCAAAAATATCGTTCAAGAAATGATAGAAAACAGAGACTTAGTCTTGGATAGCCTGAATGCACTCGCTAACTAAAGCCTACACATCTTCAAGAAGCCATTCCCTAATCATGCCCCATATTCAAACCAAGTGGGTGATACCTCAAACAATGATAGCACTATCCGTGAGGTCCATGCTATTTTCAATGACGCACCAGTTACTTCCCAATTGCCTCATATTCCTTCCATAGATGAAATATTAGCCCACACTCCCCTACCTGCACCAGAACCTATTTCATCTACTCCTCTAACCACAAAGGAATACCCTTCATATTCTCCTTCATCCATGAAAGAGCTTATAATCAACACACCACCTTCGACCCCTCAAAATTCTAAGCCCACTTCACCAATGCAAGGAGAGCCCACTTCGGCTGGCCCATCCTCTCCTCTATCCATGGAGGATACTATAGAAGTACCACCACCTATAGACGACTGTTCACCATTAGACCTTCAAGATCCCGTTGATCTGCTTTTGGCTCTCTTACCCACAGAGTCTGAGGCTAGCCATTTCCTGGTATCTCAAACACATTTTATAGGGATTGCCACTCGGTCCACATCAGCTCCACTTACACCAGTACCATTCTCATGCTTGGCCAATTGCCTGGACTATGTCGATAGAGCCTTACTTTGGGGCCGTCTTCTACTTCATGTTTCAACACAAATGCAGTTGTCACTTGTTGACACCTCCACTATCTATCCAAAAGTGTATCAGATGACCAAACCGAAACACAACCACAACTATCACAAAATCTCCCATGACACCACTCATGAATCAACTCACACCACTACCCATAACACAACATGCATCTACACCCAAACCCACGCCTATATCATCTCCCTTTCCTAAACCTATCACTACCTTAGGGGTCATATCAAAAACTAGCCTTACTCATCCACCCATCAAATTAGATTTAGCTATGTCTTCCAAAACTAACACCAAACTTAACCTGACCCCTAAACAGAAGAGATAATCTCCTAGATCTCATACCCCAACCTTGCTAACCACACCCTTATCACCTTCACCCCTTCAGTCCATCCTAGGACCTCGCCCTTCAACCCTGGCCAAGAAACCCTCATCCATCGGTAAAACAAGAACACAGCAACCCATTTCCCCATCATAGACCTCTAATATACCCAAGCGCCCCACACAACCTCCATCCTCACCTATAAATTTTTTACCACCCATACCTCCAATACCATCAATAACTTCTTCACTACCCACAACACTTCCTTCTCTTTCACTCAAACCTCCTACCCAACCTACACCACCTACCTCCACAACACCTTGGTTACCCCCATGGGTAATATACCCTCTTCCACCATCCTCTTTTCCCTCTACATCTCGTGCACCCGTATCACCTTTACCTAAGAAGATGCAACCTAAAGCCAAAAATCCACTACCCTCCAATAAGGTAATTAAACCAACCACACATTCTATTGCTAGTTCATATACCATGCCCCTACCCAAGCAGATATGACCAACACCTAAGACCACACTACACTCCAAGCTAGTAGCCCAACCCACTCTCCCTCTTGCAAAGACTCTTCCTACACAGTTAGTTGCACATGTACCCAAACCCACATTCACCTCCCATTGTGATCCATTAGCAGGGTCCTACGCTAAAATCCTTACCAAGCTCCTCGAAACTTCTGTCATCACATTACCACCTCTTAGACCTTACGACCCACTCAAACCCAAACCAAAAGGGTTTGAAAAAACCAAAATTTGTGCCTATCGTCGTGTGCCAGGACACAATGTAGAGAACTATAAGGCTTTGAAAGCTACTCTTGTCCATTTGTGTCCTCCTAAAGAAAACTTTGACGATGATGATCTTCTTGATGAGAAACCCATTTTTTCGGCACCAATTTCCATAGTTCTTCCCTCATTTCCTACTCAGCAACCAAAATCTCCACCCCCACAACTCTTAGATCCATCCCTGAGATTCAAAATTAACATGGCTCTCATAAGAGAGTTTTCCAAACCACTTCCCAAATGCCGATGCACCATATTCATCTCATAAGGGTCGTACCCACCACTAGGGTTTTGTCCCTCTTGCTGCTATACCTTCTATGACACGTCCTCTCCATCCAATTCCCCTCAGATTAACATGATTGGTATTGCCACCCATGCTCAGAAAGACAAGGGAAAGGAGAAGGAAATTGGCCCATCAACCGACCCTATACCCAATATACCATCTACACTCACACCCAAAGTTATCATGCGCGGTCCTTCCTATCCAATTTTTGACGAGGCCAGACATCATACAATGCTAAAACAACTATACCAATCCCCCCTCACAATGTCTTTGTATGACCTCTTCTAGACCTCGGAGTCACATCTTCAAGCCCTCATGGAGGTCCTTCAATCTATTGAAGTCTTACCAAATGACCCCACACCCATAGCCTCCATAGTTACCCCTCACCATGTAGCCTCTCTCACTAGGTCATCCCCTTCCTCTACACCTTCACCCACTCACCAAGTGGTCGTCCTTAGTTTTATAGATGAAGAGATCACTCCCTTCTCAGTCTGATGATCCCAAACCCACTCTGTTCATCTCTATCTTTATCAATAATATATGCATCTAACGATGCATTATGATCGATGGTGGTGATAACATTAACATCATCTTTTCCCATGCGTATGCACCCAAATGCAAATACTTGCCAATCACATGCATAGTAACCATGTTATGTTGCATTCTTTCAATGATGCCATAACCTCTACATGGGATACTATTGTTCTCCATGTCTGTGTAGGTCCCCACACCATCTTGGAACTTTTCTATGTCCTAGAAGGGGAGTTCCAGTATAAATTGTTGCTTGGTCTACCTTAGATTTGTGCCATGGGTTGTGTCCCTTTGACGTTACATCGATGCCTCAAATTTGAACACGAGGGACATAATTACACCATCCCTACCGACCCCTCACCTTTCAAGACATGTAACATGCTATATCGACCCAATGATGTGCTTGTACTAGTCAAGGCATCCGCCACCAAAACCACTTCACCTCCACCCACAAGCCCATCCACCAAAATTTCCACTACTTCTGTTGCATCTAACCTCATCATCCCTACTGCAGATGTAGCCTCCACCAGCTAGCACCCATGCTTCCCCTTCATCTAGTGAGCCATCTATACCCGCTACCCACATACCAACTACTGATCCCTTAGAAGGTGTTTTTCAATGCCTCACTCTGGGGGAATACCACCTATACAATATTGAATACCTTCCTCACACCACAAGCAATATGGGAATCTATGCATCAATACCCCAATTATGACGTGTCACATTGGTGATGTTTTCCCTTATAACCCTCCACACTTTTGCACCAACCTAACATATGGGGGACTTGATGTGGCCACCTATAAACCTGAACCTCCATCCCAAACCCAACCATTTTTCATTGACCTGCACTCCCTGACATTAACCGTTGTTTTTCTCACACTTTCCTCCACCGGTGTGCATGGAAAGGATTTGGCTTTGGTTTTTATGAACAAGGCTGCCACATTGTCATCTCAGGTACCTCTCGTAAACACAATGACTATAGTGGCATTGGTTTTGCCATGCTCCATCTTCTAAGAAGGTTCAAATTGACCTTATTCAGGACAAGGCATCTTCCCCCTCTCATTCACCCACATTACCACCCCTCACCCACGAAGTCCATAGATCCTAAGATCTATACCTCCTAATTTTTTTTTTTGTAAACAACCATCTCCTTGGGACCACTAACCTATCAACGCGATGGAAATGCTCCCTCTTCTCTCCCATTCCTTTATCTTAACATGATCAATGTTCATATGCCTTTAATTAGTGTCATTCAATGTCAGGAAAATGAGTCCATCCTCACCTACCTTAGTTCATAAGAATCTTATATTCACTCGATCGTTACCCTCTGAGACGCAAACCTTGTTGAACAAATCAACCATCGAAATCAACATTAATACCCAAGACGACCTGCACATTGTAAAGATCGACCAATATTTAGACAGCTACTAAACAGGAAGCCTTCACCTCTTTCCTTTAGGACCATAGTGGATGCATTTTCTTAGTCCTATGCTGATATGCCCGGTATCAATCCTAAAATCATGGTTCACAATATCATGACCATTCTTAATGCCAAACCTATCAAACAAAAGATATGGAAAATGCATCCTCACATTGCTCTTCTAGTCAAAGAAGAGGTTCAGTGTCTTCTCTTAGTTTTCTTCATTCTACCCATTGATTATCCCCTAATGGATTTATAACATCGTAAATGTCACAAAAGGGACAGGGGGACTCTGCATTTGTATAGATTTCCATGACCTTAACCCTTTCCTAGTCCCAAAGATGATTTTCCCACTACCAGGCATTGACCAATTGGTTGATCTCACTACTATCCATGGAAATTTTATCACTTATGGACAGTTTCTTGGGCTAAAATTAAATATTACTAGCTCCCAAGGATTCAATAAAAGACTACTTTCATCACCCCTTAGGGTAATTTTTGCTATCGATTCCATGCCTTTTGGCCTAAAAAAATGCTGGTTCTATATATCAGCTGGCCATGACTTACATCTCCCATGACATCATGCATCACATATTGGTGGATTACATGGATGATCTGCTTGCCAAATCCAAACATCGAACCAAGCACCTACATGTTCTTGAAGTCATCTTTAACCACCTCATCAAATATTGTGTTCTTCTTCAACCAAAAAATTGTGTCTTTGTAGTACTTTTAAGGAAACTCCTAGGCTACATTGTTTCTTTGCGTGGCATAGAAATCGATCCTACTAAAGTCAAGGCCATTCTGGAAATGCGTCCACCCACTAATGTCTGTCAACTTCTAATCCTACAAGGTAAGTTACAATCCATTCGTCATTTTATCTCGCAAATTTCCAACTGATGTCAACCATTTCATCATCTTCTCAAGAAATATGTTTCATTCAAATGGGATGATGAATGTCATAAATCCTTCGAGGTGTTTAAAAAAAATACCTCTCTTCAACCACCAGTGCTCATTACTCCTAAGGATAACCAACCCTTCTACCTATATAATTCCACCACTGACCATTCTCTAGGTGTCATTCTTGCTCCAAATTTTCTCCTAAACGTCTAAAAAAAGGGGATACAACTCCTTGAGTCAAACTTCCAACAACAAGATGACTCCCTCAAAAGGGACATCTCTTCTCCATATTCTACCACTATTAATAGAACTGCTCCCTCGAAGGACAGCTATGTACGGGTCATTACAAAAAATGTAAATCAAAATTCAGAAGCTTCCCCACATCGATCAGCTTCACGAAGACCTCAAGGAGATAATATATTCATCCCATATAGACTTACCACATCGATCAGTCTATTAAAAACAAACAAATCAAGAAAAATATGAAATTTTTCGTCATGGACTTACCTATTTTGGATTCGGGTTTATTGTTCCAAAAAAACACGTCATCATGGACACTAGGTTATGTTAAGCCTCTTATTCTCACCTCCATGTCTTTTCCACCTAAATTCCCTTGTTACTCAAGGGACTTGCCGTGAATGTGACATTTTGTGATCTTGTGACTTTTCTTCACCCTTAAAAACACTCCATTATGCAAGGCCTGTAGGGGTCTTACATTCATAAGCCCATCTAAGGTCAGGCTCGACTCATCAGGGTTTTTATCAATTACGACATCTCTTTTACTAACTTCTTACCATTTACCTTCCTCATTACCTATTGATTTATCCTATACATGACCAGATCCTCAATGCACATGTATTTAAAAATCAATCAACCATACCCTACAACCTAAACACAATCATGCCTATGAGCTGCATCACCCATGCCTAATACATATCTGATCATTCCACTCTTTCACCTTCATCTTCCCTAGCTTATGGGAGCACTACATCAGCCTAAGATCCCTTTTTCACTCAGGACTATGTAGACAGCACTCCGAGGGCATGGGGCCCTTAGAGGTTAGCTTGGCCACTCTCTACCCTAACCAATTCCTCCCCCCCCCCCCCCATTTTTTCTAGTCACACTCTACCCTAGTTAGTTTCCTTTTTATATCAATAATTAGAAATTAAACCAAACAAAACAACACTTGCTTCACATCTTTACCATCTATCACTCATGCATTCATTTCATTATATTTTCCATTTCTTTACCATTATCATACATTTTACTACAAAACATCTTAAAGTGACCCACATCATCATTACTTGCACCAATTAATGAATTAAATACTCAACCATTCCTCAATTCAACCATACTCTCAACCAACCTCAACTTCAACCATACCTAAACCAACCTGACTCAATGCATGCCTACATCATACCTCAATCCATGCCTACAACCTTACTCAACCCATGCCTACAACCTGACTCAATCCATGCCTACAACCTGACTCCAATTCATGCATGTGACCTGACTCAATCCATGCCTATGGATCTGTGACTCTATAATACTTAATTCACCTAGTTTCCATCACATACAAAAATAATAATAAAAAATCACAACAAGCAAACCATCCATGGTATAAATATCATCATCTATAAAGCATGACATTTGTGTACACATACATATGTAAACCAATACAAATGAATCCAAAAAATATCAAAAACCCTCATGTACATCCTCACCCATCTTTGGCACGCATAGGCCGGTATATAACCAAAACCAAAATCATCAGCTCTCGTATACATCCTCAATCTCTTCGGCACGCAGGCCAGTATATATCATAAAATACATGACTATACAACACAGGAGGTACATACGGCTATCAAATATCACCCTACTAGATATCCACCATATCATATCTCCCATGTCTCCTCCTCCTCCTCCTCGACTCTTGTATGGCATCCTGCTAACATCTCACCACCCATCATGGGTCATGGATGGGTCCCCTATTAGTACTTCCGCACCTAGAGCTAGCCTCCGTGAACTGGTAGCCTCACCCTGACCCTATCCTCGGGGCTCACTAGCCCCCTGTACTCTCCACACTCTGGGTCCATGACCTACTCCCTCTCACTCAAGGCCTGTTGTGCCCTGTACTCTCCATAGGATAGAAAATATATCCCTACCACCATCAAGATATCCTGATAATACCTGGTATCACCTAGGGCATCACATAATCTAGTTACGGGTACTATTTGTGGTGGCCCCCATTGGCCTCTGACCCTGTCCTTGTGCCTATGTCGATTCCTGAGGGACCCTATCCCACTCCTTGCCTATATCTGGGACTGAAGAGTCACAACCTACACGTTTGTACAGTGGCCAACTGGCCCTGATAAACCTGTAACATGCACCTTTAGGAGCAGCCACCTATATCCCATCACCACCACCACCCTGTACAAGTGCCTATCCATTGTGCTATCTGGGCCTATAAAACTAGCCACTGTGTGCCTATAAAGTGGCCACCTATGACTCTGTACCTATCAACTGCCCCTGCACCATTCCCAACTGTGTAATCAACGTGGTTACCTGCCCCTGTAGGGAGTCCCTCTGAATAGTGATGGTGGCTAAATCCGGCTGCCCCGGACTCGGTGGTACTACTCGGTAGGTGTGCAATCCCACCACTATTTGTATCTTATCAGTCACCCTGAACATCATTGATCCACCGATCTCTCCACCTAGCCTCCTCCTGACCCTTTCAGGCACTATCAGCTTGGGGCAGAGGCAATGGCCTCTCCACATCATCCCTCCTGTACTATGGGAAGGGTGGCAGGTATATCCTGTGACAGCCCAAATTGTCACCTAACCCAGTCTACGGGTATCATCTCATTGCTCTCTGACACGTCACCCCTCTATCCATTTGAGAAGGTGCAATCCATCTAGCTCTGCAGCCATCTGCCCATATGATGGATAACCCACATAGGGCCTCCAAATGATGTCTACACCGGACAACCCCTCTAGTAACCACCTATAGTAGCCAAAATCATGTGTCGCCCTACCCACTCGACGCTCTCCAATAACTGGCACCCATCACTTGTAGCCCACCCAAACAAAACCTAGCTCGAATGCATCAGCTCGGGGCATACCAACTGGGTGCACACACATAATGTGCTCATATGCCCAACAATGTAATAGGAAAGTGCAACACAAATTGAACCTCTGAAGCCACCCATATGCCCATAGCTCCTTGTATAGATGCACTAGGAATGCTGGTGCCCATGCTAAAATCAAGTCTAGTCTATCACCATATCATGCAGGACTACCCATCAGTGATCACAGGAATCTCCCACCCTCTGCATCTGGCAAGTGCAAAGTAGCAGACTACCTCCATCAACAACACAATAAGCCTCGTCTCCTCCAGATAGGCCTAGTACATCTCTCCGTAGGTCAAGCTGGCACTGTGGAACCTCAAACTCTACCAACCCCCTCTGCCAAAGACCATCAGCATCAACTCCTCAGATGCCTCTGAAGAAATCGAATATACATGCGTCCCCACTATATGGCAAACCACAAGATCCTTTATACATCCTCCAGGGTGACTGTGATCTCACCCGTCAGTAGATGGAATGTGTTGGTCACCGAATCCCATCTGTCGATGAGGGTGATACCATCAAACTAGGCTACCGGACTACATGTTGGTAGTTCCTGACCCCAATCAGGCCAACCATGGCAACATGTCACCAATCCTCAGATGTCACAACCTCCTCTAACTGTCACAAGACAGGGGCGGCACCCTATCTCGCATCCACAGCTGGTCTCTCACCTGCATCCAACAAAACATCACATTAATACAACTTGATCATACCCACAATCACTCTTGACACTTCACCTACACTTATTACCCTCCCTCTTTTTTCCCCTCACCACTTACCTTCTTATCACATATTCTATCTACCCACCCCAACCCTCACCCACTATCGATCATACCATACCTCTTTCAACCTCTTACCCATGACTTTGTTTTTTCATCAACAACATCTTCCTTTCCCACTATTTATCTCACCCAACCATCACAAAGCTCTGTTGGCCCCCTTTTCCCCACATGTTGACCGGTACTGGTTACTTATAACCAACCACGGTCTATCCCACACTGGCATCGGTCACCTTATATGTGACCAGTACCAGTTTGACAACCACCGATGTTGGCCACCCCTTGACCGATGCCGATCACTGTCGCACAAAAATCCCCGATACCCAAAACCCCCCTTTTTCCTAAAAACACTACCTTCTTCTCCCCATTCCTACCTACCTCTACCCTCATCTCCTCCCCCACCCTCATACACCTAACCACACCTCTACCCATTCCTATTCTACCCAATTTTCCTTCCCCAATTCAAATTCCCTTTTCCCCCCAAAAAAACCTATTTTCCCTCCCTAACCTATCTACCCAATCTACCTCCGAAACCAATACAAGAGATTGAATCTTACCTCATCGCTTGGCATCTCTGTGGTGGCACAGTCAGGCCGCTGCACTAGTGGTCCACCCGATCCCTCTCCCACCTTTTCCATGTCCACTCACCAAATCCAATCCTCCTACTCTCCACCCAATCACAATCGATCTACCTGTGCTCGTGAACCCGTCTACCTAGCTCCTCTAACCAACCAGATCCCTCCACCTCAGCAAGATATCATCCTCATCTTTTTCTCCCAACAACGCATAACTCGTTCAGTGCTCTTTCATTTTCACAAAATCCAAAATGTACAAATGAATCTGTATTATACGGATTTTTCTTTTTATATACCCACATCGACCTGACCGACACCGGTTACAACTAAACTAACTTCGGTCTTGTGCCCTAGCTCACCATGGTGGTTATACCAAGACCAGACATTGGGTCATCTACCCCCATAAACTGTGATCAGCTTACCTCGACCATCCCCGGTTATGTATGACCGGCATCGGTTACGTGTCATATTTATGCCCATTCCCCATTGTTGTCCCCACTTACCCAACCCAACCACCATTTGACCTTACCCACCCTTATTGCAAACCAACCTCCATGCCTACCTTACCTATACTTGTCCTTAATTACATTTTGGGACTTGTTATTTTACCCATACCTCGGCCCTACCCATGTCATGACCTAGCTACTTAGACCTGGAACATTGCTAGTGACTTGTGAACTCATGTGCTTGCTATACCTTGCAACATTATTACCCGTGTTGTTTGACCTAATGACCTTACCTTGCCTCTTTCTATGACCGTTTATCCTAACTCAACCTTTGGTGTACTAGAACATACCTAAATGTTCCTGACACCTAACCTGTGAAGTGCTTCCGCACCATATCCTATACCTTGGGATACTAGAATCACCTCAACCTTGTTTGGATAAACCTATCTACCTTAGACGAATGTAGAATTTGCATGCTCTTCAACCTGGTACCGTGCTACAGTTTATACGTGTGTGTGCATTTGACTGTTACTACCTTTGACCCTGACCATTACCTGGATTACCTGATTGGACCTTTACCCATTTACCCCCGTTCTCCACCTTCCCTCTTCATCACATTCATTCAAACACACTCACCAATTCTACCTTTCTGCCTCATCAGTTCCTAGTTTGAGGGGGATCACCTTCACCCACACATGGGACAACCACATCTTATTTTTGTCAGCGTCGCTTACCAATACAAGCTATGCAACAAAAAGGGGACAAAATGTAGACACCAAAATTGGGTCACACGCTCCTTGACCCTTCGTTAAATAATCAACTTAAACACACTCACCTAACCATGGCCCCTTACACCTGCCACTAATAATATTAATTTAATTAAATTAATCCATGTCCTCACAATATTTATTATTTAATTATCCTAATTAAGATAATTCCCACACCACCACCTCACCTAGCCACCTCACCCTAATTCTATTCTTAGTATGTTTCCATAACTAACTAAGACCTAACTAAACCCTAAAAATCAAATCCTACATCCCCTCTAACCACATTCCCACATAAGAAAAGGTAACTCCCACTCTTAGCCCGGATGAATAGAGAGATCTGGTGGAAATCATTGCCATGATCTCCCATTTTTAGTAAACCTAGGGGAATCCTAGCCCTAACTGACACTGGTCACCCCTAAAACCGATGCCAAGTCAACTCAAAACCATTGTTCAGTTACCTTTTATTCCTTTGGTAACCTTATTTCGAGGTTGGCACATTTTTTGAGAGAAAGAAAGGAGATCCAGAGCTGCATGCAAGTGAAACAAGCATCCTTTTACACATCCAGCCATTCAGAGCCATCACCAACATCAATCAGAGAGCCATTGTATTCACGGGAGCACTCCGGGAAAGCACCACTACAGGACCATACACGTATTCTCTAATCAACCACCTCCATCACTCAGCCATCATATCCTTAACATAGTAAATATGGCCCTAATCAGTATAGTTTATTTCAGTTAGTAATCTTTATTACTCCTATTATTAATCTATTCTTTGCATGCTTATTGCTTCATCACCCACTTGCTTGTAAATCCAAATATCCCTTCACCCACATCACCAAATCACCTATTCTCACATGTTGTATACTTCTAAGCATACCTAAGACCTCCACAGACCCCCCATTCACTCTCCCAAACTTTATTTGACCTCATATCACCCCTACCATTTAACCTATTTTGAGTTTCTTTCACCCCGACCATACCGACGCCGGTTACCCATAACCATCATCGGTTTTACCTAAACTAACATCAGTTACATTCATCCAATGTCGGCCTCTGTGTTTTACACCTTGACCAAGAACAAACCCAACAACCAACCTACCAGTTGACCTACATAACCCAAAATTTGACCCTGACCAGTCTCAAAACCTTGATAGACCCCTCACCTCTCAGATCTAACTATAGCCTAGCCTATTGTGATTGGATTTGCTTATTGTATTTGAATGAGATGCCTAAATCATATCAATTATAGCATTACCTTGTTTATTTCTCGCATTAACTTGTTTTAAATAGTGGATTAACAACCGCCCTAGGAAGCATCACACTTCTCAGAACTAGCATATGCTAGGCAGTCCACTGTCATATATCATTTAACTATATTTTTTTGGTCTTTTTTTCCTATTACAGGTAGTTCCCTCCTATCCAAAAGGAAACTCTCACATTCATTTGTGGATCAAGAAGTCAAAATGCACACAACAACCATCAACCAATCAGCATTTAACATGTATTCCTTCTTGACTCTTACCCTTATTTGTTTCGTCATTTCGAAAAGTTAAAGAAAATGGTGAAACACCTCTCATTTGCTTAGGGTTTTACATATTTAAATGCTTAGTGCTAGTATATTGTTATACTTAATCATCTAAATATCATTTTTTACCATAAACTACTTTGAAATAAGGTTTAATTCAAATTAGATTAAATCATTTGGTGAACCCCACATCTCCTTGAACATTATTCTTATCTTCTTCCATGGCTAAGACCTCATAACCTCTTTACTGATACAAATTTTCATGATCTTTATGCTCATCTTGTTGAAAACCCTCAAGACCTAGATCTCTTATTATTCACTTCTCGTGATGATGCCAAGTGGTTATAAGAGATCAACATGTCGAACCTCGAATTATAATTTTGTTTCCTATTGTGACACTTCTACCTCCTTCCGCCACTACTCTCCCATCTACATCTATTGTATGCATTTCTATGCCTACCCCCTAAAACTCACTTTACCATCCCCCATTACTTTTCACACATGACACATCTCGTCTTCATGCACTCATGACCTCGCCTCATTGTACCATGATTTGTAAACGAAAAATTTTTCAGTTATTAACAAACCTCTTAATCCTCCTCTCCATCTCTAGATTCCTCACTCCTCCTTCATAGCCCTTTTACACCCACTATCTCTTCTTATCTGTTGCCTCTTAATTTCATTACACCTAAGTTTCCTATCTTCAATGTCCATGGTGACCCTCAAGAGCACCTTTGATCCTATCACATTGCATGTCTTTGACTATGTCGATGACGTTAAACTATTGGAAAAATTATGTCCTCGAAGCTTATATGAATATGTTATGTGATGGTTCTATCATCTACTTGTCCATTTGGTAACATCTTTGACATCTTTAGCTAAGGAATTTCTTGCTCATTTTTTCTATGAATATTAGGACTAAGATATCCTATGCACAACTAGCTAAATTCAAACAAGGATATAATTGATTTAATAAAAATAGCTATTAAATTTGATTTTTAGAGTAACTAACAATGTATAATATAATATAAAACACAAATAAAATACAAATGATAAGTGTACAAAACAATACAAAACTATAAGAAAAATTCAAGAGATGAGTGTCTTAGTTTATTTCTGAATGAACGGGAAGTGATCTGGGTAGGTGCAAATGCTAAACAAATTATATAATAGGGTCATCACTACTTACTATGAAATATGGGACTTAGGATTAGAGCCAGACATAAGGAAAATAATTATATCTAGAACATAAATATATTCACTTAATATCATTGATTGTGCACTCAAAATAAGAAGGATCTCAATATCACTTGGTCATTTTCTTATGGAGGATATGAAAACACACTATAGTAGTAATAACGTGGACAAGAAATTCTTGAACTAATTGGAAAAGCTAAGGAAAACATGTGCAAGTTAACGGATTGCATTCAATTCCAGAGCTTGTCATTACGTGCGGATATAATGACCAATGATAATATGAATAATTGTTTCCTAGAAAGTATCAAAGATCACATCCAACATGAATTATGAATGTTTAATCAGACCAATATATTTTATTCTATTATCATGACACATATGGGAGAGGAAAAATTTCATTCTAATGAAAGGAACACATTAAAAAATAATAGCATTACAACACAATCTTTTCCTCAAACTACTAGATCGACTCTTCAAAAAAAATAAAGAGAAATAAGAAGAGGTCTTATGTTTCAATTGTGATAGAAAATACAAAAAAGACATTTATTCTAAAAAAGAGTTGTTCTAAATGGAGGTCATTGATGATGAAGAAAAATATGTATAATTTTACAAATAAACTATGTGTTTGAGATTCCCAACCTAATATTTCTTACCTTGCAATGCTAGATGTTATCTCCCCAAAAACCTTCAAGGTTGAGGGTCTCTTAAAGGAACATAGAGTAAAAATACTTATTGACTCAAGGAAAACACATAATTTTATTAATAATTATGTGGTTGTATATCTGAACTAATTTATATTTATCCTTCCCTAGAATTACAAATCATGGTTGTAGATTGAGGCTACAATTAGTTGTTCAGGGAAAAATTCACATTAGCAAAATTGACATGGGAAACTAAAAATCTAGATTTCCCATGTGTTTTTTATTCATATGGGTGAAGAAGATATTATTTTGGGTGTCTAATGGATTATAGCCTTGGAAACGATTGAAATGAACTTACGTGAATTATTTATGCATTTTTGTTCACAGAGAAAATATGTTTGAGTTGACAGGGTTGCATGTATAGTCATGTCAAAAGGTGAGCTCTCATAAAATTTAGATAATCAAGGCCCCTAAATCAAAATTAATTGAAGTGGAAGGAAAATAGTCTCTAGCCTACATACCACCATATTCTTAGGAGAAGAGGTAAACTTATTTGGTTATTATTGAGTATATGCCATTAGACAATTTTTACAAATTGTTTCCTCATTTTTAGCCACCACCCACCATATCAGCCTTGAAGATGCAACCAAAGGTTTCACTAGTATAATATTAGAGTGATAACCAGTAGAATAAGGTAACCCATGAATATCAAATCAAGGGGAATGATAAAAACAATGCTTGAGGTATTGCATAGTGCTTTATGTCCCGATTATCCAGGGTGAAAAAATTGTTGGCTAAGCTCAGTAATTTTGGAATGGTTCAGATCAGATTATGAACAATGGGGAATCTGTGTGCTTCGAATGCAATAGAATCTGTGTCTCGATACTTAAGTGTCAAAGGGTAAAAATTGAACATGCTCATCTGACATGATTGATATACCCTCATGATGTACCGCAGTGGAAGTGGAAGGTAATCAATATGGATTTTGTGCAAGGGTTGCCCATGTCAAAAAATAAGCACGACATGATATTGATTGTGGTGGATAAGTTGACTAAGGTGGCCCACTTTACAACTTTGAACCTTATGGATGATTCACAAGTACTTTGTAAGAATATTTATGCATGGAATCTTCAAATTACATGACATACTAAAGTGGATAACCTCGGATATTTTGGACCCCTATATGACATCTAGATTATGGAAGATGTTATATGCATCTTTGGGAACAAATTTGATATTTAGTTCCACTTATCACCCGTGAGACTGATCGAAAGACTAAGAGTAATGTATTACATAGATCAAACAACTAAATTGGAGGAGTACCTTCCATTGGTGTAAAATAATACCTATCACTCTACTTTGAAAATGGTTCCTTTTGAGGCTCTTTACAGTATGAAATGTTGGACACCTGTCAATTCAGATAGTATGAAAGATAGAGAAGTAATCGGACCCAAGATGTTGATTGAAATGGAAGAGCAAGTTAAATTGATAATGCAATGGATCAAAGAATCCATTGACATGTAGAAAAGCTACGGTGATAAGGAAAGAATAGACAAAAAATCATAGGAGACAAGGTGTTTCTATATGTTAAATAAAATAAGAGATTGATAAAATTTTGTAAATCTACAAAATTGGCACCTCAGTAGGTAGAACCATTTGATGTTTGGAAGTCATAAATCTAATTGCCTACAAGCTAGCTTGTCCTCAATCCTTGTCCTAGCTACACAATGTATTCCATATATCTTTACTCAAGAGTTGTGTAGGATATTTGTCTCATGTTCTTAATTGAAAATCCTTGTAGATTCAAGATACCATAATGGTGATGCTACAATTGATTAGATTATTGGACACTCACAAGATTCACTTACATAATTGTGACATGCTTCAATGTAAGGTCTAATGGGACCAATACTTTAAGGAGTGCCACCTAGGAAAAAATTGATGATGTGATCTCTATTTTTCTAGCTTTTGTTTTAGTAGTGACATTTGATATTTGATGTGATGACTCTACTATCAATTTACATTTGAACAATTACAACTATATAGTGGTAGTAAAGTGTTTGATTATTAATAGTTTGATTATATCAGTTGCTTTAAATTTGATTGAATGACATATGGGCAGTTCATATAGACATATTTCATGCGATATGTAAGTAATTCTTAATGGTTGTTTGGATGACATTCTAAAACTATCATAATATTTACCCTGAGATAAGCCAAAGATGTTGTGCTTTCAAAATAAATATTGTTGTTAGTTTAGTTTTATTTTTAATATGATGCAATCTATAGAATTTAATGAAACATTGTCAGCTATTTCAATGTGAGAACATACAAAAATGTATTTGATGATGGTGAGTATGGTAATATTACTTGATGAATTGATAATGTTAATGATGTATTGTTTTGTCATTAGGACAACTCTTCTTGGAAGGGAAGGATATCACATCCCATACTCTATTATACAGGGAAATGTTATATTTTGTCATATTATGAAATTTAAATACAATAAATGATGTAATATGATGGATGTCATGATTAAGTAGTTTAGCTTGGAAATCGTGATATTTTATGGATTTAAATTATATTTGAAAATGATTAATATTTCTTAATTAATGGACTAACTACCCACTAGCGTATGATATGAGGTGAATGCAGGAACATGTACACCCTTGTTGAAATGCAGGATATGGAGAGGGAGGGAATCCTTGGGGAGATGTTCATATACCGACAACATTGGACTTGAAACAAGGAAGGTAAAATGATAACCACTTACAAACTTGCTAGATGGGAAAATAGTAATTATTTCAAGTTGTGTCATGGGTTGATTTAATGCTTAGATTTTATTATTGACTGATTTATTTATTACTCGACATTAGATTACGTGTAGTCATATGCGTTATTTGGATTACATCAAGTGATATATCACCGCCATCTTATTCGAATAGCACATGTTACCACCAACCTAACCTGATAACATACATTTCCATTGTAGTGAGGGATAGTTGGTTTATTCCTTCCACCCTGTTTATACTCAACTATATCGACTTGTTGTGATAGTCAAAATTTAGTTGATGAATTTCTTGTTAAGTTGAGATTTTTAGCTCATGCCAACTATAAAATAAGCTTATTTTGATACTATAATTGAACACCCTTATTAGGGTTTTGTGTATGATGTTAAAATCATAATGATCTCTAATTATTTGGTAAATAGGCGTTGTTTCTTATAGCTTGGTTTATTTTATTAAAATTTTGGCCTTATAGAGACCCTGCACCTTATATCGTAGAACCACAGTGCTCTATTAATTTGATTGTGTGACATCATATTGTTCATGCTTCAAATACTATAATTGGGTGGCATTCAAGCATGCTTGATATATCACATTAGCTATGCTTCAAACACTATAGTGGTTATGATATTGTTGGCAAAATAATTTTTTGTATGAAAAATTAAAGTTGATTTCCACCAACACTCGTGGGGTTACGCCCCTCCTTCTTGTGTATAGGGAGGCTCCCATTATTGAGTGTAAAATAATCTAATCCTATCTATTATTGTGGGGTGGCTAAATAAGTCGGGGATCACACATGAACACTTCACTGAACTTACGGTAAAGTACATGTACGGGGTACACCGGAGGAAATTGCAATAGTGAGGGGTGAAGGAGAGAAATTAGAAAAAGGAAGGTTATTGATGTGAGAAGACACAAGCAGAATTGACACCCCAATAACTGGAATAGTTCAACATTCAACTAGAGGAAAGCTACAATGAACCCATTTAGTGAGAGAAAATAAAGGAACACGTGGAAAGATAAATGGAAGAAATGTAGCTTTTATTTCTTATGAATCGATGATACAAAGTTCAACAACAACAATCCACAATTGTTACCAAAGAGTTAGAATTCAACATTTCAGGATCCTTTGGAATGGAGAAGCCATCCCAATTTATAACAGTGTGATTTGACCTTTCGTCTTCCCCCCTCACGACTCTTCATATTCCTACTCCACTTGTGACCTTTCAATTTCCTATAGAAGAGACAAAATTAGTATCTCTTTATAATTTGGAGAGAATACTTTTATAAATTACAAATATTGTCACTTAAGTGAATAGGAAAAAATACCATGATTGCATACAACGAAGAATTAGAAGAAAGGGAGAGGAGAGGAGAAGGGAAGGGGATTGATTAATCTTGTTGATGATGATCACACCCCTCCTCCTTTTGCTTGATGCACAGACACCTCAAGGCGTTCAATGCGTGTTTAGAAACATTGTTGAGAGATCCCCTGATGTGGCCTTAAGATGACCACAAACATTTCTCGTGATAATCCTCTTGATGTTTGATTGATCAAATTCCTTAGCTCACTAATTTCATTCCAACTATCTCATTAAGCTTTCCAAAGCTCGTTTGGTTTACTAACTCATCTCACTGCAACTCGACTAGCTCATCCATCTTGCTTGACCTGACTTACTTGCATGAGCTCTTCATGAAAAGGATGAGTTATTGACTAGCACGTTGCCACAACTAGCCCAACTCAAACTCACCCAACCAACCAGCTTGATGAGGTCACTTCAACTCAACTCACTGATTCAGCTCAACTCATTGCAATCATCTCACTACGACCAACTCACCTAAATCATCTCATTGCAAGATGATGATGGCTTCGAGATCCTTATGAAAGGTTGAATATCCAATTCAAATTACAAGAAAACTTTACGACTATGTGAGGATGGAAAAAATCAGTGAGATGAGTGAAATCAGAGCCAACTACAACTTTTTGTGCCAGGAAATGAGACTTTCTATTTTTAATAGGTGAGCCTGCAAGTTACTTTTTTTGGCAATTTTTATCTATTTTCATTCCCTGAAAAATTATTGCCTAACTAGAGGATCGTAGATGACAATGAATTCACATTATTCAATAGAACATTGAGTATGTTTAAGCCTAACTAGAGGATCGTAGATGTTATGAATTCACATTATTCATAGAGATGTTTATTTGTGCCTCGTTATGACACGTGTTATTTTTAGTAAGTACACCTCATGTGTCTGATTGCAACAAAAAAGACCTTGAAATTATGGAATTTATTCCAAGATTACCTGTTCTAAATTTTTGAATGATTTCTTCATTTGAACAAGTGGGAAATTTGGATTTTTCATCAAAAAGGGCAGAATACTGAGATAAAATGAGTCCTTCATATTTTGAAAAATCAACAACTACATCACGCAAAAACTAATTTAAATGAAACTAGATGTTTTGAAGACCCTTCCCGTCGAATTTCGAATGATTTCCCCTACCGGATCTTCGGGAATTTGAAAAATTCTTCAAGGAAGGAAGAATGGTGATGAAAAACACTGTCCTTGATATCCTCTAAAAAATAGGGATTTCATGATGCATGAAAACTCCTTTACGCAAAATCAAGATCAAGGATTGAATCCTTCATTTTTGTGTCATTCCTAATGCCCATCATGCATGAAAACAGTTCACGCAAAATAGATTTTTCAAAATTCCTCATCCGCCCACCAGAACATCGGGAAGTGAAAATTAACATCATTTCCTTTTGATGTTACATCATAGTAGCCATTAATGACAACTTGAAGCTTTGACAATGTTGGTGAGAAAAATTTTTGAGTGGACAAATTAGGTGTCTCCACCAATGTATATGGGGCTATGCCCCTCTACATTGAATGGTACAACTCTCATTATTAAATGTAACTAATCCTAATCCTATCTAACTGTTGTGGGTGGCCAAATTGACTGGGGATCACACAAGGACACTCCATTGAACATGTGGCAAAGTGCTTTTATGGGGTATAAGGGGAAAAAATCACAACGATGAAGGGGGAAGGAGAGAAATCCGGAAAAGAAGATTGTTGTCGTGAGTAGATTGCAGAGGTCACTCCCAATAATCAGAATAGTTCCAGATTCAATATAGAAGAAAGAAGCGATGAAGGTAGCGGGTTCGATGAATTAAAAAACAAAGTCTTCAGGTTCATCTACCAAAGATACAAAGATCTTACATCACTCCCCTTACAAAGTGCATAAACAAGAGAAGTGGAAGAAACATAAGATGCTTATAACAATCATGTTTATTTCGTCAACGATGAGAGGAAACCATGCATACAAAGATGCACACATTCATACATCTTGGAAAGCAGAAACTCTATTCCTTGATTGACATTTACACAAGTTGTAAAAAGAAAAGGAAAAGAATAAAGTGGAAGAAATTTTAGCTTTATTTCATGTATATTGGTTACACAAATTCCAACAAACACAATCCACTATTGCCACAAAGTACATCATTTTTAGGATGTAATTTTCTGGATTTTTTGGAATGGAGAATCCATCCCAATTCATAGCAATGTATATTGACTCTTTTCTTACCTCCCACATGAATCTTCACTGTCTCATTCCACTCATGACTTTTCACCTTCCTAGGAAGTGAGAAATAAGTTCCCTTTTTATAAATTAAAGGGGATTTTAAAATGTTACTTTATAAAGTCACTTAAGTGAATGAGACAAAATACAATGATTACACTCAATGAACAATTAGAAATGAGTGAGAAAAAAGAGGGAGAAAGAGAGAAGGAAGGAAAAGTTGTTACATTTGGTGAAGATACCCCCTACTATGATAAACCTTACTAAATCATGTCTCCTGATGGTGGATCTTTGAATGGGTTTCTTTACCTTGAATTCCTGATCTATGAGCTTATCTTCCCCTAGAATGAAAATGTTGCCTAGCACCTTGTTCCATGTCTCAAGGACACCACTGTTATTTTTCCATTAATGAATCTATTCTTCGTGATCCATTGTAATTGTAGCAATGCAACTCCTGATGCCAACCAAGGACTCTAAGTTGTATTTATTGAAGGAAAGAGAGTCACCTTCCTCCTTTTTGACCCAAAAGAACTTATTTCAAATACCAATGGGAGTATCTCCTCCAAGCAGCTGACCTCTTTTGCAAACTCCTCCTCCATCTTATTTACTTAAGTTAATGTCACACAAGCATACTAGATGAGAGACATGATGTCCAGACACAATGCCTTTCCTTGTACGATGATTTCCTCAATCCATTTTACATAGGATTTTCCCCACATCATGTATTCATGTGATTTCTTGATCACCTTGGGGTTGATACCGTTGATTGGGGGGATATATTTGATATGAAGGGTAAGTATTAATTCTTCTCCTGAGAAGGGATGAATGTATGCACTATGAGTTCTTACATTTTCTTCTAATTACACAATTGTTTTCTTGTATTCTTCAATTTGAGCACGAAGAAGGGAAGAGGATTCTTTAAACATGTGAATGTCGCCTTCGTGAGAAGCTTGACCCAATGAGATCTGTGTCAACTCATAATCAGATGGAGTCATTTCTTCCATGGGATTTTCAATATTAGGCCTAACAAATTCAACATACTAGTTACCTGAGGTGTCATTGAAGAAGCTGGAAGCTACCTTGGCCTTCTTCATTCTCTTGGGTTTCAACATTCCAGAGATTTTTGTGGGACTGGGAATGGTAGTGAGTATCGTTGTTCTTGGACCACTCTCAAGTACTTATTGAATCCATGGAAACAAATCCTCATGAGTTACTATGATGTCAGTTATCATATTTTTTGTAGAATCTTTCCAAAAGGCCAACTCTTGATCACCTTGAGAAGACATATTTAGATGCTTGTTTAGAGGAAGACACTGCTACAAATTACCTCTTCTTGTCCTGTGAAGCTTGGTCTGATTAACTCTCCTTGGCTTACTTAAACAGAAAAATTGAGCTCCATGGTGGAAAAAATAAATGATATATGTTCCTATGGAGATGATATCAAATTTCTACACCTGGGATCGAAAACTGCTATTTTTGGAAACTAGGTCCTAGGAGCTGCTATTTTGGGCAGGTTTTCTTTTTCACCTTGTTGATTACAATGAGGTGCTTCCTTCACATTCTAGGATTATCATAGCTGTCTCAGGGAAAATTCAGAGAACTTTCTATTTTTGGAAATTTGTTTTTTCTTTTTGCTTTTTTTTGACCTTTTTGACTTTTTGACCCCGCATGCCCTAGTTTTCGGTTTGTATGATTTTCATTATTCTTTCTTCTGGGGGGAGTTTTATGTTTTTGGAAACTTACCAAAAATTGTAAACTAGTGGCACTTGCTATTTTTTGAAGCTGAAATTATGAGTGTCAAATTGGATAAAACTTGATGGATTCTTTCTGGGATTTTTGTTTGGTTGCTCTATATAAATTTTCAAGTCAAACTGCTTCCTGGATTGACAAAAAATGAAGGAAGAATGCCTTAGGGAACAAAAATTCAAATGGATGCCATTAAAAATCAGGGAAGTATTTTCAGGTTCAGTTTTTTCTGAAATTTTAAGGTTTTTAGATGAAGAATGTTTTCCCAAAATTTCATGAAGATTCGATCACTTGCTTCATTAGTTATGAGCAATTTATGGTTTTGGAGTCAAGGGTTTCTAATAACACGTAGTTATGGTTTTTTCTCAAAAGTATTCATTCTTCACATTTCAGCAATGTGAACTAATGTAAGAAATATTTTGAATGTGGTAGGAAGGTTGTGGAAGCAACACGAATGGCAGGGTGAAGAAATTCTGATAGTTTGGAGCTTTCACAGGCGTGTGCACATGTAGCACTGGAAGCAACAAGAAATATAAAAAACCTTGCATATTTTTAATGGTTTGGAAGGAGTGCACTTTATTGCACCAACTGCACCAAGTTATTGGTTCAAATGGTTCAAGGAAGCTCACCCCCTTCCCATTTGAGCCCCTGGACCTGTAACATGACCTCAATTCATCTCTTTCTCGTAAGTTGAGCCCTCCAGGATTCTTTTCCATGCTCACTGCTCTAGCCAATTGTGAAGTGCCACATGGCCCAATAGGTATGGGAATTTTTTTTGCACCAATTGTGCAAAAAAGTGCACCTCATCCCTATAGAGCCATGTGGCACTTCACAATTGGCTGGAGTGGGTGAGCATGGAAAAGAAGCGTGGGTGGCTCAACTTACGGGAAAGAGTTAAAATGAGGTCATGTTAAGGGTTGAGGGATGCAAATGGGAAGGGGGCGTGAATTTTCTTGCACTATTGGAACCAATAATTTGGTGCAATTTTTTAAAAAAGTGTGCCACTCTCTCCATTGGTTGGATTTCTAGCCCAGATAAATGACTAATTGTTGGAGCCTTACCTTGGGGAGTTGCATGTCAAGACTGTATCTTGAGCTTTCAGAGGAGTTTTTTGATGAAATTTTATATGATTCTTCCTAAAAAAAGACCTTATGAATCCAATTTCTGGGGTATGAGCTCCTGATTCTTCCATTTACTTCCTAAAAATAGGATTTTTATTCTGACTCCAAGGTCGTGCATGTAAAAAAATTTATTGTAGACCTAATTCACATAGGTGTTGTGAATAATATGATATTACCATCCTCTATTTCTCAAAAATACCTTTTAGAAGATATTTTTTTTACTTCCTAAATCCTTCTGGAGCTCCCAGAACCACTTCATGAAGCTCAGGGGTTGTTTTGGTATTGTGTACTGCTTTGGCCTCCAATACACACTTTTTTGAAACTGCTCCAAGACTTTGAAAACCTCCCAAAATATTCCAAAACTAATTAAAAATGTTCCTAGCTATCTAAATACAACTCCTTGATGGATTTAGGTCTTTCTTTCTATTCTAAGAGGTGTGCACCAACCTTGAGAAGTCTAGAGAACAAACCTTCCCAAGTTTGTCAAAAAGCTTGTCTTGGTGAATCTTGCTTTGAAAGCTCCTGCACTATCTAGATTCCCCTAAATCACCTATGGGAATATTGACACAACACATTGGACTATTCAGAGATATGGGATAGGGCTGACTCAAGGATTATGGTGATATGAAGGAGTACTTAGAATGACCTTTGGGATAAAAAGTTTTCAGGTAGGGTATAGTTGTCATGCTTGAAAATTAGGAATTTTCTTGTTGCACATTTTGCATAAAAACACTATCCCAAAGGGATTTTTATTTTATTTATCTCCCCCTTTGTCACTTTGATCTTTGAAATAAAAAACAAGACAATATTAAACCAACTATATTTAATGTTTACTACATCAACTATACTCTTACAAAAATATACACCCTTCCACTTTACATTATTCCACTTGGTGTGAACATAAGACAATTTCTGACACAACTCAATCATGATGATCTTGTCACTAAGATATTTTTGTAACCGGTGAGGGGGCAAGGTAAAAACCTCTGACCTTGAGATAGGTGAATGTGGAAAATTGAGTGAAAAATTGAGTGAAGTGAATTTTTCACTTCTCAATCAACTCAATTTCCTATGATGAGATTCTATGTTAAGT
This sequence comes from Taxus chinensis, assembly GCA_019776745.2. Taxonomy (NCBI): domain Eukaryota; kingdom Viridiplantae; phylum Streptophyta; class Pinopsida; order Cupressales; family Taxaceae; genus Taxus; species Taxus chinensis. The sequence continues at coordinate 573,789,051 of CM034146.1, forward strand.
ATTTCCCTGAAGGATCCTTATGAAAAACATGGTGAATGCACTATTCACCCTCAAGAAATGAGAGCTACTCTCTCAAAATGTGAGTTGAGGATACTTTTCAAATGTGGGTGAATTTAGTGGCACATTTGGGGTAGTAAAGAGACCTTATAAGGATATTTTATATGTGAGAGCATACACCCAATATGAGGTAATTGAGAACTTCTTGAAGGTAGGAAACTGTACCAACTTCCTGTGAATATTGCTACTTATGATTTTCCCCCCAATTAGTCATTTGATTTGCCTATGTGACCACTAGAATAAATTGGTCCATATAATCATTGGATGTACTTCATGGTTTCTTGTCCCATTAACCTATTTAGTAGGACCATAATATCATATTAGGCCTCGTGAAATTCACTTCAAGACAATGATTTAGGCATTCAAGAGGGTTTTCTTCCCTATTTGAGCCTTGACCCCATTATCAATCCATGCAAGTATGAATCTATCCATGATCATTCCTGAGAGGAAAATTATTGAGTGATGATAACCATATTATTGCAAGTAGGAATATGTAAGCATTGTGAAATTCCCTTCAGAGTGAGAACTACAAAAATTGAGTTGTCATAAATAAGAATTGTTCTTGAATCAGGGTCATAGTGTTGGGAACAAGCTAGAACTAGCTCCGTGCTTTGAACTAAAAAATGAATGACCACTTTCCCAAAATAGAACACTTGAGAAAATATTCTCTTCCAAAGGTTCTTGAGGTTCATTCAACATCCTTTATTTGATTTTTTCCATATCTATGTGAGAGACATCACTATCTCTTACATTGGGGTATTCAGTGGATAATATGGAAATTGGCTCAAATCCTGTGTACTTGATATTCATGGTGACTAGAGATGGTGACACCGAGAGTGAGATGGGGGGAGTGTGAAAATTTTGAACACAATCTAAGAAATTAGTAAGTTTAGTAAGTCACAATTAGATGTCTAGTTTTAGCAAATTTCATTAATTTAACTTTTTACCTGTTTTGAATTTGAGAGAGAGGATAGTGTTGTTGAAAACCACTAGTTTATATGAATTGTTATTATTGGAAGGTAATCTTGGATAGTTTAATCTTCCCATTAAGCTTCTGAGGGATGCCCTCATGTGACATAAAGACAAAAAAAAAAGACCTTTTTAAGCCCACCAGAATACTATTTCTTTCATAGATCTTCGTAGCTTCAAGAATCAAGCTAGGTAAATTTTTCTACACATGTAACACACTTGAAAATCATGTTAGCACATTCCTCTCGACCAGAATGAGGGTGAAAAAATTAAAATGTTAGATGGTGGAAAGGTTTACATTGACTAGGAAAGGGAATTTCAAGTATGGATTTGGTTCTCATGATCAAAAATTTTAAATTTTGCATGGTAGGAATTTAGCATGACAAAACTACCTAACTAATTTACTTGAGAAAAATAATTTATATTTTCTCGAGCCTATCAATAACAATTCTTTAAAATTAAAGTCTTGTAAAGAAAAGGAAAACAATTCCAATAAGAAGAAACGAAAAGCCTTCATAGATAGAATAACTCCATCAATATGGGTTATAGATTCCATTTCCTTGCACAACATGGGTTCCTCTCACATTAAGTTTTATGATGTGGAATATTGAAGCATGTCCCAAATCACCTTGGGTGATGATACATCCATTGTAATAGCTGGTATTGGATCAATGGAAGTCAATGGGGGAACCTTCAATGATGTCGTTAGTGTTCCCCAAATTTTCACCAATCTATTATCAATTTACCAAATCACCCATATTGGCCGAGGGATGCATTTTGAATTCAAACCTAACTCATTGATCGTTAGAGAGTTACACTATGAGTCTATGTTGGCATAAGTAAAGGTAGGCCACCAGGTCCATCTGTATAATATTTCCCACTTTTCTCTTGACTCTTCTCTCACTATCTTACTAACTAATGCTTATGATGTTAGCAAGCTATGACATGAACAGTTTGACCATTTAAACAATCATTACCTTAAGAAATTGAGATAACATGAGATGGTCAATGGATTACCCCATGCTAGATTTTCTAATGGTATTTATGAGGGTTGTGCCCTTGGAAATCACCTCGAAAAGAAATTTTGCAAAGCAAAATCCTGTAGAGATTCTCATACCTTAGATCTTTTCCATAGTGAAGTTTTTGGTCCTCTTCCGTCTCCTTCATTCAATAGATCTCAATACCTAATTACCTTCGTTAAAAAACTTTCATGTTATTTGTGAGTTTACTTTCTTAAATAGAAATATGAAGTTTTTGATCACTTTATGAACTTTAAGGATCCCACTGAGAAAAAAGTTGGAAGTTCTATCAAGGTTCTTAGAACTGATAATGGAGGTGAGTACGTGAGAAATATATTTGACAAATTTTACACCCATGAAGTCATTTATTTTCAACGTACAATTGCTTATAGTCTAAAAAATGGAGTTGACAAAAGGAAGAACAAAACCCTTAAGGATATGGGAAATTGCATGATCCAATCCAAAATCCATCCTCTGTAGTACTAGGCTGAAGCCGTGAAATATGATTTCTACATTCAGAACCGCATTCCACACAAAGTAGTAAAAGGGATGCCACCCTTTAAGGCTTGGTATGGATACAAACCTAATTTTGAGAAATTTCTTTTTTTCAGTTCAAATTCCATGGCTTTAATACCTAAGAAGAAATGCAAGTCCTTAAAACCACAATACAAACTTGTATCTTTTTAGGTATCATGAAGGTGTGAAGGGTTATAGAATTTTGAGCCCCACCAACCATGAGGTCTATATCAAGAGAAGTGTGAAATTCCAATAGACATCTCCTACTTCCAGTTCTCTACATATAGAGGCCACTTTTCCCCTCTATGAACATGATTAAGATTCTTTTGATGATGTTTTTGAGCCTCTCACTCCTCCATATACCTATTCTGATAGTAGTGATGATGAGGAATTTTTCACATCTCAATCGAATGATGATTCAACATATTATGAGATTGAATCTCCTCCTGACCCCCACTGCGATATGGAGACCTTATAGATTGCTATTGATTAGACAAGGGATCCTTTGGATGAAAAATGAACTTGATTAGAGTTTGCTAGGACCCATGCATTTTTCACCTTCGATTCCTGAGTGGGATTATGCAATGGAATATGAATATTCCTCTCTCATTAATAATCATACTTGGGATGTCACCACTTTTCATAAGGGAAGAATTTTTTTGTGTAGGTGGATATATCGAATCAAGTACAGTGTTGATGTGAACATCAACAAGTATAAGGTGTGAATCATAGCTAATGGTTTATCCTAGGTTCAAGGGCTGCTTATTTTGAAACCTTTTCTCCCATTAAAAATATGAATTTTATTCAAGTAACCTTAGCCACAACTACTACTAACAGATGTAATGTCCACCAAATAGACATTAAGAGTGCATTCTTTTATGGTGATATAGAGGAATAAATCTATATGGAACAACCTCTAAATTATGTCTATTATTCCTCCCTTGTTTGTAAACTGGGGATTTCACTCTACATTCTCAAACAAGCCCATCAGGCTTGGTATGACAATATGGACTACTTTCTTCTCACTTTTGGGTTCACTAGGTGTCACTTTGACATAAATGTTTACATTTTATAGAAAAAAAAGTCCATATTTATCTTATTTTTTTATGTTGATGACTTGTTAATTACAGGAAATTCTTCCTCAATCATTGATTATGTTAAGAATTCCTTAGAAAACAAGTTCTCCATGACCAACTTGCGTTTTATCCACTACTTCGGATTCAGATCAATTAGTTTGACTCATGGATCATCATTACTCAACCCAAGTATGCCCTGGAATTTCTTGCTTGGTTTAACATGACTGATTTAATCCATCTCCCACTCCCTTCCTTTCTAGATTCAAGTTATTAGATGATTACTCTAATCCCTTAGTTGATGATACCTTTTATCATCAATTTGTTGGTATCTTAACCAACCTAGCCCATACTAGACCATATTTATCATTTATTACTGGCATTATGTCTTGATTTATGTAGAAACCACATGAACCACATTAGAAAGTAGCGAAAAAAGATTGATTTATTTGGATACACATATTCTAATTGGGATGGTGATCTAGACCATTGGAAATATACCTCCATATATAAATTTTATTTTGGTTCATGTCCTATTAGTTGGTCAAGAAAGAAGTAGAACATGATTGTTATATCTTCTACAGAGGTAGAATACAAGGGAGTAATCAACACTTCCATAGAAGCTATTTGGTTATATGGGATTCTGATAGAGTTTGGTATTTAGTATAGAAAACATACCATCATGCATTGTGATAACCTTAACATGATATCCATCTTCAAATATTTGGTTTAACAGTAATGGATGAAGCACATTGAGATCCACATGCACTTCATCGGGGACTTGATTCTTAGAGACATAATTTTTGCATTACTGCCAAAATTTAGAATTAGATTATAGACATTTTCACCAAGCCATTCATTGAAGCCAAGTTTATTCACTTGCGCTCTCTACTTAGGGTTATTTCTACTATTGTAACACATCTACTTCAGGATTTCAGGTCATCTTTTCCTCTTCTTCTTCAAGAAATATTGTAGTTTGTACATGTGTACACCATCAAGCCTTGTTGTCAGGACATATATGACACATATTTCTTAGTTTTTATAGGGGATTCTTCTATCTCTTGTAAGTGGATTTTTTCCCTTTGGGTTTTCTTCCATTACTTGAGATCCTTATTGTACATGGGTACCCTCATTAGGCCTTGCTTCTAAGACCCATTTCTCTTTTTTATTTCTATGCCTCATCCCAAGCTTTGCTAAATGGGGGGGTGGTTGTGTGAGGGGGTACTATTTACCTTTTATTTATTTATTATATTAATTCCCTCACCCATGGTGAGTCATCTTACTTAGGTGAGCCATAGGTCATTTAGGGAGCTATATGATATATGAAAAATTCTATCATAGAATTTTTCATGTGTTAGTGTGTCATATGTCATATGGGAGGTACATTCCATTCATGGATTGTAACTTCCCTCTCCTTTTTTGTGTATGAAAAGTATAGGCATGATATTTACACAAAACTCCTTCATATGTACTTTCATTTTTGATCGATGAGTATGAGTAGACCATTTTTCTTATGCACAAGTTCCTTGGGATATTTTTCTTGTTAATTACTTGGAGTATTACATCTTTTCATTTAGATTGCAAATTTGTCAATGTGCACGTATTATGGATGATCTTCATGCCCTATTTCATTTTAAGGAATTCTTAAGGCACAACATCTCATTTTTTAGTGTAACCACCTTCATCATGGGCATTTTTTTTCAACATAGGTATTTTCATGCATGCTTTGCATTTTATAAAAGGGTATTGTATGTTCACTTAAATGTGGGTATCAATTTTATAATTCGTCACTTGAAGTAGAAACAAATGGGAAATCATGTTGTAGATAGGTAAATTTTAATGAAGTACATTAGTGGACTCCGTAGCCACTTGAAAATACTATTCCTCTTGGTCAAGCCAGTGAATGTAGATGAGGCTTGTTTTGAAGCCCACTATCTAGAGATGGAAAAGAAGAAGAGTTCATTTGCCTCTCAACATGATTCATACAAATAAGGTGACACAAAGCAATAGGAGAAAGGAAAAGGGAAAGGTAAGAAGAATGCAAATTTCATTTCTAAGAAGGATATTAAAGTTCATTGTGGTCCTTGTGATGTTGAAACTCATTCTGAGGAAAAATGTTGGAAGCTCTATCTGGGATTACATTCCTTCAAGAAAAATAAGAATAAAAATAAGGCCATGGCTTCCCTCCAAGGGGGGGTGATATATTTTTTAGGAAAGAGGTGGATGAAACAATGTGTTTTACCTTTTTCCATAGAGAGGTATGTTTGGGTAGTAATAATAATTTTCTTGAAAGTGAACTTACTAATATTTTTCCTATAAAAATCCAAGTGAAGAAAACCCAATTGAAAGTTCTTTCTGATACTTATTCTCAAGATAATTTGATAAGTAAGGAGTTAGTTGATAAGCTGAAATTATATACTTATAATAATCCAAATCCATACCCATGAGGTTGGGGGAAGAAAGGCGTAGACATCAAGGTTACAAAACAATGCAAAATTATGTTTGGTATTAATAAAAAGTTCATTTATGAAAGTAATTTATATATTGTTCCTCTTGATGTGTGTGGCATAGTGTTTGACATCATGTACTTATATATCAGGGATGCTATCGTCATGAGAAGAGCCAACCAATGTTTTTTGGTGAAGGATGTTAATAACTACCTCATTTTAGCCTTTACAAGAGACTCAAAGATATATTTGGTAAGTTCCTTTGAAGCTAAGAAGCTTACTAATGCTAGTGGGAAATGTGCATTACATATCTTGAGAGATATACAAGAAGAGAAATTTGTTGTATATAAAACCACTTGTAGCATGTTTACTAACAAAGAGAAAAAGTAGATGAAAGAGTTTGTTAAACAATTCATTCAGGGAAGTTTTTAAAGAGCCTATGGGGTTAAATCTGGTCAGGATAATTGAGCATGAGATACAATTTCTACCCGATAGTCCTCTTCCAAAATTGGGATTTTACATGTAGTATTTGAAGGATGCCAATGAGGTAAAACCGAACTTACATTCTTTGATTAAGTAAGGTATAATCCGTCCTAGCACTTTTCCATGTGGTTCTCCTATTGTTTTAGTACATAAGAAAGATGTTTTATGGATGATGTGTGTTGATTATAGGGCACTAAATAAAATAATCATAAAAATAGGTAGCTTATTCTTTGAATTGATGATTTGTTGGATTGGTTAAAACATCTTAAATATTTTAGTAATCTTGATTTGAAATGTGGGTATCACCAAGTTTGGATTATAGAACAAGACATCTGGAAAATAATATTCAAGACTAGGAAATGGTTGTATGAATGGTTGGTCTTACCATTCAGGATATGTAGTACATCAGCTACCTTCATGAGGTTGATGAATGAGGTAATGAGACCCTTTATTGATTCCTTTTTCATTGTGTACTTGGAAGGCATTTGGTATTTTGGAAAAACTTTTGAGTAGCATATTAACCATTTGCATCAAGTTTTGCAAGTTCTAAAAGAGAATTGGTTAGTGTTAAATGAGAAGAAGTGTGAGTTTTCTCAACAATCACTTGTATTTTTGGGGAATGTGATTAGAGATGGATGGGCTGAGGATTGATTTGACTAATATAGAGGCCATTCTGAATTGGCCTACATCATCTAATTTGACTGAGACCAAGAGCTTTAGTGGTGTATTTCATTATTTGAGGAAATTCATCAAGAACTTCTCTTCCATAGCAACACCACTACATTATGTGACAACATATGGAAAGGTTTTTTATTGGGGTAAGAAACAACAAGGATTATTTTGAGTCCTTTAAATACAAGATTAGTCATTCTCTAGTTTTGGAAGTACCTAACTTGCAAATTCCTTTCAAAGTAGAAAATGATGATAGTGAATATGTTATAGGAGGTAGGACTGTATGAACTATAATTTTGAAATTTTTTCAAGGAGAAACTTTGAATAATTTTACATATGATAAGGAATTGTATGTTCTTATGCAAGTGGTCAAGAAATGGAAACATTACTGGATGGGTAAGGAAACTATCATACACACGAATCACCAACCTATTCAATATTTACAAGCTCAAAATAAAATTCAACAAGTTATACATTATAAGTGGGCGGGTTTATTGCAATGGTTTCATTTGATCATGAAATATAATAAAGGTGACACTAACTAGTTAGTTGATATGTTGTCTATACCTCCTTTACTTTCAGCTACATGCAATTCTACTCTTCTTGAACCTTTTTTTGGTGAAGCATATAAGGAAGGTTATGAGAAGGATATATATTTTGGAGAAATATTTCATAAGAAACCTCTAAGTGAGGGATTTTCACTTAGGGAAGAATATTACTTCCAAGACAGGTTGCTCTACAAGAGTGATAAACTTTGTGTTCCTAAGGGTGAAAGATTTTAGTTTATGAGGGAAGCACACACTTCTAAAGTGATTGGTCACTTTGGTGTGATAAATATTGTTGTACATTTACATAGTTATGTTTATTAGCCAAAGATGCAAGAAAAAGTTGCCAAATTTATCAGGGGTTGTGTTTTATGCAATATAAACAAGCCTAGTAATAGAAATTTAGGTGTGTATATTTCATTACCAGTTCCTTCCCGACCATGGGAAAACATCTCCATGGATTTTATGGGAAGTTTTCTTTCTCCCAAGAAACGACCTATGATTATATTTTTGTTGTAGTGGACCGGTTCAATAAAATGTGTATTCTCATTCCTTGCAAGAAGACAATTAAAGCTACTGATGCAAATGAGTTATTTTTTGCTAATATGTGGGTTCATTTTGGTTTTCATAATTCTACTATGTTAGATAGGGAATCATGATTCATAGGAAATTTTTGTTCTAGTTTTTCGGAAAAGATGGATACTAAGCTAGAAAGGTCTACTAATTTTCATCTACAAACAGATGGGAAAATAGAAGTGGTAAACTATACCTTGGTTCAACTCTTGAGAGGGTACAAAAGGAAACTTCCTAGGACTTGGGATGAGAATTTGGTGTATATAAAACATTATTATAACAAGGAAATTCATTCTTCCACTAGTAAGACACCTTTTTTTAAGCATTTTTTTTTATTTTCTTAAGATTTGAGTTGATGTTGTTCTAAGATTACCATGCAAAGAAAACAAGAAAGTGGATTTGGAAGTGCAAAAAGATGATAATTTCATTAAGAAAATTCATTAGATACACCTCCAGGTATAGGATAGGTTGAAAGAGTTACGTGCCAATAATAAAGCAAGGCATGATTAGTACAAAACTGAGGGTTCTTTCTTTATTGGTTACAAGGTATGGTTATACTTGAGTACAAAAAGGATACAAGGTAAAGCTAAGAAACTCAAGCCTCTTTAATATGGCCCATTTGAAATTATGAAACAAGTAGGGAAGAATAAATTTCCCTTGGATTTTCCTCCTTATATGAGAATATATTCATTTGTGAATGTTGAGAATTTACGTCTTTTTGAGCCCTCCATGTTGGATCAGGAAGAAGAAGGATTTTTGTTACCATATATTGAGGAAATTTATCTAGAAAATTAGTTAGAATTGCATGAATATTTTGCATTGTAGTGGAAAGAGAGGAAAACACAACGAGGAGTGCAAGATAGGTGGTTGATTGCATTGAAATGTCAATTTCCTATCAAGACCAGGTGGTATTCTAGAGAAGATGTGGGGAATAAATTTCCTCATCTCATTAGTCCTTGAAGCTTTTAGGGACTTAAAATCCTCAAATTGGGGAGGTATGATCTAAAATGGATATAGAAGTATCAAATTCAATGTATTATCCTATGAAACTTGTAGTGCATACCCTCAACATGTTCATTATTCTATAAATGGTTAAGTCAGGATGAGAGTGATCCATATACCTTCGAATGAAAAAATAATCCATTTCTTGTTCTATTTTGTGTGATGAATATGCAACAGTTACAGAACTTATGTGATGGTTATAGAACCTTTTCTCTTCATAGAGTATCAATTACTCAATTGCTACCTGTAGGCACTAGTAGTTGTGCAACCACCACGATGGTTCTATAACTGCATCCCACAGACAATGACAATTCTACACCCGATGACGTCAAAATCAAGAAAATCAATAATTGTAAATGTTTGGGATTCCCAATTCGATTCATTTCACCTCTCCTTTCATCCTTGGGTAGAAAAAATATAAATTAAATAATTTCAGTCATCTAGGTAGGTGATTTAGAGTGAATTCAAGGGTTAGAAAAAAGAGAAAGGATGAATTGTTTTTGTTTTGTTCATAGACAATTGAGTTCTTTTTTGTTGAGGATTGTAAAAAAATAATGCAAGTAGGAGTTTGAATCCTTCTTGAAGGTTATCTATTGGTAGTGAACTTATATTATATTGGATATTTACATAGTAAAAAGATGCAATTGCTTACCCAGATGGAGCTTTTCCCACATTGGGTTTCTCCATGATAAAATTCTAGACTCCTTATCTTTCATCTTTTAATTGCAGTATTGTATAAATGTTTCTTGCATAACATACTTGTTAAAATATTTTTTGTAAAGGTGTTCATTCATTATCACTAATATAAGATATGATTATTATACACAAGAGGAAATTTATAGATCACTAAGGGTGGACACATGCCCCATATTACCCAGCTGGTTTTATAGTCTGGATTTTCAATAAATACAAATTGATAGATAGAGAACATTTACAATTGCAATTACGGAAATGGGAACAAATATTTATCTTCCTAAGGAAAGAGAATGGTACACTTGGAAGGCTATCATAATGAATATTTCCATAAACAATAGGCTAAGGCCAAAATATAGGTTCGTACTCCCTCCTATGCCAAAGTCTCTCATGATTAGTGAGGGGTTAGAGGATGTGACACAAGTACAACTGGTGTAAACTATAAGTGAGGGTATAAAAGACCAAGGGTCGTATGTATCCACATTGGAGGATGAATTCCTATTCTCTCCGTCCAAGAAGAAAAGGATTGAAACAATACCTTTTGTATTAGTGTGACTACCTATTTATGAAAAAATAGCTATCTAAAGTGGGGGTGTCAACACACGCAAAAGAATATCACTTGCACAGGAGGACAGAAAAACAGAAGACAACTACACACCTTGTGCAAGAAAATCTTCTAGGTGATATGGATAAAATATTGTATAAGAGATGAGAAGACAAGGGGATAAAAAATACTAAGAGCACAATATTCAATGTTGTAAGTCAAGTATTAGGAAAACCTTCTCCTCCTCTATCTCTACAAGAGGTTAGCACTCCATCTAAAAATAGCACAATGGAAATGTTAAGTGTGCAGGAGATGCAAGAACAAGAATTCATCACAAATACTAGTGTGCATCGAGTGAAGGAACCGGTGAGAAAAAACAAACAAAAAGAGGACACATTTGAACAACAATAGATGAAGAAGAAGGTAGCAAAAGAGCATCCGTGTAAATAACAAGTTGTAAAAAAACAAAGACAAGAGGAAGAGAGAGTTTGCAAAGTACATGAAGAAGAGTAACAAAAGATATATATTGTACATGTCAAAGAAAATAAAGTCATGGGCATGAAAAGGAAGAAAGGAGAAAAATTTAAAAAGTAGAGAGTGGAAAAACAAGAGAAGAATTTTAAGCACGAGCTAAAGGAAACCGAAGAAAGTAGAAGAAAATAAGAATAAAGAAGAAAGAAAGAGGAAGAAATGAGAGAAATAGAAGAACAAATAGTTGCCAAGGCTAAGGAATCACATGAAAAATAACAAGCCATGACACTTAGTACAACATCAGAAAAGGAAGAAGAAACAGACAAGGGGGATGCACAAATATTTGGGAAGACAGCAAAATCAATGACACCAACATGGAAATGTAAGCTCATTCTTCCTTCATCCCATGTTTGTATTGTACTACCACAAATTAATCACACAAATGTGTATGATACAACCTCTTAGTCTACATTCAACACACTAAAAGTAGATTTGGAGAAGTTGCCATTAAAAACATAGATCAAAGGAGTACACACATTGTAAGTCAATATCAGATCAGCCACACTACATATGGCCCAATAGAAGGAGAACTTGGAAAATACACTGGGAAATCTGAGGTTGTATGTTAGAAAATATTGTCCCACGTTGGTCACATACACCATAGATGACCAAGTCATGAGAAAATAAATGTAGATAACACTTTTGGTTAACAAGCTAGTGGACAACTGAAACAACAATGAAGTGGAAAAAAATATTAGAGTACAAGTAGTGAACTCCAAGCAAGAAAGAACAGAGGAAATAATGATACTTAAAGAGTATATCACAATGTTGAAGTAGGAAAAAGGTCAGGATAAACAACTAACCTTCAAACTCCTCTATTAGAATACACACTTGTAGGATGTCATGTGGATAATAAGAGTGACATTGAAACAGGGAAAAAATTACATCAGTAGATGTTGTTGGGCCCCTAAAATATTGAATAAGTACAAAAAGGCACATGGGCGCGCAAGACATAATTTGAGGGGTGGGAGCACAAGGAGAAGGCACGCAAGGCAGGGTTCTAGGAGGGTTTTAGAAGAACCTGTGATACATGCTGGAAGAACAAGGTCTTAGGACTTAGCTATATTTGGCATATCAAGTAGGACATGAGAAAATCATAACCCACATGTGCATGATGAATGGATAAGGTTCCAGATTGGTGACAGGTTGGCCTAGGAAGGAAGATTCCCTACGATGGAAGCTTCTAGAATACCATCATGGCAAGGAGTGGAGAAATCAGACCTGGAGGAGCATGCTTTAATGGAGGACCGCATATGGACACTTAGTGATGGATTTGAAGCCTTAGAAAGGTGGGTTAGCAGTTCAAGGGTCCTATAAATACAAGTGCTCATAGAGGAATTAAAAAAAGGAGGTCAATAGAGAGTGGAGCTTTTCAGAAATGTTGGGAGGAGTTGTATTGGGTTGGGTAGATGAAATATAGGATAAGGATGCATCAAGGGGCTTGGGATTGTAAATTTTATTTTTAAGAGCTAAGGTATGTAAATCCAGTTATGATGTATGACTTTGGTCTACCTTACTGCGATGTTCTGTAATGGATCTAACAGATGTAATAAGGTTGCCAACTTATATGAATATGATCATTAATGATTCTGGTCCATACATATATCTTCATAGTTCTATTTCATGTATGTTTATGGAATGAATATGAATCCTTATGCATTTTCCTTTCTATTTTGGTTCAATCCTATAATCTATTAAGTATCTTTCTGTTTAGAATGACTGCATTGATCTAGGAGCCATTCTAAGATCTATGATGATTGCATGTCTCATTTCCTCTCATTCTCCTTAAGTTCCTATCATAGATGATGTTTCCCACTAAACTCACATAAAGGAGAGACTCAACACCCATGCGTGCCTTAGATGAGTGCCCAGTGCCCGCTGGGTGATAGGTCGGCACATATGGGATTCCCTTGTTATTTGGTGGGTGGTAAAATGAATACATATTGGTTCCATTGTTGGGACTCTTTTCAAAGTTGTAGTGGGAAATAACACACATCATGATCTGTGCAATGAGTGATAACAAAAGGTTTAAATTTGGAAGGTACTCAAACATGGTTTAAGAGCTTGGAGGAAACATTTTCTCAGAGATTCATCATTGAACTTGAGTTTGATGCATGTAGATGGGTAGAAGAGAACCTCTACCATGATTTGGATGAATTTTTTTTTAGTTGCTTCCCAGTAGAGATGTATGAATGGCTCTCGACATATGCCTATAGATCAAGCTAGTATTATAAATCACGCATGTGGACCCAAGAAGAGTACCAGAGGCTATAAGATGTAGATCTGACATGGAATTGTGCTATGGATCATTTTTGGAAAGGAGTGAAGGATAGCTACACCTTGGAAAACGCTATTTCCATGTATTCTTGTTTGGAAGTTGTTGAGGTTGAATTTCTACGAGAGCCTAGAGGATCATTTCTATGTGTTATTCCTCTGGCGATGAAGATCTTGATTGTTACCTTAAGTTTATAGGTGTTTCTGATGGTTGGCTATACCATTATACGTGTTGGGTGAGGAAGCTAGGGTGGAGGAAGATGACAGATATTGTGACTAAGAAAGAAAGGGAGGAAAGAAAACTCAAGTATAGTGAAGCATGTGAAAGGGAGATTGCTAGATAATGTGAGGTTACAAGTGTGATGGATATATGGTGGCAGACATTGCAGGAAGGATTTGAGGTTCTCACACAGGATGTGGAACCTGAGCAGTCTATGATACCCCATCTTAGTAAGCATGTAAGAGATACCCCTTTAGCTTCTGATGAGATTTCATCACGCGGAGAGAGAAGAGTCATTGGAGTGCATCTAAACCCACATAGTGACCAAACCCTGAGCACTTGGTTTTCCAGATCAAGGGAGGAGTATTGTCGACCCAATTGGTATTGGTGGAAGTGACAGATCTGTGCCCAGGAGATATAATTTCTTGTTTGGGACTTCTATGGTTACACATACCATTCTAGTGTTTAGGGGATTTTTTGGGAAAATTGACAATACATTAGGCTTGGGTAACATGTCAGGGAGTACTGCGGGACACACATTTGGAAGTGGAAAAATCTCACAAATGGTTGGCACGTAGTTCAACGGGATGTTAGGGACCCTAGGCACGACTGCTTAAGGTCCATTACTAGCTACTGGTGGATCTGGAGGTAGAACTAGTGGATTTGAAGGCATAGGACCTGGTGGATCTGGTGGAGGAGGAAAAACTAGAGGAAGTCAAGGAAATTGGTCAAGAGGACAAGGGCCTCATCCACCTCCTCAAGTATTCTTTGAGATCTCTTTACATTTTCCATATTATAGAGGTATTGAAGATGTTGTGGAGCATGTTCACAAGTGTGAGTTGCTATGATGCGCAAAGGGGATCACAACCCCAGAACGGAAGGCCAGTCAGTTTGCAACAACGTTGCAGGGAATGCACATAGATATGGTATAGGAAGTATGACCGCCATCAGACGGTGGTAGATTACATTGCATTGAAAAATTCCTTCCTAGCAAAATTCCACATCCTTGAGTTTGAACAAAAGAGCATCAATGCCCTTAAGAAGATTCAACAGGGAATGGCGGAGAGTGTGCGGGAGTATGATGCACGTGGTTTAATACTCTCCTGCCAAAGTTGTCATATGAAATCCACCCTTAAAAAACATGCTCAATGGTTTTTTGGAGGGTTGATAACCCCATTTAGAATGACACTATCTCATAAGACTTTCATAGACCCAGGCGAGGCATTGGAAGCTTCCCTGCGTAATAAAATTGTTGAGAGCATTGATACTAGAGTTAGCCCATTCCTGGAAGATCAAATCATTGCTATGGCTAAGAAACTAGAAAATTTATCTACGAACTCATCTCATGAAACTTGTAGTGGAATGTGGTGTACAAATCATGATGTAGAGGGGCATGCCATGGATAGTTTCCCCCAAAAGATAATACATGTCGTAGTAGTAGACTATGAGATTTGTCATGGGGACCATGATGTGAGTAGATGTCCCTTGTTATAATGTGTAATTCGTAAGAATGTATCCTTCTACTTTAATATTTCTACCTTTAAAACCCATGATACTGAGGATTGTCAGCTTATTGACCAGATCCATGAGGCCATTGATCATGGTGTGCACCAGACCAACATTGCTAGTAGTTCTAATGGTGATGACCATCGTTATGAGGAGCGCGCAGATGGGGGTGCACATAGAAGAAGTTCTCATGGAGGATTCCATGGTGGTGGTAACCATGGAGGAGGAAGAAGTGAGTTCCCACGTGGAACTTGTTTTAATTGTGGATCTACAAACCACTACAAGCGCGAGTTTACAGACTTATTGCAATGCTCATGGTGCGGGAAGAAGCACAAGTATGAGAAGTGCCCTAAGTTTTTTGAGCACATGAGTCAACACCACTAGAAAGACAAGGGTGTTGTAATGGTAAGCATCAATAAGGTTGACACCCAGTGGATGTCATGGGTGACATGTGATGAAGGCTTGGAACCTGTTATGGTAACAACAAGAGTAGAGGTCACACACACAAAGGAAATGCCAAGGTAGAAGAACATGGTTTCAAGGGAAGAAGTGGTACATGGGAAGTACCCAGACCCTGCGCATCAGAAGGAGGTATATCAAGAAACCATGGATTTCATTCAGAGTTTACAAGGAGAAATCCAGTGTCTAAAGGAGCAGTCCAGGAGGGAGGAACAAAGAAGGAAGGTTGAGGTGCCAAAGGATGACCTGGATGAGGTCAAGGAAGTATGTAAAATGCTAAAGGCAAGAGAATATTATTCCCTTGCTAGGAGCATGGTTGAGAGAGAAGGTACCATTCGCTGGAGAAGGGTGTGAGAGGTAGGTCCTGCATGCAAACCTTCCCCCTCACAACCTTGACTATAATAAGGAGATCATGTTAAATGCAGTTGTGGATGGATGGCTCCTTAGTAATATCCTCATTGACACAGGCGTGAAGGTCAATATTCTCACCTTGGATGCATGGCATAAGATGAGAAGACCTGCATTACAACCATCTTCGAATGTGTTGTATATGGTGAACAAAAATGAAGGAAATTCCCATCGGTGTCTTAAAGGATGTAGCTATCACCATTCAGGGGGCTAAGTTTACTGGGGACTTCAAAGTCTTGGCACTCACCGAGGTAGAGAATTTCCCAGCATTACTTGGGAACCCATGGTGCTATAAGAACAATGCATATCTTTGGTTTAATAAGGGATACATAAGGATTTGAAAATGAGGAGGAATGGGTCATCATACCCTTGGCCGATGGAAAATCAACACCCTATACTGAACCTTTGGGAGAAGAAGTCCTTGATAGAATATATATGTGCATTCAATCAGGGATCCAGAGATAATTCATCCCACAAAAGGAGTTATCTAGTTTGAGGATGCCCAGTCTGTGAGTGATACCACAAGCATGGCATGTGACAATTGGGCACACTGGACCTATGAGTTGATCAGATGGCATTTGAGAGGATAGGTAACCAAGGTGACAATGGCTCATATAGTCCGATGCCTAGGAGGAAGAAAACTACTAAGTTACTTGGGAGGGGCTAATCCAAAAGATTTCTTATGAGAAATGGAGGCCCATTCAAGAAATGAAAAGGAAAGAAGAGAAATTCTCAATTAAAACCTACTCAGAACTGTTGTGCTGGTGGGTGACACATTAGAGATAACCTCTTGGAATGACACGAGGTGAGAATTGCCTTCTCCATAAGGTTTTGCAGGAGCAACATGCCCACGGCTATAAAATACTACCATGGTAAAGAGACTGCTTCTTTTCATATCCAAGCATGTGAGATAGCCTGGATGGAAGCACAAAAGCATTGCCACCTTCATTATGGGTCCACAAGTTATACTCCACCCTTCAAGGTTGTGCATGTGCATGGTACATCCACTCAAAGACATATCGTCAAACTGGTAATTGGAAAGAATTGTGCAGCTGATCTCATTCAAACATTTGAGTATCAGAGTACAAAATCCTTGGTGGATAAGGCATTGTAGGTTGTCAAGCACCTTACCATTGGGGATAGTGCTATGGTGGAAGATAGAATACAATAATTGCTAGGTGAACCTAGGCTGGAGGTGCACTTTGAGGAATAAGAAACATAAGAGATACAATTTGAGTGCGTGTGTATAGAGAAAGAAAAGGGGAAGATGGTGTATGTTATTTATGGAGAAGAGGAAGAGAACTTGGATGTTAACCACTCTGTAGGGACGTGCATGAAGTCATAGATAGTGCTGATGAATGGGCGTGCACCTACCATGAACCTTTAAAGATGAAAAAGGTTAACATCAGCTCAGGAGAAGAACCCAAGGAGGTAATCATTAGAGACTATTGGTGGGAGAAAGAAGTCTCTAAGATCATTGATCTTTTACGTGAGTTTGAGGATTTATTCCCACGTGGGTATCATGAACTCAAAGGCCATTCACCATTCCCTAGGGGAAATGAGAATTAAGTTGAAGGAGGGTATGCACCCAGTCCAGAAGAGACCATACCGAATGAATCCTAACCTACACGTGAAGGTCAAGGAAGAAATAGATAAGATGATAGTGTCAGGAATCATTGAAGTTGTTGAAGAGTCAGAGTGGATAAGTCCAATGGTAATTAGCATCAAAAAGGATGGAAGGATAAGGATCTGTGTTGATTACAGGGACTTGAATGACAGTGTGTATCATTGATCCTTTCCCAACCCCATTTACTGAAGAAATATTAGAGGGAGTGGCAGGACGCGAGGTCTACTCTTTCACAGATGGATTCTCAGGCTATCACCAGGTAAGGATCACAAAAGAGGACTAGAGGAAGATGACTTTTTCCAACTGAGTGGGGAATTTTCCTATATAGTCATGCCTTTTGGGTTGAAGAATGCACCTTCTGTGTTCTCGCACATTGTGGTACAAGCTTTCTAGGACTTCATCCATAAATTTCTTCAAGTCTACCTAGATGATTGGATAGTATATGGGCTAGTGAGGGACCATTGTGACAACTTAAGGCTGATGTTTGAAAGATGTTGGCAGTTGAGGATATCCCTCAACATTAAGAAATGTGTCTTTACTACCCGTTTGGAACATTATTGGGACACATCATATGTAAGGAGGGCCTACTAGTAGATCCCTACAAAAGTTTGCAGTCATTGTGGGATTGAGGGAGCCTACTAGTCAAAGCGCAGTGCATGGATTCCTTGGACATACGGGGTACTATAGGAAGTTCATCAAGGGATATGCCAAGATCACTGCACCTTTAGAAGAGTTTCTTAGACATAAAAGTACCTTTCATTGGGGAGAGGCGCAACAGAAGGCATTTGAACACTTTAAAGGATAGGCTTGTCACCATGCCCATACTATGATTCCCCTCTTGGGATAAGCCCTTCCATGTTCATGTTGATGCCTTCAGGAACCACCATTGGAGTAGTACTTGCACAGCCTGGTGAAGGGATTGTTGATCATCCTTTGTGCTTTGCAAGTAGGAAGTTAATGCCAGCAGAGTAGAATTATACTACAACTGAGTGTGAGGCATTATCAATGATCTACGCATGCTTCACAAGTTCAGACATAGTATTTGCTAGTGAACCCCTTTTATATTTTACATTGACCATATGGCATTGAAATATTTAGTGAACAAGCCCATTCTACAAGGGTGCATATGTTGGTGGGTACTATTGTTCCAAGAATTTCGAGTTCACGGTGGTTGTCAAACCAGGAAAAAGTAATTTAGGACCTGATCATTTGTCTAGAATCGATTCAGGGGAGGATGTGCAAAGCATTAAGGATACCATGTCAGATGCACAACTATTTAGGTTGTGACGCGTGCCCTCAGACTTAGAAGATATTGCAGTATTTCTCAAGACAGGTGTAGTGCCGGAAGGGATGAAGGCATTGGATAAAAAGTGGTTAGCTATATGCTCCGCGCCCTACATGTTGATTAGTGGGGATTTATACAAATTAGGACGTGATGAGATTTATGCATGGGTGTGTGCTAGAACATGAGCACCTAGCCATAATAGAAGAGGCACACAGAGGTAGTGCAGGTGGACACTATGCAGGTGATGCCACTGCACACAAGATATTAATGGTTGGATTATGGTGGGAGACCCTATATCAAGACTGCAAGGAATATTGCAAGGCATGTGACCATTGTCAGCACATGGGAAAACCAGGGTGAAGAGATGAAATTCCTTTGCATGCCCTATTCCCAGCACTGAGCCATTCGAAAAGTGGGCTATAGACTTCGTAGGCCCTATTGCACCAGCCTGCACGTAGGACTAGATCATGGTATATAATCACTTGCACAGATTACTTGACAAGGTGGGTAGAAGCAACACCTACTAAGGATTGTACAGCAGCTACTGCAACAAGGTTCCTATGGGAAAACATTATTACAAGGTATGGATGCCCTTTGAGTTTGACTAGTGATAGGGGTACACATTTCTTGAATGAGATAGTAAGGATTCTGTTAGCATAATTCATGGTGGCTCATCACAAGACTACCCCTTACCATCCACAAGCAAATGGAACCGGAGGCATTTAACAAAATACTTAGTCACACGTTGACTAAGATCTGTGATGTTGGTAGACATGATTGGGATGACAAAGTATCATCCATTCTTTGGGCATATAGGACAACCTACAAGAGGTTAAATAAGGCCACACCATTTCAATTAGTGTTTGGCATGGAGGCTATCCTACCAGTTGAATTCATGTTACCTTCTCTGCGTATAGCACGCAGGAGGATTGGTAGATGAAGAAGTGCTGGAAGAAAGAATTGACAATTTAATGCAATTGGATGAAAGACAATCACTCACCAGGTGGAGCCAGAAAACTGAAAAAAGCAAAACAAAAGGCATGACATGATCATCACATTAAGAACAAGAAGTTTGAGGTTGGGCAGATGGTCTTACTATATGATTCAAAGTTTTTGTGCCATCCTGGGAAGTTGAAGGTGCATTAGTTGGTCCCTACATCATCTTGTACATTCTTGACTCAGGTGCATGCCAGTTACAAGCGCTGGATGGAACGAGATTTCTAGGACACTTCAATGGGAGTAGGCTGAAGCCCTACTATAAATAAGTCTTCTTGGTGTTTGTAATAAGGTAGTATTGCCAGTTAGTTTAGGATTTCCCTTAATGCATTTTCTTTTCTTGTGTTTCCCTTTCTCGTTGTAGTTTTTGTGTTGTTCTTGGGGCACCGTAACCTCATTACTTTTTCAAAGGTTGTGAATGCACAGAGGACCATGCATCATTTTAGTGTGGGGTAGAATAATGTGGAGGAAAGTGTAAAGTGTGAAGAACCAGGAAGGATTGCATTGGAAATCCTGGTTGGATGGCCCTGGGAAAGGAAGTGCATGGAAGGAAAGGTGAAAAAGGATGGTTGGTGTCAGGGTAAGGCTACATTGTGGATCCACATACAAGAGAGGAAGAAGTGCAAAAGCAACACATGAGGTAGGTGAGAGAAAAAATCATGACGGAAGTACCTTCGGCGCTGGTGATGAGTGCGCAAGAGTCTCCTATCAAGATGGATTGGTTGTGTGCCAGAAGGTTGGGGGATTGTTCGTACGCAAGGTTGGGCGTGTGAGTTAAAGTGCTAAAGTTGGGTTTTGTTGAACAAGCAACATTAAGTGTTGAAGTATGGTGGTAGGTGAGGTAGCATTTAATGTTAAAAAGTGGGAAAAACTATAAATAGAAGGTCGAGCACTTCATTATGGACATTGCGAATATGAAGAAGGAAGAGATTTTGTGAACTAGGGTTTCAAGAGTTGATCCATGTGAAGAAAAATTGGAAAAATTTAACCATGAGTGACTAGTTTGGATCTGTAAACCAGGAGGGAAATAGTTCACGGGCATAGAGAGAGTTGTGGAGAAGCACATCTTGTGAAAGGGATATTCCAGTGAGGGTTTGGCAGCTAGGGCATGGGTTGAAAAGGAGTTTCTTCACAAGTTTGAGATCTAAGCTTGGAAAGGGTAGAGAAGTAGAGAAAGAGAAGTTAAAGTGCAAAGATAACCTACACAATGACACCCAAGAAAACACATATAACACCTAAAAAGGGAAAAGGCAAGGGCAAGGGAAAACAACAAGAAACCACTGACAAGTACCAATGAAGAATGGTATACAGAAATGCAGTACCCAGATGGGGTTTTGCTTGGAAAGGAGTGGGAGTCCCATTTAAGAAACATGACAGTAAGTGATTATAACCATCACACAAACACGACTAAAAAATAAATGGCGCTGGAGTTAGTTGACAAACAAGAGGACACCAAAAGGGTTACCCATTTATAGTGACAAAGTAAAAGTGAAGTTGGAGAAGGTAGGATTGTTGCAACTCTATGAGTTTCCCTACTTTGGGAAGCCTGAGTGCCTCTATCAGTGGCTGATGTCACGCATACATGAAGACCACTTTCACTTTGTGGGGAACAAGATGTGCATAACTCCTCAGCTGATTTCAAAATTCACAGGTCTCATCTGTGAAGGAGAAGATATAAAGGATGACCTATGTGAGAAAGAATCCATCAAAGAAATCATCACCACATATGCATACAAGAAGGGGTCAAGGTACTTTGATATTGTGGATATCCAAGACCCGGTGATGAGAATGGTTGCGTGCCTGGTAACCAAACTTAATGACCAAGAGAGGTGGATGCAAGTGAACAAGTCATGGCTCAATGTTTGCAGAAGGATATCAGAGGGTGCCATCTACAACTTGTCTGCGTACATCACGGATGAGATCATCAGAAGCGCATGCAGGAAGGTGACAAGATACTTTTTCGGCAATGTCCTCTTAACTATTGTGTTTTCAGATATTGGAGTGCCAGATGTGGCAGATAAGTTCATTTGGGAGTACCAGAGGAAGACCCCTCACCCACAAAGAGATTTGAAAAATATACTTGTGATAGCATGACGGCCATTCACAAGGTGCATCTTGAGAAATGGTATACGCACTTGAGGAATGCATTCGGGGTAGAGTGGAGGATCCCTGAACAACTACCAAAGCTCACAGAGGGAGAAGTTGAATTCATAGTATACCAACACTTCTGCATTGGCAGATTTAGGTTGGTTGATGAAAGCATGAGCCCATGGTGTAAACTTCCATTTTCCTTCACCGCTCAGTACTTCTAGGTGGGGTAAACAGATTCAAGGAATCCAAGAAGCTGAATTTTGACCTTGGAAATATGGATCGGGACCACAGGGAGATGCACAGGATGTTGGTCTACCCCAACAAGCGTGTGTACGTGGAAAAGTACGTATCGCATGAAGTTCAGATGATGAAACCTCTAACTCTACCTATTGCAGGGAGGTCCAGTGGTGCACGTGTATACCTTCACATAAGGCCCAAGTTTGAGAAGGGTGCTTATCTTGAAAATGAGATATCTATACCTGAAGACCTAATAGGTAGAAAGAAGAACGTGCACCCAAGAAAAAGGAGATGGAAGAGATAAAGAAAAAGGCACCAAGTGTCCAAGATACACAAATGGTGGGCACCCCAAGAACAAGCACTAGAACAAGTACTTACACGCATAGGAAGATATCCCCAGTCAGAGAGGAGGTGCTAGAACAAGAAAATCCTATCGCAGAGGAGAAATCACCAGAGGAGGAAGAAGAGAAAGTAGAATCTCCTATACTGGAATCCCCAGTTAGGAAGAAATAGAAGGTGATAAAGGAGGCTAACTCAGAGGACACAGAGAGCTTGGAGAACTACAGGGGTGAGAGGGATGATGATGAAGAAGATGAACCTGAAGGGGACCAAGAACCACTTGTTTTTAGTGTGCACGATTCAGAAGAAGAAGGTGAAGAGGAGAAGAATGACTATCACTTTGTGTGAAGGAAGGGAAGCCAGGAGGAGGAGGGTGCCCAGGAAATGGGAGGAAGTGAAGAGGTTAGCATGAAGAATCAGAGGACTCCAAGCCTCACTAAGGATGAAGTAAATGAGGTGGCAGAAAGAGAAGCAATGAAAATCATTGAAGCCTTGGTAGAACAAGAGTTGGAGTGCAATGCTGATATAGTGATGAATGAAGATAGGGAAGAAAGCGTAGGGAAAGATCATGGCAGTGCGGGAGGCCCAGTCTAATGGTAATTGTTCCTAAGGGCATGTGCACATAGGAGGGAAGCACTTGGAGATCCAGAGACCAAGAATGAGCTACATTGATGATCCAAACAAGGTGTTGTGCACATGCGCTTCCAAAGCACAGTACCAACAGATCAACTCTTGGCAATGAAGTCATTTGATGAAGAAGGTGCATACCCTCAGATGAGGAAAATGCTTTCTTGGGAAATTGAGTCCCACATTGATGAGCCAGAGTTTGAGGTAAGCCAAGGGGAAATAATGAAGATGCCTGAGTCAAAAGGAGACAACCCCTTGGTGAGCGCTCAACAAATTTTGGATGAGCAAGTCTGTAATGCATTGAATAAGGTCTCAGTTGAACTGGAAGCCAGGTTATTTGGGAGGAATGATAGGGTAAAATTTCTAGAGGAAGAGCTAGAAAAGAGGGAAGAAGAGCTAGAGAAAGGACCAAGGACTTAAAATAGGAGGAACTAATTAGTGCATAGCTAAATCGTGAACTAAGGGAAGAAAAAATAAGGGTGCGTGAGGTATACAAGAAGGTAGAATCCATCACAAATGTCATTGTTTTGAAGCATCCAGACCTAGCACCACCCATGTAAAAAGTATGGATCTTCCCTTGAGTTCCTTGAAGAATTAACACACATCCTCACCATGGAGAGGAAACCTCTGGCCTTAGAATCCTCATGGAAGAAGTAGCAAGCACCTGGAGAAGGAGGAAAAATTGAAGGTTGTAGCAATCATTTTTGAGTACAACAAGGTTCTTACTGATGTGAAAATTTCTACCCATACTGTTGAGGCCACATATGAAAATTGTATAGATAGAGATAGAGTGGTGAGTATTTTGGTCACCACTCACGAGGTAGAGCTCAAGGAATTCCAAGAGAAGAACAAAGGAAACAGAGCGAAGTGGGAGAGGATCCTAGCTGAGGTTGAGAAGAAGTCAGAAGCTATTGAAACCTTACGAGGTTCAATTAAAAACTAGCTGAAGGAGTTGTACCCACAGATTACAAGAAGGATGGATGTGCTTGAGGATGTGGGAAAGGAATTGGAAGGAATTTGGTTGAAACAATGAACACTCGAGGAGATGGACTGGGTTTTGAGGAGGTAAGCACCCTAGTTGGTGACCTCTGCCAGAGAGCACAAAATGAAGTCGATGCCTGGAACAAGTTGGAGGATGACTTGCAAAGATATTTTCCTATCTTGTTGTAGTAATAACAACACTTCCCCATTCTTTCATTTTTCCCAATTCTTCATTCCCTTATTCTTTTTCCAAGACGTTAAGTCTATTGTAATTCTTTCTTTGAAGAAGTGTTCCCGAGGGTGGAGAATAGGTAAAGTGTGGGGTGATGTTGGGCCCCTAAATATTGACTAAGTACAAAAAGGTGCATGAGCACACAAGGCCTAAGTTAAGGGGTGGGCATGCAAGGAGAAGGCACACAAGGCAGGGTTCTATGAGGGTTTTAGAAGGACCCGTGATACGCACTGGACAGAACAAGGTCTTGGGACTTAGCCGTATTTGGCGTATCGGGTAGGACACAAGAAAAGTGTGACCCACCTACGCATGATGAATGGATAAGGTGCCATCCTGTGCAACAGGTTGGCCTAGGAAGGAATATGCCCTATGATGGAAGCTTCTAGAAGACCATCATGGCAAGGAGTGGAGAGCTCAGGCCTGGAAGAGCATGCTCCCATGGAGGACCACATCTGGACACTTGGCAACAGATTTGAAGCCTTAGAAAGGTGGGTTGGTAGTTCAAGGGGCCTATAAATACAAAGCTCATAGAAGAATTAAATGAGAGAGATCAATAGAGAGCGGAGCTCTACAGAAATGTTGTGAGGAGTTATATTGGGTTGGGTAGATAAAATATAGGAGAAGGATGCATCAAGGGGCTTGGGATTGTAAATTTTATTTTTGAGAGCTAAGGGATGTAAATCTAGTTATGATGTATGACTTTGGTCTACCATACTGTGATGTTCTGTAATGGATCTAATGGATGTAATGAGGTTACCAACTTATTTGAATATGATCATTAATGATTCTGGTCCATACATATATCTTCATAGTTCTGTTTCATGTATGTTTATGGAATGAATATGAATCCTTATGCATTTTCCTTTCTATTTTGGTTCAGTCCTATAATCTGTTAAGTATCTTTCTGTTTAGAATGACTGCATTGATCTAGAATCCGTTCTGAGCTCTATGATGATTGCATGTCTCATTTCTACTCACTCTCCTTAAGTTCCTATCATAGATGATGTTTCCCACTAAACTCACATAAAGGAGAGACTCGGTGCCCACACATGCCTCAGGTGAGTGCCTAGCGCCCGCTGGTGATAGGTCAGTGTGCATGGGATTCCCTTGTTCTTTGGTGGGTGTAAATATCAACTTTATGAATTTATGCAGGTACTAGCATAATTGTAAGTGTACCATGGGAGAACAAATGAATCATTTTCATATTGGAATATATACAAGGAACACCTAGAGGTAATTATCCCAACTTCAAAAGAAATGAAGAATACACCAAGGTTCATTTTTTTGCATATACTTCTTCAAAGATCCAAAAACATAATCATAATGCAACCCCCATAATTCACCCCTCACAGTCAACCCAAGATGATGGAGCAATAGAAACAACTAGAGCAATAGCAATACACAGGGAGCACCACAATTTTGTAAAAGGTAGTAAATTTTTTTTTGTATCTGTAAGCATGCCCACATAGTATAAAATATTGTAGAGAAAATCTATGAGGGATTTCCCATAGATTAAAAACCTGAAAGAGTGGTCTAATGGGAATTCTACTTAATTGAAACCCTAAAAAGGTGGTTAAGTAGTGCGCAGAGGATGAAAACTTTTAAACAACATCCTTTGTGTCAATTGCGAATAGAGTAACTTACAATACAACATAATCACCATTTAGCACCCAAAAAAATTAGACACAAATTCAAGTCCCCAATAGTTTGAAGAAACTTTAGTCTTGGGATGAGACAACTATTAATTCTAAGAAAGTGTTGAATAGTAAAATGTAATAGCAATATGACATGGATATAGTTCATTATTTTTCAATCCTTTTATATGTATATAGTCAGTATAAGACAAAAACTAGAATGTATATCTTCTTTGTGAATCAGTAAAGAATATGAAAATCCTTTGAATATAAAAGAAGGAGATGCAAGGAATGGTAGTTCAATAGTCATCGTATTTTGTACAAGACTATGTAATTCTATTTGCAAGTGAAATTTATCTTAGATCCTAATAGAAAGTACTTCATTATAGTTACTTTTTCATCAATGTTATTACATATCTCTATTTAATTCTAATTGCCTTATGGGAATCCTATGATATGAAACTTTTTCCTTAAATCTTGTTTATCATCTATTGCACAATTGAAAACTTAGTTATATTTCCATCCTATGTCTTAATCTAGACTATAACTTGTTGCATGTTCTGATGGAAAAATCTAGTAACCGCTACTAATAAACAATGACACCAAAAGAAATGTTTTGGTTCTAGATACAAGGATGTCATTACCACCTTTTTCCCACTTGGAACTTGATGTAGATCAAAAATATCTTCATTTGGTTGATCTAGGTGATTGGATCATTCTGATTGAACTTGCACATTTTCACTTTTGGAATAATGTTACACCATTGGATAGAAGATCCACCAAGTTGTGTAGAGGATCCTCCTTGGTTGGTGTGGTTTGGATATGGTTACACATTGCTTGATGAAGCCGTGTGACTTGAAAGGGAATAAATGTCAATCTTCATGCTCGAAAGAGTGTTCATCATCTCCTTCTACATTGATTCAATCTCCATCTTTATTTCACCCTTCACTATGTTTAAACCATTATCCAATTTCTTTTCTCATATCCTCCTTTATTAAGCTCAATTGATTACTAAAAAAGTTTTGTACAATGTTGAGGTCATCCCTACTCACCATATTTTTCACCTTTTCCTGAATTTGGTTGACTATTTTTGATACCTCAAAAGACGAGGATTCAAAATCCACATCTTATTTATATGGTTTCATTATTGGGGTGGCTTGACCCTTCCCTTGGCCTCTAATTGACCTCCCTATCATGATGTAGGTTTTGGGTTTTGTTATACAAGGATAAAGATAGAAATTTAAGGTTTAGGATTTTGATTTAGAGTTCTAGATCATAGATGGATTTAGCTAGAATGGACAAATACATAAGGAATAAACCTTAGATATTTTTTGGAAAGCTTTCCACAACTATAAGAAACTTAGAGAAAATCCACAAATAACAACCTATGGAGAAAATTTATGAAAAACCATAAAATGGATATATATTGAGAAAAATAAGTCCACATATATTGAAATTTTGGGAAAAAATTACTTGATTGATTCAACCACTTAGTTAAAAATTACATATAAATTTCCCACCATTTTGAAGATATAGCCAAATCTTCAAAATTAGGGTTTTAACCCAAATTTGGCCAGATCGAATCTCTCATACCACTTATAATGAAATTACTTAAATAAATATGAATATCAATAATAATAGGACACCAAAGAACACCAAAATATAGAAAAAATGATCACAATATGCTATTAGAATGAATTAACCACGTCGAGAGGGAAACCTCTAAACCATACAGTAAGACTCAAGTGCTCAATATGATGATAATCTACTACTCTCTAACTTCTATATACACCCTATGATGGTATGAAATTCACTTAGGATGACCTAATAAAGTAGACAAAAAATCATGCACTTTAGTAATTATTTAGCCCAGTATTATACTACTATTTTGAAGGTTCTCAAGTGGATAAAGTAGTAATTAATCCCACATTTTGGCTATCTTTATTTTATATTTTATTTTCTCATTCCCGCATATTTTATTACACTTATCTACCCATTTTTTAACTTCCCCATCATTCTATCCCAAAATCAGGGTGCCCCAGGATGTACTGGGGTGCCCCAATCTATGCACATCCTTTGCCACTTCTTTTTGGGGCCTTTCTAGCCATTTTTTGTCTTTATCTTTTCCCCAGTTGGCCTTGTCAGGATTAATTATGAAATTAAGCTTGAGATCCCTATAAATATAAATCTATAAGACCATAATAAAATTCCTAGGTCATAACATTACACACTACTATCACTTCATTTAGAGTTGCATCCATTACATCACTTACATCCACATAGTGCCATGCATCAAGGCTAGGAGATTTGCATCACACACACTACATAGGGGGAGGGATTCTATTTTATTCCATACACACATGTTATTTACATTTTCTATAGTTACTATTGTTCACTACTTCATAAAGTGCGACTGACATGAGAGAACCTCGGGCACGAGATGCACACACTCACTATAATTACATCCAAGTCCAAAATGTAGTGCAACACTTAGTGATAAGACCACTAGTTTGGCGGCTAAGGTTAGTCCCACCCATTCATTTGCATCTTTTAATTTTCTAGGTTTTGATACTTCCTTTTGCATTACATCTCATTATATAGCTCACTTGATGGATCTAACATGATAGAAAGGAAGTATTCAAAGACACCTTGCGACCATATCAGATCCAAGTTTTGAGCAATTACAGTGCTCAGAGAGCCCACATTACAGACCAGGGAACCCCAGGGTTCCCCAGTACATCCCCAGGTGCCCCATTCATCTCATATCCTCTAGATCTATCCTTCATAGGGTCCCTGAGTGTTCGTATGCACTTCCTGATTTCATTTCTAGATCTACAACAACCTGCAATAATCACTTCCAATCAGCTAAGACATTTCTTTCCTTTCTCTTGCATATTAGGGTTTTATTTCACTTAGAATAATTTCTTTACATTTATTCCATGTAGTTTCCCATTTTAGGTCTAGTTTTAATCATTTTGGTGAACTTTACATCTCTTTCTACCACCTTCTAGGGCTCTTCATTCTACCATAATGAATATCTCTATCACTGAATATCTACTTACCCACCCTAATTTTCTCCACTGAGTTCAAACCCTCTTTGGTACTACCAATGTTTCTATTGACATGCATCCAGATTCCATGTATGACACATTTACAGAGGCCTTTTCCTATCATATTGCATTCTGAGCCCATGCTTTAGCTGAAATTCACCCCATTGACAATGACCCACCACTTTATATCATGTCTCATATCTACAATGTCATTGTCAAGCGCACTCTTATCGATATTGGCTCTGAGCTCAATTTGTGCCCTATGTCCTTTATCCATGCCTTAGGTCTATCTACTCACAACATTAGCCCCTCTTCCATTTCACTCTATGCTTATGATGGTTCTGTTCATCCATGTCTAGGCCATGTTACCTTCCCTTTCACCGTCAGTCCTAAGACTCTCCTTATATTTTTCTTTCTAATTGATTTTCATGTCTCATATAATTGTTTTGTTAAGTAGACCATGGCTTCACACCATGTAAGTTGTTGATTCCACCGTCCACTATTCTGTCAAATTTTTGTATGAGCGTATTGAGTATACTATCTTCTGAGATCGTGATCCCTTCCAATAATGTGTCCATGACCCTCATACTATAATCCCTACGCCTCTCATTGATACTACAGATGAACCTCAACCTATGGATGATCAACCTCATTTACCACCACTTGAGGGTGCTATTTGTTTACTCGATGCTATCCCTTCCAAACTATCTCCTCCTACCGCTATTGTTCCACATTAGCTTCATGTTCCACCCATGCACAATATCCTTTCTTTTTCATTTTCATCGTTACCTCACACCCCTTTTACATGTACACTTTTCATTCATAATTATTATTGGTAAAATGTTCTGTTTGACCTCACATGTGAAAAAACCATTTGTTCTCTCGCTGGTCTAGTTGATCTTGGTTTTAATTTTTAATACCTTCAAACTTCTACTCCCACTTCTCATATATATTATGGTTTTGTCACTATCACTGTCACTTATGTCTTACGTGTCTTTTATATTTTAATCTATCTCCCGCATACCCCTTGTGCTTCTCTACTCACATTAGGGGACTCTTGGCTTACATTGGAGGTACCTTAGACCCTAGTCATACTGATATTTCATTCCCTATGCCTTTTGGTCATGTTTTCATTTGCAATAGTTCCTTTCTTGGCTATTCACCTAACTACACTCCTTGGTACGCACATGGTTACCCATATCCCCAATTCACTGATGAAGACTACACTATGGGAATGTATCGTATATGCCTTACCGGTTCATTATAGGATCAACCTCATACTATAACATACCATGTCACCAACCCTGATCCATTTGATTTTGACCCAGGAAACATGTTATTTAAATTTTCTATAGTTACTATTTCTCGCTACTTCACAAAGTGCGACTGACATGAGAGCACCTAGGAAATGACATGCACACACTCACCAGAACTACACCTGAGTCTGAAATGTAGTGCAATGCTCAGTGATAAGACCACTAATTTGGAGGATGAGGTTAGTCCAACCCATTCATTTACATCTTTTATTTTTCTAGGGTTTGATACTTCCTTTTGCATTGTAGCTCATTACATAGCTTACCCAAAAGATCTAGCGTAATAGACAAGAAGTATTTAAAGACACCTTGTGACCATATCAGATCTATGTTTTGAGCATTTATAGTGCTCAGAGAGCCCATATTACAAAACAAGGCACTCCAGGTGCCCCAGTCATCCCCAAGTGCCCAATTCATCTCAGATCCTCCAAATTGTCCTTCGTAGGGTCTCTGAGCATTCATCTACACTTCCTAATTTCATTTACAGATCTGCAACAACCTGCGACAATAAATTCCAATCAGCTAAGACATTTCTTTCATTTCTCTTACATATAAGGGTTTTATTTCACTTAGAATAATTTACTTGTGTTTATTCCATAAATTTAGTCCATTTATCACAGCATTTTAGTCCTCCTAATTAGATTAATATTAATAACCTAGTGTACCCTTTTAGGTCTACTAGATCATCATTTTTGTTAATAATTTTAGTGAACCAAATGTCTCTTTCTACCACCTTCTAGGGCTCTTCATTCTACCATCATGAATATATCTGTCACAAAATATCTACTTACCAACCTTGATTTTCTCCACCAAGTTCAAACCCTCTTTGATACTACCAATGTTTCTATTGACATGCATCCAGATTCCATATATGACACATTTACGGAGGCCTTTTCTAAACATATTACATTTTGATCCCATGCTTCAACTAAAATTCACCCCTTTGACAATGACCCACCATTTTCTATCATGTCTCATATCTACAATGTCACTGTCAAGCACACTCTTATCGATAAAGGCTCTAAGATCAATTTGTGCCCTATGTCCTTTATCCACACCTTAGATCTATCTAATCATGACATTATCCCATCTTCCATTTTACTTTGTGCTTACGATGGTTCTGTCCATCTGTGTCTAGGCCACGTTACCTTCCCTTTCACCTTCAGTCCTAAGACTCTCCCTATTTTTTATTTCTCATTGATTTTCTCGTCTCATATAATTGTTTGTTAGGTAGACCATGGATTCGTGCCATGAAAGTTATTTCTTCCACCGTCCACAGTTCCATCAAATTATTACATGAGTGTATTGAGTATACTATCTTCCAAGATCGCGATTCCTTCCAATATTGTGTCCATGAGCCTCATACTAGAATCCCTATGCCTCACATTGATACTACAGATGAACCTCAACATATGGATGATTAGCCTCATTTACCACCACTTGAGGGTGTTATTTGTTTACTCAATGCTATCCCTTCCACACTATCTCCTCCTACCATTATTATTACACATCAGCTACTTGTTCCACCCATGCACAATATCCTTCCTTCTTTGTCTTCACCGTTACCTCACACTCCTCTTACATGTACAATTTTCATTCATAATTCTTATTGGGAACATGTTCCATTTGACCCCACATGTGAAAAAACCATTTTTTCTCCCACTAGTCTAGTTCATCATGGCTTTAATTTTTAAGAATTTCAACCTTATACTCCCGCTTCTCATCTATATTATGGTTTTTTCACTATCATTTCCATTTATGGCTTATGTGTCTTTGGCATTTTAATCTATGTCCCACGTACCCCTTGTGATTCTCTACTCACATTAGGAGACTCTTTCATTACTTACATCAGAGGTACCTTAAACCCTATTCATACTGATATTTCATTGCTTATGACTTTTGGTCATGTTTTCATTTACAATAGTTCCTTTCTTGGATATTCACCTAGCTACACTCTTTGGTACACACATGGTTTCCCACATCACTCATTCACTAATGAATACTATGCTATGGGTGTGTATCATCTACAACTTACTAGCTCATTACACGATCAACCTCATACTATAGCATACCATGTCGCTAATCCTAATCTATTTGATTCTGACCTAGAAAATAATGATCTCCTAGATGAGTTCACGTAGCCCCTTCCCAAACCACTGATGGGAGGGCATAGTCACTACACACTCCCCCCTTCCTCATATTAGCATAGATGCACCCCTACTATTTACCATATCCTTCACACATACATATACTTCTTACGCCTTCTAGCACCCTCATTACCCGATGACACAATTTTGTGCTTCGGTTCACACTGAACTATTTAGGGATTACCATTACACTGAACCCCACACACTACACTATAGGCTCTACACATTTATGTTCTATTACATACATCACACATCACACATCTTTCATTCTATCATCATCTCTATCATATCCCACATATTACATTATCCTATACATACCTCATATGTTAGTCATTTCTCCATCATTCATGTCATACACGCTACACTAGTCATCATTATATGTGAGTCTAGTTTTAGATTTCATCCACACATTCTATATTTACGCTAGGTCACATTATTTATGGGTCTAGATTTACCTCTCATCACTACATATTCTATCTACACCTATATCTGCATCTTGCATCATCTACACATCAAACCTTTTTTACATTGTCTTATTCACATAGTACATCTATCCATTCTATACTACACTAGATTCCATCATATATATGGGTATAGTTCCATATATCATCTTTACATATTCGATTTCTATCTACACTTACTACTACACCCTACATACCCACTTTGCACTCATACATCCTATTTATTCTACATGTTACACTAGATTTCCTTATACATGGGTCTAGTTTTACCTATCATCATTACACATTCTATTTATATCTCCACACTTATTACATTACACATTCCATACCCACTACATATTCTGCATTACATTTTCTACATTGTGCATTTCAACATACCTTGGTCATTTATACTATGTTGTTTTCTATGCGCTGCACTCACCACCATATGAACACACTCTAGTTCCTCGGTCTATACTCGATTTATGAGTGTTTACCAATCAATTGGACCTTACATTCACTGATAATACATTTACCTCATTCACCATTTCACATGTTAGTGACATACACCTTAGGTTAAATTTTCACCCATTCTTATCATCTTGTAGTGGTATACGCTTTAGGCTAAATCACCACCCTCCTTTTATCATCTTCTAGTGGCATGCACCTTAGATTACATCACCACTCCCTTCTTATTCATCCTATAGTGACATACACTTTAGGCTAAATCATCACCCATTTCCACTCCTTCATATCATAGAGATATACGCTTAGGGATAAATCATCACTAATCCATTCAACACGCCATGGTATACACTTAGGCTATAATGTCCACACACATATTTCCATATATTTTATCTCCATACACTCATTCTATAGTGATGTACGCTTAGGGATAAATCATCACTCTTACATTCCACAACTTGTGGTATAAAATTAGGCTTCACATGTCACATTTCATCCCCATTACATTATACACACTCATCACAACGCGCTAGACACAACCAACACTACTCAACCATTTCCTGATGACGCACTCTCATTTACGATTCATTCTTTACTCAACGAGGGGGGAAAAAAAATTAACCTCATTACATACACTTCCATCCACTTAGGGAGCACGTTGCCCTATATCATTCCATTCCATCCATCCAAAACATATTGCATTGTCTTAGTGGCATTTACTCTTTCTCACTAGTGTTTCACATGCTCACTTTATTACTCATGTTAGCTTTTTTTTCTTATATGTCATTATCATACACACATGTGCATTCACATCTTTGTTTATTGTGATTGTAGATATCAGACTCTACACGTGGCATGGATGCTCACCTTTCTACCCTTCTTATACTTGTAGCTGGGGGCATCCACATTCATCTTATCCAGCTGTTATTGTTCCATTTTTGTACTTAGCATATTATACTAATTGTTCATACATGTTTTGACATATTTGGTTACTAATCTAACATGCTAATGGGTGTTCCATGTGCAACACTTGTTTTTGTAGAATTACATGTTTCCATGACTACTTTCTTGCTTCTACTTGTCTTCTTTTTTTGCTATTGTATGCAGGATTTTCCCTTTTCTTGTGTGCACACTTTTTTGTTATTTGAGGCCAAGATGGTCTTGTGTGTCTTGTGACATCATGAGTGATGTCCCATGTTTGAAACCCAGTGCGTTCTACTTGTTATTATGTGTTTACACTACTTTGTTTGGTAGTTTCTATATTGTCCGTGTATTTTCCACTTATTGCATGCATGTGGTTTGAACTAATTTTTTTTTTGGCTATCCATCCCCTTTTGTGTACACCTTGGTATCTACCAAGTTTTTCCCTTTCCCCCTACATGGAAGAGTTCTATAGGTCAGAGTGTGGCTGGGTTCTATTTTGGGGCCACATTATCCTTTCCTTAACATTGCATTTTCCCCTAAAGAGAGGGGGCATCATTGAGGTTTTTCTATTAACACGTCATATTTACATTGGTTTAGACACATTTAGTGAGTTCAGACTAGTCTATGAAATCCATACACAGTGGCCATCATAGGACATGGTGTCCTTCGACAATTTTGTAGAGCAGTTACAGGATTAGGGGTTATAGTGGGTGTGCCTCTCTACACTTCTCCATCCAGTGGCATTGGATTGCCCAAAAAACCAGGACAGTATAAATATCTCTTCACACATTTCAACGGAAGATGTTAAAGCGTGGAATGATAAAAAGAAAAATGTGGAGGAGCATGGATTCTAAAGATGAAAAATGGGCACAACATGCACACACTCACCAAAACTACATCTAGGTTTGAAATGTAGTGCAATGCTTAGTGATAAGACCACTAGTTTGGAAGCTGCAGTCAGTCCAATCCATTCATGTGCATCTTTTATTTTTATAGGGTTTGATACTTCCTTTTGCATTATAGGGCATTACACAGCTCACCCAACGGATCCAATGTGATAGAAAAGAAGTATTCGAAGACACCTTGTGACCATATCAGATCAAGGTTTTAAACATTTATAGTGCTCAGAGCACCCAGATTGTAGACTGGGGTGCCCCAGTCATCTTAGATCCTTTATATTTTTCTTTTACAGGGTCCCTGAGTGTTCATCTGCACTTCATGATTTCATTTCTAGTTTTGCGACAACCTATGACAATCATTTCCAATCAGCTAATCCATTTCTTTCCTTTCTCTTGCACATTAGAGTTTTATTTCACTTCAAATAATTCAATTGCATTTATTTCATACTGCTTTAGTCCATTTATTACAGTGTTTTAGTCCTCCTAATTAGATTAATATTAATACCCTAGTGTCCCCGTTTAGGTCTACTAGATCATAATTTTTGTAATCAACTAAGCATAAGAAAACTTAAATAAATATGATATGATATGATGAAAAATTATGTTAGCCACAAGTCTACTATCCATATCCCTACATATGACCTAGGTTAAGGACATAAAAAAGATTTGTCTTTTTCACTCAATTTTTACACCTAAACTTCTATATGGGGCTAAAAATGAGGCTCCTTAGCTTATGAAAGTTAACAGAAGATGAATTGAAAGATTTCTTACCTCTATGTTATCCTAGCACCTCTATGCTAAAAGATCAAATCCTAAAGACATCATTCTTGTTGAATTGGGGGGGGGGGGGGGGGGGGGGGGGGGGTACACATCCCTTCTTATTATTTTTGTTCTATTTTAGGTGGTGATTATGACACACAAGCTTAGTTAGATGGCCAACTCTTCAGTTTATTTCCTCATATACCGATATTAAACATACAAATTATCTATGTAAATAGCACAACATGGGATTTACTCTAACCAGAATGCCAAGGATTATACTTTTTATTCCTTGTACATATTGACACAAAAAAATCTTCCCCACATGATTTTTCAATTGATGAACTAAATATAGAAGGGATATAAATAAAGGTACCAAAGATGAGATCTATAGAGCCTTCCTACAATCCTATTATCTTGTTTTAGTGACAATAGCTAAAATTGAGATAAACATAGTTAAATTTTGGAAAAATCTCTTAAATTTCCCTTTGAGAGAGATTTTTGGGTTTTCAGACTTTCATTGCATGAAAACATGTTTTTTACATGCATCATGTCTCATGTTTCCCAAAGCCCAAAACCTGAATTGACTAAGTCCTTGTGTCAAGTTTTCGGAGGTTCAGAGCATCAAAACATGCTTTACCTATCGCATGTTTCATGTTCCATGTTCCTCAAAACCCGCAACTTGAAACAAAGCCAATGTGTCAAGTTTTTATAACTTAGAAGCATCCCAACATTTCATGCTTCATGCTCCATGTTCCCTGAAACCCACAACCCAAAACAAATCTAGTGTGTTGGGTTTTCAAAAATCAGAAGCATCTCAATATTTCATGCTTCATGCCTCATGTTTCCCGAAACCTAAAACCTGAAATGAACCAAATCCTTTGTGTCAGGTTTTCGAGGACTCTAAGCATGATGACATGTCATTAATGCCTAGTTGTCTAGTAGTTGGCACACATGCTGAGCTATGTGTAATAAATGTTAGGGTTTTATAAATAGGTGGTTTTCCACATCATTTTTTTTACTTTGTACAATTTTGATGTTTTAGAATTCTGTGCATGCTTCTTCCTCCTCCAAACTCGGTTGAGCTTCGTGATCGATTTTTTGATCTGTCTTCAATTATTTTTTGAGTTTATTAAATGTATTTCTCTCCTCTGTCTACTTTTATGATTTTTGGGTTATTTTTGAGGTGTTCATAATGGATTTTCCATTTCTTTTCTCTTCCTTCTCAGTTTAGGGGTTTTGGGTTACTTTTCTTATTTTTTATTACATTCCCATAGAAGATCTTATTTGGAATTCAATCTTAGGGTATTTGTTTATTTTCCCATAGATGGTACCCTATAATTTTCAAAAGGGTGAAAAAATTCCTAACTAACAACATGACGGGGATTTTTCATGTCCTGACATCATAGAAATCTGATTGCATCTGTTTCAGGTTTTACAGGGTGTCCAATAGTCTTTGAATTCTACCTTTGTATCGGGTTTTGTAGTGTGCCTGGAATCCTCTGAACTCTGCTAGTGTTTTGGGTCTTGACCGGTGTTTGACACTCTTTGAGTTCCGCAGTGTGTCAGATATTATCATCGGCTTGACATCATCCGAATTCCGCCATTCTTTCGGTTTTTTCAAGGTGTAAATATAAGTTGCAATTATTCTTCTTATATAAGTTGCAATTATGACATCTGGGACACAGAGCTCGGCAATATATACATGGAAGACTTCTAGAAAAGGATAGAGGATTCTTCTCAGAATTCATGGATGAAGTTAATAGCCGGCAGTGGTCTCCCACTCGCAGTAGGGTTTCTAGTAATAGCCCAATGCCCTGAATTCATTCTGGCATGTGCTTCTCACTACGAATCAGCCTCCCACTCAGTGAGAAATCAATCAGGAGAGTCTATGGTAAAATTAGATGGAGATAACTTCGATTAACTCCTAAAGTTGCCCAACTTTATGAAATATGTTGATTTAAATCTTAAGTCAACATAGAAATATTGGGACAAAGATCAAGAAGACTGCATCAAGCATGTGAAAAACGAATTCTTGTTTAAGGCTAAGCCAGCTATTTCTAGGTTTCCTAAGTTGGTCCCTAGAAGTGATTTTATACTTGAAGTCAGTGATATCATCACCCTACTGAGTCGGTTATTTGGGATCCCATAGTCAAAATAATTCCAAGGATGGATGTATTAGTTCATGGTCGTCATAAAGAAGAATGACCAAAGGATTGATTGGGGCACCTTAATAAGTGATGAGATAGACTCCCAGATGAAAACAATCTTGTCTACTGGAAAGTTCTACATGATTTCATATGTCACCTATGTAGCAGAAGGTATGATAAAATACCCAGGGTTAGATACAAAGGGGAACCAAACAACTGATCACATATATCAGTACTTCCCTCAGTTGACAATAAAAGGATCTGAAGATTAGTTTAGAAGAGTGAATGATGCCTTATTTTATCAAAATATTTGTAGGCTGGAAACTGAGCTGAGAAAGAGAAGAGTTTCTAATGAGGCATGGGCAGAGGTGTCAAAATGGGGCTGCATCTTCTTACAATTCAAGAAGTTTACCTATCTCTGGGGGGTAAGGTTCTATGGTACTCCTTTCCATTTACCTAGGTTTCTAGGTGACAAACTCATCCTTATGGAGTTGGTCAGACAATTGTTAGATTTCCACAAGTTCTAACAAAGTAGACACAAGGTTGTTATCTCCTTCCCAATTTCCATTAGAAGGTACACATGTTCTATAGTGGTGAAGGCCAAGAATGTGGTGCATGAAATTCAAGACAAACTGAAGAATAATATGAAGTTCAGAGCGGTATTCAATATTTGAGGATTCCTTAAGTCGTATGGAACCTTGTATATGCATGTGCCCCATGTAGAGGACATTTGAGTTGATCTTCGGGATGAAGTTTCCATCCGAAGAAAAGACAATAGTAGATTGAATCTTGAATAAATCCAAGCATTAGATCTAGTTGATATCCCATAAGGCACCATGGATAATGAAAGTGTCTTGGAACCTAGGTATGAACAGTCAGATGGAGATCAACTTGGATTCCCAGCCATCGATTGGTCTGTTACTAAAAAGGCTTCTATCACCAATATATCTTCTCAAACCCTTTTCCGCACTAAGGCATGGTTCATTTCTTGGGGAATGAGTTATAAAGAAAAAATATTTTCAAAGATAGCTACTCTAGAAGAAGGACCCTCCAAGGGAGAAAAGGAAAAAGATAAAAGCCCTACCAAAAGACAAATAAAGTTTAAGTTTGTCAGAAGAGGAGAAAAGTAGGGTACTGAATCATCTACTCCCACACAAATAGTTGAGGTATTGGATTCTCCTCCTCAACCAGAGACAGGAGGATTTCTCCCAGAAGAAACATGAGAAATTCTCCTAGAAGTCAAGGTTGTTCAACCTCTAATTTCTCCTTTTGTTGATTTCTCATCGGAAGTAAGTCTTTCTCTTGCTTCTCAAGCTTTAACTCTAGGATCTTTACCATCTCTCTCCCAATCCTCATCATCACATATTTCAATGCCACTCTCATCAACCATGGCCAGCACTTTCTTTGATCTCTCCCCTCTCTCTGTTGGACCTACATTGGTTATAGAAATGCCTCCTCCTTCCACACCTTCATTTCTTGATTCTATTCCCATAGTCACTACACTTGCACTCATCGTGAATCCACAAAAAAATATTCCTCCACCCATAGATAAAACCATGACACCTCCAATAGGAGCAATTTCTTCCGTTGTGCCTCAATGGTTGGTCGACCAGACTCCAAGGAAGAGGAAGGTGGTAGTTCCCCTACCAGCCTTCGATTTATGTTCACTCAAGGCTTATCCTACCAAATATACCAAGAAACCCAAAACATTTTAAAGAGTTTCAGTAGATGCCTTAGGGCATAAGTTTGCAGAGATTTCCACTCCCACGGCCAACAAAACCAAGGAGGACATAACAACTTCTAATTATCAGATTACCAAGGTGGATCTGGGAAGGTAAAAAATAGAAGGGGCACAACAAGATGCACAAGATGCCATGATTGTGTTGTGCCAAAAGCTAAAGGAAACAAAATTGAGTAGGGATGAGCTAAAATAGAAAGTGGAATAGTTGACAGAAGTATTGCTTAAGCTCTCAAATCCCTCTCAGTCAACCCCATCATCTTCTACTCCTACTCCTATCAGGTTCAATTTCTCATCAATGCTTGTTATTGAGAAGATCAATGAGAAGGGGAGAATGGTGGATGAATGGATTTAGAGGTTACTCTTTTAGGGAAGGAAAGTCATTTATGATATAGTAGAGGTATACAAATCCTTAAAGGAAACGAAAAAGGATGGTGACAAGATGAATGATGAATTTTCACAAGAGGCTAGAAACCTCGAAATAACTTTGGAGTCCCTTAATGCACTAAAGAAAGTTCCATCTCGGGTCTTAGTGGAAGAATGAGTCATTTCAGATGGGGATAAACACTTCCAACTAACCAAGGCTATTAGGTTCAAGATAAAGATTCTCAGTGAAGCTTGCAACAAGTTGAGAGAATCCAGGGATCAGTTGATTGATGCCACTAGCGATATCGAAGAAGAGATTTTCAAGATATTTCCCAAAGTATTGGATGAAGGTGCAACCATTCTACCTATTGATGGTTTCTATAAACAAATTTAGGAATCAATCGAGAAAGAACCAACTTCCATCTTTTTGAATATTAAGAGCTGTTCTGAAGAAGAAGAAACACTTTGTATTTTATTTTTAATCATTGAAGAATAGAAATAGGTGTTATTTTACAAACTTTGTGTTGTGGGATTCATATATCTTGAGAGATATTTCTTACGTCCAAAATCTTGAGCTATTATTTGTTTAGTATTCTTGATCATTTTACTTGTCTTGGGATATTACACTCATTATCTAAAACTCGTATAAGTATTTCTTGATCTGTGTTTACTTGAAAGAAAATGTGTTCCTCTTATTCCATTTCCACTTTGTTTCATCTATGATAAGTTCCCTTTCTAATCAATCCCATTCCTAAAATCGTAACATCTCTATTTCGTGTTGATATGGATTTTGGGATTGTATCCCAACCCCAATGGTTAGAATAGTGTGGATATTGTATGTATTATTTCTGTTGTGTTTTAGATTAGTAATAAATAGGCAACCTCACCTTTTTTTGAGGAGGGATTTGATCCCATGCATTGTGGTTGAACCTCATATTTTGGCTTGATAAAATATTCAACCAACAGTTTCTAGCAACTCCGTTGGGGAATACGGATTGATAAGACTAAGCTTATCCTATTGGTGTCTGGAAACTCCGTATTTGCCTTATTTTCAAAAAGATCTATTTTGCAGTTCAAGTTGGCCAGAAAGATCTTCACTCGGTCAAGCCGAGCCAAGGGTGAAACTGATCCATTCTTTGATTTTCTCCAGCAACATAATTTTAGACTTTCACCCAACAGTGTTGCATCTAGCTGAGCGATAATTTATTCACCTATCCAAAGAACTTGTGTTCTTAAAGAACAAGAAGTTTCTACAACCTGCCATGCGTTATTCTTGTCTGATACTCAGATTCTTGTACGAACTTAATTCAGAAGAATGGCAACACAACTTGTGCCTTGGGGTGCGGCTATTGGTCCTCTTTCCCTAACTCCACCATTGCACGATCTACCACATGGGTCATGTAAGAATATTCCTAAGTTACACGGTGATGGGAAGCAGCACCCTGATGAACACATCACTTCATTCTTTGTTGCAAGTGGCATTCTTGGAGTTACTCATGAAGACGTCTATGTTTGACTCTTCATTGAGACATTACATGGTGTAGCTGTAGAATGGTTCTACCGTCTTTCAAATGCATGCATTACCAACTAGACTACCATGCCTTGTTAGCATAGCTTACACAAATGAAGCAAGGTTCAAACCAACTGAATAATATCATGCCTTGTTAGCATAGCTTACACAAATGAAGAAGGAGTCTTACAAACCCATTCAGGATTTCATAGCCAAATTCAACAAGCTAATTCGTAAGATTCCAGAGCTAGTCATTCCCAAT
This sequence comes from Taxus chinensis, assembly GCA_019776745.2. NCBI lineage: Eukaryota > Viridiplantae > Streptophyta > Pinopsida > Cupressales > Taxaceae > Taxus > Taxus chinensis. The sequence continues at coordinate 573,831,114 of CM034146.1, forward strand.
CTTGAAAATCAAAAGTGTTTCTTCATCAATGCTCATCCCCCTAATGTGAGCTTCTTGTTGAGAAGATCTATTATCCCCTATTTGGTCACTGCTCAAGCTACAACCACTGAAATAGAAGATGATCTTATTCTGGCTGGAAAGATCATAAGAGAATCACCTAAGCCTAAAAATTAGAGTTCTTCTTAGAGTACTACTGATCCTATGATTCAGAAGATGGCCAATGACTTGATCATTTTAAAGAATAAAATGTCTCAACAAGAAACCAACATTCCTTATCGGGATATTTCTATACGGAATTTCAACAATGTCAATGGTGCTCCTGCAAGAGATAGGAATCGGTTGATCACTTTTCCCACCAGGCTGGCCATTAAAGATCCTCTTGTCAACATAGTAGTTGAAATAGTTGAGGGTGAAGAACCAGAAGATCAAGATTCTCATGAAGCTTTTGAAGCTTCAGAATATGCTGATGAGTCTTTTGACGATTTAGCTGGTGACTCCAGCATTGTGTACTTCAATTATAAGGAAGATGAAGGTGAGTATGATGGCCAACCATTTATAGTATTCACTTGATCCCAATCTCAGAACCCCAGAAATCCGGTTGAAATCTCTAAGGAGAAAAGTAAAGAAGCTCCTGTGGGTATGGCTAAAAGAGGCTCTCCCATCTTAGCGTAAATTGAAAAGGAGAACTAAAAAGGTAACTTCGTATTCTAACTCATTTTTTCCTTCCCTCAAATCTAGTACCTCAGCTCAGACTAGTGTAACCAAAATTGAGCCCTCCATCATTCCTTTATATACCACTTTCGACATCATTGATCATGCAAAGAAAACCAAAATCCAAATGTCGGAAGTTGAGTACATGTAGTCCAACCTTGAGCAATTTGAGAAACTTGCCAAATTCATTACAAGTAAGGCTATTATTCCTTCATCTTCAAAAGGAATTTTTCCTAGCCCCACTCAGCCTTTACCTTAGAGTAATATGACCTCTGCTACTTCTTCAAGAAAGATCGAACCATTTTATTTGTCCTTATAAATAGTTTTAAACTCAATAATTGCATAATTGACTCAGGAGCCTCTGATAACATAATGCCCGCAAAAGCAGCTCATGCTCTTGGAATCACCTTGACTAAATATTATGGGTGGTGTTATTCCATGGAAACCAAAAAATTCCCCTTGATTGGCCAAATCAAGGATGCACAATTTGCATTTGTTGCCTTCCGTGAAAAGAGAGTGAAAATGACTATTCTGGTTGTTGATATCCTAGCTGCTTATGTTATTCTCTTAGGAAGAGGTTTTTTCAAAGATATTGGAGGAGAAATCAACATGGATTAGACCAAATCTAAAATTCCAGTACCTGGAGTTCTCATGTCCTTCACCCAGAAACACAGGCACAATACCTTGTCACTAAGTCAGACGATCCCAAGGCTCAAATTCTCTTTGAAGATGCAGGCTTGGGTAATTATTTCATGACATCTAAGGTGCCCTCTGTAGAATTCAAAGAAGAAGATCCTAACACTATTTAGACCCTTGAGTTTGATGGGAGTTGTTCAACTACTAGTTCAAGTGTTGGCGTGGTTCTTATATCTCCAGATTTTGAGATTTTTCCCTTTGCTTTCAAGTTGCAATTTGATAATACTAATAACACAGCTGAATATGAAGCTTTATTATTAGGATTAGAAATGGAAAGATAAAAAAGAATCTGAAATCTTAAAGTGTAGGGAGATGCCAAGTTGATTGTGAATCAAGGGGGACCTATCAGGTAAAAAATGATCACCTAAGACATTACAGGAACAAGGTTTGGGACAACATAGAATGCTTTGATGATTTTTCCATTAAGGCAGTCTTAAGAGATTACAATGATAAAGCTGATTCTTTTGCCATGTTTTCATCTCTTCTCCTTCCTCACCCAAAGTTCAAACAGGACACGTATACCATTGAGATTGTGTATTGTCCAAGTGTTCTAGATAATTTAGCACATTGGCAAGTGTTTAATGATGATCAACATGTATTTTCTTTTCTTGAGAAAGCTGATAATTTCAGGGAGATTTATTTTGAAGGATCAAAATCAGATTTTTCGTGAGTCTGTCTCAAATTCATATCAAGAAATTGATGGTGAATTCATCCAGCTTAAAGGCAATAAGATTCCAAAGGGATTAGTTTCTCTGGAAGGTTTGTTTGACAAGCATGACCATTTCATTTAGGATAAAAGGTAAGCTGAAGGTGCTTCCTCGTCAGAGGTAGATCAAATTAACCTAGGATCCGTTGATCAAACATGAATGGTAAACATTGGTAAATGTTGTTCTCTAGAGGAAAAAGAAAGATTCTCTTCACTCCTGAAGAGATATATGGACATCCTAGCATGGTCATATGTAGATATAAAGTATTTCAAGCCCAAAGATGTGCAACATAGCATTCCTTTAAAGCCTAAGGTTAAACCCTATAGGAATAAGTAAAGGATACAACCCAAATATATCAGGAAATATGCTTGCTAAAATTCAAAAGATGTTAAATGTAAGGATTATCTTTCTAATCCATCATTCCACCTAGGTTGCTAATATTGTCCATGTCAGAAAGAAGAACGGTGAAATACGGATTTGTGTTGACTTCCAGAACCTCAATCAGTCTTCATTGAAAGATAATTATCCATTTCCCATCATGGACCAAGTATTATAGACTGTCACTAGATCATAAATGTTATCCATGCTTGATGGATTTTCGGGGTATAATTAGGTTCAGGTAGCTGCTAAAGATCAACATAAAACAACATTCACTACCCCATGGGGAACCTTTTCTTACAGGAGGATGCCTTTTGGTTTGATTAATGCCAGAGGCACATTTCAAAGAGCTATGGGCTTAGCTTTTAGATATTTTATGGGAAAGGTCATAGTTGTGTATTTGGATGACTTGGCAGTCTTCTCTAAAAAGTGAAGTGATCATTATGATCATCTAGAGTAGATATTCTTAAGGTATAGACGTCATGGGATTTCATTAAATCCTAAAAATTCCATGTTCGGAGTAACAGAAGGAAAGTTACTGGGTCATATCGTGACTAAAGAAGGAACTGAGATCAACCTAGAGAGGGTGAAGGCCATCCAAAGGCTTACCCTACCCATAAGCAAAACTGGGGTGCACTCCTTTTTTGGGAAGGTCAATTTCCTAAGAAGATTTATACTTGATTTTGCTGATAAAACCAAGGATATCCTTGGGATGATGAAAGGTAAGACTCCATTTCGATGGAGCAATGAAGGGAAGATTTATTTCAAAGAATTCAAATGGGTAATTTCTCATGCTCCTATTCTGGTATGCCCAGACTTCAAGAAGGATTTCATCATGTATAGCTAGGCTTCCGCACATACTGTGTTAGCCATCATGATGTAGGAGAACGAATAAGGAATCAAAGCTCCCATTGCTTTCATGATCTCCCCTCTAAAGGAACATGAATTGAAGATGTTGCAAATTGAAAAGCATGCTTATGCAGTGGTGAGAGCAGTGAAACATTTCAAGTATTATGTGTTGAGTTCCCACACTGTCGTTCTTGTTCCTGATACTGCAGTTAAGTCTATTTTGACTCAACAAGAGTTGGGTAGTCAAGTGGGGTAACTAGATAGCCAAAGTCTAGGAATATGACTTTGACATCAGACCTACCAAGTTGGTACAAGGAAGAGGCCTGTGCCAATTGATTCTAGAAAATAAGTCTGAGATAGAATGCAAAGAAACTAAAGATACTTCTTCAGAATTTCCCATGGTGCTTTTTGTAAGCACAACCGATGAATGGTATGCAGACATTGCTTTCTTTTTAACTTATGGTGAATATCCCCCAAATTTGAGTCAAAAATAAAAGAGAATAGTTAAATTAAGGTATGCAAGATACATTCTTTGGGATAATGGTATATACAAGAAGGGTATTGATGGTGTATTCTTGCGTTGTGTTGATAAGTTTCAGTAGATGAGGTTTCTAGAATCTTTCCACAATCTAGCATGCGGAGGGAATTTATCTTCTTCCGTGATAGCTTATAAGATCTTACAGGCTAGGTACTATTGGCCTACTCTCTTTCGAGGTTCAGCTGAATGGGTGGCTAAGTGTGAAGCTTGTGAACATTTCGTTGGCCACCCTAAGTTGGCTACTCTTTCCTTGAAGCCTATAGTAATTGAAGAACCTTTTCGCCAATGGGGGATTGATTTCATTGGAGTACTAAAACCTACCTCCAGTGCTGGCCATAATTATGTGCTCACAACCACTGACTATTTCACCAAGTGGGTGGAAGCCACTCCAATAAAAAAGGCTACCTCTAAAGCTATTTTCCATTTTCTCAAAGAGAATATAATTTTTAGATTCGACATTACTCACAAGATTGTTGATGATAATGCTTCCAATTTCTCATCACATGAGTTGACTGAATTTTGTTATGGGGTTGGGATCACATTGGATAACTCATATGAATATTACCCCTATGGAAATGGTCAGGCTGAATCCAACAATAAGAACCTGGTGACCATAATTAGAAAGATGGTTGATGAGAATCAGAGGACATGGCACAAAGCATTATATGATGCATTATGGGAAGATTGGATTAATCCTAAACCAGCTATTAGAATGTCTCCATTCCAAGTGTTGTATGGAATTGATGCTGAGATTTGTATCTCTGTAGAATTTCCAGCCTTACGGTTGGCTAAAGTAATTGAGGATGAAACTTTTCAAAGTTCTATTGAAAAAAGAATAGTGTACCTAGCTAGGCTAGAAGAAGAATGGAGAAAGGTGGTGAATTGCATTGCAAACCATTAGAGAAAAGTCAAAATGATATTTGACAAGAAATCAAAGAAACATGATTACCAGGTTGGAGATCTAGTACTTCTCTAGGATAAGAGAAGGGAACAGAAAGGGATGCATGGCAAGTTCGACTCTTTATGGAAAGGTCCTTTCAAAATCCATCAACTGAACAGTGACAATAACTTCTTTTTATCATACCTTGATGGAGAGTTGCTCCCTCTACCTTTCAGTGGCCAACATTTGAAGTTGTTCCACCAGTAATTCAAGATACTCTCTTGCACTGTATTATAATTTATTTTTTGTTGTGTGTTTTCTTTCTTTCTTTCTTTATTTTATATTCTTCTGACTCTATAGCCAAATGGATAAAAGCTTCTTGATTCTGATTTCTCTCCCTTTGATGTCTCAAATAAAGTCCCCAACTGGAGCCAGTCGTTATCTCATTTTAGTAACAATAGCTAAAATTGAGATAACCATAGTTAAATTTTGGAAAAATCTCTTAAATTTCCCTTTAAGAGAGATTTTCGGGTTTTCAGACTTTCACTGCATGAAAAAATGTTCTTTACATGCATCATGTCTCATGTTTACCGAAACCCGAAACATGAATTGACTAAGTCCTTGTGTTGGGTTTTGGGAGGTTCAGAGCATCGAAACATTCTTTTCCTATCACATGTTTCATGTTCCACGTTCCCCGAAAGAAAGCCAGTGTGTCAGGTTTTCAAAACTTGGAAGCATCTCAACATCTTATGCTTCATGTTCCAGGTTCCCTGAAATCTGCAACATGAAACAAAGCCAGTGTGTCAGGTTTTCAGAACTCATGAAGCATGATGACATGTCATTAATGCCCAGTTGTTTTGTAGTTGGCACACATGTCAAGCTATGTGTAATAAATGTTAGGGTTTTATAAATAGGTGGTTTCCCATGTCAATTTTTTACTTTGTATGATTTTGACACGTTGGAATTCTATGCATGTTTCTTCCTCCTCCAAACCCAATTGAGCTTCTTCATCAATTTTTTGATCTGTCTTCAATTATTTTTCGAGTTTATTAAAGGCATTTCTCTCCTTTTTCTTCTTTTGTGCTTTTTGGGTTATTTTTGAGGTGTTCATAATGGAGTTTCCATTTCTTTTCTCTTCTTTCTTGGTTTAGGGTTTTGGGTTACTTTTCTTGTTTTTTTATTACATTCCCATAGAACCTCTTATTTGGAATTCACTCTTAGGGTATTTGTTTATTTTCCCATAGATGGTACCCTATAATTTTTAAAACGGTTAAAATAAATTCCTAACTAGCAACATGGCAGGGATTTTTCATGTCCTGACATCCTAGAAATCCGATTGCATCTGTTTTGGGTTTTACAGTGTGTCTGATAGTCTTCGAATTCCACCTTTGTATTTGGTTTTTCAGTTTACCTGACATCCTTTGAGCTCCGTGAATGTTTCCAGTCTTGACCAGTGTTTGACACTCTTCGAGTTCCGTAGTGTGTTGGATATTATCACTTGCTCGACATCATCTGAATTCTACTAGTATTTCATGTTTTTCAAGGTATTCGACACGGTCTATTTCCTGACACACATAATCTAGTCTATCAAATTTCTAAGGTTGCTTTGTATGTTTCAAAACCTGAATAGTAGAGCGGGTTTATTCAATTTTCGAAACAAACATCCAAACCCAATTGTTCTTCCAGGAATTTTCAAGACTCCTCATGTTGGACCCTAGCCCATCTAAGGATAAGTTAGATATGTGCGGAAAGATGAAGTAAAAATATGAAAAGATAGATTCTTCTTCTTATATAAGCTGCAATTATGACATCTGGGACACAAAGCTCGGCAATATAGACATAGAAGAATTCTGGAAAAGGATCGAGGATTCTTCTCAGAATTAATGGATGAAGTCAATAGTTGGCAATGGTCACCCACACACGACATGGTTTCTAGTATCAACCCAATGTCCTGAATTCATCCTTGCATGTGCTTCTCACTACGACTCAGCCTCCCATTCAGTGAGAAATCAAGCGAGAGAGTCTATAGTAAAATTAGATGGAGATTACTTCGATCAACTCCTAAAGTTTCCCAACTTTACGGAATATGTTGATTTAAATCTTAAGTCAGCAAAGAAAGCTTCAGACATAGATCAAGAAGACTGCATCAAGCACGTGAACAAGAAATTCTTGATCAAGGCTAAGCTAACTGTCTCTAGGTTTCCTAATTCAGTCCCTAGAAGTGATTTCATACTTGAATTTAGTGATATCATCACCCTACTGAGTCGGTTATTTAGGCTCCCAGAGTCAAAATAATTCCAAGGGTGGATGTATCAATTCATTGTCATCATGAAGAAGAATGACCAAGGGATTGATTGGGGAACGTTAATAAGTGATGAGATAGACTATCAAATGAAAATGGTCTTGTCTACTGGCAAGTTGTACATGATGTTGTACGTCACCTATGTAGTAGTAGGTATGAGAAACTACCTGGGGTTGGATGCAAAAGGGAACCGAACAACTGATCACATATATCGATACTTCCCTCAGTTGACGATAAAAGGATCTAAAGATCAATTTATAAGAGTGAATGATGCCTTATTTTATGAAACTATTTGTAGGCTGGACCCTGAGCTAAGAAAGAGAAGAGTTTCTGATGAGGCATGGGTGGAGGTGTCAAAATGGGGTTGCATCTTCTTGCAATTCAAGAAGTTTACCTATCTCCGGGTGGCAAAGTTCCATGGTACTCCTTTCCATTTACCTAGGTTTCTAGGTGAAAAACTCATCCTTATGGATTTGGTCAGACAACTGTTGGATTTCCACAAGTTCCAACAAAGCAAAAACAAGGCCATTGTTTCGTTCCCAATTTCCATTGGAAGGTACACATGTTCTACAGTGGTGAAGGCAAAGAATGTGGTTCCTGAACTTCAGGGAAAAATAAAGAAGCATATGAAATTCAGAGAGGGATTTGATATTCGAGGAGTGCTTAAGTCATATGGAACCTTGTATCTACATGTGCCCCATGTAGAGGACATCTGGGTTTATCTTCGGAATGAGGTTTCCGCCTGAATAAAAGACAATAACAGACTGAATATTGAAGAAATTCAAGCATTAGACTTTAATGAAAGTGTCTTGGAACCTACGTATGAACAGTCAGATGGAGATCAACTTGGATTCCCAGCCATCAATTGTTCTGTTGCTGAAAAGGCTTCTATCACTGAGAGAGCTACTCAAACCTTTGTTCACACTAAGGCATGGCTCATTTCCTGGGGAATGAGTTATAAAGAAAAGAGCTTTTCAAAGATATCTACTCTAGAAGCGGGACCCTCCAAGGGAGAAAAGGAAAAAGATAAAAGCTCTACCAAAAGACAAATAAATTTTAAGTTTTTTAGAAGAGGAGAAAAGTAGGGGAATGAATCATCTACTCCCACACAAAAAATTGAGGTATTGTATTCTCCTTCTCAACTAGAGATAGGAGGAATTCTCCTAGAAGAGACAAGAGGAATTCCCCATAAGTTGAGGTTGTTCAACCTCTCATTTCTCCTTTTGTTGATTGCTCGTCGAAAGTAAGTATTTCTCCTACTTCTCAAGCTTTAGCTCTAGGATATTTACCTTCTCTCTCTCCCAATATTCATCATCACATATTTCAATGCCACTCTCATCAGCCATGGCCAACATTTTCTCCGATCTCTCCCCTCTCTCTGTTGGATCTACGTTGGCTATAGAAATTCCTCCTCCTTTCACACCTTCATTTCCTGAGTCTATTCCCACAGTCACTACACTTTCACTCATCACGACTCCATAAGAAAATCTTCCTCCACTCATAGATACAACCATGACACCTCCAATAGGAGTAACTTCTTCGACTATACCTCAATGGTTGGTCAACCAGACTCCAAGGAAGAGGAAGGTGGTAGTTCCCCTACCAGCCTTTGATTTCAGTTCACTCAAGGCTTCTCCTACCAAATCTTTCAAGAAATCGAAAATAGTTTCAAGAGTTTCAGTAGATGCCTTAGTGCATAAGTTTGGAGATATTTCCACTCCCACAACCGAAAAAACCAAGGAGGACATAACAACTTCTGGTTATCATATTACAAGGGTGGATCTGGGAAAGGTAAAAATAGAAGAGGCACAAAAATATGCACAAGATTCAATGAATGTGTTATGCCAAAAGCTGAAAGCAACAAAGGTGAGAAGGGATGAGCTTAAAGAGATAGTGGTATAGTTGACAGAAGTATTGCTTAAGCTCTTAAAGCCCTCTCAGTCAACCCCATCATCTTCTACTCCTACTCCTATCAGGTTCGACTTCTCATCAGTGCCTGTTATTTAGAAGATCAATGAGAAGGGGAGAACGGTGGATGAATGGATTTAAAGGTTACTCCTTCAGGGACGGAAATTCATTGATGATACAGTAGAGGTATAAAAATATTTGGAGGAAATGAAATAGGATGGTGGCAAGATGACTGATGAATTTTCACAGGAGGATGGAAACCTCAAACTAAATTTGGAGGCCCTCAATGCACTAAAACAAGTTCCATCTTGGGTCTTAGTGGAAGAAGGAGTCATTCCACATGGGGATAAACACTTCTAGTTAACCAAGATTATTAGGTTCAAGATAAAGATTCTCAGTGAAGTTTGTAGCAAGTTGAGATAATCTAGGGATTAGTTGATTGATGCCACCAGTGATATTGAAGAAGAGTTGTTCAATATCTTTCCCAAAGTATTGGATGAAGGTGAAACCATTCTACCTATTGATGGTTTCTATAAACAAATTCAGGAATCAATCGAGCAAGAACCAGCTTTTGTCTTTGATCTAAGAATCATTGATAAATTTATAAAGATCGAGAATGTTTTGGAATCACTGAGAAAACTTAATAAGAGATTAATTAAACTTCCTATCAATGCAAGTGACACACATGAAATTTGTGAGGTTCTAAGTGATATTTCGAGCACCCTAGATGAAGCTAAAATGCAAGGCATAATCCAGAAGTTTGAAGAGTTTTGAGACAAGTAGGCTTCACTGGAAGAAGACAAGGATGAGGAAATAAAATAAGCAATGATGTTACATGTCATTTCCTTCTAGAAATTGACATGTATTTTTTATTTCCGTTTTGTCATATAGGAAGAAAATTTGGACTTGTTCTCCTGCGTGAGAGTCAAGCAAAATAGGACTCTTATTGAATGACTATTTTCTAGGATTTTATCCTATTTTATCTTTTCTCTTTTTATTATAAATAAGGGATGTTTGTGCATTCCAGAAGAGAGAATTTTTTAATATTAAGAGCTATTGTGAAGAAGAAGAAAAACTTAGTATTTTGTTTTTAATCATTGAAGAATAGAAATGGGTGTTATTTTACAAAGTTTGTGTTGTGGGATTCATCTATCTTGAGAGATTGTTCTTACGTCTAACATCTTGACCTATTATTTTTTTATTATTCTTGATCATTTTAATCGTCTCAGGATATTACACTCATTATCTAAAACTCATATAAGTATTTCTTGATCTATGTTTTCTTAAAAGAAAATATGTTCCTCTTATTCCCTTTCCATTTTGTTTAATCTATGATAAGTCCGCTTTCTAATCCATCCCATTCCTAAATTCGTAACATCTCCATTTTGTGTTGATATGGATTTCGAGATTTTATCCCAACCCCAATGGTTAGAATAGTGTGGATATTGTATATATTATTTCTGTTGTGTTTTAGATTAGTCATAAACAAGTAGCATCACCTATCTTTGAGGAGGGATTTGATCCCATGCACTGTGGTTGAACCTTCAAGAGATGTTTGATCTTTAAGATTTCAAGTATGAAGCAACTTCATGATAGACTTTTTGATATGATAAAATCTATAAAACATTGAAAAATATTAATTGTTTTCACATATATTCACATTCCCATTTAATTGACCAATTTTGGTATTTTGTGGACATTAATATTATTACCTATCTTATCTTATTCATAGCCAAACAAATGGAAGAATAAATCTAATAAGATTTTTCACTCATTATCATAATGATAAGATTATATTTTGTATTGGATGATCTAACATTAAGAATGGATTTTTATTAGATGTATCTGAAAACGATTATATTAACGTTAGTAATCAATAAAAAATGATTTATGAAATATTATTACAATTAAAAATCTTACTAATTTTTCTATAAAACCAAAAAAATTAGTGAAAAAATATTTAACTCTACTAATCGGTATCTAAGTGCCTGAATAATTAACATTATGTAGTTTAATGCTCAAAAGCTAGAAGATAATTATTTATTAAAAATGATAATTTAATTAAATATTATAAAAAATAATAAGTCACAATTTTTAAACGATATATATATATATATATATATATATATATATATATATATATATATATATATATATATATATATGGACACCTAGAACCTAGAGGTCACACAAGGTAACAAAATGTCTACATCTATATATTCATCAGCTGCCTCATGAGTTACCATTTAGTCAACCAATGACTCAAACTTTAGAAATATGAGTTTCTTCATTAAATACTTCCTTCTTCATTGCATAAATCTTAAAATATTGTGTTTTATCAAGACTAGCCACTACAAAACCTCCTAGAGATGAAATAAATATGTGCTTGGAGAGAAAATAGATAAAAACTACTAATTCTTAGTTTGGGAAAAATTGATTTTGTGAGTGATGGGAAGAATTAGATGTTGTGTTTGTGCCCCTCCCACACATGGGGGCTATTTTAAGTGTTCCCTCCTTAGGAAACCAACTATAACTAGACCATGCAAATCCACTTGGGGAGCAACTGATAAGGTGAAAATTGTTAGACCAGTTGATGGAAAAGTGGTTGCAGCAAGAAGGGATCTCCTCTCATCTTCAGGCTCACCCAATATAAATCCAAGAAATAGAAACCATTTTCAGAGAAATCCAAGTAGGCTAGGTAACATGTTCTAAGTATTTTCTTCTTTTGATGTCAGAAGTTAAATGGGCTATTCATACTCCTTCTTCTAAGATTTTGTAGATATATAATATATCAATAATGATTTCTTTTCTAAAACAAAGGGGTCTTGAAATGTTGAATTTGAAGTCTTGGAGTGTAATTTTAGTTAAATATTGGTTTCTTACATAATATTGTCTCAAGAAGCTTTTCAATTAATACTATTATGGATTGTAGTATGAAATCTTTAATCTATTGGAGATGTTTATAAGAGATTATGGAATATTTCTTAGTGTTAAGATCACTGCTGCGTTTTAAATATAAATAAATTTAGTATGGTCTTAAGGAAATTTTGGATTTCATATTGGAGTTCACAAGATTTTGTAAAGTAATATTGCAATTTAGTTTTTTTCACATCCTTTAACATGTAAACATCTCTACCATGAGGAATTTTCCTTCTTTGGTGTGGTTCTTATTTTAAAAGAAAGGTTATCCAATATTTTTTTAAAGTGCTTGTTACTATTAAAAGGTAAATTGATATAATAAAATATTTACATAAGACTGCATTATTTATAATAAATTTAGTTAGGAGAAATAAATAAGAAACTTTGGATAAATTATTTCCATTAATAATCATTGTGAGACAATGTAGGTTTATAGGATATTAGTATATATGTCTACAAATGGCACCAAGATCACTAAATGGTATAATTTTAATGTTATTGTGTCCTTGTTGATTATTGGTTCAATTTAGACATTATTAATACATTTTTGGACTTTTAATGGTTTTTCTCTCTTCTAGACTGAACTTAAGGTATATACAATATGTTACTAGCACACTGCTAAGTTATATAGACTTAGAAAATTATATGGAATGGAATCATGTATATGTCACAAGGCTAAGTTGTAGAGCTTATTCTAATACAAGTGCCTCCATGTGTAGGGGAGCTCCTCCAAATTTTTGTAAGTGATGACATGATTAATGTTTAGGTTCAACCAAATTACTTCAGTGCCTAGCTGCCACTACTTGATTAGAACCTTCCCTCTAGTGTTGAATTTGGTGCTTTGTCAATGTGGATAGAAGGCTCACAATGTTGGTATTGGAAAATCATGTGGGATGGTGCCTTGCAGACTGAAAGCCATTGTGAATGGAGTGATAATGACTAGAATAACCCTCACAGAATAAATGTGTCCAACCAAAACCAAAATCATATGCCAATCAAACTCTTTATAGAAGGGTTTGGCCATCAGCTATGTTCTTTGTGTGGGTGACTCCAACATTTCCCACTACACTACCATGTCTTGGGTTCCATTATCTTTCCCCATCAAAATTCAACTTCATCGTTATTGGTAAGGAAGGTATATATATAATATTTTCCATATATATCTTACTAACACCTATCATTTTCAATGGAGTACAAGGTTAGATATAGTAGAGATTTGGAAGATAGTGCCCCAACATTTTCATGACAATTGTCCTATCACCTTTTCGATATGTTTCTTTCATGGAAAATCCAATGTTTCCTCTCAAGTCAAAGGCCCCAATGTATGGGTCATGGAAATTACATGTATTTTTTGTATCATATCTTAGTTGGATTTAAATTTGAGCCATCTATTCAGGCATTAGTTAAGCTCAATTTTTTTTGTGAGAACAATATAAAAAATAACTGCAATTATCTTCCATATACTTTGTTCTAAAGCATAAGAGATAATTAGATGCTTGAGAATTTTTCCATGTAAAAGATGATTCAGGCAACTTGAGAGGCCACACCATTTTTTATTTTTTTGAGAACATATGTTGCCTATATTTTCTAATGAAGTAATGTCTAAATCAAGGCTTTCGATATCCGTAATTGCCACAACTTGCTCCAACTCAAATGAGCAATTATACCATTGTCAATTAGGGGTTTTTAAAATTTACCCTAAAGATGGAATGGGCATGTTGGAATGGAGATTAAGAAAATGGATGAATAAAAAAATTAATATTTCACCACTCTTCCACCATAATTTTCTGACTTCTTAAGAAAAAAAATATGCAAATGCATAGAAAACTTGACAAATGAAATGAAAATTAGTACTGCGTTATACATCTTAACACTTCAAGAACTTAAATATATTTAAAATTTTATGAAAATAAAGTGAAGAAGAAATGTATCTTTACACAAAAATACAAACCAACCTAGTCTCTCATCCTCCTCAAAAACCAAATAGCCTAGGAAATCAATACAAATAATGGCTTTCAAACTAAAAAGAGCTCAAAATCCTAAGATGCATTTTCAATAAAGAGGGGTTTATTATGCTAAAAGTAATATTTTTCTTCTCCATTATTTCTTTCTTGCTTCAAATGGTATTTTTTGTTATTGAAAGCATTTAATTGTATATTTAATAAGTTTAACAAATAAATATATGTCTAATAAAAAAAGGTAACTAGTAAGAAAGCACGCCACAAGAAGACACTAACCAAATTTCAAATAGACAAAAAATCCCAAGAGGAAGAAAAACAAGACCAAAAGCCACAAAAAGTACGACCACACACAAAAATCCAAGTGTCAACAAGCAAGTGCTATACCCACAATAATTATAAATAAAAAACATCTGTGCTAAATTAGGAAACCAACATCACCAACCCCATCAACAAAGGAGGTGAACGACTATCAAGGTTACCTTCTCAACCACGACCATGAGGATGAGATGTATCAAGTATGAGATCCCAACATTTTTACTCTTAATTTTTTGCATCTCCCTCATCAACCCAAGGCCTTGGAGGAGGATAACAAAGCTCAAGTAAGTAAACTTTCCTTTTCCATCGACCATGAGGATGAGATGTATCAAGTATGAGATCCCAACATTTTTACTCTTAATATTTTGCATCTCCCTCATCAACCCAAGGCCTTGGAGGAGGATAACAAAGCTCAAGTAAGTAAACTTTCCTTTTCCATCCCAATGCCTTAGTCTATAGCCTCCATAATTGCAGAGACAATCTCCCTCCATGGCTTGATGAGTGATATTGAGGAGTGGAAAACATGGAGCAATTGTAAGACATGTGCTAACCCCTTTCACATTCCCAACATCTATGGCCTCCTCCAAGAGAATCATGCCTATTGAATTAGGAGTAACTCTGCTAATAATGAAAGGGGAATTTATCCAGTGGCCAATCAATGTATAAAGATGCTCCACCTCCAAGGCCACCTATAAATCCTGAACATGAACCTACAACATTGCATTAGCTATCATAGAGATTCTATTAGAAATAGAGAAATCTTTTTCTAGCTACTCATGATTGAAAACTACATAATTTTTTTATTTCCAAAGTTGAAAGATAATTTCAATGCAAAATATATGCCAAATTTACTTGAATTTTATAGGTAGCAACACAATCCCCAAATATGATAATGTTCCAAACCAGTAGTTCACACAGTAGATATGAAGGGTTTGAAAAATGATTGAATCTGCTTCCAAACTAGTATTTCACATACAAAATGAAAATATGTGCTAAATATCCTCAGTTTACCCATAGAAACGACATCTGGGTATGGGAATACCCATATGGACTAGCCTGTGACCAACAGGAAGCCCTTGGTAGATAATACACCAAGATTTTTCAGTATTTTTGGTCTAAACATGGCATTACCACACGCTCAGAAAATTCCTGCCTTAAGTGACAGAGGAATTGTTGAGATTCTAGCATTTGTTAAGCATTTCATACAGCATCACCTTGGAGGAAATCCATTGACAACCTAAATGAGGTTTTTACTGGAGCATAGGGGGAGCCAAATTCCAATTCCAATCTTTCCACCAATATGGAGGAGCTTTGAGGCTAATTTTGTGTAAGGCTTACTTAGGAACAACCATTTGAACTTCCTTAGGTAACTCAAAATCTCTAGAGATAAGCCCATACTTAATTTTGAGCTTAGACCAAGGTATTCATGCTCTCGAGTGTTTACCAAAAAGGTTAGAAATGGTGTGTATTCCTTTTCTAAAATATCAAAGAACTTTAACACAAGGCACCCCAACTAATGGTACTCCATGGAAATTAATAGTTGGAGACCACAACAAGGAATGAGTATTAATAGAAAGCCCATTCCTAAGTTTAATAGATTCACAGACTTTCCATATGTTTTTGTAACAAAAGTGTTCATAATGTTAATAGGCACAAAAACAATGAGAAGGGTGTGAAATGTAATCCCCTTCCAAGTAGGCCTACCATAAGGGCTACCCACAAAGATGTAATGTCTAAACAAGACCTTCCAAGCCTCTTGGCATCCAATTGCTCAATGGACCCATATAGTGTGTAATCCCTTGTTTTTGGATGCCAATCAGCCTCATCCATCCAATGTCTTTAAGCCTCCAACATACATGAGTGGAAACTAAAACTTTAGAGAAAATTTAGAACATATTAACAAGAGATAGGTTTGGTAAGCCAATATGCCAACTTCTTTTTCACTCTCTACACAACGTAATTACACGATTAGCTTGGAGAGAAAAGGGAATATCCAAAATCTTGAACATGTATCTCTATGATATTCACTTCCAGTTGTATTTTTTGAACCGTCGTGGTTTAGGCCCAAAGGATTGCCTATAACAATTGGTTTTCTGCCATTAAATACTAGATCCAAAGAAAATGTAGAAATTTTGGAGACACTCCATAGTGTTGCTGACCTCTTCCTCCTCTTCGAGAATAGAGATAAAGTGGTCATTAGAAAAATGACAATAGATGAGATGAGAATCATAGGAGTTGAGGAGATAGTTTCCCTTCACAATCCTCTTAGAAGCATAATCACTTAAAAGATAAATAAACCCCTCAGCATAAAGCACGTAGAAAAAGGGAGCATGAGGGCATATTTGCTCGATATATTTCAAGAGACCTGTTATCCCCTGATTTTTCATCCGAGGATAATACACCCAGTTTTAGAGATGAGTTGTCAATTAAGATCCTTTCCCTGATTTTACTTGCACATTGAAGATATCAGATGAAGGACATTCTACCATTATTCAAAGTGTTTGAAGACCCCTTCTGTGGGTGATCAAATTCTCTGTGTTTATTTTATCTTAGTGATTAGTCAAGGAAACTATGTGATAATTGTAATTGGAGATACCGTCTCATGTTAATGTAATTGTCATATGTCATATAATGCTATAAATGACTCCATGGCCAAATAGACAAGGCAATGTTCTAGCCTACTGGCACGATGATGTTTTACATTTCTCTGTCATGCAATTATAATAAAAGTGAATATGGTATGTAGAATGTGTCTAGGGTTTAATATCTCATGTCTTATTGGGTAGGTACAAGTCACCTTTGCACCAAAAAGTCTATTTAATTTAAGGATTAAATATTATTATATTGTGTAAAATATTAAATATTGTAGCATATTCATAATTTCAGTAATAATTATTTGAAAAGTGCTTGTGTACGTGAGAATGAGAAAGTAGGTCAATTCAAGTTCAGTCAAGTTGATTAAAGGTCAAGTGTGAATTGAAAGTAGTTACGTAACTAGTAGTTCAAGAGTAAGAGTAAAAAAGTGATGAAATCAATTATATGAAGGTTCTTCTCTTCCCCAATTCTTGGGGCCACAACATCTTTGTTCTTTTGTAGCATATGTATGCTTTCACATAAGTAAATGAAATTTTTTTCAAGTGTGCAAGGAATACAATGTTTCTATTTCTACCTATACTTATTTCTTGGTAAGTTGTGTGTTACTTGGATTTAATTCATGTTCTCTGCATCAGATGCATGTGGAGGATATTTGTTCCATGAGAGGGAGAGAGGATCTGCATATATTTTTCTTTAAAATCCCCATCATAAGAGGGAATTTCCCCTCAAATGTAAAGGAAATTTACTTGGTCCATGGTGTTACTCCTAGAAATTTTATAGTTATTGTCTCCATCCACTAGATGATTCAATGAAATAAACAAATAAATCACGATGACATAAAATATGCTAACAAGGCCAAATTGTTCATTTGATGATGATTTATCATCAAATAAGTGGTGTCACCCTTGAAAATAGTCTAAAAAAATTACACAAATATAGGACTAAATCCTTGGGGCCTTCAACATAGCAATGATGAAAGGTGATCCAATTAGATAAACAGCCATCTCAAAATTCTCAAAATCAATTTTGACAAACAAATCCTTTTGATGGGAGGTGTGAGTATACTCCATAACTTACCAGAGATCAATAATATTATCAAGAAAGTATCTACCTTCAATGAATAATGTTTGGTTAGGCTAAACCTTAATGGGAAGAAAATGTTTGATCCTGGGGAAAAATATTTTGTAATGGGTAAGAGACATTGAGAAGGGTGATAGGAATTAGTAATAAGTTCAGGATCTCTAGTTTTGGGGATAAACTTAATGTTGCCCATATTAAAGGGCTTAGCTTGAGTTGGTTTGCAAGGCTTTAAGGTAGACTTTATGTAAATCCAGTCCAACAAAATCTATGAGGTATGATGAATTTTATAAGGAAAACCATCAACCCTTTGTTGTTTTATCATGAGCCATATGATTGACTACATCCTGAACCTCATCAATGGAGAGTGTCCAGTAAAAGGCTACCTATTGAAAATTTTAACCTCACACAACATGAATTAATGCATATTCTAAGAGAAAATTCCCTCTCACCATTAGAATCTTGAGCTTGAAAGCCCTATTTGTAGTGAATTGCAAAATATTGAAAGATATCAGGAAGACTAGTAAGAAAGTCTCCACCTTCCTCAAGCACCTTGATTTGAGAAAAGGAGTTCCTAGCTCTAAGATGTTGCAAAAATTCCTTGGAGTAACTATCTCTAAGCCAATGGATTCTAGCTCAAATTTTAGCTCCTCGAGCTTGATGAAATTCCATCGTATTAATCTATTGGTATAGTCTAATAGTTTCCAATTGTAGGAATTAATTCAAGGGTTAGAGCTCCACCTCCTAAGAAATCCTGCTAAGATCTATGAAGAAGACAAACTACTTTCCAAAAAAACTAAGGAAGGAACAATAGCCTCATACCACTTAATCCACCCCCTATCATCAGAAGGATGCATGGCTCATTTCAACCCCCTCAAATATGCATAAGGGTGTTCTCATGTTTCAAATGATTTAAACAGGACTGACTTATGAAGACTTTGGCAGGAGGTGCAGTCCACTCAATACCAATCTTGATGGGCTGATTTTTAAAGATAAGAACATTAAAAATTACAATATTAGAAATTAGAGATTAGAGACAACACTAATCAAAATATCAAAACAATGTGTGAAAGAAAGATTATCTTGCTCAACCAGATTGAACACTCCTCATTAATGAGTGAATAATATAATAGATGATAGTTTGAAGTCTTAAAAATATCTATTTCACTATAAAAAAATAGTTAGTATAACTCAAAACTAGGAAACATTCCAGACTAAAATCAATATATTCTTATCTACTTTGTAGATATTCATGGGAATTGAATATCTAGCATGTAAACTGCACCATACCAGCGTCAAAAATAATCTTGATTAGCCTCTGCACAATTCAACAAATCTACACCATATCAATAGTGTAGGTCTCCTCTAGATTTTTAGGAATGCATTTACACTGTTGATGTGGCATGGTTTGTATGACAGACATCCTACTTCATCATATGCATACGAGACATACTACTTCATCATAAAAAAATATTCATGTCAAAAAAGGCCATGTTTGACATAGCAGAAAAAAATGGATTTACAATCTATATTCACTAAAAATTTACTCTCCCACTAGTCCTTAAATGTAGAACAATATTCCTAAGTCTAACAATAATTTTTGATCTCACGTGTATTTCAATTAAGTAAACATCATCCTTACATATTTGAAGCATTCAAATTTGTATAAGGATTCTCTCAAATGAAAGATTGTAGAGAGTGACTTCCCTTGACAATGTGGTGGAAAAGAAATAGAAATTGAAACAAATTAGAAATTTGTTTAAGTTACTTCAAGTTTTCAGTCTTGAATTAGATAAGGCATTACATACTTTCACAACATCTAAGTTATCCTTAACATTGTGTACCCTCGTAATGTCAGCCCCTCCTAAAACCCCATCTGCCATAATAGCAATTTTCGTAGGGTCTCCTTCATTGGCTTTTACACGACCACAGATATTTCCCAAAAATATTTTACAAGAGGGTCCAATCAAGATAGGCCCATGAGAAGAAGCCACATTAGAAGTTGCAAGTCCCTTGCGAACAACTGATAAACCCCCAATAAGTTCCAAGTTCTGGTCAATAGTTTTGGAAAAACCAAGACCGGGAACTATTATGATTCTCCACGCAGGAATACCAAATGACTCTGCATTCTTTATCTGTAAAAATAACTCATTAGTGACTTCTTCAAAAACATCACCGTAAGTTATATTCTTGTCATTTTGCATTATTGATGGGTCACCTCGCATGTGTATTAAGATGTAATGTACTCCTAGATCTATAACTGTAGAAAACATATTTGGATCTAAACGACCTCTAGATACATCATTCACAACATTAAATCCATTATTTACATCCTCATATGCAAATTTCACATCAAAAGTATCCACAAATAGGATTTTATCTCAAGCTTCAAGAATTTGTGTCACTACTTCCAAAACTGGAAAAAATTGAGACAACTCCTCCTCAGTTGAGATCTTATTTTCCCCAGGTCTTGTTGATTGTCCTCCAATATCAATCATATCTGTGACTTCATAAATCATCAACCTAACACATATCACTACATCCTCTATAGAAACATAATGTCCTCCATCACTAAATCTATCTGGTGTCAAATTTAACACACCCATGACGTGAGTTCTTTTGGACCAATCCAAAAACTTATTGCCAATGGAAAAAAATATTTTCATTCCCTCTGTTCCAATAATATGTTCACCTCCAAGATTTTCCCATGCCTCAAATATGCTACCTTCTCTTCCTAACAAAGTGTGCCAACATGAAACAATATCATCTTTAGCTTCCATTCCAAGAAGGTCGACAAGAGGAGAAAGAACAAAAGGTCTCTCCCAAACATTTTAATGGGGTATTCTAAGAGTGTGGGATGCAACTTTGAGCCTTCCATATAATATATTGTCTAAATCAATAGGCCAAGGCCCATATCTGATGCCCTTAGTATGATCCAAATCCTTCTCAATTTCCTTCAGATCACTCATTAAATCACGGGGACAAAGTTTTTTGATTGCCCTTACTGAATAATTGAGGAAGAAAGGTTGATTGGTCACATATGTAGGTGTTGTCTCATATAACTGAGCTTGGGCCCTGACTTCAATTCTATCTTTTTTCATCATGTCCACAACTCTGTTAAAATTTTCAACTCTGTTACCAACATTACTACCCAAAGAAATCACTACTTCCTCCTCTGGGTAATGAAATTTAATGAAATAATCATATGATAATGTCTTTGCAGAGTAACAGAAACACTGCCCAATTGCTGTAAAATGAACATGCAGAAACAAATGTATCAATGGAAATCTTGAAATTCTTTATTTTCTCAATTTTCCTACTTAAGGACAATTTTCTGATGCATTAAAAGGGAAATCCTGATAATTTTTTATTCACTTGGTTTAGAATAGTTTCCAAAATCTATGTAATGCAAATCCTACAAGTCTTTGCAGTCTTCATCTCACAGTCATAGGTTTGGTGCCATTTTTGGAACACAAGTTTGGAACTACTCTCACAATCAATTATAGAGTGGTTCAGTACACTCACGACATCCTTCACCAGCCCATAGCTCTCAGAGTGGTGAAAGTTTCCTCAGCTTGTTCTTTCCATTTATCCTCCCAAACAAGTGCCAAATGAAGATATCAAAAAGGAAAAAACCAATGATGGTTGGGATTGAGTAATTAAATATTGAATAGAGGAACTTACTAGGAAGGATCGAGTGATTTGATCCTTTGATCCTTATCTTGTGCCCATAAAAAGTATGAAACCATCCAATGTATCTCAATTCATTAATTAGACATTAACAACAATAATGTTAAACACATCCGTAACCTCTACAACTATTAGACAAACCACAATCATAATCACATTTTAAGCATGTTAATGGTCATCACAAATGGAAAGCCCAACTATTGAACAAAAAAATTGTTAATGGTTTTCTTCAATTTTTTCAAGGCCTTCTTGCAACTCAACTATCTCCTAAACACAAAACTCCATGCATGATGTGAGTAAAATTGCAATCATTGTATTTGAAAAAATTGTCCATATGTAAGGGTGTGTCTTGATAGTGAGAAAATTGAATCATTCTAGTGAAAACTACAAGTTTTTTGATGCATCATTAAATCATCGAGTCGATGGTCCCTACAGTGACGAAAAAAATTGTTGTCTCCTTTCATACCAAAAAAATTAATTATGGGAATTTAACATATGGGAATAGTGAGGATGGTGTTAAGGAAAAAATGAAATATGATGAGATGGATGATAAGGTATGTCAGAAAAGGGTACTTGATAGGGTTGTGAAAGGCAACGTGATTACGCATTCATAGTGCAGCCATAAACAAGCAAATAGTGAAGACAACGAATAGTGCATAACATACCAGAAAAATGTGTATGTTGAATATGCATTAATCATAAACCATCATATTGAATCTCAACATCATCATTGTTGATATAATCACACCATTAATATCCATTTGTTTCTGCAATTCATTTATAGATCAAAACATCAATATGTGAGAAAATATTGTGTCACGTTATAGGATTTTTCTTTTGAAAAACATCATTAGTAAAAAAAGCTTAGTGTAGTACTAAAAATATGGTTATGGGCTCTTGGAAATATCAATTTGACATTTATTCTAACATTATTCCATCTACCTATTTTTTAATAGCTTAAAGTTTATTGATCGATCATATGGGCTAGAGGAGTGTATCATATTCTCTTCCTAGGATCAAGGAGCATTGCATATTGTCTATTACCCTGATTCTATTAGCTCATGGCTATTCTTTAGCTTAGCACTTCAAGAATCATTGTACACTTTACAAAAACACATCTATAGACTATCATGTGTATCAAAATTGATTTCAAATTTAACCTTAACAGGTTCGTAGGCATAAGAAAGGATCCATTGATGAACATGTCCACATCTATGAACTTGTTCCATGTACTTGCAATGATCATATTTTCAAATGCATATTTTAGCTTGGCCAACATAATGGTACTTTTGGGTCAATTGAGCAGGAAATATTTTGAATACTCTCCTAGATAAACACATTTACCCTAACTCATTAGGGGCATTTAGGGATCCCAATTGAAAGGAACACTCTAAAAAGGGCATAAATAAAGCATTGGAATCACCCATTCCTTATAACATAACTACAACAAAGCTATTCAAATCCTGAATACATCTCTATTGTCTCCCTAAATCACAAATCCATGTATTGGCCTAGTTGAGAGATCCATATTTTTTACATTATTTATTCTACTCCATCTCATCATAGGATTGGGATAACTACATGTGGCTTGATCCTTCTTTGAATTCTTGGTACATAGTGTAGTGCTCATCACATCAACGAAGATATGGTGGGTACAATCTAGCGTAAATTGTGATTAATCCATTTTGAGGCCGAAAAGTAAGGAGAAACAATATCCAAATATATCATTATCATCACACTAATCCAAATACAGGAAATAGGTCTAAAGACATAGGAAAACCGTATCCTCTAGAAAAATTTCATGTCACAACAAAAAGGGACACATTTGTAGCCCCTAAGATATGTTCATCCGCAACTTGTCCTCAATTAGATGAACTTGTCTTGCACATACATTTTGTTCCTCTATTTGTACATGCAGCTTGATGACATTCTACCCATATTTTAAACCCGATTTCAATGCACTATCAGACAAGATGATTCTAGTGCACAATGGTGTCTTTCTAACCTTTAAACTACAATTATCATTTTATTGATAAATCTATAACATATCTTATGGTATAATACCTTTACGTGATTTAGGAAAGTTAGTATTATTTTCTTGTTTTTTGAATTTTATTTATGTTTACAACCTAATTAAATCTATTTTATAGAGGTGCACCAGAATAAATAAGATGCAAGAATTGTAAGAGGTGACTATTTTGATTAATTAACTTATAACATTAAACGCTCATAATCAAAATATTTTTTTTATACTTATAACAATTGATAAAACAATAAAAAAATTCTTAAATACACATGAAGAGAAAAAAACATAGTTATACAGGTCATAATAAAGAGGATTTGGGGGTGTAGAACAATAAAATAGGAATATCAAAGACTGTAATGCTTTGGTGCAAGTTATAGAACTACAAACTTGGTAGGGTGGAACCATACAACTATTATATGGTCTAGAGTGGAACCATATGGTCATGACTAGGATTTTTATTTTCTCAAACCATTTGATAGCTTGGGTATAAATATTCCTATGTGCTCCACTTTCCTAGAAATGGCCTTTGTTATATGTCTCTCTTACTCGCATAACTTTAGGATGATTTTCAATCACCTAAAACAAATTAGAAACCTTATAAACCAATATAACCCTTCATTAGAGCATTAAAAATAAAAAGGAGAAAATATAAGTGTGGTTAAGTTGGACTACCCTTGGCGGTTAGACTCCCAGTTATTTCACCAATCCAAGTATTGCACTACATTCCCTCATTACGGGATCAAGCGACATGTAGTTATCCTAACTACTTGTGCAAGTGTGAATAACTAATCAATTCCCTAGGGGTGCCCTAATGTCTTTTAACACTAAGATAACAAGATAATTATAAAGTATAAAATGTACCCAATGTGGTAGTAGTGTGATTTGGTGTGACTCAACTACTTGATATAACCCTTTATTCCTTAAAATCCTTAAAAAATGTGTGTGTAGACACAAAATCTATGCACTTGGGTACATTTATAGGTCTTAAAGCATAATTATGTATACATGGTTCCTAAGCAAGAAAACTAGTGGTTGACAGCTCATTTTGGCCTTTTGGTAGCTTTATCTCGTGCACTTTACTGGCTTAACACATCTTACAGTTTTGTTAACATTTGACTGATTTACCTTTTTATGGCCTCAGACACTAGCGCCTAGTTAGGAAATAAGTGCCCAAGCGTTCTTGTCCCTCTTAGGCACTAATGTCCCTCTTTTTAATATTTTTAATATTTTGGGTTATTTTCACTTCTTGGTCACCTTTCAACACTTTACATTGTCCTTTCAGTTGTCAATTATGAAATTCAAACAAGTGAATCATATATATACTTAGTTACTTCTTCTAAATAATGGTCCAAACACTATAAGCATTATCTATCACCACCTAATCCTGTACAAAGGCAAAAGAGCACTACAAATTACATATCTAGCACATCCATACAAGGGTCAAGGGATACATTGATGTTCATAGATTGCATAGGAGGGGATTTTATTATTTTCCATCACACACATTTTTTATACTTGGGATGAATATCGATATAGACCGCTATCATTGTGCAACTTACACAAGGGCAACCTAGGACACACACACACACACACAAAGAACTACATGGAGTCTACGGATCAGTCATATGTTCACTATTCAGGTGACCATTGGGGTCATTTCGACTCCCCATTCTGCATATTTTTTATTATATTTGATTTGGTTTGTGGGCATGTGTAGCTAGTCATTTTTTTTGCAAGTTACAAGTGCAATTGATGATCCATTCACAAAACTGGAGTGACAAAGCGTGAGAAACGTCGATGATATTTCAACCCAGAAGAGACCAACTTCTAATCATTTTAGGATACACATGCACCCATATAATTTTTTAGCACCTGGGTCACTCCTGTCCTCTTGTAGACACTTGTCTAGTACATTATTGGGTTTTTGAACCCTGAATGAGCCATTTTGACATTGTTTCCATCATATTCCAACATATATACAATCTCAATCACTCCCAGGTTGCACAAAATCAAATAAGTCATCATCCCTCTCATTTGCTTAGGGTTTTACATCTTTGAATGGTTAGTGTTGGTATATTGTTGTACTTAATCATCTAAATATAATTTGTTACTGTAAGCTACTAATAAAATGTAAAACTCCATCTATAGCTCTCATTTCTCTCTTGCACACAAGTTCATCAAAAATAAAGGGAGAACTTACAATTCCAAGTAAACATGAATATGTTACTCTTTTCACTCTATATAGAAATCAAAATTCATAAGATTACCAAAACAACAAACTATGGAGTAATAATTTCACACAAACACCAAAAAACAAAGATGAACTATATATATTCCTCATCGAAATTTTCATCCTTTCTTTCATCAACACAAGATTTAAACCCAAGAGTATAAGATCATTTATTTCATTACATCATAAAAATTGTATGGGGATACTAAAGCTATTTCCCTCAATTTATACCTTTCAATAAGACTTCTAAGGGAGATTAAAATGAAATTTCCATCTAGATTACAAACCAATGTACATGTCTCTTTTTCATCCAATTTACATTGAGCTCCTACAATTGATTTAATAAAATTAAATATCATGTAAGGACACTACTGATCAAATAGATAAAATAGTAATGATTTAATTTAATTTGAATTAAATCTACTTGTAGATTAAATACTTTAATAGACAATGTACAAATGTTGTAATACAGTAATGGCACAAACAAACTAAGATGTAAAATATTGAAACCTTAAGCAAGTAGAGGAGATGAGAAGACTTAGTTGATATACGCACAATCTAGAAAAGAATTTGAGAAGGGGGAAGTGCTAACCAGGATGTAAGAAATTTCATATCCGACCTCTGTAAATTTTGGAGCTCACAAACAAGGTTGGGCATGAACACCCACAACAGAATAGGGGCACCTGGGTGCTGATGACTAGATATGGGCACCTATGAATACGTGAAAGCTCTAGATCTACTTTCTATTGTGTTGCAAGGGTGTCACAATTATTCCATTTTGATCACCTGGTAGTCAGTCCTAGATCACCAAAGGTACTTGTAACCTGCAAAAGAGAAGTTCACTTGCATAAGCCCACAAACCACATCAAACCTAAAAAGGAAAATGTAGAATGGGGAGTCAGACTGACCCTAGGGGTCACCCTGATAGTAAACTTACAATTGAGTGTTGCATTACATCTTAGAATACATGTAGTTCTTGTGTGTGTGTGTAAGAGTTATGCCTGAGGATTCCCTTGTGCAAGTTGCACTCGATAGCGAGTTATAACTAGAATGTAGAAATGTAGTAGAATGTGTGGATGGAATAAAATGAACTTCCCCTTACTATGATGTGTATGCAAAGTTGTTTCAACCCTTGTCCCTCAAATGGATTCTATATAGATGCCTTTCGAGTACTTTAGTGCCCTTGGAATGCAAGATTAGGTGATGATAGTAATGTTTAGTGGTTAGTCCCTTATTTTGAAAACATAATTGTGTATTTAAATGATTCCATTATTTTAATTTCATAACTGAAAACTATAATGTCGCCCTATAAGTGAAAAATATACCCAAAAGATAAAACAGACCCAAAAAGAGCGAGTAAGGTAGAAAAGGGTCAGTAGCACCCAAGGGGGACAAGAGCACTTGAGTGTTGTTATTCTCGCTTGGATATGGTGTTTAAATTCATAAAAGATAAATCACTTAAATTCTTACTAGGATGTAAGGTGTACAAGACCAAATAGAAAATAATAAAAAAATAAAAGAGGCCAAAGATAGTTGTCAATCACTAATTTTATTGCTTAGGAATCATGTAAATGCTAGCATGCTTTTAGGACCTACAAATATACCCAAGTGCATGATTTTGTGTCTGAATTTTCCCCCACTTTATGTTGTTGATTGAATACTCAATAACATAAAGTAGATAAGAGATGTGTACTGTTTCACCAGATTCTTAGTAAATTAATGAAGGAGATAAGAGGTAGTAGGCCAAGGAGGAATACCTGTTGTGATGTCGGTTGAAGGTTGTGCACATGTTTTGATTTATTGATCTAAGTTGATTGCATGAGCTTCCTTTTAGCTAGGAGGAAATACTTGAAATGCAAAACAAGACCACAAAACATATTTAATAGCAAAAGGTTAGTGGATTACCTAGCGTGAGCTAGATCTAGGAAGTGTGATACTTCCTCAATGGTTATCAATCCACTAATATATATAATTTAATATAAAATAAACAGACATGCAAACAAACAAGTCTAATGCTAGAACTCCAATTTCGGTATCTCATATTACTATCAATTATAATCTAATTAAATTCTTTGATAATTAAATTGGTGAAGGTCCTGGGTCAGGTTCCAGGCTGGGTAGGTGGTGTGGAGGTCATAGGCAGGGTCTGGGTAAGACTTGGTGGAGTTTGGGATTCATTTGGGTGATTGGTGAGCTTGCTAATTTGTGGCAGTTTTCCAGACACAGAGACCAATTTTGGTCAAGGTGTGATCGATGATGATTTATCTATGACCGATACCAGTTAGGGGTAACTAATCTCAGTTTCTATGGGAATATCTAAATGTTAGAATCATGGGTCCAGGTTCTCTCTGTGTCTACACAGAGAGATGGGGAGGTATGTGGTAAGGTTACAGGTAGGGTGTTTGGCTTGGGTGAGGATTTTGTGAGTTTTTAGGGTGTTAAGGTCAATTTAGTAAAATTTTGACGGGAGATACAGTAACCGACGTTGGTATGGTGATCTATACCAGTGAAGAGGAAACTGATGATGGTTAAGGTAACCAGTGTTAGTAGGGGAAATTCTATGAAAGTTGATTAATAGGTGGTTTTGGGCTTCTCTGTGATAACAAAGAGAATGAAGGGGGACTGATTGGGTTTGTGATAAGGTGATAAAAGATGAGAAAGGTGTAAAAGGTTAGGAATAAAGAGCTGGAAGGTTGTGGTGGCTAGATAGGGATATGGTCTGGAAAGTGGGGATGGAGGAATATAGGAAATAACAAGATCTAATAACAAAAGGATAAATAACCTATGAGTAACTACATAAATGATACAAAAAAAAATGTACTTACTTCTTTCAGAAAGCTTGGTGGGTGAAGGAAGGTGATGGTCGATAAGTGAACCTGGTGGTCAGTGCTATAGTAGTGGTTCCTAGAGTGTTACCATGAATGAAAATGCCTTCAGATTAGTCTTGATACTTGTTTGGGCCTCTAGCTGGATGTATTATGTCATCTTGATTCCTACAAAAACTCTAGATCGCGCTTGAATGTAGATAGCTCTCTCCGAAATTCAAAGTGACCACCATCGGAAAAAGGTTTCCAAATTGTATATATGGTGACCAACGATGGTCAAGGTCACCAGTGTTGGTTGAGAGTTAACCAACATCGGTCAAGGTGGGATATCCTAGGTTTACCAAAAATAGCAGATCTTGGCTATTTTTGGTGAGCTCTGCCTGTTAGTCTGGGTCTCAAGTGAGGGTTAATGCTTAGATAATCGGGAATATTGTTGGAGAAGGAATATGAATTTAATATTAGGGTTATATTAAGTCTCAGGTGGTTAGGAAAAGTAGAGACCGAGTCTTAGTTAATTAATAGGCTAAGAATAAGTCCATGGTGAGGTGTTTAGGTGATGTTGTTGGGTGATGTGGCTAGGTGAGGTGTAAATTAATTTAATTAAAGTAATTAAATTACTATGAATGTGAGGTAAAGGGGTCATGGTTAGGTTAACACATCAAGCTAACTGCTCAAAAGAGGACCCATGGGAGTGTGACCCAAATTTGGTGTCTACATTTTCCCCTTTTTATCGTGTAGCTTGTATTGATATACAATGCTGAAAAAAATAGGAAGTGGTTGCCCCAAGTAGGGCTAAAGGTGAGGTTGCCCCAAGTGTGGGTGAAGATGATCCCCCTCAAACCAGGAGCTGATGAGGTGTTATACGGAGTCGGTGAGTGGCTTGGTAAATGTGTTGGTAACGAAAGTTAAGGTAGGTGGGTAAGGGTATGGGCATATTAGGTAAAGGGTAATGGTCAAATCAGGTAATAGGTGATGGGAAAGGGTCAAATAGGGTAATGGGTAATGGAAATTAGATGTGCACACATGTATAGACTGTGACACAGTACCAGGTTGAAGAGCTTACAAACTCCACATTATTGAAGGTTGATAGGTTTATCCAAACAAGGTTGAAATGATTCATGTATCCAGGGTATAGGTTATGGTCCGAAAACAAAACATAGGTTAGGTGCAAGAACGTTTAGGTAAGATCCAGTAAACCAAAGGTTTTGTCAGGATAAACAACACAATAATAGGTGAGGTAAGGTCATTAGGCTAAACAGCATAGGTAACAACATTACAAGGTATAGCAAGTACACAAGTTCAAAGGTCACAAACAGTGGTTCAGGTCAGGGTATATAGGTCATTGCATGGGTAAGGCCAAGGTATAGGTAAAATAACAAGTCCCTAAACATAATTAAGGAAATGTATGGGTAATGTAGGCTTATGGGTAGGGTGCAATAGGTGTTGGTACTGTCAAAAGGTATTTGGCAGTAATTGGTAGTAATACGTTTTGGTCAAAATGGGAAAAATGGGGTGTAAATGGGAATGACAGGTAACCAATGTTGGTTAAGGTCTGACCAACATTGGTTTAGTAGGGCATGAAATGACCAACATCGGTTAGGTCGATTTGGGTTTATAAGGTAGAAATTTCATATTTTACGTAATCATTGTTGTCTTTTAACTTGGAGAAAATGACACGGCCTATTGAATTTTTTATTTTTACTTAGAGAAAAGGACAAGGAATTATACCTAGATAAAGTGGAGGTTACTAAGTGGTGAGAGGAGCAGGGTAGACGGGTCCATGAGATTGGTTGGAGATGTGTGATTAGTGGAGAGATTTGAGGTATATTTCAGCATGGCAGAGGAAGGAGAGGGTTCAGGTGGACTACCAGTGCAACGGCCTAATGTGCCACCATGTAGGTGACACTATGATGAGGTAGGAGGCATTTATGAACTTGTTATTTTCTAACATTTTGGTTAAAAATGAAGAAATTAGGGTGGGGGGGTTTCATTTTGAAATGTGGGTGAAAGGTGGGTAAAATCAATATGGGGAAGGGAAAATGTAGGATAAATGGGATAATAAATGAAGATAAGGTAAATTGGGGTGGATTGGGGTAGGTGTAAGGGTAGGTTTTGGTGAATTTTAGGTGGAATGGGTTATGGGATACAGGTTTCGGTTTTGTGTTTTCGCTACAGAGACTGATGTAGGTCTAGGTTTGGCCGACATCGGTCAACCTTGGCCGACGTCATCCAGGTCTTAGGTGACCAACACTGGCTACAGATAACTGATGACGGTCATGGAAAATTGGTGATGGTCATGGTGACTGAATCCAGTTAGGGTTAAATAAAAATAGGGGTATGAAGGGTTAGTTTGGAAAGAAAAATAGGTGGGAAGGGGTAAATGAAGGGTGTATGTAGAGGGATGAGGGTAGAATGTGAGGTTGGCAAGATAAGATAGGTAAGTATATTAAATAATGGTAAGACGATGGGTCATGACTGTAAAGGGTAGTAGTCTAGTAGGTGAATTAGGTAGATGGGGTAAGCATGATTGATGTGGTTTGGTATGGTTTTGGGGTTAATAGGTAATTGGAGGTAGTTAGGTCTTAATAATGTTGTGGTTTGTTGGATGTAGGCTAGGGACCAGCTACGTATGTGGGACAGAGTACCACCTCTATTGGTAGAGATGTGGTCAAGTGTGATTGCGGAGGAGTGGGAGAATATGACAGATGGTGGACTGATTGGGATCTGACACTATAGGTGTATAACTCGATATCCTAGTTTGATGGTCACACTCATCGATAGATGGGATTTGATGACCAACACATTTCATTTACCGACGGGTGAGATGACTGTCACCTTAGAGGATGTATAAAGGATTTTACGGCTACCGATTGTTGGGGAGCTAGT
This sequence comes from Taxus chinensis, assembly GCA_019776745.2. Taxonomy (NCBI): domain Eukaryota; kingdom Viridiplantae; phylum Streptophyta; class Pinopsida; order Cupressales; family Taxaceae; genus Taxus; species Taxus chinensis. Next base: position 573,862,607 of record CM034146.1, read on the forward strand.
GTATTCTATTTCTTTTGAGGCATCAGTAGAGCCGATAGTGGCTATGTTTGGAGATGAAATGGGCAAGCTGAGGTACCATAGCATGATACTTATCTATGGAGACATGTTTGTGGCCCACCCTCAGGAGACAAGGTTGGTTGTTTTGATGATGGAGGTGGTATGTTGTTTCACCCTACTAGATGCTAAGGGTGGGATATTCCCATGAGCACTGATGGAAGTGCTCTAGGATATGATGGAGGAGTGGTTATGTATTACATGGGAACTGATATTCCTGGTGTAACTATATAGGGAGTTGTGGGCCTATGGTAGATTGTGGTGGTTTAGTCTGTGTTGCACCATTATTCTACATTGTTGGGAATATGAGCCCATCGTATGTGTACATCTAGTTTGTTTTCCCCGACATGATTGGTTTGGGGGTGGCTTTGTCAGAGTTTGATATCGATGGTGGGTACCAGTTGGTGGGTAGCACAGGGTGGCTAGGGCCAAACATGATGTTTTTTATTACAGGAAGTTGTTGGAGGGACTCTCAAGAATTGATATTGTTTGGATTCCATATGTTGGCTACCCATCCTACAGACGCATGGCGGATGAGTTAGAAGAGTTATAATTGCTAAGTTGGATACATGGGTGTCGAGCTAGTGAGCACGAGATGATACCTATAGACAGGGTTTGATGGTAGTTTGGGCTATCGCAGGACATGCCTCCACCCTTCCCATAGTACAAGAGAGATGACGTGGAGAGACCTATGTCTCCACCATGACCAGAGTGTGCCTATAGGGCAGGAGGAGTAGGCAGTGGATAGGTGGATTGATGATGTTGGGGTCACCAATAGATATAGGCAGTGGTGGGTGGCATAGCTAAAGGTGACACCACCGAGGCCAGGGCAGCCAGACTTAGCCACCATTATAGTACAGAGGGATACCTTATAGGGTGAGGTGGCTGCCCTTCAGGCATAGATTACAGCTTACTAGGGGTAGCTTACCGGGTCAGAGGCACAAGTTGTCATTTTACAGGCTCAGGTGGTAGGCCTTACTAAGTTGCATAGGGACAAGCGCTCCGCACAGGGTGGAGATGGAGATGGGGGATAGGTAGCCACCTTACAGGCATAGGTAGCAGGTTTGCAGGGCCATTTGGCCACTACACAGGCTCAATGTTTTGGCCTTACAGGCCTAGGTTGCAGTGTAGGCACCTCCACAGGCTCAGGGATAGGGTCCCACACTATAAGATAGGTGCGATGGGATAAGGTCCCATGGTATAGGGAGGAGGAAAAGGATCACAAGTACAGGGTCTGAGGCTAGCCCTAGCAGGACAGAGCTCACAGGTTGCTATGAGACCTATGACACCACCTCAGACGGTGCCGATGGTGAGGTTCAGGGATGCCCTGAATGAGGCACGGTATTACCAGGATCATCTGATGACTGTCGGGATAGATGTCCCCTCCTATGTTGAGTACATGGCATAATAGGCAACGAGTGAGAGGACTAGATCCCGCACTCATAGTTCAGAATACATAGGGGGCTCAACAAGCCCAGAGACAGGGTTAGGGTGAGGCTACAAGTTCATAAAGGCTAGACCAGCTGCGGGCCAGGAGGATATTAGACCGAAACCCATGCTAGGTGGAGAGATGCTAGCAGGGGGTCATACTGGAGGAGAGGAGGAGGAGACAGATGAGACAAACATGGATATCAGGTGGGGTGACGATTAGTCACTTGATATTTTTCGGTGTATTGATTTTTGGTATATATCAAGCCTACGTGCCGATGATAGTGAGGATGTATATGAGGGTTTTGATATTTTGATTTTGATTTTATACCAGCCTGTGTGCCAAAGATAGTGAGGATGTATCTGAGCAATTTGAGATACATGTATGTATTTGTATCGGTGTATATTTATATTGATACAAATAATTTTCATTGTTATAGATGATGATATTTATGGTATGGATGATGTACTTGTGTTTTTAATTTCCATCTGTTTTATTGTATATGTGATGGAAACTAGGTGAATTAGGCATGATTGAGTCATGAGGTCATGTAGGCATGGTTGAGTTAGGTCAGTTAGGCATGGTGGAGTTTAGGTTAGGCAGTTAGGTCATAGGCATGTTGAGAGTTAGGTGGAACCAGTTAGGCATGGTTGAGTCAAGGTCAGTGTAGGCATGGTGGAGTCAGGTCATGTAGGCATGGTTGAGTTAGGTCAGTTAGGCATGGTGGAATCAGGTCAGTTAGGCATGGTGGAGTTTAGGTTTTTTTGGTTTTGATTTAATTTCCAAGTTATTGGTAACATGGAAAAATAAATGATGATGAATATGTATGGTATGGTGTAAATTTCTAAAATATTTGATATCATGGAAATTTGAAATGATGGATGTATGATATGATGGTATAAGAAATAGGTAAGTATGCATGGTTGATATGTATGTTTGTTTAATTTCCAAGTAGTGTATAAGATGGAAACTAACTAAGGTAGAATGTGAATAGAAAAATGTGGGGGGGAAATTGGTTAGGTAAAGAGTGGTCTGAGCTAACCTCTAAGGGCCCATGCCCTCAGAGTGTTGCCTACATAGCCCTGGTGAAAAGGAACCTTAGGCCCATGTAGTTCTCCCATAAGCTAGGGAATAATATGATGAGGTAGAGGAATGGAATCGATAGGTTTTAGGCATGGTTGAGTTTTTAGGTCATACATGTATGGTTGAGTTTTTAGGTCATATAGGCATGGTTGAGTTTTAGGTCATATAGGTGTGGTGGGATGTAAATGTTGAAGGCTTGGTCCTGTATAGGATAATCAACAAATAATGAAGAAGGTGAATGGTAAGAGGTGACAAAAAGAAGTGCCTAATTGATAAGAACCATAACGAGTCAATCATACCAAAGATGGGCTTATGAGCGTAAGACCCTAAAGGTGTTGCATAATGGACTATTCTAAGGTAGAAGAAAGTCACATGATCATGAAATGTCGCATTTGCGACACATCCCTTGAGTGGGTAGGAAATTAGGGTGAAAAGGGTAATGAGGTAAAAATGGTTGGTTTTAGCGTAACCTAGTGTGAGACAACATGCCTACTTGGCAAGAGACCCAAGATCAACATAGGCAAGTCCATAACAAAAAAAAAATTGTTCTATTTTTCTTTCTTTTTTAATTTATTTTTGATAGACTGATTGATGTGGGAAGTCTATGTGGGATGAGTGTATTATCTCCTTGAGGTCTTCGTGAAGCTGATCGATGTGGGAAGCTTCTGAATATTTTATTTTATTTTTTGCAAGAATAGTCTTCTTTTGATGATAGACTAAGTACAATATGGCTAGCTTTGCATAGTTGTCCTTTGAGGGAGCAGTCTATTTATAGCAGTGAGATAGAGAGAATAGATGTCCTTTTTGAGGGAGTCATCTGTTTTTCTGGAAGTTTGACTCAAGGAGCTGAATCCCATTGTTATTTTGAAATTATTTTGCTTTTGGAATTTTAAGTCATGGACAAGACTATAGAGAAAAATAGGCTTTTGTTTTGAAGACAAAACTGTAGCACACAAAGATTAACTATGATAGAGAGGTTTTAAGTGATGAACGACCATGGGATTCCATCTTGAAAAATATGAAAAGTATCCATGAGAATCATGCCATGAGTAGATCCGTGGTACTCATATTGAAGATAAGGTTGAAAAGTAACGGGTAATCACATGATTCTTGTTTAGTCATTGATCCTTAAAATAGGTAAAATGGAAGGTGAAAGGTGCTCAAGGGATGATCATTTTTAAATAGACAGAAGGTGATATAGGACTTGATTCAACAATAGAATGGTCAAAGATGCAAGGCATTGAGGGGCTCAGGTTTCAGGTTTTACCTTCGAGTGAAGACAAACGATAAGCACCTGATCCATAGGTATGAGTAACAATATAGGGTCCAAGCCAATTAGGAGAAAATTTTCCCCATTTACTTTTCTCCTCTTTTGTTACATGTTGATTTTCCTTCAGGACAAGTTCTGACCTGGAAGGTTCATTCGTGGACACGTTTTTTCATAGGAATGTTTGATACGTTTTTGATAGATTTGAAGATGATCAAGAGCATTAAGGTGACATTCATCTAATAACTCAAGTTGTGCCAAACGGTCCTAGTGAAAGTCATCATCGTTGAGCATCTCTTTGAGTGAGATACGAAGAGATGGAATCTAGACTTCAAGAGGCAAAGATAACCTCTGTACCGTAGACTAAGAAAAAGAGAAAGGTGTAGCTGTCAGTTGAGGTACAAATACTAGTATGGTAAGCCCATAAGGAAAAAGGAATGTGCGTGTGCCAATCCTTTCTAGTATCGCCAACTACTTTCATAAGAATTTTGTTCAAGGTTTTATTGGTTGATTCTACTTGGCCATTTGTTTGAGGGTAGTAAGGTGAAGTAAAACCGAGTTGAATGTTGAAGGCATAACAAAGTTTCCATAGGGTTTTATTTTTGAACTGTTTTCTGTTATCAGTGATGAGGCAGTGAGGAACACCAAAGCAACAAATGATGTGATGATTGATGAATTCACATATTTTCTCAGCTTTTGTAGAGATGAAGGGTATGGATTCAACCCATTTAGTGTAGTATTCAGTAGCGGTGATAATCCATTGATGGTATTGTGAAGAATGAGGATTGATCTCTCCAACAATATCCAAACCCCATTGAGAGAAAGGCCAAAGGTCTCGTGTGACCTATAAGGCGTGACTAGGTGTGTGATGAATATTAGCATGTTGCTGGAATTTCACACAATGTTTGACATAGTCACAACAATCATAATTGAGGGTTGGCCAATAATAGCCTCAGGCGAAGGATGCGTTTAGCGACAACTAAGCCACTGAAGTGACCTCCAAAAATTCCGTCATGAACTTCCTTAATGGTGTAAGGAATTTCAGAACTTATAAGGCATCATAAGAGGATACCATCAAAGCCACATTTATAAAGAAGGACCACCCATGATGACATAGCGAGAGACGCTTTTGAGAAAGGCGCATTGTCCATTACAAGTAAGGTCGGGAGGTAGAATTGAAAGGGAAAGGTAGTTCACAAATTGCTTATACCAAAGGTCACATGGGTCATGTTCAATGGTTCCAATGAGGTTCATGTCTCAAAATAGATAAGAAGGTGATTGCAACCTTTGTACTATGACAAATATTTTTGAGTCGGAGGATGAAGCGGGTATTTGAGATGCAAGATAGGCCATGGTATCTACAAATTTTTTAGTGGAATGTGGGGTAGTTTGAAGCTCATAATGGTCAAAGGTAGTCAAAAGTATGTCCACATGATGTTTATACTTTTGAATTATTTCATTATGACACTGGTATATAACATTGAATTGATTTACGATCAGTTGAGAGTTGCCAAAGATATTAATTGATTTAACGTCTAAGGCGATGGACAGCTTGAAGACCTAATACGAGTGCTTCATATTCGAGCGATATTGTTAGTACAATCAAAATCTAGTTTGAAAGATAATGGCATAGGTTCACCATCAAGAGGAATGAGGATAACACCAACACCACCACCACGTTGACATTTGGAACCATCGAAGAATAAGGTCATCTGGTAAATGGTATCGTCCAAAGAGAGGGTAATGATGGATTCGTCTGGGAAATCAAAGTTAGATGGATTGATCTCCGGAGAGAGGTGCGTCTGCAAGTTGGTCAGTGATAGTTTGGCCTTTGATAGATTTTTTATGGATGAATTCAAGGTCAAGGTCTATGAGAATCATTAGCCAATGTGCAACACATTGATGTTGGTAGGGCTTGGCGTACATGTAATGTAACATGTCAGTATTGGTGATGACAAAGGTTTTGTGGTTAAGTAGGTAATGATGAAGTTTAGTGGCAAACAAAAACTAAGGCTAAGAAGATTTTTTTGGTGTGGGTGTATCTGGTTTCATAGTCTAAAAGGGTACGACTTATGTAATAAACCACTTGCTCCCTGATGTTTCTCATCGCGATGAGCTGAGCATGGACACCCAAGGAATGATCAGTAGTAGAAATATAAAGGTAAAATGGTTGGTCATCCTTAGGAGGAATGAGCATAGTGGTTGGAGGAGGTATTGTTTTAAGGCCTCAAAGGCTTTGTGGCATTCATCATCCCATTTGAAGGAGACATCCTTTTTGAGGAGATGATGAAATGGGTGACAGCAGTTAGAAAGCTGCGAAATAAAATGACGAATAGATTGTAACTTTCCTTGCAAACTAAAAGTTGATGAAGGTTATTAGGTGGAGGCATTTCGAGAATAGCCTTGATTTTAGAGGGATCGACTTCTATGCCACGCAAAGAAATGATAAAACCAAGGAGCTTTCCTGAGAGAACAACGAAGACACACTTCTTAGGTTGAAGGTGAACACAATACTTGATGAGATGAGTCAAAGATGACCTTAAGGATTATAAGGTGTTTCATCCCGATGTTTGGATTTGGCAAGAAGGTCATAAACATGTAATCTTCCAATATATGATGCATGATGTCATAAAAGATATAGGTCATAGCCTGCTGATATGTGGCACCAGCATTTTTAAGGCCAAAGGGCATGACACGATAGTAAAAGGTCCCCCAAGGAGTGATGAAGCGGTTTTGTTTTGATCTTCTGGGGTGAGTAATATTTGGTTGATAACCCAAGAAACCATCCATGAGTGATAGCATCTCATGGCCAACGGTAAGATCAACTAGTTAGTAAATACTAGGTAGAGGAAAATTTGTCTTTGGGGCAAGCTAAGTTAAGGTCAGAGAAATCCATGCAAATGCGGAGTCCCCTATCACTTTTGTGAGAAAATTGATGTTAGAGATCCATTGGGGATAATCAATGGGTAGGATGAAGGAAACCGAAAGAAGGCATTGAAGTTCTTCTTTGACAAGAAGGGAAATACGAGGATGCATTTTCCGCAGCTTCTATTTTACGGGTTTAGCTTCAGGAATAGTGATGATATTGTGGACCACAATGTTTGGGTCAATACTGGGCATATCAACATAGGACCAAGCAAAAAGCATTGCTATGATCCCGAAGGAAAGAAGTAAAAGCTTCCTATTCAACAACATCTAAATATTGACCTATCTTTAGAATGTGCGGGGTCATCTTGAGTGTTAATATTGATTTCGATTGTTGATTCATTTAACATGGTTTGTGTCTCAGAAGGCAAATGACCAGTGAATATAAGAATCTTCTGCACCAAGGTAGGTGAGGATAGACTCATCATCCTGACATTGAATGATGTTAATGGATGGTGTATCGTCATCGATCATGTCAGGATACAGGAAGGGAAGAGAAGAGGGAGCCTCGCCATCGCATTGATAAGTCAGAGGTCCCATGGAAATGGTGTTTATGAAAAAAAAAGTTAGGAGGAATGGATTCGGGGATCTATAGACTCTGTGGGTGAAGGTGGTGAAGTTGGTGAATGGGGTGGAGAAGGTTTTTCATCCTCAATGAGGTTGACGTGGGCCTTCTTGGAATATGGTTCGGCAAATCCGATACCACTTTGGTCTTTGTGTTTACATGTGGTACATGGGATGACAATATGGATGTCCCTTATTCGTAGAACCCAAAGCCAAAGCCTTTCCATGCACAACGGTGGAGGAAGGTGTGGGAAAAGTAAAATGGTTGCTGAGAGATTGGAGGTCAGATGAAAATGGTCATGTTTGGGAAGGTGGCTTAGGCGAATAGGTGGAAGTATCAAGTCCCCCATATGTTAAGTTAGTGCGAAGGTGGGGAGGACCATAAGGGAAAACCTCACCTATGTGATGGATCATAATGAGGATGTTGGTTGTAGGTTACCATACTCTTGATGGAGTAAGGAATGTGTCGATGTTGTACAGGCGGTACTCCCCTAGAGTGAGACATTAGAAAACACCTTCTAAGGGATCAGTAGTAGATATGTGGGTGGCAGGAATAGATGCATCAGTAAGCGATTGAGAAAGAAGAAGCATTGGTTGGTTGGGAAGTGGATGGGTTGGTGGATGGGTCAGCTGCATAGGCTACAGCGATAGTGGGAATAGAGGGGTTAAGTGTGGGAGAGGTAGCAACAGCATTGGTGGATGGGGTTGTGGGTGAAGGAGAAGTGGTGGAAGTGGTAGATGCCTTAACTGGTATAAGGACATCATTAGGTCAGTACAACATGTTGCAGGTTTTGAATGGCGAAGGGTCAGCTGGGATGGTGTAGTTATGTCCTTCATGTTCAAATTTTACACAAGTGATGTAAAGTTGAAGGAACACAACCCATGACATGGATCCAAGGTCGGCCAAACAACAAGTTATACTGGAACTCCCCCTCTAAAATGTAGAATAATTCCAAAATGGTACGGGGGCCCACACAAATGTGGAGGATGATGGTGTTAAGGGTAGAAGTGATGTCGTCGTTGAATGAGCACAACATAAATGGGTTGTTATGCATGCAATTGGCAGGGATGCATTTGGTTATAAGCATGGGAGGATATGATGTTGATGTTGGCACTACCATTGATCATAATGCATCAAAAACATATATTATCTATATAGACAGAGATGAAAAGAGTGGGATTAGGATCATCTGATTGGAGAGGTATAATCTCTTCATCAGAGAAGCTGAGAGTAACTACTTGATGAGTGGTAGTAGGGGTAGAGGAAGGAAATGAATTTGGTTAGAGAGGCCACATGGTGAGGGGTGATAATGGAGGCCACAAGTGTGGGGTCATTAGGTAAAACCTAGATGGATTGCAAAACCTCCATGAGGGCCTGTTGATGTGATTCAGAGGTTTGGATGAGGTTGTACAAAGACATTTTTAAAGGGGATTGGTGTAATTGTTTTATCATTGTACAGTGGGTGACCCGTATCAGAAATAGGGTATGTGGGACCTCGAATGGTGATTTTGGGTGTGGGTGCAGATGGTATGTTGGGCACAGGATTGGTTAGATGGGTTGGTTACTTTCTCTTTTCCTTTGTCTTTCTGGGCATGAGTGATGACTTGGATCATGTTAATCTAAGGAAGAGAGGTAGATAGAGAAGGTATGTCAAGATCATGTATAAGACATGACAGACAAAAATAGTGTGGGATAAGAGCCTTATGAAATGAGTTGGGCACACTGGTATTTTGGTGGGGGTTTGGCTAACTCTCTTATGTGGACCATGTTAATCTCAAATCATGGAGGAGGGTAAAAAGGTTGTGGAGGTGGAGATGTGGGTCGCTGAATATGTAAGGGGTGAGGGTGTGTGGTGATAGGTGAAGGATGGATAGGGTCCTCCTCATAGAAGATCATCGTCATCAAAATTTTCTTCAGGAGGACATAGTTGGAGAAGAATGGTTTTTAGAGCCTTACAGTTCTCTACATCATATCCTGGCACAAGATAGTAGGGCACAAATTTTGGTCTCGTCAAACCCTTTTGGTTTGGGTTTGAGTGGGTTGTAAGGTCTAAGCGGCGGTAATGTGATGACAAGAGGTCTCTAAAAGGTTGGCTAAAATGTTGGCGTAAGACCCTGCCAATGGATCACAATGTGAGGTGAGTGTGGGTTTGGGTTGAAGGTGTGGATGATTGTGGTGGGAGAGGTGCTACATGGAGGTGGGATAGGTTTGACCACTGGTTTGGTAGGTGGTACTATTTTAGGCTGTGGGTTGTACCTTCTTGGGTAAAGGCGTGGTAGATGAACTAGCAATGGAAGGTGTTGTATGCTTAACTACCTCTTTGGAGGGTAGTGGGTTTTTCAATTTTGGTTGCACCTTCTTAGGCTAAAGATGAGGGAGGAGTGCGTGATGTAGAAGGGAAGGAAGATGGTAGAAGAGGACTGGGTTAGCCAGGGTGATAATGGAGGTGCGGTAAAGGTTCCTAGATAGAGGCGAGGTGGAAGGTACATGTTGAAGAGAAGGAAGTCTCATAGGTAGTGATGAAGTTATTGTACTTGGTGGGGGTATAGGTGGTAAGAAAGATGCGGGCAACATTGAAGGGTTTTATCAGGTAGATTGGGTGTAATAAAGGATCATGATGAAGATGGCGGGCTGCTATGTTTTTGATTTTCCTTGGGTAGGAGGTTTCTTGACCAGGGTAGACAGGTGAGGTCTCAGGATAGACAGAAGGGGAAAAGGTGACAGAGGCGTGGTGGGTGAAATTGGTGTGTGCGGCCTAGAAGGTTGGGTTTTCCTTTTGGGTGGAGGAATGGTTTTTGTGTGGGCTTGTGGAAGATGTAGCTAAATCCAATTTGACAGGTGGATGGACAAGGCTTGATGTCGGCATGACACCCAAGGTAGTGATGGGTCTAGACATGGGAGAAGTTGTAGGTGTAGGTAGGTTCTTAGGCATAGGAAAAGGTTTAGTTGTTGGTAAAGGTTTTGGATGTAGGGAAGGGTGATGAAGAAGAAGCCATTTCAATAGGCATGGTCAGGGTTGATTTGGTCATCTAAAATATCTTTGGATAAATCGTGGAGGTATCAGTAAGCGACATTTACATTTGGGTTGAAAAGGGTAGCTGAAGGCGTCCCAAAGCATGGAATTATCAATGTAATCCAAGTGGTCATCCATGGCGTGAAAATGACACTATTGTAAGAGGAGATGTCATTGGTTTAGTGGAAATCCCTGTAAAATATGTCTGTGAGATAGGGAACTGGTTGGCTTCAGACTCTGTGGGTAAGAGAGATGAGAGCAGATCAACAAGATCCTGGAATGCTAATGGGGAATTGTCACCAACAGGAAGTGGCGTGGTCTAAAGGATCCCCTATGGGTAGGGGAGATGGAAAGTGGGATAAGTAGTTTCCTCTTTCGGTGGAGAAGAAAGTGAGCATGACTCTCCCATGGGTAGGAGAGTTAATACCATTATTTGTTCATTAGGTTGTGAGGTGGTGGTGAAACGACATCAACAGAAATTATGGATTCCTCCTTGGGTGAAGGGGGAGATGAAGGGGACTCCTTCTATGGGTGAAGGAGTAGATGAGGTAGGCTCCTTCGTGGGTAAAGGAGCTCGTGCTAGGATCTCCTCGATAGAGGGGATAGGAGGAAATTGAGGAATGAATGGTATACTTCGAAAACAACATGGACTTCACAGACATTGCTGTCATTGGTTGAAGGTTTCACCACTTTGATTAGATGATGGAGTATGATTAGGGAATGGACTTCTTGAAATATGTGCAAATTTTGATTTTCCGGTGCATTTGGGTTGTCTAGGACGAGATCTCCATTATCATAACATTTCCTGGACAATGTTCTTGAAGGTTATGCAATTACCATTGCTATGGCCTTTGACACGATGATAGTTACAATAGTCATGTTCCTTATACCATGCAGGCATAGGACGAGCAAGGTCAAAACTAGTATGTGGTTTGATGGGTGGAAGAGCAATGGCTTTGGCCTTAAGAAGTTTTTCTAAGACTAAGGAATAAGGCTCCCCTATTAGAGTGTACTTTGTTGCTCCCATCTGAACTGAAAAAGTTTGAATGGGAGAAAGATTAGAGGAAGGTTTTACTTTGTTAGATGGGTGAGATGGGCCATCTTTGAGAACTACCTGCATTGGCAAATCCTTTGGATTTTGAATAATTTTTTTGGGGCTTTTAAGATGAAGAGGCATCATTTGATTTAAATGACGGCATTTTTGTTATGCAATTGAATTTTCTTCTCTTTGATGGCACAAATTTCCAGTTTTTCATGCCATGGTAAATGCTTCATCGAAGGTATGGAAGGTTTGCACTTGGAGAGTTGGTGAGATGTGCCTGGCACAAGCTCTAGTGAACAACTCTATAATCTCAATTTGAGGTAGCTAGAATGTTAATTTGGTTGATGAGGCTTCACCAACAAGCGATGAAATCTGTGATAGATTCATCGTCGTACTGTTGTGTTGAGTATAGGTCGGTCATGGTGACTTTTTTGATGACATTGATTGAAGAAATGGTCCAAGAAGGCTTGAGCCACTTGGTTAAATGAGTAAATGGAATGTCTAGGTAAACCACTATACCAATCTAATGTGGGTCCTATCAAGGACACGGGGAATGTCCATAGGAGTAAAGCATCGTCATGGGCGATTAAATAACACCCATGTTTGAATGACCACAGGTGTTTATGCGGATCCTCTTTACTATTTGAAATGGTTGAACTTGGGCATTTCCCAATGCACAGGGTATGGGTGAATGGGAATAGATGGATGAATTGGCTCATTACAGATTTCATCATAGGTTAAGGAGTTACGGGAGCTAGAAACTGATGCTTCTAATGTTTGCATCTTTTCCATCATCATCTTAATGAGGTTGTTGGTGGGTTGTGATGAATGGGTACCCCCTCGAGTATAAGGGGGTTGATGATGGATGTATGACGTGGATGGAATTCCAGAATATGGTGGTGCCGAGTACAAGAATTGTGAATGGGGAATAGATGTAGGCGGAAAATTTCCCAAATAGGTGATAGACAATATTGGGGGTGGTTTAGTGATATGTGTGAGTAGGTGGGGTAGTCGTAACGAATCTTGTGGTAATTAGAGGTAAAGATTACGGGATGGAGAGGACGATGTTTTGGAATGGGGTATGAGTTACCGACACCATGGGTGGTTGCAATGTAACGAGTATATATGAGGTGAGGGGGTGTAGATGGGGATATGCTCAAGGTGGTTGATGAAGGGATAATTGACACCATAGGTGCAAAATGTCAATGTTGCGATAGATGCCAGTAGGTGTATAGTAGGACAATGTGGGGTCCATTTGAGATACCATAGGTGGTAAGGTGGATATTAGGGTAATGTCGAGCTAGTGGTGGGCTGATGGAAGTGGGGGAAAGGGAAGGAGGGATGGATAATGGGCATGTCGTATACTAACTATCCTTATGAGTCCCGAGTGGAGGAATAGAGTGAGATAGTATTGTAGAGGCAAGTGATGTTCCAATCAAGGAGTCTTGCAAACTCCTCATGTCTCTGGTAGCAACGGTAATGGGCTGAGTTGGATCCATGGGTGATAGGATGGAAGGCAGGTGATGGGATAGGTGGGATTTTTTGAAGGACTAGCATGACATACAAGGGCATTGGCTTGGTTGTGATTCAACACCATGTGAATTAGTGCTAAACCTAGTAATAAGTTTTCTCTATAGATGACATAGAAAAACACTAGAAAAAATGGGGCAAAATAGATTCCAGGGAGGTGAAACTAGTCGTTGTTTCAATGTATGAATTAAAACACAGGAAATTAAGGCAGTTATAGGAACCATTGATGGTGACAAGGATAACCAATGCTGGTTTAAGGTTAACTAATGCCGGTCACTGTGGGAAAACTCAACAGTTTTGGAAAGGAGGTAAGAACTGATGGAAATGGAGTAGAGTGACTACATGTGACTATTTCTAACTGTGATTTTCAATATTCTGTGGGGTATGATGATGATCTAAAATATTCTGAAAGCACAGAAGATGTGAATAAGTGTTGTTTTTTCTAAAATGGCTAACAAAACAACACAAGGAAACTAAAAATAGTTAGGTAAGCATGATGATGGTGCAGAGTGTGAACCAACGATGGTTATTGGAAAGACGATGACTAGTTACTGTGGAAATTTGGAGAATTGAAGAAAAAATGATTCTTGTGAATTAAGTTGGATGGAATATCAACCCAAGAAATCTGAGTATGATAAGTGATAGGTCCATGAAACACTCATAAATAGTTAGAATACACAAACTATGATGATGAAGTGTGAGATGAAGAAGAAGACATGAAGAACGAGATCTCACAACTCAAGAATGTAAGCTCAAGAATAAAAGCTAAGAAAATTATGTAATCCTATGAGTGAATTTAATGTTTTTAGCTTATAATATTTAAAGGGCTGAACTTGTGAATTCAGAATATAGCTTTTTTGGTTGCGAAATAAGGCATCCTATGAAGAGGTAAAATCTGAAAAGGTGGTTTCAGGTTTCAAGTTATGTTTTGGCAGGTGGTCGGATTTACTCTGAGGTAATGACTGGATAGAGATAACTAGTTGGGCGATTAATTGTCAATCCTTTGATCATGTGATCATTGATAGCCATTCTTCCAGGTAAGATGTTTTTTAAGAAGATGTGTAAATTATGTTTGTGCAGTTTGGCCAAGAAAGAAAAGAGAAAGTGATTTACGATTCAATTATGTTAACCATCAGTTGGGCATGAATTCTATCATATAGTTTGCCCTCAGTTTTAATGTAGATAAAAATTCAAGCATAGAAGTATGAAATGCAAGTATTTTAGAACCCAAATCAAAATGTGATATTTGATGTAAACAAAGAGTGAATAGGAAAGAGAATGACTTTCACTAATGCAAATGCAAGAATAAAAAGAATGATTCTTTTTAGTCCCAAAATAAAAATTTCACTTAGATAAATAGAAGAGAGAGAAGATTCCCAGGGATATAATTTGATGTTATTTTCCTTTTGAAAAGAAACAAACATACAAATAGTTCCCTCAAAATTAATAAATGTAAGGAACCCTGGATTGGTCCCATCAAGCGTGCCAAAATGTTTCACCAGATTCTTAGTAAATTAATGAAACAGATAAGAGGTAGTAGGCCAAGGAGGAATACCTATTGTGATGTCAGTTCAAGGTTTTGCGTGCATTTTTATTTCCTGATCCAAGTTGATTGCGTGAGCTTCCTTTTGGCTAGGAGGAATTACTTGAAATGCAAAATAAGACCACAAAACATAGTTGATAGAAAAAGGTTAGTGGATTCCCTAGCGTGATCTAGATCCAGGAAGTGCAATACTTCATCAATGGTTATCAATCCACTAATATATATAATTTAATATAAAATAAATAAACATGCAAACAAACAAGTCTAATACTAGTACTCAAATTTAGGTATCTCATATTACTATCAATGGTAATCTAATTAAATGCTTTGATGATTAAATTGGTGAAGGTCTTGAGTAAGGTTGCAAGATGGATAGGTGGTTTAGAGGTCATAGGAAGGGTTTGGGTAAGACTTGGTGGAGTTTGGGCTTGATTTGGGTGATTGGGGATCTTGCTAGTCTGAGGTAGTTTTCTAGACATAGAGACCGATGTCAGTTAGGGTGTGACTGACGATAGTTTATCTATGATTGATACCAATTAGGGATAACTTATCTTGGTTTCTGTGGGAATAGCTAAATGTCAAAAACATGGGTCTAGGTTCTCTCTGTGTCTACATAGAGAGATGTGGATGTTTGTGGTGAGGTTGCAGGTAGGGTATCTAGCTTTGGTGAGGCTTTTGTGAGGTTTTTGGGGTGTTAAGGTCAATTTAGTAAAATTAGGACAAGAGATATAGTAACCGGTGTCGTTTTGGTGACTGATGTCGGAGACGAAGAAACTGATGATGGTTAAGGTAATCAGCATCGATAGGGGAAATTTGGTGAAAGTTTATTAACAGGTGGTTTTGGGCTTCCATTTGATTGTACAGAGAATGAAGAGGGACTATTTGGGTTCATAATAAGGTGATAAAAACTCAGAAAGGTGTAAAAGGTTAGGAATAAAGAGTCGGAAGGTTATGATGGCTGGATAAGGATATGGGATGGAAAGAGGGGATGGCGGAATACAGGGAATAACAAGATCTAATAAAAAAATGATAAATAACCTAATGAGTAAGTACATAAATGATATAAAATCAAAATCACTTGTTCCTCTAAGCCTAGTGGGTGAAGGAAGGTGATGGTCGATCTGTGAACCTGGTGGTCAGTGTTGCGACAATGTTTCACATAGTGTTACTGTGAATTTCAATGCTTTTAGACTAGTCATGGTACTTGTTGTGGCCTTTGGTTGGATGTATTATGTCATCGTGATGCTTGTGAAAACTCTGGTTTGCACTTAAATGTAGATAGCTCTCTCCAAAACTCGATGTGACTAACCTTGGAAAAAGGTTACTAAATTGTATATATGGTGACCAACAATGGTCAAGGTGACCGGCATCGGTTGAGGGTTAACCGGTGTTGGTCAAGGTGGGATATCCTAGGTTTACCAAAAATAGCAGATCTTGGATATTTCTGGTGATCTCTGCCTATTAGTTTGGGTCTCAAGTGATGGTTAATACTTAGATAAGCAGGATTTTTGTTGGAGAAGGAATAGGAATTTAATGTTAGGGCTAGACTAAGTCCCAGGTGGTTAGGATAAGTAGAAATTGAGTCTTAGTTAATTAATAGTCTAAGAATAAGTCCATGGTGAGGTGTCTAGGTGAGGTGTAAATTAATTTAATTAAAGTAATTAAATTAATGAATTATGTGAGGATGGGTATTAATTCAATTGTAAGTAATTAAATAAATATGAATGTGAGGTAAAGGGGTCATGGTTAGGTTAACACATCAGGATGACTACTTGAAAGAGGACCCAGAGGAGTATGACCGAAATTTGGTATCTACACATACCTTATGATCATGTAGATTGTGAGGTGAATAGTGTTCCCAGTGGACAAGTGAAGCATGAAGGGATGCAAAGTGGAGCATGGAGACTAGGAAAGGAAATTGACCCTAGGGGTGAAGCATATGCATTACATTGTACCTGTTCTTGTGCTCGTAATTTTTGTTGTAGGTTACTTCTTGTTACGTATTAAGGAAAAACCTATAAAAGAAGATTGAAAGAGTAATCAAAGTCCTATATATAAAAAATTTGAGTAAAGTATGCAAAAATGTGTAAAAGTAATAGTAAAAGAAAGTGTGCACCTAATGTAAAAGAGTGTAAAGGATAGAAAAGTGTCATGAAATGTTATGAAGAGTGATTTTTTTGGGTGATCTCACATCGATAGCAAGTTTTTTGGGCGATCTCACGTCAAGTGCATGTTTTTTGGGTGATCTCACGCCAAATGCAAGTTTTTTGGAAGATTTCACACTAAGTGCGAGTTTTTTTGGCGATCGCATGCCAAAGAGCAAGTTTTGGGGAGAGAGGTCTAGTTTTACTTTCCATCCATAACTTTGCCTAATAAGCACCACTACAAATGGTACATCCTGATTTTTTCATGTTGTCCCAATTTTTCTGAATTAGTTCCGAGTTGTATCGATTGAAGGAGATAGAATGCATTTTGTGATTGGAAGATTATGCTTATGACTATAGAACTACTCTAAATAATTTTGTGAAATATGTTTATCTAAGAAGATGAATGTATGTGCCCCCAGGACATTAGCACCTAAGGGAGGACACAGGTTCCCAAACGCTATTGTCTGATGTTGGGCGCTAGTGTTTGTACTGTGATTGTGAACCAAGTATGATTCTGGGTCATTCTGTGACTATGTTCTTGTGCCTTTTTTGTACTAATTTATGCTATGTTGTAGCTCTGAGCTATTGTATGGGTAATTTTTTCACCCAATGTATTCCCTCCCTCATTTAGGGTGCATGCAATGATGGTAGGAGAATGCAGCCAAAATGATAGGACCTCATGTTGATTTGTATTATATACCTACAGGGGTAGGGGATGTGCATGGTAGAAACCAAGGCACATGCAAACAAAGTGGCTAGTAACATGTGTTACTAGAAAAATTAACAAACATGTAATAAAAGACAAGTGTGCAAATACAGTGGACCACAAAAAGAGGCTTTCAAACATGGGACATCGCTCATAATGTCACAAGACAATTAGGGGTGAAGCAGAAAAAAGCATACGGTAACCATATAAGACATAGGGCATAGCCTGCAAACAATGGCATACAATGGTAAGAAATGTAAAACAAATTGTATCAGATAACCAGGGTGACATATAGTCCTACAAAGAAAATTCTACACACATATCACCCCTTAGTATGTTAGATAAATTGTATATCAAGGCATGTATGTATCAGTGAAAGGTAAAGTAACTGTAATGAGAGGTATCAGAAAATGTAGCAATAGAACATGTGTAGTATGTGATAGTAAAGAAAGTAGATGTCCCTAGGAGCCTCAATAGGACTGGTAAAAGGTATAGTGTCAAGCATCATTGCAGCATGTAAGAACATGTAAGAGATCTAAACTCACCACAAAAGACCAACTGAACACACATGTGTATATATAGAATGATAATGACATACTAAGAATGTGTTTAACATGGAAAACAAAGTGTAACATGTAAATAAAATAAGCATAACAAGAGTAGATGCAACCAAGATATACAAGTGCAATGTAGGAGTGTGATGGTATGGAATTTAAAGTGTGTAGATTAGGGGAGCAATGCTCCCTCTAGAGGATGTGTATCAGATGAGGTTCATTTATATAAAGAACTATAGAACAAGAGTGTATCATTGGGTAATGTGTGTGTTATGTGAATAGATGCTATAAAGGTGTATCATGAAGCACATAGTGTAAAGTGTGAATGATGTGAGGTTCATTTTAGAATTAGACCCTTGACAGTCAAGTATGAACCGTGGAACTAGTGTGCATCATAGGGTGACGACGATACATTGCGTATATAAAAGGGTTTAAAAGTGCATAAAAAGATGATACATGAAGTGTGGAGTGTTAAGTGTGATAGTAGATACTAAAGATAGATGGAAAGAAAGGAAGGGGGGAAAGCATAATGCCCTCCTAAGTGTATGATGTAGAGAATGATCAAGTAAACTCATCTAGAAGATCATCAGTGTCAGGGTCATGCCTGATAGGATCTGGATTAGAGACTTGGTAGGTAATAGTGAGGGGTTGATCATATAAAGATCTTATACAGCGTAAATTGTACATTCCCATAACATATTCTTCATTAGTGAAAGGAGGTTTAGGACAATCGTGTGCATACCGAGGAGTAATATTTTGGGTATAGCCCAAGAATGAGTCATTGCATACAAAAACACGATCAAAAGGCATTAGAACTGAGATTTCAATATGATTGGGATCTATTGTAGCACCAATGTAATCAATCTAAGATTTTCCAAGTGTGAGTGGAGAGGAACGAGGAGTGCATGCAATGAATATTGATAAATGGAATACATGGAGGCCATAGGAAAAAATATCAAATATACATCCATGATATATGTGAGGAGAGTGAGGTGGGTGGGGGGGTGATCGACAGGTGTGAATCCTTGGCATGCTAATCCATCGTGTGTGTAAACAATCTTAAAGGAAGTAGGGTTGAATGGTGAGGCCAATAAGAGTTACAGGTGAAGAGAATACATGTGAAGGGATTATGGTGTGATGAAGAATGATTTTGGGGAGATGTAGTAGATGGTAAGATGTCCAATGTATGGATGGTCCCTTAGAAAGGTATCATGACATTAGTGGAAGGAGGAAGCTTTTTGAATTGATATTCACCAAGGCCAATAACAAAAAAAGTATCCTGGAAGTATGATTCATCTATTACAATAGTATAGTAAAGTTAAGATTGCACAATGTGTCATTGTTAAGCTCTATAAGATCATCCTCATCATCAAAATCGTCAATGTTGGTATTATCTTATTGGGTAACATTATCAAGGATATTGGTAGGGATGGATCCATATGTAGAATTAAAAGGATCCATGATAGGTTGATAATTAGTATCCATAGAGGTATACCTGGTAGGTGAGAGGATATCATTAGTATGAGTAGGAATAGACATAATTCATGTAGAGGTAGAAGAAGGAGTACGAGCGCTAGATTGACCGACATTGTATGTACTAATATTGTGATATGGAAGAGGTTGTGATGGAGGAATGGGCATGAAAGTGATGAGGTCTATACAAAAAAACTTGAAGGGTCATAAACTATGGTATGTTCATAACCATCATGTAATAATTTAATGCACCTATGAACTATGGAGGGAACAACATGCATTGCATGAATCCATGGTCTACCAAGTAAGAAATTGAACTAGAATGTGGCATCGATAACAAATAATATAGTACAAAAAATTTTAGGCCCAACTTGTAGAGGTACGGTGATAGTTCCCATGCATGTTCAAGTAATGGAATCATATCTGTGAATGACTTGAGAGGATTTATTAATTAAATCATTTGTAATACTGATTTTCTTGAGGAGGGATAGAGCTCGTAGATTTAGAGCAGAGCCGTTTTCAATGAGTACATGCTTAATACAAATGGAGCTAATAGTAGCAGTGATAAAAAAAGGTGCAAAGGGATTGTCAACAACAAAGGGAGGGATATCCTCGTCACTAAAAAATATAGAATGTGGTAGATTTTTGAGGTATTGAATGAGGTGGGTAAAGGAAACATGTAAATTATTTCTTTCAATGTGGTTGGTATAAAGGGAGACCTATAATGTAAGATGATAATCAGGTGCACTGCGTAAGAGATCATAAAGAGATATTTTTATTGTTGTATTCTTAAGCTTCTCAATGATGTCATCACCCTTAGAGGTGGTGGTAGGAATTGTAGAAGTGATATGTGGTAGGATAGAGATGGGTGGAGCCATAGAAGGATGAGCGTGGTGGGTGGTGACTACATTGATGGTTGGATCAGGAATTGGAGTGATGAAGTGAGGAGGATGTTGAGTATGAACTTGCATAAATTAGTAGCAGTAGTAGTCATGTCAGAAACCTTGGAGTAAAAGAAGGATATGGAGATTGATCCATGAATTCAGAAGAAGGAGATATATTACAATGCATTCTCAAAAGGTAGGGTTTGAGAAATTTGGTTCACCAAATGATTTAATTTAATTTGAATTAAATTTAATTACAGAGTAACTAATGTAAGAAACAATGTAAAAATATTGCAATACAATAATGGCAGAAGTAAACAAAGATGTAAAATATTGAAACCCTAATCAAGAAGAGGAGATAATAATACTTGGCTAATATGCACATAATCTAGAAGTGATCATAGTAGGAAGAAGTGTTGAACATGATGTAAGTAGTTTCATATCTGACCTCTATTAATAATAGAGCTCACAAACAAGGTTAGGCAGGGGCACCCGTAGTAGGACAGGGGTGCCTGGGCACTGATGACTAGATCTGAGTGCTTGTGACTGCATGAAATCTCTAGATCTGGTTTCTATTATGTCACAAGGGTGTTGTAATTATTCCTTGTTGATCACCTAGTAGTCATTCCTGGATCTCCGAAGGTACTTGTAACTTGCAAAAGAGAATTTCACTTACACAAGCCCAAAAACCACATAAAACCTAAAAAGGAAAATACAAAATGGGGAGTCAGACTGACCCTGGTGGTCACTATACGTAACCAAAATTGTAGGGTACTGCACCGTCAGAACAACATAACACGTACCCTAATGATGATACAGGTCTCCTCACAAGGTGTTCGGGATCCGGAAAAGCTCCCTAAGTGTGTGTTAACATCCCGCATGCCCCACTTAGCCCTCGCATGCTTTTTTTTTCTCTTTTCCCCTCTTTTCTTGACCTTTTTCTCTTCAATTATGAAACCGCTGCCCTACCTGGGTAGCGGTCTCATGACCGCCGCCCTAAGTAGGGCGGCGGTCCTGTAACCGCCGCCTTGCTCAGGGTGGTGGTCCTTTACGCACTTTCTAGAATGCTCTTTTAACATGACTCATGTAAATTTCAACGTTTACCAGCTTTTTTTCACTGCCATGAGCTTGCATTAATGATTTTGGTTCCCTGGAATAGTGTTTTTCCATTGTTTATAGTTTAAGAGATCAATTTGGTTTTTACCTTGGGTAAATGCAAATGCTATAAATAGTTGGCTTGTGCTCAAGAAAATGGCCCCTCAAATTTACCTCTGAATTTCTCATTGCAATAGATTAGTCTTTCATTTTGCTTAGAATTCTTAGTTTCTTTCATTGTATGCCTAGTTAGTGTTGTTTTGTTGTTAGGCAGCCACATATCCATCTTGTGCAAGTGTTGTTGATATTTCATCCAATCCATTGGAGTAGAGTAGTTTGTTTTCAATAGAAAGCCATTAAAGTTGCAGGTTTTTTTCTTCAAACAGGATAATTTCAGGTTCTGGATGTTTTATGTTGCATGACTCACAATAAATCCCGCTAGGAATTGCATAAGCCAAGCTCTATACTCTTGCGCTATCTCTCTCCTACTCGCATTGTATCCAATTTGTATCCTAAGTTGCCTTTGTCCCAATATCTACTTCTGTTGATGCTAGCATTACATGCTTTTCTGGATCCACATGAACACGAAGGAATGAGGAGATCACACTAAGGGGAAAAGATCACACACATCATCGGATTTGCCACTATTCTGCAGAATCTAGGTTCTATCTTTCAAAGTTCTAATTAGAATCATATCAAATAGAGTAGTTAATTACTTTATTTCAGTCAATCTTACTTTTGATATTGCCAGGGAAGCTGTGGGGATTGATAGTTTCTAAGAGACTGTGTTCATTCCTCACTTCTGAGGTAGGATCAAGAGTCTTGAAAATAGACTAGATCAGTTATTTCATTGTTTAGAATATATTTACAACTACACAGGAAAGTAGCTATACTCGATTACTTTGTTTGTTTTAAAATTCGACACTAGGTTAATTGTCAATTTCTAGATATATTAAAATAACTACTCCTTCAAATTCATTTATAAAATTCATCAGAAAATAATAAAAATATAGAATTTATATATGTTATAGATATACTTCACATATTTAATTTTATTTTGCTGCATTTAGTTTACATTATTGCTTTTGTATGACAATCACGGGACCTAGAGAGCCCAGGGAATACGTATTTGAGGCAATCGTGCCCCAACCCAATCTCATCATAGCCATAACTGATATAGATCAGAATCTTAGGATCCAAGTCTTTCGAACAATGGTAAACTTACAACAAATCAGTTTCCAACTGCACGGGTTAAACATAGAGGACGACCAAGCACACACATTTTGGTCAAATCAACAAAACTACAGATTACCCTAGATTCATATCCACATGACCATAGTAGGACCACAAAAAATACGAATATACGATTGTGACCCACAAGTCCCACCGCCCAACGAGTCCATAGGTGAATCAGACATAGATGCTGGCCTACGTACACTAGTATTCATATCTACTCCACTTCCACCTATCATCATCAAATAGTTATCCTTGCTAGACACAGTAGCTAACAAAGCTAAGGAGTTCTGGACTAGGCCAGAGAATCACCCATAAAGTCAATTATATTTACCATCCGCTCTATGACCTTATCTAGATATATACACGAAACTATCCCAGGTCATTTTCCATGTATTCCACAACCTACAAACAGAATCATGCCAGAGATCGATATTGATTGGAGCCTTCGAGCAGTCATCCTTGCTGATTGATCTATCACACTAGTTCAGGTTAGGAGGGCCTTCTTTGCCTTAGATTCGTAATTTCCACTAGTGTGTGTCAAAGACATCAGATTGCCTAATTAGCTTGTCTGCATCCCACACATATTTAATCCCCACCGGCTGTCTCGGCATGACCTCGGGAAGTCAGGTGCTGTTGTCCACCTCAAAATTCCTCTGTTTTTAAGAAGTTGAAAATTAAAATTTTGAGGTTAAGTGTCTTTTCTGTTGTACTGATAATGTGAAAAGCCAAAGAAATTGAGAAAATTTGTGTTTTTCGGTCATTTTGCGTGTTTTTTGGGCCTGTCGGATATTTTTGTCCCACGTGTCCCAAGTTCAATTGGGCCCACTGTTCCCTGATCGGCCGGTTTACCCGAAGTCTGCTCTTTTCGGGCCCCGTCGAGAACGTTTTGTCCTAAATGTCCCAAGTTCACCCGGGACCAGATGTTCCATTTTCATCCAAATCGGACTGAGCCGCGTACTTCGCGTACTTTCACGTCCCGCATGTCCCAAGTTCATTTGTGTGTCTTTTCCCCACTATCGCCTTAATCGGCTGAGCCGCGTACTTCACGCTTTCGCGTCCCACATGTCCAAAATGAACCAAAGTGCCATTTGTGCTAATTTTTTCCCGCTCTACCCTGAATATCTTGCTTATTCAATTTGGCAGGTAGGTATTAAATGCGCATTCATTACCTTTCTCTCTCCTAAATGGCTATATAACGAGCGAACCCCCTATGCGTTTTGCACACTACTTCCCTGCTATCTTTTGCTCGAACCCTTATAATCTAAATTCCTTGTGTGCGTATCCATTCCCTCTGCAATTCCATCCCAAGTCTAGCTTGCAGCTCTGCTCTCTGAATTACTATCAACATGAAGGTCAAATTCCAGGGGCAGGAACAAGTCTCACCACTAGAGTTCGTCATTCCTGATATCGAGGACAGTGAAGTTCACCACCTTGACTTTGGTGATTTTTGGTCGAGGATGACAGATGCGAACCCTACACCAATGGCACAGATGATTCGTGACAGCGGTCTGGCTTTCGCTAGTGGTTTCCCAATCTCGGTGAAATGCGCAGACACAGTGCTCTCATGCGGAAGCTCATTTCAACCCTGATTTGAGTGAATTGACCAACGTCCACGGGGAGCTCATCGCCAAACTTGATGCTCCCGCCATTGGTACTAGCACTGAGGATTCCATAGAAATGGATAATGCTATAGTTGTCTCCCAGAATCAAGCACAGGCTCTTTTCAATCAAGATAGCGATAATTATAAGGGCACGGGTGGTGAAGTCTTGGCTTAAAAACCCTAAGAAGGGAGCATCTCGTCTATCCAAGACTCTTTTCCGGGTAGATTTCAATGAAGAATTGTTTGATTTCATAATCCTACTGGCTCGGGTTATGGGCTTACCCTCTACTAACGAGTTCCATTTCTGGATGTGCCCGCTTATCAATATGGTGTTGCGAGGGAACCCAAAATATTAACTGGGCAGAAATCATCAATATGAATCTAGCGGAGCAGCTGTCCCAATGTACAGCAAATGAAGAAATTCTATATGACTTCGTACCTGATGTACACTCTGGCGGCATCAAGGCAATGGTTTGGCTTTTCTTACATTGATGCCCACAAAGATGATCCTGTGTATGCCTACTGCCCGCAGTTCACCCTAGAGACCAGTCAATCCCAATTTCCAAAGGGTGAATGATGCCTTCACCATGTACATGGTCAGACTTCTCGAGGGTGACACTGCTAGAAGATTTTCAGACGAAGCCATGAGTCTAATATCGCACTACGGTGCTTATTTTATCCAATTCAAAAAAAAATCTTATATCAGGCTTGCTGGCTATGAGAGCACCCCTCTGAGGCTTCCTATGTTCTGCAGTGACAAGATGGCTCTGATAGATGTATGCAAGAAATTGGACAAATTTCATAGAACCTGCAGGGACAAGAAGATTATTGGTTTGCACTTCCCCATCTCTTTGGGAAACTACACCTGTAAAATAGCCCTGGATGCACAGAATATAGAAAGAGCTCTGGCTCCCATTACTGTCCATTTCTTCAAGCCCAGAACTTGCTTCGACTTGAAAAAGTTCATTGAACAGAATATCAATATAACCTATCATCATAGGGCAGATACAGAAGACTATTGGGCTGACTGTGTCTGATGATTTTGAGGCCCGAAGGAGGCATTATGGCAGGTTCTCTCTACAATTGATCCAAGAACTCGACTTGTACCAAGTTCCTGAAGGACTCAAGGATGAAAACTCTGATCTATACTCATATGAGTATGATAATGTTGTTAATCACACTCCCTTGGAGGACTTGGATTGGTTTTAAAAAGAGAAAGATGATTTGGCTGAGATCCTGGCTCCAGTCTTAGTCAGGACTAAGATCTGGTTTGATAGAAAAGTCCGAGAACTTAGGAGGCACTCAAGGGAATCCTCCTCCAAAGATGTTTCAACACCAAGGAGGGAAGCATCGACTCCAAGATCAGACACACCTGTGCAAACCCCTCATGCCTCGTCAACTCAAGGACCTACAGCTTCTACTCCTTCTTCATCCACCCAGGTATACCAGAAGAAATTCAAAGAAGTTAAGAAGGAGCCTGTGGAAGAAGATCCCCTGAGAAAGCATGCAGAATTGCCTTCGGGGCCAGAGAACATTATTGTTCTCAGTGAAAGTGAAGAGAGTGAAATGCCAGCTCCTTCAAGCGCCCCTGAAGCTCCAACGGATAAGGACAAGGAAGTCCAGAGCACTGAACTTCCAAGTGCTATTGATTCCTCTGCACCAGTTGTCTCAAGCACACCAGTTGTCTCAAGCGCCCCACTCATGTCTCAACTTGAGAAAACAGCGGTACAGACCTTGGGAGCTATGAGTTCTCTCTCTCTTGGTCCTCTTGCCCCCACCTACTTCTTCCTCCTCCTCTTTTGCATGGGTGCAACCTCTTGTCGACAGTAGGAAGAGAAAATCTTCCTCTCGGAGCTCAGGGCCAAATTTTGATGTTGTGGCAGCTTTGTTAGGCACTACTCCTCTCTTCTCGCGCCGAAAAAGCAAGAGTCACCTCCAGGATAGTTTCTAATGCCCAGGGCCAGCAATTCCTGGAGATAGCTAAGCCTACAGTAGATAAACCAGAGCATGATTTGCAGGCATCTGACCTAGAACTCTCAAGGATTCCTATGGGAGAGTCTACCCCTGAAGGTGAGATCCACAATCTCCAGGAAACGGTCACAAGAGTCATTGGGAGGGTAGAAAAAGGACAGAAAACTATAGAACAGTTGGAAGAACAAGCCCAGATTCTCACAGGTTTTATCAAATCTCTTTTGTCTAAGGACAAAGTTTTGGACCCTACCCCATTGACTACTCTTCCACCACCTGTGATTTTGAGCCAAGATGAGGTATAGAGTATCAAGGATATGCACAAGTATTCCGTCTATGGTAGAGCTATGGAGGCCATGGTGGAAGATATGCTTGTTGCAGGATTGAACTTCATCGATGAAGCTTTCAAAATCCACGAAAAAGTGAACAACTTGCAACAGAAGCTCTCTTCCACTATTGGGATCATAGATAAAGAGCTTAAACTTTAGATTAGTTGCATAGTAGACCTCCACCTCATGGGACAAACTGATGAAACAAATTTATTGGCGAGTAAGGTTTTTGATGATGTAAAGGATAATCTGTCAAAGTCCTGGGTTTACAGTGTGGAGTGGAAGATTAAGGTCCTGGAGGAAGCTTCGGGAGAATTGAAGAATAGCTTCGGCAGAAGGGTGAGGCTTTTAAAACACTATTTGTATCTGCTTTCAAAGATATACATTGTCATCTTCAGGATGAGACTGCTAGTGTGCCTCTCTCCCTACAAGAAATCAAAGCTCAATTCAGAGCTTTTGTCAAAGATAATCTGTTCAAGGAAAGCTCCATTTCCAAAGAGAAAATGAAAGAAATCTGCTCTCTTCAATCTGCCATTGAAGAAGCAAATAAGGACTATCATACTCATGTTGATTTTGATAAGGAAATGGAGAAGTGCCTCGTATTTTGGACCCAGTATACAACCAACACAGCAGTCCCTCGTGGCAGAGACATAGCCGAGGTGCTGAAGAGATTCAAACAGCGGATTTTAAAATCAGTGGGTCCCTCCCAGTCATAAGCACATGTCTTCTTCTCCTAATTCTTCTCTTCTCTTCCCATTCTTTCTCTCGGATTTGTTGTAATAAGTTGGGGTATTGTGATTAGAAACCCTTAACTAATCTTTAGATAAAAGAAGTAGTTACCGAGGGTAACCGATTTATAAACTATATAATGGCCTCTCCTCACCATTTTGAAGGAGGAAGAACTTGGCTTATTTTTTGAAAGTGTAAATAAATCATAAAGAAATCAATACAGAAGGACTTTTCATTCTTTGTCTATCTGATTTCATTTTATCCATAAAGCTGTTCATTTTATATTGCTAAGATCATTTATCTGTATTATGTTAAGAAGCTTTGTATTCTTGTAGATGTTATTTACAGAACTTTGTGTCTTTTAAATTTCATCTTAATAATATGATACAAATGATCTTGTTTCAATTCACTATACCTTCACATACATAAAGAATTACTCTGTCATCTATAATTTTGAATGGTGCTTTTCTACTCGTTTTCACATTCTCATTCCTCAGTCCTTTTGTAATTGATGATCCTTATAGAAAACACTTTCGTAATATCCAAGTTCCACAAGAAAATCATGTTTTGTGTATGTCTAAATAAGTTTGTTTCTGAATAAGGGAACCTCTCCCATTAAAGAGGAGGGACTTCTTGTCCCCTGACTGTTGCTCTTCGTGAAGTCCTTTTCGACGACCAAAAGTTTTTGGCGACTCCGCTGGGGATCATATTCCAGTTTATTTATTGATCATCTTTTGATCTGGCGACTCCGCATTTTACTCGAGGGAGAAGGGCCCGTGGTATTGAAGATTCTCAGTTTCAGCTTTTGGAACAGCAGGGTTTTCCTTTCCCTTCAACAAGAAGAAATAGAAAGACTCGTTCAACAAGCACTCCGTACCTGTTCAAGATAGAAACCCTATGGGTGGTATTCCTTCAGAGACAAATCAGTCCCTAATCTTCGAGCTTTGATTCTTACTGGTGTTGCAGTTCCTCTTCAAGCCATTTTTCCAAGGATGGCGTGGTACCATTGCCCTGGGGTCATCATGTTGGGCCTCTTGCCCTTCCTCAGCCTTTGCATGAGTTACCCAGAGGTAACCGAAATAACTTCCCTAAATTCAAAGGCGATGGCAAAGTACATCCTGATGAACACATCGCAGCCTTCATAGTTGCATGTGGGGTTCTGGGAGTTGAACATGAAGATGTCTCCGTAAGACTTTTTGTTGAGACTTTACAAGATAATGCTGCTGATTGGTTCTATCACCTTCTGGCTGGTGCTATCACTAGCTGGGACACCATGAGAACTAGGTTTGAAAACCGTTTCAAACCAGCAGAAGACGTGCATGCCTTGCTAGCCCAAATCTCTCAAATAAAGAAGGATTCACCAAAGCCCATGAGAGAATTTGTGGCCCAATTCAACAGGTTGATTAACAAAATTCTGCCAAATACTCGACCTGTAGATCAAATTCAAAAATGTTTTTTCCTAAATGCTCAATCGCCTGAAGTTAGTTATGCACTGAGAAGGGCTAATCTCGCAACATTGGCTGAGGATCAAACTCTTGCTGTTAGTGTTGAAGATGATTTAATCATGTCAGGGAAGTTGAGGAGAGACCCTTCTAAATCTAAATCTGCTTCTTCCTCCTCTTCCACTCCTAGACCTAATACTGATCCATTGGTACAAAAACTTGCAAATGATCTCATTGCCATTAAGAAACAATTGGCTCAGCATGCTCCCTATGCAGACGTTCCAAGGAGGAATTTTCAGCCCAGAAATTGTTTTCCTGCTTCTCAAACAAGGCTAGCGCTTGAAGGACCTCCTATTAAAGTTCCTGTCAATGCAACCTGTGAAGTTGAGGAACCAGAGGATGAGGAGGTTAATGAAGATTGCGAGGAATTTGTTGAAGAGGTTGATGATGAAGCAGATGAACTTGAGGGATCTCGAGTTAATTTCTTCACCACTGAAGGCATTGATGCAGAGGATGATTATGATGAAGTAGTAGCAGACATGAATAGTGAATCATACGCTGTCATGACTCGAGAGTAGACAAATCAGAGGGAGAAAGTGATGCAGCCCACCAAGAAATCTAAAGAGCAGTCGAAAACTATCCCCGTAATTACAAAAAGAGGATCTCCTATTCCCATTTCATCTGCACCAAAGGTGAGTCCTGTCAATTCTGCTACTAAAGTTTCTTCTTTTTCCCCTAAAATTGATAAACCTAGGATCTCAAGTGATGACAACCCGTCCACTTCTGGGTCTTTTGATATTATTGATCACCTAAAAAAGACTAAGGTTCAAATCTCAGAGGCTGAATATTATCAAACCCATCCCAAGGCTTTTGCTAAAATGATTCACTTTGTCAATTCCCATTCTAAAACTACCTCTAAAGGCCTTTTACCCACTCCTTCTGCACCACAACCTAATCTGATAGCCGTTGTCACCTCACCCAGTGACAAAATCAAACCATTCTATGTGACACTTCTTATAGCTGGCCATAGGCTCAGTAATTGCGTCATAGACTCAGGAGCATCAGACAATGTGATGCCTGCTAAAGTAGCTCATGCCTTAGGCTTGACTCTCACAAGCACTTATGGATCTTGTTATTCTATGGAGAGTAAGGAAGTGCCCTTGGTCGGAAGAATTAAAGATGCACAAGTGGCTTTTTTTGCTTTGCCTGAGAAGAAAGTTTTGGCTACTATCTTAGTAGTAGATATTCCTCCTTCATACAGGATGTTGCTAAGCAGAAACTTCTGTAAGGATGTGGGTGGAGAAATTCAAATGGATTGGTCACATGCACTCATACCTGTTAATGGAAAAATGAAGAAGCTACTGCCTGAGAAGCAGTCTGAGTATATTGTACAAAAAACCGATGATCCCAAAGCACAAATACTCTATGAGGATATGGGGCATGACAACTACATGATTATGTCTCCTGAAGAAATCCAACTTCCCAAAGTCTCACCTAAAGATCCTAATGGTGTTTGGATATTAGAGTTTGATGGAAGTTGTTCCTCAGCTGGTTCTGGAGCTGGTGTCATATTGGTGTCACCCAAAGGAAGCCTTCATCCTTTCTCATTCAAGTTACAGTTTGAAAATACCAATAATACAGCAGAGTATGAAGCTCTCATTCTTGGACTCCAGGTGGTAAAAGAATAGGGTGTGAAGAATCTTCTAGCTCGTGGGGATGTGGAATTGATTGTTAAGCAAGTTAGAAACCTCTTCCAGGTAAAAAATGGAAGGTTGAAACATTACAGGAATCAGGTTTGGGATTCCATTGAATTTCTTGATGCCTTCTCCATCGAAGCAATACCTAGGGAGAAGAATACCAGGGCCGATTCACTAGCAGTCTCAGGGTCACTGCTCATACCTCATCCTCGACTTTTCTCAAGATAAGTTCACCATTGAGATGATCCATCAACCTAGTGTACCTGATAATACAAGTAACTGGCAAGTTTTCAATGATGATCAACACTTGCTTTCTTTCTTAGAACTCAAGGATAATTTTGAACAATTATACTTTGAAGGAAGTGACAATTTACCTCGTGAAAGTGTGCCCTTTGACAAAGAAGCCACCCAAGAAGAAGAAACGGATCAGGATGGATGTATCAAACTCAAGGGAAACAAGATCCCTAAAGGATTGGTGAGTTTAGAGGAACTGTTTGATAAACACGACAGGTATGTAAAGTCTAGAGCTTCTACTGGACCTCAACAATCAGCTGACTATGAAAAAATTAATATTGGGAGTTCTACTGACCCTAAGCTCGTGAACATTGGAAAATGTTGCACATCAGATGAGAGGAAGAAGGTAATTGATCTTTTAAAGAAGTATAAGGATGTTCTTGCATACTCCTATGAAGATTTAAAAGCTTTCCAACCAAAGGAGATGCAACATTTTATTCCTCTCAAACCTGGAATTAAGCCTTTTAAACAAAAGCAGAGGCAATACAATCCTAAAATAGCTGACACAATTTTTCAAGAGATATAGAAGTTATTGAAGGCTAAAATCATTTTTCCTATTCACCATTCAACATGGATTGCCAATATTGTTCCTGTTAGAAAGAAAAATGGTGAGATCCGCATCTGTGTTGACTTCAGGAATCTGAATCAAGCTTCCTTGAAAGATAATTATCCTTTACCTATGATGGATCAGGTCTTGCAAGCAGTAACAGGATCTGAGATGTTGTCTATGCTTGATGGATTCTCAGGATATAACCAGGTAGAAGTTAATACTGCAGATCAACACAAAATGGCTTTCACTACCCCTTGGGGTACCTTTGCTTACAGAAGAATGCCTTTTGGGCTCATTAATGCTGGTGCCACTTTTCAGAGAGCTATGGATCTAGCCTTTGGAAGTTTGAAAGGGAAGTGTATTGTTGTATACCTTGATGACTTGACTGTGTATTCTAAAACAAGGGCAGATCATTTTCAGCACCTGGAGACAGTTCTGCTAAGATGTAGAGAACATGGGATCTCTTTGAATCCTAAAAAATATGTCTTTTGTGTCACAGAGGGGAAATTATTAGGGCACATTGTCTCCAAAGATGGTATTAAAATTGATCCTGAGCGAGTTCAAGCTATTCAGCAAATTCCTCTTCCAACCAGTAAAAAAGGCGTGCATTCTTTCTTTGGTAAGATCAACTTTTTGAGAAGATTCATCCCTGATTTTGCAGAGTTAACTTTGAATATTTTCCAAATGATGAAAGGAAAACAAACGTTTGGTTGGTCTCCTGAAGGGAAAGAAGCCTTTGAAGGCATTAAAAGAGCCATTGC
Organism: Taxus chinensis; assembly: GCA_019776745.2. Taxonomy (NCBI): domain Eukaryota; kingdom Viridiplantae; phylum Streptophyta; class Pinopsida; order Cupressales; family Taxaceae; genus Taxus; species Taxus chinensis. Next base: position 573,894,524 of record CM034146.1, read on the forward strand.
TAAAACTCCTGTTTTAGCATGTCCAGATTTCAGCAAAGATTTTATTATCTATTACTATGCCACAGATAACACCTTGGCTGTTGTTTTGACTCAGGAAGATTCTAATGAGCACGAACTCCCGATTGCATTTATGAGCTATATTCTGAAAGATCATGAGTTAAATACACCATGATGGAAAAACATGCTTTTGCAGTGGTTAAAGCTGTTAAGCAGTTTCATTTTTACATTCTTAATTCTCACTCCATGGTGTTGGTACCAGATACAACTGTTAAGTCAATTCTCACACAACATGAATTTGGATCCAAGAGAGGGAACTGGGTGGCCAAGGTCCAAGAATATGATATTGACATCAAACCAACAAAGCTTTTCCATGGTAAATGCCTGTGTGAACTCATTGCTGAAGGAGCTAGACATGAGTTACTGGAGGATAAAGTTGGTCTTCCTACCATTCTGTTTCTTAGCTCAGTTGACGAATGGTATGCTGATATCACTCATTTTCTCACCTATGGAGAATTCCTCTCTCATTTGATTTCCAAGGAAAAGAGGACTGTTAAACTAAGGTCAGTGCAATATGTGTTGTGGGAAAATGCCTTGTTTAAACGTGGGTTAGATGGAAGGTTTTTGAAATGTGTGGACAAGGAACAGTAGAAAAATCTACTCTCAGCTTTTCATGATCAGGCATGTGGAGGGTACTACTCATCAACCATCACTTCTCATAAGATACTTCATGGAGGATATGACTGTCCTACCTTGTTCAGAGATGCATCAAATTGGGTTGATAAATGTGAGGCTTGTCAGACTTTCGTAGGTAGACCCAAGTTAGCTTCCTTGCCTCTTAAACCGGTTGTAATTGAAGAACCTTTTCAACAGTGGGGTTTGGACTTCATTGGAACACTTAATCCCTCTTCTAGTGCTGGTCATACTCATGTATTAACTGCCACCGATTATTTCACTAAATGGGTAGAAGCCATTCCAGTAAAGAGTACTACCTCCGAAGTAGTATGCAGTTTCATCAGAGAAAACATCTTAGTAAGGTATGGTGTACCTAACAAGATTGTGACAGATAATGCTTCGAATTTTTCTTCAACCGAGATAATGGATTTTTTCTATGGATATGGCATCTCCTTGGCTCACTCCTCAGATTACTATCCTTAGGGAAATGGACAAGCAGAATCCACTAATAAAAATCTGGTGACCATAATAAGGAAATTAGTCAATGAGTCCCAACGAAACTGGCACAAGAAACTCTATGATGCTCTTTGGGCAGATAGGATCACACCTAAGAGAGCTATTGGGATGTCTCCTTTTCAGGTAGTATATGGAGTAGAAGCTCAATTGCCAGTAACAATGGAGCTGCCAGCCTTGCATCTAATGAAGGCCATTCAGGATACCAATTTCAATGATGCTTTGGATAAGAGAATAATGTACCTTCACAAATTGAATGAAGACAGATTGGAAGTTGCTGATAAGATATTTGCTCATCAACAGAAAGTTAAGGTCCTGTTTGATAAGAAAGCTAGGTTCAGAGATTTCCAAGTTGGAGACATTGTTTTGTTGTGGGACAAAAAGCATGAACCTCGTGGCAGCCATGGCAAGTTTGATTCCCTTTGGCTCATACCTTTCAAGATCAGGCACTTTGCTGGTAGAAATTATTTTTACCTTGATTATATGGATGGTTCTCCTCTCCCACTTCCTTATAGTGGGGCAGTACCTGAAATTGTTCAAGTCATAGGTGATTAGGGAGTCCCTTTTTGTATATTCTGTATAGTGTGTGTCCTCCTTTCCTGCTCTTGTTTTTGTGTGTTGTCCTTCTGTATTGGTTTGCTTTTTAACTCTGTGGCCCAATGGATAAGGTACTGGTCTACTTCCCCGAGTTTGTCTAAATTCTTTCCTTGTCTCATTTTTGAATTTATGCCAAGTCATCCCCAAAGGAGCCAGCTGTTGTCCACTCAAAATTCCCCTATTTTTAAGAAGTTGAAAATTTAAAATTTTTGAGGTTAAGTGTCTTTTCTGTTGTATTGATAATGTGAAAAGCCAAAGAAATTGAGAAAATCTGCGTTTTTGGGTCATTTTGCGTGTTTTTCGGGCCTGTCGGATATATTTGTCCTGCGTGTCCCAAGTTCAATTGGGCCCTCTGTTCCCCGATCAGCCGGTTTACCCGAAGTCTGTTCTTTTTGGGCCCGTCGGAACGTTTTGTCCCAAATGTCCCAAGTTCGCCCGGACTAGTTGTTCCATTTTCGTACGATTCGGCTGAGTCACATACATTTTGCGTACTTTTGTCCCGTGTGTTCCAAGAGCATTTGTGCGTCTTTCCCGCGTATCGCCCGAATCGGCCGAGTCATGTACTTCGCGCTTTTGCGTCCCTCATGTCCCAAATGAACCAAAGTACCATTCATGCTAATTTTTCCCACTCTACCTAAATATCTTGCTTTTCAAATTGGTAGGTATGTATTTAATGCACATTTATTACCTTTCTCTCTCCTAAACGGCTATATAACAAGCGAACCCCCTATGTGTTTTGCACACTGCTTCCCTTCTATCTTTTGCTCAAACCCTTGTAATATAAATTCCTATGTGCGTATCCATTCCCTCTGCAATTCCATCCCAAGTCTAGCTTGCAACTCTGCTCTCTGAATTACTATCAACATGAAGATCAAATTCTAGGGGCAGGAACAAGTCTCACCACTAGAGTCCACCATTCCTGATATTGAGGACAGTGAAGTTCACCACCTTGAATTTGGTGATTTTTGGTCGAGGATGACAGACGTGAACCCTACACCAATGGCATAGATGATTCATGATAGTGGTCTGGCTTTCGCTGGTGGTTTCCCAATCTCAGTGCAATGCGTAGACACAGTGCTCTCATGCAGAGCTCATTTCAACCCTGATTCGAGTGAATTGACCAACGTGCATGGGGAACTCATCGCCAAACTTGACGCGGCCACCATTGGTACTACACTGAGGATTATAGAAATGGATAATGCCATAGTCGTCTCCCAGAATCAAGCACAGGCTCTTTTTAATCAAGAGAACAATAATTATAAGGCACGGGTGGCAAAGTCTTGGCTTAAAAACCCTAAGAAGGGAGCATCTCGTCTATCCAAGACTCTTTTCTGGGTAGATTTCAATGAAGAATTGTTTGATTTCATAATCCTACTGGCTCGGGTTATGGGCTTACCCTCTACTAACGATTTCCATTTCTGGATGTGCCCGCTTATCAATATGGTGTGTGAGGGAACCCAAAATATCAACTGGGCAGAAATCATCAGTATGAATCTAGCGGAGCAGATGTCCAATGTACATCAAATGAAGAAATTATATGACTTCATACCTGATGTACACTCTGGCGGCATCAAGGCAATGGTTTGGCTTTTCTTACATTGATACCCACAAAGATGACCATGTGTATGCCTACTGCCCGCAGTTCACCCTAGAGACCATCAATCACAATTTCCGAAGGGTGAATGATGCCTTCACCATGTACATGGTCAGACTTCTCGAGGGTGACACTGCTAGAAGATTTTCTGATGAAGCCATGAGTCTAATATCGCACTACGCTGCTTATTTTATCCAATTCAGAAAATTTTCTTATATCAGGCTTGCTGGCTATGAGAGCACCCCTCTGAGGTTTCCTATGTTTTGTAGTGACAAGATGGCTCTGATATAAGTATGCAGGCAATTGGAAAAATTTCATAGAACCTGCGGGGACAAGAAGATTACTGGTTTGCACTTCCCCATCTCTTTGGGAAACTACACCTGTAAAATAGCCCTGGATGCACAGAATATAGAAAGAGCCCTGGCTCCCATTACTGTCCATTTCTTCAAGCCCAGAACTTGCTTCGACTTGAAAAATTTCATTGAGTAGAATATCAAGATAACCTATCATCATAGGTCAGATACAGAAGACTATTGGGCTGACTGTGCCGATGATTTTGAGGCCCAAAGGAGGCATTATAGCAGGTTCTCTCTACAATTAATCCAAGAACTCAGCTTATACCAAGTTCCTGAAGGACTCAAGGATGAAAACTCTGATCTATACTCATATGAGTATGATAATGTGGTTAAGCACACTCCCTTGGAGGACTTGGATTGGTTTAAAAAAGAGAAAGATGATTTGGCTGAGATCCTGGCTCCAGTCTTAGTCGGGACTAAGATCTGGTTTGATAGAAAAGTCTGAGAGCTTAGGATGCACTCAGGGGAATCCTCCTCCAAGGATGTTTCAACACCAAGGAGGGAAGCATCGACTCCAAGATTATACACCCCTGTGTAAACCCCTCCTGCCTTGTCAACTCAAGGACCTGCAGCTTCTACTCCTTCTTCATCCACCCAGGTATACCAGAAGAAATTCAAAGAAGTTAAGAAGGAACCTGTGGAAGAAGATCCCCTGAGAAAGCATGCAGAATTGCCTTCACGGCCAAAGAACATTATTGTTCTTAGTGAAAGTGAAGAGAGTGAAGTGCTAGCTCCTTCAAGCGCCCCTGAAGCTCCAACGGATAAGGACAAGGAAGTCCATAGCACTAAAGTTCCAAGTGGTATTGATTCCTCTGCACCAGTTGTCTCAAGCACCCCACTCATGTCTCAACTCGAGACAACAGCAGTACATACCTTGGGTGCTATGAGTTCTCTGTCTCTTGGTCCTCTTGCCCCACCTGCTTCTTCCTCCTCCTCTTTTGCATGGGTGCAACCTCTTGTCGACAATAGGAAGAGAAAATCTTCCTCTCAGAGCTCAGGGCCAAATTTTGATGTTGTGACAGCTTTGTTAGGCACTACTCCTCCTTCTCATGCCAAAAAAGCCAGAATCACCTCTAGGATAGTGTCTGATGCTCAGGGCTAGAAATTCCTAGAGATATCTAAGCCTACAGTAGATAAACCAAAGCAGGATTTGCAGGCATCTGACCTAGAGCTCTCAAGGATTCCTGTGGGAAAGTCTACCCCTGAAGGTGAGATCTACAATCTCCAGGAAAGGGTCACAAGAGTCATTGGGAGGGTAGAAAAAGGGTAGCAAACTATAGAACAGTTGGAAGAACAAGCCCAGATTCTCACAGGTTTTATCAAATCTCTTTTGTCCAAGGGAAAATTTTTGGACCCTACCCCATTGACTACTCTTCCACCACCTGTGATTTTGAGCCAAGATCAGGTACAGAGTATCAAGGATATGCACAAGTATTCCATCTATGGCAGAGCTATGGAGGCCATGGTGGAAGATATGCTTGTTGCAAGATTGAACTTCATCGATGAAGCTTTCAAACTCCACGGAAAAGTGAATAACTTGCAACACAAGCTCTCTTCAACTATTGGGATCATAGATAAAGAGCTTAAACTTTGGAGTAGTTACATAATAGACCTCCACCTCATGGGACAAACCGATGAAAACATTTTATTGGTGAGTAAGGTTTTTGATGATGTAAAGGATAATCTATCAAAGTCCTGGGTTTACAGTGTGGAGTGGAAGATTAAGGTCCTAGAGGAAGCTTCGGGAGAATTGAAGAATAGCTGGCAGAAGGGTGAGGCTTTCAAAAAGATATACATTGTCATCTTTAGGATGAGACTTCTGGTGTGCCTCTCTCCCTACAAGAAATCAAAGCTCAATTCAGAGCTTTTGTCAAAGATAATCTGTTCAAGGAAAGCTCCATTTCCAAAGAGAAAATGAAAGAAATCTGCTCTCTTCAATCTGCCATTGAAGAAGCAAATAAGGACTATCATACTCATGTCGATTTTGATAAGGAAATGGAGAAGTGCCTCGTATTTTGGACCCAGTCTACAACCAACACGGCAGTCCCTCGTGGCAGAGACATAGCCGAGGTGCTAAAGAGATTCAGACAGCAGATTTTAAAATCAGTGGGTCCCTCCCAGTCATAAGCACATGTCTTCTTCTCCTAATTCTTCTCTTCTCTTCCCATTCTTTCTCTCGGATTTGTTGTAATAAGTTGGGGTATTGCAATTAGAAACCCTTAACTAATCTTTAGATAAAAGAAGTAGTTACCAAGGGTAACCGATTTGTAAACTATATAATGGCCTCTCCTCACCATTTTGAAGGAGGAAGAACTTGGCTTATTTTCTGAAAGTGTAAATAAATCATAAAGAAATCAATACAGAAGGACTTTTCATTCTTTGTCTATCTGATTTCCTTTTATCCATAAAGCTGTTCATTTTATATTGCTAAGATCATTTATCTGTATTATGTTAAGAAGCTTTGTATTCTTGCAGATGTTATTTACAGAACTTTGTGTCTTTTAAATTTCATCTTAATAATATGATACAAATGATCTTGTTTCAATTCACTATACCTTCACATACATAAAGAATTACTCTGTCATCTATAATTCTGAATGGTGATTTTCTACTCGTTTTCACATTCTCATTCCTCAGTCCTTTTGTAATTGATGATCCTTATAGAAAACACTTTCGTAATATCCAAGTTCCATAAGAAAATCATGTTTTGTGTATGTGTAAATAAGTTCATTTCTGAATAAGGGAACCTCTCCCATTAAAGAGGAGGGACTTCTTGTCCCCTAACTGTTGCTCTTCGTGAAGTCCTTTTCGACGACCAACAGGTGCGAGGAAAAGTTACTTTTAGATTCCCATCCTCGCTTGTCACTTTTCCATCATAAAAAATTGGTGAACCCAATGTTAACCTTTCTACTTTCTGATTTGGAGTCTGATTTCTACTAGTTCGTTTAAATTAAATGACCTTTACTACCTCATCAGCTTTCACCATCACCTTCACTCCTTATTACTCTGCGGTTATTCATATACATCCTGAATATGTCAGAATTTGATGCATATGGTAGGCCTCTCTTAGGTATTGAGGCATACTACACTCAACTGAATAGACAATCATCACCCTTGCTCTCAGTATGGGGTGACAACTACTCGACTAACCAGTTGTCAATGTAAACTCCAAGGGTCAGATATAGCCCATCTTTCCAAACAGAGGAGTTGGATCAATTCTCTCAAACACAACAAACAGAGCCTTCAGGCTCGAACAATATGACGCTCACAGGAGAATCTAGTTCATCTCCTCAGGTACTACTTAGACCACAAATTAGTAGACAAGTTGACGCATACCTGGTTTTAGATAATGAACATTCGACACGTTATGCCAGGAATGAACAACAATCCCAAGGTATGTACCCACCTATAGGGAATCTACAATTACAACCCGAGGTCTCTTTTCAAGGAAATACCTCCATGCCGTTACATATAGGAAATGCCCTTCGGGAAACTTGGAAGGGCAGCAATTAGTTCATAGCAGGATATCACATGCCTATACAACACCATGATATACAACAAATTCCACTAAGACAAAACACCATGACTTCACTAAATGAATTCATTTCAATGTTAGTAGAAAAAGTAAGGGGGGTTAGAACATGCTTAGGAAAATCACCATTCTCAACTCATGCAGGCAAGAAATTCCAAACATAGCCAAATAGACCTCCTCACAGGAATAGGTACGTTAGGTGTGACCCCTCAGTATTCACAATAAACACCGACTAGAACCATCATTTCTAACACCGATCTGACACCTCCCGGTCTAGTACAAAATAATCCATTCTTGGACAATACCCCTTCATACTTAAACATGTACTCCAAATCACCACAAGGGGATATGTTCACCTCTCCCGGCATGATTTCTCAAACACAGGGGTTTCCTTACGCCCCCGCTAACACGTACGCTACGCCATATCAACAACCCATTCCACCTCCACTCCCTCAATAGCCACCATCAATGGTCGAAACCTATGCGATAGGGACATATTCAGAATACTTGAAAGAGCCCTTAGATTTCACCATACGAAGCGTCATGCTTCCAAGACCTCTTCCTGATTTTCCCAAGTACAAAGGTTAGGGAGATCCGAACGCACATATCAAAGCTTACGCCACAGCCATCTGAGAACTACTCCCATGGGATGGGGTTGTTGCTAAAATATTTCCCAAAACCTTGGAAGGTATCACTCTCGATTGGTATTATAGAATACCTGAGGCTTCCATCCATTCGTTCAAGCAACTCATTTCAGAGTTCATCAAGGCCTTTGACATGAACAAACTATTAAGGATAGGAATCAGGGAATTCTTACACATCAATCAAGAACACAATGAATCTGTTGCCCATTTCATCCAGAGGTGGTGCACAGTTCTTTATTCTTTGGCAAGTGCTCCAAATATGGATTAGATGGAACTATGTGATTTATTCCTTCATTCTCTCAGTAGAGAGGTGAAGGAAGAAGTCCAGAAGTTCTCACTAATAACTTACAATGAAGTACTTGAGAGTGCTCTCTGAATAGATCAAGTGGCAATTGATAGTGGTCGCAAAACATATGGAGCAAACGGGAGGTTAATCACTTCCAACCAGAACACTACAACTTATCCTACTACCATGAATGTCAATCAAGGACCTAAAATCCTTAATAAAAATCACGGAGTGACAACAGATGGAGTAACAGATCAGGCTAGAAAGGTGTTATCAGCCAATTTTGACTTCACAAATTTGTTAAAAAATGAAAAATTAGAAAATTTTGAAAAGTGTTACTTTTCATGGTTCATTGGACTCATTGCGATCGTCTTATTTTTGTGATCGTTTTGGTCTTCGTTTCATGATTTTCGGGCGAGAACTCTTCCCGCCAGGCTATAAAATGCGTTAAAATACATTAAAATAATTAATTAATATTTAATTAATTAATTGCTCCTTGTTTGATTAAATTAATTTTTAAAAAATCACTTAAGGAGTATTTAATTAAATAAATATAAATTAAAGTTCATTCGACAAGTTTTAGTGCCGGGGAAGTAAGCTTTTGTTTCCAACTGTTGGGTTGGCTTCCCGAACCCAGATTTCCACTTTTCTGGCAATTTCCTTCAAATTTCCTGCACGTGGGTTTTCCTCTGCCAATTGCCAAATCATGGATTGGAAAACGGGCATAAAATTCCCCAATTTCGCACATGGGGAAATTAGACGGGGATTGCCGACCCATTTTTCCATTCCCGTTGGCAATTGCCCGTTACTTTTCCCATTTCCCCTTGGCACTTAAGCCACTACATGGGATGAGAGGAAGTTGAATTAATCCTCATAACTTCCTCCATCAAACCCGTTGGAAAAAGTCATAAGCTTCTTTTTTTCTTCAAGAAGACATAATATTTTGTCAGCCTTATGCAAGAGAAACTAACTCCATTGTAGAAGAGAAATACAAGAAGGTTTTTGGTTTTGTTTTCAAGCTCCACGCATTCATCAAAAAGGTTTTATCAAAATCTAAAATTGAATTTCACACACAGCTATGGGAGAAGGGTTTACACATTTTAAAGGAAGGAGAAACAGTCTTTGAAAGAAAAGAGGACATCAATCATATCACGCAGGAAGAGGAAAGAAGCCAGTTTTTCAACAAAACACAGCAAACCAGAATTCTTTCCCACGCGGCCTAAGGGTGGATACAGTCCAAACATTTTTTTTAGAGGAGGTGCCAGGTAAGAGGAGACAACATCCCACGCATCTGAAGGAAGAAGCCACACCTAAGGTAGGAGGGAGAAGTTTCCATAAAACAAAAGACTTTCATGCACCTGGGAAAGAGAAAGAAAAAGATTAAAACACAGTTCAAAAAAAAAAAAGAGAGGAAGAGAACAGTCTTCCACGCACCTGTCCACACAGGCCACGCACAACCAAGGAAAAGAAAAATAAAAGCATCTATTTTTGTCTAAAAGACCACGCATCGGCCTGAGGGAACGGTTTTTAAAGAAAAGAAATTAAGAAAGAAAAGAGCAGTCCACGTGGGATATAAACCAACATATAAATAGTCCATGCACATTGTGGAGAGATATAAACCAGCATAAAGAAGAAAGAATTTTTTTTTTGCAGGACAAAGGAAGACAGCCAAACCAAGTTCCCATGCCTGGCAAAGAAAAGACAGCAGTCTTTAAAATGAGAGAATTAAAATTTCCCATGCCAAAGAAAGGCCGCGTAAAAGAAAACGCGACCACAGTCGTCATCAGTTGTTGCAAAATCTTGTAGTTGTAGTGGAAGTTATTCCAGCGCCTAGCCCATGGGTTTGATATGGCGGTTATAGATGAAGCTATGAGCTAGTGAAGTAGGTGTGTTACCTCCACTTTCATTGGGTGCTGCCAGGTGTGTTCTTATCGGGTATCCACAGCGACTACCTACAATAGTAATTAGCCAAGCAGCAGACATGTTGTAGTATAGTAGAATCCTTTTTGAGTGCTTCCAACAAGCAGGTCATCCAACTATGTTGTTGTTTGCTCATAATCGAATGCATCCTCAAATTTGGGAATTTCCTTCAAAATATTTGTATAAAAATCGATTAAGTGACAGTGAAAGTGTTACCAGGAGACCTAATTAAATTTATTACAAAGATTTTCTATTGAGACCTTACTTGTTTTACGATGTAACTCATGGAAAAGAATCTCATAGAGGTGGGTCTGTTTCATATCAGAATATTCATGAAGCACAATTTTCTTTGCAATTATATGAGCATCTTCAACAAGTCATAATCATGGCAGCTTTAGGTCTTTATCGGTAAAGGTATTTTCTCATCGTTTGGGAGGTACAATTGTGCTTATTGTGTCAAAGCCAAAACATTCTTACTACAAGTGTTATATAATAAGGAAGAACCGTGAGCATTGTGGTAAAACCATTCTTTTAAAAAATTGTTGGGTTAAGCTCGGTATTCAAGTGAGTTGAGCCAGAGAAGAACTCAGGGAGTTCGGTTCTGTAAAGAAGGTAAGACGACATGAAGGGCATGGATCGCCATGGAAGTCTGAATTCAAGTTGAAAATGCATGAGCTCATAATCAAGCTAGGAGCGATACGATTGAGGGCTCATTCGTGAGTTGAGTCGTCTAAACACCTAAGTGAAGAAGGAGCACATCTCAAGAATTTCTCATTCCAGTCATCATTAGTCTTTGCATGATTGCCCTAATTCTTCAGGCCTAATCAACAACACAACACTATAATTCAAAGCATTGGTTCATGCGCAAGCACCTGTAATCTATATCACACAATTTCTAGAGGTGGAACTCGTTGATGAAGTACCTCAAAATATACCAGCCCAATTTGTGGAAGTAGTCACAACTTCTCAACCAAAAGTTGATGACCTGGTTCTTTCCCTGCCTACATTTGAAGAATCATCACAAATGGAGAAAATGGTGACAACATATTTCTCACAACAAGAAGATCCAATTTCAGCAACACCCAAAGGTGATCCCCTTTAGCGTGATGAAGATCAACTCCCAATGAACACGAGAACCATGTACAATGAGGTACTTGGAGAGGTTCCCACCTGGCTACATGATACCCTGAAGAATTGAAAGAGGGTCTTCAAGCCAATAATGATAAATTTGGAAGCGATTGCATAAATGTTAGAATCCATCACTCCAAAAAAGACCAAATACTATGCTAAGGTGTGTGTCAACGAATTCATAAATCACTTCGATGATTTTTCAACACCACTCGTTCACAGTGGGACAAAGGAGATGGATTTCCAAGACTCTGAAGTCTCACAAATTCTACTCGAGAGATCAACACTTTGGGATGGTGACAAAGACAAAGAACATAACTCCAGGCAGTGAATTGCAATTTTGGCTCTTGGAGATCTTCTCAATGGCGAAAGACCATAAGATGGATTCTAATAAACCAAGGTGGCGTAACGACTACGGTCTTGTGACAAATGAATAATTCACCATGGAAAGGTACTCAGAGCATGTGGAGAATTGTGAATATGAATACAAATGAAGACAAATCTTCTCACACCAGGATATTGCTCAGATAGAGGGGTGGATGAATTGCTCAAGTTTCAAGCTCAGCACTCTTGTCATTTGGAGGATTACAGAGCACAGTCAATGAGTTCATTCCCGTACGATCGGGATAGGTGGACTCTTGGGCCCAATGGATAAGGCATTGATCCTAGGTGTCTTGATCTAGGTGGCACATTGCTGGCTAGGATGTCTACGTGTGCATACAAGTCATTTAAGTGGGGTCCACATGTACCCATTTTATTTTATTTATGTATTTTTCCTTAAATGACCTTTTAACTTAAGTGGTTTCTATTTTTAGTCACTTTTTAAAAGTTGGTTGAAAAAGTCAAAGTCACTTAAGTGCCCTATTTAATGTGCATTTAAAACCCTAACTACTTCGTAACCAACTTTTGGGTTATAAAAGGAAGTGAGGGGCTCATTTGTGAGGGTGACTTTGAGAGAGGAGAAGAAGATACTTTTGTGCAAGCTTGTGTTTCAAGAAGAAACTTTGTGTTCTTTGTGAAAAACATTCTGGAGTTAATAGAATAAGAACTTTGTGTCTCATTCATTGTCTCTTGTAACATTTGGTGTTCTTATGTTCATTAGATGTTAGGTGTTTGAATCTTGCATGAAAATATTATCTTTGATCTTATTGTCAACATTAGTAATCAGTTGTTCTAGTTCACAGTGATCAAGCTCTGACTATCTACTTGCTCATGTGTGTTTCCTTTTGCATGTTCTTGTTTGGATAACTCAAACTTCGTTTTATTTGTGGTTGGTTATTCATCCTTCCTCTTCATGCAATATTAGGCTCTGGTTTTTACCTAACTCTTGCATGTTCTTTCAGTTCATTCCATTCCACTCCTTTCCTTCTTTCTATTCCATTTCCTTCATTCACTTTTCTTCCATTAATGTTCCAAAACACCCCCCACATACAATTTTGAATGTGACAAATGTAAATACAGTTTTGGTTTTCAATAAAGGTAGCCTCACCTTCATTGAGGAGGGACTTCGTTCGCACACTGTTGCATGTCATTTGCATGCATGCAAATCCATATGCTAACAGTTTTTGGTGACTCCGCTGGGGATTCAAAAATCGTTAACCAGTGCTTGGTTAAATCTTTATGACTATCCCCTCTGCACAAGCTCCAGTTCTTCAACCGAATCTTATGCCCCGACGAAGATTTTCCAAGGAGACATTGCTGCCAACCTTCGAATAGTATCTTGGGAAAACCGTGAAAGCTTGTAGCAATTTGTGGCTATTGATAGAGCCATTGACAGAGAGATCTACATCAAAGACCTTAGAAGAAGAGCACCCGCACTTGTGGCCAGAAGACCTCTTGGGCACGTGTTGATAGTTGCTCACTGACGTGGTCCTCTTCCACCCACGTAATAAGTTGTATGACTATTACAGGTAACCCCACCTATCTTACAACCAGATCTTGTTTTTGCAGATACTCAAGAAGACATATCATCATATGTGAGGCAAGCTATTTGGGAAAAACACACAAGTAACCATCATTTTCATCTCACCGCATCAGTACTAGATTACGAAGAAGAGAAAGCCACGAGAGTTGTTAGAGTTATTCAGGCGCAAATAGCTCAAGAAAGAGAGCAAAGAGAAAAGGCTAGAGCTGGTCGGAACACGCCAGTGATCTCTTCACCATAAATATTCCCAAACTGGAAGAAAGAGGTTTACGTGAGGAGAAAAAGCTAAAGGTCGATCTGACCCCACTTTTGACTTTCAAGGAAAATTTGGTTTCAAGTTAACTCCTCCCAAGAAGAAACACACCTCGTAGATTTACAAGCCTTGCATCAAGTCCTGAAAGAGCAAGGAAGGAATCACTACCAGTCAAGCACTTGTCCTTACTCACATTGTTTTACCTTTGCATGCCACCTTTTCTCCAATGGCAGCCAATGTACCATGGGGAAATGTCATAGGCCCATTGGCCTTACCTGCTCGACATGAACTCCCACAAGGATCAAGAAATATTCTTCCCAAGTTCAACAGAGATGGGAAGACATCGCTAGATGATCATATTTCTACCTTCTTCGCTGCATGTGTTTTTTTTTTCAGTAGAATACGAAGATGTTGTTATTCGTCTCTTCGTCGAGACATTGCATGATATTGCTACAGATTGGTTTCATCATCTACCCAATGGATGTATTACAAGTTGGGATGATATGAAAACTAAGTTTGACAATCGATTCAAAACAGGTGGAAGATGAACATACTCTTCTTGCCCAACTATCTCAGGCAAAGAAAGAGCCTATAGAACCCATGAGGAATTTCGTGGCCAAATTCAACAAGATGGTAAACAAAGTTCCCACCAGGATTCGTCCCAACCTTGATGGACAAAAATGTTTCTTTATTAACACACAACAACCAGAAGTGTGCTATCTGCTAAGAAGGGCCAGGGTGGCTACTTTGGAACTTACTCAATCTTTGGCCATAGAAATTGAAGATGATTTAATCATGGCAGGGAAAAATTCAAGAAAAATTCCCTCAAAGGAAAGAGTCAAGAAACTCCCAACGTTTCAGAAACTATACTCACTAAGTTGGCTAATGATATGCTAGCTTTGAAGAAGTAAGTTGCTCAAAGTAGTAAACCTTCTCCTTACAAAGATATCCCACGAAAAGGATACGTTCCCAAAAAAGCCAAGATTAGAGGTGTTCTAACGAGGCTTGCTATTGAAGCAGCTCCCGCAACTAATTCCAAATGTGATGTCGTTGAAGAAAGTGATGATGAGATTGAAGTCGTCGAAGTTGATGCGGAAGAACTTGATTCTGAGACATCTGAACCTGCAGTTGAAGATCCTGAGGAAGAAAGTAATAATCATTTCTTTGAGTACCGTTCTGATGAGGAAAATGGATACGAAGAAATTATAGAAGATATAAATAGTCAATCCTTCGCTGTCTCCACATGCTCTCAGAAACAGGACCAAGATACCACCAAGGCGGGAGATAGAGAGGTTTCCAAGGAAACTCTCAAAGGATCCAAGATAAAGGAGGCTCCTAAAGAGTTTAGAGAAATTGAGGTTTCAAAGGTCAAGACTATCTTAAAGAAAGGAGAGCCTTTGTTAGATCAATCAGTTAATAAACCAATTACGAAGAAAACTTCTTCTTCCACATCTGTATCAATCAAGCTCGAGACCAAGGTCAAAAGTGTGCCATCATCAAGTTCGAAAGAACTCGTATCTGAACTTCAAGTGTAATTACCTTGCCTAAATTTGATATCATTGATCATATAAATAAAACAAAAATTTCCATGTCACAGGCAGAGTACTTGAAGTCCAACAAGGATCAGCTCAAGAAGTTGGTCCAGTTTATCAAAGGTGACTCTACTATTCATTCCTCTAAAGGAATTCTAAAAACTCCCAAAGATGGGAAAACTCAAAATATTGTGGCAGCCACTACACCTTCAAATGAAAAGATCGAACCTTTCTTTGTTTCTTTTCTAATCAACGGATGCAAGTTAAGTAATTACATTATAGACTCTAGAGCCTCGAATAATGTGATGCCAGAAAAAGTAGCACATGCTCTTGGTTTGACTTGTACGAGAACATTCAGATCATGTTACTCTATGGAAACCAAGAAAGTTCCTCTGATCAGGTAGATTAAGGACGCCCAAATGGTTTTAGCTCAATTCCCTCAGAAGCGAGTTAAGGTAACTATTTTAGTTGCTGATATCCCCACCTCGTATGGAATGTTGTTGAGCAGGAAATTTTGTAGGGATTTGGGTGGTGAGATTAAAATGGACTGGTCTCATGCCATGATTCCTATCAATGGAGAAATGAAGAAAACTTATGCCGGAAGCTCAGGAAAAGTTCACGGTAACTAAAAATAAATATCTTCGCGCACAGATCCTTTTCCAAGGCTCAAGTATGGGTAATTATATGATGACTACAAAAGTTCATACCCCTGAGATCATTTGCCAAGATTCCAATGAGATCTGGACTCTTGAGTTCGATGGAAGTGGTTACTCAACGGGCTCTGGTGCAGGAGTGGTGCTCATATCTCCAAATGGTAAAATTTTTCCTTTTTCCTATAAACTCAAATTTTCAAATAATAATAACACTGCAGAGTACGAGGCATTAATCCTTGGCCTCCAAGTTGCAGAAGAGAAAGGGATCAAAAATCTGGAAGTCTTTGGAGATACGGAATTGATCGTGAAACAAGTAAGAAATCAGTTCCAAGTAAAGAACGATCGTCTGAGACACTACAGAAATAAAGTTTGGGACGCAATAGAAGTTTTTGATGCTTTTTTCCATTAAATCTGCCCCTCGTTAAAAGAATGACAAAGCGGATTCTCTAGCAGTCTCAGCATCATTAATGATTCCTCTTTCAGAATTTGATCAAGAGAAATACACCATTAAAATGGTTTTTAGGCCAAGTGTTCCTGACAATGTAGAAAATTGGCAAGTATTTAATGATGATCAAAAACTTATTGCCTTCTTGGAAAAGAGAAAATTTTGAACAGTTGTACTTTGAAGGAAGTGATTCGGCATTTCGCAAATCAACTACCTCACTCATTTAGGAAGGAGTTGAGAACGAAGATCCTGGTGATGGCATCATTCAACTCAAAGGAAATAAAATTCCCAAAGGATTGGTCTCACTTGAAGAATTTTTTGACAAACATGACAGGTTTATTAAAGAGAAAGAGCAGGCAGGACCTGCAAATTCTGCTGATTATGAGAAAATTAATATCAGAACCAAGGATAAACCTCACCTGATCAATATTGGTAAATGTTGCTCGCCCGAGGAGCGCAGGAAATTCATAAATCTCCTCACCAAATAATCTGACGTCTTGGCATATTCATACGAATACTTGAAGTCTTTCCAACCCAGGGAAATGGAGCATGCCATACCCTTGAAGCCTAGCGTAGTTCCATTTAGGCAGAAGGAAAGACAATATAATCCCAAGATTGCAGGGACAATATTTCATGAAGTTCAAAAGATGCTAGATGCACGAATAGTTTTTCCTATTCGACATTCGACTTGGATAGCTAATATTGTACCGGTTTGCAAGAAAAATGGAGAAATTAGGATTTACGTGGATTTTTGCAATCTTAATTAGGCTTCCTTGAAGGATAACTACCCACTACCAGTCATGGACCATATTTTGCAGGCAGTAACTGGATCGGAAATTCTATCTATGCTAGATGGTTTCTCTGGCTATAATCAGATTGAAGTGGCTAGAGAAGATCAACATAAAACTGCATTCACTACCCCCTGGGGTAAGTTCGCATATAGAAGAATGCCCTTCGGTTTGATCAATGCTGGTGCAACTTTTCAAAGGGCCATGGATATGGCGTTTGTAGATTATAAGGACAAGATCATTGTGATATACCTAGATGACTTGACAGTGTTTTCAAAGAAGCGAGAAGATCACTTAAGAGATTTAGAGAAAATTTTGTAAAGGTGTAAACTTCATAATATTTCTTTGAATCCAAAAAAAATCTATTTTTGGAGTTATGGAAGGTAAACTCCTAGGTCATATTGTTTCTAAGGAAGGAACTAAGATCGATCCTGAACGTATTCAAGCTATAAAGAATCTTTCCTTGCCTACAAGTAAACCTAGAGTCCACTCCTTCTTTGGAAAGATGAACTTTTTGAGAAGGTTCATGCCAGATTTCACTGAGCTGACTAAAGAAATCACTGGTATGATGAAAGGAAAAGAATCTTTCAAATGGTCAAAAGAAGGTAGAGAGGAATTTGAGCAAATCAAGGGTGCTATTGCAAAAGCTCCTACATTGGTGTGTCCCGATTTTAAGAAGGATTTTATAATTTATTGATATGCTTCACCACACACAATCTTTTCCATTTTGACTCAGCACAATCAAGAGGGGATTGAATCTCCTATCGCATTCATGAGTTCGGGATTCAAGAAACATGAACTTAATTACACTCCTCTTGAGAGACATGCGTATGCGGTGGTAAGATCCTTGAAACACTTCAGGTATTACGTGTTGAATTCTCACACCAAAGTCTTAGTTCCAGACACCCGCGATGAAATCAATGTTGACACAATAGGAACCAGGATCTAAAAGAGGTAATTGGGTCTCCAAGATCCAAGAATATGATCTAGACATCAAGCCTACCAAGTTGGTTCGAGGGAGAGGACTCTGCCAACTCATTGCAAAGAATGAACCACGAGATAACTCTGAAGAAGAATTAGTTGAAGAAAATTTACCAATGGTAGTGTTTGTCAGTACCACGGATGAATGGTATTCTGATATTGCCTACTTCCTCACATACGGTGAGTGTCTGAAGAATCTTACAGCTAAAGAGAAACGATCTATCAAACTAAGAGCTGCCAGATACATCATTTGGGATAACACGTTGTTCAAGAAAGGAATTGACGGCATGTTCCTCAGATGTGTTGATAAAGAACAACAGCCTAGGTTGTTGGAAGCCTTCCATAATCATGCTTGCAGCGGTCATTTTTCTGGCCCGGTAACAGCCCATAAAATTCTGAGAGCACATTATTACTGGCCCACTATGTTTTCTGATGCTCAGAAATGGGTGACCAAATGTGAAGCCTGTCAACAACTTGTTGGAAGACCAAAGTTGGCAGCACTGCCTTTGAAGCCAGTTGTCATTGAAGAACCCTTTCAATAATGGGGTTTATATTTCATCAGGGTCTTGAACCCTAATTCCAACGCTGGTCATACCCACGTGCTCACTACCACTAATTACTTTACAAAATGGGTAGAAGCTATACCGGTGAAAAAAACATCTATTGCAGTAATCTGTGATTTCATCAAAGAAAACATATTGGTTCGTTATGGAATTCCTCACAAGATCGTGACTGATAATGCCTCAAATTTTTCTTCTGCAGAGATGATAGGTTTTTGTTTTGGATATGGGATATCTTTGTCTTATTCATCAGATTACTACCCGCAGGGAAATGGTCAGGCTGAATCCAGCAACAAAAACCTCATTACTATGCATTATTGTGCAAGTTAGTTGAAGAAAATCAAAGAACTTGGCACAAAAAGTTATACTATGCATTGTGGGCTGACCGCATAACTCCCAAAAGGGTAATTGGGATGTCTCCATTTCAACTTCTATATGGAACTGATGCTCAAATTCCCGTCACATTGGAGCTACCAGCGTTAAAATTAGCTCAGGCAGTTAATGATGAATGCTTCGCCTGTAACATCCTCATTTTATACCTTAGAACAAGTGAATTTTTTTTTTTTTGATAATTGCATCCTGGTTCTAAATACATAATTTAGAACTCACAAGTCAAATAACCATTCATATAACAGACAACCATATGCAGCTGTAATGACTCGGAGTACTTCCGATCTATTCATTCCATGACTCGGTAATCTACCGATCTATTCATGAGTAATAAGAGTTGGTGTTTTTATTTAACACTTTACTCTTGCAGTTCTCTTCCCTACTCTGGGATTCAGAATGCTCTGTTTAAGGAACCTAACTGAATAATTGTTACTATTATTCATCGGCATCTCATCCCTTAGACTAGGTGAATTAGGACAACGCAATCAGCAGCTTGTGACACTTTGGCCAAAGATTTGAAACATACTGTTTATGTCTCGTATTCCTTAACGGCATACTCATCAATCTGGAATACGTCCTTCACCCCATTCTTATGTTATATAGAATGTCTTATACTAACTACTGTCAGTCCTTCCTTTCTCAAATTAATCACTCGGAGACAGATTAACAAGGTGATAATGTTATATGGATGCCCACGAGGATTAGGGATATGGTGACATACTGGTTCAACCTTGCAGTTCAACTAGTGTGTCATGATACCCCGAATCTCCTAGGCAGCCTTATAACATGACCAAGTTCTTAATCGGACCCTGAGTAACTCGTGCGAGATCAAAGTGTAAATCTTAGTGATCAATGCAAAGGGTGTCGCCATAAGTCACCTGCATTGTTGTAACTTCGAGAAGATCCTAATCTTCTCGGAGGCACAACCCTGCAGTTGACTTGTGTCGTCAACCTTTAAATCCACCTCGAAAAGATCTACTTAGTAACATGCGTTACACACTTGAGTTTAAATTACTTTAAAGACTTTTCCCTAAGGTTAGCCTATCCCGATCCCTGGATTCTTCGTCTTAAGACGACCTTCCTCTATAAAACCCATTACATGGTAGAGGTATTAAGGTCAAGCTCTCATCAAGGAGTCATTAGAATACTCATGATTCTAAAACAACAGAATTGGACAATATCTCATAACCTTTACTTGAGATTGCCATCTGAACCCCATTAGATTTACATCAGTTCTCCTAACTGAATTTATATCATACTTATTAGTATAAGATATAAATGATTAAGAATCCAATTCAATATTGTCCTGTCATACCCAGGACTAGGGATTAGTAATTTAATTTGGCTTGTTTAGCGTTCTTCTTAGGTTCATTTTTAACCTATCTTTTAGAAAGACAATTGTTTAAATTCAATATTTCTTTCACTAGAACAATAAGATCTGCTAAACACTCATATGAATTCAATCACATTTTCTTGTAAGCTTTCATAGTCAATCACAAAAGCATCCAAATTACACAAGATAACATTGCCACTCTGGTATATAAACCGAAGAAGGTCAACTATCAGAATAAGAATACAACACAAGTATCAAATACTTATTCCCATTCCTGTCAGAACTATATAATTACATTTTATGCAAACAGCATACTTGATACAATGCTTAACGGAAAAGTACATCTTTCCACATATAATACATTTAGGAAATCAAGCTGTAATTCATTATAAAACAAATTAAACAATCTAATCAGCCTGTCAGATCTGCATTGCTTTTACCTCTTACGGCAACCATCTACAAAAATAGTCAACATGAGTCAGTTCGATGAACTGAGCATGATAAGCACTAACTTTTAAAACAATTGCAATCCGTCAATTGTTTTCATTAAACACCCTGTTTAAATGAGATCAATTATCCAAACAAGTAAACATATTCAAAATATGCCTTTATAATACCAAATTGACTACAAACGTGTAACTCTATCAATGTTATAGAATAGTCCTAAACACTTCTCAAATATTCATCAAATATTAAGAATCAAAGAACGAAAGTATCTAAACAATTATCTTGAATCCAAGATCAGCAACATTGGACAGATCGTTACTTTCATCAGAAAAGGAAATATCATAGCAAATCATGATTCCACCAATAAGATACAAGGACAATTCCAACTGTTAGACAGATATCAACAAGTATTATAACAATAAAAGAGAAAGGAACAAATCATTCACACTTCCCTTCACACAAGTTCACTACTGTACCGTCTCCACATATGGAATGCATTAATCCAGTATATGTGTGAACAAGTCCGTAAACCACAAGAAGAATCACTGTCTTAATAAAAATTGAACACAGCAAGGCTTTTCGACCCAAGTTCAAAATCAAAGAACCTCTAGTATTGCGGTCAACAACAGACTCCATTGCATTAGACAATTGGATGTTTCCCTAAGTCTATGCCAAGACAATCACACAAAATTTCCGAACATGTTCAGTCTCAATCGGACTAGAGTAAACGGAAAGGAAAATAGCAAATCTATTCTCACCTTGGCGCATGCAAGTCTAAAGTATGGTATTCGCGACTCACTTCAACAGAGCCAGAACACGAGATAATTATCCATACTCAAGGAACTCAAATAATGACAAACGACAGTGTCCAAATATTAGGTTCAATAAGAGACAGAAATACAGGTTACCTTCCAAGAATTCAAATGATTCCGAACAGTAGTAACAAGATAATTAATTGCAAACGATTCCATCTGAGCCCATCAACGGAGCATATTAAAAATCAGGCAAAGCAAATTTAATTATTGATTTCAAAACAAGGAATCCGACTGAACCCTTGCCAATCTTTTACACAAACTTGCACAGACTGAAGAACGTAAAAAAAATATACCAAAAGAATCTGTACCACAAAATCCTTGCGGCACGATGGTATTCTTACGAAATAACAGAGATCGAAATACATATTATTCCCTTTAGTCGCTGGAACAACAATTTCCAATATTCAACTATATTCAACCATAACAAGTGATTCAAACATATAAATCATTCAATCGACTCCACAGAGTCGTTCAGATTAAAACGAATATGAATCTATATTTACATTTCATACTGTTAACGGGTTATTATCCATAACCACGGAACCCAACAACAGTATAAGATAAAAAAATAGTTTAAGAATCAATCTATGCCATTCAAGGTAAGCATTCGACAAGGACCAAGTGTAAGCAATTCAAATACTGATTTTCATAACAAGGGATTCAACCGAGCCTCGTCAAAATTCCCGAACAAGCTTACACATAAGAAACATAAATGCATACCCAGGAAGTCGGTACTAAATTCCATTACAATAACAGAGGTCGTATGACCTGTAACTTCTATATGACTTCCAACAAAATTCATATTAACAAAACTCAAGGATGTATCTATATCCTCAGCAGTGGACTATAGTATACGATTCATTCAGAGGACTCCACAGAGTCGTTCAAAAACAATACATATATCCCTAATGTATACTGTCCACGATAAAATCCCGTTACCACAATAACAAGGGGAAAACAACTTCCACTGGGTCATAATGGCTACTGTAACACAAAAGTTACCTGTTCCCAAGCAAATCTAAAAGACAAAACGAAACTAGACAAGTAACAATAACCAACCCATCAATACCCACGACAGAGCTTATAAGATTCCATTAAAACGGAATAATCAAACAAATGTCCAGCAGTTTCCCTTTCAACAAGTATTCACAACATGCACTGGCGACAAAACTGACATGCATGACAGTGGCTTGTACCCCCTCACAAGAACAATTTAAGGGTTCTCGCCGAGCAGACCGAGCATTCCTTTCTTTTATAATTTCTTTTTTGCATAATTAAACCAGAATGCAAAACACAGAGAAATAAAGCCACAGTTCGAATTTAATAAACACCCATCAAGGATAAATGAAAAATCGAACCAATTAGGTCTTTTTAATAATTCCAGTTAGGTCTGCATTCTGTACACTCAGAAAAAGACCTACATCATACCTTCTTGAACAGGGTTAGCTCCTGTTCTGCCTTAGGCTGCAGAATCGTATGTAACCGAATTATTACCTGGTCCATGATCGAGACCTTCCAGATATACTTCGATATCGGGAACCAATTCATTTCACTTGATCAGCCTAAGTCATACTCCTGACTAGCTTATTCAATGCTTCTAGACCTTGCAACCTGTTCAAGGTCTGTGATTTTAATTCATCACGAATAAACTTAAAGCAATACTTGGATCAATTCCACTGATCCAAGGCTAGATCTTATAGATGGATAACTCTATAATTCATTCCGAGATCAGATTAAACTCAGATGCAAAATGAAATAAATAAAAGATTCTATCATATTCTGACTCAGTCAAAGATCTGCAAGAAAATACAGTACATATCAAGCATGATTTCTAAATCAAGGAATACATCCTTTTACAAGAAATCACATATCAACACTTGTATGCTCAGGAGAAAGTAACAACAGTTCAGGGTGTTACATCACCAATGCATTAGATAGAAGGGTCATGTTCCTAAGCAAGATCGAGGAACAAAGAAGTCAAGTGGAAAATAGGATCGAGGAACATCAATCCAAGGTAAAGAAGTTGTTTGATAGGAAAACTAGAGAGAGACAGTTTCAAATCAATGACTTAGTTCTTCTCTGGGATAAAAGACGTGAGCCGAAGGGAAAGCATGGGAAGTTTGACTCACTGTGGCTGGGACCATTCAAAATAGGACACTTTTGTGGAGATAGTACCTACTACTTGGCATATCCTGACGGAACTCATTTTCCTTTGCCCTACAGTGGGCAGTATCTCAAATATTACCAGAATTGAAAATGGGTTGTTCCCCGTATGTACATAGGTAATTAGGATTTTGGTTTGTTCGTTTCCCTGTTTTTCAGTCTCCTTTCTTGTGTCACCCCATTTTTGTGCCCCGTCATTCTGTGATCATGTTCATGACTATTTTGGTTTGGGTCCGTTGTTGCATCCATGAAGTCCTTGTCCCCAATCAGAGCTAGTTGTTATCAGCCAATTTTGACTTCGCAAAATTGTTAAAAAATGAAAAATTATAAATTTTTGAAAAGTGTTACTTTTGTGGTTCATTGGACTCATTGCGATCGTCTTATTTTTGTGATCATTTCGGTCTTCGTTTCATGATTTTCGTGCAAGAACTCTTCCCGCCAGGCTATAAAACGCGTTAAAATACATTAAAATAATTAATTAATATTTAATTAATTAATTGCTCCTTGTTTGATTAAATTAATTTTTAAAAAATCACTTAAGGAGTATTTAATTAAATAAATATAAATTAAAGTTTATTCGACAAGTTTTAGTGCCGGGGAAGTAAGCTTTTGTTTCCAACTGTCAAGTTGGCTTCCCGAACCCGGATTTCCACTTTCCTGGCAATTTCCTTCAAATTTCCCGCACGTGGGTTTTCCTCTGCCAATTGTCAAATCATGGATTGGAAAACGGGCATAAAATTCCCCAATTTCGCACATGGGGAAATTGGACGGGGATTGCCAACCCATTTTTCCATTCCCATTGGCAATTGCCCGTTACTTTTCCCATTTCCCCCTAGCACTTAAGCCACTACTCGGGATGAGAGGAAGTTGAATTAATCCTCGTAACTTCCTCCATCAAACCCATTGGAAAAATTCAGAAGCTTCTTTTTTTCTTCAAGAAGACATAATATTTTGTCAGCCTTATGCAAGAGAAACTAACGCCATTGTAGAAGAGAAATACAAGAAGGTTTTTGGTTTTGTTTTCAAGCTCCACGCATTCATCAAAAAGGTTTTATCAAAATCTAAAGTTGAATTTCACACACAGCTGTGGGAGAAGGGTTTACACGTTTTAAAGGAAGGAGAAAAAGTCTTTAAAAGAAAAGAGGACATCAATCATATCGCACAGGAAGAGGAAAGAAGCCAGTTTTTCAACAAAACACAGCAAACCAAAATTCTTTCCCACGTGCCTAAGGGTGGATACAGTCTAAACATTTTTTTTAGAGGAGGTGCCAGGTAAGAGGAGACAACATCCCACGCACCTGAAGGAAGAAGCCACACCTAAGGTAGGAGGAATAAGTTTCCATAAAACAAAAGACTTTCATGTGCCTGGGAAAGAGAAATAAAAAGATTAAAACACAGTTCAAAAAAATAAAAAACGAAGAGAGCAGTCTTCAACGCACCTGTCCACACAGGCCATGCACAACCAAAGAAAATACAAATAAAAGCATCTATTTTTGTCTAAAAGACCACGCATCGGCCTGAGGGAACGATTTTTAAAGCAAAGAAATTAAGAAAGAAAAGAGCAGTCCACGTGGGATATAAACCAGCATATAAACAGTCCATGCACATTGTGGAGAGATATAAACCAGCATAAAGAAGCAAGAACAATTTTTTTTGTAGGACAAAGGAATACAACCAAACCAAGTTCCCATGCCTGGCAAAGAAAAGACAACAGTCTTTAAAACGAGAGAATTAAAATTTCCCATGCCAAAGAAAGGCCATGCAAAAGAAAACGCGACCACAGTCGTCATCAGTTATTGCAAAATCTTGCAGCTGTAGTGGAAGTTATTCCAGATCCTAGCCCATGGGTTTGATATGGCAGTTATAGATGAAGCTACGAGCTAGTGAAGTAGGCGTGTTACCTCCACTTTCATTGGGTGCTGCTAGGTGTGTTCTTGTCGAGTATCCACAGCGACTTCCTGCAACAGTAATTAGCCAGGCAGCAGACATGTTGCAGTATAGTAGAAGCCTTTTTGAGCGCTTCCAACAAGTAGGTCGTCCAACTATGTTGTTGTCTTCTCATAATCAAATGCATCCTCAAATTCAGGATTTTCCTTCAAAATATTTGTATAAAAATCAATTAAGTGACAGTGAAAGTGTTACCAGGAGACCTGATTAAATTTATTACAAAGATTCTCTATTGAGACCTTACTTGTTTTACGATGTAACTCATGGAAGAGAATCTCATAGAGGTGGGTCTATTTCATATCAGAATATTCATGAAGCACAATTTGCTTTGAAATTATATGAGCATCTTCAATGGGTCATAATCATGGCAGCTTTAGGTCTTTATCGGTAAAGCTATTTTCTCATCATTTGGGAGGTACAATTGTGCTTATTGTGTCAAAGCCAAAACATTCTTACTACAAGTGTTATATAATAAGGAAGAACCGTGAGCATTGTGGTAAAACCATTCTTTTAAAAAAAATGTTGGGTTAAGCTCGGTATTCAAGTGAGTTGAGCCAGAGAAGAACTCAGGGAGTTTGGTTCTGTAAAGAAGGTAAGATGACATGAAGGGCATGGATAGCCATGGGAGTCTGAATTCAATTTGAAAATGCATGAGCTCATAATCAAGCTAGGAGCGATACGATTGAGGGCTCATTCATGAGTTGAGTCGTCTAAACACCTAAGTGAAGAAGGAGCAAATCTCAAGAATTTCTTATTCCAGTCATCATTCGTCTTTGCATGATTGCCCTAATTCTTCAGGCCTAATCAACAACACAACACTATAATTCAAAGCATTGGTTCATGCGCAAGCACCTGTAATCTATATCACACAATTTCTAGATGTGGAACTCGTTGATGAAGTACCTCAAAATATGCCAGCCCAATTTGTGGAAGTAGTCACAACTTCTCAACCAAAAGTTGATGATCCAGTTCTTTCCCTTCCTACATTTAAAGAATCATCACAAATGGAGAAAATAGCGACAACATATTTCTCACAACAAGAAGATCCAATTTCAGCAACACCCGAAGGTGATCCCCTTTTGCGTGATGAAGATCGATTCCCAACGAACACGAGAACCATGTACAATGAGGTACTTGGAGAGGTTCCCACCTGGCTACATGATACCCTAAAGAATTGAAAGAGGGTCTTCAAGCCAATAATGATAAACTTGGAAGCGATTGCGTAAATGTTAGAATCCATCACTCCAAAAAAGACCAAATACTACGCTAAGGTGTGTGTCAACGAATTCATAAATCACTTTGATGATTTTTCAACACCACTCATTCACAATGGGACAAAGGAGATGGATTTCCAAGACTCTGAAGTCTCACGAATTCTACTCGAGAGATCAACACTTTGCGATGGTGACAAAGACAAAAGACATATCTCCAGGTAGTGAATTGCAATTTTGGCTCTTGGAGATCTTCTCAATGGCAAAAGACCAGAAGCTGGATTCTGATAAACCAAGGTGGCGTAACGACTATGGTCTCATGACAAATGAATAATTCACCATGGAAAGGTACTCGGAGCATGTGGAGAATTGTGAATATGAATACAAATGAAGACAAATCTTCTCACACTAGGATATTGCTCAGATAGAGGGGTGGATGAATTGCTCAAGTTTCAAGCTCAGCACTCTTGTCATTTGGACGATTACAGAGCACAGTCAATGAGTTCATTCCCATACGATCGGGATAGGTGGACTCTTGGCCCAATGGATAAGGCACTGATCCTAGGTGTCTTGATCTAGGTGGCACATTGCTGACTAGGATGTCTACGTGTGCATACAAGTCATTTAAGTGGGGTCCACATGTACCCATTTTATTTTATTTATGTATTTTTCCTTAAATGACCTTTTAACTTAAGTGCTTTCTATTTTTAGTCACTTTTTAAAAGTTGGTTGAAAAAGTCAAAGTCACTTAAGTGTCCTATTTAATGTGCATTTAAAACCCTAACTACTTCGTAACCAACTTTTGGGTTATAAAAGGAAGTGAGGGGCTCATTTGTGAGGGTGACTTTGAGAGAGGAGAAGAAGATACTTTTGTGCAAGCTTTGTTTCAAGAAGAAACTTTGTGTTCTTTGTGAAAAACATTCTGGAGTTAATAGAATAAGAACTTTGTGTCTCATTCATTGTCTCTTGTAACATTTGGTGTTCTTATGTTCATTAGATGTTAGGTGTTTGAATCTTGCATGCAAATATTATCTTTGATCTTATTGTCAACATTAGTAATCAGTTGTTCTAGTTCACAGTGATCAAGCTCTGACTATCTAATTGCTCATGTGTGTTCCCTTTTGCATGTTCTTGTTTGGCTAACTCAAACTCCGTTTTATTTGTGTTGGTTATTCATCCTTCCTCTTCATGCAATATTAGGCTCTGTTTTTACCTAACTCTTGCATGTTCTTTCATTTCATTCCATTCCACTCCTTTCCTTCTTTCTATTCCATTTCCTTCATTCACTTTTCTTCCATTGATGTTCCAAAACACCCCCCACATACAATTTTGAATGTACAGATGTAAATACAGTTTTGGTTTTCAATAAAGGCAGCCTCACCTTCATTGAGGAGGGACTTCTTTCCCACACTGTTGCATGTCATTTGCATGCGTGTAAATCCATATGCTAACAAAAGGTAAATGTTGTGAATACTCCACCACAAATAAACAATCAACGAAACAATAACTTTACTCCAATAATCAATACAGTGGATTTTAATTTTCCATAACAACAACAACAACAACAACAATGGCGAAGCCCTACATGGGATCCAAATCAAAATTCAACTAGGTATCAAAACTAGAATTCAAACCAAAAACAACAAACGTAAAACTTCAATAAGCAACGGTTTGATCAAAGTTTTAGGCCACAATATACACCAAGCCAACAAACTAGGAATTACAATCCTAACTCCTATTGTGGTTTTCACAAAATCTGAGGCCATGACACTAGAACATGCCATGACTACAATAAATTTATGCAACGTTTTCCAGAGGAACAAAGACAACCTTTTATAGATATGTTCTTGGTAGATCCTACATTACCAGCACCAAATACTATTACAGGGGCAGTTTTCCCTCAAAATGCACTCCTCCAGATCTTCAATGATCTGATTCTAAATCACAACAATAACAAGATAAATCCAAATGGAACAAACAAGGGTGTAATTATAGGAAACAATGATCATGAAGCCTCAACTTCACTGAATCCATTAGCCGCACCACAACTAGGAAGTCAGCCACAACCTAAGATAGTCGGTTTAGTGGAGTTAGATGTCGAACTACCCATAGAAGCTATAATAAGGACACGAGAGTATTCCTCTCAGCTAAGTCCAAGCTACCCGCTAGAAACAGACAATATCCAACGAGTATTAATAAAACCCATGGGTGCTTACGACTTAATTAATGATCTAACGAAAACCTTCTCACACATCTCCTTTTTGGATTTGTTGAAGAAATCCCCTACTCACAGGGCTGCTCTTTTAGAAGCATTTGGTTTAGGTCATCTAATTAGCATCACTCCACCTCCTGAAACACAGGTAAACCATATAGACTTTGATATACACCCTCTAGGGCAGCCGAATAGGGACACCGAATTCATATTCGAAATAAAAAAATGCCAACAGACACTGAGATTGCACGCCGAGGTGATCCGGCCTTACACTTGCAAGTGTGGGTTTATAACAATTATGTGAAATGCGCGATGGTTGACGATGGGGCAGCAGTTAACATAGTCCCTTTTTCTTTCCTTCAAAAGCTAGGGTACGGAGAAACGAATTGTTCCACAACCCGAAATACGCTAAGAGGCTATGACAGCCTTAAAGCCACTTCAATTGGAACTATAATAATATCGGTCACCTTAGGACCCAAAACAATCCTGACTGAGTTTTATATTATAGATCAGTAAACTAACTATAATATGATCCTCGGACAACCATGGATACACTGTATGAAGGCAATCCCTTCTACGCTATTTCAAGAAGTAAGATTCTTGCATTTAGGAAAGGTGTTCATAGCCAAAGGTGATCCAAAACCATTCGATGTACACTTGGCTGACCTAAAGAAAAGACCAGGCATGAACTCAGAGTTTGAACTCCTAACGAACCAACTTAATAAACCTACCGATGTGAAACCAGAAGAAAAGTTGGTACCTATGACAGATCTTGAAACTATGAGCCTAGCCAAGGCAACCCTAGCCCCCAAAGATGAGGCTAACACTGTAGAAACAGTATCATTAGGAACTACTGCAAAAATTTTTGAATTACTAGAATAGGATCTACCAATGTTCCTACCATTTGATTCTATAGGCATGGGTGCACCCTAGGTGTCGGTTCTCTCCCAGCAGTAAATCTCTGCATGGTAGAGGTAGAAGATGTTAACACAACAAATATCCCAGCACCCATATTCCTAGCTAAGTATTGGACTCTCCATTTCAATGGAGCTAAATGTCTTTACGGAGTTGGGGCTGGAGTAATCCTTACTTCTCCCGAAGGAAAAGTCCTACCATTTGCCTTTAAACTAAATTTCGAATGCACAAACAACGGCACTAAGTACAAAGCCCTCCTCCTTGGCTTCATCGTAGCTAAGAGAATCGGTGTTGATAACATCACAGTGTTAGGAGACTTGCAATTGGTAGCAAATCAAGTTGCTGAGATGTATGAAACCAAAGTCAAGCACTTACAACTCTACAAAACAACTGTACTAAATTTAAGCAAAGAGTTTGACTTCATATCAATCGAAGCAATCCCGCAAGAAAAAAATCTTTTCACCGATTCAATAGCAACCTTAGCATTGCGCTTTACTCCAAATAGTAAGTTAGAGGATACCCGTTTCATGGTATCCCTTCATGATGAACCATTGATAAAAACAATGTCAAATCCTCTTTTAAAATGAAATGAAAACAAATCTACTATCCTAGACCACATCGATAGTGATACAACCACTCTTTATTTCTTAAACGCCTATGCGGCATTACATCTCACCCATCATGTAATAGATTTGTCTTTAATTCCACATTCATCTTCTTACTTCGGGAATCCCATGACAGAACGTCCCCCACAAAAGGAACTTAGTATATACACAGTTGAGAACAGAGATGATTTGGAATTACCTCCAGCCCCTCCTGAGTTTGAAGAAGGTAACGCTTCTTTAATCGAAGAAACAATTGATATTAACATCGAAACAGAATATGAACCAAGGATATTGAAGTTAGGATCCTCGTTAACTCCATTATAAGTAGAAATACACACTTAGATCCTTAAGAAACATCAGAAGGCTTTTGCATTTAATTATAAAGAAATGACAAGGGTTGCACCACACATTGTGGTGCACAACCTCGTCACTAAATCTGATGCAAAACTGATTAAACAAAAATCAAGACCAATGAAACCCAAGGTAGCTCTCATGGTGAAAGAGGAGGTAATGAAACTCCTTCAAGTAGGATTCATCAAACCAGTCAATTACTCTCAGTGGGTATTTAATATCATTCCCGTTCTCAAAAAGAATGGGAAGATATGCATATGTGTAGACTTCCGAGACATTAACAAGGCATGTCCTAAAGATGACTTCCCATTACCATTTATAGATGTCATCGTTGACGCAACAGCTAGATTTGAGATTTTATCTCTCATGGATGGATTCTTGGGATACAATCAAATCAGAATATCTGAACAAGATCAAGCTAAAACCATGTTTATAACTCCTTGGGGAACCTATTACTATGTTGTTATGCCATTCGGTTTCAAGAACGCTGGTGCTACATACCAGTGGGCTATGGTGTATATATTTCATGATCTTATTCATAAAATTGTGGAATCCTATG
This sequence comes from Taxus chinensis, assembly GCA_019776745.2. Taxonomy (NCBI): domain Eukaryota; kingdom Viridiplantae; phylum Streptophyta; class Pinopsida; order Cupressales; family Taxaceae; genus Taxus; species Taxus chinensis. The sequence continues at coordinate 573,925,850 of CM034146.1, forward strand.
TAGATGACTTGCTGGCTAAAGCCAAGAAATGTTGTGACCATCCGGAAGTGCTTCGTGTCATTCTTTCACGTCTGATAGAATATGGAGTCATGCTAAACCCTGAAAAATGTGTCTTTGGTGTGATAGGAGGGAAGCTCCTAGGTTACATTATATCATCACGTGGGATCGATGTTGACCTAACCAAAATGAAGGTTGTTCTCGAAATGGTCCCACCTTCAGATGAATCTAGAATCAGATCATTTCTCGGAAAACTTGGTGCGATCCGGAGATTCATCCCGGACTTAAGTTTTGCCATTCATCCAATCAACAATCTACTCAAGAAAGATTATAGCATTGATTGGACCGAAGACTGCAATGAAGCTTTCGACGCAGTTAAGTGTTTCTTGTTATCACCACCTACGCTAATGCCACCTAAGCCAGATCACCCATTAATTTTATATTCGTGAGCCACCAATGTCTTGCTAGACTGTATACTAGCTCAAGAAGATGATGACAATAGAGAATGCGTAATCTATTTCATTAGCCAGACATTGCTCGACTATGAAACAAGCTACACGCAAGTAGAATGAGAATGCCTTGCCATAGTCTTTGCAACCAAACGCTTAAGACATTACATGTTAAATCAAGAAACAAAGGTCATCGTAAAGACAGAACATTTACGAACTTTCCTCAAACAAGGGTCCTTGTCTAAAAAGGCTAGATGCTTTATAACGTTAATGGGTGAATTTGAATTAAAATTCATAAATCATAAGTCGGTTAAAGGACAAATCATCGCGGATTGGTTAGCTGATAATCCATTAGATGGAGGTGATCTAATAGATCTGGACTTTCCAGATGAGTGCGTATACTACATCGAAACCTGACCTTCTATCTCTGAGTGTCCTTGGTACACTGATATCATTAATTATATCATGGACCGTACATATCCAGAAGGTTCTACACCACAACGAAGAAGGTGGTTACGCATTATCATAGCTAAATACGTCATCATAGAACAAGTGCTCTATCGAAAAGTGTTCGATGGAATGCTTCTAAGATGCGTCGACACAGAAGAATCCAAGAGGATTCTCCACGAATCTCACAGTGGAATGTGTGGAGGCCACTTCGGTGGCCATGCCACCGCTCAAAAAATACATCAAATGGGATATTTCTGGCCTACTCTAGAACATGACGTAGTAGAGTTTGTACGAAGGTGTCATAAGTGCCAAGAATTCTCTCATGAGATTCACATGTCGGCACAAGCTCTACAACCAATCGCTACTCCATGGCCCTTTTCTACATGGGGCCTAGATTTAATAGGTAAATTCTCTCCCTTGTCTACAGATGGCCATAATTTCATAATCACAGCCACCGAATATTTTAACAAGTGGGTAGAGGCTATGCCTCTTACTACTGTGCCGGGTTCTGTAATCGCCAAGTTCATTTTGAACCAAATCATTTGCAAGTATGGTATCCCGCAAGTCATTATCTCAGATAATGGGACTTCTTTTAAGAATGATGAAGTTCACGAATTATACAATAAATTTAAAATAATCCATCATACAGCCTCCTTGTATTACCCTCAAGCCAATGGACAGGCTGAGGCGACAAACAAAACATTAAAAGCCATTCTCCTTAAAACGATGAAAGAAAACAAACAAGATTGGCATTTGAAGTTATACCCAGCCTTATGGGCCCACCAAACCTTAATAAGGACACCAACATGAGTGACTCCTTTCTCGTTAGTATTCGGGGCAGAAGCAGTTCTCCCACTGGAGGTTGAAATACCCAATCTCTGTATTTCATTACAAGGGATCCTGGATGAAGACGCTTATAGAGAAGCACATCTCTCCCAACTAGAAAGCATAGATGAAGCTAGGATAGATGCCGAATAGTGGCATAGAGTCTATGCTGACCGAATGTGCCGGTAGTATAACAAGAAAGTATATGAATGCGACATATATGAAGATGATCTAGTTCTAAGGCTAGAAAACCGGATCGACAAGAAGACCGGCGAAGGAAGTTTCGGCCCAAATGGCTGGGCCCATACTGAGTCATGAAGGACTATGGAAATGGTGCATATCTCCTATGTACATTGGAAGGTGAGGAATTTGGTGAAACGGTCAATTCCCTACACCTCAAATGATTCTATGCATAAGCAATTAGTACTACTTGTATAATTATATCTACATTGCATCTTCATATAGTTAGGATCATTTTGTCCACTTGTTTCGTACAAATTTGTGATCAAGGAATTTATTCTCAAAGCAATTCATTAAAAACTCATGATGTAGTTGGCATAAACATTTTAATCATATTTCTCTATTTTCATGATATCATCAAACTATTTTGGAATCATTTCATCAAATAAAGCTAGATATGACAAGGTCTTAACGGTAACCATGCCAAGATCTGCAGGTTTATTCTCACTTTTGGTTTCTTCTTAGGATGGGTGTCTTTCCTATGGTATGTTCTAGAAGCTTCATGGTATCACATCTATCCCATACGTATATCTCTTTGGAAATAAGAACACACTGACATTTTTCTCAAGTAAACAAGTCAAACATAGATCAAACAAAAAAATTTAAATTTACACATCTCCTTGCCCCACCAACCTTTGGTGATGAGCTTGCGTCTCTTAATAGTGACGTAGGGTTGGGAAAGGATGGAAATGTCCTTACTCGCCTATGCCTTGCCTATGGTGATAAACCCACGCTTCTTACTAGTAGCATGGGGCAAGGTGTGGGGGGTCCTCTTGACAAGCAAATGTGAAAGGTCATAAACAAACAATTCAAATCTTGAAATCTTCAGTCAAAAGCAAATGAATCGGATGTCCAAAATCCCAAGAGAATCAAGAATCCTAAAACCCAGATTTTGTCTACCATATGGCTATCTACGGATCTAAGTCTAGATAAACCACAAAGCAAGTTGCATCCCAAAACTATGAAGTCACTCGAGTGGAGTAAGCTTGTAGCATCCTAATTTGATTCCGTCAAAGCTTTGTCTATCTTTCATCAATATCATTTCAACACATTTCATAACTTGTGCCCTTTTCAGCTCTCAGTGATGAGCCCTCAAATATTACTAGTTGAATGGGGTTAGGAGAGAGGTGGGTTTATCTGCTTATCATACCAGCTTATCTTCACCACTTTTCCAAAGCAAATATGAAGTATCCAAAATTGCTTACAGAAGCTAAGATTCAAAATCACACTGTATCTACATTATCATGTATCAGCATCGTGAAATACAAAAAGAAAGTAAACACTTGCATCATTTGTCCTCCATTGCATACATTCTAAAGAGCATATAAGCATAATATCATAGTTCACATCAAGAAACAGAAATGCAAGTAATCCATAAATGCCAAAAGTCTGATCCAAATAGAATATATATATATATATATATATATCAAAATTCCTGTACAATGCTATCATGCACTAAGCATGGTCAAAATGCTCAAAGAGCCCGAGATATACAAAAAAATCATGCAAAAATCTAGGGGAGCCAAGTGGCTTCTCAACTCCTATGAGACCCCTCTGAAGGTGCATGCCCATGCCTAGGACTCTGGCTACGCTAGTGCTCTGAGTGCACGGAGGGCTTAGGATCCCGAGGGGTAGCCGCAGTCTCGCCACGAGAATGACTCCTCATCAGGCGCTCGGCTGTCCTATACCCTACTAACTCCGTATGGAGAGTCGATAACATCCTAGCCACGTGCCAGACAGGGGAAAAGACATCAGTATGTCTGCCAACTGTTGAGGGCTCCCTGGCATCCACAGATAGCTCCGCATGGGTCCTCTCCATGGGAATCATCAGGGTATCAGTGCATACCCTGCGAATCAGGTCCCGCCACTCATCGGCGGTCTCTGTAAACAAAGGAGAAAATAAATTAGAAATGAAACAAGAGATAAAACACAAGTGTAAAACAAAAGGAGAGATAACAACTAAGGAAATCCTAACTAAAAACAAACATTAAGAGGAAGGGTGGTAACTTACTCGAATCACCAGGCCTCTAGGATGGATCTCTAGGGTCAACACCTGCCATAGATGCCGCTGCTGACTGAGGTGCTCCCCCCATGGCTGGAGCAACGTAGCTTCCTACAACAGACTCATACTCCCCACCATGTCCTTGGGAGAGTGGCTCCTCTGAAACCAGAGTAACTCTCTCTGCACTCTACTCGGCCCTCTCTGCCTGCATGATATCCTGAGTGTCATGCCACTCAGGATCACTGTCCTCCTCAGTCTCCTCCTCTATCTCCCCCCCCTGTGAAATCCTTGGACTTGGATTCTATGTTGATGGGGTCATCGCTATTATGGGTAGTACCCGCGGCAATCTGAAGCAAGGGTGCCTAAGGCACACCGGCTCTCCCCTTGGGCACATACTACCCTTCTGGCTGCAATAGGAATGCCAGGAGTAACAACTGTCCAAACCCGGCCTCTAGGACCCCCTCTGGCCTCTCAAATTGACCTATATACTGGTGCTTACCAGGGGAAGCATGCCCATGTAGGGTAGGCCAAACTGTTGAGGAACTCGGCCAAAGGGGTGTATCTCCACTCGCCCCACTCTATCAGTAAGCTACCCTGTGGTGGAGTAGGAGATCAAAGTAAGAGACTCCTTGCCCCATATACCTTCCATGGTCCTGATATGGTGTGGCCTCCATGTCATCGGTGGTCAGAGAAGCAACTGGCTGATGATGTGCTCTGAGCACTGACATATTTTTCCATCTGGCTGCCCTCACAGCTCCAGAATCTGTCACGTCTACACCTCTACCATAAGGAATGAAGTGCTCGTAAACCCAACTCATGACCAGGGTCAGGTGGCTCAAAGAACGCCCCTATAAATGGACTACCCGATACAAGTCATGGTAGGTAAGTCCCAAGTATGTCTGCTCCCCAAGCGTAAATCCACCCATGGCCCTTGATCTGTGCAATGATGGGGGACCAGCAGTATAGTAATGTGTCTCCTCCCTTGTCCCCGATCAATCTCGAGGCAAGGATCCCCATAATAGCCTGTCGAAGCAAGAGGATAGGCAAACTAGGAATAGATCGAACTCTTACCCCCCTTCTTCAAACCCATGGAGATGACTACATCTCCCATGTAGGAAGCCCACTATGCTATCTAGGCCCATGAACCTACTATCTTGAGGCTGAGTCGTCTCCCGATGATCGGGACCCCCAAGATATGGTAAACATCCTTTAGTGTGATAGTCCACTCACCTCGGACCCCTGGTAATCAGAAGGTGTTCCGATCAGCATCCCAGTAGGAAAATAAGTCACAGAGTATGTGAATAGATGGTGCAACATGGGGGACCCGCGATATATGTAGTATACCAGCCCTCTGGAGAGTATCCTGCTCGTCCTGTGAAAGGGCGTCTAACACTACTGGGAGCCAGTCACACTCCCTCTCTTGACTCCACCGAATGTACTCCTCTCTCACCTACATACACCCAAAAACACACAAAACAAAGCAAGTTACCATCTAAGTGACATTATAAAAATCATGAAAACACATAGAAATGCTAAAAATGCAAAAACAATCTCAAATAGGTGTTCTTTTGACATTCTATGCAAAACCGCCGCCCTAAGCAGGGAGGTGGTTTCGTAACTGCCACCTTAAGGGCGGCGGTCTTGTAACCGCTGCCTTGAATAGGGTGACGGTCATGTAATCGCCACCCTGGGCAGGGCGGTGGTCATGTCCTGAAAACCCACGCGGGTTTTATAACTCAAAAAGCCTAAAAACACCAAAAAAGGACTGTTTAAGCTAAAAACAAAGCCTACCCAGTAGGCACCCCCCCCTAGATGGACCTTTTGAACCTAACATTTTTGAAAATAACCCCCCCACAACAAAGGTTTTACCATTTTAAAATTTTGGGGGTAAAAAAAAATAAATTGAGGAGAATTAACCTGTGATCTCATGGGTCAATGATCTGCATGCGGAGGCATGATCGCTATCTCGCCATGAATGTTTTGACTCTACTCTTATAAGAAATTATCACCGTGGGTCCCATAGATCAGAATCAATCAAATCAACACGCGCAAATGAATAGGAAAATGGGCCCACTTTCATATATATAGCAGCCTGACTTGTTTTGAATGTTTTTTTTACAGGTTTGGAGCGCCAACGGAGGTAAGTTCTTACCCCCATACAAATAGTACGTCCTCATTTCCCATTATTTTAGTGTTTATTTTCTGATCTATCTTGTCTATCTGTACTTGAGTTCTCTTTTCATTTTGCAGGGAACGGGAATTTTTAGATGGCGTCATTTCGACACACAGACGTACCAGGTATGACTTCCAACTTCCCATTTCGGGACCACCATACTTGGACCCACCATTTTACGCCTCTTCATGGCTAAAACACTTCTCTGAGGGGGTAATATGTACGTACCCAAAATTGTAGGGTATTGCACCATCGGAACAACATAACACGTACCCCAATGATGATATAGGTCTCCTCACAAGGTGTTCGGGATCCGGAAAATCTCCCTAAGTGTGCATTAACATCCCGCATGCCCCACTTAGCCCCCATATGCTTTATTTTTCTCTTTTACCCTCTTTTCTTGACCTTTTTCTCTTCAGTTACAAAACTGCTGCCCTGCCTGGGCTTGCGGTCTCGTGACCACCGCCCTAAGCAAGGCGGCGGTGCTGTAACCGCCACCCTGCTCAGGGCGGTGGTCCTTTATGCATTTTCCAGAATGCTCTTTTAACATGACTCACGTAAATTTCAATGTTTAACAGGTTGTTTTCACCGCCATGAGCTTGTATTAATGATTCTGGTTCCCTGGAATAGTGTTTTTCCATTGTTTATAGTTTAAGAGATCAATTTGGTTTTTACCTTGGGTAAATGCAAATGCTATAAATAGTAGGCTTGTGCTCAAGCAAATGGCCCCTCAAATTTACCTCTGAATTTCTCATTGCAATAGATTAGTCTTTCATTTTTCTTAGAATTCTTAGTTTCTTTCGTTGTATGCTTAGTTAGTGTTGTTTTGTTGTTAGGAAGCCACATATCCATCTTGTGCAAGTGTTGTTGATATTTCATCCAATCCATTGGAGTATAGTAGTTTGTTTTCAATAGGAATCCATTAAAGTTACAGGTTTTGTTCTTCAAACAGGATAATTTCAGGTTCTAGATGTTTTATGTTGCATGACTCGTAATAAATCCCGCTAGGAATTGTATAAGCCAAGCTCTATACTCTTGCGCTATCTCTCTCCTACTCGCATAGTATTCAGTCTATATCCTAAGCTGCCTTTATCCCAATATCTACTTCTTTTGATGCTATCATTACATGATTTTTTGGATCCACATGAACACGAAGGAATGAGGAGATCACACTGAGGGGAAAATATCACACACATCTTCAGATTTGCCACTGTTCTACAGAATCAAGGTTCTAGCTTTCAAAGTTCTAATTAGAATCATATCAAATAGAGTAGTTAATTACTTTATTTCAGTCAATCTTACTTTCGATATTGCTAGGGAAGCTATGGGGATTGATAGTTTTTGAGAGACTATGATTCATTCCTCACTTCTGAGGTAGGATCGAGAGTCTTGCAAATAGACTAGATTAGTTATTTCATTGTTTAGAATAGATTTACAACTACACAGGCAAGTAGCTATACTCGGTTACTTTGTTTGTTTTAAAATTTGACACTAGGTTAATTGTCAATTTCTAGATATATTAAAATAGCTGCTCCTTCAAATTCATTTATAAAATTCATCAGAAAATAATAAAAATATAGAAGTTATATATGTTATAGATATACTTCGCATAGTTAATTTTATTTTGCTACATTTAGTTTACATTATTGCTTTTGTATGACAATCACGGGACCTAGAGATCCCAAGGAATACGTATTCAAGCCAATCGTGTCCCAACCCAATATCATCATATCCATAACTGATATAGATCAGAATCTTAGGATCCAAGTCTTCCAAACAATGGTAAACTTACAACAAATCAGTTTCCAACTGCATGGGTTAAACATAGAGGATGACCAAGCACACACATTTTGGTCAAATCAACAAAACTACATATTACCCTAGATTCACATCCACATGACCATAGTAGGACCACAAAAAATATGAATCTACGATTGTGACCCACAAGTCCCACCACCCAACGAGTCCATAGGTGAATCAGACATAGATGATGGCCTACGTACACTAGTATTTAGATCTAATCCACTTCCACCTATCATCATCGAATAGTTATCCTTGCTAGACATAGCAGCTAACAAAGCTAAGGAGTTCTCGAATAGGCCAGAGAATCACCCATAAAGTTAATTATATTTACCATCCACTCTATGACCTTATCTGGAGATATACACGAAACTATCCCAGGTCATTTTCCACATATTCCATAACCTATAAACCGAATCATGCCAGATCTCGATATTTATTGGAGCCTTCGAGCAGTCATCCTTACTGATCGATCTATCACACTAGTTTAGGTTAGGAGGGCCTTCTTTGCCTTAGATTCACAATTTTCATAGTGCACGTCGAAGACATCATCAGATTGCCTAATTAGCTTGTCTGCATCCCACACATATTTAATCCCCACCGGCTATCTCGGCACGACCTTGGGAGGTCAGGTACAAGGAAAAGTTACTTGTAAATTCCCATGCTCACTTGTCACTTTTCCATCGTACACATGACCATAGTAGTCATTCCTGGATCTCCGAAGGTACCTGTAACTTGCAAAAGATAATTTCAGTTACACAAGCCCAAAAACCACATAAAACCTAAAAAAGAAAATACAAAATGGGGAGTCATACTGACCCTTGCGGTCACCCTGAGTGAATTACAACCGAGTGATGAACTACATATCAGACTCCATGTTGTTCTTATGTGTGTGTAAGAATGATGACCTAGGATGCCCTTATGTAAGTTGCACTTAATAACAGGTTATAGGTAGAATGTCGTACTGTAGTAGAATGTTTGAATGGAATAGAATGAACTTACCCCTCCTATGTTGTGTATGCAGAGTTGTTGTATCCCTTATCCCTTAAATGGATGCTAGATGAATGTTTTTAGAGTACTTTAGTTTCTTTGGAATGCAAGATTAGGTGATGATAGCAATGTTTAGTGCTTGGTCCTTTATTTTGAAAACATAACTATGTATTTATATGATTCCCTTGTTTGAATTTTGTGGTTGAAAACTAGAAGGATGACCCATAAGTGAAAAATATTCCCAAAATATAAAAGGGTTAGGGCATCCAGAGGGGATAGGAGCATCTGGGCACTGCTGTCCTAGCTAGGTGTTGGTGTTTGAAGCCATAAAATATAAATTAGTTAAATTTTGACTGGGTTGTAGGGTGTGGAATACCAAATAGAAAACAAGAGACAAAGAAAAGAGGCCAAAGATAGTTCTCAATCACTAGTTTTCTTGATTATGAATCATGTAAATGCTAGCATGCTTTTAGGACCTAGAAATGTACCCAAGTGTGTGATTTTGTGTCTACAAGTAAATAAACAAGATCAAACAAATGAGATAAAAACAAGAGTGATAGATATGGTATGTGGAATGACTCAACTTGTAATTGTAGGTCTGGACTGATTCTGTAATGGAGACTGGTCTGGAAAGGCATATTCTAGATTGTGTAAGATTTGATTACGATTCTGGAAATTGAAAATCTCAGGGAAAAATCACTTGGGAGAGGACACAACTACCTGAGTGCTAGTGTATGCTCTAGGTGCTGGTGTTTACAAAGAAGCTCAAGGTATCATTCTTTCTGTGTCACTTAATCTCACTCCTTATTCATTTTAGGTCATATCATATTTGTTGTGTCACACTCATACCTGTAAAAAAAACCTAAATACATGCACAAGACCACTCAAGTGCACATTATACTAAATAAAAAATGCATATGAGAGAGGCATACTGACCTTGACAGTCATCTCTATGTGATCTTGTTGTTGAGCGTTGCACTACATTTCAAACTCCATGTAGTTCTTATGGCATGTGATTGAAATTTTGTCCCTTGAGATAGATTTCCCTAGTGTTATCCACACAAAGAGATAACGAGATATAACTACTTTGTCACAATGCAATATGTGTGGTATGGAATTCAGAGAAACCCTCCTATGCAGTGAAGTATGTATTCCCAAAATGCATTCCTTGGTGTAGTAGATAGAAAATATTAGCTCCTTCTAATAGTATGTGCCTCTTGAAATGTTTTCTCCCCTAATGAGGTTAAATAAGACATGTATATATCTATGTGTGTGTGTGTGTGTGTGTGTATGATTCCTTTGCTTAAGTTTCATCATTAATAAGTGAAAGGCAGACCAAGGGTGATAAAAGAATATAAGAAATAAGTAACATTTGAAAGATCAGAAAAAGAGATAAAGATGATAAAAGCACCCAGAGGGGACAGTAGCACCTAGGCACTCCTGTTCCTAATGGGTGGTCATATACAAGGTACTTAAAAGGTCAAATAGTGAAATCAAAGTTGAGTTGGATGTCGGCGGATATGTAAAAATGTAAGTTGCAACTCAGAAACAATAAATAGTAAATATGAAAAGGATAAAAGTAATGTCAACACAAAGTAAAAATATTGTTAATTACTAGTTCTCTTTCTTAGGAATTATGCATATAAATGAAGTATTTAGAGGCTATATGTACATAGTAAGTGTGTGATTTAATGACTACAAAAACTAACAATACAATTGAAAAAACCTCCCTAAAAATGGAACAACATGCCATTTTTTTTGAGTGAAGGCTCCAAGTAAAAGATCTTGAATCATGCTTTTATCTTCAAACAAGAAGTCTCTAAACACAAGAGAAGTGGTTTGGTTATCTAACCAACTAACTGGAATGATTACATGTCATCCCCATGATTATACTAAAATGTAAAATAATAACCTAATCTAATGCAAGTTTGTAGTAAATAAATGAATACTTAAATATTGAAATAATACCCAAACAACTAAGCAATGAAAATATGAAACCCTAATGTGCAAAGAAGGTTATAAGAACCTTATATGATTCAAAAAGGTTGTTGGAGTGTGTTTTCAGTGGAGACTAACTGAATAGAAATGTAGGACCATCACACAAAATACCTGAAACATGTAGATCTGATACATTTGACTGGATTGGGGTACCTGGAGAGGGATAGGGGCACCTGTGGGTGCCTTGGTCTAGATTATGGGAACCCTGGTCTTCATAGATAATCAAAAAACCTCCTCTGAGGTGTCACAAGAAGTTCACACTTGTTCACCTTTTGTCATGTGTATGTATCTGAATTCTTACGAATGCCTATGTAAATCTGAAAATGGATGAATCACCTACAAAACCCCAAACAAACAATCAATACCCTAAAAAAAAGAAAGATGCAAATGAATGGGTTGGACCATCCTCAGCTATTAAAATGATGGAATTATCACTGAGTGTTGCACTACATCTCAAACCGAATGTAGTTTTGTGTGTGTGTGTGTGCAGAATTGTGCCCTAGGTTTCTCTTGTGTCAGTTGTACTTTTTGAGTAGCGAACAAGTAACTAGATGTAATTTAAATAATGTGTGCAGGGAAACAATAGACTCACATCCTATGTAGTGTGATGCACATGAACCAACCTTTTCCCCTTATGATGGATTTAGATGGATGCACATGGAGCTATAGATTCCTTTGGTGGATGCAACCTTAGGTGGAGATATTAGATGTCTAGTGCTTGGTCTCTTATTATGATCACATAACTTTATATTTATATGATTCATTTTCTTGAATTTTATAATTAACCCTAAAAATGATGACTACCAAAAATATAATAATTTCAAATGACTAGAAAAGACCCAAAAAGTGTGACCAAAGTACAAAAATGACAAGGGCTCCCAGAGGGGACGGGGGCTCCTAGTGTTGGTGTCCTGGCTGGGTGCTAGTGTCTAGACTGACAAATGCCGAAAGGTGAGAAGAAAAACTGAGCAAATACAAGTGCAAGACTGAAATAAAAATCTTAAAGTAAAGAAAGGTGGCCAAAGATATGGGTTAATTAGTACTTTTCTTACTTATGAATCATGCAAATAGTAGTATGTGATCAAGACTAGACAATGACACAAAGTGCATGATTTTGTGTCTGCACTTCATAAGTGGAGGACATGATAGCCTCCCTCCAAGCCCATGGGAGAGAGAGGATGCATGCCTCTAAGATGCACAAGAAGGTTAGAAAAAGGGTTTTCATACACACACCAACAAAGCAAAAAAACCATTAGAATGAAAGCAAAAAGTAAGAAGCTCTAAGCTTTTCAAAAGTGGGGGAAGAGGAGAAAGAATTCCTTTTTGATCACATTTTCATATTATAATTTACATCACAATTTGTAAGAAATATCATGACCCCCAACTCCTTATTTCTTCCATATTTCAAAATACTCCATGCCTCCTAATTGCCAAGGTTTTTCAAACCTTGGAGGTTTCCTTGGCAAGGAAGGGAGATGATTTCCAAAATTATGGAAACTCGTCTCCCACATCAACTAAATGAGGGGAGGATAACATAAATCCCATTATGTCTTTTCCATAAAGCCACATGGGTGTAAGAGGGATTATTCCCCCTTCCCCAACACTCCAAAATCCATCCCCAAGGGATATAGATGGAGAAAACAAGAAAACAAAACAAACACAACTCTCATACCAACACCATATGCAATCCTACATTCAAACACAAGCAACCCAAATCAATAAAATCATAGACAACATTAAACAAGGCTAAGAGGTGTGAGGCCTTACTTCACAATGCTAATGAAACCCACTAATTGCGCAATCCTTCCAACCTTGAATCCTTGCTCCTTCAAAGTCTCTCCTATGATGAAAAAAACTTCAAGTGTAAAAGTGAGTCAAGAAGCCTAAACCCCCTCCAAAATGGAGGATTGGGATTTTTTCCAAGGAGGATCTAAGAGATTCAAATTGTGCCACCCATCCCCTTCTCAAGTCCAAGACACCCCAAGTCCATATAAAACATAAGATAAGAGTCTTAATGGATGAGAATCTCATAAAATAAAATTGACATTAAATAAATTCCTCTCCCATTCCCAAGTGGCTCATAAAAACAAACTCATAAATGAAAATGTGGATAAGAGAGGTTCAAATGGGAGGGAAAATCCCTTTTGAACCTTGAAAAGATTTCCCCTACCCATAAGGGGTCCAATGGGTCCATTTTAGTGTAAGTGTGACCCCGTTAATAAGCAAGGCACCCCTTTGAAATTCCACTTTTAGCCCAAATTCGGGATTGGGAAAAGTGGCACACTTTGATCCAAGGTGGTGGGCCCACCTAGTTCATGATTAGGTGGCCCCAAACCTCCTTTAACAAGATAACACTAATAAAATCATGCCTAATCCAATTTTAGACCACTAAACCCATAAAATGTTTGTCTTAAATTCACCTTCATGTTTAATTTGGTGCTTTTATTCCACTCCAAGGGGTTGTTTAGCCCCTTCCTGTGACTGCCCATATCCTGAAATCACCGAGGGGACTGATTTGACTTTCCTAAATCACCTAGGGGGATGAGATGGCTGGGGGGTCACTGGATTGACTAGGTGGAATTGGTGTGCTTGGGGATGATAGAAAATTAAAATCTTTGAACATACTTGGTGACAACATGATACCAGAATAAATATGACTCAAATCATTTTGTTTTTTAAAGGGAGGATTATAGCCTCCCTCCAAGCCCATGCATGCCAAAGGGTTTTCCACCAGCAAATGGCTTCTCAAAAGTGGGGGAAGAGGAGAAAGAATTCCTTTTTGCAAAAATCAACTCCTTATTTCTTCCATAAATAAGCCTCCTCCTTGCCAAGGGTTTTTTTAAACAAACTTGGCATGATGTCAAATAAATCAAATAAATCCTTTCATCAAGCCACTTTCATAATTCCCCAAGGGATATATGGAGAAAAATGAAAACAAAAACAAACACAATAATCACCTTGCAATACATCAAACAAGCAACCCAAATCAATAAAATCATAGACAACATTAAACAAGGCTAAGAGGTGTGAGGCCTTACTTCACTGCTAATGAAACCCAATTGCGCAATCCAATAATCCTTGCTCCTTCAAAGTCTCCCCAAAAAACTCAAGTGTAAAAGTGAGTGAAGCCTAACCCCCTCCAAAATGGAGATTGGGAAAGGAGGATCTAAGAGATTCAAATTGTGCCACCCATCCCCTTCTCAAGTCCAAGACACCCCAAGTCCATATAAAACATAAGATAAGAGTCTTAATGGATGAGAATCTCATAAAATAAAATTGACATTAAATAAATTCCTCTCCCATTCCCAAGTGGCTCATAAAAACAAACATAAATGAAAATGTGGATAAGAGAGGTTCAATGGGAGGGAAAATCCCTTTTGAACCTTGAAAAGATTTCCCCTACCCATAAGGGGTCCAATGTCCATTTTAGTGTAAGTGTGACCCCCAATAAGCAAGGCACCCCTTTGAAATTCCACTTTTAGCCCAAATCTGGGAAAATTTCTTTAACAAGATAACACTAATAAAATGAGTGATTAACATAGTTGGTCAAAAGGGGACAACCTAACAAAAACAAGGTTTCAAATTTTCATCTTTCATACTTGTTACTAAGAACTCACAGATGAATAGGGTGCCTTAAGGTACCTACTGAGAACGTGGAAGTTATTCAAGTAACCATTATGGGTTACAGACGGTACACAAAGAGAGTGTCACTATTGGGTCTTAGCCTTAGTTATCCTTACACTAGGTATCCTTGTCCTCTTAGGTCTCATGCATATCATGTTCATGACTTCTTGGTTGCATTTCATCATTCAACATCTTATCTATACTCTTCCATGACTCATGACACATTACTTTTACCTTTCATGACACGTTACTTTATTTTTGCATCCTTAGCCGACATAATCGCATGTGGGCGATTGTGTTGGTGTTATATTTTCCCATGGCTGACACCATTGCCTACGGGTGATGGTGTCCTATATATACCCCCAACTCATTTGAAATTCAAAGGAGTAAGAAGCTAAGACATCTAAACTATCATTTTCTTTGCTCTTTTGTGTCACTTTCACATCTGCTCGCTCTTCTCTTGGTTCATCTTACGTTTTACTTGGATTGATTTAGACACTCTTTTTCTTGGATAATTGCTTACAACATCGGGTCATCATATAGTGAGTTTAAGATAGGAATGGTCTTCCCCTAATCTACCTAATTATGATTCTCTCTCTACATGTTGCTTCTTAGGGGAGATAGATGCATCAACGATGGCCCTACAGGTACATATGAGTGCTCTAACCCTTCTATGTCATTTTATGTAGATTAGTTTGTTTCCTCTTCTTCATTATGCTATGTTAGTTTAGTATTGTTCATATTTGATACTAGTTAGCATAATACTCTTAGAAAATATCAAATACTTAGTTACTTTTATGCATGCTTCTTTAATTTATTGTTGATCCATACCCCTCCACATCCAACTACCAATATCTTAGTAGGGTTCCTTTCTCTATCTCGATCACGAGCCTCGAAAATCTTAAGTTGACCTAGTGTAAGGGTTAATTCCCTCTAGATATGTGACCCTAGCACTAAATATAGCCCTTTTAATTATATCCCCTTTCAATGCCAATACATGTATGTCTCCTACTCACTGGCTTGATACCCTTGTGGAATGGATGATTTAGGAGTGCATGTTGTTGAGACACATTTGGTCTGCATACATTCTCTTATAAACCCAACTTGAATTCTACAAACTTTATGATTGAGAACTGCTCGTTAAAAGCATCCATCTTCATTTATTAACTTCATTTAGACATCCAAAAATCCCAAAAAAACCCTAAAAAGTTGTTTGCACAGACACCATCACCCAAGGGAGATTATGTTTGTTTCAATTACCTCTGCTTCTAGAAACCTTCAGCCCCTATGTAAACCCTACTGCACGGTTGCTCCTACTTACATCTATTTTTTCATTTCCTAAACACCATTGACCCCTGTTCAAGATTTTTGGCAAGGTGGATTTTGTCTATTTCTCTGAGTCCGTTTATTTATACCATCGGCCCCCGTGTAAACATTCAACATGGCCGATTTTTTCTAAAGCATTGATTTCAGTTTCTAAGTTTAGAAGATGTCACTTCTGAGGTTTTTTCTGGCACAACTGAACCCCTTGAACTTCTCTATGGGATATTACTTTGTGCCTACATCTCCTCTTCATGATGTTAAATGTTATAGCTTTCATCCTAAAAGCATTGATCTTCCTAGTCATCCCAATCTCACTCGTGAAGTAATGTTGTCCCAACCCTTTTCCCTCTGATCAGTCAAATCAGAGTCACTTAGAAGAATGTAACGTGGTTGAGATCAAGAATATATATCCCAGATCCATCATCAATAATCTCAATAAAAATGAATATTTTACCCTTGACAAAGATGGAGGTTTTTGAAATATATCTATCGATGTCATGGAAATGGCCATGCTCTATCTTAACCAGGGATTGTCATACCATGATCAGACTCCTCCATGTAGGAATGATCATAATGAATCTCCTAAAACTCCCACTAATGAACATGAACATAATCATGAATAAGCACCCACAAATAAAGGTCGTTCTTCTTTTATGGATCCTAACATGGTAATAGTAAAACTCTTAGATCATATGGCCTTAGCCCAAGCTACCACCACAACTAGCATGCTCCAAATGCAAAATTATATGTTGCAGCTAGCATCTCAAAATGTGGTGCCTAACATTCCTTCCTACACTCCTCCTCCATTGTTGGATGCACATGGGAATCCTATACCTCCTCCGCCAATTAGAAACAAGATGTTACAAATAGTCTAAAATGAACCTTTAGCTTTGTACATTGCCATCATGGACTTAAGAGAGACTGTCCCTACCATTTGTTAAGATAGCTCTATGGATCCAACACTCTATCTCAAGACCTTTGACAATCTTTACAAAGAATGGATTTAAACAAATACCTATGCAACTGCTACGATTCTAATAAATAATTTTGTAGGTGAGACACTAGAATGGTATAACCAGCTCCCTCCAAATTCAATAGTTGACCTAAAAATCATAGTCAAAGATCTTATCATTGATTTTTAGTAGCAAGACCTTCCCGAAAAAACTTTACAAATATTCATAAACCTTAAGCAAGGAGCTCACGAATATGTCCAAGGATTTATTAAGAAATGGAAAACACTTTCTATACAAGCTAATCACAATCTTGATAATTAGAGCCCGTGCTAAATATTTCTTAAATCCCTTACATTAACTATCCAATATAAAGTCAGGTCTTTCTCTCCTAACATGTTGGAGGAAGCCCCTCAACCAAGAAAAAATACAAGACCATCTCATGCTTGAGTTTGGATGTACTTCCAATACATCATCTAAACTCAAAATCACAATGCATGTAATAAACCCTTTGAATCCTCCTAGAGAGAAAGGAATGGGAGCACATCATAATTCTTCTTGCACCTCCCTTCATACTCCTTTATCTCATGTTGAAATTCTCCAAATTCTTCCCACTCCACAGATAGTTCCTCCTTCAAAACAGGCATTGTCTAACTTTAGAGGAAATATATTCTATTTTTTTTGGATTAGGGTAAACTAAGGATGTTGAAAGGACCCACATATTTGTACATTTGAGGAATTTTTTTGAGAGGATACAAAACCTTGGTTACAATGAAGGGAACCACCATTAAGAACCCAATTGAAGAAACCATGAAACCATATTGAATGTGAAACAACCAACGACAATGACCGCAGTGAGTGCAGCAACAACCAGTGACAACAGCGAGTGAAGTAGCAACCAATGATAACAATGAGAGAAGTACTAACCAATGAGTGAATCAGTAACCAACAATATCATTAAGAGAAGCAATGACCAACGATAGTAGTGTGTGACGTAATAACCAGAGTGAGCTATAACCTAAATACTACCGACTGTAGTGAGTGAATAAACCAACATGATATGACAACAATGAGCAAAGAAGCTACATCTAGTGGCGAAACCACCTCTGAGTAGGATCTTTCCTTGGGGTATTTGAACACGAGTGGGAAAGCACACAACTATGTGAATTTACTGCACCACTCCCACCAGATTAGTGGGGCAATATATTCTATTAGAGGCATGCTACTATAGGACATTCTCATAGTGATTGTATTGACCTTAGGAAGACATCCCTTTAATTATTCATTAGCTCTTCTTTTGATTACTCTGCCATTATACGAGAGCATTATGGGAAGTATCAATATTTAGATAAATCTCATTCCAACCATTAAAATAGATGTCGTAGAATCCCCATAAACAATATCATGGGCACTATAAAACCCTCATCCAATCAAAATATCCTATATTCCCAATATTTTAATGTAACTAAGGTAAAATATAGATGTATACATTCCGATAAGGATCCCATTATCAAGCCAAATAAATCCTCTTCTAACTGACAATTACTTGATACTTCCTAAGACCCACCAATGGTGGAGCCTGCTCCTACATTCGAGCCTATACCTATGGTGTCACAAGAGGTACCAAATAAATATCCCATTCCCCCTTCTTTTGAAAAGGTAGCTTCAACTAAGATATCATCACATATAGATATTTATTTCATTGTGTCGCTACCATAGTATCACTATGGAAGCTATTCCAATCCTATCGGGAACTTCTTGGATGGATTAAAATCCCTTACATGTAAAATAACTTTTATGGAATTTATGTGTACTTCAACCTTACATCGAAGGTTTCTCCTTCAACAGTTACAAAACTTTGAATATCCTTCTTATGTGGCTCCCAAAATTCCTACTACCTCTGCAAACCCAGAGATCCACCACATAAAGACTACAAGACTATCCCCACAACATTCACATTTGGGATGCCCAGCCTTGGAGTTTATGGAGGATGACATAATTATTGACGAGATCCTATTTCATGCAGATGACCCACCCGTAATCATCATTGTCATCATTCATGATGTGCAAGTGCATAGGGTCCTTATGGATGAAGGATCGGGAATTAACTTGGCTTCTTTCTCCCTCATCAAGAACCTCGGTTATTCCATCGATGACCTCAAACCTACTCGCATGACTTGTTGTGGATTTGATAAAACCAAACAAAAACCCATAGGATGTATATGACTACCCATCATACTTGGACCTAAAACAGTCCGCACCAAGCTTATGGTTCTAGATCATCCTCTTTCATACAACCTCTTATTGGGTTGGATATGGACACATCACATGTACACAGTTACATCATCCAAGTACCAATGTATCAAATTCATCCATAACAAACAACACTTTAGACATGATGTTGATGCCAATATTTGGGATATCCCAGTCCCATTTCCTAATGAACCTTTTCTTATGCTAACTACCCCCAAGATTTAGAGTATTCCCTATCCAAAATTCTTTTATCTTAGGTCCGAAATCTAAATTACACTAGCAGATTTATATGATGACTAGCCTAATGATCTTCAAAACATGGTATATAAAAATAGGTTACCCGATACTATTTTGCATTTCCTACCTCCGATCCTTCTACCTCATGATCAATTTTCACCTCAAACTAATATAGAAGAGCCAATGAGTGATGCCTCATCCTCCAATCACTTAGAATGCAACAAACTAGGAATTGTTCAACTCTTTTCTGATCACCCTCCCCTTTCACCTAGATCATTTAGCAAGATTGGTGTTTCAGCTAAGGAGGAGGTTCCTAATCTTAAAGGAAAAGGGATTTCCTTCGACGAAGATTACATTGCTTTGTAAGCTGCTTCTAGGCACTTATAAGTATTACACTACCAACGCGTCTTGGCCCAAATACAATCTTCTCGACTCGAGTCTAATACCTTTGACACATCTTATGAAACCCTTATCTACGATACTATCAATAGTGAGGATGATACCATTGACACATCCTTACATTCCTCCTGCTAATTTTCCACTCCTCGATACTCCATGGGCCATCGAGAAAATCTTTGGTTATGCTTTGCGTCATGCTCCCACAACTACTCCACCACCCACACTAGCTTCTAAGCCACCCTCTGCGCTCAACAGTGGTCCCAATGCTCCTAGCATGACCATTTTTGATCCTGCACCTAAAGAGGTCACCTTAGATGCTAGAGTATTAGATGTTTGACAGATAATCTCTAGGAAACATAGAGATGGTAAGTGATACATAGGATTAGAAATAACTATAGAATATAATCAACCTTTCCCTACCTTAGACAATGACAAGGTTATTCTAGAACTCCTATACACATGAGAAGATAAGATCCCTTGACATCCTCATATGTTGGAGAACTTATCCAAGTCACCTATGCGCTTTGACAATCATGTCGCTATTATTGATATTAGCTAGGATGAAGTAGCCAAATCAATCGAGGCCCGATGTCATTTCCAAGATGACAATGCTATGTTGGCTGAATCAAGCATTAGTGTACAACTTGATGATGATCCCACACATGTATTCATGTTGGATGATTATTTTCGTTACCTACATGAGCATCACATAGAAATATTAAGAAGACATAAGGAGTTATTTGCATGGGAATATACCGATATGCTTGACATTGATCCTGAAATAGTCTCCCATAACATCATCACATGTCTTGATGCCACACCCATTTGACAAAAGATATAAAAATTCCCTCCCAACATCAATGATCTATATCACAAAGAAATCATCAAGCTCTTAGACAAAACGTTCATTCACATGGTAGACTATTCTGAATGGATTTCCAATATCACCCTAGTTCAAAAAAAGGCCACCTTGTCCATACAGATTTGCATTAAATTTAAAAACCTTAAACTTGTTTTTCCTAATGATAACTTTCCCTTATCCTCCATTAACACCATTTTTGATGCCATGATGGGGTACGAGATGTTATCTCTTATGGATGGGTTCTCGGGGTATAATAAAATCCAAATTGCTACTAAAGATCAACAAAATACTACCTTTACAATAGGGTGTGGCACCTACTATTATGTGAAAATGCCCTTTGGACTTAAAAATGCCAGTGCAACATATCAACGTGCCCTAAAATACATCTTCCATGATCTCATACAAAAATTCATCGAAGTCTATGTCGATGATCTACTCATCAAATCTCGATGCACTGGTGATCACACTCATGACTTGGACATTGCCCTAAGATGCTTACAAAAATATAAGGTTCACCTCAATCTTGAAAAATGCATGTTTGGGGTGACACGAGGAAAAATCCTTGGATTCTTAGAATCTAAGTGTGGTATTGATGTCGACCCAACAAAAATTAAAGCTATTCTTGACATGCCACGACCATCTTCCATAGCATACATACATAATTTTCTTGGGAAACTTGGGGAAATCTAATGATTTTTCCTCAAGTTTGCTTATCACAATCATGCCATAAATAGCCTGCTTCAAAAATCTTCTAAGATAGAATGAACCGAAGACTATAAAGAAGCATTTTACAACATGAAGCACTCTTTTTCCTCGTTACCAACTTTACAACCTCATTCGCTAAATCAACCTTTGTTTTTATATACCTCTTCCACTTTGGTATCCATTGGGAAAATGTTAGCATATGAAGATGAAAAAGGCAAGCATCATGCAGTATACTACGTTAGTCTAGCTTTACTAGATTATGAAACATGATATACATCCATTGAGCAGGCTTGTTTAACCATATACTACACAACTACAAAGTTGTGTCACTATATGCTATACCAAACCACTCATGTCATTTTCCATATACATCCCTTGCGACACTTATTCTCACATGCTACCCTACCCATAGATTTCATTGGGAAGTAGATGGCCCTCCTTATGGAATTTTACCTCTTCATTATCACTCAAAATATGGTAAATTTCTAGGTCATAGTGAATCAATTGGCTACCGCCCCCATCTCCGTGTTAGAAGCACAATGGACTGAGAGGGGGGATGGGTGAATCAATCCTTATTAAAAATTCAAATTGTATTTCATATATGAAACTCAAAATCTCATATAAATTCAATCACAATATCTTCTTATTCAATACTTTATGCGTGCACAGAATAAACCATCAATGAAGCATGTAACCACGAGAGCAAAGAAACAATACAAGAACACAAGATATAAGTGGGAAACCCTAAAGGGGAATAAAATCCACTAAAAAAAATATTTTATTAATATGTTTTAGAATTTAGTGAGGCACCAACCCCTAATTTAGTAGAGCACCAAACCTATAAGGAGCACCAACCCCTACTTTTGTGAAGCATCAACTCCACAAAGAGGCTACAAACCCCCAAGATGATCAAGCACCCACTCAACCACCTTATGATGATATGATATTTTATTTTTTTCTACCATAACTAATGAATATCCAATATCAAGCTCGCACTTCTTCACTCAAACCCTAGGTGATCACACTTCACAAAAAAAACTCTTCAATCACTCTAAAAAATCATCAAACTCTTGCTCTCATGTCCTCTGATTTTTTCTCAACCTTCATAACACTTGAATCAGCCTCAAATCATGCTCAAACACCTGTAATAAAACCTCACCTAGGTCACTCCACTTGCACACACTCAACTAGTTCCAAAAAGCACCCAAAAACATGCTTTTATATGCTTCTCCTCATTTCAAACTTAGGAAAAACCTTTTCCCTCCTTTTGGTTCAACCCATACATCAAGGAAATATTTAAAATTTTAAATATAATAGTCACAAGTGACCCCATTAGGTCATTGTATCTCAAACCATCATTTCATGTGCCAAAAATGGATCAAAACCCCATGGGCACAATCTTAAAATTGCCCTAAAATTAGTACCATAATTTTTCATGACCCATAAAACCTTACACATGATTAAAATATCATATTAAATTCATACATGGTCACAATTTAGCTCAACCAATCAAATTATTTCATTTAATGGGCCCAGTTCACTTTGTAAATCTCAAAACAATTGTTTCCTACACCGTTTAACACCCTGGAAACTTCATAAGGCCACTGTATCACTTATACTAAACCAAACCATGCCATGTTACCACTAAATGGAAATTGAAGAACCTGTAAAACACTTATAAGAAAGTTATAAGTCATGAAACTTCCATCTATTCAAACCACAATTACTTTTGTTTTCACCATATCAACCTACCAAAAAATGTTTCTAAAGGTTAGCTCATAAAATAATTTATAGAAAAATTCAAGACCTAAAAAATGTATTAATTGGATGAAAAAATCATCCCCTCTTAAAATTACAAGTGATATCAAGCATCACCTAATCCATCTCACGCTTCAAACAAGTCCAAACTTTCACCTGAACACATCTTGTCTTGGACTGCCAAATTTATTTTTATCTAAAGAATGACCTAGAAACCATATAAAATTACCCCATAATGAGGGAACAATCATATAAATAGAAATATATCTAAGTCCTCTTTCCAGTTTTTTTTAATAACCTTAAAATTCCACTTGTAGCTTAAGTTATGCCCATTTTACTGAAACCTGCTATTTGAGATCCCAAAACTGCCCTTTAACTAGCCAACCTGTTTGGACCTCAAAATACCATGTACTTGCACGAACTTGTCTTAAAACATCCATGGTCATCAAGAAAAAATCCCATGCATCATGTAATATCAATTTTTCATACTACTTGTTTGTACCATCTTGTCCTAAAATCTTCTTCTTCAGAAACTACTATTTTTAGGTGGGGCCCACTCATGACCATGACCTCAACCATACATTTATGGAAATATAACAAAGAACTATATAACATCCAATCATCACTTTTGATGAATCAATAAAAAATTAGTCACAATACTTCATTTTCTGCCTTCTGCTCCTAGTTAGGGTTTAACTAGGGTTTTATACCTCTTTACCTTCTTAACATTCGTTCATAAAAAAGTGACGATCAAATGAACTCATTATTTTTTGTGAATCCTCATAAAATCACCATAGATGCTTCCTTAAAATCCATAAGGTCCCATGTAAAGCACACCGTTCATAATGAACATATGAAGTTCAACTTTGAGCTGGAAATACACTAGATTTTTACCATGTCTCACATAAACAATCATATCTTGCAAAATTCACATCATGGGCACCTTAATTTTTTCTAAAATCATCATTAATCATCCCTCTAACATCTCTAATCATCATAATTTCAAATCCATACCTCAATCTCTCCAGTCACTAATACTTGTTTGTTCCTCACTATAGAAGCTAGGGACAACTGAAATAATGCAATAAGTCATCAAGAAACCTCTGAAAATGACCCAAACATACCATATGCATCATGATATTCCTGAATGCATGCCTCCTTGAGATCATATATCTCCAAACCACACTATCACACCTCCAAGATACTATATCTACTCCCAATGAGCACCTTTAACATAGTGAACCATATATACTTGCACCATGTCATTGCTGTGAGTGCCCAAGCACCCTCAAAACATGTTATCCATCATGTCAACATGTTTTCCAAGCATCCAAGAAGATCATACTGTCAAGCTACATCTCCTAGGCACTTGTATAGGCTTGTAAGAGTAAGTACACCTCACTGAATCCCACTGTATCATCTCAAACACATCTGAACCAACATGTTAATATCAAGTACAACATCATATCAACACGATACAACATTCACTTTGTCATTAATGTGGTTTTTCATCAATGACAACAACTAATAGGACCAAATGCCAACAATCTCCCCCTTTGTCATTAATGGAAAATACCTTGAACTTCTCCCCCTTTTTACATTAATGAAAAGGCATACTTGTATCTCACCTTCTTCAGCTTCATACCATCATGTTTTGGCTAGAAACGTCAACCAAAGGTTTCAAACTAGCTCCATTTTCTTGATTTTAGAAAAAATATGATTCTTACCTTCGTTTTAGGCATGCAAGCATCATGTTCCCCCTAGAATAAGAACTTCCAACATCTAAACACCAGCATTAAAGAATTATAGAAGCTTATTCTCATCTTGTTAGGAGCTACAACATCATTCTTCATCTTCTAGGATTACAAAAACAAGTACATTTTCACTTATTACTCTATTTTGAGCTTCTTGAGGGCACTGTAACATACTTCAAACAAGAGCATCAATACCTTTAGCATGCCAAAAATGACATGAATGTCCATGCCATACCAATTCTCCACCTTCTTTGAAAAAAATCCAACTTATCTAGGCAAAAAAATGCAATACAAGGAATATTCTTTCTCTTCATACCAAGAGCAACACTATGATTCCAAAACAAACTTCTTAAAGCAAATTTGACCAATTTCAACATACAACCATAGGTCAACCAAGCTTTTACTGAAGCTAATATCACTCCCCCTAGACACAACACCTCCAAAACTAGTTCAAGAGTATAAATATAAGCTACTAGTAGTGCTATCATACTGTTATCAAATTTTGCACAAATGGCAAGATTGGACAACAGGGTCCTATCACGTTCAAAATTAAAATAGTAGTCACAGGAACCCATCTCTGGTTATTATCAAGATACAAAAATTAAAAATAATTCTTAAATTGCATATGAGAGATCACCTAGCATCGAAAGGCACCCAGTTTATCTCAACTCAGTGAAGCATTCGGGGTTGATTTGATAGAGAATTTGGTGTCAAATTGATAGTCATCTCGGAAATCATCTTGGTAGAGACTCTCAGTTGTAAGAGCTCGACGATGGTCTTGTTAATGCAAAATATAGCTCGTTGAAAATTGACGAATGAAAGGAACTGTATAAGGATCTCGGTGGAGATCGATGCAAAAAGATCTAAAGGCTAAGTCAGGGAGAGTCAAAGTCAACATGATGCCAGGTTTAATCCATTAAGACAATGCTCGACTAACCACTTGGGAGAATTATCTTGTTTGACTGAGATGATATGAAATTATGCAGATATGGCAGGTTCAACATCATTGAATCTCGGGTTTGTAATTACATAATGGAAGGACTTCTATCGACCTAGGAAGATAGTATAAGCACCATCGAATACCAATGTAAAATTGAGTCAAACTGACATCTTAAAAAGAGCTGTGAATTATAATGGTGTTCAGACCTTCCTTGGCTGAGTATTCGGTGCACAGGCAACAAGCATGTTGCAGTATAGTAAGAGTCCTTTTGAGCACTTCCAACAAGCAGGTTGTCTAACTATGTTGTTATCTGTTCAGCATCGAATGCATCCTCAAATTCAGGATTTTCCTTCAAGATATTTTTATGAAAATCGATTAAGTAACGGTGAGAGTGTTACCGGGAGTCCTGAGGAAATTTATTACAAAGATTCTATATCGAGACCTTACTTGTTTTACGATGTAACTCACGGAAGCGAATCTCATAGAGGTAGAACTATTTCATATCAGAATATTCATGAGGCACAATTTGCTTTGCAATTATATGGGCATCTTCAATGAGCCACTAAGTTGGCAAGCATAAAGGTTTCTATTGAAATTATCACACCTTACAAGCTACAGCTGAAATGTTTGTACTGAGAGTTTAATGTTATCCTCAAATCTGATGAAGGAAAACTCGGCAGGAGAAAAAATCATGGTGATCCCGCGCGCTGGGGGGAATTGTTGAGATAAGGAATGAACTTTCCAAGTTTACACGATGAAGCTAAGGTCGGGGCCCATGGATTAATGTGTCTAAGCCGTTACACAGGGATTTGGAGCTAGTATGCCGAGGTCAGAAATTTGATGATGGCAGGCCAAGCTGTTAATCCCGCACTGAGGTATGAATAGGGGAACTCAGGGCAAGCATCGCCAAGTGGAAATATTGGTTTGGTAAACCATGATCAAACTTCTATGAATGGGAGAAATCGGATCAAACTACCAAGCGTGGAAATATTACGATGGCTATCCAACATGATACTTCCGCACGGGCCGTGTAAATAGGATCGGAGCACGTTGTGTGAGTCACAAGGAGAGTTAAAGTGGCAGATGCAAATTGGGTGGCGAGTAATCCTCCAAGCGATAAGGGAGGATGATGGCAAGATGGTTGTAGATGGGTCGACGTTGAAAAAGTATCCAGTTTCAGGCTCACAAGAAAGAAACACCTTCTCATGGAATACCGTAATTGCAGCTTACAAAAGACACAGGTTTCCTCACGAAGCAACAAACAGATGTCCGACCTGATCAGTTTTATTTTTCCAGCATACTTCTCCTAACTCCTGTTTGGGTTCTGAGCATTCGGTGGTCGCAAGGAAAAATCCCACACACAGGCAGCATGCATGTTGCAGTATAGTAGAAGCCTTTCTTTTGAATGCTTCCAGCAAACAGGTTGTCTAACTATGTTGTTATCTGTTTAGTATCGAATGCATCCTGAAATTTGTAGGCTTATCCTTATTCTGAACTCAGATCGAATAGCAGCTACAGGAAACAAATATTCACTGCCATGTATGATGGATTGGAGTCACACTATTCAAGGCTTCATAAAATTTCCCTAAATCAGGAGATGATGGTTTATTACAGTGCAGAATGAAACAATTCATATTGCTCAGCATTTCTTCTCCTAAAATGAATTGAATGTGAAGGTCAACTCTAAAATACCTGGTTGTCCATTTTGCATGCTACATACTTGTTACTTGTAAATGGTTTCTTTGAGAAACTCTGAGGGCAATAAGCAATATTTATACACTTCCATTATGTACGTCCAATCAGGCAATAAAAAGTATTCCTTTACCAGGTTCAGAGAAACTTGTTTTTAAACAAATGGACGATTATACTGTAGTTTCTAGCTAATTTTAGCTAGCTTATTTCTATTAGCTTTGATCCATGACTAAGGAAGAATTCATATGGTTGTTACCTGTACATTTTTCCAAGGTCCTCTTGGTTGCCCCAGTTGTTCAATATATTTTTTGAAGGGCTTATTTTATGTGTTGCAAATTGTAACATAAAGGATCTTTTTAGTTTCTGGAAAAATGAGTATATTGTGTAGCTCACAGCTACATATGCCATACTAAGATCTCAATAGTGGCATAATTGTTGATTGAAGCCGAGATTGCAGAGTGCACTGCCAAAATACCGAAGGACTCAATGCAAAAGAATCCGAATGCCAAAGTGAGGAAAGAGTTAGTGTGGGGTTCGAAATTGATTGCAACACCGAGTTAGAGGATTCGAAACTCACCGAGTTGAGATTTTTGCAGACTCTATCCACATGGACCCCCCTCCTCTTCAAGTCAAACGGGTCAACGGGGGGGTCCCGACATTATGTTAATTAAATTAATATTTTTATTTAAATATTTTAATAATAATATTTATTATTATTATTTAAATATTTTATTTAAATATTCTTTTAATTAATTAAGAAGACTAGGTCATCAGGTAATTAATGACCCATGATGGAACCTTCTCAAGTGGTTCAACTAACTGTAATAAATACATCATGGGCCTTCATTTTAGGAATGCAATTATGACATTTCCTCTTCTTTCTCACATATTCTTCTATAAATGTAAGTTGGAAGCTCATTTCAAAGGGTTCCAACAGTTCAGACAAGTTGGACAGTTAGATATCTCAGGTGAGTGTATACTTTTCAAGAATCCTCTCTCTTCTGCAAGTTGTTCTTGTGTGTTGAAATAACTTTCAAGCCTCCTCTTCAAGACTATAATGGCAACTATTGCCCCTTCTGAATGTACGATGCATTGTGCATGTTATTGAAGTAATAAAAGTGTGTGTTTTGTGACTAATCTCATTCCTTTCATCCTTCTATGCTTCTTTGTGCCTTTCTCGTACTTACAGGTACACTATGCAAGTTTAAGTTTCTATTACAGGTTCTTGGAGTTCTGTGCTTATCGAGTGGTGGAGTATTGCATGCAGTTGAGTTGTGGTGTCCATTCACCCTTCTTGAGTTCATCCTTCTTCACTAGGAAACTAGTATACTTCTCGGTCTGATAGAGTTTAACAAAGGGAACGCGTGTCTCTTAGTTTGTGGTATCATATACCCTCTCTAAGTTGCAGTAGGTGAAGTTGACCTGTGGTGCACACACCCTCTTCAAATTAACCCTTCCTGAGTCTGGAAACACCCTTTATTTGGTGCATCACCATCCCTAGTATAGTTTCATTTCTGTAAATCTCTTTCCCTAAAACCCCATGAAAATGTTAGCATAGGACTAGATAATCATTTTTGTTAGACTAGGAGTAGTACAGCACATAGTTTAGGAAAAGGAAGCCGGCCTTCTCTGGAGGTTCACCTCGAGCCCAAGTCCCACAGCTTGAGAGGTGATCCTATGTGTCCCAATCACACCAAATTTCCTATTCACATCCTGGCCATTCAGAGGGTGCAGTGATTTGGCGACAACAGTTTTTGGCACGCCCGGTGGGACAGAGAGTTGGTACTTCTCTTCTCACTTACACAAGTCAAAGTACTTGGTGACTCTATATCTCTGGATTCCAAATCTCAGTGCGGTAACTTATGCAAAGAATTTAGACAAGAGCTTCTTCAAAGAAAGGAAAGTATAAACATATCGAACTTTCTTTGTCTCCTCCAAAGATAAGAAGAAGAGGCATTTCCACATCCCCAGTTGTAGATTTACCTTGTATGGGTCATTCAACTCCTCCTTACGGAAGGTTTCCTCCACCTAGGAACAATCAACCTTTTGTTGATATGGTGAGGAACCAAGTTTTTCCCCCTTTCAATGCAAGCAGTCCTCTTATGTTGGCTCAACGTGACCTGATGCCTATTACGGCACTCAAAATTTTACCCTTCTACATGGGGGAAACTCACGTTACTCCAATGGAGCATATCTTTGATGTAGCCAACATCCACGCAGTACATAATATCACTAGAAGACAACGTTGCAGTTAGACTTCTTGCTACCTCTTTCAAGGGAAAAGCACTTAAATGGTTTCGCGGGTTAGGTGTTAGCACTATAACCACTTGGGACGAGTTGGGAGAAAATCTATGTAAACAATTTGAAGAAAAAAGTGATCACCTATCACTTTTGGAACAACTTACTACCATAAAGAGAGCTTCCCAAGAATACATGAGTGATTTCAACTTCCGATTCCACAGGACTTGGAATAGGATTCCAACGCTCGTAAAGCGTTCTACACATAATGCATTCTTGTACTATTTGCGAGCCATGAATAGCGATGTGGCAGTTATGATCCAGTCCATGGGAGGGGACTACACTTCTTGATGCTTACGAAGTTGCCATAAGTGCAGAGAATTCTTTGATTCAGGCTGGAAAGATAGCTCCATGACCACCAACTGCCCTTTTCTCCAGATCTTACAAATCATCAGTCCTATCATTGCTCCTATTCCAGTAGACTCCAAGCAACCATATCAATCTTCCGCTGCCTCTTCAAATGACCTATTTGAAATCAAGTCGCTACTGCAAAATTTTTGAAATGAGCTCATTGCACTCAAAAGGCAACAGTTTCAATACAATCGTCCATATCAGCCACAAAATCAGCAGTATCAGGCTAACCATGTCCTCCTTTTCAAGGAAACAATCAGCCTTAAAATCAAACTACAAGTCAAGTTGCAAATATCAGGCCCTTGAACTTTTAGAACCCTCTTGCAGCTAGCTCATCTAGAGCTATAGTACCTGTTCAAAATAATCTACTTCAAGATTATGAATGGTGTTATCCTTGCTCTCAACCTCACAATCAAAATCTTTGTCCCTATGGGGTTCTTAGCCAGGCCCTTATGGTTCAAAGTATATCTGCCCCTTCAGAGTTAACAAAAAATTCATCTACACAAGAAGCAGCAGATCAACCACAGGCACCTGAAGAATTTTCTTTGCTAAACTGGCAAGTAGAAGATTTTTGTGGGTTGAATATAGATTCCTCATCAATGGTAGCAAACACTCATTCCAAAAAGAGAGCAATGGAGCCTCAACCTCTCGAAGCTGATCTAGCATCCACTTCTCAACATGGGTTACAAATGGTAGTTGATAAAAATGCAGGAAAGAAATCACCAGAAACACCGGCTAGCCACGTTGCAAGGGAAGCATGGTTCTCCAAGCATCACGGTACCCAAAAAACATTTTTCAAAGGAGGACCCCATTGCCCAAAAAAGTGTCATCAAAGTTGGAGCGATTCCCTTCAGCATAGTAGAACAAATGAAGAAAACCAATCTAAGCATTACCATGTGGGACGCACTCTCGATCCCTTCCTAAAGAAACCTATTGCAAGAAGATCTGAACAATTTTTCTACGACTAGCAGATCACCAAGCCATGGAGTGACAAATGCTACAAAGTTGTGTCAACCAGAAGGGAAAATCATTCCTACAGAAAACAAACCACCGCCATTCTACATTTCCCTGATCATTGGCGACCACCTGGTACATAATTACATGATCATATTCTAGTGCCAGTAGCTCTGTCTTGCCAAAACAAATTGTAGATGTACTAGGCATACAATATGTGCCAGTTACAAGAGGGTTTGTTCAGCTGGATGTCATAGTTGTTAAGACTGTTGGGGTTATCAAAGGACTTCAACTTACCATCCACTGCATGCCCAAGTTTGTCATTCACCCAAGATATATCAGTCATTGATCTCCCTCCCCTCTTTGCCATCTGCCTATCATGGGATTTCACTACCAAGATGGGTGGTTACCCATCAGGTGATTGGTCGCATATGATTCTCAGGACTCGATACGGAACCAAAGTAACTATAAGGGCAGAACCAATCTACCATAATCATGTAGAACCCTACACTGCTAGTCCCATAAATGGAAATTACACCATCGGCGATCCCGAAGAGGAAGATGCTGATCATGAACCAACCACCCTTGTTGAAGAATTCCCTGATACTTTGCTAGATGAAGTAAGTAGAGATCATTAGTATGATCCCTATGCTGATGTATTGGTAGAAGAAGAAGCTGGTTTCCTGGTCTTGGAAGAAACAGGATTAGGTACTTACTGTATCCATGAAGAAGATACGATCATACCACAACTTGTCAAAACACCAAGTGATTCTAAAGGACTGTATCATTTGTTCTTTGATGGCTCAAGAAGTAAAAATGGATCCGGTGCTGGTGTTATGTTAATTTCTCTAGAGGGAGATAAGTACTTCTCATCTTTCCGGTTTGCAGTTCAGTTGCACCAACAATGTTGCTAAATACGAGGCTCTTGTTCAAGGAATTTAGCTAGCCCAAAGGAAGGGAATCAAGGCCCTGACTATTTTTGGAGATAGTGAGTTATTTGTTCATCAAGTTTCATGGCATGTAGTGCATCCAAAAATGATCTTTTAAGAACATACAAGAACTGAATCTGGGACCTGATTGAATATTTTGAAGCTTTTGGAATCCATGCAATCCCTAGATATCAAAATCAAGATGTAGATAGGCTTGCTACAATTGGTTCACAATACAACATACCAATTGATATCATGAAAGAAGGGCAGAAATTTGTTAAAATGGTGGTTCGACCAGTAGTCCCTAATAATGTGAGTAGTTGGAAAGTGTTTGATAGTGACAAACAAATTGTCCTCTTCCTACAAGAAGAGGCGGAGTTTGCTACAAAGAATCAAGATAAGTTGTAGGAGTCATATGGTGAGAAAATTATCCAATTGAAAAGCAACAAGTTACCAAAAGGTTTAGTCACTTTGGAATCCATTTTCAATTCAGATGACCCCCCCCCCCCCCCCCCCCAAGCCACAAGACAAAGCCCTAACATGGTGGTCAGAGAAGAATATTTTGAGGAAGTTGAAGTATCAAATGAAAAATTTCTTAAGATCAGAAAAGTGTGTACTTCTGAAGGAGAAAGAAGCTTTCATCAAACTTTTTCAAGAGTATTATGACATCTTTACATGGAGCTATAAAGATCTGCGTGGTTTTGATCTAGGTCTAGCACAACATACCATCGAACTAGATCCGAATGCTAAGCCAGTTCGGATCAAAAACAGAGACCAATTAATCCCAAAATTGAGCCACTAATGAGAAAGGAGCTAACCAAGCTCATCGAGGCCTGTATAATTTTTCCCATCAAGCATTCCTCATGGGTAGCCAATTTGGTGCCCATAAGGAAGAAGAATGGAGAGATCCGGTTATGCGTAGATTTCAGGGATTTGAATCATGCATCATTAAAAGACAATTATCCTCTTCCATCAATGGAGAAGATCCTTAAAACGGTGGTAGGAGCTCAAAGATTTTCTTTTCTCGATGGATATTCAGGTTACAATCAAATCCTAGTCCAAGAATCCGACCAATTCAAAACAGCTTTCACTACCAAGTGGGGCATGTATGCCTACAATAAAATGCCATTCAGATTGTTCAATGCCGGGGCTACTTTCCAAAGAGCCATGGACATGGCATTTAAGGGACTAATCAATGATATCATTTTGGTTTACCTTGATGATATAACTATATACTCTAAGCATGCAGAAGATCACATCACGCATCTAAGGAAAGTTTTCCAAAGGTGTAGGGAATTTGGGATTTCACTTAACCCCAAGAAATGTATTTTCACAGTACACAAGGGAATATTGTTGGGGCATGCGGTTTTAGGTGGAAGGATTATCAATCAATCCAGCCAAGATTCATTCAATTATGTCCTGTATCTCTCCCAAGTCACAAGAAGGGCCTCCAGAGTTTTCTGGGAACCATAAATTTCGTGTCAGAGATTCATCCCTCAATTCGTGACATTGGCTAAACCATTGACAGCCATGCTGAAGAAAAACATGCCATTCTCATGGACAAATGAAGGACGATAAAGCTTTGAAGCCATCAAAACAACCATTTCCCAAGCTCCCACACTTGTGAACCCCAGGTTTGACAAATATTTTATCCTTTATGCTTTTGCAAGTCAAGAGAGCATTTCAGGGATCCTCACCCAACAAAACAAGAACCTGATAGAGCAACCAATCACTTTCTTCAGTCAATCCCTCAAATACTACGAGTTCAAATACTCGTTCATTGAAAAGCAAGTCTTTGCAATTATTTGAGCTTTGAAGAAATTCAAGCACATGTTGTCCAACAACAAGATTCATCTTATGGTGTCTCATCCAGGTGTCAAGGAGTTTTTGCTGAACAAAGAAATGAACGAAAAGTGTGCTGGATGGATCACAAAGGTAATGGAGTATGACGTGCACATCAAAGTCACTAAACTTGTTCAGACGTAAGGGTTTATGTCAGCAACTTGCAACAGACATGGAATCAAAAAGTAATGAGGACATGACACTCCTAAATACTGATGAGGATGTTGATCAAGCTAATTGGTTATCCAAAATGAAAGAATTTCATCTTCTCAGGAGCATACCTGAAAAACATGAATAAAAACCAAAGACAAACTTTTTGTCTTCAATCTATCCCATATGTTTTGGTAGATAGACGTTCTCTTTTGAAAAGATTTGAACGGCGTCCTCCTTCGGTGCATAGGACCAGAGCAGGTCAGTAAGATACTAGAAGAGTTTCATAATGGCTCTATCTGGAGGACATTATTCCGCATGAACAATAGCTACTAAGATCATGTGAGCTGGCTACTATTGGCTGGATTTATTCAAGGATGGCCATCTTTGGGTAAGGAAATGTAAGGAATGTGCCTTTTTCACAAGTAAGCAGAAGCTGGCAGCTCTTCCACTACATCCAATTCAAGTGGATCAACCCTTTGTTCAATGGGGGTTGGACTTCATCGGAATGATTAATTCTCCATCCAGTGATGGACATAAGTGGGTCCTTACCGTAACAGACTATTTTAATCGATGGACAGAGGCGGGGTAGTATTAAAAGAGAGCAATGAAAAGGCAGTTCTGGATTTTTTGGAGGGTATAATGACGAGGTTTGGTGTTCCGTTTACAATCATTTCAGACAACGCACTTTCTTTTCTTGATATGAAATTGAGTGAATGGGCTGTTAAAAATGGGGTATACCTCAAAACTTCATCCAATTACTATCCTCAAGGAAACGAGATTGGCTGAGTCTAGCAACAAAAACCTCATAAGGATTATTAAGTGCACAATGGAGACTAACAAGAGGACTTGGCATACACAGCTTAAGACCACCTTATGGGCAGATCGGATCACACCTAAAAGGGCCGTCAAAAATTCTCCTTTCGTTCTTGGTATATGGAAGAGAGGAAAAACTCCCGCTCTCATTGGAGTTACCTTCTTTGGAGTTAGCTCATCAACTTGAAGTTATAGAGAGTGATCTTTTGACAATAAGGTTTGCTGAACTCATGGAGTTAGAGGAAGTACGAGACAAGGCTATGAAAAATTTGGAGTAGCATCAGGCTCAAGTTAAGAAATGTTTTGATAAGAAGACGTCCAACAGGTGTTTTCAAGAGGGAGATTTAGTTCTCAAATGGGATGAAGACAGGGCCAAACCAGGAAGGCATGCCAAGTTTGACGCTCTCTGGAGTGGGCCATACATCATCACAAGTTGCAAAGAGGAAAATTCGTTTCGTCTATCTAGGCTCAATGGAGAAGAATTGCCCATTCATGTGAATGGGATACATCTCAAAGCTTGTTTTTGAGAAGTGTTCCACCCCTTGTACAGTTAAATTAGGTGTTTTCCTCCAAGTGCTTATGCACATTGTTACGTGTTGTTGTTTTGCTTTCCTTGTTGTTGTGTTTTGTACTGTTCTGCACTTTGTTTCATCATTGGAAGGTGTCAAGGAGAAGAAAGGTTCAAGTTTTCCATAAGAGTTCAAAATATGCTTCATTCAAATTTTTGTAGTGTTTCATGGATGTCAAGCATTCAACAGATTCAGTATACTTCATGCTTAGCATTCCAGGGAGGCCCAGGATATCAGAAATGCTCAAGGAGATTTCAGGATGTGTCAAAGAAAATCATACTACTTTCAGGATTCCAACATAGACTCCACGCCCAATGGATGACTTAAGGCTACTGGAATCATGCTTAGCAGGAAATCATCCCTGAGAGGTCGCCAAAAAATGTTATCCAATTTTGCACAAATGGCAAGATTGGACAACAGGGTCCTATCACGTTCAAATTGAAAATAGTAGTCCCAGGAAACCATCTCCGGTTATTATCAAGATACAAAAATTAAAAATAATTCTCAAATTGCATATGAGAGATCACCTAGCATCGAAAGGCACCCAGTTTATCTCAACTCAGTGAAGAGTTCGGGGTCAAGTTGATAGAGAATCTGGTGTCAAATTGATAGTCATCTCAGAAATCATCTCGGTAGAGACTCTCAGTTGTAAGAGCTCTACGATGGTCTTGTTAATGCAAAATATAGCTCGTTGAAAATTGACGAATGAAAGGAACTGTACAAGGATCTCGGTGGAGATCGATGCAAAAAGATCTGAAGGCTAAGTCAGGGAGAGTCAAAGTCAACATGATGCCAGGTTTAATCCATTAAGACAATGCTCGACTAACCACTTGGTAGAATTATCTTGTTTGACCGAGATGATATGAAATTATGTAGATATGGGAGGTTCAACATCATTGAATCTCAGGTTTGTAATTACATAATGGAAGGACTTCTATCGACCTAGGAAGATAGTATAAGCACCATCGAATAACAATGTAAAATTGAGTCAAATCGACATCTTAAAAAGAGCTGTGAATTATAATGGTGTTCAGACCTTCCTTGGCCGAGTATTCGGTGCACAGGCAGCAGGCATGTTGTAGTATAGTAAGAGGTCTTTTGAGCACTTCCAATAAGTAGGTTTTCCAACTATGTTGTTATCTGTTCAACATCGAATGCATCCTCAAATTCGGGATTTTCCTTCAAGATATTTTTATGAAAATCGATTAAGTGACAGTGAGAGTGTTACCGGGAGACCTGAGGAAATTTATTACAAAGATTCTCTATCGAGACCTTACTTGTTTTACGATGTAACTCACGGAAGTGAATCTCATAGATGTGGAACTGTTTCATATCAGAATATTCATGAGGCACAATTTTCTTTGCAATTATATGGGCATCTTCAACGAGTCACTAAGTTGGCAAGCATAAAGGTTTCTATTGAAATTATCACACCTTACAAGCTATAGCTGAAATGTTTGCACTGGGAGTTTAATGTTATCCTCAAATCTGATGAAGGAAAACTTGGCAGGAGAAAAAATCATGGTGATCCCACACGCTGGGGGCAATTTTGGAGATAAGGAATGAACTTGCCAATTTTACATGGCGAAGCTGAGGTCGGGGCCCATGGATTAATGTGTCCAAGCCGTTACACGGGGATTTGGAGCTAGTATGTTGAGGTCAAAAATTTGATGATGGCAGGCCAAGCTGTTAATCCCACGTTGAGGTATGAATAGGGGAACTTAGGGCAAGCACTACCAAGTGGAAATATTGGTTTCGTAAACCATGATCAAACTTTCGTGAATGGGAGAAATCAGAACAAACTACCAAGTGCGGAAATATTATGATGGCTATCCAACATGATACTTCCGCACGAGCCCTGTAAATAGGATTGGAGCACGTTGTGCGAGTCACAAGGAGAGTTAAAGTGGCAGTTACAAATTGGGCGGTGAGTAATCCTCCAAGTGATAAGGGAGGATGATGGCTAGATGGTTGTAGATGGGTCGACGTTGAAAAAGTATTCAGTTTCAGGCTCACAAGAAAGAAACACCTTCTCATGGAATACCGTAATTGCAGCTTACAGAAGACATAGGTTTCCTCACGAAGCAACAAACAGATGTCTGACCTGATCAGTTCAATTTTGCCAGCATACTTCTCCTAACTCCCGTTCGGGCTCTGAGCATTCAGTGGTCGCGAGGAATAATCCCATGCACAGGCAGCAGGCATGTTACAGTACAGTAGAAGCCTTTCTTTTGAACGCTTCCAGCAAACAGGTTGTCCAACTGTGTTGTTATATGTTCAGTATCGAATGCATCCTCAAATTCATAGGCTTATCCTTATTCTGAACTCAGATCGAATAGTTACTGTAGGAAACAAATATTCACTTCCATGTACAATGGATTGGAGTCAGGCTATTCGAGGCTTCATAAAATTTCCCTGAATCAGCAGATGATGGTTTATTACGGTGCGGAACGAAACAATTCATATTGCTCAGCATTTCTTCTCCTAAAATGAATTGAATGTGAGGGTCAACACTGAAATACCTGGTTGGCCATTTTGCATGCTACATCCTTGTTACTTGTAAATGGTCTCTTTGAGAAACTCTGAGGGCAATAAGCAATATTTATACCCTTCCATTATGTACGTCCAATCAGACAATAAAAAGTATTCCTTTACCAGGTTCAGAGAAACTTGTTTTAACAAATGGACGATTATACTGTAGTTTCTAGCTAATTTTAGCTAGCTTATTTCTATTATCTTTGATCCATGAATAAGGAAGAATTCATATGGTCGTTACCTGTACATTTTTCC
Organism: Taxus chinensis; assembly: GCA_019776745.2. Classification (NCBI taxonomy): domain Eukaryota; kingdom Viridiplantae; phylum Streptophyta; class Pinopsida; order Cupressales; family Taxaceae; genus Taxus; species Taxus chinensis. The sequence continues at coordinate 573,963,970 of CM034146.1, forward strand.
AAGGTCCTCTTGGTTGCCCCAGTTGTTCAATATATTTTTTGAAGGGCTTATTTTATGTGTTTGCAAATTGTAACATAAAGGATCTTTTTAGTTTCTGGAAAAATGAGTATATTGTGTAGCTCACAGTTACCTATGCCATACTAAGATCTCAATAGTGGCATAATTGTTGATTGGAGCCGAGATTACAGAGTGCACTGCCAAAATACCGAAGGACTCAATGCAAAAGAATCCGATTGCCAAAGCGAGGAAAGAGTTAGTGTGGGGTTCGAAATTGATTGCAACACCGAGTTAGAGGATTCGAAACTCACCAAGTTGAAATTTATGCAGACTTTATCCACATGGACCCCCCTCCTCTTGAAGTCAAATGGGTCAACGGGGGGGTCCCGACATTATGTTAATTAAATTAATATTTTTATTTAAATATTTTAATAATAATATTTATTATTATTATTTAAATATTTTATTTAAATATTCTTTTAATTAATTAAGAAGACTAGGTCATCAGGTAATTAATGACCCATGATGGAACCTTCTCAAGTGGTTCAACTAACTGTAATAAATACATCATGGGCCTTCATTTTAGGAATGCAATTATGACATTTCCTCTTCTTTCTCACATATTCTTCTATAAATGTAAGTTGGAAGCTCATTTCAAAGGGTTCCAACAGTTCAGACAAGTTGCACAGTTAGATATCTCATGCGAGTGTATACTTTTCAAGAATCCGCTCTCTTTTGCAAGTTGTTCTTGTGTGTTGAGAGAACTTTCAAGCCTCCTCTTCAAGACTGTAATGGAAAATATTTCCTCTTTTGAATGTATGATGCATTGTGCATGTTATTGAAGCAATAAAAGTGTGTGTTTTATGACTAATCTCGGTCCTTTCATCCTTCTATGCTTCTTTGTGCCTTTCTCGTACTTGCAGGTACACTATGCAAGTTTAAGTTTCCATTGCAGGTTCTTGGAGTTCTGTGCTTATTGAGTGGTGGAGTATTGCATGCAGTTGAGTTGTGGTGTCCATTCATCCTTCTTGAGTTCATCCTTCTTCACTAGGAAACTAGTATACTTCTCGGTCTGATAGAGTTTAACAAAGGGAACGCGTGTCTCTTAGTTTGTGGTATCCTGTACCCTCTCTAAGTTGCAGTAGGTGAAGTTGACCTGTGGTGTACACACCCTCTTCAAATTAACCCTTCCTGAGTCTGGAAACACCCTTTATTTGGTGCATCGCCATCCCTAGTATAGTTTCATTTCTGTAAATCTCTTTCCCTAAAACCCCATGAAAATGTTAGCATAGGACTAGATAATCATTTTTGTTACACTAGGAGTAGTACAACACTTAGTTTAGGAAGAGGAAGTGGGCCTTCTCCGGAGGTTCACCTCGAGCCCAAGTCCCACAGTTTGAGACGTGATCCCATGTGTCCCAATCACACCAAACGTCCTATTCACGTCCTGGCCATTTGGAGGGTGCAGTGATTTGGTGACAACACATACCTTGAAATCAAATTTATCACTTTTTCAAGGTCTAAAACACCTTTTTTAGTCTTATACAGTCATATTTGACTGATATAATCCAACACATACCATCATAATCATTTAAAAAGGATAAAACATCATTTTCTCACCTTTAATGACCTAAAGAACAACATTTCAATCTCATGAAAGATGAACCAAGCACTCCCCCTATCTTGGAGAGCTCATACACACCTTGAGAAAAATTTTCTTGCAATGACAACATTTCAACACTACTTGAGGACTGTCAACAACATATCAATACCAAAACTCCATTGAGAAGGAAGTAAAATGTCTTTATGGCTCTTAAACACTTAGAACTTCTTGTATAGTGAGATATATCAAGCTCCCCCTGTCATGAGAAGCAAACATACACCATATCACCAATAAATACTCTATATGAGGGCACTGTAGTACTATCTCAAACTTCACTTGGAGGTCAAGAACCAACATACTCACCCAAAATTGATCATTTCATCCGATGAACACACTTCTCCATATGCATTTGTCATGAAAATATCATACAAAGGATTAAAAAACATCATTAGTACTTCAACACCACTATCACCATGTTAAACATGAGCTCCTACAAGTCTGTATGATGTTATTATGGAGAAAGAAAAAGTTTTTCAAGCCTTGGAAAGCTACTAAAACCTCCATCTACTACCACCACTTAAAAACCATAGATATATGAAAGAACATACCTTTTTCAAATGATATTAAGCTTTGGAACTTATGGAACACCACTGAAAAGTATAATCTGCCCCCTCTAATCTTGTAGATGATCATTTTCTTCATGGAACACCAAGAGACTCCTACAAACAAATATCAACTGAGATCAAAGCCAAATGCTCTCCAAACAAACTTGAAATACTTAAAGGGCACAAAAAAATAATAACATCACAAAATACGATGAGACATCATCACACATACCTAAGAAATCATCAACTCTGCCTCTTGTACTATAGTATGCAACTTTTGGCACAAAACAAGATGAAAAACAATCAAATCTTCTTCACAAAAAGTATAAACCACATGAGACACTTTGTATAACATTAGAACATTTCTTAGACTATGTAAAAAAATATAATATCTTGTCAAACCTTTGAGAAGTCCAAGAATTAGGGTTTTGATGAGCAAACCCTTCTCACTGAGCATTATGAGAAAATTCTTCAACTCTGTCATATATTCTGGGAAGAACACACATTATTAAAACCTAAAACCAATTGCATCCTTTAGCCTCATGAGCCTAGAGAATTTGTTCAAAATATTTGGCCTCAAATTCTTCCATCTTGACCTCCAAAAGCAAGTTTCCATCTCTACCACTTAAGAAAACACTGTGATAACATAGTTTATGGCAGAGGACACCTCTGTAGTCACAAAATCATGCATGTTAGAAATTATTTATCCCGATATCATACTACTATTTAGAAGGTTTTTGAGTGAATAAAATACTAATTAACCCTTGTCTTTTGGCCATCTTGTTTTATTTTATTTCGTAATTACTGCCCCTTTTATCCACATAACCAGTCTGTTTTGGTCATATCCTATTATTTTAGTCTCAACTGGGGTACTCATGGGCACCCTGGTCCCACTAGGGGTGCTCGGATCCATTTTGCACTTTCCCGCCACTTTTTGGGATCTTTCTAGTTGTTTGGCATCTTTATCTTTCTTGTGGTCGGCCTTTTCGGGGTTAATTATGAAATTAGATCAAGAGAAACCTATAAATATAAAGTTATGATACCATAAGGAGGGACCTAACATCACTTACTACTATCACTCCATCTAGATTTTCATCCATCTATTGTATTAGAGATCACTTGCATCCACATAGCTTCATCATAAAGGCACAAGGCTAGGACATTTGCATCACACTTCATATGGGGGGTTATATTCTATTCCATACACACATTCTACTACATTTTCTACACATAGTTATTACTCACTACTTCACAAAGTGTAACTCACACAAGAGAAAACTAGGGCATGTTCACACACACTTGTACATAGAACCACATCGGATCTAAGATGTAGTGTAGTGCTTAGTTAGTAAGTCCACCATTGTGGCAGTTGAGGTCAGTCCAAACCCTTCATATGAATTATTCATTTTTAGGTTTTGATGTTTGTTTTGGGGTCTTGTAGGTCTTTCATTCATCTTGGAGTATTGGTGACATTCAATGCAGGACATCGAACTTGATGTAACACACAACGAATGTTTTAGGTCATCTTCCAGTTCTACAAAAACTACTTTTAGAGATCTTTCACAGACCAAGGCACCTAGATTGCAAACCAGAGCACCTGTAGGTGCCCCTACCCTCCTTTAAGTGCTCCAGTGTAGCTAGATCTTCAGAATCCATCCTTTTTGGGAATTTTGTATAGTCGTTCCTGCTCCTGATTTTCCCAGTCACCTCTGTGACACTCTCTGATAGGAATTTTTTATTCAGTTGAGTTCTTTCCTCTTATTTCTTTCATATTCGAGTTAGCATTTCCTTTTGTATAGTTTTTAGCTCATTTACAGTCTTATTTGCAACATTTATTTAGTTTATTACAAGTATTGATAGCTTAGATTAACTATCTATATACTACATAGTTAGTCCATTTTTAGTTAATCAACCTCAAAGTCACCAAATTAGCAATCATGGCATCAAAAATAGATCTTGTATGCTGAAAAAGGACTCTATGAACATTTAATAACTTTCAATTAGTGACTGATAAGCATAAAACCATGAAGTCATACCTGAAACCAACTTCATTTTCTTATAGATACCCTTGTTTTGAGGTACTTAGGTCATTAAATACCATTTTATCTATAAAAATGATTAATTTATCACTTGATCACGTCCATCATCTACTCAAAGATACTTCAACTTGCTGGGAGATAAATTTAGATGCCTGTAGGACTTACAATAAAACATAAGAGACCTTCACAGTCCTAGACTTAAGCGCATGCACCCCTAAACTGAAAACACACATGAATTGGTAAGAAAAACACCATTTTTCAATTCTTTAACCACACTTGTGGCTTCAAAAATATAAATGAAAATATGTTACACTTATCAAGACCATTTATACTTCGTAACAACCCCTTATGACATCCTAAGGACTCAGATAAGACATTGGAATTCTTCACAATATTCAATGATGCAACAAAGACCAGATTTGGACACAAATACAATGAGCATGATGTTCAAGACCACTGAAACCTATCAAACATACATTATGACATTAAAACATACATGACCAACCACATATGTACTACACACCATGAGATCACATGAACATACAATATGAGATTCATACAAGTGCAACTCAGAGATACAACACTAATTAACAAGACCATTACACAAGAACTGACAACATGATCTAATACAAAACTATGAGAAGTATACAAACACATACCTTGACCTTGTGGAGGAGTCACACAATGACTTAGATAGCTCCCCCTCTCCTAGATGCTTCATATACAAAGATATACCTTCAAGAAGCATAGTGAAAGAATATAAGTTCTATGGAGACCCAAAAGGTCTTAAAGAGGTCCAAAGTCTTCTTGGGAACCTAAAAATATCCTTCATCCTCTCTTTTCTGATTTGAACATTTTTTTACAACTCTCTTCTCAATATCAATTACTCTTAATTGGACAACATTGTCTTTCCTTGGTTCCCATGTTCTTCTAGAGCAATTTCCTTACATTCTAGATCCTTGAAATTTGTTCTCATACACTCTAGGCCTTTGATTCATTTTATTTTTTCTTAAATGAACATGAAAAAACACTCTTTCCACATGACCAATCTCAATACAATAGTATCAAACAACTGAGTTCTTCATTTTGAATCCTTCATTTTGACTAGGTCTATCAGGTAAGCAATACCTAACAATGTTTCCTTGTTCATTACAATTATAGCATACTATTATTTTAGAAAACTCACTTCTATTGTCTCTCCAAGGATGATCATCTCTAGATTATCTCCTACACTCAATATCTCAATGACCAAAAAAATTATAAATAAAATAATGACCATTAAAAGTTCTTTCATACCTTGAAGCATTGGGCTGTCTAATGGACCTTAATTTTTCATTGTTCTTGATAGGTGCCACTTTATTTTCTTCTTTCACAATAGTTTTATCTGATTACTTGCTTGAAACACCAAAATCTTTCTTTAGATATGTTTCCTTAGGCTCTTCTTTAAATCCCAAACCAGTCCTATCATCTACAACTCTTTGTTTTCCAAGTAGGTCATCTAGATCCTTAGTACTCTTTTCAAATTTTTACAAGGACATGTCTTCTTACTGATCTCTAATAACTCATCCCTCAATAACTTTTTCTTATTCATACTTGGTGCACAAATTCTCTTTATACTACAGGTCAGAGTCAAGAAAATTCACCTTTACTTCTAGTAACTTGTTTTCTTCAATTAGTTTGGTAGACTCAACCACATATTGTTCATCTAACTTATGAAATTGATTTTCATATTCTTTAATCTGTAAATTCAGATTTTGATTCTCTTTTTCAGCTTGCTCAAGTTCTCTTTTGACACTCTCAAGATCATCTATGTCATCTTCACATTCCTTATCAGAATAGTTTCCATAACTAGAAATAAAATCCCCTAATAAAGAAGATCCATTAGCTGAAGACCTCATATCTTATTTAGTCATGAATAAGGCCTCATTTCCTAAGCTTTCATATTCACTTTCAGATTTAGAGTATGATACACCACTACTTGCATCTGAAAATTCATCATCTTGATTTGAATAAAAACTTCTTTTATCCTTTTTATGGTTAGACATATTAAAGTTCTTCTTACCTTTTACAAACTTGTAGTTATTCTTCTTAGGTTCTTCCTCATGATCCTCAACATCATCATTCTCCTTCTCATGCATATGAGGAAACTTAGAAGAAAAATGTCCTACTTATCCACAATTAAAAAATTTCAATGGAAACTTACCTCTATACTTACCAGAACCTTACTTCAATCTTCTAGCCATCATAACAAAAATATCTTCATCTTAAATCTCTAGAGTGGTATCATCATCCCTTAACTTCTTGTCTTTTGTCCTCATTTCATATTTGAATGCAATCTCCTTCTTGACTAGTTTTAAGTCTCCTATTCTCATTTCATAAGAATTCAAAGTACCATGCAACTCATCCAATTTCAAAGTGGTTAGATCTTTTGCTTCTTCAATATCAGAAACCTTAGAATCAAACTTATAAGTCAAAGAACTTAGAACCTTTTAAACCACAACTTCTTATTTTACTTCATCACCTAAACCCTTCATGTTATTCCCAACTTTATCAACTATAAGAAGATATGCATCAATTGACTCATCATCATTCATTTTAAGGCTTTCAAATTGATTTCTAAAAGTTTGAAGTTTGGTAATTTTTACCTTTGAGTCACCTTCATAAAGAACTTGTAATTTTTCCCATGCTTTCTTTACATTATTATAGTGCGTTACTTTTCCCATTTCTGATTCTCCAAGTCCACTTAGGATTGCATTGAAATCCCTTGAGTTATTGGTATAACTAGTATTTTCTTTTTTAGTGCATGGAGAATTGGAAGGAGGAACATAAGCCTTTTATACAACATCCCAAACATCAAACCCTTGTGCCATAATGAAATTATTCATCCTCATCCTCAAAAAACTATGATTTACTCTAGCAAACAGTGGTGGCTTTCTAGTTACAGTTTTTTTCTCCATTTTGTTCTTGAAGGATCTCCTTTCAAGTTGTCAAACTTCTACAAAAAGAACCTCACTTTGATACCAATTGTTAGAAGCACAATGGAATGAGAGGGGGGGTGAATCAGTCCTTATAAAAACTTCAAATTATATTTCAGATATTAAATTCAAAATCTCAAAAACATTCAATCACAATATCCACTTATTCAATACTCTATGTGTGCACACAATAAACCATCAATGAAGCATGTAACCATGAGAGAAAAGAAGCAACAAAATAACACAAGATATAAGTGGGAAACCCTACTGAAATAAAATATTTTATTTATATATTTCATAATTTAGTGAGGCACCAACCCCATAAGGAGTACCAACCCCTAGTTTAGTAGAGCACCAGCCCTACAAGGAGCACCAACCCCTAATTTTATGAAACAGTAACTACACAAGGTGGCTATAACCCCCCAAGATGATAAATAACCCACTCAACCACCTTATGATGACCTGATATATGATTTTTTTCTGCCACAACTGATAGAGATCCAATATCCATCTCACACTTCTTCACTCAAACCCTAGGTGATCACACTTCACAAAACAAACTCTTCAATCACTCTAAAATATCATCAAAATATTGCTCTCATGTCCTCTGATTTTTCTCAAAATTAATCACACTTGAATCAGCCTCAAATTATTCTCAAACACGTGTAATACAACCTCACCTAGGTTGCTCCATTTACACACACTCAACTAGTTCCAAAAAGCACCAAAAAATATGCTTTTATATGTTTCTCCTCATTTAAAACTTAGGAAAAACCTTTTAACTCCTTTTGGTTTGACCCATACATAAAATAAATATTTAAAATTTTAAATATAAAATTCACAAGTGACCCAATTAGGTTGGCCTAGGTCAAACCATCATTTCATGTGCCAAAAATGGCTCAAAACCCCATGGGCACAATCTTAAACTTGTACTAACATTAGTACCATAATTTTTCATGACCCATAAAACCTTACACATGATTACATTATCATATTAAATTCATACATGGTATCATTTTATCTCAAGCAATCAAATTATTTCATTTAATGGTTCCAGTTCACTTTGTAAATCTTAAAACAGTTGTTTCCTGCACCTTTCAACACACTGGAAACTTCATAAGGCCACCAAATCACTTATACTAAACAAAACCATACGATGTGACAACTCAATGTAAATTTAAAAAAAATTTAGAACAGTTATAAGTAAGTTATAAGTCATGAAACTTCCATATATTCAAACCAAAACTACTTTTTCTTTCACCAGCTCAACCTGCCAAAAACATTGTTTCCAAAGGCTAGTTCATAAAATCATTTATACAAACATTCAAGACATACAAATGGATTAATTGGATGAAAAATTAATCCCTATTCACATTCCAGGTGATATCAAACATCATAAAACCCATATCCCTCTTCAAACAAGTTCAAACTTTAAACTAAACACATCTTGTCTTGAACTTCCAAAAATATTTCTACCCAAAGAATGGCCTGAAACACTTTCAAATTACCTAATCATGAGGATAACCTAATATCAATGGAAATATATATTAATCATATTTCCAAAAAAACTAAAATCACCTTCAAAATCCACTTGTAGTTTTAGTTATGCACATTTTACTGAACCCTACTATTTGATAGCCTAAAACTGCCCTTTGACTAGTCAAACTGTTTGGACCTCAAAACAACATGTGCATGCATGAAATTTTTCTAAAATCTCCATTTTCATGGATAAAAACTCCCATACATTATGCACTATCAATTTTTCATACTACTCCTTTGGACAATCTTGTCCTAAAATATTTTTCTTTAGAAACTTCTATTTTTAGGTGGGTGGGACCTCAACCATACATATATGGAAAGATAACTGAGTCCTATAAAACATTAAATCATCAATTTTGATGAATAAATAAAAACCAAGTCACACTAATTCACTTTCTTCCAACTTCTCCTAGCTAGGGTTTAATTAGGGTTTTAGACCTCTTTAATTTCTTAACATTCATTCATAAAAACATGATGATAAAATGACCTCCTTATTTTTTTGAAACCTTATAAAATCACCATAAAATATTACCTTAAATATATAATTTCCCATGAAAATAACACAGTTCACAACAAACATCTAAAGTTCAACTTCGAGCTGGAAATACACTAGATTTTGACCTTGTCTCACATAAACAGTCATATCTTGCAAAATTCACATCATGGGCACCTAAATTTTTTCTCAAAGCATCATGACTCATCCCTATAACATATAAAATCATCATAATGTCAAATCCATGTGTCAATATTTTCATTCACTAAGACTTACCTATGCATGCATGTTTGATCCTCACTGTAAAAGCCAGGGTCCACTTAAATAATGTAATAACTCATAAAAAACCCTATAAAAATGACCCAAACATACATGATACCTAATGATATACCTAAATGCATGCATCCTTGAGCTCATATAGCTCCAAACCACACTGTCACACCTCCAATCTACTATACATGCTCCCAATGAGCACCTATAACATAGTGAACCACCTGTACCTACACCATGCCACTGTTGTGAGTTCCCAAACACCCTCAAAAAATTATATCCATCATTTCAACATGATTCCAAATCATCCAAGAAGCTCATATTGTTAAGCTACATCTCCTAGGCACATGTATAGGATTGCAAGAGTAAACACACCTAATTGAATCACACTATATCAACTCAAACACATCTGAACCAATATGTTAGCATCAAGTACAACATCATATCAACATGATACAAAATTCACTTTTTCATTAATGTGGTTTTACATCAATAACAACACATAATAGGACTACATGTCAACACTCCACTCATCAACATATCCATGATGCATTTCCCGACAAGGACATCTTCCTCATTGAGGGAATAAACAATGTTATCTCCATAAAATACTATCACTACATCTTCACATTTGGACTTGAGGTGCAACCCTCCAATGCCAATATTGAAGCACCTTCCTCTCCAAAAACCATACCACCGACCAATATCATTGAGAAGAAGGTCATCATCAATATCCATGAGGATACACAGACACTACACTTTGACAGGGAAAAATTCCTCCAAGGAGTCAGGGTAGGTTGTGTACTCACCAATCCCTCTGGTCATGCTTTCCCTCTTTCCTATCAACTTGAGTTCAAATTTACCAACAACATGGTGGAATATGAGGCTCTCATCTTAGGCATATAGGTTACCTTAGTTAAGGGTGTCTCTTATCTTCATGCCACAGGGGATTCTCATTTGGTGTGTTGATAGGTTAGTGTTGCATATAAATTTTGCAATGAAAACATTAAATCTTTGCATGACTTAGTTCAAAAATTAACACCATGATTCACTTAATTTACCATCGAGTCAATCTCATGTGAACAAAATGCTTCAAATGATTCTTTGGCCATGTTTTCCACATATTTTCAATCACGTTCTAATGCTTTTGATGACAATATTATACAAATTAGTCAAATTACAGCCACCTCAACTCCTCAAAACATTCAAGATGTTTGTTAGATCGAGTCACACAACCATGCACATGACCCTTGGTATGCTGACATCTACCAATTTATATAATTTCAGCCATACTTAGATGGTATTGATCCACAAACACAACGACAAATACACAAAAAGTCTCTCAAATACGTACTTAAGGACAAAGTATTCTACTATCGCAACTTCAAAGGTACCCTAATCTGATGCATTAATAAATATGAGGATCCCCTTGTCCTAGAGAAAGTACATGGGGAAACTTGTGGTGGCCATTGTAGTGGTCATGCTATTGCATGCAAGTGCATACATATGGGTTACTATTGGCCAACACTAGAATATGTTACTCACATATTTGACAAAAAAGTATCAACATTGTTGATGTCATGATGATTTGATCCATTCCCCCCTACCTAAGCTATAATATATCACATATTCATATCCCTTCAGTATACAGGGATTTGATTATATCAAGAATCTACCTCAATCCCAGGACGGTCATGTATTTATCATCATAACCACATAATATTTCACCAAGAATGTTGAGCCCATGCCTCTCACTAATATTTTTGGCCTTACTACATCTAAATTCATCCTCAATAAAATCATTTACCACTTTGGATTTACCCATACCATCATATCTAACAATGGTGGGAGCTTCAAATCAAGGATAATTTTAGTGGCGAATATTTGTAATAAGGAAAAAAATTCATTTTAGGAAAATTTTAAAAGGCAATTTTTTCGAAGCAGGTCATTGTCCTGTTTGCCTAAAATTTACATTATATTTTTTTTTGGGGTCGGATTTGCCTACATTTGAAAACATATCCTATAAAAACCTAGGTGATTCAACAGGTTATATACATCCACCAGTACCTTACTAATACCGTGAACTTGCATACTCTGAGCACCAAAGCATAGTACATATTTGATTACTATTAGTAGTTTACAGTCATGCAACAGATGTTAGTTGTTGACGCACGACTATCAATATTTGCTGACATTTGACAAGGGTTTGGTTTTTGATGTGTGACACTGATCTTGTTGACGTACGACCATACTATTATTGACGCACAACATATTTTTTCTCTGACACATGACAAGGATATTTTTTGACACGTGACTCATTGCATTTGCTGACACACCAAAAATATTTTCTATGGACAGGCGACAAGGAGGTATTTCTCACGTGTGATAGGGGTTTGTTTTTTGACACCCAACACTACTCTTCTTAATGCATGACTATACTTTTTTTGACGCATGACAGAGTTTTTACTGATGCATGACTCGGTTTCTCTGATGCATGACTTAGTGTATTTTCTCATGCGTGACTAAATTTTCTCTGATGCGCAACTTAGTGTGTTTGTTGGTGCATGACTTAGTTATCTCTAACACGTGACTTAGTGTGTTTTTTGATATGTGACTTAATTTTATTTGACGTGTAACTTAGTACTTTTTTTGATGCATGACTCAGTTCAGAATAATGGAAGGTGTTATTTCTTAGAAGTCCCTATTCAAGTATTTTGGAAACTTTGTTGTTTTAGATACCGCAACCACCAACACCCATATAGCTACCACCAGAAATAATCAGAGTACCGACTATGTGGAAGGTAATATTTAGGTGGACATGCATTCTACACAATAACAACCAAATGACACCTATGATGATACCATGTCAGATCTTGAAGATATACCTGTTGAGATGTCAGATCCTAAAGATATTATTCCTATTGGGGTGCAACCAGGAGTGCATCAAGATATCACACATACAAATACTCAACAAAATGGAACACAAAAATCAAATTCAAATTCAAGTTCACGAAAGAGGAAACTAGGTGATTGTGATATTGCTTAGAATTCTACGCAAAAAAGTAAAACATTGAAAACAAACAAGAATATGTGGAAAATTGGGAGGACATACAAGTTTGATTAGGCTACCAAATTTTTGTTTATCAAACCTGTATAACCATATAATTCATAAGATATCCCATCTGAATGTATATGTACAATATGTACGTGGAAATTGGGAAAGCAAAAAAAAAAATCAATTGAAACTGGACACTATAGAAAAACACTGTGGAAAACAATATTTGACTGTAATGGGAGAGGATGGCCAAAAAATCAAAACACAGGTGTAAAAATGAAAAAGAATGCATGCATGTTAAATACATAGCATAGCATAAAGGAGAGCAAAAAAAATGCAGACATCTTATGGAAAAGGGAGGAATGATCACATTGCAAATTGGTAAGATGAATCAAACAAATCTACATGCAAAACTCATATAGTTCTCTACTTTATTTCACATACTAAAGAAAGGAATGCCAATTTTGTATTTCCTTGATTTCAAAGTTTTGTATCAATATAATGGAATGCCCAATGTACCTCAATCTCATTGGTCTGACAGTAGTGCATGGGAAATGGCAAATTGCCTTTCAATGATAGAGAAGAAAGATTTGAAAGAGAATGGAAAAAAGAAAATTTTATCTCTCTTTCAAATGATTAAGTGACATCAGTTGAAAACACTGCATGGTTATGTATCCACGTCTATACTTTATAAAATCATATAAGGACACCGCATATGCTGGGTGTTATGAAAATGGTTGAAAACTATAATGCTGAAAAACCTACATAAAATAGTTTTTAATCATTTGAAAGATATTACTGGAATGAATTATTATGAAATTGTTATGAAGTTGGCATGCGTTGGAGTAGATGGTGCATCAGTCATATAGGGTCACCAAACAAGGTTTTTTGTTAGATTGCAAATAATAATGGCCCTTTATATGCTAACAATTCACTGTATGGCTCACAGAATGAATTTAGCGTATAAAATGTTAAGCAACTATGAAAATGTTGATAAAGTAGATTACCTTATAAGATAACTTCATGCCTATATAGCAAACAACCCAAAGAAATCTCTTGAGTTCCAAAAATTCAAAATTGGAATTACAGATGGAAAGAAACTTCTAAAGGATGTTGAGACGAGATGGATTTCTTTATATGAACCTGCATGTAGAATTTTTAAGGAGTATCCTTCATTGGTTGGTTTCATGTAAAAATATCTTCATGAAGTTGACAGAGCGAGGGACTCGTTGTTCCCTTTAACTTATTTGGAGACATTTCTTACATTGGTTGGTATTCTTCTAATGTTGTAAGAGATCAATACATTGATGAAGCATGCACAGGGGAGATTAATCTATATTGTGGATTTTATATAAATGAGAAAAATGGTATGTCAAAGTCTTGATGTCTTGTACTATTCCCAAGATAGTTTTGATACACCTATTTTCAAGAATTGGAAATATTTATTAGATCTTTAAAATCCCAGTAACTATTTGAGATTTAATATCCATGATCACCTCTACATCAATGTTAATGTGAGGGACATACCACTGCACATTTTGTAAAAAGTCAAGATATTACAGGATCGGAATGAGAAGATGTTCCTATGACATGTAATCTCTTTGAGTCTGTTATAGTTGAAACAAGAATAAATCTTTAAAAAAATTAGAATCCTTATCATCAGAAATTAGAGAACGTTTCTCCAAAGATAAAATTCTTGAAGCAATGAGTGTGATGAATCCTAATTTTTGGAATACTGAAGGTGCTTGTGCAAACTTTGTAAGAAAGCATTTCCATAAATCCATGGGTACAATAATGGAACATTTCACAAAGACTTCAGAGGTCAAGGGTATGGAAATCAAAAGTATACTGAATGTTGATTTAATTAAGTCTCAATCAACAAATTTTGCAACAACAATGAGGAACCAATATAAAAATTTAGATGAACCTTCTGAGAGTGGTGCTATTACAAGGCTCTGATGAGGAAACTACCAAAGTAATATTTTACAAGAATACATCAGTGAATAGTTCAGATTATATGAGTTATGCCAAACAATGATTTTAGGATATGTGGAGGATGAAAAGGTTTTCAGTGCTTTATCATTTATAAAATCAAAAATGAGAAATAGGTTGGATAAAAATTTGGAAAGTTGCATGAGGTGTTATGTTTCTTACTACTCCATGGAAACCTTTCCTTTCGACAGAGAAATTGCACATTGGAATTCCCTTTCTGAAAGAAGATGTGTAAATAATATAGCTACAAGTATAATTGTTACCAACGATGAGACTAGAATTGGTGCGTCATCACACTCTACAGAAGAGAACATCGACTTTGAAGACGCTATTAATAACGGATTGTTTTAGCTTTAAATAGGTATCTCCTTGACCTTACTTTTATTGTTTATCACCTTACATTTTAACTGTGGTTATTTATTCAATTTCATATTGACTCTACACATGCAAATATTGGCTGAGGAGGCTTTTTATCAAAAAAAAATTCAGCTCTTGTTATCATTAAAGATGTTACATGTATATATATTTACATTTATTTAAATACAATTATTTATAAAAAATATGTTTTATATAATTACTATTTTGGATTTTTTGAATACCAAATTCTATTTTAAAAATTTGTTTGTTACATGCATTTGTTGAATACTAATTTTCAAGTCCTTCAGAGTTTAGATCTGGATATTCTTCCACTGTTATACTCTTCCAGACTTCTATTGTCTAGACATGTATAGGTTATCATTTGCATTTTCTTTAATCTTTATGTTTCTTCCTTAATCCGCTCAATCATTATTTCATATTTTTTTTGAAAATGTGAGTTGACATCCATCTGAGGAATCTCTCACTTCTCGAGATTGACAATGTCAGGTAGCTCACCCATCTATATACTAATTCATTTCTCGTATTTATTTTTCTTGAATCGAATATCTTCTAGCACACTACGAAGGATGATTTCACATTTTCCTTCCATATGCCTTGTCACAGCCATCTAAAATACAAGAGGTAACTTAAACCCTATCATATGAAATTGCTTGAGTTTTTAAAATATATGTTTAATTTATTTTTGTATTAGAGAGAAGAAGATTTTGATAGAAGTTTTAAACTGTGTGGGAAACCTGATCACAAAGTTCAAATTTTACAAGTAGAGAGAGGAATATGTCTCTATCTTAAGATGTTTCTTTCTTGACACACTCCAATTATTCTTAAAAACAATTATCCATTATCACATTATCACCATCCATGATCATTTTTGAAGATAAATATACATTCCACATACAATTCATCATCATACATATCTATTTTAATGACTTCATCCACATCTAATGTCATCATATCATTGATTCATTACAAGTAGAGAGAAGAAGATTTAAATGCAAAGAAACCTCATACAAAGTTCTAATTTTACAAGTAGAGAGAAGAATATTTTACTGTATTAAAGATGTCTTTGTCCTAAGACATTCCAAATTTTCTTAAAACAATTATCCATTATCATCATCCATGATCATGCTTGAAGCTAAATCTATGTCCACACAATTAATCATAATCCATATCTATTTTAATGTCATCATCCACATCTAATGTCATCATATCATTGGTTCATTACAAGTAGAGAGAAGAATATTTTGAGACAATAAGAAGGTTTGAATGAAAAGAAACCTGATACAAATTTCATTACAAGTAGAGAGAAGAAGATTTTGAGAAGGTTTAAATGTGTAGAAACCTGATACAAAGTTTGAATTTTACAAGTAGAGAGAAGATGTCTTTGTCCTAGACTTCTGACAAACTCCAATTATTCTTAAAACAATTATTTATCAATTATCATCATCCATGATTGTGTTTGAGACTAAATCTAAGTAGACACAATTCATCATCATCCATATCTATTTTAAATGTGTAGAAACTTGATACAAAGGTCGAATTTTCCAAGTATAGAGAAGATGTCTCTGTCCTAACACATTCCAATTTTTCTTAAAACAATTATCCATCATCATCATTCATCATCATATATATCCATTATAATTTCATCATATCATTACAAGTAGAGATAAGAATATTTTGAGAAGGTTCAAATGTCTTTGTCGTACCACATTCTAAATTTTCTTAAAACAATTATCCATTATCATCATCCATATTCCATGATCGTGCTTGAATCTAAATCTATGTCCACATACAATTCATGATAATCCATATATATGATTCTATTCTAGTTTCATCATCCACATCTAATGCAATCATCCACATCTAATTCAATCATCATTACAAGTAGAGAAGATTCTAAAAAGGTTTAAATTTTAAGAAACCTGATATAAAGTTTAAATTTTACAAGTAGAGAGAAGAAGATTTAACTCTATTAGTATTGATATGTCTCTATCATACCACATTCCATATTTTCTTAAAATAGATAATTAACCATTATCATAACTCCATCACATTCAAATGAAACATAAACACCATATACAATCTAGAAATTCTATACATAATATATAACAAGATATAAAATTCCAGATTATAAAGTATTTCAAATTTTCAAACTCCATCACATTCAAGTTTCAAATTTCAAATCCAGATAATAAAGTATTTCAAATTTTCAAATTCCATGACCATCATACTCAAGTTTCAAATTTTCAAATATAGATTATAAAGTATTTCAAAATTTCAAATTTAAAGTTTCAATTTTTCAAGTTTCAACCCTCAATTTTCTATACCCCTTTCCCCAATGGCTTCCACTCATATAATCCTTTCCCCAATGGTTTCTCCTTATGTACCCCTTTCCCCAATGGCTTGAATAATTGTAGAACTAATCAAATCTTCCGTAGCACTTTCTAGATTCTTTATGATTATTTGTTCTTCCTTTATCACATCTCCATGGGATAGCAAACTGGGATCTGCATTTGACTTGTTTTTGAATAAAGTTTCAGGGTTGAAACCATGATCTTTAATTATCCACTTTATTTTATTGTTTTTTTTGTTAACTAAAATAATATTTTATTTCAAATTCTTTGTTGCGGATAAATTGTTCTTTGTGGTTTCCAAGTGAACTTGGAACACCTTTGGTTGACTCTTCAAATTTTCATATTTCAACTGCATAAAATAGGTGATATCAATTAAGCATATTACTAAAATAAGAAAAAATATTGTTTTAAATTGATAATACTTACGACCACTCTATCTCTCTCGGCATTTCCAATTGCTACCAGATCCTTTTCCTTAGACCATTTGTTAAAATATGCCTGGGCTTCAGCACTAATATTTTCTAATTTGTTTAATTTTTTATCTAAAATATCATCTTTATAATTTTTCTTATAGGTGACAGTCCCACTTCTTACTCGGTTAAGTAAGGAATCCATTTTTGCAAGTTGATTCTGGACTGCAGCGTATAAACTATGCCTTTACCAATAATTTTCAAAATGACTTATTATCACATTGATTAGTAATTTTTCCCTTCTCTCCCATTCTATGAGCTGATTGATATGAGGTAAAATAAAATCTTCGACATGGGATTGACAATCATAACTAATCAAGTTATCTAAAGGAAATGGTAGCAACTATTCACCATCTATATCTGAAGAAGATGATGTCCTTGGAGAGGTATGGGGGATTTCGGTTTGATCATCGACTAGTAACTCTTTGTGCCTTTGGGTGGCATGATCCTATTTATGATAAAATAAATCAATATTTAAATAAATAAATCTAAAGTGAAATGTAATGAAAGTTGAATAAATTACGTTGAAATAGAAGTACACTTACTAGCCTTGAATCATCTCAGGTGTATTGAAAAATCTTGTTGGGTCATTGCTAACAATTCCCAAGTAATCTTCATATAAATTTATATTATTTAAAATTGATACACTTGTTGCGCTAGGAAAGCCAATGAGAGAGAAGGTTGGAATTTGAAATGAGGAGGCAATGTTTAGTGTCCCACTAAGGGCCGGAGGAATTGGCATGTGTTTACCAATGTTATTTTTTCCTAAACCTCTAGTTGACATTTTGAATTGTATTGGTGGAGGAAGGGGCAGTGCCACTATTTGTATAGAATGCGAAGGACTGCAATGTGCTAAAAAGTGCAAAAAAATCATATGGAAAACTGTTAAAATATGCAAAAACTACAAAATTATATGAAAAACTATTCAAAACTTGTACTAAAGCAATAAAATGATACCTTGTTGTTGAGGGGTAACTTATCGCGGTGCTTGAGGTGGCCGTGTTGGAGTAGTAATTGGTTGTTTTTAAGTTGTGTGTGGATAGGATTGCTGAGAAGGGTGTTGAGAAGAGACAATTGCATGCAATTGAATTGAGTGAGTTGGTGAAGATGGTTGACTTTGAGAATCACGCATATTGTCCAAAGTCCCTGTAATGTCAGCAACAGTTGATTGTATGTCAATTCAATATGGTAAATGGTAAATTGAAAATAGAAAATGGGAATTTATAAATAGTAAATGTTAGGGTATTATGTCTCATGTGTTTAACTAATGCAAATGCTTGGCAGTTTGGAGATGAGTGAACTTCCATTTTAGATTATGAATCCGTCGATGCCTCAATGTGTTATTGGCCTCTTCCTCTTGATGCCACTTTTTTCACAGAAGGGCCTCCAAAAATATTCTCTGCAAATAGTCAATATTTAATCAGATTCCATATGAACATAATGTTATTCTAATGTCAAAATACAAACTTTATACCTGTTGTTCTTGAAATGGAATTGAGAAATTCTTCATTGTCTCTTCCATGAAAGTAGGAATTGGTTTGTCTTTTAAATTAAAAAGAGCCTCGTAATAAAGGCCAAGGAGATAGTTTGCAGAATGAATGAATGGTTTTTCCGAAAGGGATGCATTTGTAATCTCAGCTTTTATTTTATTGGATAAAAAGGTGCACTAATCAATTTTTTACTTTCCGATAGTTGTAAGAATGTATGCAATAGGCTTGTTTGGTATATTTGTTTACCAACCCTACAAAATAATTTTGGCTTGAAAGAAAGAAATCATAGCAGCAAAAAAGTGGTGTGCAATTCCTTGCGTATCCACACCATGTCTTGATTTATTGACATGAGCTGCAAATTCTAAAAATCCATTGGAATTTATATCGATTTGAATTGTATCAAAATATAAAACTGAAAATATCAAATGAAAATTGAAAATATATTACATGTACAATCAACATGGAAACCAAAAGTAGATTTGAGGTACTTCTTATCATTTTCAATGAGGGTTGCTTTTGTTGTAACAATGGGGGAATTTTTATATGGAAGGCCTGTAAACCGATGAATATCAACTAGATCAACACCGAATTGAAACATAAAACCATCATCCACAGTAACAGTAAACATATTGTCCTCTGTATTGTATGTGTAGTGCCCACATTTTACACACCCAAATACAACAATAAAATACCAGGATAATTTTATTTTATTTTTTGACTTACAATACATGCTACACACAACACAGCAAGGGCTCCGAGTACAGAACTCGACTCACATGTGACAATCACATAATTCATCGACTCACATAAACACATGCAGACGACATGGGAATTTTGATGCCACACTTTTCCCAATGAATGAATACTAGCAATAACACGACCACAATAAAAAGGGACTTAAGGATTGATGACAACCCACTAAACAACATTACCATGGTTACATCTAGTGTACGTTTAAACATCCAATAACATTATTATGTGAGCAAAATTTTCTTCCTTTTTCCACCTACATGTTCTGAAAATTCATTGCACCTTTCACTTATTGTTCAACCATTTGATTTTTCTCCTTACCCTTATGCCAATATTCATAACTTACATAAGTATTTTCCATATTTCAAATTTTATACAAAATTCTAACTCTCTCATTCTTATGTTAAGATTATGCTTCCCAAAATGCTTATACAAAGTTTAGAATTTAACCTTGCTACACAAGTGAACCTAACGTGATGTCAAGATGAAATCTTGGGATTAAGGAAGACATAGATTTGAAATAGCTTTTTCCCCGAGAACATCCATCGATCACGGAATAGTTATTTTGCTACCATTATTATTATAGTTCAATAATTTGTTGAATTCCAAATTTGATTTTTATATGTATGTCTTATTTTTTCTCGACGTTTGGTCACCAAGGTAATTTATATTCTTTGCAACACATGAAATAGTTTAATTAAGTTATAAGGACTCCAAAATTGACCTTAATCCTAATCTCCAATCTCGTGTGCAGTATTATATGATATTCTCTTACATCGCACTAAGGTCTTGTTCTTAGCATCATCTCAAAACAAAAGAGTTATGAAAGCACCTGTCTGACATCTTAAGGAAGTACATGGCTAGGAGCATTCTAAACTACACATGAACACAAGTGATTTGTGTTCACGAAGATCCCATATCCTTGCATTGCATGATTCCACATAAGAAATATTCTTTATTCCTTAATGTCATAAAATGACATAACAAGGGATTAAGGGACAAGATTACAATTTCTAAGGTTCTCTAGAATCAACATCTTTCAGCTCAATTTTGCATACAAGGAGTTAAATTATAGTTTTCTACCCACAAGTTAACATACAAAATCCACTAGGGTTTAGTTTAATTCCAATATGCACCTAACGATCTACGCCTCAACTAAATATGATATTAAGGCAAACGGACATATTTATACTAAACCACGTTCAAGAAAAATACCAAGATGTTATTTTGATAGAAACCAAGGTAGCACCACTTAGTCGATCCTTCGAACAAGGATTCATAAGGTGACTCCTAAGGTAGTCTTCAACACTCAACTTGGTGTCAGACCTGAAGAGAGGGAATTCTTCTCATGATTACCAAAACTATAAGGACACCCCATACTCTGGATAAAGTTAGACCATGACATTCCTAAAATATGGGTTCACGACACATTGACGCTAAATATAAAGACTATGACGGTAAAATCCAACTAGGGGTTTTATTTACCTAACCTAGAGTGTTCTATCGAGCGCAAAGCTTAAGTTTTTTCTACGGTCTTAAATTTCTTATATGGTAAAAAGGGTCACACATGCAGGCAAGTTATGCACGAATATTTTATTAAGGTTGAGTGTTCCCATTAAGACTCTTTATTATGTTTGCAAGGGAAGAAGATAACCCAGTGATTAATTTAATCATTTATTGAATACTGAGAAAGTACTACAATATATTAACTTCAATTTCAATTTACTATGTATAAATCAAACCCTTTTTTCCATACCCAACTAAGAATCAAATTGACCAGGTGATTAGATGCACATTTCCTAAGTTATCCCTAAAACTAGCATCTCATGCATATTAACAAATTTCAATTATAACTTTTCTGTAACAAGAGACTACATTAGACAGTTATTCATTTTACAATAACCTATAAAAATTACAATAGTAATAATTAAATTACACATCGCCTTTTTTTGTCGTCATTCTTCCATCCTGCAAAACCCACGTGAGCAAGATATTAGCGATAAATCATTGGCATGGAATCCACCCTAAGTAATCATAATTATCATTTTTCAGTTTCCCATTTACATAAGATAAAAATTACAATTTGCAATCGAAACAAAAAGGTTTAGAGACATGTATTCATTACATTTCATTTTGCTTCTTTTTGTAACCCAGGGGAGAGAAAGAGAAGGGTAGAGAGAGAAAATACCGTCTAGTCAAAATTTCTAATACACACAACAAGTTTCATTATAGTGTTTTAAACAGTTATTTACATGTGTTAAAAATTTTCAGGGTGATTTGGCAACCCTACGAGGTCCCGCAACTTTATTTTCTTACATTTTCTCTCTAGCTACAAAACGTTCAAAATGGGATCAGAGGCTAAGAAACTACTTCCAAAGGTTATCTTCTGATGAGCACACATACCAAGATTAACTTTCTACGTGTCCCCAGATAAACCAAGAGTTCATAGCAACTGACAGAATTGAAAAAGAGTGCATGGTATGCGTTTGGCGGCTAGTTTTCCGGGGCCACTGGTCATAGTTCACCCAGTTGTAAAATGACAAAAGTTAGCTCGAGGGATTTGAAAACCATGTCCAAAACGACGTTCGACGGAGGAACACGCAACGAGACATCTCCTACCAGTTCCCCTATATAAAGATAATTCATCAGAGTCGACGGGACTAAGAACTAGAGAACCATTTTTAAACGGCAATAAGTTTTCTGGAGCGACAAGATGAAATTGGACCAGTTTGACCTCGTCAAATTGTGACCAGAGGCCTACAAAATGGCTTCGCCAAACTATCCCAAAGAGTGCTCTTTCTTATATTGAATGTTCCATGCATTTTTCTAGTACAAACGCTAGAGGTTTGCAAAGACGAGATGTAATTTTTCCATTCAAGTTTCAAATGGCGGTTCAAAACGAAAGCCAACTTTCTAGATTTAACAGCTTTCTACTGTTGTAAACCAATGTAATAGGGCTCCTATAAGAGCATCAAAAGGATGTCATATGTTCGTTTCGAGTCAAACTAAAGGTCAAGGTGACTCCTTGTATACCAAGATACATGAATGAAACTTCACACCTCGTTTCCAGAGTTGTGAAGGGTACTTAGTGAGTCTCTGAAAATTGCAAAATTTAACTATTTAAAACAAGGAGAAGGTCAACTTTATCAATGGGGAGTCAAATTTGTCTGGTCGATAAAATGATATTGGAGCGATCAAGAAGGGTAAGATTTTTCTAAATCATCTCGAAGTGAGGGTGATAGTTCATGGTTTAAAGTAAACGAGTTATAATGACTTCGTGAGTTACAACACGAAAATTTATTATTTTGCAACGGGTTAAAGAGACATTTAACTGTATTAAAAATCCTAATAATTTAAAATCCTGTTTAGTTGCAAAAGAGAACTAAAACATCAGAATTATAAGAGGTAAGGGAAGAAGGACCATGCCTGGTGGGGAGAATCCGATCAAACCTATAGAGTGTGAGCTAATCCAAGTAGTTTCACTCGGACTCCAAAATATTCATCCGTCTATTAGGCATTCTATCAAATGGTTTGCATGCAACACGTCATCAAGCTTATCTTTTCCTGAAAGAGCCTCATCCAAAACTAGTAATGAAACAAACAAATTGGTTGAAATATTTCTGAGGATTGTTGCAAAATGAGTGCCTATTCCACTGCTCCGACCAGCACACTAGTCATTCCAACTTCCCATCACCATTGATGACCATATCCTTGGCAGCTCTTAGAGCAACATGGAGCATAAAAATGTTCTCTGTACTGATTAAATGCTCTCCCTTGTACATTCTGTAAATCGTGGCACTCCAAGAGGCCACATTTCTTTGAGGCATTCAATCAAACAATTGACATGCCTTGAATACACATCCACATTTTCACGCATATCCACTATGTCGCTTGCAAGAACAAAGTCCTACAAATTAAAACCAAATTCTATTGCTCATACCATGCTCCCAAGCTTCCATCTTGGCACACGCTGGAAGCATGCTGGCATAAGCAACTGATTTGGTTGGTGCCTTGCTGCAAATGGAGAAACAATGTGACTGCCTTATGAGGAGGTCCATGTCTTTTGTACGCTGCAATAATACTATTCCATTAGAAGTTGTCTCATTCTTTAATTGGTCAAATACAGAAAATAGTGCCCAAGGCACTTTGAAAATACCACATCTGACAAAAAATTTCTCTTTTCTGCATGATGGAAATTCCCACTTGACAGTTTGGTGTGGCTGGGAGGATGCTGAAAAGGGTTGTGGAGTCTGGCTTTACACGTACCAAATGCATTTGCTTGAAATTTTCCAAGGCCTTTTCAACAAACTCAGTTTTTTGCACATCTTGCCATCATTACAGTCCATAAACACATTTCTTTCAAGCATTGTCAAATAGTTCGCATGAATCTACTAGGGCGCTTGCAACCGCAACATCTAACAAAGTTCCTCTACCCTTTTTGTTTTGATGGGTGTCCACACAGGGATGTGGCGTGAGCTGAGAGGATGCTGGCACAGGCTGGATGCTGGGAGGAGGCCGCAAAACCCATTAACCATTGCTAATGCCAAGGACCATGTGGAAGGGAGAAGTGAAGCGGTGGAAGGGGAGGTTTATGCCATTCATGGAGATCCATGAGGAAAATAGGCCTTCCATTCAGGATTGAAACTACAACATATGAAAAAATCTCCAAATCGTTTACACTTTGCAAGATGATGTGCAGGTCAGGGGGCTCGTTTTTCTTGGACGTAGGCTGGGAATTTGCTAGCAAATGTAAACTGATCAGGTTGGAGCTTTCTCCCCTCCCTCCAAGGTGGCATAACTCACTCCCCTATAGCAAAAGACAACTAAAAACCACAAAGGAATCCTTTGCCCTAAATCTGCCCCCAACATGAAATCACAGGTTTTTATTTTAATTTAGATCCTTTTATTTTATTTTATTATTATTACTATTATTATTATTATTATTATTATTTAATAAATGGAGGCATTACAGTATAAGGAGAGAAGGTAATTCATAATGTCATGATCAATTTCAAACTATGGCATCTTAATGATCCCATCAAAATCACATGCATTGAGAAAATCCTTGTATTCCGTATTCATTTGTAAAACTTTCTAATTCTGGGGGCACAACAAGTTCCTGTAGAGTATTTTTCCCTTAGAAAGGGCTTGTGGGTTGACTGGATTTTCTGATTGATCTTGGTCTTGAGCTTGGGGTGCAGTTATAGTTTCCATTGTACTTTTCCTTGAGCTTGATTATAACTGAGCTTGATTCCTATAAATAAGAAAATTCAGGAGCTAGGAAATGTAAATGTGAAAATGACCAACGGGAGGGTATTTATAGGAAAAAAATAGGGTTTCCAAGCCTTGGATGTACAACAACAAGCTTGTTGATGTGTGATAATAAGGCTTACTGTTACGCGTCAATAAGATTTGTTGATGCACAACACTAAGGTTTTTTGTCACGCATCAACAATATTTTCTAACACGTAATAACAAACCTTAATGTTGCATGTCAACAAGATTTTTTATCATGTGTCAGCAAGTCTTATTGACACACATCAGCAAGGATTTTTGTCATACATCAACAAGCCTTGTTGATGCATGAAAACAAGGCTTACTATCATGCGTTAGCAAGCGTTGTTGACACGCGATAACAAGTCTTGTTGTCGCATGATATCAAGATTTGTTGACACGCGACAAATATGCGTTAGCGTCTACAAAATTTTTCTCTCTTTGCAGTCACCCTCCCTTAAAATAATAGCTGGTGAAAATTCAGTTCTCAAAAAATGGAAAATTCTCCTCTCCATGAAAGTGGATCCAGGTATATTCGCCAGGTATTTTCCACCTCCATTTTACCAAATACTTCTTAAAATTAACCCTACTTCAAATGTAAATAAATGAAACAACTTTATGTTAAGTTCAAAATCAAAAATCATTTCTCAACACCATATCATTTGCAATGTAATGGACAAGATGAATCTACAAAGAAAATTCTCAACAAGATCTTATAAAAGATGATTCGAGAATCACGTAGAGATTGACACATGAAGTTATATCCTACATTATGGGCATCCCACACCAATGTCCGTATGACCACTAGGGTAACCCCATTTTCACTTACCTATGGAGCTGAAGCAGTCCTTCTACTTGAGATGGAACTCCCTTCACTCCACATTTCCCTTCGCGGTACCATTCTAGTTGAGGAACTTTATGAAGTGCACCTCCATGACCTTGACCTATTAGAAGAACAACGAGATAGAGCTTACACTTGAAATGAGAAGAAAATAATTCCTTTCCAAATAACATAGAAAACTTATTCATCCACATACTTTCGACATGGGTGACTTTGTCCTTAAGCTTGACTATACACATGAAAAAGAGGGAAAATACACTAAAAAATGGTGGGTTCCTTACCTCATAAATGCTATCATAGGTCTTAACACATATTGTCTTCAGACCAATGAAAGCCACATCTTCAAAGAACCAATGAATGCTTAATTTATCAAAAAATTTCACACATGAAGGAACTTGGGAGTTTCGGTACTTAGCTACCAACTTTCATCCTTTTTTCTTAAATCCACCACTTCATCAACCTTCTCTGACAACATTATCAACATCTTGGCTCTGTACACCCCGATAATTCCCTTTGGATCGCTATGGTATTATGCACATCCTCACTTAGGCCCATGGTCTTGTTTGGATTTATCTAATCATCTTTTAGCATATAACTCATGGTTTTTTGTGCTTTTTAGCGTTATTATCCACCCTTTGGGCTAACCATCCATATTCTCTTTACGTACACCTTTGGGTTTATGACAATTTCTCTTTATAACTTCTACCATACACTTTTTTACTCTTTTCAGTGTTATTACCTGTTACTTGGCTATGATACTATGACACCATACTATCACAAAATTTTGATGACATGACATC
Source organism: Taxus chinensis (assembly GCA_019776745.2). Lineage (NCBI taxonomy): Eukaryota > Viridiplantae > Streptophyta > Pinopsida > Cupressales > Taxaceae > Taxus > Taxus chinensis. Next base: position 573,990,892 of record CM034146.1, read on the forward strand.
TATCTCATGGGCCCCTAGCTAGGTGATTTATGTCTTATTTTTATTGATGATACTTTAGTGTTTCTTTTCAATTTTGCTTCTATAGGGTTCTCGTAGCATTGTGCCCACACATGACAGAGCAAGTGACACTATCATGTACGCATTGGTGGGTATATCTCATTTCAACTAGTCCTTTCAACATTTCTTTATGTATCTACTTTTAGTAGTGGTGTTACAAACTATCTTTTTTCGTTGACCACCCCAGGGTTTGCTATTGCGACATGTGGTGATCAATGACTAAGGCATATGTATACACCTAATTTTTCACTTTTCATCTTTCATACCTATTACTAACAATTTACTTTGTGCAGATAAGGGTCACTGATGCATCTATTTCCTGAGTGGGTGCCTTAAGGGCCTCACAGGGTTAGGGAATGGTTATTCACATAACCATTATGGGTTAGAGATGGTACACACAAAGAGTGTAATTATTAGGTCTTGGCCTTAATTCTTCTTTTCCTCCTATGTCTCATGCATATCATGTTCATGCATTCTTCCTCGCATTCCATTATTCATCATATTTTCCATCCTCTTTCATGACCCATAACACATTAATTTTACCTTTCATGACACATTAATTTATGTTTACATCTTTGGCTGACACAATCACTTGTGGGTGATTTTATTCGTGTTATATTTTCCCATAGTCGACACCATCACCCATAGGCAATGGTGTCCTATGTATACCCCTAGCTCATTTGATGCTCAAAGGAACAAGAAGCTAAGACATAGGAACTACCATTTTATTTACTCTTTTGTGTCACTTTCACATCTGCTTACCATTCTCTTGGTTATTTTTTGCATTTTGCTTGGATTTATTTGGACAATATTCTTCTTGGATGATTACTTGCACTATTGGGTCACCATATAGTGAGTTTAGGACATGAATGGTCTTCCCTTACTCCACCTAATAGTGATTCTCTCTTTGCATGTTGCTTCTCAGGGGAGATAGATGCATTAGTGACCACCCTACAGGTACATGTGAGTTCTCTAACCCTTCTGTTTCATTTTTTATAGATTACTTCACTTACTCTTCTTCATTGTGCTATGTTAGTTTAGTATTGTGCATGTTTGATACAAGTTAGCATAATACTCTTAGCAACTATCAACTCCTTAGTTACTTTTATACATTTTTCTTTCATTTATTGTTGATCAATACCCCTCTACATCCAACTATCGATATCTCAGTAGGGTTTCTTCCTCTATCTCGATTGCAGGCCTTGGAAACCCTAGGTTGACTTAGTGTGAGGGTTACTTCCCTATAAATATGTAACCCTAGTTCTCACTATAGCCCCATTAAGTCTATCCCCTTTGTATGTTGGCACATGTGTTTTTCCTACTCATTACATCAATACCCTTGTCGAACACATGATTTAGGAGTGTATGTTGTTGAGACACATTTTATCCCACATACACATGAGAGTTATAGAGAATATAAATATACCAAAAAGTATTACAGGTGAAGGTAAAGTGTCACAAGAAAAACTAGAAACATACATGTTACCCATATAAATTTGTATGTTCCGTATGCAACCATTGGACAATTTGGACTTAGTTGGATGATTCAGTTCTAAAGAACAAAAGGGCCATAATGATACTTTGAGCACCTTCCTAAATCTTCACATTACTGAGATACACCCATGACACATATTGAATAACTTTTGAACTAGCTAAGTGATCTCTCAAACCCTAGTTGTGTTATTACTTATTTATTGAATAAGCGCACTTATAAAACTGTAGTCTCCATTTGTGTAAATTAGATGCATATGATTTGTATGCTTATTTATTTCCTGTAGCAATCTATTGTCATATATTTACATATATCACACATTATTATTTTTAGTGTGTAATCATTTGGTGAACCCATTTAGTGCCCAAACATGTTACCTAGTTTGGCTTAGGTTGCCTACCCTACCTAGGATTTTTGGTCTTAAACCCAACTGCCCTAGGGTTTTATATTTATCAATGATTACATGTTCTTATCTTGGATGCAAGCTTAATTATCCTTTGGGTATTCATGGCTTTCTCTATATCCCTTTATTCTTAATTTGGTAGGGGATGTGATCGCTTTAACCAAGTCCATGCTCCTTATCACTTCAAGAATAAGGATCTATTTATTTCCCATCCAAGTTCCTTTTATGATGCTAATTTACAAGATGACATCATTCATATTACTACCAAATGGAAAAATCATTTTATCCATATTACTTCAATGTCTAGTCCTTATCACCCTTTAGATGTTATCGATGGTCATCCTAAAACTTGGGGTAGGAATCAAATTTATGGCTATGATCCAATCACACAATATGATTTAAAGGTTCCTAATGCCTCTATTCCCATGGAATATTAATTTACTTGTGAACAAGTTATAAAGCCTAGAATTGTTGATATTGATGAGCCATGTTTCCACAACAATGTTTTTGAATGTGTGGATGGTTATATCAACAATTAAGATCGTAATCAAAAAGATATTTCACTAAGACCAATATTTTTTATTAGTGACAATGTTTCTCACAATGCTTCTAATATTAATATGAATGAGCATGTTTATAATGACGATTCTCATTATAAAATGAATAAATATAATGATGTTGATTCTAAAACTACTGACTTAGAGAATAATGCCTTCGATTGGGTCAATTTTCCTTCTAATTATATGTCAAATGATTTCTCTTCTTCTCTTCTCGATGTGAATAATAGTGAAAGTGATTGCTCTTCTACTACCTTTGTTGATATTATTCCTTAAATCAATGAAATTATTGATTATGTTATTCCTTTCTCTGTTATCAAAATGAAAAATGATACTATTACTAAATTTACAAATTTTATAAGTGAATGTTTCTTCCCATCTTCTACTATAGAAAATGATACATTTACAAGTGTTATTCCTTATTTTAATATTCAAGATAAAAATGATGTATCCACTCGTATTCCTCCTTTTCCCATTGAATGTGAAAATGATGTATCTCTTCACCTCCTCTTATACATGATAATGTGGAAAATGTTGGTCTTAAATCTATATCTCCCAAGGTGATTGAACATGTTACAATTGATCCTCCTCTTAATTTTACTACAAATGATGTTGGTGCTTTTGCTATTCCTATTCCAAATGATTTATTTTTCCTAATGTTAATGTTAGGAAATATATCTTAGTGCTCCATTTGTATGTATGGGTGAATAATAATTACATGTGTAATTATTATTATGGTAAATTAGTGAAAGTACATTTACTATGTAAATGTAAATAGTAAATGTAAAATGTGGTTAGTATATGGTAAGTTAGTAAGTTAGAATAATAAAACAATTAGTATTGTTTTATTATTATATTGGTGAGAGGTTGAAACCATATGGGTGTATGGTTGTATATGAAGACAAATGTTGTTGTAAGGATTGTTATTTTACATCTCCTATATAATGGAGTGTATTGAAATAGTGAATTAATGAAAATATAATATAGAGTTGTTGATTTTGATTATTGCCTACTACTGTTTCTCCTAGTCATGATGTTTTACCTACTGCTCCTCATTCCCCTACGTAGAATAATGTTCTAATGCATTCAATTTTTTTTTTGGATATTTAGATTCAGAAAAATGGATACACCATTAGATAAATTTAATGGGTTATTAATGGAAAAGTACAACCCCTCAATGAGCCACTTATTAATTATGTTATACCCTCCATAAGAGATCATTTATTTGATGCATACCATAAGCATTGTACAACACAAAGTGCATACTTTATTCCCCTTTGAAAACAAGTCCCGTTATGATTGGATTGATTATAATGCAACACATGGAAACCAAATTGTGAGAAAGATTGTTAATTCTATGTAAATGTAAATAGTAAATGTAAAATGTGGTTAGTATATGGTAAGTTAGTAAGTTAGAATAATAAAACAATTAGTAGATTTGAGAGGTTGAAACCTATGGGTGTATGGTTGTATATGAAGACAATATTTTTTTATGTGTAAGTTTTAGTTATTTAACGATACTAGTGATCCTTATTTAAACCTCGAGAGTTATAGAATTTCCATGACTTAATTTTCTAATGATATTTTGTTATCAAAATCTTTTCTTAAGAGTATTATTGGTGTAGATTTACATTGGTTTCATTTAATGGTACTAGTGATCCTTATTTAAACCTCGAGAGTTATATAATTGCCATGACATCTTCCTAGTGCATCCATGACTATATTTTTCAACACTAGAAAAAGAGTTCCTTATTTTTTTCATTGACAATAAAGGCCCTAAAGACACATATGAGAGTTTGTTTGCCTCACATCAAGGAAATTTTGAGCTTGTATTTGATTATATCTTGTGTTTTTGTGGATGCATGAAGCAAGTAATTTATCACCTCATAAATCTCAACGTGTAGTATATATTTTATTGTGGCCTCATTTATTAACTTAAGGAGAAGTTACCATATGATACATGTGTCCATTCCATGAAATTTTCATGTGTTCTTACTTTGGAGAAAGATATTGCTCCTCATCATATGCATATGCCTTCACCTATTCCTAATCTCATTCCCTCTAAGAACCTTGATACTAGTATTGTGATTGATTCATATCATAATTTTGGTCAAGTCAAGGTCTTATATCATGGTCATACTTTCCATCATACAAATGCAATACTTAATTCCCTTGTGAGGCCTCTTATTTCTTCTAAGTGAAAACCACTATATTTTGATAAATCTCGCAATCACCCACATGATATTTTTTTCAACTTATTAGATGACAATATAATGTGGTTACTATCTAATAATCACCATCCTCCATCTCAAGCATGAAAAAGGCCAACCTTTTTACAATTATCACAACACCAATGAACACCAGAATAATGATCAGAAGCACAAGCTAGTTTAAGAGAAGGGCATTGATTATTTTGACAAACATCTCTCCTCCTTTAAGGACCACTTTACGGAGTTCATGATCACACATGAGAGTATATCTCATTACATACTATTTTCTCTACCTCCTATGAGTGATGTGTCTCAGAGAGGAGCTTCCCTTAGTCAATCATCTCAAATTCTTAAGTATAAATGGGTTACTAGAGCTAATAAATTTATGTCATAAGATAATCAAGTGTTAGTTAACAAGACATATGCATCTATACTATTTTAAAAATATTATGTGCAATTAATTAATAATCAACACACATTTAATAACAACACATCCTTGGATCCTAGAGTGACTAGGCATCCCTTGTTTGGTTAGTTCACCCTTCAAATAAAACATACTAGATTGATAATCCTACTATAATGCTCATCATACATAGATCTTAATTAAAATCAATCACATAAGACACAATATGTAAATCTAAACATATCATACACACACATATGTGTGTGTATGTATATGTATATACATATATACACATATATACATATACATATACATATACATATGTATACGACGTATACGTATATGTATACGTTGTATATATATACGTATACGTATACATACACACACACACACACACATATATGTATATGTATAATATTGAATCAAAACTCAAGTATGATAAGGGTCGTAACCTTTACAATTAGACATACATCACTCTTAATCCTCATCGTTAGTACTAGATATATCTACAAGGCCCTAAGATATTGAATCCTCTCTTATGTCTCATTAGCATTAGGATCATGATCATAACCTATAATGTCAAACCTACTCCCACAAAAATAATAACTTTACTAAGAAATTTGAGTTATTTTCTCACATATTCATCAGTCTACCTAATAGCTCATGCTCTAACTCTATCCCTGGTGGGGACACTAGTAGTCTCTCTAGCTTGGCTAGACTCTCGTCTTGTTCCTTGGCCAAAATTGTGCAAGTGATAACTAACATTGTAACAAGATCAAATAAATATGCATATGTAATTGTAATATCATATGCATGCTCTAATAATCACAATGGTCATAACATTTTTTAGGGTGTTCTATCTAAAACATAAAAATTGAGGCATGTATGATAATCATTCAAAAGGAGTCACTTAAAATCACAATCCTACACTCACTCATTAGCTAAAAATAGCTATGGTTAGTTACCAATTTTACACCCCAAAGACTTGGTTGTAATTCATAAAAGGAATGACAAGAAGAATGATAGATGCTTGAAAGATGTGTCATTTGTTGCCAGGGACAAATCTAACATTCTTCCATGACCAAGTCTTGGAAATGACTGAGAGGCACATACAAAGGAAGTGTCTTATCTCTGTTGGAGTTAGCACACCGGTTTTATAGATACATTAATCAGATCTAAGCATAAAAGTAATCAATACAGAAAATAAATAAGAAGAAACAATACACCATATTTAACGTGGTTCACCCAGTGTGGGCTACATCCACCAAGAAATAACCATGATTTACTATCATAGAGGAACTACAATGAAGATTTGTAATCTTCCACACCTTCTTGGATGTCATGTACTTTCTTCTCTAAAAATTTTCTCTTCTCTCTCAAAAGGAAACTTTTCTTAATTCTCAATTGAATTCTACCTTTTAAACCCTAGCTTTATGCTTATATATGCATCTAAAATCTTAGGGCACTTTAGCTATGCAATTACAGCCATTAGATTCACTTTACAACTAAAGATAGATCTAATTACCAACAACTTAATTATAGTAGTTATGCACATGTAACTGATGCTGGTTAGCCTTAACCAATGCTAGTTAGCCCTAACCGATGTTGGTTCCTCCTTTCTTGACTGATACCAGGTCCATGGGTGACTAATGATCGGTTCCTCAACCGACGCCAGTTACTGTGTATTCTAGCAAGTCTGTAAAATCATGCCAGTGAATAAATTAATCTCCACAACTCAACAATCTCCCACTTGGAGATAAATTATTGCATTGTACCATATAACTCATTCCTCTGATTCTTTCCTTGGTATGTTTCTCCCTCTTCAAGTCTCAAACTCGAAGACCAAAAGAACTAGAGTGTAGCTCCAATTTCTCCTTTTCCAACGAATCTATTATCATATCCGTAGGGTTCTCCTTTATATGAATTTTCTCCAACTTCAGCTTCCCATCCTCCAATACCTGTTGTATGAAGTGATATCTCAACTGAATGTGTTTAGTTCTAGAATGAAATGTTGAGTTCTTTACCAAATGAATCCACTTTGACTATCACTATACAATATGTAATCCTCTTGATCCTTTCCCAACTCTTCCATGAACCTTCTCATCTATATCATCTCCTTGCTAGCTTTTGTAACTACAACATACTAAACCTCTATAGTAGACAGGGCCAAAACCTTCTACGATCTAGAAATCCAACTAGATGTCATGCCACCTACTATGAAAACATATCTATTGGTGCTCCTCCTGCCATCCAAATCACTAGCCATTTCTGAATTCACATAGCCACATAAAGAAGTATCTGACCCTCCATAAAATAACTGCATGTTATATGTCCCTCTCAAATACTATAGAATCCATTGAACTACTTTCCAATGCTCTTTACCTGGATTAGCCATAAATCTATTCATAACTCTGACTTCATGTGCAATGTTTGGTCTGGTACAAACCATAGCATACATCAAGCTCTCAACTACTAAAGCATACAAAATTTGTACCATTTACTCAACCTCCTCATGTGATGTAGGAAACTAATCTTTGCTCAATTTGAAGTGTCCAACCATAGGTGTACTTACAAGTTTTTAATTTTACAAATTATACCGTTCCAGCACCTTATTAATATAATGCTCCTGAGACAAATACAACTTCCTATTCTTCCTGTCTCTATGAATTTTCATGCTAAGGATTCTCTTTACAACTTCTAAATCCTGTAATAATCATATCATCCACATACATTAACAAAATAATATATCTCCCATTTTCAATCATCTTGAAATAAACACAATGGTCAGATTCACATCTCAAATAATCATGCTCATACATGAAACTATCAAACCTCATATACCATTGCCTTAGAGCTTTCTTGAGCCCATATAGGATCTTTTTCAATCTACACACAAGTTTCTCCTTACCTTTGAATTCATATCCAAATGATTGATTCATATAAATATCTTCCTCTAAATCAACATGAATAAATTTCATCTTGACATCAATTTTCTCTAAATGTAAATCCTCTACTACAACTAAACTCGATACAATATGAATAGAAGTCATCATAACAACATGAGAAAATATTTCACCAAAGTCAATACCTGATTTTTGTGCAAACCCCTTTACTAAAATCCTTGCCTTATATCTCTTCTGTCCACCCTCTTCTTAGTTGATCCTATAAACCCACTTGTTCTGCAATGTTCTTTTACTTGCTGAAAACTTAACCAAATTCCATGTTTGGTTCTACTCTAAGGAGTCCATTTGCTCATCCATGTCATGCTCCCACTTCTTGTGGGCTTTATCCTACATTTCTTATTTAAATATTTTTAGTTCACTGCTATCAGTCAATAATAAATAAGACAAGGAAGGTGAAAATATTTTTGGAGGTCTGTTTACCCTTTTTGACCTTTTCACCGAGAATTGGGGTGTCGGAGGCTCAATCTACTCATTCTATATATTTGTATCTAATTTTGATAGTAACTAACACTGGTTACCTTCTGCTGACGTTGGTTCAGCTAACTGATGTAGGTATGGCTCTTCTATAACTGAAACCGGTATAGGGTATCGATGTCGATCAGGGGTAAACTGATGCCGGTTAGGGGTAAACTGATTCCGGTCAAGGGTAAACCGATATTTCTTACTATGTAAACCTGTAGGTGTTAATTTCAAATCTGAGAGTTCATTTTCATCCAAAAACTTCTCCACTGGTTCATCTTTTGGTACCAAAACTTGATCCTTGTACATTCTCTTTTCATTCCAATCAATGTCACGACTCCTAATTATCTTAGAACCTTATAATTCCCAAAACCGGAATCTGAAATCACCAGAGCCATAACCAATGAAAGTACATATTTTAGATTTAGCATCTAATTTCTTTCTATTTTCCTTATCAATATGCACAAAATCTTCTGAGCCAAATACTCAAAGAAAAGAAATATCCACCTCTTTTCTAGTCCAAGCTTCTTTTGGTATTCCACCATTCAGTGCACTTGAAGGTCCACAGTTAATCAAATAAACCATCGTGTCTACTACTTCTACCCAAAACTGTAAGGACAATCCATCATGTATCCTCATGCTTCTAGCACATTCCATGATTGTCATGTTCATTATCTCTACAAAACCATTCTCTTGTGGTGTTCTAGGAACCATTCTTTCTCTTCATATTCCATTTACTAAACAATAATCATTGAAAGCCTTGTTGTAGTAGTCACCGCCATTGTCAAATCTAAGGCACTTTAACTTTGAATTCGATTCATTTTCCACAAGGGCTTTCCATATTTTAAATTTTTGAAAACTATCAGATTTACGATTCATTTAATGAACACATACCTTTCTTGGGGCATCATCAATGAAAATAACATAGTATTGGGATCCTCCACGAGAAGATACCTAGGCTGGTCCCCACACATATGAGTGCACAAGCTCAAATTTATGCTTCATCTTTGTTTCCCCAACTTTGAGAAATCTTACTCTCTTTTTCTTTCCAAAAATATAATGCTCACAGAAATCAAGATCTACACATTTCACATCTGATAACATACCCTTTTCCTTTAAGATATGCATTCTCTTTTCACTCATATGGCCTAGCCGATTGTGCCACATGTTTATATATGAATTTGAAGTAGATAGAATAGAAAAGGAATCAGTAATACATGTAGATAAATACAATGATCCTACCCTCTTACCTCTTGCTACAATAAGAGATCCCTTAGTAACTTTCCAAGATTCGGCTGTGAGTGTAACCATGTAACCAATTTCACACAATTATCCTGTAGAAATTAGATTTCTTTTAAGTCTTGGAACATGCCTCACATATTTTAATATCTATTTATTTCCATTCTGCAATTTAAGATGAACTTCACCTCTACCAGTAATATTACATGGTTCATCATCTCCTAAATAAATATGCCCAAAATTACCCTCGACATAATTTTTGAAATAGCCCTTATTAGGGGTTACATGGAAAGAATATCCTGAATATAAAACCCATGACTCTATTTAATTATCCAAGGAGAGAATTAGGGTATCTTGCATTACCTCTATTGCAACAACATTTTCCTCTTTACCTTTCTCTAGTACATTCTCTTTGTTTTCCTTGAACTAATAATCCTTCTTTGCATGACCTTTCTTTCCAAAATTCCAATAGATTATACCTATACCTCTATATTTAGATTTGTCATTCTTAGACTTTGATTTTTCCACTATTCTTTCTCTTGGATATCTCTTTCTACCTTCCCTTGCTTTCTACATTAAAAGCATTCCCATATGATGATTCTCCTGTACTTTTCCTACATATTTCTTCATTCAGGATTACACTAACCACATCATCAAACTTTAAAACATTAGTATTAGACATTGTATTACGAACAACCATTACCAAGTTATCTCAACTATCTAGGAAAGAGAATAATTATAAAATTGCTTTCACTTCATCGTCAAAAGGAATAATAATTGATTTTAATTGATTTACAATATATTCAAAATCATTCAAATGACTTGATGCAGGTCCACCTTCTTGCATATTTAAATTAAACAATTTTGATATTAAATAAACTTTATTTGAAGCACTAGGTTTTTCATATAGATTTGCTAAAGATTTCATCAACTCTACCATAGATCCTGCTTCGGTAATATTTGAAGCCATAGATGCTGCCAAGATAAATATTATAGATCCCAGATCCTTTCTATCAAGAATTATCCATTCTTCATTAGTCATCTTTACAGGTCTTGCCTTCTCATCCAACGGTAAGTATAAATCTTTTTGATACAGATAATACTCTACCTACATCTTCCATGATAGATAGTCACGACCGTAAAATTTATCTACTTTTAATTTATCTTATTATCATATTAGTTTTCTCCCACTCAATTAGAAATCCCTCTGTGAGTAAATTTTTCAACACACACAACCCTCAAACAAAAATACTCTAATACTAGATGTTGGGGTTAGCACACCGGTTTTACAAATACATTAATCAATTCTAAGCATAAAATCAATCAATACGGAAATAAACAAGAAGAAACAATACACTAGATTTAATGTGGTTCACCTAGTGTGGGCTACGTCCACCAAGAAAACTCCAATTTATTATCACAGAGGAAACACAATGAATATTTGTAATCTTCCACATCTTCTTAGATGTCCTGTACTTTCTTCTCTACAAATTTATATTTTCTCTCAAAAGTAAACTTCTCTTAATTCTCAATTGAATTATACCTTATAAACCCTAGATTTATGCTTATATATGCATCTTCAATCTTAGGGAACTTTAGCTATGTAATTACAACAATTAGATTCACTTTACAACTAAAGATAGATCTAATTCCCGCAATTGAATTATAGTAGTTACGCACAGGAAACCAATTCCAATTAGCCTTAACTGATGTCGATTAGCCGTAACTGATGTCAGTTCCTCCTTTCCTAATTGATACCAATCCATGGGTGAGCAAAAATGGCTCATCAACTGATGCCAGTTACTGTGTATTCTAGTAAGTCTGTAAAAGCATGCCAGGGAAGCAATTAAGCTACACAACTCAAAAATCTCCTACTACTTTTGAATCTTACTGAACCAAGGTGAGAGGACCCAAATGGTATCTTGAGGGGGGAGGGATATTATGATTCAATCCCCCCTACAATTATTGGAAAATCAATCTAAAGAAACTATATCCACAAATTAAATGCTCACTCAAGATAGTTGTGACACAAACACTGCATTTACTCTGTATTAAGCACAAGTTACTATAGAAAAATGGGATATGATTATGAACATAATTCACAAGGATGTGTTAGGTTGTGGAGCATGTTTTCATGTGAGAAAGTGTTGAAGACTATACACTAAGAGTACTGTACACTTTCCACAGTTGTCTCATCGGGGTTTGAGGCCGGGCCAGGCCCCACCCCTGGTAATAGGGGTTCATGGGTGTAGGCCCTGAAAAAAAAATTGGCCTTAAAATGTGCCCGATATATCAGGAAACATGCTCTTCTCATATGGGTGGGATTTTTGACCCATATATTTATGGGACAGTTTTTTTCCCATAGTTTTGATACCCACGGTTTGTAAAACTACTTAAACAATTGTCTAGTTATATGGTTTTATGCATATTATAGGATGATGTAATATTGTAGATGTGTTTTGAATTTAGGTGTGAATTTTGTAGAGTTTGTTGAGCATAGCTCCAAACAGATCTGGGTATTGTATTGAGAGAGTGGTGGCTTGTAATAAAATTTGAGAAAGTGATTCTTGGTGGACGTAGTCCAAATTGGGTGAACCACGTTAAATATTGTCTCTTTGTGTTGTTTTATTTTATTCTGCAATTTTATTTGTGATATGTAATATTTTCTACATATTAGTTTCTATGACGGATTATTCCACATATTTTATCCCTTATTTCCTAATAATTGGTATAAGATCCTGGTTTGGTTTGCTAAAGTTTTGAATCACAGGGAAAGTTTTATCTTGAGTGGGAGCTATGGAAGATGATGGAATATCTAGGGTTGATAAATTCAACGGGCATAATTTTAGTCTTTGGAAGATGTAGATTGAAGATTACCTTTATCAGAAGGATCTTTATATTCCACCGTCTGAGAAGGTGAACAAACCCTCGAGCATGACGGATACGGAATGGGATTTGCTGGATAGGAAGGCACTTGGGATAATCCGTCTACGTCTTACATCTTATGTATTATTTAATGTTTCAAAGGAAAAGACTACAAAATAACTTATGGATGCATTAGGGAAATTGTATGAAAAACCCTTTTCCTCTAATAAGATATTTTTAATGAAAAAGTTGCTTAATATGAAGATGTCTGAGAATGGTTCAGTATCAGATCATTTAAATGATTTTAATATGGTTTTAAATATGCTAGCTTTGGTTACAATAGAATTTGATGAAGAAGTTAGGGATTTATTAGTTTTGTGCTCTTTACTTGAGAGTTAGAATAGCCTGGTAATGGCGGTAAGCAACTTGGTTCTAGATAACTCAAAGTTAAAGTTTGAGGATGTTGTAGGGGTGATTCTAAGAAAGGAAATGTGAAGAAAAATATCTGGTGAATATTCTACTTCAGGGAATGCTTTGACAGTGGAAACTAGAGGGAGACAGAAGAATAGAGGAAGCCGTGGAAAATCAAAGGATCAGGAAAATTCAAAATCTAAAAGAAAGATAGTATGTTGGCACTGTGGAAAGTCTGGGCATGCAAAGAAGGATTTTTGGGAGCTTCGGAATAAGAAGAAACAATAGGAAGAAAACAAGGAGGAAAATGTGGCAACGGGTAATGTATGTCAGGATGTTTTGATTCTTTCTTTGCACAATATTACTGAATCTTGGGTTTTAGATTTAGGGGCTTCTTTCCATGCTACTCCACATAGGCATTATTTTGTTTATTATGTTCAAGGAGATTTTGGGCAAGTTTTTCTTGGTGATTATGATTCTTCAGCATAGTTAGAAAAGGTTATGTTCAGGCTAAGATGCAGAATGGGAATACTTGGCTATTGAACGATGTCAGACATGTGCCTACATTAAGACAAAATTTGATATTGGCAGGGCGGTTGGGAAGTGATGGTTATAATGTGATATTTACAGTGGACTCTTGGAAGGTTACCAAGGGTGATCTTGTGGTGGCAAGAGGTAAGAAGGTTGGAACCTTATATTTAACCACTTATAGCACTAATATTTGTAATCTTGTGGCTTCAGAAGTAGATACAACATTGTGGCACTATAAGCTCGGTCATATGAGCCATAAGGGCATGGAGATCATATAGAAGGATTTTCCTAAATATACAGAAATAGGTTTGGAGTTCTGTGAGGTTTTCATATATGGGAAACAGAAGTTAGTAAGGTTTCTCAAGGTTGAACCTACAAAGAAAGAGAGTAAGTTAGAGCTAGTGTACTCCGATGTGTGGGGACTGGCTCAGGTATCATCTCTTAGGGGTTCAAGTTATTATGTTATTTTTATTGATGATGCAATAAGAAAATTTTGGGTTTATTGTATTAGAAACAAATCTGATGTATTTGACACTTTTGTTAAATGGAAAGCCTTGGTAGATAATGAAACAGGTCTTAAGCTAAAATGTCTTAGGTCAAATAATGGAGGGGAGTATTGCAACAATGAATTTGATGATTAATGTTCTAAGAATGGAATCCGTAGAAAAAAGACAGTTCCAGGAACTCCGTAGCAGAATGGGGTTTTCAAAAGGATGAACAGAACAATAATGGAATGTGCTAGGAGCATGAGGTTACATGTAGGACTGCCTCTTTCTTTTTGGGTAGAAGTGGTGAGCATAGTTGTGTACTTGATAAATAGAGGACCCTCAAGTGCCTTGGATGGAGGCATACCTGAGGATGCTTGGTATGGTAAGAAAGTTGATTATTCATTTCTTAGAGTCTTTGGATGTGAGGTGTTTTTTCATACATACAAGGATGATAGGACCAAGCTAAAGGCTAAATCAAAAAAATGTACTTTCATTGGTTATGGTGGTGATGAATTTGGATGTAAATGTTGGAGTATTAAGGACAAGAAAATCATTTGATCTAGGGATGTGATCTTTAATGAGAAAGTCATGTATAAGCAATAGTTACAGGAAAATAGGGAAGAATCCAAGAAAGAATATGCAGCGGTAGAGGATCTTCCAAATGGAAAAGTGACACATGAATCAGTTCAGGAACCTCCTCAATATGAACCCCAAACTTCTATATTGAGGAGGTATTCTAGGGTAAGAAGATAACCTAAACATTTTTCTCCTTCCCTTTATTATTTATTGCTCACTAATAGTGGAGATCCAGAGAGCTTTAATGAAGCAATGCAGTTAAATGACATAAAGAAGTGGGAGCAAGCCATGGATGAGGAGCATCAGGCTCTCATGGAGAACCAAACATGGGATTTGGTGAAGCTACCCGAAGGAAAAAGAGTATTACAGAACAAGTGGGTGTTTAGAGTCAAAGAGGAATAAGGAGGAAAGAAAAGATACAAGGCCTGGTTGGTGGTCAAGGGGTTTACACAGAAAAAAGGTATAGATTTTGATGAGATTTTTTATCCTGTAGTAAAAATGAATTCTATTAGAACTGTTCTTGGAATAGCTGTAGCATAAGACTTACACTTAGAGCATCTTGATGTAAAAACTGCATTTCTCCATGGTGATTTAGAGGATGAACTATATATGCAGCAACCAGAGGGCTATAAGGTCAAAGGTAAAGAGGAGATGGTGTGTAAACTGAAGAAGAGCTTGTATGGCTTGAAACAAGCTCCACTTCAATGGTATAAGAAATTTGATAGATTTATGATGGATTAAGTTTATATTAGATTTCATTCTAACCATTGCGTGTATATAAATAAATTTGAGGATGGCAGTTATATTATCTTGTGTTTGTATGTGGATGACATGTTAGTTGCAGGTAAAAACATGCAGGAAATAAAAGTACTCAAGAAGCAACTAAGTGAATCCTTTGCTATGAAGGATTTGGGGGTAGCCAAACAAATCCTTGGTATGAGGATATCTCGAGATAGGAAGGAATGGAAGCTGACTTTATCTTAGGAAGAGTACATTAATAAGGTCTTGGAGAGGTTAATATGCAGGATGCTAAACCGGTTGGGACTCCTTTAGTAGGCCATTTCAAGTTATCAAAGGAGTAGTGTCCTAAGACAAAGTGAGATAAAAACCATATGTCCAAGGTACCTTAATCATCGGTAGTTGGAAGTTTGATGTATGCCATGGTGTGCACTAGGCCTGATATTGCCCATGTAATGGGAGTAGTGAGTAGATTTGTGAGTGATCCAGGTAGAGATCATTGGCAGGCAGTAAAGTGGATCCTTCGGTATTTGAGAGGGACCATGGGGCCAATTTTGTGCTATAGTGGATCAGAAACCACTTTGTGTGGTTATGTAGATTCAGATATGGCTGTAGATGTAGACAGTAGGTGGAGCACGACAGGTTATGTTTACACTGTAGGTGGGACAAAAGTGAGTTGAATTTCATGACTACAGAAGCTGGTGGATTTGTCAACGACAGAGGCTGAGTATGTTGTTGTCACAGAGGCAAGCAAAAAAATTATTTAGTTACAAAAATTTCTTTCCACTCTAGGATGAAGCATAAGTAGGAGAAAGGAAAGCTACATAGTGATAGTCCGAGTGCTATACACCTAGCTAAGAACTCTGCTTTCCACTCTAGGATGAAGCATATACAGTTAAGGTACCATTTCATCATGAAAACTTTAGAGGAAGAGAAGTTGAAGTTGGAGAAGATTCATACCAGTTAGAATCTTACAGACATGATGACCAAGGTTGTCACAAGGGAAAAACTGAAGTTGTGTTCATCTTTGGTTGGTCTTCATGGAAACTAGTGAAGGGTTGAGAAGCTTGCTCATAGGAAAACTAGTCTCCAAGTGGGAGATTGTTAGGTTGTGGATCATGTTTTCATGTGAGAAAGTGTTTAAGACTGTACACTAAGAGTATTATACACTTTCCATAGTTTTCTCACTGGGGTTTGGGGCTGGGTCCCGAGTGGGGGTTCGGGGGTGGAAGCCCCCGGTATCAGGTGTTCAAGGGCGCGGGCCCCGAAAAAAAAAATTGGCCTTAAAACGTGCCCGATATATTGGGAAACATGCTCTTCTCATATGGGCAGTATTTTTGATCCATATGTTTATGGGATAGTTTTTTCCCATGGTTTTGATACCCACGGTTTTGTAAAACTACTTAAATATTTGTCTACTTATATGGTTTTATGCATATGGTAGGATGATGTAATATTGTAGATGTGTTTTGAATTTGGGTGTGAATTCTGTAGAGTTTTTTTAGCATAGCTCCAAATATATCTGGGTATTGTATTGACAGAGCGGTGGCTTGTAATAAAATCTGAGCAAGTGATTCTTGGTGGACGTAGCCCAAATTGGGTGAACCACATTAAATATATTCTCTTTGTGTTGTGTTGTTTTATTCTATAATTTTATTTGAGATATGTAATATTTTCTGCATATTAGTTTCTACTGTTGTGATTCTATGAGGGATTATTCCGCATATTTTATCCCTTATTTCCTAACAGGAT
Organism: Taxus chinensis; assembly: GCA_019776745.2. NCBI lineage: Eukaryota > Viridiplantae > Streptophyta > Pinopsida > Cupressales > Taxaceae > Taxus > Taxus chinensis. The sequence continues at coordinate 574,008,036 of CM034146.1, forward strand.
GTTGTTAATAACTTGGAATTAAATGAAATTTATAATGCTAAGCTTTAATATTAGAGGTAAAATCACTTAAAATATGTAAAGATGATGTAGTATGTAGGAAAACACATGTTGGATATATGAGGATGATTTAGTTTGCATGGGTATAACATTATGGTGGAATATAAATTTTAATGGAAGGGGGTCAAGATCTAATGGGGAGAAAAAAATATTCATCATCTATTCTTGATGCTCTTGTGATGTATTAGAGCTTGAAACCAAAATAAGATAAAAAAAATTCAGGGGTTATCCGCATTCATGGACACACAATTTGTGCAAACGCTACCATGCAATTTATGAAAACTCCAACACAAACACTTGTGATTAAAAATTCATGTATCTATTATACCAAATACATAAAACCATATGATACCCTTAAAGGAAATAAGTATTCACTCCTATATTTCAATTTCATGAAGGAATTTTATTACTAAAGCAAATATTGTAAAGTAACACTACACAACAATATTTTTTCAATAATCAATCCAAAGAATAATCTAAAATGTACTTCTTTATATTTCATTAACATAACAAATATAAGATTAAAAAAGAAATTAGTATGTTTCTTGATTCCATCTCCATTTACATTAGGAAACAACATATTCATACGTGACAAAATGATCATGTGTATTCAATTGGCAAGGGAGACATGTAAAATTCTCTCAATGCCTGCTAGTGACTATATAAGATGTAATCACCCTAGCTAAAACCCAAAATTAAAACCTCCAAAATTAAAGACATGCCTTCACTTTTATATATTTTTTCCCAAAAGGGAATATCCCATGATACCCCATGGAATGTTGAAAAAAAAATACACATGGGGTTGTGGTCCTTGCTCTGCAATTCAAATAGGAGAGGTGCCAAAAATGAAAAAGATATCATCTTGATTTTCTTGGCTAGAACAATTTTGTTTCATGTTGAAACCTTTAGAGGAGTGGAGAATATTTTTTCCTCTATCAACAAGTTCTTTTATCTTCTTCTGCAACTATCACCATTCATTGTACACCTTAGGAAAGAGTTGGTTACCCATTACAATCAAATAATTTGATTCTCTTTGGAAAATAATGAATAGAATAAGTAATAAAGAATGAGGAATTACTAAGGGGACAGGTTGAGGTCCATTTGTTTTCCCTTTATCTCTTCTTATAGTTTATTCTTGTATACATCAAACCTCTCAAACATACCCAAAATTTGATCCTCATCTAGCCCTGCATGGTAGAGGAATATTATTTCCTAATTGGAAAGAATGTTGTAAACTCATTGGAAATAGCCTTCTTCCTTTTATTTCACTTGTCCAATTTATTGATATATCCTTCTAAATGAATAAATTTTTGTATAGAAGAATATTTTAAAAATTTAGGAGGCTCTAACTCTCGTGCAATATGGTGTTGAAGGATTTCTATCAACCTGTCTACATTTGTGGATTCTGGGGTGTATATATCTTTTTAGGGAGTCATTCTTTCAAGTTTTGAATCTATGTCATCCACATACTCCCACGCCTTTTATTTTATATCTTAGAGCTTGCTTACACATCCCTCTAAGGTTTCAATTATCAATTTGATGGCCCATTTGTATTCATATTGTATTCCTATGCAATCTGATGAGACTATACCTTCATTTTCCACCAATTCATCTCCCAAATATGTTATGGCCTCAAGCTTGGGTAACAATCCATTCCAATAATCAATCGTTGTTTAATATTTGACAATTAAGACCTTGTTTTCTTCAATTTGATTAGATACTTGATTATGACATTCAATGATGTCCTTGATGGTCTTACTACCTCTTTTCATCAATTCACTTTCCCACTTTTTTGTTTCCTCTCCACTATAATTCAAATCTTTAGCATTCTTTATTACTTTTGAGGCAAAGGTTAGGGTCATCTCTTGACCATTTGGAGGAGCTTATATCAATTTTTTCACATAGGTATATAAAATATCAACCTTCTTTTTTTGCTAATATTTTGGAAGAGACCACTCATTGCCATAGTAACATCATGATTTAATTCCTCAATTTTCTTCTTTCCTAGTGGGATTCTAGTGATTTTATAATCATAAGGGGAATATTTATCCCTTAATACATCACATTGGGGGTAGCCACCTCCACAAACCTCTCTCTTTGAGCCTCAACCAATTTTATAGATAAAATCCTTAATTTATTTGGGGGCCTTAATGGATTCAAGGAGATGATGCTTTTAATGTCACCTTAATCAATCTACACTTTCACCTTTCTCTTCCTTAGGAGGGCTTCTCATAAGAAACTTCCAATTTTAATACTACCTTCCCCTTATTCTTGTTGTTGGGGAACACTTGACACTATCATTTGTTTCTGGGGTGCAAGGAGTGTGAAAATAAAGTCATTAACTTATACCTCTAGCTTATCATGAGATTTAACAGACTTTTCGGGCACTTGTGTTTATTCTCCCCTACCCCATGGATCTTCACTTCTTCCTTCATCGTAGTTGAATATGGTTGGGTACTTGAATTTTTAGATTTTGTTTTCCTCAACCTCTTCTTCTCTAGATGGTGAAGGTTCCTCGATTTGTTCAATTTGTGGCTATTATTTATTTTTAGCCTCTTCTCCTACAACTTCGTGAGTTACAATCACATTTTTCACTGTACCTAGAGGCTAGAGTTAACTGAATAGGATCCATGATCTTTGGTTTTTGAACTTCATCCAGTGGAACCTCTTTAACATGTGGTTTCTCTATTTCACTTGTTACAATTCCTTCTCTAATGGACTTCTCTACCTCACCAATTGCAACTCCTTCTATGGTAATTACTTCATGTGATACTATGCATCCTTCCTTCTCCCTAAATGACATATCTTGGACATTATCTTGGAGAATATCAGCTTCAACATCTAGATCCAACCCCATGCAACAAGTTAGTGAATGTTTGTTCATGTGATGGGTCTTGTATATCCTACCCTTTATCTCCCTAGGTTTCTTACATTTGAACTTCCTCAATGGATACATTCGTAGGAGTCTCATAGATAGGCATATCGGTAGGTTCCTCATGATACACATTGTTATCCAAATTCACCCCCCAGGGTTAATTTGATAACATACATCAGAATTCTCAAATCCCAGGCAAATGGATGGATTCAGGGCAAAAAATCATGTTTCTAGGGTCCCCTCAGAAATTTTTCTAACTCTCTTATCCAGGTTGAAAAGAGCAAGCTCTGAGAAAATGTGGAAAAGTTGCAGAAAACAAGCTTGGGCCAGGAAAAATTGTGAAAATTGGATAATTCCTTGTCCTAGGAACAGTCGGGACATTTGGAACGTAAGGGCGCGAACCGGCCGAAAGGCCGCCAGGCAGTCTGCAGAGCAAAGGGACATTTGGGACAGAAGGATGCGCAGGGCGCGAGAAGCCGATCCGGCCGAAGGAGGAAGCAAAATTGACTAACTGCTGAGAAAAATAGTTTGGGACATTCGGGCCTTAAGGACGCGAACCGGCCGAACTGGGCGAATCAGAAGAATTTGTCTCAGACAGTCCAGGAGCAATTAGGACAAAGGAACGCATGGGACGCGGATAGCCGAAAAAGCCGAGAGCCAATCAGATTACACCATGTGACATTGGCAGATAAGGGACAAGGAAGCCCATTTTAGGTGGATCAGAGGATTCTGTCCCAAGCAGCAATGGGACATCCAGGACCGAATGACGCGAAGGATGCGAAGAGCCGGCAGACCCGCGGACCAACCAAATCGTGACACGTGTCACAAGGGAGATGTCCAAAAGTCAAAGGGTGAGGTTTCAAGTGCTGACCTGAGCCAATCAAAAGAGGACACGTGTCCAATGAAGTAGAGAAGGAGAGAGAATCACGTGACCAATCAATGCATGCCACGTGTCATCCAGGTGGCAGAGCGCGGGAAGAATTTTAAAAATCTGTTTTTGCCTGTTTTGTGCCCTAAATCTTCAGATCCCCATATCTTTTGATCCAAAGCTCAGATTTGCACGTTCTTTATATCAACGGAAAGCTTGTGAAATTATCTACACGATTCTGGGGTTAATCTCAAGTTTTGGTGTAGTCTGGAGAGAGAAAATTGAGGAACATATCTGACGCATGTTCATGGCCAGAAGTGACATTTCAGCGACCAGATTTAATGCAGAATGGGTCGCCTTCTCCTGTATTTGAGTCAAAATGATAGGGTATGGGTTTGTAAGGTTCCCCATGTCATTTTAATAACCTACATTTAAGGAGGGATGGGCTCTCAGGATTTTGTACATTTTCTATCCCCTGGACTCGACCCTTGCACTGTAAAAGCCAAATTTGGGCTCATTTCTAAGGGGGAACAATTTTTGACATAGCAACTTCTTCTTTCAGCTCCAGAAAGTGACTGAAGCAAGGATCAGACCTCTCCAAGGATTGTAATAGTTTTTTTTTACCTCTCTGAGGTTGTAATGTAGTGATTTTGACACTGGAAATGATAATGCAAGCTTTGTGAATGGTTTTTAGTCCTTTGGTTGTATTATTTGCTTCATTTCAAATCCTGAATTATAACTTATCAGTATGTGTATGTTTTTATGTTGTAAACTTTGGTCTGTGTCTATTTGCTTGACAGAAATGTTTCACCACTCCTTTTGGTGCATCACCATCTTTAGTTAGTTTCAATTTCTTGCACTTCTATCCCTGTCTCCTTGCAAGTTAGAGTAGGATTAGGATATGAACCTCTATAGTTGTGCAAGAATTAGATCTAAATCAGAGGAGTTTGAGGAACCAGCCTCTAATCTAGAGATTCCTCTCTCAGTCTCACAAGTCCCACGCTTGGAGAGAGGTTTCCATGTTTTACAATCACACTGGATGCTAGAGTGATCAACCTAGAAACCTGATCTGCATCCAGGGGTGCTGTGAGTCTGCAACAACACACATGAGGTGGGGTAATAAGCAATACCTTTGGAATCTAAGGGGGTAAAACAAGTATATGTAATTGTGAAGTTATCATCTCAAGTTTTTTTTATGCGGCTTTCTCCGTCGTAGGTTTTTCCACATTTTCCCTCTCGGTTCTAATAAAATTTAGAGTCATAAGATCCTCTTCACCATCTTCATGGATGGTTTCTAATACTGGACCCATATTTGGTTGGCTTCAGGGAAAACTCTTTTCTTATGTTTTATGTTGTTAGATGACCCCTATGAGGAAGAAATGTGTACAGCAACCCAAATGGTTTCCTTTAAAAAAATGTCTTATGCCTTGATGTTGGATGTGGAACTACTTGAAGAGGTGTGACTATAATAATAGGAGCATTCGGCATGGCCTTCTTTAATATTTCTTATGTCGTGTGTTTCAATTTCGACATATAAGTCCATGTCTTGCTTATGGTAGAAGTGAACTCTTCCATGACCTATGAAGTTGGTCCCTTGATGGAAATCTATGGGGTTTTTCCTTTTATGGGATATAAGCTTAAAAATCCTTTTCTCAAAGGGGGAAGTACATATTTTATGACACTAATTACCGGGTACTCCCTTAGTACTGTTATGTTTTGTAGGTTTAAATAAATTCCCCTTTTAGTTAGCCAAATCAAAGTCCTCTTGATAATGTGAAAAGTTATATCATGTAACGAGGTACTTTATAGATTTTTCTAATCAATATTTGGGAGAGGATGTGAGGCTATCTTCTTGTAAGTATAGTATTTACTCACCATGTCCTTTCCATCTTCCAACCCCTAGGGTACAACTACAATTTTACAGTTCACAATTTTGGTTAGGGTCATCCATTATTTTAATCTTACTTCTTCCTCATCCCTATAGTATATCCAATAGTTCTTATAGCAAGGCTCATGTTCATGGGAACTCTCCAAAGATCCTTAAAATATCAATCTAATATCATAATTAGGCCTAGGAATAAATTTATACAAGGTGATCCTACCAATTTCTACTTCTAAAATCATAGCTTTAACCAAGAAAGGACATGAATACCTCCCAATGTTGATAGGGAACTTGATATTATCCTTATGCTTCCCTGCGATCATCTTATACACTGCTACCAACTACCTTGACACTTCTAATAGTGCTCATTTGTCATCCAAGTACCTTAGTATCATATAAGGAGTGTCATGAAAATCACTTACCCTGATGTAAGTGAAAGTTATGAATTGTATGAAGTAACATCTGTATTCAATGATTACCTTATTTTCTTGTGGATATATCCTGTTATATCCCCATTCAATCTTGAATAAACATATGAGGGGAGAAAATAAAGTATCATCACCATTCTAAAATTGTAGATGTAATTATCCAAGTTTAGATGTGGGTACACATCATAAACTCTATAGTTTCCAAAGCCATTCACACTATCCATTCTAGGGAATTGCATATGGCAAGAAATGTTGTAAACAAAGTAATAGGTCATGTAAAACTCTAATTTATTAGTAGAACCCTCCTTTATCTATACTACCATTCTAAATAATTGTTGGTGGATGCAACCACTGATAATTTCACCCCAATGAATATGTATATTTTTTACAAGGATTATTTAAATGAAATTGAACATCCAGTCATAACAAGGATTTGTAGACTCTTTCCCTATAACCTTGTTTAACAAGGTGATGATATCCCCAATTTCTTCAATAAAATCAGACTTGTTAAACTTTTTGTGGATCCTAGCGGAAAATATTCTTGGATTTTCAAGCCAATTTTTGTTCAATATGCTAGAAGATTTTACACTATTTGCATTCTAATACACCTCTACATTTTTAATGGTAATTTCTACCACTTATGAAGCATTGAGGAGACTTAGAAATTCTTCAAAGGTTTCAGTGGTTAATGATAGGACCGAAGCAATGCTTACATCCCTTACTTCTCTGGCTACTGGGTTGTAGTGTTATGCACACACCCATACCAATTCCAGATACTGAGTAGATGGGGGGAAAGTAGTAGCTAGGTCAAGCCCACTTCAATCAATCCTCCTCATTATCTCATCTTTATCTATGACATGTAATTGGATATAAATCAATGAGATTTTTACTGCCTAAGTTGGTGTCTATGACTATGTCTAAGTCATAGGTAAGGTGGGAGGTGGTTTAGACACCTACCAACTAAATATTCATTTTTGCAGGGTGGGAGGCTAAAAATTCTACCAGAAAGATGGATTTGAAACAATTCAAATGCACCTAACACCTCTAATAATACTAACTGACACACTTCGATACCATAAGTACTTCAAAGGAACTGGTAAAACACTTACCCGTGTAAACATCATCACAATTTTCCTTCAAGCTGAGAATAAAAACTAGGATGCCTTCAAGGCTCTAAATTTTTTTTTTCACAATTTAAATGCATGAATTTTGTCTTCTTCTTATTTTAGGGATTTAAATTGCTTCATAAACTTAAAAATTAGAGAGATAGTGAGAGATTTTTGTGGATTCCAACCATATATTACCTTTAACGTGCTTTTATTAATAGTGGAACCTACTTCTATGGCTTCTACATTCGTGATCGTTGATCTTTGATTATCAACTTTGGATTTTAGCCTTACAAGAAGATAGATTGGCCACATCTGATTTCACCTGAATGGTTTATTTTTCTGTCATTCACTCAAGATTTACAATCCTCCTATGTGGCATCTTTAGAGGCCTTAATTTTTCTTAGTCATCTTTCTCAAGATTCGGGGCTGCACAAACAACTTGCAAACTTGTAAACCAGCAAAATACAAAGATGAATTCCTTCTCAAAAGTCCTAAGATATTGAAAAGTGTCGACCATGTCAAGTTGTGGGAACATAAGTGTAGCTTGTAATCTTACAACAACTGTAAAGCTGCAGAGCTTCCCTCTTTGTCTACTATCACCAAATTATGACACGTGTCCCTCTTTTTAGGTCACGAGGATGAAAATGCAACTTGTAATATTGTAAAAACTATAAATTTTTAAACTACAAAAATGCAAAGTTACATTTTTTCTCTATGGTCCCGAGATTCATTGAATATTTCATTTCAGGGCTCAGGGATGAGTTTAGAGTTTGTAGACTTGTAGAAATGTAAAGTTGCAAACTTGAAATAATGTGAAGCTACATTATTTCTATATGGTTATGATATTGTGACACGTTCCCCCCTTTATCAAACTTAGGGGATGAAAGCATAGTTTTTAATATTGCAACAACTACAAAGTTGCAAACTACAAAACTAAAAATTTGATTTTTTTCTCTATAGTCTTGAGTTTCGTTGAATATTCCATTTTATACCTCGTGGATGAACTTGAAATTTACAATTTACATCGACTTTGACCTCCTCTTAAAGAATAAACATGTACAGGAATATTCCCAAAATATTCCTTTTGCATGGTTCAGACTTGTATTTGTAACTTGTAACTTTACAAAAATTATAAATTTACTTCAATGTCTAGCTTTCACATGATTCCTTGAATACTCCATTTTACACACTTCAGGGGTTGGAATGGAGTTTAAAAACTTGCAAAAATGTAAACCTATGACTTTTCAAAGAGACCAAATCCTTCACATGGGTGGCTCCAATTCAAACACTTGATATGAATGTTGAGATTCACACTTATCACCCACACCATTAAACCTGGAACTTCATTGCAACACCAAAAATTAAAGGGAACGTTAATGTGTTAGCAAAAAACCATGTTATGGGGTTAAGCCATAATATAATTATGACATTAAAGCCTAGGGAACCACACAAAAACTTCACAGATCGACAAGAAAATGATGAAATGATATGGTTACTCTAATATACTTAGGAAAATTCACAAAGCGTGCCCATATTCTAACTTGACCAAACTGGGCACCAACAAGTTACAATTATTATTCTCAATTACTAAACAAACAAAACTAAATCAAAATATACTTATGGTGAACTATCATTTACACTTCAGGATCATCTATGAGTGAACATGTAGTTGGTGCCCTATCTCCTCCTATTGGTGGGGACATGCCCCGCCCCCCACCTCCTCCTACAGGTGGAGGTACCGATTCTCCATCCAATACCACTCGCACATTGTGTTGGTCCCCCTACTATGAATGGAAACATATATCACCCATCATGCTCCTCTCCACCATTGTGTATAGCCCACCATACATATGATGTCTTCCTTTTCTCCCACCACTATGAATGGACCCACCTTTTCTATGAGTAGTGGTAGGAGCTCAAATTTTTTTGATCTTGGTCAATCACCTTCTCTCACTATTACATGTAGGGATATCCTCCACTGATATAGAACTGAGGGCACATCCTAAACAACTAGAAATTTTCAAGTCATGTGCTGATATTGTAAGAGCTCCACCTACCTAGGGAATTGATCCTCTAACCACATGCTCCTCATCTAACCTAGCTCCATGACATCCTTGGCCTACCCTAGGTAATATCTATACAACCTCTAAATCATCCCCCTTTGGTTAATTTGTCTAATAGATCCCGATAATCCATTGTCTTAAGCCCCCGCCTCTATAGAATCATCCACCTAGTTGTATATATATCTAGATGAGCCCATTTGGCCCATATTCCTCCTGTGGACAACACTATTACAATTTGTTCATATTCCCACATGTGTAATAAGGTCATTGTTGTGACCACAGATCTATAAATCAAATCTATATATATCTATGCAAATGAGCCAACATATACTAGCCCTAAACATACCTTACTCCTCGTTCCTTAAATTAAGCAATCTCACAAAGTCTATATAAAGTGGACACACAACCACCGTCTACTGATAAAAAAGATGCTAATAAAATTTGAATGCACAAAGAGAGTATTGTTGTGAGAGGGGAACCAAACATAATCCAAAAATATTGCTTATATTCATAACACATTAAAAAATCACTTTACAAGAGGTGTATAAATAAGGACAGAGAAGTGTAACCACCACCTAAAAAGGTGGAGAAGTGTAACTCCCATCAATCCCACTAACACCTAAGCAAGCTAGACACATGTGTAGGAAAAACCATGTAATCGAGAAAAAAACATACACTAACACCCCCAAGTGTAGCTTAGGAGGGTAAAATAAATGGGTATGACAAAAAGGCTTGATGAGGTAACCAAGTGATGCAGCCTAGAATATGTTGTGTAAAACCCAGGTACCCTGGCACATCACTCCACCCGAGCTAAGCACTTACCCAAAGTGCACTAAGGTACTAGGCCCCCCTTTAGAGTTACGTGTGCATGATGTCAGTGTGATGATGATAAAACATATTCAGATCCATAAATAAACATAAACATTCCATAGTGCATAATCTAGATCTAGATCTTAGTGATTCATGAATTAAACAATAACTGTAATAAGATTAACCATACAAGAACCAGTTTTAATTATGTTTAACACCATTATCCAGCCAATATACTCCATTACATTAAACACTGTAAACAACAGAAGACTCTTATATTATAAAGTATCACCATAAGTCATGTGTGCATCAGATCCAAAAACATAACTCTACAATAATTCAGTCTCAAGTCCCTCTTCAAACTAAAAATTTCAATACATATTTATAGAGGTGGGGACTTTCCCTTTACCGCTTACACACTTCTCAAAATAGGTTACATGTTGATAATAGCCATGCACCTTTACAATGAAATGCACACATACAAGTGCACTAATAATAGGTGTCCTACAATTAACTCTACGAAGAAATCCTATTCTTAACTTGAAACCATGCATGGCACTTATCAGCTGCTCATTCTCAAAATACCCTTTGCATGTCATGGAAGTCTCCATCCCGATGTGTGCTCTGCATGTTATCTTCCAAAAATAGCCCTTATCCTTAAAAATGGCTAAGTCCCAAACCAAATTGTTCTCGCGCGCATTTCCTTTCCTATCATTCTACACCGTCAAATGTACCTTGTTCCCGCGCGTGCATATTTTGTGTGTCTACTCCTTATAAAAATATTCTACCTTCTCAACATTACTCCACACTAAAGTATATTTATATCCCAACAATGGGAATTATTTCTAATGTTCCCAACAACAAAGAATAAGAACTGAAAGAATTTAAAGAATCATTGTAAAAAAGAATAAATCACTCCCTCTTCTTTAACTGGTAGGATTAGCTCTAGATATTCATTCTTTATATCAACCTCCAATGTCTTCCATTCATCTAGTGCATTCCTTGTCTTTTCTAGAACATCGGTGGCTATAACATCAATTTCATCCTGATTAATCTTTTCCTTCTAATTCTGTAGTACCCAAGCAACATTAGCCATAACAGACATCATTCCTTCTAGGAATTCCATCTTCTTTGATATGAGCTTCCTAATCTCATCTATCCTCTCCTTATGAGGATCATGGGCTGTTGTGAGGGCTTCACACTTTTGTTTCACCTCTTTGGCCCACTAGGCACTCCAATTTCTACAAACACAAGACATACTAGAATAGGGCCGAAACTTATCTTTTCACCTATGCACACTTCCTCAGTAATAGTTTTTACTATATAACTTGCTACATTATACACTTCTCCTTGTGAAATTTTCTTTGTGATATGTAGCCACATGGTATTTACCTGTGATCATCTCTCTTGATCATTCAACTTAGTGAGTAAATACACGGAAGTCTACACCACATGATACTTCCTTAATTTATATATGTCCACCCTTGGCATATCCTAACTCCTTACTGGTGGCTATAAAAAATGTCTTATCATTCAGATTAGTAATAATATTTTTCCTTGTGCCCTTTAATCCTGTCAATATAAAAATTAGGGTTGTTGTGATCCTTACCCTCCGTCTAGTGAAATAGAAGAATTACTCATGGACTCTGTTCATAGGCCATTGGTATAAAACTTCTATTTTTCCAAAATATGGGAGTTTAGATAGTAAATAAACCCCTACCTTCTTGAGAAACTTCTCCCTAGCGTCATCATATATTGGCATGTTATCCACCATGCGCTTGTTGGTCTTCTTATTCAGCAAAGTGTCTAACTCTCCCTTGTTTTCGGTGGTGCAGTGGCTGTAATCACTTACTTTGCATCTATGAATGTGGGAATACTAATCCCACCCGACAAGTATGTCTTCTGGATACTACATCTCTGAAGAATTTCTCTCGAGATAAAATTTTACCTTGACTTTCACCTTTCTCTTCCCCTTTGTTCCTGATCTAGGTGCTTTCTTTGGTGTCATGGTAAAAATCTCACCTTTTCTTCTCTTGCGAGTAAGGCCTTGTGCCCTAGTTTTAAACCACGTGCCCTAGCTTGAAACCGCATTCCCTAGCTCCTTCTCAATGCTTCTACTTCACTCAAACCCTTTAGTAATGTGGATGTAAGCCATGTCCATGCATAAATCTACTCTCCATGTCTGGTTTTGTAGCTCTCCACACCTCAACATGTTTCACTAGGATCTATCATAACTTAGCTCACTCAAATACTTTTGATCGCAAAGGTAAAAATGAACCCACATCAAATCCTTATATATATATATTCAAAAATTTAGTGCATTTATTACTTCTTCACCTACCATGGATCCTCTCATTAATTGACCATTTTCCCAATTTACACGTGGTATAACTTTGCACCTCATCTATAACCTTTTAGTGTGCATTCCTACCTTCTAGATGTAGACCTCCTTCTACGTGCATCCACGCGCCGAATTACCTCACCACTGTGACCTCCTCTAGTAGTTTCCACGGCCACTTCTTACCTCACGTTATACTATTCATTTATTTATTTCCATCTATGGTCTTATATAGAAGCAATTTACTTTCTAGCAGTTCCTTTCCATACTTGAATAGCACCTGTAACAGTTTGTTCTCATGTGTACCCATTTGTGAATAATAAATAACAACCACCCCACACCAATGGTATGTGTAGTCCTCTGTGCATAAAAATACTTTAGATTGTAATTAGCTTTCAGCACACAAATGCGCTTATTACATAGAACACCAAACTAAATTGACAAAGCATAGCAACAAAGAAGAAAATACATTAAAATAAATACATAAATGGAAATATATACTAAATGGAAATACTACCTTATTACTAACACCAAGAATACTTATTTATAGTAGGGCTTCAGCCTACTCCCATCAAAGTAACTAGGTAACTATATTCATTCAAGCACCTCTAACTGACAAGTGTTTGATTTAAGTGTATGAGTGATAACATACGGTCCCAACCAATGCACCTTAAGTTTTCCTAGATGGAGGAGAAACTTGGAATCATAAATAAGTACCATCTTTCCAAACTCAAGCTTCTTGTCCCTGATGTGTTTTTCATGCCATGCCTTTTTCCTAGCCTTTTCATGCTTCTGACTCCAACGTGTTATGGCACGCCTCTCATTAAACTATAATAACTTGTAAATTATCTTCTTATAATGCTTTCTCATCAGTTAGACCTCCAATGCACACAATACGCAAATATGGTAGCATGAATTCTATTAGAAGAGATACTTCTGTACCAAACACCAACTAAAAGGGTGTGGCCTTATTCAACCTTTTGTTGGTTTTTCTATACACCCAAAGCACAACAAAAACTTTATCATCCCAATCTTTCCTTCCAACATCACAAATTTTTGTTAAGGTTTGGCACAATATCTTGTTGAAAGCCTCAATAGTTCCATTTTATTGAGGGTGATAGAGTGTATTATTGTGGTGTGCAACCATAAACTCATCCAATAATATCCTGATTGTCTCATTCAAGAAGTGTTTACCCCTATCACTTGTCAAGATTAGTGGACATCCATACCTAGTAAGAAAATTTTCCCATAAGAACTTTTTTGTTGTAGTTTTTGTACAATCTTTTATAGGTGCTTATTTTATCCACCTTATAAGATAGTTTGTGCAAGTGATGATGTAGTGTGATCTAGTTCTACGCCGCTCGGCTGGGGAAGTAGGACCCACAAAGTCTATAGCCCATTTTCAAATGAATCTACACTAGGAATATGCCTCAAAGGCATTTCATCTCTTTGTCCATGTTTTCTAAGGCACTGACAATGATCACATGCCTTACAATATTCTTTACAATCCTTGTACAGAGTCTCCCACCATAACCTAGTGAGTAGAATATTATACATGGTGGCGTCATCTGCATAGTTCCCACCTGTAATATCACCATGAGCCTCTTCCATGATATTTGTGCACTTTGGTTCTAGTATACACCGGTGTAATACTTCATCTCTACCTGTAACACCCTTGACTATTGTTATTTTCCTCCTTGGCATTCAAGTGTTGATATGTTATTTTCCTTATACCGATATGATCTTATGATTTTTGGAAATCATGCTTGATATGGATAAATTAAGATCCAAAGATCCTCCTTTTGCATTCAAGTCTTTTCTACTCTTAATATCTTATGATAGAACTTGTGTGACTTCTCTTAATCCATTTTTCAGTTCTGGTAGGTAAATTACAATCTGGTTTAAGAGTTGTAAACTTGTCTTTTGTCTGACTCATCCTTAGATCAATTTCAGTGATCCAAGGAATGTTTTTAGTAATTCTTTGTTGAAGTGAATGGTAAAATTGACATTCCATGAGTTAAGATACATGTTGGACTAAACTTTGTTGTTGCAAGTTCTTTTACTTTTGTGTGAACGCACTTCCATTTAGTAAGATGTTGGTTTGGGTCCTTGAAGGTCGACCATGACAGGAGATTGTTGATAACAATGGGAATGCAGCTGTTCACAACACAGGAGAAAGATATCCGAGAACCTATTAAGGATTTACTTCCGGAATCCTAAGCTAGGTGAAATTATTTTGACCCAAGCTATGTTACTTGATATAATTTTGTTGCTAACCTAAACTTGATACAAAGGGTTATAAGGGTTGCTAAGTATTAAAACTATAACCTAACACTACAAAGTTATTTGGTGATCTAACCTAGTTTCTTTAAACTATAGTATTTTTGGTTCACTCATTTGTGGGGTTATCTAACCTATTTGCTAAAGATCTATGTTAGAGGTTAGTGGTTAGTATTACATCCTAAGGTACTAATGTAAATCCTACCTAAGATCTAACCTAAGCAATCTAACCTATCCTAAACAAATGGATGTGAATTGGAACTAAAATGGTTGCATGTACATTCATGTCAGTTTCTAAACATTTATGAAGGTGATAAGCTTTATTTATTTCCTATAGTCTGCCAACTTTGACAGAGGCTAATTTGGATGGCGGAGGCCTAGGTGGCAGTATCACTAGAAATTGAAATTCATGTTTTATTTGATTTGGAACTCGCCAGTTTGGTAGGCAGTGGCAAGGAAGATTGGGCTGGAGATCAGGAAATTAAAGCAATTAATTGTCTTGTTCGATGAGCCTGAACCACTTTGGTAGGTATGCCAAGTGGATGTTTGGTTGAGCTATTTCACTTGAATGCTTTCCAATTTTCATTCTACTTGCACTCTAGTTTTTCGAACTAGTAGTTAAACTATATTACATGGCTATTTTTGTGGTTTCAAATATATTTTTGTTTCATGGAGAGTATATGAGGCAATGTGGAGGAAGTATTTTGTTATTTTGGTCTTTCGTGGAGAAAAAGGGAAGAAGCGAGCTCAGCTAAGAAGTCTTCTTCAATTTTTCAGCGACACTGTCAGACATGATAGGCCCTAACTGTTAAAATATCTTGCTTTCTTCTAAGTGTTTTCATTAAAACAAATTTTCTCTATTAATATGTGTGCATTCATGCTTAGTTGGTAAAATGATAGATGGGTTTGTAAGAAAACTTGTATTCTGTGTTTTTGGCATCTGTGTGTTCATGATTATGTGGAAAGTTTTCTTTACACTATATTTTCATAAAGGAACCATGAATACTTAAACAAAAATGGTGACACTGGTTGCTTCTTCGGTGGTTTGAAATGTTTGTTGGGTGAACTATTCGTGTCTTGTGAATTCGAGCTGGTAAGAATTCAGTCTTATTAAACTTGTATGTAAGTACTAGCTTCAGTTAGGAAACTTGTTTGGTAAATAGGATTGTAACTGATACTCTCAGGGTTTGTTAGCATATGTTTTGATTCATAGTTAAATAGGCTATGAATAAACCCATATAAGATCTGGGAATTGTATTCTTCTTGAGAAAAATCGTTGACTGTTAACAGGTTTCACGTGCACTTTAGGTAAACCTGTATATGTCTTGTTGTTTTGTATTTTACCATGTGGAACTTTGATGTAGCAAAGTTCACATGCATGGATAAACCATTTATAGTTGGTTTCTGTGTTTCTCCTTACGAAAACATGGTCTGTTATGGAAAATTGCATGCACAAGAAAAGCAATATAGGGTTTAGTTTGTAATTCTTTCTGTGAACTTGATTGATTTTGGGACTTGTGTTTGTTATCATTTTAGATAACTTGACTGTTAACTCAAGTCACTTTGGCATGGTACTTGTGGAATCTTTTTATTTGACCACGTTAATGGTATTTGGAGATTATTTGTAAACCCAACCTGAGAGTCATCCTTTCTTAGCTTTGTCTAAGCATCTTACATTCTGTTTTGTTCATAAATAAGGTTGATAGGATGTTAATGAAAAATGGAAGCATGTCTTCTTATTTCAAATTGTATGCAAATACCTTTCACTGCTCTCGGCCTAGTCTTATAGTGCTGGTGTATTATGTATTGTGGTTGTGATATTGATATCCTTCACTGTACTCACCGTTTATTACTTGATGTTATTAATGGAATAAAAACTTGAACATTGTGTTGGTTCAGGTATTAGGGTATTTTGATCATTTAATACACTTTTAAGGGAACATATAGTTACCCTAATTTGGTTACATATATTTGAATGGTCTTGATTCTTTAATGATGTTTATACTTGGTATTGTGATGGAATTGTAAACCATTCCTAGACTGTACATATTATTCTTTGATGTTTGATATTGTCTTTTGATTGGATACCCAATTTATAATTTTGGTGGTGATGCGTTGGCATACCGTTAAGATGGTTCTACCTTGCCGAACTATTGGGCAGTCTTAAGTGTTAGCCATTACTCATATTCCTACCTCTTGTTGGGTCTAATAAGGGTATGTCATGTCTTGGAAGATTGATTGTGATCTAAACTTGTTTTGAATGTGTCGAACTGCACTATTGAATTTTTAAGGTTCTATAAATAGACAATGTTAGCATGATTTCTTCTTATTTTTGGTTGTTCTAAACCAAAGGGATAATGTTAGGCTTTTAAAGAAATATTCTGTGAAGCTCACTGATTTGTGGACTTTGTATGAGGTTGATTGTTATATTATCTCTAATGGAAAGTAGAAATTTATGCATTTGAATGAGATGATTTAGAAAGGAAGTTAGTTTTGGTACTCTCTTTCTTTGGAATGGTCATTGTTCTCCTTTCTTGGAACTCCTGAATGAACTTAAACTGTATGAAGGTGAGAAGGTAAAAATGTTCTATTACGTTGAAGGAAATTATTTGAGTTTGGGATCATATTCTGGTAAGACTCCTTCTATAATGTTATTGGGTTAAGTACATTGATTAGAACTTCCTGTTTCCTATTCTTAGTGAAATGAGAAAACAATGTTTATTAATCTTGTATACTTTTCATTTGACTAATGTGATGTGGAATGAGATTAAAGTTAGATTGGCAAATGAAATTGTAATTTATAGACGACTGACAATCCATCACTTCTCCTTAAATTTCTTTCATTTGGATTTTTTGATAAATATATTATATTGTTATGTCTTAAATTAGAATTAATTTTAAGGAACAGTTTAAATCATGGCCAACTCCATTTTCGGCCTTACTGAAGATTATGTACTTTGGCAATGGAATACTTTCTTTTCTTCTTTACTTGAAAGATTATGCTGTAAACATTTATGAATCTTATAGTAAAGATATATGTTGTACTTTATTGAAAACTTGGAAACAATGATATATTATGTTTTGTTGTTTAGTAAAGATATTTGATGAAATCAATTATACTTTAATTTATAGGACAGGTATTATAGTTTATATCTTGTTCCTCCTTGTGTTAAAATCTGCTTTGTATTGCTCTTCTTT
Organism: Taxus chinensis; assembly: GCA_019776745.2. Lineage (NCBI taxonomy): Eukaryota > Viridiplantae > Streptophyta > Pinopsida > Cupressales > Taxaceae > Taxus > Taxus chinensis. The sequence goes on from CM034146.1 coordinate 574,025,944, forward strand.
TTATTGGTATTACTTACGCTTGGGAGTATGAATTACTGGTTGTTCATTAAAGCAGGGTTATTTTATTGAAACAATTAGTGGAATGCACTTTGTCTTGAGGCTTAGTTCTTATCATGCTCAGTTTGTTGAACTGACCCATGCTAACAATTTTTGCAGATGGACTTCGTAAGTGATAAGAGAAGGCAAAAACTTATACGATGCATTGGCTGATCTATGTTGATTTTCAAGAATAATTATGATTTGTTCTTAAGTTGTATTGAAAAATAAAAGTTACCTTCTTTTGAATAAAGGTTGTTGTCCTGCAGTATGTTTGTAATGTATAAGATTGTATAAGATTGAAAATGAATTGAAAGATGAGAATTTGCTTGCATAGATTGAGTAAATTATCATGTTTGGAGGATACTCTTCTTTTATCTATATGTTTAGATGTGTGTTCTAGATGGGTATTATAAAAATGAATTTAGATAAATATCCTAAGTAAGTTGCAAATTAAATAAGTGGCAGAATACAACATTCTCATCTAAGTATTAAATCTTGTCATGTGAAATAAAACTATAAAAAAAATTAATGTGATTATAAAGGACATTATATGGTGGGCTAATCCCTAGAATGTAACTATGAAGAGGAAGACCCTTTCTCTCTAGTAATGATCTAAAGAAAAGAGGAAGATATGATTGTTAATCATTAAGACTTAATTATAATAAGTCTGATATGTTTCAGCCTTGTAGGTTGTTACACTTCCTTAATTGGTTAAGTTAATTAGAATAAAGGAACATCAGTTATTGCTATTTTGTTTTTGGATAACAGGTTGTTAGGTCAAATCTATCGAATCTGGAAGAAATATTAAGTTAATTAAAGTTCTTAAGATTATATGAATCTAAAATGTAAAAGGAACTTAAAGAGTGTTAGACTCGGGGTTGATGGACTGCTGAAACATGTTGTCTTATAACCCAAATTTAACTTAACATATGTAAACTCATGGAGGTATGTACATCTTTACGAGGATTTTCCATAGGATGTTGACACGTGTCAACTGCAAGGTCATACCTTCAAGATGATTAGAATATTCTTGAGGATACAACATTGTAGTTAACATGTGGTAACACCCTTCTGCATTGATCATCAAGATCTACACACCTTTGAACTTGATCAAGATTTCCCTCCTGGACTGGTTAGCCTCATAGTCAGGATATGAAGTATCCCTCTAGGACTCATGGTACCTTGGCACACGGGGTTAACCTAGGTTGACCCAATATGCCAATTTATCCTAAGTATTTGTGAGCCACATCATATCATGACCTATGTTATTAACTTGGACTAGAGTTAAACCTTTAGTGAGGGGACTAACTGAAGTTAGTAGAAGACATTATAGATAATAGTGGAGTGGGGTGAAGGACATATTCTTGTTTGATGAGTATGCTCTCAAGGAATAAGTAATACAAATAGTATGTTAGAAATATTTGGCCAAAGTATCACAAGATGCTAATTGTGTTGTCCTATGTCACCTAGTCTAAGGATCGTGATGCTGATGAATATTGGTAACAAATATTCTGTTAGGTTCCTTAGGCAGATCACTCAGAACCCAGAATAGGGTAAGATAACCAAGTACATGAAGTATTCAGAAGAATACTCAAAAATCAATGTTACACATGAGTATATTGGTAGTTACCGAGTCATGGTATGAATAGATCGGTTTCAAACCAAGTCATTACAGCTGCATATGGTTATTTGTTATATGAATGGTTGTTATAAAATGTGTGTTCTAAATTATGTATTTAGAACAGAGGACATTGATCATGCAAAAAAAAAAGTTCCCTTGTTTCTAAAGTCTTAAAATTGGGAATGTTACATCTTGGTATCAGAGATGAAGGTTGCAGCTCTTGGACCTATTGTGTCCATAATCTGATAAAAACTTGAATTTTCTTGTAACAAAAAAATGGTTACGACAAGAGGAAACGTTGTGAATAATGCTCCACCTAAGGAAGGAGCGGCAACAGCCCAAAAATTTGATGAGATCCTTGCTACCCTATTGGACACAAGAGATCGTTTAACTATGCTCGAGTAACAAGTGATGGGTAATGAGGAGGAAGAAGAAGCTGGTAATAAAAATCAGCCACGTCTTGAGGATAACTACAATATGGGTGTTGATAATAATAATGTTAATGTGCCTGACCTGCCAGAAAACAAAAAGGCTAGGTTGGCTGCTAAACTCACTAATGATATAAAAAGGATAATTCCACCTAAGTTTGATGGCACCACATTAGGTGATGGGGCTAAGAACTGGCTCAATGAGATGGAAAAGTACTTTGCAATAAGGAAATTCTCAGAAGAGACCAAAGCTATTTGGGGAGCATATCAGCTTTCCCATGAAGCATCTTCATGGTGGGACATCCAGAAGGCCAAGCTAAACATTGATGAAACTAACATCACCTGGGATCAATTTAAAGGTTATTTCAGGCAACGATGGCTGCCACAACTTTATTATGATCAAAAAATGACTGAATTTTAGAACTTAGCTCAAGGGAAGTTAACTGTAACTGAGTATTGGGAATAGTTTACGAAACTACTCAAGTATATACCTCAGTATCATACTGATGAGAAGTTCAGGATACATAAATTCATCATGGGGTTGAATCCCATCATTGGGGGAGAGGTTGATGTTCACAGCCCAACCACTATGGAAGGGGTTGTTGAGAAATCCATAAGGTAGGAACAGAAGCTAAAGGTTATTTCTACTCATAAAGAAGAAGTACGGAAGAAAGTTCCAAACTCTTCTTTAGCTTCTCTTGCACCTAAGAAAGGACCATGGAAAAAGTTTGGTAACAAAAGTAAGTTTCCAACAAAAAATAATAAGAAACCAGTAATGAATAAGACTGTTGGTAATACACGGAACAATTTTACCAGAGATAATAATAACGGGTGAAAACCCTATGGAGGTCAGAATGATAACTTCAAGACTGGAAATAATTCTGAGCCCAAAAAGGGACCGGTAGGAGGCTGTTATAACTATGGCAAAGATCATTACGTGAATCTATTTCCTTTGAAGAAGTATGATCATAATCAGCAGCACAAGATACATGCTACAGTAGCTGACAAGCAAGATGAAAAGCAAGTTACACCTATAGAAGTTCCTGGTAAGTTATTTGGCATACCTCTAACTATTCTTTTTGATACTGGAGCAACTGAATGTTTTATTTCTAGTAAACTTTCTTCAAAACTTAAAAGAAAAGCTAGAAAAATGGATAAATCATGGACTATACATTATGGTAATAATTTTGTTCATACAGTTAGTATGTGTCTTTTCGGGGCAATCCTTGACTTACTTAGCTTTTCCACTGAAGTTGATCTCTATGTAGCACCTTTGGGATCTTATGATATAGTCATAGGTGTAAATTGGATAGCAGAGCAAAAAGCAAAGGTAGACAGTTTTGAAAAACATATTAGTTGTTTGGATGATCTGTAGAAAACAAAAGAGATTCAAGGTGTAAAACGAGAAATTTCAGTTAGGAAATTGTCAGCTATGCAACTTAAAAAAAACCTTATATGCAGCAAAGATTTCTGAATCTATGGAAGAAAATAGTAGTTTCTTGGAACATTATCCGCTGTTACAAAACTTCAGTGACATGTTTCTGGAAGAATTACCGGGACTACCACCCAAAAGGGAGTTTGAATTCACGATTGAAATCAAACCAGGTACTAAACCTATTTCTAAAGCACCTTATCGAATGACTACTATAGAGTTAGTAGAGCTTAAGGCTCAGTTACAAGAAATTTTGTCTAAGGTTTTGATTAGACCAAGTGTTTCACCTTAGGGAGCACCAGTGATCTTTGTGAGAAAGAAGGATGGAACACTTAGATTGTGCATTGATTACATGATGTTAAACAAAGCAACAATCAAGAATAGATACCCACTTCCTAGAATTGATGATCTATTTGATCAGATGTGTGGAGCATCGGTATATTCCAAGATAGAGCTTCGGTCTGGATATCACCAACTATGAATTAGGGAAGAGGACATTCATAAAATGGCTTTTAGGACAAGGTATGGACATTATGAATTCACATTTTTACCCTTTGGATTAACAAATGCACCCGCAACTTTTATGAACTTAATGAATAATATCTTTCAAGAATACTTGGACAAGTTTGTGCTTGTATTCTTGGACGACATTCTCATATATTCTGAAAATGTGGAGGAGCATCATGAACACTTAAAAATAGTTTTGGAAATTTTGAGAAAAATACAGTTATATGGTAAGGTGTCCAAATGTTCTTTCTATGACACTGAAGTTCACTATTTGGGTCTTGTTATAAGTAAAGATGGAATTGTTGTGGATCCTTCCAAAATTGTGGCTATAATCAAGTGGCCTACACCCAAGAATGTACATGAAGTTAGAAGCTTCATGGGCCTTGCAGATTATTATAGAAAATTTGTTAAGGATTTTTCTACGGTGGCTACACCAATAACTTCATTGTAGAAGAAGGATAAGAAATTTGTCTGGGATGATAAATGTGAATCTGCATTTATAAATTTGAAAATTCAGTTGACTTCAACACCTATTTTAGATGTACCTGATCACAATGATCCTTAACAAGCCCATATACCATCTAATCATCCAAGTAAACCTATAATAAGTTGTGAATAAAATCCTAGAATGCTTGAAAAACTATGCGCTAAAATACAATAGGTGTGTTCTTAAAACCAAAGGGCATAACCGTATATGAAAAGCTTCCCCATTCAGTGGTGAAATTCATTTTCTATTGATCCTCCTGTGCAATTATAACCTGATGATACCTAGAAAATTTGTCTATAAAAGAGTAAATTTCTCGCCCTAAAACACCTTCTAATATTTCCTCAGTGAAAGGCGTAGGAAAAGGATCAATCACACATGCAACATTCAACTCCCTGTAATCCACACAAATCCTAATCCGACCATCTTTATTTATACTGATTACCATGGGACTAACCCACTCTGATTCCTCTAGAGGCTTGATGATCCCAGATTTTAATATTTTATCAATTTTTTCCTTAACTTTTACGTGCAAGTTAGATTTCATCTTGTAAGGTCTCTTCCTAACCGGGCGTGCACCTTCCTTTAGCTTAATCTTCATCTCACCCAATGACTCATGCACTCCTTTTAACTCATGGTAGCCCCTAGGGAATAAATCATATAAATCATGTAGTAACTCAATTATCTTTGCTACTTCATAATTAGTCCAATAATCTCCAATTTTGGCCTCCTTAGGTTCTTCATTCATGCTAATATTCACTTTCTTAATCTTCATAGGTTCATGTTAAGCGTGCACATTTTTATCCGCACTATCTAACACGTTGCACATACTTTTTGAATGATATATGTATAAAATTTCTACTTCTTCATCATCTACTATGTAGACCATCTTTCCTTTCTCCTTCTCAAAGTAAGCATGCGTAAATAGTTTAACATTTGTCTCATCTATTTCATCAAAATGCACTCCTTGTTCCTCCTCACCAAATAAATCCTAGATTAGTTCTTCATCCTTTGAATGGTCTCCCATATTCAATTTCTTTATAACCCTTAATTACTCTTCCATCAGAGGTTTAATAGAGACATAGTAAAAAGTCTGGTTCATTCCTACAATCAAGTCTTGCCAACTTCCAGTCTCCCTATGTAGTTCCGCATAATCATACCAAGTGCATGTACAACCTTACAAAGTGGAATAAAGTTTGTGCACCCATAGTGAAGGTGGTTAATATTCCTATCCCTATGTCCAAATTCACTCACACTGCTGAACGTGGTGCTAAACAGGTTGATTACCATGATATATACAGATTTGAGTAAGTGCATTGCTCCTGAAGAACCAAGTTGTTAGAGAAATTATGACTTCATTCAATTCTATGATATTATCCCTGTGAACCATCCACCAGCGTTTTTTCATCCCACATAGGGTATATACTAACATATTTCTTCTTTCCACTTGATCTGGCCATTGCTCCTCCATGGCACCTAGGAATACCATCTCCTTCTCCAGTGTACTGAGGTATAGAGTTGTTACCTATCCTCCTAATAGAACGAGGTTTTCTTCTCCACGCAAACGAACTTCTTACTTTTCCCCCAACCATCTCATAGGTGTCATCTACCCAATTATCACAAGAAATACTTGTAGTATCACTAATAGACTGTGCATCTTCCCACTGGAGGATTGCTTCCTTATATGGCTCAAGTACTTTCGGATTTTGAATGGTGAGCACATAAATTCTATTTAGCTCTTCCTCACTCAAGGGTTTAACATAAGGTGTAAATTTCCCATCTGTCAAAGGGATAATAACTCTTTCTTCCTTGTTCTCAAAACTTATATACCCCTTGTTGAACCATAGATCAGCATTATTTGCATAACACTAAGGGTACCTAAGTAGAGATGGGAAGTTTTTTGCTTCTGCAAGTGCTAAGACCTCAAAGTCCCCATTGAACTTAGACCCTTGTATAGTAATGGATGCATCCTTTAAAACTTTGATTGGAGTAGCCTTAGTTCGATTAGCCATAAAAAGTACGTTAGAGGATGCCTACAATGGAGGTCTGCCCATTTATAACCATGCATCTAAATTAAGCACATTCACTTCCATGTCTGTGTAAATCAATATATTGCTCAAAGGACATCCATCCACAATATAATTTAGAGTGATCTCCCTTTCATAATCCAAGCTATGAGAGGGAAAATTAGCATGCAGAATCTACCTTCCATTCTTAATACTTACACGTGGAGTGTTTCCCTTCAAACAATTCCCTAGTAATGGAATAATATTCTCCTAGTGTAGCATCTTGCATACCTATTTCAAATCATCAACATCATACTGGATTGTCTTTTTTTCATTCTTTTATTCTAAATTCCATGACTGTTCCTTTAAACATTGTGTTTCACCTTGAAGGTTTCTGAGCACTTCCATGGTTTCCTGATAAACCTCCTTCTGATGTGTAGGATCTAGATAACTTGCATGTAAAACCTCCTCCTTAGTAATGGTAGGATTTTGTTGTACCATCTCTTTGGCATGTGCAACTTCATCATGTGTAGTAATCTTCATAGTAACTACCTCAGTTTCTAATGCAAACTTTGGCATCCACTGATTCTCTATGGAGCATTGTATTCTAACCATCCCTACACCCTTGTTTTCCTGTTTATGTTGGTTGCTAAGATGCTCATATAAGTCCAGGCATTCCTCATAATTATGATTCTTCCCACAAAAATAACAAGTAATATTCTAAGGAAACTCACACCTGTAGTGGTCAGGATATCTACATGTAAAACACATTCCACGAGGAAAATTGCCTCGTCCACCACCATGGCCTTGGACCTTGAATCCACCATGGTATCCTCGACCTCAACCACGACTTCCTTCAAATCACCCTTCGTTCTGATCATAACACCCTTTAGTGGGATCATGATCATGGTGCTCACTTTTACTTCTAGAGTTATCTGATACTCCTGTCTATCGTACACCAATATCTATAGTATCATGGATCTAACCAATTAACATGTAGTCTTATGTATTGTGAGTCATGGACCGATAAATCTTACAATATAAAGATACATTCTTTCTTATCGCGTGTTGTAATAATGGGCAGAGGCTGGCATCATGGTCTAAATGACATATCTTATAGTCCAGAAATAATGAATGTACTGACCTACAAGTACAACTATCCTTGGTGCACCCTTCCATTTCATAATTTGTACACCAAATCCCAGTGCCCCTCTCATGTGTTGAATTATCTGACAATTTCTCCAACTTCTTTTCCATAGCTATAATCTGTACTTCCTAGAATGGGCTCACTCCATTGTCTATACTTCTGATTGCCTCATCTTGCAATGTTGATACAAGTGATTAGTACAAATCCATATACATCTTATGTGACAGCACCCTCTTAAAAGGTGTGATCAAGCCCCCAATGAACCAATGTGCATGATGGCTTGCATAAATATCATAAGAAAGTTTAGACAACAATGTTTTTAAATGAGCATCATACTCTGGAATTCTATCAGTAGTGTCTTGCTTGATATCCTTGAGCATGCTTATATTCTTATGATTAAACTCAGGGATAAATAAGTCCTTAATGAAAGCATCCCGTAGTGCTGCATAATCTACACAAGTTTGATCAGGGTCAAACTTCATGTACTAACTGTGAGTGTGTCCCTGCAAAGTATTTACAAACTGACTTTCCTTGCGTTCAGAAGCTATGATTCCTTTTTCACTCTATAGTATCTCACACATGTGCACATGTTCAGAAGCATATTCTATTCCCCTATACTCTGGAAGACAAAGAGACATCTCCATGTAAATATTCTGAGGTTTGTGGAGACCCTTCCCACCTAATCCAAAACCTCTTGTGTTACCTCTACCTCCAGACCCACCAGATCCACCAAAACAAAAGCCACCTATGCCCCCCGATCCTCCACCTATAGCTAGAAGTGGACCAAAAGATGTACTGCCTTGTGTCCCAATAGTGGCACTAAACTCAATTCCTATAGTCTGCAAAGTGGGTACTACTCCTAGTAGTGAGTCCAAAATTATGTTCAGTTGAGTTATGTGCTAACGATGCACCTAAAAATGTACCTATAAACAACAAAGAATATGTTTTCCCAGACATAGATGTACTTGCTATTTGATTTACTCTTATTCTTCTACTTCCCAAATTAGCTTGCTGACTACTGGTTATATTAGATACTGGAAAACCAAGTGCAAGGGCTAGGTTGTTAGGTAGATTCAGATGCATGCTCATGGCCCATGTCATCTCTACTGGCACACTCTACTATGAGACTGATGAGGGTTCCTGTCATGCTTTCCCAAATAGGAGAGTTCCATATACTCTGACTCCATGCCTTCTGCATGAGCTCTAAATCCTTCACAAGCCATCTCTCTCTTCAACACCATCTACTATGTAATATCATGCTACTTCTCTATCTCCCTCTTGCGTGCCTATTGTACTTAATCCTCCATTCTTCCCTTTACCTCTCTACCACTAGGTTCACTATCTTTCACCAAACCTATGCTCCTTGCCCTCGCATGTACGGTGAGGTTTAGTTAGCCATTAGGTTTACTCTCCACGTTCAAAGTTACCATCAAGATCTTGATTGTCAGTGGAATGACTTACAAGATATGTTCCTCTAGGATACCGCAAAAACTAGAATTCAGCTACCTCTAGGAAAGAATACGTCAAAATTGAATATTCCATAATATAATTTTTTATAACACCACGAAACCACGTATCCACAACGCAAGTCTAGATCAGATCAACATCATAAAGGGACTGAAATTCATTCATCGTGTCTAGATGAGTGCATGATACCTCCAATTCCACTTAGATGCATACACAATCTAGCCACTCATATAATTCTACTAGAAATATGGTGACAAAGAATCTCTCATATAAGTTAGTCATATAGATTCTGTTTTACCCACAGTACGTGTGTCATTAAACTCAGATCCACCACCGAACCATCCAAGTGCATATTATTCCTCCAGATCGTATTATCCACTCCTCAATACTTTCTATGAGTTAACTGGTATGTCTTCATCGCGAACCATCCTGAAAACAACTGAAAAAGAGGTCTCTGGAAATGGAACCAATGATGCAGCCTTAGAATTTACTCGTGTAATACCCTAGACACATTGACACATCACTCAGCTTGGAGCTGAGCGCTCACCCAAAGCACACAAAGGTACCAGGTCCCATTTTTAGGGTTGCTTGTAGTATGAATGCTAGCAGTGATGAAGGAATAAACATATTCAGATCCATAACTATTCCATAAATTCTACAATGCATAATTCACATTCTATATCTTAGTGAAAGAAAAAGTTTAAACAATAATCATAGTAATATTGACCATACAAGAACATGCACTACTTTAGTTACACATAGGAATGAACACCATTAGATTCTAACCGATATACTTACATTCCATTAAACACTGTAAAACATAGAAGCTCCTTACATTATAATGGCATTCTATACCAATGCGTGCATGCGATCAGATACAGTAATCTAGTCGTATATATCTCTACAATAATCTCTATCTGTCTCTATATATCTATTTATATCTATATTTTCTACCATGTGATTCGCATCATATATATATAGAGGTGGGGACTTGCTCTTTGCCGCTCCTACGTACTTCCAAAAATAGGCCACATGTTGATTAATAGCCACGCACCATTCACAAGCGATATGCCACACATGCAAGTGTGACTAATCTATAGACCTCTTGCAATTAACTCTAAGAAGCTAGATCCTATTATTAGCTCGTAAACTCCATGCAAAACACTTATGATCTGACTCTTTCCTAAAGATAGACAATGCATGACTTGGCATGTCTCCATGCATCATTGGTGTGTTCCACACGCCATTTTCTAAAAGTAGATCTTCATGCTCTAAAATCATGGCTAAGTCCCAAATGTTGAACTTACCCTATCTCTCGTGTGAGTTTCCTTTCCTGTCCATTATGTGCCCTTAAACATGCACCTACTATTCCCGCACGGACATATCTTGTGTGTCTAGTTCTGTAGAACAATGTTCTACCTGATCAACATTGAGTACAAAAAAATCGCATTTATATAGTGGAGTCTAGGAGAAATACTTGTAGTTAGGATTATATTCCGAGTTTTCCATTCTACACGGGTAGAAAACTCGAAGTCTCTGTTTGCAAGAAAAATGGATCTTATTAGACTAATGTTGATTTTAGAAACCTAAAAAAATCCCTCCAAAAATAGAGAGAGATAATTATCATTGTTCGTCCCTTAATGAGGTTATTTAGACTATTTTTGGATCTAGAAGATGGATGCCCTTTTTGGATGGATTCTCTTTTTACAATTAGGTGTTCTTTAATAGAGAAGAAGTATAATGCTAATACAACCATCACCACTAAGTGTGGTAGATGTTTTCTAATAAGAGAATATGACTTGGCCTTATTAATGTTGCAACTACATTCTAATGGGATTATGGATTTTTCAATTTTCAGAGGAAATTAATAGGGATATATGCATAATTATACTACAAGTGTGAAAAGTGATTGATGAATTAATTTTTCTACCAAATAGAACTGGATAACATCAATCCCATCGTACAAAATATATTAGAAAGGTGCAAGAAATATAACCATATCTCTCAATCCCATGAAAATTTCAACATGAATGATGACTAGGGGTGAATCATAAGATTTAAGAACTGTATGTTGTGTCACCATATAAACATGTAATGGAAGAGTATATCTATTGACTCTAAAATATCATGGAAGAAATCAACTTTCTAAAATCCCATTGACCTCAAGGACCGAGAAGGATATCCCCAATTCTTTTTTTTGTAAGATGAAATTTTATGATGTCCAAATTTATCTCTAGATTTGAAGTAAGAATAGCAATACCTTTGAATTGGATCATGTTGAAATAGGAAGAAAAAAGGTGGAAAGGAATCACTAGAAGTCCCCAAGAAAGTAAATTTAGATACTCAAGGATGTAATTACTCAAGCCCAAATTTTGATCTGTCATGAATTCCCTACTAAAGGAGATTATACCTATGATTTCTTTACTTCAAGGAAGCATAAAGTTGCAACAATATTGATACAAACAAAAGGTGGACGATGAAGAAAACCCTATCATTTTCATGAGAAAAACCATACTCAGTGATGTTATCTAAAACTAAAATGTGGATCCCATGCTAGATAAAGAAGTAATGTCTATTAGGTATGCTGTCCCAATGAGGTGAATCCATGAAGACATATCATACATCTATATATTGCATAACATAGTCCATTTCATTGTTCTTGATCTCGTAAGCGAAGCTCAATTCTTGGATTAGTAATTAGGTGTTGGGGAGCACATAGTTATAATGGACTGACTGTAAGATCCAAAAGTATAAAATTCATATTAATCTGAAAACATTTGTTAGAGTTGATAAGACTCTTGCATTCAATGTAATTGCACAACATGGAAACCTCTGATCCTAGTGTGATCACAATAATGGATAAGCTGATAGAGGAATCTCAAGATTATAGGCAGATAAATGCTACGATAACTCCTCATCAATTATCTCTATATTATGCAAAATTCTCACATTAGTTTAGTAGAGAATGAAAAATATCCCTCAAGATAAAGGTCACACACTACATAGTTAGTAGAAATGTGTCATCTATAGAAACAATAATGAAACTAATTTACTTTAGGTGATATTACTTGAGAAGAATTTGATAAAGTCGTGAAGCATATTAGTCATGATAAAATAAGACAGCAAACACCCGTATTGACAATCTATTATTCACAAGATACTCAGACTGATAGGATATATAATTTGGCATCTGAAATCAAGCTTCAAGGATGCAAACATAGCTATGTTTAACCCATTACCACAGAGCTTGCATTAGGTCAATTTAATATCAAGAGATAAGAATACACACCCATTTTCTTACACCAGGTCATTGAGCATCAATTGTTACAATCCTTAGATGAGGTCTGATACTTCATCACTTCATTGAAGAAGGTGAAAGAATCCAAACTCTAGCTATGGACATAAAATTGTTCCTCACAACTGAAATGAGCTATTACAAAACTGGCTTTTAAGATGAAAGGTATAGAAACCAGGGAATAGGACACATACCAAGGCATGGGAGCCCATTCAGTTTATTGAAAGGAAACAGGTGTGTCACAACGGCATTTAGGACCTTACAAACCCATACCCTATCATTTTGACCGGATTACAGGAGAATGCGACCCATTCTGCATTAACTCTGGTCGCTGGAATGTCATTTCTGGCCATGAATACACGTCAGAGCTGTTTCTCGATTTTTCTCCCTCCAGACTGCTCCAAAACGCAAGATTGACCCTAGAATCGTGTAGACGAATTTCACCAGCTTTCCGTTGATATAAAGAACATGCAAATCCGAGCTCTGGATCAAAAGTTATGGTGATCTGAAGATCTAGGGCACAAAACAGGCGAAAGCGTGTTTTGAAATCCTTTCCCGCGCTCTACCACCTGGACGACACGTGGGACGTCCTGATTGGACGAGCAATTCTCTCTCCTCCATCTTTTACTAGCTTTCATTTTGAAATTCACTTGTGGGGCCCTTAACTGAACACGTGGCGCTATTTCATTGGTTCAGGCTGACCTTTTAAAACTTGCCCTTTGACCTTTTTGACATTTTTTCTTTGAGACACGTGGCGGCTTCTGATTGGTTCTCGGCCCTGCTGGCTTTTTCGTGCCCTTCGCGTCCTTTTGTCCCAGACGTCCCAATTGCTTAGTGCTCCTTGTGCTGATTTCGGCCGAACCGGCCGGTTCGCGTCCATTTGTCCCGCCTGTCCCAATTGCCTTCGGACTGTTTTGACCTCTTTCGCCCGGTTCGGCCGGTTCGCGCCTTTTCGGCCCGCTTGTCCCAAACTGTCCCTCTCAGCAGTTAGTCGATTTTCTCTCGGTCAAACCAGCATTTTGCGCCCACCGCGTACTTTCATCCCATTTTCTTTTGGACTGCCTGTGCTCATTTCGGTCGAACCGGCAGGTTCGGGCCTTTTTGTCCCAAACGTCCCGAGCAACACTTAGCCAATTTTTCTTCCTCTTTCGGCTGGATCGGCTTTTTGCGCCCACCGCGTACTTCTGGCCCGATTGTCCCAAATGTAATTTGGGCCGCCTAGAGGCTTTTCGGCCGATCCGCTTCCATTTGTCCCACTTGCCCCAAATGCTACCTTGAGCAGGACTTAGCCAATTTTCACACTCTTTCCTGGATCAACCTATTTGCCTTTCTACAACTTTTTTGCATTTTCTGAGAGCTTGCTCCCTGTTTCTTTGGCCAGGGGAGTTAGAAAAATATCTGAAGGGACCCTAGAAACCTGATTTTGCTCTAAATCAATCAATTTTCTTGGGATTTGAATCTTCTGATGCATGTTATCAAAATTTACCCTGGGGGTGAATTTTGGATAACAACTACTAAAAATAATCACAGGAAGATCTTGGAGAAGTCAAATCTAAAGTAGAAATAGGTGTAGGGTGAACATCATGATCCTATTTCAAAGAATCTTTGAAATTTCATGAAGAAGTGACTTTAAACTTTGAATTAGAAATAGTACAATAGAAATGTCCTCAGTTGTAGATGAGGTGTTAGAAGTAGGAGTGTTAGTAGTAATTTTAGTATCACCATACATGAGTGATTTTATGAAGAAACACCAATTTTAGATGGAAAAGCATGGTCTTCATACAATTTCTGAATGAATGTCCAAGTATTCAAAGGGCACTCAAAGTACTCAAATTGATGTTGAATATCTTTAGAAACAGTGAGACATATTATCCCGTAGACACACATGAGTTATTTTTGGAAGAAAATTCACTTTTAGATGGAAAATCATGGTATCCAGACAAGATAAGTATGAGTTAAGTTTTGATTCTCCTTTTGATGCACAAATGTTCAGCAATGAGATGAAACAAATAAGTAATCTCAATGTTCTCTTTGAAGCCTTGGTGGAGGAGTATGAATGTGAAAATGAGTCTTCCCCCTTCTCATTATGTGAATAAGGTTGTATCCATAATGGATAGAAAGGAAAGGAAATGATTGAATCACATACGGATGTATTCCTTCATGAGGACAACACTACCACCTCATAAAATGATATCAAGGGAAATATTGAGTATGCATGTATAGAAATTAATTATCCAGAGCAAAAAATTGAGAAGCTAGACGAGGCTTATGAATGGGGAGAAAATCAACTTGTTCCTATCACCTCTATATTCCTATCAAATTTTAGAAATGATTCCATGTTACAATATTCACTCAAGGATGATGAATTCGTTCATGTCAAGAACATACTCCATTTTTGAAAACATGAGAGAGTGGCATGGCTCCTTACGATCGTGAAGCATCAAGCTGAGACTACTAAAAGAAAAAATTCCAAACAAGTAACGATGTGATCATTGGAGGAAAATGTTTTTTCTATGCAATATCAGTACGAGGATGGAAACTTGGTCTCTCTCCTTTTTCTCAAACCATGCAAATCCATCATGATAGCATGACATGATCAGAAGATTATCTTTGAGCTTCATAAGTTTGAATTCATCCCACTGTTCTATGATGGTACGTACTTATCTCAACCTGTTGCTGGGTGTGTGTACATTATTCTCCCACCTCAATAAATCCCCCCATGTATTACAATTTCCCTTTCTTTTAGGTGTGTCTCCCTTTCAATTTGGTGTGTTTATTTGGTTTTCCCTTATGTGTGTTTGTCATTTGTGTTAGTAGTGTGAAGCAATTGAATCTATGGCCCAATGGAAAAGGCATTGGTATTTTCACCCATGAGAAATATGAGGCCCTATATTTCACCTTATGGTAAAATGTCTCCAAGTTAGAGCCATCTATTTCCATGTAAATTACTAGCCCAAAAATTTAAAATTTAAAACATGACAACTAAGCCACAGTGTATAATTTTACCTTCTGGTCTTCCTGAATTCCCCTAGCCAACTTGCATCTTGTGAAATCATCATCCTATAATTAAATATATTCCTAATGCATTTTTTGAACATGTATCAGTGTGAAAATAATTGTAATAAGGTTCATCAATTAATTCAGGGAAGCTCAGTGAAAGACAAGTCTTTCTAGAAGCCTAAAAAGGCCAATTTTGGTCATTCTGAAGCTAGTATGCATCCTCTGGAATAGTTCAAAAAATATATGAATCATCTAAAGTTGATTTCTATAAGCATTGAAAGTGTTGGAATAATTTTAAGAATATTTAGGGAAGTTTGAATCATTCAGGTGTTCAACAACGATTTTTCTAGGTGTAGGGAATAAGCACTCTAATGGTGAATCCTAAATTAGTTGGATGATTCCTGGAGATATATAAGGAGTTAAGAGGGAAAAAATTAGGAATTGGAAATTTATATAAATTACCTACAAGATGGTAATGTAATTTTTTCTCCAAGGCTTAAATTTTTCATGAATATCTCCAAACAATGCAGTTGTCTCTTGTTATACCAAAAAAATGGACCTAATTTTTAAGTTGTAGGAAGAATCAAGTTTTTAAACCTATTACATTGATATTATAATGTTTTTTAGAATCAAAATAATATAATATTTTACCCCAAAAAATCATCCTAAGCCTCTGGGGTGAAGAAAGTTATTTTTCAGGCTATTTTTGGAAATATTATGCAAAACATGGTTTCCTTTTATAGCTTATGTGAAATTTTGACCTCCTTGTGTCTCTATTTTACCATTTTGTACAAGGGGAACATGAGGGACATAAAAATGTAACCTTGTCCTCCTCCCATAGGTGCACTTTGGAGCACTTAGTGTCTCAAGTGTCCCGTGTGTCCAGTTTGCACCCAATGTGCAAAGGGGGCACGAGGAACACAAAAGTGTGCCCTCTTTCCCTCATCATGGGAGAAATTTTGTGTCCAAATTTTCCACCCTTCCAATGGGGACAAGGGGGAAAATAATATTTTCCCCATGCCCTTTTTTAGCTCTTAAACCCTCCACATGTAGTCAAGTTAACCTGGGTCGAGTCTAAGCTGAGTTAAGGTGTGTGAGAGTGAGGGAGAAGATTTGAAATCCATACTTAGCCAAATTTACACCATTCAACATGTACAAACTTTTCTCTAAGGAAAAATTTGGTGTCCTTTGTGTCCCCATTGCACCATTTGCACCATATTTTAACTACATTCAAACCCAGCTTCAACCTAGGTCCAAGTGTAGTTAACAGGTGAGTTAAAAAACATAACCAAATGCCACTAAATCTCATTTTTCCTTACACTTAACCATTTTTCATGAAATTTATCTTGAAACACCCTAAAACCCCCATTTTCACCAGATATGGTGTTAAAATCCTTCTAGACAACCATTTCCATCCAAAATGAGAATTGCTCATAAGTTTTCATCCAAAAGTCAGATTGGCATGAAATTTTGCCAGTAGTTTTCTCTCCATAATGCCTTTGGGATGATTGTGACAAAAAATTTATTGATGCCCTATATTTTTCATAGCATACAATTGGTATTTCAAACTCTAGAACCTACTTTTTTTATATCCCAAATATTCAACGAATGAAAATTCATGAAATTTGGAGCAGAAGTTCCCGATGTAACAAGAACATTTAAATGGTGGTCTCAATGCAACTTGACATTGGTAATTCCACTTTCTAAAACTAAAACGTTCTCTAATCAGTAGTTTTCTAAAAATAGTAAGTTTCCCAAAGTGATGAATTCTTAGTATTTGAAATATTATGAAAAGAAAGAAACATTAGAAATGGGTAATTCGGGAAACTTTCCAAAAATAACAATGTCTGGAAACAATGAGTAAATAAAAATAGAATTTTTTAAAAATGGTTAACCTTCATCAATTGAAATAACCCAAATGAGTTAGGGACATCAAAAGATAAGAATAGTGGGGAGTTGTTAAAATAACATCCTTGGATAGGGCATGCTAAAAATAGTAAGTTTTGGAATTGAGCCCAAAAAGTTGTGGCACCTCTCACTCTACTTATATTTTTTATTTTTGGCATCATATCAAGGTCAATAATTTGTTTCATGGCCCAAAAAATAAAATAAACCCCCCAAAAGCTCTCAAATTATTAGTTTTGAAGTGATCTCTGCAAAGCACAACATGATGCAAGAGGTAAGAATGCCAATAAATATCACTATGATTGATGCTAGCAATCATCTAAGGCTCCCAAGAAATGCATACCTTGAGAAGTGTTTCTAAACACTTGATCCATGTTCGATAGTTATATCAAATATTCCAATTTGAAGGAGGTCGAAATTACAGTTTTAGTGCAGTGTGGAGGACAAAAACATGGAACTCATTCTCATTCATTCCTTAAAGTATCATTTAGGGATCATTCTTATTATCAGGAAGAAGAATCTTATCTCAATGAGGAGAAATTGAGCAGAAGAATTTCTGATTACCATAAGAATGCTTCCACCCAGGTGATATCTTGGTTAGGGAAGTGAATTTTGAAGGGATCATCATGTTTAAAAATAAAAAAATATGTTAACTCTTCCATCATGTCCAAATATCTTTGAAAAACAAGTCAAAGTGAGCTAATCTAGCTATCAAGGTACTCAAATCCATCATATGTGAAGGATCAATAAATCATCTTTTCCCATGGGAGGCATATGAGTAATAAGGTACATAATCATCCCCAAATATTATTTCTTTCAAGAAGCAATCTAGAATCAATAAAAGTAAATGGGTGATCTTCATGTGAATCACCATATATGCAAGAGTGAGAAATCATCTCAGTTTCATTTGTTTTCATTCACAATAGTGTTCTTAAAAACTCATTCAGTACCTGGTAATGTGATCACATCTCCAAGAAAGAAACATTGTAACTAAGCATCATATTAGTATAACCAAGGACCATCAAGAAAGAATCTTCATAAAGAAAGTTGAGGAAAAGAATGTGCACATAGGTTCCCTATTATCTGGAGCTTTATAAGAAGGTGAGAATAATTGAAAATCCCATAAAGCCTCTTGAACCATGTAAGATGGATCCATCACAACCCCCTTCTCTTCATTAGCATCCAAATGTGTCTTTCTTAGTGGCATAACCTTCCCATAAGAGGCATCTGAGTAAGAAAATGCATGAGAATTATAAGGATGATCCCATTCAAAGAAGATTTTGGAGCCAAGAAAGGTAAGAATGTTATGGTTTTCGTCTAGATCATCGCATTTACAAGAATTGGAAATAATCTCTATTCCATTTTCTTCTGTCAACTTGGTATTATTCGTAAACACTCACCTAAAACCTTTTATTGTGATCATGCCGCAAGAAGGAAGGACATTTCCATCACCTCATTTCATTCCAATAGGTGGCCACATGACAAGAATATCACTCAAGGATAATCCTTTCGCCCGCATGATGAAGACCCATATAGGTAAGAGAAGGAAAAACATCAAAAAGTTTGAGCATTGTGGAGTTGGATCATGGTCACATAAGTGAATTGTGAAGGCAAAGAGAAGTGAGAAAGTGATCCTTATGTCCTAACTCCTACTATAAAAACCAGCATGTTTCCATTACAGTGTAGATATCATAAAAATGTCCTTCAACACTAGTTCAATGTCTTGGAATGTTTCTACATCTCATTAGAAGAGAAAATTTCAACCACAGTTTTCTAACTCCACATATGGTCACTTAGGAAACAAGTGAAATCAATAACATCATAAAGCATATGAGGGTATTGAAATTATAGATATAAAATCATGCACTTTGGGTAATTATCTAGTCTCAATTACATACTACTATTCATATGGTTCCTAAGTAAGAAAAGTACTAAATAACCCATGTCTTTGACCAAATTTCTTTGTTTTATGTTTCTTCTTTCAATCTTGCAATCTTACTTGCTCATTTTTTATTTTCACCTTTCGACATTTGTCATTCTGGACACCAACACCCAGCTAGGACACTAACATCAAGCACCCTCATTCCGTCTGGGCACCCTTGTCTTCTTTGTACTTTATTCACACTTTTTGGGTCCTTTCTAGCTGTTTGAGAATATTATCTTTTTTGTAGTCAAATTTTTTTGGATTAATTATGAAATTCAAGAAAAGGAAGCATATAAATATAAGTTATGTGATCATAATAAGTGATCAAGCACTAAGCATCTACTATTTCCACCTAAGGTTGCATCCATCAAAGGCATCTATAGATCCATTTGTATCCATGTAGCTCCATCACAAGGGACAAAGGTTGGTTCATTTGCATCACACTTCATAGGAGTAGAGTCTATTATTTCCATGCACACATTATTTACATTCTACATCTAGCTAATTACTTGTTCCTTTAAGTGCAACCTAGGGCACAATTCGATACACACAAAGAACTACATTGGGTCTGATATATAGTGTAATGCTTAGTAGTAAGCCCATCATTGTGGCAACTGAGGATAGTTTTAGCCCTCATTTTTCATCTTTCATTTTTAGGATTTTATGTTTATTTGAGAGTTTTGTAGGTGTTTTCTTCATTGTAGGTTTACACTAACCTCATTGATCTTATAATGACATACATATGATCAAAGGTGAACAAGTGTGAATCTCTTGTAACACCTCATAGGAATATTTTTGAACATCTACGTAGACCAAGACACCTAGAAATCAGACCAAGGCACCAATGGGTACCCCTATCCCTCTCTAGGTACCCCAGTTCAGTCAAATTTTCTGGATCTACATTTTTCCATACTTTTTTACAATGGTCCTCCATCTTTGTTTAACCAGTCTCCTCTGTGACACAGTCCAATGACGTCTTCGTATCCAATAAGGCTCTTCTAACCCTCTTTGTAATTAGGTTTCATACTTTTATTACTTAGTTTCTTGGGTTAATTTTTGTATTTCTTTTTTCATTTATTTACTACAAAATTGTATTAGATTAGGTTATTATTTTACATTTTAGCATAATGATTTTGGTGAACCCGATATTTGAATTCCCCTTCCATATAACACTCTTATACTCTCATCACTATGGATCAATCTTATGAGGAATTTACTAAAGACCATCTTAAATCCCTTAATGATTGTATCACCAAGCATCCCCAAGATCTAGACTTACTATTACATGTTGCTCGTGAGGAAGCCACCAATCTAGGAGAGCTTGTTGCTTCTACTACCATTTCCACTTCCATTACTACTCAACCACCTACTTCTACTCTACCTCCCATTTCTACCATCCCCATTTATGTTCCTACCCCAAATAACCACTTAACTCCACCTCTCATTTCTCAAACATGATCATTTTCCTCTACTGGCACTCAAGATTTAGCCTCACTCTATTAAGGTCTCCAAGCACAAATTTTTCAATTATAACAGGATACTTCTCTTGCATCTCCATCTTTGGATTACACCTTATTATTACACACCCCATTTACACCCGTCATCTTCACTTATTTTCTTCCTCCTAATTTTTTCACCCCCAGGCTTCCCATCTTTAATGGGAATGGTGACCCATGAGAGCATCTCTGAGCCTTCCATGTGGCTTGTGAATATTTTTTATATGATCATATCCTCTTTGTTAAAATATTCCCCTGTAGTCTCTATGATTATACAATGCATCAGTTATATGACCTACATGTCCACTCGGTAACATATTTCATGCATCTAGCCAACATTTTTCTCACTCACTTCTCTAACAACATCGACTCTAAGATATCCTATCCTCAACTCACGCAACTTAAACAAGGATCTAATGAACACATAGTAGATTACATTTTACAATAATAATAAAACTTAGCTAAGATGTCAAATGTTCTTTTAGACTCTGAACTTCAGGACTTGTTCATCTGAAGTCTATTACCACCTCTCTAGGAGAGTGTTCTCTTTAATACCTCTCCTTCATTCAATCAACTATGTCATGCTCTTAAGCTTCAAGAAATAAAACTCTTATCCATAGAAAATCTTAGATATCAAGAGCAAGAATCATATTCTACACATTTTAAAAGTAACTCTTCATTCAAAGCATCTGCAACTAAACCAATTGACATAAAAATTACATTCAACACAGTATCCACCACCAAATAGCTTCATTTATAACCACCTCAATGGACATTCACTAAGTTCACTATCCCTTCACATATTATACTCCCATAACTTATTGATAGTAATATTATCACACTTCCTCCCCCAGTCAAATTAGATCCATCTTGACTGAAAGGACATAATTATAAGGAAAAATTTCATTGCGACTATCATCAGTGCATAGGGAATTCTACATATCATTGTTTCAAGATTTTTATCCTCATTCAAGACCTAATCGACGATGGTAAACTTGAGCTTCCCAAACCTACGGCTTTTGTACCTATCAATGAAAAATCATAAGCTCTATATCTTTAACAACCCTCTACCTAAACATGAAAATAAAGTGGCTTAATCTTTAGCTAATCATGTATATCATGTAGTTCCTCCTCCTGCATCAAGGACTCTTGAATTTCTATTTACACATACTGACACTTCTCCACCAATCATTTCTTTCTATGACCGTGATTATCATGCAACTTTAATTTATGATCACTTACATATTAGTACCTCTATTGGATATGCCTCTATCAAGAATACTAAGGTTGTTCCATCTTGGCCCATCAGTGCATGTTCTATCCCACTTCTCATCATTATTGGTTATCTACTATCACAAATCTCATATCCCATGAACAATTCATAAAGTTTTGTCAAACTTCATGTTACGGTAGGTCCTATCATTATGCTTTTACCCTTCCTTGTCGGACAAACAATCGACGAATGTGACATACTTCTAGACCTCAATTGGATTCGTAGGTCTAATTCTATCATCTCCATGAAACATTTATGTCTAAAGTTCATTCACAATAATCAATTCATTTATATCAATGGTGTGTCTCCAACCACTCCATGGTAACCATCTCCTCTCTTGCTTATTAATGCATCACCTAGCCCATATAGCACGCCACTTCCTCTATAACATAAAGCATAATCTACTCCTATCTTACCTATTCGCAAATAACCCACATGGTCTTATCATTTGACTAGTCCAATACATCAATCTAGGTCCATCACTATGGAAACTCCTACATCTAGACGCACTTCGCCGCCTCATTTTATTCCACGTAGGTTTTTATCATCGTTGTGTTCCACTTCACATAGGTATCTATCACCTACACATTTTGTTACACCAAGTTACCCACAATATACTAATCCATCACATGTATATATACTTCACTCCCTTTCACAACATTTGTCTCATATACCACCACTCTTATAGTATGGTCACACACCTTCATCATTACCAACATCAGGTAGAGGACCCTCATCCTTTACTTTTATCAGATAGCTCTCTCATCACCACATACTTGGGGGGCATTAGGCTTATTTCTTCCACCGACTAGCATATACACACATCTAACATTCACCCTCTTATGCACCTAAATTATCACATATACATCTTCACACACTTTAAGATCAACATTACCCTATGACGCACTCTTGTCTTTCGGTTCACACTTGTCTGTTGAGGGGCATCCTATACACATGAACCTCTCACACTACCAAATAGACACTATATATTATACATCTTCACATGTCTTACACTTTTGTCCATGCACATCATATTACCTCATCACTACATCTATTACACATATTACACATCCTAATTATCTACTTATATGTTTTGTACTCACTACCTTATGATGCACTCTAGTCTCATGGTCCATACTGGAATGTTGAGGGTATACATGACAAATGGACCTCATCACACTCACATGTTCACCATTCAATATTTTTCTCATGCGACATTACTAGGTTAGTGATATACACTATATGATACATCATCACTTCCTCTTGCATCATTTAGTGATATACACCATAGGCTACATCATCACTTCTTCTAACATCGATTAGTGATATACAATTAAGTATAAATCATCACTTCTTCCAATCATCTTGTGATATACGCTTTAGGATAAATCATCACACATTCTCACTCATCATCTGTATATCGTATATCATCACTACACATTCATCACATCACACAACACAAAAAAAATTCAAACCATTTCCCGATGATGCACTCTCATTTACGATTCATTCTTGACTATTGAGGGGGAATAAATAAATGAATCTCATTGCATACAATTCCATTCACTCGCGGTACATGTAGCTCCTATCATTCATTATGCATTCCATTCCATCCATCCACAACATATTGCATATCTTTGTTGTATTTACTCTTTCTTACATTTACTGGTACATGTTCAATTTATTACACATGCTAGATAGATATTTTTTATGTAATTATATTTATCATAAACACATGCATGTTCACTTTCTTTCTAGCTATGATAAAAAATTCTACAGATCCCTTACACACAACATGGATGCTTGGCACAGTACTTAGTACCATTATCACAATGGCTCTTGGGGGAATCCACTTTTGTATACTACAAGTTCTATTATTTCATTTTTTTTCATAGCACGCTACTTTATAAGTTTATACATGCTTTGACATACTTTTTATCTTTCTAACATGCTAACAGGTGCTTCATGTGTAACATTTAATTTGTAGGACTATTTACCACCATGGTTATCTGTTACATTACTTGTACTTGCTTTTCATTATATGTCATTGTTTGTGGGATTTTCCCTTTATCTTGTGTGCACGCTTGTTTGATTTTGGATTCATATTCCTTGATTGTCTTGTGACATCATGAGTGGTGTCCCATGTTTGCAACCCACTTTTCACGGTCTACATTTTCTTCTTGTGTGTTCTAGCTTGCACATTGTTTGGTTAACTTGAATTTTTTCTTATACGTGCATGTATGTCTTTGTTTTTACTAACACTTGTTTCCTAACCACTTGTTTTCATGTTCCTAGTTTTTGCCAACACTTGTTTCCCAAACACTTTCTTTCATGTGCCTTGGTTTCTACCAAGCACGTTCCCTTCCCCCTATAGGGCATAATATCAGCGTTTTGGTCCTCCTTTGGGCCGCATTCTCCTTCGGTGATGTTGCATGTACCTAATACGAGGGGGGTCATAATTTGGGTGAATTAGTCACCCCATACAAAGCACACCATAGTACCAGTATAATATAATTATCATATTTTGGGGCTCAGAATTAGACTTGGGTCCATGACACAACGACCTTGCTTGGATTTCCTAAAACCAAGTGGCATATCACACATCAGCCTTACCTAGATTACATGATACTAGGGGGCATATCACATAGTGATTGGTAGTTTAGAACAATCTACAGAACTCCATACACAATTACTTTTATAGGGTAGACAGTCCTTAGCACTCGTATACACCATATGCAGTGGTGTTTTATGCAACGGGAAGCTATTAAAGGTTGGAGGATGACACCAAAAAAAATTTCCCTACACTTCTTCCATTACATTGGCGTGAGATCGCTCAAAAAAGTCACATGCATTGACACCATCTACAGTTTTTCACATTTTTCAGCATTTTCTTTTACATACTTCCTTACATGATTTTTAGACATATACATGCGTATTTGACTACTTGACCGTCTTCTCTTTTGTAGGTCCATCCGTATGGGAAGAAATCAATGGACATCACAAAAATCACACACATTGACACAAAAAACACATGTAATATCAACATTTACACACGTTTTTCCACCCTAGGTTCATTTTCATCCCCTTTTTACACTTTTGCATCTTTAGTCTCCATGGTCCACCTTTTTTTCACTCTACGATTTGCCTAGTCCATTGACATGCCTTCTACATCAATCTACATGGTTATTAGGTACAAAAATCTATCTACTTTATGTTACCGAGCATTCTTCTCACCAACATAAAGTGGGGGAAAATGTAGACACAACATCATGCAATTTGGGTAATTATCTAGTCTCAATCACATAATACTATTCATATGGTTCCTAAGTAAGAAAATTACTAATTAGCCCATG
Organism: Taxus chinensis; assembly: GCA_019776745.2. Lineage (NCBI taxonomy): Eukaryota > Viridiplantae > Streptophyta > Pinopsida > Cupressales > Taxaceae > Taxus > Taxus chinensis. Next base: position 574,051,321 of record CM034146.1, read on the forward strand.
TCTTTAGCCACATTTCTTTAATTTTTTATGCTTATGATTTCAGTCTTGCACTCTTACTTTCTCAGTTTTTCTTTTCACCTTTCAGCATTTTTCATTCTGAACACTAGCACACAACTAGAATGTCAGCACCAAGCACCCCTGTGCCCTCTAAATGCCCTTGTCCTCTTTGTTCTTTACTCAAACTTTTTGGGTCTTTTCTATCCATTTGAGCATCTTATCTTTTTAGTAGTCAGACTTTTCGGGGTTAATTATGAAATTCAAGCAAAGGAATCATATAAATATAAACTTATTTGATCATAATAAGGAACCAAACACTAAACATCTACTAACTCCACCTAAGGTTGCATCCATTAAATGCATTTATAGCTCCATTTACATCCATATAGCTCCATCAAAAGGGAACAAAGGTTGGTTCATCAGCATCACACTTCATAGGAGGGGAGTTTATTATTTCCACGTACACATTATTTACATTCTACATCTAACTAATTTCTCACTACTTCAAGTGTGACACGCTCAAGAGAAACCTAGGCCACAGTTCCACACACACACAGAACTACATTGGATCTAAGATGTAGTGCAATTCTCAGTAGTAATTCCATCATTGTGGTAGCTAAGGATTGTCTGAATCCTCATTTTACATCTTTCTTTTTTAGGATTTGATGTCTATTTGAGGGTTTTACAGGTGTTTTCTTCATTAAAGGTTTACATCAACCTCGGCAATCTTATAACAACATACATGCGATCAAAGGAAACAAGTGAAAATCTCTTGCGACACCTTAGAAGAGGTTTTCTGAGCATCTACGTAGACTAGGTCACCAAAAAATCATACTAGGGAACCCACGGGTGCCCCTATCCCTCTCTCGGTGCCCAAATCCAATCAAATTTGCCAGATATACATTTTTTCTAGGATTTTGTGTGACAGTCTTCAATCTTTGTTCAGCCGCTCTAAAAAAGTCGATCCAAATTTACACAGGAAACCAACACACAATAATATTATATCTTCTTTTTGTTATCTTTACACAACATTTTTGGCTAATATATAGCCAATATAATAGAAGAACTACTTCCTAGAAAATAGGAAGTCAACAAACAACTTACCCGTTTATAATTTTACGGGTACAACAAAACTCTATAATAATTTATTGTTGAAACAATATATTATAATAATATGAGTTGTAATACCAACTCAATTACATCACATAATTATAATCTAACTTTAATAATAATGTGAGCACTAATAATATGAAATCCTAACATTCCCCCCTTAGTGCAAACATGGGTGAAAAACAATTGCACTTCTTCTGTAGTGTGCCACCCGTGCGTGCTCATGATCTGGATGGTTTTTCAGGACAGCCAACAACCTCAATATGGATGGTGTTACAGGACAACCAACAACCTCAATATGGATGGTGTTATAGGACAACCAACAACCTCAACAAGGATGGTTTTACAGGACAACCAATAACCTCAACAAGGGATGGTTTTACAGGACAACCAACAACCTCAATATCATGATGTTGCTTTTCCTTGTGCTTTCATCTGTCCACTATGATTTTCCTTCAGGGAATTATGTAGGAAACACTGATCACTAATAAAAAATATGAAAAGAGAAAATGGAACATTGAAACCTATGTTCCCCCCCTCAATGTCAACATTTCACTTATTCAAAAATAGGAACACTGAAAAAGAATCATGCTGCACACAACTGAAATCAACTACAACTCTAAAAAGAAGGGAAAATCACACACACACTATCACCACAGCTTCGTGCGGCCCCATCGTTGGTGACTGACGAGAGGTTGTTGAATGACCTCTAGCCTCCAATTCCTCCATCCTCTAGTATACATGTTGCTATCTCAACTGGATTTGGATATGAAGCTCAATTGTTTCCACATTTTTTATTATATCTTCCCTCCCACAATGTGAAACAACTTATTTTTCAGACATCAGGTAACACTAAAAATGCGTCCGTGAGAAAAAAAAAATTCAGACTTGAATTTGACTCACAATGAACTTTAGACTCAAAACGAAAATACAAATAATCCTAATATCACCTATTTTTGAATATTACAATGACATACTAGACAAAGTTACAATAACAATAAAAACCATTCAAACCAACGAAATAAGGGACATACTTTAATACACGACAAATTTTCCATAGCTACATGGCGAATAAAATGGTAGATTCGGTGTGAAGTATGGCAAAGTAGACATGTGTAGATGGTATTTTTCACACAAATTCAGTCGATTTAATCTTCCATGGTATTTTCAAAGATCAATACAAATTGTCAATGATGATAGTGCAAGGATATGCCAACAATACAGATTGGTCAAATCCATCAATGGACAGCAAGTTGGTTTGCATCCAAACATGGAAGTGAATGGATTAAACAAATAAAATTTCAACCTCATAGGTATCTCCTTAACACCAAACGTGGATCAGAAGACGTGGTCAATGGAGGTTCCAAGCCAAAGGATTTACATAGCCCCCAAAAATAGGATCTCAACCAATGTGTAACTGTTGTACATGAGTGTTGAGTGAATTATTCTTAAAAAACATATGATCTATAGTTTTCACTTGTTCAAGGACATGAAATACATAGACCTAGAAGTTTCAAGAAGAATAATATGTTGATGTTATGAGCAGGATTTTCCACTTAGCAAAACTTTCATGCAACACGTGTTGAATCGGATGCCTTAGTAATCATCTAAATCATTTGTGATCAGGATTCGGTACATATGCCAATGCAGGCTGGGTAGTGACAAATCCAATGCAAACTCTGCAAAATGTAAGAAAGAAAAATCTAATACATGATTCAAAACTTGATCCCATCTCAATGAATGCAAACACAACATCAATTTGAGACCATGTTAGATTCTTTGCAAGCTTGAAACAACTATCACTTAGGAAGATGGCTGGTTTGGATCAACATGCCCTTTGGAATTAAAATGATCAACTACACCAGAAATTTAATGAACAAGAGGGATGAGATAGGTAGAAATTGAAATGATCAACGCTAGAAATTTTCACTTCCCTCCTCCTATATGTACATCATAATGATTGAGTTAATTCAATGGTATTATGATGGATTTCCATATATGTTATTTCAACTCTTTGTTTGTAAATCCTTTTGTAAGGATATAGTAGAGAATTCCTTTCAGGTTATTAAATGTGATGTACTATATTATCTGATATATTTGTAGCTTATAACAATCTTATTATCATTCCTTTCATGGTAACAGAGTGATATATGATGTAGACATCCATTTGTAAATGTTTTTATATACGCAAGGTTTTATACTTTTTCATATATTTGAAATTTCATAATATGTATTTGCAGTGTGTATTTCTATGTGAAATAGAGGTCACCATCAAATTTGGAAGATTCAAAAACCCTAAAATTGACTGTAAACTCGACCATGTTCTGACATAGTCAAATTTGGTCATTTTAAAGGAGTTTTTTTTGGCACGTTTTTTTAAAAAATCCATACAATTCTATACAACTAATTTTTTTGACACAAAAAATTATACATCTTTCCAAGCTTTTCAAGAAAAATTATGAGTTTCTCTCTATTTTTTATACAAGTACCAGAAAGAGATATTTGCAATCTAAGTTTGTATCAACAATTTTACTTTTTAGAAGCATGCTTTTATCATTTAAACACCTAATATGTACCTTCTAGATGAAATCTTTTACACTCTGAACATTAATATTATGGATGTATTATTTTATCCACTAGATGTAGATTTTTACCTTATGAGTGAATTATTTTTTTCCTGTACCCTTTAGATGTAGTGTTTTACCATTTGGACATGTACCTTCTAGATGCACTCTTTTATCCACTAGACGTAGATATGTACCTTCTGGGTGCTTTCTTTTGTCCTTTTTTCATAGACATATACACTTTAGATGTTATGTTTTACCCTCTGGATGATAACCTTATGGATGTAGTCTTTTATCCACCAGACGTAGATTTGTACCTTTTGGGTACCATCTTTTATCCTTTGATCACAGACATGTACCCTCTGAATGCAATTATTTACCCTCCGGGCGTGTATGGGGTGAAGTCTTTTAACATTTGGTCACATGTCTATACTTTCTAGAAATTTTGGCGTCATGTGTCCCTTGCTATAAAAAAACAACATTAAAATATTATCTTTTAATAACATAACCTTTTGAAGCTCAAAACTTTTGATCTGTAGCTCATATTAAGGTGATTTTTTTTTGAAATTGTGTATTTTATTTAAAATATCAGAATTGGTGAAATTTTTATACTCATATTTCATTAGTAAAAGGTACTTTTATTACTTATAATATTTGTATGCACTAATTATAAAGTTCCAAAATATGGGGGGTGTTGTCATCACACACAGATGCATTTTTTTACTAAACCCGATGTCTTATTGCACTATTTTTTTAGTGTCTCTTTGCTATCATGGATTCTTACCCATTATAGAATGAGATTATTTTCTCTAAAGTGTGTGGACTTTAGGAGGACATAAAAAAAATTGTAGAAGAAAATAGATCTCTTAAGAAGTAAAACTCACTTCTACATAACCTCATTCACAACAAAGATAACCTCATTTACTCCCTGAAGAAAGAAAAAATTGTTCTTATAACATCATCCTCACATTGTGTACTTTCATACCCTTGCTCCTATTTCACTTGAAGATATTTATCTTGTGCCCACTGACTTTGATTTTTTAGTTTCTAATCCTTCTTTTGCTTCTAGTGCTCTTAAGACTATTGCACTTGTTACTACATGTTCTACTTACACACATATACCTATTAAAATAACACACCATATATTTCCCACTTTGTCTTCTTCTACTGACATGCCTGGATCCTTTAAGAAGCATGCCACTGGATTTGGTTCTCTCATGCTCCATTCTATGGGTTTTATTAGCGGAGGTATTGGAAGACATTCACATGGTATTACTTCCCCTATTTGACCTGTTAAATGGAATTCTCTCCACAACATTAGTTTTTTGAGCATGTACTTTATTAGGATCACACATTGACATAGATCCTATTTTTGTATGCTCAAATATTTCTGAGGATCATGAGCTACACATGAGTTATGTACCTTTATTCAGGAATGATAAACTTGTAATTTTAGTTGTTAGAAATGATCGACCTAGCACACACTTTGATGTTCCTTTTCATGAACCTATTGTGCATTTTATATTGAATCATATGTAAACATATTATTCATCCATCTGTGTTGATTTGGGGTGGATTCTGATCACTTTTCATGGAAAAATAGGAATTTTTTGAGAGGATTATATAGGCATGGATCCTCCACCATTCAAATTCTTGCTCCACTTTCTTTACCATATGCATTGTACTGCTCCTTATTTTGATCAAATTTCTTTAGCAAATGTAATCTATCTCTCTTGCTTTTCGAGATATTTTGTATCTATGTTTTCGGCACTTTTAGGCATGTTGATAGTCTCTCTTTTAGGGGAGATATTCTAGTGAAGCCCAATGTTAGTTTGTCAATGTTTGAGTGGTTGTTTTAACAATTCATATTGATGTTGTAGCATCACTCCACCCATTTATAAGTATGTGAGGGTGTGGTATTGATCATGCTTCTTTTTGTATTAAATCCTTGCCTTATTACCTTGGTCATTCTTGGATTGTGGCACTCCTACTACTTTGGATCTTGTGTCTTTGCCTTGTTTCGTTGGTTATTTTTTTGGATCATGGCACACCTATTTGCAGCAATTGATCAAATTATATTTCTTGTCTTGTTTGCACTTTTGACATCACTCCATTGGAAGTCTCATTGTATGGAGCTATTCTAGTGTAACCTAGTGTTAGTTGTTTTTGGTTTTATGATCGAGCTATGGATTCAGGCCATAATACACACCAAAAATCTTTAACATTATACAAGTTTTTTATCTAAGCTTCTTGGGATGCCTTGTAGGTGGTTTTTTCTCTCTCTACTTTGACGTTACTAGTTATTGGGTACCTGTACGTACCTAAAATTGTAGGGTGTTTGCACTGGTCAGAACAATGTAACACGTGCCCCAATGATTATATAGGTCTCCTCGCCAGGTGTTCGGGATCCGAAAAAGCTCTCCAAGTATGCGTTAACATCCTCGCATGCCCCACTTAGCCCCCTACGTGCTTTGTTTTTCTCTTCTCCCCTCCTTTTCTTATGCATTTTGATCTTCAGTTATGGAACCTCTACCCTGACTAGGTGGTGTTCTCATGACCGCCACCCAAGCAGGGAGGTCGTCCTGTAACCGCCACCCTGCTTGGGGCGGTGGTCCTTCACGCATTTTCTAGAATGTTCTTTTCAACGTGACTCATGTAAAATTTCAACGTTTACCAGCTTTTTTCACCGCCTTTGCTCATATTTATGATTTTGGTTCCCTGGAATAGTGTTTTTGCATTGTTTATGGTTAAAGAGTTCAATTTGGTTTTCACCTTTGGGTAAATGGGAATTCTATAAATAGCTATCTTGTGCTCAAGGAAATGGCCCCTCAAAATTTGCCTCTCAATTTCTCATTTCAATAGCTTAGTCTTCCAGTTTTTCTTAGGAATCAATAGTTTTATTTGTTGCATGCATAGTTAGTGTTGTTTTTGTTGTTTAGAAGCAACATTATCTTCTTGTGCTAATACTATCACTGTTTCACACAATCAATTGGAGTAAAATAGTTTCAATTCTCAGTCGATAAGCCATTAAAGTTGTAGGTTTTTGTCTCGTCAAACAAGATAGTTTTAGGTTCTAGACGTTTCATGTTATATGACTCACAATAAATCCCGCTAGGAATTGCATAGGCCAAGCTCTATTCTCTTACGCTATCCCTCTCCTACTCGCATTGTATTAACTTTGCATCCTAAGCTACCCACTATCCTAATACCTACTTTTATTGATGTTACGGCATTGCACACTTTTCTAGATTCATGTGAGCACGAAGGAACGAAGAGATCACACTGAGGGGAAAAAACCACACACAACCAGATTCACCACTATTCTGACAAAATCTAGGTTCAAGCTATCAAAGTTCTAGTTAAAATATATCAAATAGGAGTAGTGAATCATTTCATTTCAATTAATCTCACTTTCAATATTTCTAGGGAAGCTATGGGGATTGATAGTTTATGAGAAAATATGATTCACTTCCTCACTTCTAAGGTAGGATCGAGAGTCTTTGAAATAGATTAGATAAGTTATTTCAATATTTAGAATAGACTTGCAACTGCACAGGTAAGTAGCTATACTTGGCTGCCTTGTTTTGTTTTAATTTCATCATTAGTTTAGTTGTCAATTTTTAGATATTTTAAATAGTTTCTCTTTCAATTTTGTTCAAATAGTTCATCAAAAACAAAAAAATAGAGAAGTTATATATGCTGTAGATATGCTTTATATAGTTAGTTTTTACTTTACTTTCAGTTAGATTTAACACTGTTTTTTTTACATGACAATCACGTGACCTAGGGAGCCCAGAGAATAAGTATTCGAGCCAATCAGTGCCTCAACCCAATCTTGTGGTAGCAATAACTGACGTAGATCAAAATATCATAATCCAAATCTTCCGAACAAAAATAGACCTACAAGAAATTAGCTCACAATTAAGAGGATTATACATAGAAAACGACAAAGTGCATACATGTTTTGGTCAAACCAGCCAAACTACAGATTACCCTAGATAAATATCCACATGACTGTAGAAGGGCCTGAAAGAGAGAAAATGTCCGGTTGTGATCCTTTGGTCCTACAAACCAGATGCATAGAGATAAGTTCTCACTTACATAGACACTAGCTTACAGAATTCAGGTTGCTCAGAACGCCTGTAAGATACTCTGAGAAGATTGCACAACTGTTAATTCTAAACATAGAGGCCAAAAATGCATACAACTACTGGATACTAGGGATTAGAGATTGATTCCACACATGACCATAGGAGGTCAACAACAACCACGAATCTACGGTTATGATCCACAGGTCCCAGAACCCAACGAGTCCACAAGTCAATCAGACGTAGATGTTGGTTTACGCACATTAGTATTTAGATCCACTCCACTCTCCGCCAACCATTATCACACAATTATCCTTGTTAGACATAGTAGCTAATGAAGCTAAAGATTTATGGACTAGACCAGATAGAATCACCCATATAATCTGTTATATATCCATCATCCACCTTATGACCTTGTCTGGAGACATACACGAAACGATCCCAGGTCATTTTCCCCGTATTCCACAACCTATAGATCAAATCACGCCAGAGCTTGATATTGATTGGAGCCTTCGAGCAATCATCCTCGCTGACCGATCTATCACCCTAGTTCAGGTTAGGAGGGCCTTATTTTCCTTAGATTCATAGATTCCATTAGTGCACGTCGAAGACATAAGATTTCCTAACTAGTTTGTTTGTGCCCCATGTATATTCCATCCCCACCGGCTGTCTCGGCATGACCTCGGGAGGTCGGGTGCGAGGAAGAGTTACTTGTAGATTCTCATGCTCGCTTGTCACTTTTCCATCATACAAATTTGGTGAACCCGACGTGAACGAAACAGTTCTTCCTCTTTTAGTTTTATTTCTTCCATCCACCTTCACTCTTTCCCATTATTTCTACGGATATTCATATGCCCCCCGAATATGTCAATATTCGATGCATATGGCAGACCTCTCCTAGGTCTTGAAGCATACTATGATCAACTGAATAGATAGCCATCACCCTCACTCTCAGCATGGGGTGACAACTATTCAACTAACCGATTCTCAACACAAACTCCACCTCAAAGGACTAGATATAGTTCTTCTTTCCAAATAGAGTAGTTGGATCAACTCGCTCAAACACAAAAACTAGAGCCTTCAAGCTCAAACAACATGATGTTTATGAGAGAATTTGGTTCATCTCCTTAGGTATTACTTAGACCACAAATTAGTAAACAATCGGATCCATATCCATTTTTAGATGATAAAAATTCAGTGTGTTATGCCAAGAATTAACAATGCTCTCGGAGTATGTACCTGCCTATAGGAAGTTTACAAACACGACCCGAGGTCTCGTTTCAAAAAACACCTTCATGCCACTACCTATAGGAAATTCCCTTGGTGAAACTTGGCAGGGAAATGATCAGTTCATAGCGGGGTACCACATGCCTATACAACCTCAGGATATACAACAAATGCCACTAAGGCAGCATACTGTGACTTCACCAAATGAAGTCATCTCAACTTTAGTAGAAAAAGTTAGAGGGTTAGAACTTGCTCAAGTGAGTCAAAATTCTCAATTCATGCAGGTAGGAATTCCCAATCCTCCACATCATCCTAGCCAAATAGACCTCCTTACAGGAATAGGCACGTTGGCCATGCCTCCTCAGTATTCACAACAAATGCCAACTATAACCACGTTTTCTAACAACGTTCTGGTGGAAAATATGATATCTCCTGGTCTAGTACAAAATAATCCATTCCTAGGCAATACTCCTCCATACTTGAACATGTATTCCAAATCACCACAGGGAGATATGTTCTCTTCTCCTGGCATGTTCACTCAACCACAGGGATTTCCTTATTTCCTTGCAAACACATATGCCACGCCATATCAACAACCCATTCCACCCCCTCAGCAGACATCATCAATGGTCGAAACCTATGCGATAGGAACTTATTTAGAATATTTGAAAGAACCCTTAGACTTCGCCATATGAATCGTCATGCTTCTAAGAAATCTTCCTAATTTTCCTAAATACAAAGGGGAGGGAGACCCAAATGCACACATTAAGGCCTATGCCACAGCCATTCGAGAACTCCTCCCTTGGGATAGGGTCATTGCCAAAATATTCCCCAAAACTTTAGAAGGCATCGACCTTACTTGGTATTATAGAATACCTAAAGCTTCCATCCATTCATTTAAACAACTCATTTTAGAGTTCATCGAGGCGTTTGACATGAATAAGCTATTGAAAATGAGAATCAGGGAATTCTTGCACATTAAGCAAGAACACAATGAATTTGTTGCTCATTTCATCCAGAGATGGCGTACAGTCCTTTATTCTTCGGAAAGTGCTCCAAACATGGACCAAATGGAACTATGTGATTTGTTCCTTCATTCTCTCAGCAGAGAGGTAAAGGAAGAAGTCTAGAAGTTCCCACTAAGCACTTACGATGAAGTACTTGAGAGTGCCCTCCGAATAGATCAAGCTGTAATAGATAGCAGTTGTAAGACATATGGAACAAATGGGAGGTTAATCACCCCCAAGCAGAATACTACGACTTATCCTACTACCACAAGTGTCAATCAAGGACCTAAGATCCTTAACAAAAATAGTGGCGTAACAACAGATGGAGTAACCGACTAAACAAAAAAAGAAAATGTTGTAAATGCTCCACCACCAATTAACAATCAACGAAACAACAACTTTACCCCAACAATCAACTCGATGGATTTTAATCATCCACAATAATGGAAACAACGGCAGGTCCAATCACAAGGTCCAAGACAAAATGCAACTGAATATCAAAACCAAAACCAAAACCAAAGACAACAAACACAAAACTTTAATAATCAACAGTTTAATCAGAGTTTTGGACCACAATATGTGCCAAACCAACAGCCAAGAAATTAAAATCCCAACTCGTATTATGGTTTCCAAAAAATTTGAGGCCATGACACTAGAACGTGTCGTGATTACAATAAGTTCATGCAACATTTTCCAGAGGAACAAAGACAACTTTTCATAGATATGTTCTTGGCAGATCCTGCATCACCTGCACCAAATACTTTCACGGGAGTAGTTTCCCCTCAAAATGCACCCCTCAAGATCTTCAACGATCCAATCCTAAATCACAATAACAATAAATTAAATCCAAATGGGATGAACAAGAGTGTAATGACAGGAAACAATGATCATGAAGCCTCGACTTCGCTAAATCCACCTGTCACACCACAATTATGAAATTAGCTACGACCCAAGATAGTCAGTTTGGTTGAGTTGGACACTGAGCTACCTGTGGAAACCGTAATGAGGACACAAGAGTATTCCTCTCAGCCAAGTCCAAGTTACCCTCTAAAACAGATAACATTCAACATCCATTAGTAAAACACGTAGGTGCCTATGATTTAATTAATGACCTAACAAAGACCTTATCTCATATCTCCTTTCTGGACTTATTGAAGAACTCTCTTGCCCATAGGGCTACTTTTTTTAGAATCATTAGGTTTAGGTCATTTAATTAACATCACTCCACCTCCCGAAACATAGGTAAACCATATAGACTTTGATATTCACCCTCCGAGGCAGCCGGATAGGGATACCGAGTTTATATTTGACATAAAAAAAATGCCAATAGATGTCGAGATTACACGAAAAGGTGATCCGGCCTTACATTTACAAGTGTGGGTTTATAATAATTACGTTAAACGTGTAATGATTGATGATGGGGCAGTGGTTAACATAGTTCCCTTCTCTTTCCTTCAAAATCTAAGGTACAGAGAAATAAATTGTTCCATGACTCAGAATACGCTAAGAGGCTATGATCGCCTTAAAACCACTTCGATTGGAACTATAATACTACCAGTCACCTTAGGACCCAAAACAATCCTCAATGAGTTTTATATTATAGATCAGGAAACCAACTATAATATGATCCTCGGCCGACCATGGATACACCGTATGAAGGCAATCCCTTCTACGTTATTCCAAGAAATAAGATTCGTACACTTAGGAAAGGTATTCATAGCAAAAGGTGATCCAAAACCATTCGATATACACCTATCAGACATGAAGAATAGACCAGGCATTCACTCTGAGTTTGAACTCCCAACAAACCAACTTAACAAGCCAACCGACTCGAAACCGGAAGGAAAGTTGGTACCTACAACAGAGCTAGAAGTTACGAACCTAATTAACAATATCCCAGCCCTCAAAGATGAGGCTAACATTTTAGAAATAGTATCATTAGGAACTACTCGCAAAAATATTCGAGTTACTAAAACAGAATCTACCAATTTTCCTTCCATTTGATTCTGTAGGCATGGGATATACCCTAGGAGTTGGTTCTCTTCCAGCAGAAGAACTCTGCATGGTAGAAGTAACCAAAGTAGAAGAAGTAAACATAACAAATGTCCCAACATCCATCTTCCCAAGTAAATATTGGACTCTCCATTTCGCTGGAGCTAGATGTCATTATGGGGCTGGGGCAGGTGTGATCTTTACTTCGCCCAAGGGAAAGATCCTACCATTCACATTTAAACTAAATTTTGAATGTACAAACAACAGTGTTGAGTACAAAGCCCTCCTTCTTGTCCACATCTTAGCTAAGAGGCTCAGTGTTAATGACATCTAGGTGTTAAGAGACTCTCAATTAATATCAAACCAAGTCTCCGAGGTGTATGAAACTAGAGCTAAACACCTACAGCTCTACAAAACAGTAGTACTAGATTTAAGAAAAGGATTTAACTTCATATCAATTGAAGCAATCCCATGAGAATAAAATCTTCTCGCAGATACGATACCAACCTTAGCTTTACATTTCACTCCAAGCAGTGAGTTGGAAGACACCCATTTCATGGTATCCCTTCATACTGAACCATTAGTGAAGAAAATATCAAACCCTCTTTTAATGAACATAGTTGAGAAAAAATATACTATCCTAGATCACGTTGATAGTGATAGAGCCATTATTGATTACTTAAATGCCTATGCAACATTACATCTCACCCATCACGTGGTAGATTGTCTTTAATCTCACATTCATCTTCTTACCTCGGAAATCCCATGATAGAGCTTCCCCCACAAAAGGAACTCGACATACATGCGGTAGAGAATGGAGAAGATCTAGAACTATCTCCAGCCCCGCCTGAGTTTGAAGAAGGTAACGCTTCTTTAATCGAAGAGATGATTGATATTAACATCAGAGAGGAGGAAGAACTAAAGATCTTGAAACTAGGATCTTTGTTAACTCCAGAAGAAATAGAGAAACACACTCGAATCCTCAGAGAACATCAAAAGGATTTTGCATTTAATTATACATAAATGACAGGGGTTACACCACACATCGCGGTACACAACCTCATCACCAAACCAGATGCAAAGCCAATTAAACAAAAATCAAGAACAATGAAACCCAAGGTAGCTCTCATGGTGAAGGAAGAAGTAATGAAACTCCTCCAAGTAGGATTCATCAAGCCAGTTGATTATTCTCAGTGGGTATCTAATATCGTTCTTGTTCTCAAAAAGAATGGGAAGATACGCATTTGCATAGACTTCCTAGACATTAACAAAGTGTGCCCTAAGGATGACTTCCCATTACCATCCATTGACATCATCATTGATGCAACAGCTGGGTTTGAGCTTTTGTCTCTCATGGATGGATTCTCAGGATACAACAAAATCAAAATATCTGAACAAGACCAAGCCAAAACCACGTTTATAACTCCTTGGTGAACCTATTGCTACGTTGTTATGCCATTTGGTCTCAAGAACGCTAGTGCTACATACCAGCTGGAAATGACATATATATTTCATGATCTTATTCATAAAATCATGGAATCCTATGTAGATGAATTGTTAGCTAAATCCAGGAAGCACTGTGATCACCCGAAAGTGATCCACATCATTCTTTCACATTTGATAGAATACGGAGTCACACTAAACCCAAAAAAATGTGTATTTGGTGTGACATGAGGGAAACTCTTGGGTTACATCATATCATCATGAGGGATTGATGTGGACCCATCCAAAATCTGGGTTGTTCTTGAAATGATCCAGCCATTGGATGAATATGGAATTAGGTCATTTCTTGGGAAACTCGGTGCAATCCAAATATTCATCCCAGATTTAAGATTTTTCATCCATCCAATCAACAATCTACTCAAGAAAGATTATAGTATTGATTGGACCAAAGACTGTAATGAGGCTTTCGAAGAAATTAAGATTTTCTTATTGTCACCACCTACGCTAATGCCTCCTACGCCAGACCACCCTTTAATCTTATATTCATGAGCTATCAATGTCTCGCTAGCCTGCATGTTGGCTCAAGAAGATGATGACAAACGAGAACGTGCAATCTATTTTATTAGCTAAACATTACTCGATTATGAAACACGTTATACGCAAGTATAATGAGAATGCCTCGACATAGTCTTCACAACCAAACGCTTAAGACATTACATGCTAAATCAAGAAACAAGGGTCATTGTAAAAACAGACCATTTACGAACTTTCCTCGCACAAGGATCCTTGTCTAAAAAATTTGGACACTTTATAACCTTAATGGGTGAATTTGAATTAACTTTTGTAAACCAGAAGTCCATTAAGGGACAAATCATTGTGGATTGGTTAGCCAACAACCCGTTAGACGAAGGCAATCTAGTAGATCTACATTTTCCCGATGAATGCATATACTACATCAAAGCCAGACCTCCTATCTCTGAATGTCCTTGGTATACTAATATCGTTAATTATATCATGGACCATGCATATCCAGAAGGTGTTACACCACAACAAAGAAGGCGGTTACACATTATCGTAGCTAAATACATTATTATAGAACAAGGGCTCTATTGCAAGGCCTTCGATGGAATGATTCTAAGGTGTGTTGACATAGAAGAATCTAAGAAGATTATCTATGAATCTCACAATGGAATATGTGGAGGTCACTTTGGTGGTCATACCACGACCCTCAAAATACATCAGATGGGCTATTTTTGGCCCACTCTAGAGCACGACGCAGTAGAGTTTGTACGCAAGTTCCATAAATGTTAAGAATTTTCCCACGAGATTCACATGTCAGCACAAGCTCTACAACCAATCGCTACTCCATGGCCCTTTTCTACATGGGGCCTAGATTTGATAGGGAAATTCTCTCCCTCGTCAACAGATGGCCATAACTTCATAATCACGGCCACTGATTATTTCACCAAATGGGTAGAGGCTATTCCTCTCACCACTGTACAAAGTTCTGTGATTGCCAAGTTCATTTTGAACCAAATCATTTACAGGTACAGTGTCCCAAAATCATCATCTCAAATAATGGTACTTCCTTTAAGAATGATGAAGTCCATGAGATATGTAGTAAATTTAAACATAAACCATCATACAGCTTCCGTATATTACCCTCAAGCCAATGGACAGGCTAAAGCAACAAACAAAACATTGAAAGATATTCTCCTTAAAACGGTAAAAGAAAACAAATGAGATTGGCATTTAAAGTTATATCCAACCTTGTGGGCCCACTGAACCTTGATAAGAACACCAACAGGAGCAACTCCTTTCTCACTGGTATTCAGCGCAGAAGTAGTTCTCCCACTTGAGGTTGAAATACCCAGTCTCTGTATCTCACTACAAGGGATTCTAGATGAAGAAGCTTATAGAGAAGCACGTCTCTCCCAACTAGAAAGCCTAGATGAGGCCAGGCTAGACGCTGAACAATGGCATAGAGTCTATGCTGACCGGATGTGCTGGCAATATAACAAAAAATTCTATGAATGAGATATATATGAAGGAGATATAGTTCTAAGACTAGACAGCCGGATCGATAAGAAGACCGGTGAAGGAAGGAAATTCCGGCCCAAATGGTTGGGCCCATACCGAGTCATGAAAGACTATGGAAATGGTGCATATCTCTTATGTACACTGGAAGGTGAAGAATTTGGTGAAACAGTCAATTCCTTACATCTTAAACGATTCTATACATAAGCAACCCGTACTATTTGTATAATTATATCTACTTGGCATCTTCATGTAGTTAGGTTCATTTTATCTGCTTGTTTCATACAATTTTCTGATCAAGGAAATTATTCTCAAAGCAATTCATTACAAACTTCAGATGGTATTGGCATAATCCTTCCAATAATACTTCTTCATTTTCATAACTTCATCACCTATTTCTGAATCATTTCATCCATATAAAGCTAGATATGACAAAGTCTTAACGGTAACCATACCAAGGTATGCATGATTGTTCTCACTTTTGGTTTCTTTCTAGGATAGGTGTCTTGCCTATGGTCTGTTCTAGAATCTTCATAGTGTTGCATATATCCCATACGTATATCTCTTTGGAAGAACATACTGACATTTTGCTCAAATATATAAATCAAATGTAGATCAAACAGAAAATTTTATTTTTACACATTTCCTTGCCCTACCAACCTTCGGTGATGAGCTTGTGTCTCTTACTAGTGACGTAGGGTTGGGAAAGGATGGGAATGCCCTTACTCACCTGAACCTTGTCCATAGTGATAAGCCCATGCTTCCTACTAATAGCATGGGGCAAGGTGTGGGGGGTCCTCTTGACAATAAACGTTGAAGGTCGTAAACAAACAGTTCAGCTAAAGCTTTGAAATCTTGAGTCAAAAACAAATGAATCAAATGTCCAAAACTTTGAGAGAGCGCAAAACCCTGAAAACCAGATTTTGTCTACCATGTGGCCATCTACGGATCTAAGTCTAGATAGACCGCAAAGCAAGTAGCATTTCTAAACTATGGAGTCACTTGAGTAGAGTAGGTTTGTAGCATCCTAATTTGGTTCCACCAGATCTTTTTCTATCTCTTATCACTACCATTCAACAAATTACATAGCTTGTGCCATTTCTAGCTCTCGGTGGTGAGCCCTTGCATCTTACTAGTTCTGTGAAGTTAGTAGCGGGGCAAGTTCATCTACTCATCATACCGGTTTATCATCTCATTTTGTCAAAACCAATATGAAGTACCAAAAAATTGCTTATAGAAACTAAAGTTCAAGATCACATTGTGTCTACATTATCATATATTAGCATCATGAAATACAAAAAGAAAGAAAACATTTGAGTCATTTGTTCTCCATTGCATACATGTTGAAAATTATATAAAAACAACATTATAATATACATGTGGGAACAAATCACAAAAACTAGATACCAAGAGTATGATCCAAAAAGAATATATATATATATATATATATATATATATATAAAATAAAGTTTCCTGTACAATGCCATCATGTGCTAGGCATGGTCAAAACACTCAATGAGCCTGGGAAATACAAAATGAATTGTACAAATAATCTACGAGAGCCAAGTGGCCTCTCAACCCCTATGAGACCCCTCTGAAGGTGCACGACCACGTATAGGACTCCAGCTACACCAGCGCTTTGAGTGCACCAATGGATCATGGTCTCGAGGAGCAGCTGCAACCTCGCTATGAGAATGACTCCTCATAAGGTGCTTTGTTGTCCTATACCTAGCCAACTCAGTACGGAGGTTGGACACCATCTTAGCCACATGCCAGACAGGAAAAAAAATTTCAGTATGCCTACCATCTGCTGAAGGCTCCCCTGCATCCATGGATAGCTCCACACGAGTCCTCTCCATAGGGATCATCAGGGTATCAGTGCATACCCAGTGAATCAGGTCTCGCCACTCATCATAAGTCTCTGCAAGAAAAGGAGAAAACAAGTTAGAAATAGTCAAAACATAAAAACAAAATGAACAAGAGTAGAGACAGCAACTAAGACAAATTCTAGCTAAAAAAAATATTAAGAGAAGGATGATAACTCAATCGGATCTTCGGGCCTCCAAGAGGGATCTCTAGTGTCAACAACTGCCACAGATACCACCACTAACTGAAGTCCTCCTCCTATGTCTAGGGTAACACATCGTCCTGCTACAGACTCATCCTCTCCACCCAAGTCCTGAGAAGGTGGCTCCTCTGAAACTAGGGTCACCCTCTCCGCACTCCGCTCTGCCCTCTTAGCCTGTAAGATATCCTGAGTGTCATGCCACTCGGGATCGCTGTCCTCCTCTCCACCCAACTCACTGACCTCAGCCTTGGTCTCCTCCTTCATCTCTCCCCCTGTGAACTCCTCGGACTCAGATTCTACATCAATGGGGTCATCGTTGCTGTGGGTAGGACCGGCGGTGATCTGAAGTAAGGGTGCCTGAGGAGCACCTACTCTCCCTCGAGCACATACTATCTGCCTAGCTACAATAGGGACACTAGGAGTAACAACGGTCCAACCCTAGCCTCTAGGACCTCCCCTAGCCTCCCGGACTGATTTGAATACTGGTACCACTGGGGTAAACATACCGACGTAAGGAAGGCCAAAATGCTGAGGCACTCGAGCAAAAGGATGCGTCTCCACCTTCTCCATCCTGTCCACAAGCTGCCTTGTGGTAGAGCTTGAGATCAAAGTGAGGGACTCCTCACCCCATAAACCTTCCATGGCTTGATAAGGTGTGGCCTTCATATCGTCAGTAGTCAAGGAGGCGACTAGCTGGTGGGGCACTCTAAGCACCAACATATCTGTACATCTGGCTACCCTCACAGCTTTGGGATCTATCACCTCCACACCTCTCCCATAAGGGATGATACACTCGTAGACCTAGCTCATAACCAGGGTCGGATGGCTCAATGAATACCC
The DNA here is from genome assembly GCA_019776745.2 of Taxus chinensis. Lineage (NCBI taxonomy): Eukaryota > Viridiplantae > Streptophyta > Pinopsida > Cupressales > Taxaceae > Taxus > Taxus chinensis. The sequence continues at coordinate 574,069,694 of CM034146.1, forward strand.
CTGTAAGTGGACCACCTAGTACAAATAATGATAAGTAGTCCCAAGTATATCAGCTCCCCAGGCATAAATCCGGCCATGTCCCTCAATCTGTGCAATAATGGGGGACCAGCAATACAGTAAAGTGTCTCCTCCCTTGTCCCCAATCAATCTCGAGGCAAGGATCCCCATAATGTCCTGATGAATCAAGGAGATAGGTAGGCTAGGAATAGATCGGACCCTCACCCCCTTCTTCGAACCAGTGGAGATAGTTGCATCTCCCATGTATGAAGCCCACTATGCTATCTAAGCCCGTGACCTTGCTATCTCAAGCGTAAGCCATCTCCCGATGATCGGGACCCCCAAGATATGGTAGAAATCCTCCAAGCTGATAGTCCACTCACCCTTGACTCCTGGAAATTAGAAAGTGTTCCGATCAGCATCCCAATATGAAAACAAGTCACAAAGTATGTGACTAGAAGGTGCAACATGCGGGACCCGTGATATGCGCAATATGCCGGCCCTCTGAAGAGTGTCCTGCTCATCCTGAGAAAGTGCATCCAATACTACTGGAATCCAATCACACTCTCTCTCTTGACTCCATCTGATATATTCCTCCTTCGCCTGCATACACCCAAAAACACGTAAAAAGGAGTAAGTATTCAAATCACATTGGAAAAATCATTACAACATATAAGAATGCTAGAAACGCAAAAATGAATTCAAACAAGTATTATTTTGGCATTCTGTGAAGGACCACCACCCTGAGCAGGGTGGCGGTTCCGTAACCGCCGCCTTAAAGGTGGTGGTCTTGTAACCGCCGCCCTGCCCAGGGCAGCGGTCGTGTCCCAAATTTCTGCATGGGTTGCATGCCCTAGAAACACCTAAAAACACAAAACAAAGACCCTTTTTACTAAAACAAAGCCTACCCATTAGGTGCCCACCCTAAGTGACCCTTTTAAAACTGACATTTTCAAAAATAATCCCCCCATGACAAAGATTTCATCATTTCAACATTTTGAGGGTAAAAACGTTAAATCAAGAAGAACTAACCTGTGATCTCACGGGTCGGTGTTCCTCTCATGGAGGCATGATCACTATCTCGTCACGAACGTTTTGACTATAATCTCATCAAAAACCGTCACCGTGGGTCCCAGAGCTCAAAATCAATCAAATCAACATGCGCAAATGAATAGGAAAATGGGCCCATTTTTACATATATAGCATCTTGACTTGTTTTGAATGCCCTTTTCGCAGGTTTGGAGTGCCAACGGAGGTAAGTTCTTCTCCCCGTGTAAATGGTACGTCCTCATTTCATATTATTTTATTGTTTATTTTTGAATTATTTTATCTATCTGCACTTGAGTCCTCTTTTCATTTTGTAAGTAGTTGGAATCTTGGAGGGCGTCATTTCAACACACAGACGTGTCAGGTATAAATTCTAACTTCCCATTTTGGGACCGCCATACTCGGACCCACCATTTTATGCCTCTTTATGGCTAAAACGCTTCCCCAAGGGGGCAATATGTACGTACCCAAAATTATAGGGTGCTGCACTACCAGAACAATGTTACATGTGCCCCAATGATGATACAGGTCTCCTCGCAAGGTGTTCAGGATCCAGAAAATCTCTCCAAGTATGCGTTAACATCCTGCATGTCCCACTTAGCCCCTGCGTGCTTTTTTTTTCTCTTCTCCCCCTCTTTTTCTTTGCATTTTGGTCTTCAGTTACGAAACCGCCGCCCTGCCTAGGCGGTGGTCTCGTGGCCGCCACCTAGGCAGGGCTAGCAATACTTCACACATTTTCTAGAATGTTCTTTTCAATGTGAATCGTGTAAAATTTTAATGTTTACCAGATTTTTTCACCGCCTTTTCTTGCATTTATGATTCTGGTTCCCTGGAATAGTGTTTTTGCATTGTTTATGATTAAAGATTTCAATTTGGTTTTCACCTTTGGGTAAATGGGAATTCTATAAATAGCTGGCTTGTGCTCAAGTAAATGGCCCCTCAAAATTTTCCTCTCAATTTCTCATTTTAATAGCTTAGTCTTCCAGTTTTGCTTAGGAATCAATAGTTTTATTTGGTGCATGCATAGTTAGTGTTGTTTTGCTGTTTAGAAGCCACATAATCTTCTTGTGCTAATGATGTCATTGTTTCACACAATCAATTGGAGTAGAATAGTTTCATTCTCAGTCAGAAGCCATTAAATTTGAAGGTTTTTCTCATCAAACAGGATAGTTTCAGGTTCTAGACGTTTCATGTTGTATGACTCGTAATAAATCCCACTAGGAATTATATAAGCCAAGCTCTATTCTCTAGCGCTATCCCTCTCCTACTCGCATTGTATTCGGTCTGCATCCTAAGCTGCCACTATCCCAATACCTACTTTTGTTGATGCTGGCATTACATTATTTTCTGGAGTAACGTGAGCATGAAGGAACAAAGAGATCACACTGAGGGGACAAAGCCACACACAACTGGATTCGCCACTGTTCTGAAAAATCCAGGTTCAAGATATCAAAGTTCTAGTTAAAATATATCAAATAGAGTAGTCAATCATTTCATTTCAGTTAATCTCACTTTTGATATTGTCAGGGAAGCTGTGGGGATTGATAGTTTCTGAGAAACTATGATTCATTCCTTACTTCTGAGGTAGGATTGACAGTCTTTCAAATAGATTAGATCAGTTATTTCGTTATTTAGAATAGATATACAACTGCACAGGCAAGTAGCTATACTCAGCTGCTTTGTTTTTTTTAATTTTGGTGTTAGTTTAGTTGTCAATTTCTGGATATTTTAAATAGTTCCTCTTTCAATTTCATTCAAATAGTTCATCAAAAACACAAAATAGAGAAGTTATATATGTTGTAGATATACTTTACATAATTATTTTTACTTTACTGTAGTTAGATTTACATTGTTTCTTTTGCATGAAAATCACGGGACCTAGGGAGCCCAGAGAATACGTATTCAAGCCAATAGTGCCTCAGCCCAATCTTGTTGCGGTAGTAACTGATATAGATCAGAATCTTCGAATCCAAGTCTTCCGAACAACAACAGACATATAAGAAATTAGCTCGCAGCTAAGAGGATTAAACATAGAAGACAACCAAGCACACATGTTTTGGTCAAACTAGTCAAACTATAGATTACCCTAGATAAATATCCGCATGACTGTAGAAGGGATTGCAAGAGAGAAAAAATTTTATTGTGATCCTTTGGTCCCATAGCCAGACACGGGACAAGTTCTCACTAACATAGACACTAGCTTAAGAATTCAGGTTGCCAGAATGCCTGTGAGATACTCTGAGAAGATTGCACAACTTTTAATTCTAAACATAGAGGCTGAAAAGGCATATGACTAGTGCATACTAGGGATTAGGGATTGATTCCACACATGACCATAGGAGATCCTCAACAACCACAAATCTACGGTTGTGATCCACAGGTCCCACAACCCAACAAATCCATAGGTCAATCAGATGTAGATGTTGGCTTACGCACATTGGTATTTAGATCCACTCCACTTCCACCAACCATTATCACATAGTTATCCTTGTTAGACATAGCAGCTAACGAAGCTAAATATTTCTAGACTAGACCAGAGAATCACCCATAGAAACCACTATATATCAATCATCCATCTTATGACCCTATCTGGAGATATACACAAAAAAATTCTAGGGCATTTTCCCCGTATTCCACAACCTATAGATTGAATCATGCCAGAGCTCGATATTGATTGGAGCCTTCGAGAATTCATCCTCGCTGACTGATCTATCATGCCAATTTAGGTTAGGAGGTCCTTCTTTGCCTTAGATTCATAGATTCCATTAGTGCGTGTCAAAGACATAAGATTTCCTAACTAGTTTGTCTGTGCCCCATGTATATTCCATCCCCACCGGCTATCTCGGCACAACCTCGAGAGGTCGGGTGCGAGGAAGGGTTACTTGTAGATTCTCATGCTCACTTGTCACTTTTCTATTGTACAGTACCTTCTGATGTTTTTTCATCCATGGTAACTTTTTTTCTCATGTATTGTACGTGGGTACCTCATCAAGTTTTGTTGTTGAGACCCACCTTATTTTTTTCCCACATAAGCTATGCTTACGGAGGGTGTTATTCTAGGTTATTATTTATCCTTTTATTTTTTTATTAGGATAATTATTGCACTTATGTTATTGCTACACTTTTTGAGTTATATATCTTAGGTGTACTAGTTGTGTGGAGTTAGCTTATTATTCTTGTGGAGCTAGCTTAACTACCATTATCAGTTAGTGGGAGTTCTTCGCCATTGATCTAGATAGTAGTTTCACGTCCCTCCTCCTATATGTACATCATGATTATTGAGTTAATTCAATGGAATTATGATGAATTTCCATATATGATATTTCAGCTCTTTGTTTGTAAATCCTTTTATAAGGTTATTCTGGAGATTTCCTTTCAAGTTATTAAATGTGATGTGTTATTATCATTTGAGATCTTTACGACTTGGAATAATCTTCGTTCCTTTCATTTCTTGTATTTTATCATACATTTCTTGATATATTACTTATTTTATCAACATAATTTTATAATAAAACTTTTTTGATACACATGGTGCATAAAACTCAGTTTTTTATCACATTTTTGTTTGAGACAAAATTATGTTACTTATGGAACATTTTTAAGACATAATTCTTGAGACACATTATTTGATATACATATTTCTTGTAACACATTACTTAACACACATATTTCTTGGACACATTACTTGATACACAAGTTATGTGACACATTTCATGATACACATATTTTGAAACATATTGTGTGGTGCATTGTTTGATACACACATTGTTTTTTATTAGCAAATAGTTTTGGAGGGACTATACCCAGTTACAAGAAAGGCTCAACTGCCAGATCAAACATGAAAAAAACACCAAAAGAGGATTAGAATCCGAGTAATATATAAAGTCCAACAGCAACCCAAACAAGGAAAAAACTACAATTAAGCACCCAAAAAATAGCATTTTGTTCAAAACAGAGCAGCAATTAAAACGAAACCAGCTAGACCAAGGGGATTTATTTCTTGGAGGCCCTATCAATCCTAGATTTTATAGTGTGAAAAGAAGTGAAAAGAACCAGAGTGGTAGTGTGTGTAGGATCATTCACGTTCAACTTTGAGATAGCCTGATTTCTTTCCTTTTTCAGTCCCCTAAATGGCTTTAGGGATCCCGCTCAACATTGAAATTCTTATAACCTATTACTCCAGGATCTCACTAATGGCATTGAAAATGGCCATATTATGATCATGTTTTTCTTTGGCCCTCCCTAATCTATTGTCCAACGAGTTCAAATTTCTATAAATACCCTCAGTCTAATCAATTTCAATATCCGCATCATCATTCATTTTTCTCTTCCCCTTCTGCTTGGTTAATTAATACAACTCTTTAATATTCACAAGCTCCTTTTCTAATAATTCCAGTCTGAGAAGAGTATTATCCATCTCATCCTGTGAGGCATTATCCTGACTAGCATTGCTAATGTGTAAAATAGTTTGAACAACTTCCATTTCTTTGTTGCTCTTGAGAACATGGGAAGAGGGAAGAGAGGTCACTTTACTGAGTTGGGGGTTCTTAGTTTTGATAGATCTGACCTTGGAAGAAGTGGTCGGGTTGTTCAAAGGATCAGTTAGAATGGGAGAGGGTTGGTCACTCAAGGAGATAAGAATGGCAGGGAATTTGGAGAGGCAGATTTTATGCATGAGGAAGATGAGCCTTTATTGGAGGGGGATGGCCCTGGTGTGATTCTGGAAATTGAGAATGGAATGTTCAAGTGAATTCAAGAGTAATGCGGGAAAAAAACTCCAAATTTTATCATAAAATGGTTGAGAAATACCAAGTGTTTGGTAGGAATAGTGACAAAGTGCCCTTTAAGCAAGCTGAATCAAACCATCATTTTTGTAATCTCATCGTAGGGTTTCATATTGGAACTTACCTTGACACCCACTGCAACAAAGACGTGCTCCTCCCCTTCTTTAGAAAACTTCTTTTCTTCTACAATTTTGTCGACCCTTTTGCTAAAAAGCCAGAAGCCATCCAAATCGAGCCCAGTTGCCTCAGCAATTAGCTCCTCATTCATCAGCACATGATGACCCCCATATTTTATCTTCTTGTCCTTCCAATCAATGGAAAAATTCACAAAAAAAAATTGGTCATGCCCTTGGATTTTTTCGATGAAGTTGGAAACACCCCCCTTTTTAAGAAGATTCCAAAGCTCCCCATTGTCCTTCCAGGTAGGATCCTAGTTAGGTTCCAATTGGCACGAAGCACCCCCCATCTTTTTCCTTTTGTACTTTCCCTGTTTGAAACCACACTTAGAAGTGTTTTTTTTATATGACTAAACCGGTTTTTAAAAATCCAACCCCAGATTCTAAGAAGCATGTGAACTTTTATGGCCGTAATTTAAATTACTACTCTAACTTGTGTGATCTATCTTTTACTTTAAATCCCACGCAATCTCATTATAGATCCAACATAATGTGTGAGTGTCTATATTTATCCGTATTAATACCATTTTTCACCTCCTTGGGGTGTATTTCTCACTATCCCAAAAGGTGAGATTGTTGTTGTGCCATAATTTTCCAAGATATCCGCCACCTTGTTACCCTCCCTATAAGTATGACCAATTTTGATATTTTTGAAAGTGTGACATATACTAATGGATTCCTCAATGAAATATTTAATGGTCTAATGAATTGATGACCTATCAATATTTGGAGTTCTACGTTTTTGCACATTTGCAACACCAATCTTCCAGTTGGAAAGAATAAATTCTTCATCTTCAGGATACTTCTTATTCTTGGGAGGCTTAAATCTCTCTATATTATCTTTTATAGCATTAAAAATCTTAACAAAGTTGTTTGTGCATTTTTGTCTCCTATTTCTAAATATAATGTCATTTCTTTCTATCCAAGTCCTCTAGATAATATGAGGCATAGCCGGTTTCTAAAGTCTTCGAACAACACGATTCTTAAAAGTAGGATCCCACTAGATCCAAAGTTAGAGAAAATCCTTTAGCACTGTCCAATAAACTTTTGATACACACATTGTTAAATAAACACATTTATTGACATACTATTTGATAAATACTTTCTTAGCACACAAAAATAACTACAAATAACATGGTTAGAGTCATCATCATGATACATATTTTCATTATTCTATTTTTTGGGCCTACCATATCATGTCATGTCATGTCATGTCACGATTCCTAAAAGATCCATTGGTATCAATTCATGTGTCCTCTAACATACTTCTCTATCATTCACTTTGATGATATTATATATTGATTTATATGGATTAATCAACATTTTTACAATATGGTTGTGCTTAAGATGAAACATATACTCATTACTCTTTAATAATCATATCTAACACATATTTCTCTTACAACCATGTTAAATATGCATGCTTTATATTGTTCACACATTATATGATTTGATTATACATATTACATATTAACCACTTTTCTCTTTTGAGTTCACTGATATGAGATGACATCCCTTATCTAAAAAAGAGGAATATAGTGGGATAAATCATAAGTTTATGAAAATCATGGAAAAGTGCCATAGAGAAAACAATGCAATATCATTTCATATAGTTTAAATACAACATTTACATATAGTTAGATACACATAAAATACATATCACGTTTACACAAAAAATTTACGAGTTCATCTTAAAAATTACTATTCGACATTTATTCAATTCAAGTCACATGTACACATACTTTGTAAAAAATTATCTTAATATTCACATATAGTTGTGACAATTATAAGATTTATATGGAATAAATACAAGTTCATATTACATATTCAGACACATTGGTGACATTTATCATTTTTTACATGGACATGGTACAAGTTCATCTAACAAATTCAAATACATTTATCATATTTATATGGACTTGGTATAAATTCACCTTGAAAATTTAGATACATTGGTGATATTTATTAGATTTACATGGACTTGAAATGATTTCAACATACATGTTAAAATACGTTTTTGGCATTTATCAGACTTACATGGGATTTGCACAAGTTCTTAGTTATAATATTATGGAAAAATCTATCTCCTTCAATAAACCAATATTTATTTGGTTCCTTTAGTACCCCAAGACTGATTTATCTCTCTCAATAGGATAATGAATGATACATTGGATTTAACAACTCAAGGGTGATATCACATGATATATTACTTTAATTATAACATTTTAATACCTACTCAGCATGGGTGCAATATCCATTGCAAGAACTTCATACAACACATTAGGGAATAGTTCGGTAGGATCAATTAAGTGTAGTCATTCTATGAATATTTTCACTTTACATATTTCCATTTTTTATAAGGTGATTTTACATCACTATTAAGAACGATACATACCTTTGTCAAGCAGTTTTAGGTTTCACATTAGATTGGTGTATGGAAACATTAATTCATTTCACACCAAAGTCGCATGATCAGGATGTGAGGTTTACTTTTGCATGTCCTTTTCTTTTAATCAAACATTTGTGAATATGATATTAAAAGAGAGACAATTGTAATATCCAAAATTTGGTCCCCAAGAAATTTCTAATATCACTTTGGCATTTATTCCAACATTATTCCATTTATCTATATATTCCTAACCCATTAATCCTAGATCATAAATAAAATATGTATAACTGACTTATGACTAATGTAGACACCCTAAAATATCACATTACACATTCCAAACCTCTGAAATCACCCCATAATGACTTCGCAATACATTAAGATCACTTTCAACCATTTTCGACCATTTATCAACCACTTTCGATATATATAGCTATTTTACGACCTTTAATGGCATTCTACAACATTGTCCTGTGACTTCACTAATCATTTCTATCACTCACACATGGATTCAAATAATTAAATATTCATACTATGGACCTTATTACATTCCTTTCCTATTCCTAGGATTAATTAATTAATCATATTATTGATTAATTACTCACCCTTTATTCCTATTAGTTAATATTATTATCTAATTTTTGTAATATAAATAATTACCTAATTCCTACATTATCCATTTACAGCTCACCCCCTCATTCAATTAATTAATACTAATTCACAAGTCAACATCTCAAGTTAACTAGAGCAAAAGGAGTTAATTTAATATTAAAATCAATTAAATACATGTGCAAGAGGAAAAAATTAGAATAAATCAAACATGTAGTTGACTTATCTAAGACATCACACAAAACATGAAACTGCCAATAATAAATCAAATCAATGCAAAAAGCTAAAACTCGAGTCCACTTCTTTGGGTGAATTAAAAAAAAAATCAAAGAATGAATATTTAGTTCTTAAAATAAAAAAGCTTTGTCACCTTTGCTAAGCTTAAGAACAACTCATTAATATAAGCTCAAAATAGGGTTTACCTTCTTAAATAGATTGAAAATTCAATTAAATAATTTAATCTTACTTCATTTAACTTCAGATCAAACAAGATAATTATACAAATCCTATATTTAGAATCTCATTCCTTCCTCTATAAAATATCACCCATTCTGCTCTAATTATAATATTTGGAAGTTTGAGAATTGCATCATCATTTTGTTGGCTTATCATTCAATCTCACACATTGTTACGTTGTTGAAATGATCATGAATCTACTATCAAATCATTCATTCAATCAATTTTCTTGTAGAATAAATATACTACCATTTGGAACATTTTTGGAGCATACACAAACAAATTTGATCAAGAGATTCAGCAAGCTCTGTGTTTCATTCAAAGCTTCAGCAATCTCATCTGAGGTTGCAAGGAGATACAAAGGAAGAGACAAGTTTGCCTTTATTTTCTTTATTTCTTTTTTATGTAGTTTTTCTTTGTATACATTTATGACACACCCGTTGGGACCAAACCCAAAGAATTTTCATTTATTCATCTTTTCTTGTGAAATTAACCTTGTTTTTTTTTGCTATTTTAGAATCACAAACCAATTTTGAAGGGTTATAATGGAGTAATTTGAGAGAAGTTTAAAAAAACCCATCAAATTGGCTGAGTTTTTTCTTTTTTGTGCATCTACATGTTACCTACACTAGCTGATGCAGATCCTAAACACTTATAACAAGTCACTAAGGTTAGTTGATCCCAAATTCCACAAAACAATGATTTACAAGATAAAATACTCAATCTTCTCAACCTTTAAATAGTCCCTTCTTGTCTCAATCTTAGCCTAAAGGCTAAAACATCATTTGGATCTTGCATTCATCATTAACCTTGTTAGTACACCTTATTCAATTTTCTATCATCTAAAAAGTTAGAACAATGCAAAAAAGAATGAACAAATTACCGTACTTTGTCAAGATTGCTCTTTTAGAGCTTCTTAAGGCTTGCTCCTAGTGGATTCATAATTAGAACTATCCACAACTTGTTGGGGTTAGCACACCAGTTGTACAAATAACATATAAGTTCTAAGCATACATGAAAATAAAAGTGGATATTCTACCAGAATAAATAAACAAAACAAGAGATATAAATCAACACCAGATTTAATGTGGTTCACCCAGTGTGGTCTACGTCCACCAAGAAATAAGACAATCTATTATCCAAGGCTTTCTCAAGATATACAATGAAGATTGACAATCTTCCACACCTCTCAGATGTACAGTACTTTCTTTCTCTCAAGCTTGTTCTTCTTCACTAAGAATTCTCTCTCTCACAATTATTCTCACAATAATCATCAACTTTTACAAGTTCTTCTTAATTCTTACTTCTAAACCATATCTTTCATGCTTATATAGGCGTATACAAACTTAGGGAACATATCCATGCAATTACAATCAATTGATCTTCTTTAACACTAAAAATATATCTAATTCCCATGATTTAATTAAAACATCCACACACAAGTCCCTAACCAATGGCGGTTCCTCCTTTCCTAACTGATGCTAGTCATAAGTGATCGATGCCAGTCCCTCCATAACCGATGTCGATTACTGTGTTTTCCAGCAAGTTTCATAGTGCATGTTAATCTGAAGTAATTGAGCTCTACAACTCAAAAAAATCCCACTTGGAAATTAATTACTACACCATACTTGTACAACATCATTCTTGGATCCTTCCTTAGCTTTGTTTCTTCATTTTCAAGTCTCAAACTCGAAGACCAACAAAAGTAGAGTGTAGCTCCAACTTCTCCTTTTCTAATGGCTTTGTTAGCATATCTGCAGGGTTATTACTTGTATGAATCTTTTCCATATTCAACTTCCCATCCTCCAATACCTGTTGTATGAAGTGATACCTCAACTGAATTTGTTTCATTCTCAAATGAAACATTGAGTTCTTTTCTAAATTAATTGTATTTGGACTATCACTTAACAATTTGTAACCATCTTCCTCATTTCCCAAATCTTTCATGAACCTACTCATCCATATCATATCCTTTCTATCCTCTGTAGCTACAACATACTTTGCCTTTGTAGTAGACAAAGCCACAAGCTTCTGTAATATTTAAATCCAACTAACTACCATCTAACCTACTATGAAAATATATCTAGTAGTGCTCCTTATACCATCCAGATCTTCAGCCATATATGAATCAACATATTTTCATAATGAAATATCTGAACCTCCATAGCATAATTGAATGCTAGATGTCCCTCTCAAATACCCGAGTATCCATTAGACTGCTTTCCAATGCTCTTTACCTGAATTGGACATATATCTACTCACAACTCCCACTTCCTGTGTAATGTCTGGTCTGGTACAAACCATAGCATACATGAGACTCCCAACTGCTGAAGCATATGGTACTTGTGTCATGTATTTGACCTCCTCATGTGATGAATGACATTGATATTTTCTATATTTTAAGTGTCCATCTATAGGTGTACTAACAAATTGTTCAATATGCATCTTAAACCTTTCTAATACCCTGTAGATATAATCCTCCTGAGAAAAATACAATTTCTTGTTCTTCTTGTCTTTGTGTATTTGCATGCCAAGGATTATTTTTACTGCTCCTAAATCCTTCATAGAAAATGTGTGAGCTATCTTTCCCTTAAGCTCACCAATGTCTTGCATACTAGATCCTGTAATAAGAATATCATCCACATACAGTAACAAAATATTATAGCTCTCATTTCCAAGTTTCTTAAAATAAACACAATGGTCAAATTCACATCTTAAGTAAATATGATCATGCATAAAACTATCAAACCTCATATATCATTTCCTTGGAGCTTGCTTGAGCCCATATAGGCTCTTTTTCAACCTGCACACTAATTTCTCCTTACCCTTAACTTCATACCCAAGTGACTGCTGCATATAAATCTCTTCATCCAAATCACCATGAAGTAAATCTGTCTTCACATCTAGTTTCTCTAAATGCAAATCCTCTACTACAACTAAACTCAATACTATATAAATAGAAGTCATAACAACAAGAGAAAATATTTCACCAAAACCAATACTTGTTTTCTATGCAAATCCCTTTACTACAAGCCTTGCCTTGTACCTTTTCTATCCACCCTCTTCTTCCTTGATCCTGTAAACCCACTTGTTCTACAATGTCCTCTTTCCTACTGGAAACTTAACCAAATCTCAAGTTTGGTTATGTTCCAAGGAGTCCATCTCCTCATCCATGTCATGCTCCCACTACACGTGGGTCTCATTATGCATTACTTCTTCAGAACTCTCTTGTTCACCATTATCAGTCAATAATAAATAAAATATATAAGGTGTAAATATTTTTGGAGGTTTACTTACCCTTTGTGACCTTCTCACAGGAATTTAGGGTACCGGAGGCTCATTCTGGACCTCTTAGACATTTGTATCAAAATATGTCAGTGACTGATGCCGATCACCTGTAGCCGACGTTAGTTCTACTAACTGATGCTAGTTTGGTTATTCTATAACTGATATCAGTTTTGCTGACTAATTTCAGTCATGGGTCAACTAACATCGGTTACTGTGTAACCCTGTCAGTATTACTTTTAAATTTGAGAGTTCATTTTCATTCACAAACTTCAAAAAAAATTTATCCTTGTACATTCTCTTTTCATTCCATTCAATATCATGACTCCTAATAATTTTAGAATTCTCTAAATCCCAAAAATGGAATCCAAAATCACCAGATCCATAACCAATGAAATTGCATCTCTTGGATTTTGCATCCAAATTTTTCCTATTTTTCTTATCAATATGCACAAAATCTTCTGAACCAAAAACTTTAAGAAAAGAAATATCTACCTCTTTTTTAGTCCAAGATTCCTTTGGTATTCGTCTATTTATTGAACTTGAAGGCCCGTGGTTAATCAATTAAATTGTTGTATCAACTACTTCTGCTAAAAATTGCAAGGGAAATCTAGAATGTATCCTCATACTTCTAGCATGTTCCATGATTTTACTGTTCATTCTCTCTACAACACCATTCTCTTGTGGTGTTCTTGGAACCGTCCTTTCTCTACATATCCCATTTACTGAACAATAATCATTGAAATCCTTATTGCAGTATTCACCACCATTGTCAGATCTAAGGCACTTTAACTTTGAATTTGATTCATTATCAACAAGGGTTTTCCATCTTTTAAAAGTTTCAAAAACATCATATTTATGTTTAATATAATAAACGCATAAATTTCTTGTAGCATCATCAATGAAAGTAACATAATCTTGGGATCCTCCATGAGAAGCTACCTGAGCTGGTCCCCACACATATGAGTGTACAAGCTCCAACTTCTACTCCTTCTTAATTGCCCCAACTTTGAGACATATCACTCTCGATTGCTTTCCAAAAATAAAATTCTCACAGAAATCAAGATCTAAATATTTCAAATCTGATAACTCACCCTCAGCCTTTAGGATCTGCATTCCTTTTTGACTCATATGGCCCAACCGATTATGCCACATACATGTACCTGAATCTGAAGTAGATAATGCAGAAAAGGAATCAATAACACAGGTAGATAAAAATAACGCTCCTACCTTCTTACCTCTTACCACAACAAAAACACCCTTGGTAACTTTCCAAGAGTCTCATGTAAATGTAACCATGCAACCAGCTTCACCTAGTTTCCCTGCAAAAATAAGATTTCTCCTAAGGCTTGTCACATGCCTCACATCTTTCAATACCCATGTATTTTCATTCTTCAATTTTAGATGAACTTCCTCTTTACCATTAATACTACAAGGTTCATCATCACCCAAATAAACATGCCCAAAAATTCCCTAGACATAATTTCTAAAATAACCTTTATTAGGGGTTGCATGGAAAGAAGCTCATGAATCTAAAACCCATGATTCAATTCTATTATATAAAGTAATAATAAGAGCATCTTGCATTACCTCTGCTGCAGCAAGATTTACTTCTTTACCTTTTTCTTGTTATTGGTTCTCTTTATCCTTTGACCAAAAATCTTTCTTTGCATCTCCTTTCTTTCCACATTTCCAAAAAGTAATTCCCTTACCTATGGATTTAGATTTAATATCCCTTGACTTTGATTTCTCATTATTCTTACTCTTAGATCTCTCCTTCTTCCTACCTCTATTTTCTACATTCAAATCATTCCCAGATGATTATTCCTCTGTACTCTTCCTACGAATTTATTCATTAAAGATTATACTAACCACATCATCAAACTTCAAAATATTATTAGCAGATGTTGTATTAATAACAGCCATTACCAAGTTATCCCAACTATCAGGCAAAGAACATAAGAGTAAAAGTACTTTCACTTCATCATCAAATGGTATATCAACCGATTTTAACTGATTTACAATAGATCTAAAATCATTCAAATGACTAGATGTAGATCCACCTTCATGCATCTTAGATCTAAATAGTTTCTTCATCAAATAAACTTTATTTGAAGCACTAGGTTTTTCATATAAATTAGCAAGAGATTTCATTAACCCTACTGTAGAAGTTGCTTCTATAATATTGGAAGCCATGGATGCTTCCAGGATCAATCTTATAGATCCCAAATCCTTTCTGTCAAGAATATTCCATTCTTCATCAATCATCTTCATAGGTCTATACTTGTCATCCAACGGTAAATACAAATATATTTGATACAGATAATCCTCAATTTGTATCTTTCATAATTGATAATTTTGGCCATCAAATTTCTATACCTTGTATTTGTTTTCTTCTACCATTTTTGTAGCTCCCACTCAATCATAAAACCCTCTGTGAGTAAATCTCTCGACACACAAAACCCTCAAACAAATCTCTAATACCAATTGTTGGGGTTAGCATGCTAGTTGTATAGATAATATATCACATCTAAGCATACATGAAAATAAAAGCGGATATTCTACTAGAAGAAATACATGAAACAAGAGATATAAATCAACACCAGATTTAATGTGGTTCACCTAGTGTGGGCTACGTCCACCAAGAAACAAGCCAATCTATTATCCAAAGATTTCAAAAGATATACAATTAAGATTTACAATCTTCCACACCTCTTAGATGTAAAATACTTTATTTCTCTCAATATTTTTCTTCTTCTCCAATAATTCTCTCTCACACAATTATTCTCACTATAATCATCAAATTTTGCAAGTTCTTAATTCTTACTTCTAAACCCTAGCTTTCATGCTTATATAGGTGTATACAAACTTAGGGCACTTAGCCATGCAATTACAATCAATAGATCTGCGTTAACACTAAAAATAGATCTAATTCCCATGAGTTAATTAAAACATCCACACAGTAACTGACGCCAGTAAGCCCTAACTGATGTCATTTCCTCATTGTCTAACCGATGCCGGTCATAGGTGACCGATTCCGGTCCCTCCATAACCGATGTTGGTTACTATTTTTCCAGCAAGTTTCATATTGCATGCTAATCCAAAGTAATTGAGCTCCATAACTCAACATAACTACCCAAAATAAAACTAAAAATCTTATTGGTCACCCTTTAACTCCCTCAAGGCATGGGAAAAATTTAATCTCTCAACTCCCTTTTTAGATACCAATTCCTCCTCCTCCTTTTGCCTCACTTGAATCCTTCTAGCCATGTTTTTAATGGTTTTCCCCCTTAAATTTTGACTGAAGGGTTTTCTTGACAAACTAAAGAGCATTTAAGACACCCATTTGGTTCATTATCTTATGTACAAAATTTTATTAGGAATTTATTAAGAAAATTCCACTCATATCCCATGTTTTTCAATTGCAATTAGGTCTTAGGACTAAGTTTCAAGTTAGGGGAAGGATTTTCATACATTTTTACTATATGGTGAGTCCTTACCTCTTCTAACAACTTAATTCTCTTTTAAAATCCTCTTAGGCTGTTATCTTGCCAATTTGAACCTTTGAGTCACTATGTAAACCATTTACCCTTCCTCATGCAACCAAACCCTAGCTTCCAAATACATTTCTACATGTTTGTATGCACTAATTGACACAATTTTTAAACTTATAGGATCTCTCAAGGTCTTTCCTCTCTCTAATATCCTTCTCTACCCTCTTTGGAATCTTTGTATAGGTTTTCAAGTATCAACTTAGTCGTCCACTTTCTTAACCCTTCTTTTCTTTGAATTTACCTGCTTAACATTGTACCACTGTTATATGTAACCTGGGTAAACTAATGCAAAGGAAATATTTGTCATAGAGGTTTGTTAAAAATTCTTCATTAATGATTTATCAATTAGGCACCTTCAAGATTACATCTTCCCAATCTGATCCCAAGACACTCTGCCCCACTTCCTCAATCACATAATTTGTTCTAACTCTAGTGAGGGTTTATACCAGCACCCGAGAACACAAATATTGCTTTCAAGGCTTGTAAAACCAATTTCATGATCCAATATTCTTTCTTAAGGTGTGTAATAACATTCTTGAGTGTATAATATTACCACTAGGGTTTGATAGGGTTACTCTTGTGTAAACACATTAAATTTCTCCCTACTCTTCCTCTTAGGACAAGGTTCTTAAGCTTTCTAGGGTTTACTGAGCCAAAATATGTCTTTTTAATCACTGTCAAGGTATTTTAAGGTTTTAATTAAATATTACATACCTCATCCCTTCATTCTAACTCCTTCAACTCAAATTCCTCTTCTCAACTCATTTTTCTTGTCTTCTCAAATCTGACTATGTACCAAGGTGCCCTGTTATAGACTTCTCAAGAAACTACAACTAGTAATGAAAAAAACCAAACATGTATATACATGCAATGATTCAATCAATTATTAATCTCCTTATCAAACTAAATACACCTTCATGAACTATATTCACCATTGAAAATTATGTAATATAATCACTTAAAGTATTATACACATATTTTAACCATCAATACAGTTAGTTTACAAACTGAATTTCTTCAAATCTTGGAGCTTCTCACTCCCAAGTCTTGTCATTCGAATAATGAGATCAAATTATTTACAAAACCTTTTAAAAATTTCTCTCACATTCGGTTACCATTGAATTAAGAGTCCATATCCAT
This sequence comes from Taxus chinensis, assembly GCA_019776745.2. Lineage (NCBI taxonomy): Eukaryota > Viridiplantae > Streptophyta > Pinopsida > Cupressales > Taxaceae > Taxus > Taxus chinensis. The sequence continues at coordinate 574,087,128 of CM034146.1, forward strand.
CCTTTTGGTCACTTGGACAAGCAATTCTTGCTTCACCTTTGCCTGATAACATGTGACCATGAGTCTAAACCTCTTTGTAACCTGTTGAATATTATTGAAAATCCATTACAAGCATGAAAAATCCTATAGCTCCAACTTACAACACTAGATCACGCTAAACTACACAAACAAGCTAAAAATTCCTCCAAAATTCAAATTGCCCTTTTTGCAGGGAAAAGGAAAAATTTTAAATTTTGAACGACCTAAGCACAACTAACAACAAAATTCGACTCTTAATGACCTCTAGATCCAAACACATACTCAATCCAAAATATAATTATTCAACCATATTTACATGTTGGAGATGATGCTCCTACATCACTAGCATAGCACTACTTACGCTAATTTAAGCCATAATTTATGTTAGTGTAGCATTTAGGTGCTACCATTACACACATGCACTACTATAACATTTTACGTGCTAGTGTAACTTTCACATGCTACTGTGTAGTTCACGCGCTAGCGTATCAGTATGCGTGCTAGCATACCATGGTAACTTTCATTTCAGTTTTTCAATTTTCTAGCATTCTCGCTTGCATTCCTCTATTGTTTTCTATGTTTTTATGATACTTTATATTGTTAAATCAATTATAAAAGTTATAACATATTATATTTTCATATATTTATTTGTTTTGTTTCAATCAAATCCACATATGCTCTTTTCTCACACTTTCTAGTGATCTTGGAAATTACTGTGATCGATCATTATTGTTCTCTTCTAATCTTGTGCTTATAGGGAAATTACTAATCAAGTGTTGTGAAATATTTCTTTGCTTGGATATTTTACAAAATCAAGCAAAAAAATACTAACACATTGCGTGCAAAATCCATTAGCCAAACAAAAATCAAACTTTTAATAAATAAAACATGTGCATTGTATGTTCAAATAAGGGTTTAAACCCGTTCACTTAATTGTGGGAAGTACTCAAACATAGTCCTAAAAATTATTGTGAGGAGTATCAAAGGAACCTCAAAGTAGGTTACACATTAAGGGAACCACCCCATTCTTAATTGATTACGGGGTATAGTCCATAGTCAATAATTTTTTTGATGCATGTACTCGTTAAGACAAGTATTGGTGAGTAAATTGTCCAAATCCCTAGGAATCTTAACAAACTAATGCCAACCTTTCCCTTTACTATTTTTCATTTTTTGTTCAAAATAGTTTTGAGTTTTTTTTCTAAAAAATCTTATTTTCCATTACTATTTTGATTGTTTGTTCAAAACCTTTTCAAAGGGCCGTTCTAAAAAAATAATTATAATTTCCTTTACCGCTTTGTTTATTTTTTCAAAACCGTTTCAAAAATATGTTCTACAAAAAATCCTATTTTCCTTTACTATTTTGATTATTTTTCAAAACAACCTTGAAAATCAGTTATTAAAAGAGAAAATCTTTCTTCTCTTTCATTATTGTTTTAATTGTTTGTTCAAAATAACCTTGAAAATTGGTTATCAAAAAAATATTTTTTCCTCTTTTGTTATTATTATTTATTATTTGTTCAAAAAAACCTTGACTCAAATCAATCATTAAAAAAAAATTCTCTTTCATTATTGTTTTATCAAAACAACCTTGAAAATCCGTTATAAAAAAAATAAATTTTCCTCTTTCGTTATTATTTTTTATTATTTGTTCAAAACAACCTTGAAAATCAATTATCAAAAAAATCTCCCCATATTTTGTTACAATTTTGGTTTGTTCATTTAAAACAAAAAAAATGTTTGAATATGAAATTACAGGGATTATCTGCACGTGATTCTTATGCTTAGTTAACAAGGATCGAGGGGTTTCCATCTTGCCAAATTCACCTGGGACATGATCCCGGCCTCATCTCTTATTTCTTGGTATCTCCTAGGAGTGGAATCTAGGTGGATGGCTAGGAAACACCTTTTACACCATCGTACGTATCATTGGACCACAACCCATTTGATTAAAATAGATTTGAAAATCACTTATCAAAAAAAAATATTTTGTGACTATTTATATTGTTAGTATCAAATAGTTCATGTTCCACAAATCATTTGAATCCACATTCAATCTATTCCGAAAATCAAAAAATCCTATCCTTTCCAAATTTAAAATTAGAATCAAAATTTCCTAAATCTATCAAATTTTACATAATCAAAATCATCCTATCAAACTATAAAAAGATCAATCCAAGTCTTATATCTTGAGTACGCATATTCAAATTTAAGACTATTTGATCCTATCAATCAAATATTTATCTTTAGGACATTCACTTTGTCCCAATTTAAGCCTATCTGATCCTATCAATCAAAGCCTTATCTTTAGGACAGTGATTTTGTCCAAATTTAAGCCTATCTGATCCTATAAATCAAAGCCTTATCTTTAGGACATTCACTTTTTCCAAATTTAATCTTATCCATCTTATCAATCAAAATCTTATCTTGTGTACATTCACTTTGTCCAAATTTAATTCTATCATAATAGATTTGGATCAGATTATAGAAATTTATAGCAGCAAATTAAACACAAAATAATCTATTTTCTATATATTTCATACGGGAAACCATACAATTATATAGGTATGCAACCCCTATAATTAAGGAGGTTGCTACAATAAATCATCCCTAAAATATTCCCATAACCAATATACGTAATATTGTTATAACAACAATATTACTAACATATCTAACAAACGCCTCCAGGTGAATAACCTCTATGATCGTAATGTACATTGTTTACTATATTAGTAATCTACTTTATACTAATTGGGAATAGACATATATCCATTCTTAACATTTTTTAGTTTATATGTAGTTCTAATATTAATATGTATTTCCTTCATATATTTTTCTCCAATAAAATGTTTTTTCAAAATGATATAAGCATGGGATCAACCAATCCTATCTAATTCTTATAATTGTCACACCTATAATCTACATTCTCTATATTTTTTTATTAATCACTTGAATTCAGAATGGTCATATAAGAGTTATCTTCTCATTAAATCAAATATGACAAAAAAAATAGAGGATCACATTTTTACAATAGATATATGTTTGTTCTCATGTTAGTAGAAAATGGTGGAAAATCAAAATAGAGGTTACATTTTTACTTCTTCAATAAAATAAGATAATAATCATTCCTCATTCCAGAATATTATCTTAACGAGGAAGATGCACTTTTTCAACCTGATATTTCAGAAGACCTCCTTTATTTAACTTGAGAATGGAAAATTTTCTATGACTTTACAATTTTTAATTTACATTCTAAGTATCCTATGTTCATTGGCAGCTAAACTACCTTGAGCCACTACAAACATATATGAGTGGATTAACAAAGTTCAATTGATGAGGTAAACATCAATCATGCAAGATACAGGATATTATTCCTAACCACTATCCATGAATGTACATCCAACCATGAAAATATGTTACCCAATAGAATATGGAACTGATTTTGATTAATAATGAAGCTACATCAAACCCTACACCATTGATTATGACAGTTGGCTCACAGGAAAGGTATCAAGTACTAGGTTCAAAGGAATTAAATTTTTTTTATTAAGTTTAAATATTGGTTGGAATTAATTCCTCTCACAACATTATCCTAATTACAATTCTTATGTGTAGATACAATTAGAGAAACAACCTAAAATCAATAAAAATATGTAAATATAAAGGTAATTCAATATTTTTGTGAAATATTGCCTCTATTGTATTCGATAAATATATATAAGTTTTTTTTTTATTATTGGCAAATAGTTTTTTGAAAGGGACTATACCCTTGAGAACAAAAGAAGGCCTAAGAGCCAGAATAAGAGTGAGAATCAGAGAGAATGGATCAAGATCCGAGTGTTACAATGAAGCTTGAAGTAGCCCAGAAACAGCTACTCAACCGAGACAAAACAACAAAATTACTGCAAAAGAGCAGTAAAGAGACCGCAAAAAAACAGCATAAATAACAAATAGAAACAGCAGAAGCAACCAATGCTACTTCTTGGTAGCTTTTTTGATGCTGGTCTTGACTCTCTTCCAGGCGCGAAACATACCCAGAGTTGTCATGTGGGCAGCATCAGTTTTATCAAGCTCCTCAATTGTTCTTTTGCTCTCTTTTTCGTTGCCCCAAAGTGCAGTCAGGACACCGCTGAGGTTGGAAACACTTCTGGCATGACCCTCAATGAACTCCTCGATTGCCCTAAAGGTAGAAATGCTGTAATCATGTCTAGTTTTGGCCATCCCTAAGCAGAGAGTCCAAGGAGGTCAGCTTCTTATAAATGTCCTCAATCTTGATTGCTATCAATGTTCCCCTCCCCCTCCATGCTTTTCTTTCCTTTCTGTTTAGCAAGGTTCTTGACCTCATCCTTCAAAAATTTCATCTTAGCCTCTAAGGCCTCTAACCTCTTTGAAGAGCTATCCAACTGTGCATCCCGGGGACTGGCACTGCTGATATGGAGAAGGTCATGTGCAATCTCTAGCTCGAAAGGCTCCTTCTCCATAGAAAGAGCCTCAAGGTTGAGCTTCCTGGAGGCCCTGGTGACCGGTATTTTATAGGTAGAGGTGAGGTGGGTGGCGAGAGCAGTAGCAGGGGGAAGGGATGGAGAAGCTTGAACAGCTGGCTGGGGGGTGAAAGCAGCGGTGACAGGGGCAGCAGGAGGAACAGGGCTGACATTAGCAGAGCCCATCAAAGGGGTAGTCGGGCTACGAGAGGAAGGAAGACCAGGGTATTTTAGAAGGCAACATTTATAAATAAACAATATAAGTCCTTGATGCAAGGGAACCACCCAGGTGTGCTTCTAAAACTCCAAAATGGAGCGTTCAAGGGAGTTCAACAGATAATGGGGGAAGCAAACCAATCGATTCCTATGGAAGTGGTTTAGAAAGATAAGATGTTTAGCAGGGACAGAGACAAACCTACCTTCCAAGGAGATGAATCGAATCATCATGCGAGTAACCTCATCATAGGGTGGAGGAATTGAGCTGACAAGCAGGCTTGCATTGTACCAAATGTGAGCTCCTCAGATCCCTCCACAAATCTTCTTTCTTCAACATCTCTATTAACCCTTTTGTTGAAGAAGCGGTATCCCTCCAAACTAAGACCGGTCGCTTCAGCAATAAGATCTTCATTGACTGATATCTTCTGTCCCCCAGTAGTCGACAGTCCGTTCCTTCCATTCCTTAGCAAAATGCACAGAAATGCTTTGGTCATGCCCCTGCACCTTTTCCATGAAGTTGGTGAAACCACCTTTGCTGAGGATGTTCCAAAGCTCGATATTCTCCTTCCAGTCGGGGTGCGCGCATGGTTCAATTTGGCAGGGAGGACCTCCCATATTCTCTGTGATAGACTGATTACAACAATTTCCCAGATGCCTGTGTGCATAGAGACCTGTCTGCTTCTTGTTATTAAAAGCCGCACAAAATCTGGAAACTATAGTCATTGCTCTTCCCACAAACGGCTGCGTGACTGCTGAACTGAGCCTGCGGGAGGTCGCGTGTGTGAGTAGCTCTCTCTCTGTCAACAATCACATTACAACTCCCATCGGTTTTCCAAGGAGCTATGAATCCAGATTTTAATAGTCTGTAGTACATCCCGCATGTGCGATTTTCAAATCAACATAACTCCAATTGGAGTTCCCCAAATAATTCTTACTATCATGAATATTAGATATTATTTGCATCGTCATATTCATTAAAGCAACATGTGTGAGAGTGTTATTGATGTTGATCTTCATCTAAAGATTATGTCTCATCTCTAGGGATTGCTTGCATATAAAAGTCCGCATGAATGCTGTTGTGGAGCTGATTAGGGATGCTATTATTATCCCAGATGGTGAAATTAACATTAATGCCATAATTGGCCAATGCATCCGCCAATTTATTGCCCTCTCTGTAAGTATTCCTGATTCTGATGTTATTGAAAGTATGGTTGATGCTTATGGACTCAAAGATAAAATCCTTAATACTCTAACTAGAAGATGAGGACTAATTAAGAAGTTTAATGATATTAAGGGAGTCCCCTTCAACAACAAGGTTCTAAATATTCTTAGCTTGGGAAACTCTCAAGCCCCAAAGAGCAGATAATGCTTCAGCAAAATGATTAGTTTGGACTCCCATTTTTCCAGTATAAGCAGCAATCAGATTACCATTATGATCCCGTATTGCTCCTCCTCCTGCCGCTGTCCCAGGCTTTCCCTTAGAGGCCCCATCAAAGTTTAACTTGTACCAATTAGAATCAGGAGGATGCCATTTGATCGAAGATCTATCAATATTATTCCCGGGATTGCTCCAATTTCCAATCTGCCAATTAGATAAGATGTACTCTTCATTCTCAAGATAACTCTTGTTCTTGGGAGGTTTAAATCTGGCAATATCCTGTTTGATACCATTAGAAATTTTGCCAATACTGAGTTTATAGTTTTGCTTCTTATTTTTGAAAATGATATCATTTATGTCCTTCCAAATCCTCCAGATTAAATGTGGGATAGCCAATTTCCAGATCCTTTTGATAACACAATGTCTGAAGGGTGGGTTCCATTGATTCCATAGCTGATTAAGATTCATCGGCATCACCCAGAGAGCTTCAAATTTAGAAAGGACAAAGTTCCAAATTATTTTGGCATAATCACAATGTATAAACAGGTGGCTGATATCCTCAGAGTCATTTTTACAAAGATGGCACCAATTAGGAATTATAAATCCTCTTCTCATCAAATTGTTAGTGGTAAGAATTCTACCTCTGATGGCCAGCCAGAGGAAAAAATTTATTTTAGGAGTTAATTCAGACATCCAAATCTTGTTCCAATTAAAATCTGATTGATTACTATGAAAGAGATTGATGTAACCAGATTTGAAAGAGTAGTTCCCATCATGAGAATTATTCCAAATCAACTCATCCTTGGATTCTAGCTGACTTAATGGAATAAGATCTAAATGATCTTGAAGGGAGGAAGTAATTTGTTTCAGATCAAATTGCTCCATAGTAAGTTTTTTTCCAACTCTTGTTGGTGCCATTTCCTTCAATGTAATCTTTGATTTTTAATACCATACTTGCTTATTAAACTATCCTTAGCCATCCCAAATATGTCCAAGAGATTGCCACTAAACCAATTATCCTCCCAGAAGTTTATCTCCCTGCCATCCCCCACTTTCCATTTGCTGCCCCTGCTTGATGAAGTTCTCTTCTGCTCTTGACCAAATTATTCCAAAAAATGGAACCACAGGGGAGGTGCTCATCATGTAGATAGGAGTAAACAACTTGATGATTTAAATATTTTTCTTTAATTAAATCAATCCAGGGTTGTTTCTCAGACAGCATTCTCCAGCCCATTTTAGCAATGAGTGCCTCATTCATCTTCTCAATATTTTTTATGCCCAGCCCTCCCATAGACTTCGGGGTGCAGACCTTATCCCAGGCCACTAAATGAAATTTGAACTTCTCTTCCATGCCTTGCCAATAAAAACAATTTTTGAATCCTCTCAATTTTATCTCTAAAGGAAGAAGGGATTTTGAAAAGTGACATGATATAGATGGGCAGATTTTGAAGAGTGCTTTTAATGAGTAGGCACTTACCAGCACTAGATAAAGTGGCACCTTTCCAACCAGCCATTTTTTTCTGAAATCTCTCCAATAAATCATCCCCACACCTTGTAAGAGACTTTCTTTAGTGCCGAGAGGGAGGCCTAAGTGGGTGGCTGGAAGTGCACTGATTTTACAGCCCAGAATTTTAGCAATTTTGAGCTGTCTTTCCTCAGGAGTGTTGAAGAAGAATATGGTGCTTTTTTCATAATTAATCTCTTTGCATATACCATTTTAAAAAATATTTTTAAAAACACCTAAGTTTGATAAGTAAAAATGAAAACATGACCCCACGTTAACCACGTTAAATAATTATTCATGTCATGCAAAGAGGTGGCCTATAATGACGTGTATCTCTTACATTTATTCCCAAAGATTATAGGAGGGAAAGAATTAGATTGGATCTTACATCTCCTAAAAGGCTTGATTACAACTTTCATAGACCTATCTAAGAATTTTGTTAAACATTTCTCCTTTAATCTAGATTCATAAATCACAATGATGGACCTTTATAATACAAAGCAAAGGGGTAATGAAACATTCACATCATTTATTCAACAATGGAAAGGAATAACAAGTAGGTTTCCTTATTCTATCCCCAAAAAACAATTAGTGAGCATTTTCATACCTAACCTTAATTTGGACCTATCATTTCAAATTCAAATGCATTGCCTTACCAACTTCAAATAAGTCATTGAAAAAGGAGAACAAATTTAAAGAGATCTCATTTCCAAGAAGATAATCAAAACTCCTTCGAAAGATCAAATCAATAAGGATAACCAACATTCCCATGATAAATATAAATTTTTCAATCGAAATTGAAATTTTGTAAATGATGGGTCACTGATACTCGTTGTGCTCAAAATGTGCAAAATCAATAGTAAAAAATAACCACGTTAAAAAACTCCCTGTGATGGTAGACAAAGACAATTCACACCTCTTGGAGAAATTGTTTCTAGTTTTCTTCACTAATTAATAAGTGCTAATATGGTCACTTATTCCATTTACAATACCCTTCAAAGAAACAAAAACCAAAACCCACGTGGTGTAAATAAAATGAAATTTGTGAATACCATCACATCAACGGTCACTCCACTAATTGTTGTATAATACTCTGTCATTATATCCAGATTTAATTGATTGCAGAGATATTGAAATAGGAAACAAAACAAATACTAACATACAAAATGAGATACTAAAGGTTTTTAAGGACCCATTTTCCGAAGCATGATACGAATTATAAATCTCAAGATAAGGGACCATCCTCTAAAAATGTTGATTTCAGTTCTATTATTTCCTTACTATTATAATCAAAGGATTCTTGGAACTAGTATCATCACTATTCGTGGTTATGATAATAGTGAAAGACATTCTTCAGGCATAATCATGTTATTAATAAAGGTTGGACCTCAAATGCTCGATACCTTCTATCATGGTGTAGATATTGAGACCTTCTATAAACATTCTCCTTAGTCATCAGTGGACTCAAGCTATGCAAGTAGTGTCTTCAACCTTCCATCAATACATCAAGTTCCCTTACGAAGGTAAAGAGTTTACACTACTTTCCTATACAAATCCATTTTAATATTACAAGCTCCTAGAAGGGAGATATAAGGTCACAAATAACTATCCATCTACAGATATATCTACATCTACTTTTATTATTCCTTTCATGGATGAAAACGACATTGATATGAAGATCCTCTCACAATTTCAACATTCTACTTCTAATTCCATACCCAAATTTAAAATCCTTGAAAAAGGTATTGCGAATATGAATTCCAAGATACAATTCATATTGGTAAATTACCTTTATCAATGTGAATCTATGGTAAGCCTAATTCTCCCTATCTCAAAGAATCTCCCATTTCTAATCTTAGTATAACACATTGGAAATGGCTTAGATATCTCGAAGATGAACACATTCACGGTTCTATGGGCTCTTGGTTATACAAAGATCAGCTACATACATGCTACAAATCCATTGACTACAATAAAGCACATAAAATAATGATAAATATACAATGGAAAGGAAAAGGACTCAACAAACACAAATAAGGTCATTTTGACCCGGTTGAATACATAGAGAATATTTATCACCATGGCCTAGGTTTTGAAATATTTGAAAAGAAGTCACTAATATTTGATGTAATGGCTAGTGGTGAGGATACTGACTCAAACATTGTGACATGTTTCACACATAGCCCATTTGATGAATTAGTTGAAAGTATTTTATTCAAATACCTTTCTATCCATATCATCTAATTTGGCATTGCACACCCTTTCATTATCATTCAAGACCACAAAAATCATATGTCTATGGATCTCTTTCAAAATGATGAAGCCATTTAAGAGTTCCTTGGGGCTCAAGACCATATTCCCTTGGCTTGTCATAATAGAGGATTCATTATTGACCTAAACAAAAATTCTTATTTTGGATAAGAACTTGAATACCCCAATCTGCAAAAGTAAAAGGAGAAAAATGAAAAAAAAATCTCATAGTGAAAACCTCGTTGAGGCACTATTTGAAAAATAAAATGTAAAAAAAGAGAAAAAATATTTTAAAAAAAGAAAAAGGAAAAATTTCCTAGTGAAAAACCTTTCTGAGTAACTAGAGAGGGGATATTCTTTCAAATCAAATAAAAAATAAATTAGAATATCATACCAAGGATCTACATCAACCTATGGTGTCTTTTCAAGAAAAAGATACATCAAAAATTCTAGTAGAAGACACTATGAACATCAACATTGGTACAAGTGAGCATCCTAACCTCTTACAAATTGACACAATCCTAACATAATCATAAATAGAATCATTTACAACATTACTTGTTGAATTATAGGATGTATTTTCATAGACATAGAAGGATATTCCATGACCTTCCCTTGTAGTGCATCATGTTGTATTTCTTCCAGAAGCAAATACCGTCAAATAAAAACTTAGAAAGGTGCATCCCAAAGTTTCATTACTTGTTAAATTAGAATTACACAAACTCGTAGAAGAAAATTTCATCAGACCTATTGAATACTTAGAGTGGATATCAAACATTATATTAGTTACTAAGAAGACCCCGAGGATTAGAATCTATATAGACTTTCATGATATCAACAAAGCATGTCTGAAAGAATATTTTCCTTTACCAAATATTGACATGATTGTTGATTCTACAACAGACCATGAGATGCTCTTCTTAATGGATGGTTTTTCTAGTTATATTCACATCAAAATTCTTAAATAAGATCAACCCAAAAAAAAATTTAATACACCATGGGGTACATTTTGTTACAAGGTATACCTTTTGGCCTTAAAAATGTAGGATCCACTTATCAAAGAGCTATGAGAGTAATATTCCATACCATACAACATGAAATTATGGAATACTATGAAGATGGCATTCTAACAAATTCAAAATCATGATTTGATCATCCGATAATCTTATGACAAATCTTGAAAAGGATGCATGAATATAAGGTTTAGTTTAATCCAAATAAGTGTGTATTTTTTGTAACTTCAGGAAAAAATTTTAGGTTTCATTATTTAATGACAAGTTGTTGAAGTAGACCTTATAAAGGTAAAAAAGATCATGGAAATGCCTCTACGACAAAACCTCTAATAGTTATGAGGTATCCAAGGTAAGATATAATCCATCATATGGTTTATATCACAACTAATTGACAAGTGCCATCACTTCAATCAATTTCTCAAGAAATATGTACACTTTAAATGGAATTAAGAATTTTAAGATTCTTTCTCGAATTTGAAAGAGTATCTATCAAATCCTTTAGTGCTCATACCACTTATTCCAGAAAAACCAATGCTTCTTTATAATTCTATGTAATTTACAATAGGTACATTGTTGGCTCAACATAATGATCAAGGAAATGAGTAAGCTATTTATTATCTCAATAGGACTTTGATTAATTGTGAACTCAAGAATTCACAGGTCAAGTGGGTATGATTAGCCATGACATTCACATTTCAAAAATTACATTTCTATGTGCTTAATCACATAACTAAACTTATGGAAAAAATCAATCCACTCAAGTATCTATTATCTAAACCTATACAAACTGGAATAATGTCTAGCTCGGTTTTATACTTAGTGAATTTGATATTGAATTTTTCAATCAAAGCTATCAAGGGACAATCCCTTTTCGATCATCTTGTTGTAACAACTCTACCAGGTTTAGAACCTCTACACTTTGAGTTTCCAGATGAATAACTTTTATATGTTGATGTAATTCCCTCTTGACAACTATATTTCGATGGATTTTGTAATATCCATAGATTAGGAGTATGAATTCTATTACTCACACTAAAAAATGATGTTATTAAAAAATATTTTTGCATCAGATTCCCTTGTACTAGAAATTTGCATAATATGAAGCTCTTGTAGCAGGTATGAAGTTTTCCATTTCATATTATCTAAAGGAATTACAAGTTTATGGAGATTCTCTCTTAGTCATGAATCAAGTCAATGGTGAGTTTCAAGTAAAAGATGACCAATTAATCCCCTAAAAGTGCATGGTTGATACTCTCAAAGGTTACTTTTAAACTTATCACATTTGAGTAAGCTCCTCACATATAAAACAAATCAGCAGATGCTATGAAAACTATCAGACCCCTTGTTGAATTCAGTCCCAATCAAACATAATGAGTTTCTCGTTAAACATATTTTTGATCCCGAATTATGATTTTCCTGAGTTAATTGTGTTATGTTAAATTTTTGGTCTTGATAAAAATTAGTATCATGACATTTACTTCTTTACCCATGACATAAAATTCCATGACAATATGACCTATAAAAAGAAATGATCCCTAAGACAACGTGCTTCGAACTACACTATCCTTGCCAAAACCCTATATTGAAGAGGATATGATGGAACTCTAACTGATATGTCTTAATCAAGATGAAGCAAACCAAACCCTATCTGAAGTACGTATTAGTATATGTGGTTCCCACACAAGTGACATGGTTCTAGTTAAGACTATTTTATGTGTGGGTTGTTATTGGCCCACTATGGAGTCAGATTCTTTCAAGTTTGTCAAAAGGTGCTTGATATGTCAACAACATGATAATCTCATCCATACACCCTCACAATATCTTCAACCTGTTACTGCACCTTGGCATTTTTCCAAATGGGGACTCGACCTAATAGAAAAAATCAAACTCACTTCCTCTGATGGTCATACATTCATAATCACAACTATTGAATATTTTACCAAATGGGTAGAGGCCACTCGTCTTAATTCTATCACTAGTAGTAATATTTATAAGTTTATATTTAACCATCTCATTTTTTCTTTGTCATCCATTCCTCTCTTTTCACAGATAATGGTATATCCTTCAAAAATAAAGCTATAAAATATATTGCCAAAGGATTTCACATCTGCCTCAAATGGTCTACTCTATATTATTCTAGTGTAATGGTCAAGGAAAATCATCCAATACAACAATAAAATCCATTTTAGATATAATTTTTGACACGCATGGTCACAATTAACATGTAAAACTCTATCCTACCCTTTGGGCTTATCGTACATCCTTCCATACTTCAATAAGAGAAAACATCTTTTTCACTTGTGTATGGAACCGAAGCTGTGTTACCCATAGATGTAAAAATCTCATCAATGCAAATATCCCTTAAAAATTTGATAAGTGAAGATGAATGTAGACAAAAAAAATCTCACAGAAATTCACCTCCTGGATGAGAAGAGGCTAAATGCCATGAATCATTTGAAAGTGTATTAAAATTAACACCATCACAGCTACAACAAACAAATAAAACCATTGAAATTTGAAATTGGTGATCTTTTTCTAAAAGAGAATCACAAAAATACAACAAAAGATCAAGAAAAAGCAACAAAAATTTGAACCCAATTGGTTAGGTACTTATATTATCACTATGAAATATGGGGCTAGCTACTAGCTACATACAAGCTATCCATTGAAGATTACTAAGAGCTTAAGGAACCCATGAATGAATGCAGTTCATCTAAAGAGATTCTATTTGTGAATCAATGATATGAACCCTTGGTGTTAGAGAAGAAAAGAAGGGAGGGGGGTATTATGACAATTTGGCTTTTATCCACTTGTATAGTTTCTTCTCCCTACTCCTCTAACCATTTCATCTCAACCCGGTTTCTATTTCTTGTTCCTTATAAATATGACACAAAACACATGTTTATATTCCATATATGTTTGTGTTCATTCCTTGATATTACAGAGCTCTTGTGTTCTTTACAATTGTGGGGCCCTTTACTGGGACACGTGGCACTATCATTGGTTCGGGCTGACCCTTTAAAACTTGCCCTTTGACTTTTGACTTTTCTCCTTGAGACACATGGCGTGATCTGGTTGGTTCTCAGCCCTGCCGGCTCTTTCGCACCCTTCGTGTCTTTTCATCCTGGATGTCCCAAATGCTTAGTGCTCATTGTGCTGATTTCGCACGAACCGGCCGGTTCACGTCCATTTGTCCCAAATGTCCCACTTCACTTTGGATTGCCTCGACCTTTTTCACCCAGTTCGGCTGGTTCGCGTACTCGTGGCCCGCTTGTCCCATTGTGTTTCGGACTGTTTGTGCTGATTTCACCCGGTTCGGCCGGTTCACGCCTTTTTGTCCCACTTGTCCCGAACTGTCCCTCTCAGCAGTTAGTCGATTTTCTCTCAGTTGAACTGGCATTTCGTGCCCGCCGCGTACTTTTGTCCTAGATGTCCCTGTTGCTATTTGGGCCGCTTGGATGCTTTTCAGCCGATCCGCACCTTTTTGTCCCAGATGTCCCAATTGCTCCTAGGACTAGGACTTAGCTGATTTTCACCATTTTTTTTGGATCAACCTTCTTGCCTTCTGCAACCTTTTCCCGCATTTTCTCAGAGCATGCTCCTAACTACCTGGACAGGAGAGTTAGAAAAATATCTGAGAGAACCTCAGAAACATGATGTTTTCTCTGAATCAATCAATGTGCCTAGGACTTCAATATTCTGATGCATGTTATCAAAATTACCCAGGGGGGGTGAAATTTTGACAACAGTTAGGTCCTTATATTATCACTCTGAAATATGGGTCTGGCACATACAAGCTATCCACTAAATGTTACCAAGAGCTTAAGGAACCCATGAATGCAGTTCATCTGAAGCGATTATCTTCCTGAATCAATGATACAACCCTTGGTGTTGGGGGCATTATGAAACATTCCCTATGTATAGTTTCTTCTCCCTACTCCTCTAACCATTTCATCTCAATCTGGATTCTATTGCTTGTTCCTTATAAATCTGACGTAAAACACATGTTTATATTCCATATGTGTTTGTGTTCATTCCTTGATCTTACAGAGCTCTTGTGTTCTTTATACTTTCTCAGATGGATCCTTGATAACCTAAGGTCTCTCAAAGAATTGAAAAGTCAAACTATTCAAAAATCCAAATATATTCAAAAAACAAAAAACATGCAAATATTCAAAAATCCAAAAAAGTCGAAATAATCAAAATCTAAAAACATTTTTAAATTGTTCTAAAAAATATCAACTATCAAGATAAATCGACAATATCAACCTTTTAACTCTTATCCTAGTGATGTTTCAAACTATCTTATGATTTTCAACAAACCTATTACCCTAGCATGTATCCTTTATTAGGGGAAAAGTAAAATCAAACCCTTACATGTGTCCTTACATGGGAAATCCTGGATCTCATTCTCTTCATTACATGTATCCTTTCTTATAAGGGATGACACATTCAATCTCAGATAAGTCTTTAATAGGATCCAACAAAAGTTTCACTTGACCCCACTCTTTAGTCTAATCCATTTACTCGGGGGAATTCAATTATGCTTAATCTTCACTTTGGAACATATTAGGGGCATAATTAATTATCTTTATTCAAAGTTGGTGTTACATTGTTGTTGTTCTTGACTAATTACAAGTAGTTTTCTAACATCTCAGTTTCTTCATATCCATGTTGCATATTAATTATTATGTATATTGTGTTTTCTTTACTTTTTTTCATATGTTTGACTAATTGCAAGTAGTTTGTAATCATCTTGGTTTATACATAGCCATAGTGTCATATACTCTTACCGTATCTATATTGGGTTTTTTTTACATTTAGTCTTATGCTTTTGACCAATTACAATTATTTTGTAAGTCTCTTGGTTTATTCATATCCATGGTGTTCAATTATTGTGTATATTGGGTTTGCTTTCTATTTTAGTCTTACATTTTTTTACTAATTACAAGTATTTTGTAAAGCATCTTGATTCATATATAACCTTGGTGTAATCATCTTAATGTTTATATTGGTTTTTTTTTTAATTTTTATCTCTGTGTGCGTTCTTACACGGCATATGTGTTACTAATCATGTTTTTTGAATAATCATGGTAGCTAACTCTACTGTGTAATAACAAAATTGGTTGATCTCAAATAAAAAATTTGAATAGAAGCTCAACTATGAGCATATTCAATCATGGCATCATCTATTATCATGTCAACATAGGGAAATGGATGTCAATCAACATCCATCGAAGATAACTACAAATGAGTGATACAAATAAAAAAATCATAATCTAAATACATCTATATACATAAAAATTCCATATACATCAATAAATTTCCATGCACTAGAATAATGTCATATATATATATATATATATATATATATATTACCTCAAGGGAATCTCTACAAAATTTGTTCCTTCGTCATAAGGTATATACCAAAAATCATACAAGGTATATACCAAAAATATAATACATCAAGTCATCCATGACTCTTTCCTACTCCTGGGATTCCTGTTCCATCTCCTCCTCACCTCGGTGGTGACATCTAAATAGATATAATAGATTTCTGAAGACCCATGTGATATTCCTGACTTTAAAGATCTGCTACCTGTTCTTTGACTATAACTTGAAACCCTCTGACCGCTCATGGAACAATTTCCTCATATAAAGATCTATAATAACCAAAATCCTACATAACTACCATGAACTCGATGTAAAATATCTACAATACCCATGGCTTTGGCTACCATTGTGCCATATCCTTGTTTACTATCAACCATTGTACTTATGCTATGCAAGTTGATATCTCTCTCAGTAGTCATCCACTTGTAAATATTTATGAGACATAATTAATATGACATACTCTTTTCTGAATGACCATGTCTCTCTGTGCTTGTAATGCTAGCACTACAACTAAAGGCCCTAGAGGTGGTAATAATGGAATCTGAACTCAAAAAATAATTATCTCCCTCATCTCCTCATCTCTCCACCACTGTATGCATCTCTATCCCCATCTACATCTTCAATTCCATATATATATCCTCCTACATGATTTGGTGGCATCAATGGTGAATCAAGATCCTATACCTAATCCTATGCATGTACCTGACCTAATCAACCTCTACCTCTCCCAACGCTCCACTGCAAAGCACCCTTAGTTGGTTCTGCTATAGCTTCTTATGAAATAGTGATACATAGGGGAATGATACCTACATACCATGCCACATACTCTGCCATAACTCCAAGATCCTCAAAACTAGCTCGACACGTCCCATGCATGTGGAACAACCCCTCTAAAAATGGAACTTGCTATTCTCTATCTAATACAGGACCTAAAATCAACTATCTCCCATGTTACTCACACATACCACTGATCTCCATCTGGAATGTTCTCAATAACTCCTAACTTCCATGTCTGACCCTATCTAGTCTATATCTCTCCATAATATGTGTACGAATTCCAATGATGTATTGATCCACCTCCACTTCCACTAAATTTGTGTCATCCATATCCCATTTGTACTACCTGTAAGGTATCCATGTAATCATACGTAACTATAAATCATCAATAACATACCACCTACCACTATATTCTTATGAGAAGAGGGGAAATTATTTGGTTATTGTTGAGTATATGCCATTAGAAAAATTTTCCAAAACATTCCTCATTTCTAGCCACCACCCACCATCTCATCCTTGAAGATCCAACCAAAGGTTTCAAAAATATAAGAATATAGTGAGCACCAGTAGAAGAAGGTAATCCATGAGTATCAAATCAAGGTGAATACTCAAAACAATGGAGTGACAACATGGGAAGAGGAGTGTTTATTATACCAACATCTAGAGAGCATCAACATTGAGGACTCTGCTTGTGTGAAGCAACATATAAAATTATAAACATTGGGGAAAATGTTGCCTTGAAGGCAATTGGAATTGTATTCCCTTAATCCTAGTTCATATATCAGATATGTATAATTGATTTGTGGCTAACATAATATCCTGTCATTTCATATCATATTTATTTTTTCTTTTATATGCCTAGTAGGCCAGAATTGGTGCTTGTATAAGATAGTAGCGTAGATATATGAGTTAGTGAGTAGTAACAGAGGATCATATTGAAAAATTTATTCTTATTGTATGGCTTAGAGGTTGGCCCCTTGAAGTAGCTAAGTCACTCTACTTGCATAGTGTGAAAATTTATCTATATTTTGGTGTTCTTTTGTGTTATATTGTAGTTGATATTTAGATCTACCTAAGTAATTTAATTAGATTTAATAACTACCTTAAAGCATTATGATTTATCTGATACCCTAAGCACAATAGGTCACAACTATTTTCCACTGTAATACTTCAGGATTCACTACAAAATTTATAGAAAACATATAAAACTATCATGTGTTTATTTGGCACTAGCTATTCTACATATAAAAGCATACCCCTAGAATCCATAACATACCATAATTGGTATCTTCCATACCACATCACCATGGGATTTCAAATTTTACGACCACTAGAAGAGTATGTGCCAAGTGACCCCACATATCCCACTTCAGTATCCAAACTCCATTTCATGACCCAACATGCCACATGATTTCATTGTGGCACATGATCCAATAATTTGAAAAATGTATTTCAAAAATCCGTTCCCCAATTTTGGTAATTATTTCCATTGTTTAAAATAAAGAACTTTTTCTAAAGTGACATTGTTATCTAACCAATATTCAACAAATTTTTTTGTAGGTGATTTGAGTGGTCAAAATTCCTAACCGGTAATTTTTTGGAATTGAAAATGAAGACATCATTCTTAAAGCGACAACATATTGACTATTTAAGTCATTCTTTGAATTTGATCTCTATTTTAAATGCCCTCTCATATAGAATATTGGTTTTTAGAGGTTTATTGGTGTGAGGGTGATATTTACCTTTTATTTAATTATTGAGTTAATTACCATCACCCATGGTGATTCATCTCACTTAGGTGAGTCATAGGTCTTTTAGAGAGTTATATGGCGTATGACAAATTTTTTCATAGAAATCATGTGTCAGTGTTTCATATGTCATATGGGAGTTACATTCCATTCTTGTATTATAATTCCCCTCTCCATTTTTGGTGTATGACAAGTCTAGGCATGGGAGTTACACAACACTCCTTCATATGCACTTTCATTTTGGTCCAAGTATGAGTAGACCATTTTTCTTATGCACAAGTTCCTTGAGATATGTTTCTTACTAATTACTTGGAGAATTACGTGTTTTATTTTAGAGTACAACTCCATAGATGTGCACACATTCTATATGTCTTCATGCCATCATTCATGATATCAAATATTAAATCTTGGCAATCATTTCACTCACTTCATCATTTTTTATTACTCTCGACTTCATGATATTATTGAATTTTAGTAAAAAAAATTATCCACATTGGGTTTTTTTGCAATATTGGCATTCTTTCACTTAACACCTGGTTTTGTGGAAGTTTTCTTGGTTTTGTGGTTTTTTCTGGTGTGTTTCTAGGTTCTTAGCGGTTTTTACTCCAAATCTCAGAAAGTGTAGCTAAGTTAAGTGGTGGCTCCAAGTTTGGATGACTTGTGACTGGTTATGCCTGAGATTCTTCCCTACAACCCTCTTGAAACCTCTCATCTTTCCATTAATCTCACCAAACTCACCACGTAGCTCTCTTTCCCTGGGTCCATCCTAACCCCCTGAGATCCTATTGGATCTATAAATCAATTATCTACCTTTTTTTTCCACTTAGATCACCCAATCCCCTCACCTTACGAGCCTTACATAGCTCACTTGGTTCATCTCAAGCTCAATACTTGCCCGGAATTACATTTGGATACTAATCCTCTTATAGAACCTCACCTCTCTAAGTTCCTCATTCTAACCCTTGGCACCTTACATTGGATCCTGAGTTCACCTTCACATAGGGTCTAAACCCCATTGCCTATACACTCACCCTAGCTATCTCCTAGATTTAACTGGGTTAACTAGCCTCCCTTACACTAATCCACCCTAGGATCCACTCGGCCTAACCTCTCCTTTAGCTCCATTCATTTAAAACCCTAGACCATGTCATGTCAACTAATAATTCCTTCTCTAGCTCACCCACTCTATGGTATTCTAAGATCCCTCGACTCCATTCCTCACCTCGATTGCACAAGCCCTCTCTTGAGCCACTCACCCATGACCCATCATGACCTCCTTTTGCATGAGCCCACCTTAGCTCATCTCTAGCACAACTTGACTTACAAATTGACAACTGAGCTGAGATCCTTCACTCTTCCTTAGGTTGTCCCTTTAAATTTTTAGGGTTTCATTTTTCTTCTTAATTATTTGGATAATAAGGTAAATTCAAAACATTTTTTTTAAATTTAAAATTAAGTCCTTACTATTATTATTTTTTATCTTAATTTTTTATCTCTCTACTAGGGTAGGAAATTGGAAAACTAAAAATTAGGGTTCATTGTTCCTTTTTAGATCTAATTCATTGTTGGAAATTATTGTGAAGGTGATAGTTCTTATTTGGGAACGTATTATCAGGAGTTCGGTTTATAATTCTGGGGTTATTGTAATCGGGTAAAAAAAAATAGTCTTATTCTAATATTGAGCTCTTATTGTTACTTATGGGTTAGTGAGCACATCCACCACAACCTTGTGGAAAGGGACACCCTTTGCGACATGAGATGAGGATTCGCACATAGAACTTATTTTTTTCTTGTTTTCCTGTTCTAAAAATTTATAGTGCTTTTTATGATGTTGTTTTTCTTATGTGCATTGAAACTTATTGTGGTATCCACTCTTGCTTGAAATATTATAATTGAAAGGTGAGTGGCCAACTGGTTCAGACCACATGAACATAGTTGATTATAAGCAACACACTAAGTATAAAGTTCCACAAATAGGGGGTAAAACTATTGTTATCAGATGTGTGTGTTTCCTTTCTTTTATGCATTTTTTATTTTATCTTTCCTTACGATTGAATGCATTTTTATTTTATCTACTCCCCACATGACCGTTCATATTCCAACCACTTGTGACCTTTCACATTCCTCTAGGAATGAAAAATAAGCCCCTTTCTTATTAATGGAAAAGGTACTTTTTACAATGAAAAATTAAAGGTCACTTAAGTGAATAAGAACAAAAATGTGAAAAGTACATTTCTCGCTGGAGAAATAGAACATAGAGAGAGAGAGAGAGATGAAGAGAGATGATCATGTTGAGGAAGAATAATCCCTCTATGAAGAATATCCAGCTCCCATGGTACCTTGTGGAAATGCTCTGGGAATGAGTTCCTTACCTTTGAGCTTCTTATTGAACTGTACCACTATGAAGACAACCTTCTGTGACTTTAGAATGCACACATGTTCCAAAACACTGACCAAAGTCTCGAGAATACCACTAGTGTTATACACTATGCAAAAAAAAATTGTGTTATTAGAGATGGAACTTATAATTCCTGCAAGAGATTCTAAGTTATCCTCGTTTAAGGAAAGGGGTCTCTAACTTCTTTCTAAACCAATTCTTGAGAGGAAATCGAGAGTTCCTCTAAGGATGAATTTTTAATGAGTGAAGATAATTCGAGCTCTTGAAATATTTTTATAACACTCTCTAAGATTTATTATGCATGCTCCTTTATAGAAAATCTAAAATGGCATAATTCACTATATCACACCTAACACCCATCGTACATGACATCACATGAGACAAATTCTCATAGATGGATGCAAATAGATTCTGGTTCACCAAGGAGTAGGAGTGAAGACAACACATCTAAGACACAAATGGGAGAAAACTATATGTTGGTGAGAACATTTTTCGGTTGGAAAAATTAGGTGTCTCCACCAACGTTCACGGGGCTACACCCCTCTACATTAAATGGTATATCTCCCATTATTGAAAGTAAACTAATCCTAATCCTATTTAATTATTTTGGGTGGCCAAATTAGTCCGGGATCACACAGGGACACTCCATTGAACCTGTGGTAAAGTGTTTGTACAGGGTACAAGGGAGGAAATTACAATGACAAGGGGAAAGGAGGGAAGTTAGACAAGGAAAATTACTGTTGTGAGTACATTGTAGAGCTCACACCCAATAATCAGAGTAGTTTAACATTCAATATAGAGGAAAATAGGATGAAGTTATCTAGTGAGATGGACAACCCGAGACACCAAGTTCTTAGGTTCATCCATTGAAGATACAAATCTCTTGCATCACTATACTTGCAAAGTGCATGAAAGAGGGAAGTGGAAGAAACACAAGATGCTTATAACAACTATGTTTATTTCATCAACAATAAGAGGAATTCATGCATACAAAGCTGCACACATTCATACATCTTGGAAAATAGAAACTCTATTCCTTGATTGACATTTACACAAGTTGTACAAAGCAAGGGAAAAGAATAAAGTGGAAGAAATTTTAGCTTTATTTTATCTATATTGGTGACACAAATTCCAACAAACACAATCCGCTATTGCCACAAAGTACATCATTTTTAGGATGTAATTTTCTAGATTTTTTGAAATGGAGAAGCCATCCCAATTTATAGAAATGTATATTGACTCTTCACTTACCCCCCCACATGAATCTTCATTGTTTCATTCCACTTGCAACTTTTCACCTTCCTAGGAAGTGAGAAATAAGTTCACTTTTTACAATTAAAGGGGATTTTACAATGTTACTTTATAAAGTCACTTAAGTGAATGAAACAAAATACAATAATTACACTCAATGAAGAATTAGAAAGGGGAGAGAAAGAAGAGAGAGAAAGAGAGAAGGAAGGAAAATTTGCTACATCCGATGAAGATACCCCCTGCTATGATGAACCTTACTTAATCATGTCTCCTTATGGTGGATCTCTGGAGCAGGTTCCTTTTCCCTGAATTCCTTGATGAATTGATCTATTGCAGCTATCATCTTATCTATCCCTAGAATGAAAACGCATCCCAACATCTTGGTCTATGTCTCATGGACACCACTGTTCTTTTTACATTGATGAAGCCATTCTTTTTGATCCATTGCAATTGTTGAAATGTAATGATGAGTTCCTTTGATGGTGAGTCTTTAGTGAGCAGGGGGAACTCAAACCTTTGAACACAATGGTAGACTTCATTCAAGATTCTAAAAACCTAGCACCCGTGGGAGCCCAATTTGGATATGGTCCTTTTTAGCATTGCATATCAACCATCCATGATGTGGATCCAAATCTGGGATGATTCTTCATCAATTTATGTGAACACTTTCTTGTTCATGACAGTGTGAGAGTCAAAAGAACTCATTTTAGATACTAGTGGGAGTATCTCCTCCAAGCAACTAGCCTCTTTTGCAAACTCATCCACCATCTTATTTACTTAATACAATGTTGCACAAGTATACTGGATGAGAGACATGATGTCTGTACATAATGCCTTTCCTTACATAATGATTTCCTCAATCCACTTTTCATAGGATTTTCCCCACATCATGTACTCATGTGCTTTCTTGATTGCTTTAGGGTTGATACCGCTGATTGGGGGGATATATTCGATAGGAAGGGGAGGTGTTAATTTTTCTTCTGAAAAGGGATGAATGTATGCACCAAGATCTCTTACATGTTCCTCCAATTGTATAATTTTTTTCTTGTATTCTTCAGTCTGAGCATGAAGAAGGGAAGAGGATTCTTTGAACAGGTGAATGTCACCTTTGTGAAAAGCTTGACCCAATGAGATGTGTGTCAAATCATAATCAGGTGGATTCATTTCTTCCATAGGATTGTCAGTATTAGGCCTAAAAAATTCAACATACTAGTTACCTGAGGTACCACTGAAGAAGCGGGAAGCTACCTAGGCCTTCTTCCTTCGCTTGGGTTTCAACATTCCAAATATTTTTTACGAGACTGGGAATGGTATCGAGTAGCATTGTTCTTGGTTCACTCTCAAGTAATTATTGAATCCATGGAAACAACTCCTCGGGAGTTACTATGATTTCAGTTATAATATTTTTTGTAGAAGCTTGATACGAGGCCAGCTCTTGATCACCTTGAGAAGACATCTTTGGATGTTTGTGCAGAGGAAGACACTACTACATATTACCTCTTCTTGTCATGTGAAGCTTGGTTCGACTAAGTCTCCTTATCTCACTTAACTAGAAAACTTGATCTCTGTGGTGGAAAAAATAAATGATATATGTTGTTATGGAGATTATAGCAAATTTCTACACCTGGGATCAAAAACTACTATTTTTGGAAACTAGGTCCCAGGAGCTACTATTTTGGGCAGGTTTGATTTTTCACCTTGTCATTTTCACTGAGGTGCTTCCTTCATGTTATATGCTTTTCATATATTTCTCAGGGTCAATTCAAATAAATTTATATTTTTGGAAAAAAAAAAATCTTTTTTCTTTTTTTGACCTTTTTGAATTTTTTACGCGTGCGCCCTAGTTTTCAGTTTGTATGATTTTCACTATTCTTTCTTCTGGGGGAGTTTGTTGTTTTTGGAAACTTACCAAAAATTATAAACCAATGGAACTTGATATTTTTTGAAGTTTAAATTCTGAGTGTAAAATTGGCTAAAACTCGATGGATTCTTTCTTGGTTTCTTATTTGGATGCTCTGTACAAATTTTCAAGTCAAACTGCTTCCCAAATTGATAAAAAAATGAAGGAAAAATGACCTAGGGCACATTAATTCAAATGGATGCCATTAAAAATTAGGGAATTATTTTGAGGTTTGGTTTTTTAAAATTTCAATCCGTTTGGATGAATAATTTTTTCCTAACATTTCATGAAGATTCGATCATCGATTCATTAGTTATGAGCAATTTATGGTTTTGGAGTCCAGGGTTTCTAACAACAAGTAGTTATGGTTTTTTTCTCATAAGTCTTCATTCCTCACATTTCAGCAGCATGAAATGATGGAATAAATATTTTTAAGGTAGTATTAAGGTTTTGGAAGTAACAACAATGGCAGGGTGAATAAATTCTGACAATTGGAGCTTTCACGAGCATACGCACAGGTAGCACTAGAAGTAACAAGAAATATGAAAAACATTGCATACTTTTAATGGTTTGGAAGGAGAACAATTTTTTCACCAAGTGCACCAAGTTATTTGTTCAAATGGTAGCAATAAAATTCACCTCCTTCCCATTTGATCCCCTAGGAAGCCTTAGCATGACCTCAATTAAGCTCTTTCTCGTAAGTTGAGCCCCCCCAAGCTTCTTTTCCATACTCACCGCTCCAGCCAATCGTGAAGTGCCACATGGCCCAATAGGGATGGGGTGAAAAATTTTAAACCAAGAAAACAAATGGTGTAAAAACATGTGCCCCACCCCTATTGGGCCATGTGGTACTTCACGATTGGCTAGAACGTTGAGCATAGAAAAGAAGCCTAGGGGGCTCAACTTACGAGAAAGAGCTTAAATGAGGTCATATTATGGTTCTAGGGGCTCAAATGGGAAGGGGGAAAATTTTATTGTACCATTTGAACCAATAATTTTGTGTAATTTATTCAAAAAATTGTGCCACTCTCCCATTGGTTGCATGTCGGGACCAGCCCAAAAAAATGACTAATTGTTAGAGCCTTACCTTGGAGAGTCGCATGTCGAGACCATATCTTGATCTTCCGGAGGAGTTTTTTGATGAAATTTTATATGATTATTCCTTAAAATTACCTTATGAATCCAATTTTTGGGGTATCAGCTACTTATTCTTCCATTTACTTCCCGAAAAATAGGATTTTTATTATGGCTCCAAGGTCGTGCATGTAAAAAACTGACTGTGGATCTAATTCACCTAGGTGTTGTGAATAATATGATATTAGCATCCTCTAGGGCTCTAAAATAAATTTTTGAAGATATTTTTTTTACTCCTAACTCCTTTTAGAGCTCCTGGAATCGCTTCCTGAAACTCAGGGGCTGTTTTGGCACTGTGTACTACTTAGGCCTCAGAGACCCACTTTCTCTGAAATTGCTCCAAGACTTCCAAAACTTCCCAGAATCTTCCAAAACTGATTGAAAAGTGTTTCTATATCTCTAATAAACCTTCTTAATGTATTTTTGTCTTTCTTTTTTTTATGGGGGGTGCACTTCGGCCTTGAGAAGTCTAGAGAACAACCCTTCCCAAGCTTGTTAAAAAGATTGTCTTGGTGGATCTTTCTTTGAAAGCTCATGTACTAAATGGATACCCTTAAATCACCTATGGGAATACTAACACGACACATTGGACTGATTATAGTTATGAGATAGGACTAACTCAGGGATTAGGGTGATATGAAGGAGGACTCAGAATGACCTTTGGGCTAAAAATTTTCGGGTAGGGTATAGTTTTCATGCTTGAAAATTGGGAATTTTCTTGTAGCACATTTGCATAAAAACACTCTCCCAAATGTATTTTTGTTTTTTTGATTCCCCCCTTTTTTACTTTGATCTTTGAAAAAATGGCCAAGACAAATTGGAATAGAGATAGAACCTCATGCAACAAAACCTTTCCTTTTTTAATGATCTTCTCCACCCATTTGTCATTGGCTCTTCCTTGTATGATGTACCCTTGGGCTATCTTGATCAAATGGAGATAAAAAAATGATAAGAGAGATCAATTATGCAGTAGGGAGAATGAAGCATTGGGCTCAAGGAATGATTTCACATAAGTAGTCAAGGTTCTAACATGTTCCTCAAGTTGTTCCATAGTCTTCTTATTTTCTTCGTTTCTTAGAAGAAATTGGGCTGCAAGCTCTTTGAGAAAATGCACATCTCCCTCATGCATGACTTGCTACAATGAAAAAAATTTCAACACATAGTAATATGGTGTCATCTCTTCTATAGGTTTATTCACTTTAGGATGTGCAAGATCCACATACTAAGCTCTAGATGCCTCAATGAAGAAATGAGAAGTTTCTTGAGTTTTTTTGGTCTAATTGGTTTTGATGTACTTTGAGTTTCCTGTAAATTTAGGTTTCATTGATTATTAAATCATTATCAATTCTCATCTAAGTATCGCATGTACCCATGGTAAAGGCTTAGAAGGTGTTGACATGAACTCATGCATCTTAGGTGTTTGATCCATCACATGCGTTGATCTATGAACTTTTCCTTCTTGTGAAGTTCCATAGGGGGGACATTAATTTCCTCCTCTTTTACAATTTTTCTCCTGGATGAATTTTTTGAATGAGAGGACCCAGTGGCTAGATCAGGTGCACTGTGAGAATAAGTGAAAGACACATTCTTGGAATAATCTAATTTTTCTTCACTTTCAATAATAGAAAACCTTCTCCATTTGAACTATTATTTTTACCTCTTTATTATTTTCATGGTCATCTCCTTGATGTCACCAGAATCTCGAATATTCCATGGAGTGAGAGGAAGAGGAAATGGCCACACTACTTGATACTCAGGGTCAAATAGGTTAGATCCATCATTAGTCACTCCCTAAAAAAACCATTCAAATTTGAAATTTCTCATTTGATCCACTATCATCCTCATATATTCTTGTCTTTTGACCTCAAAATTATATGTAAAATTAGCCCAAAACTCCTCAATTTGTGAAATGTAAGTTAATTCTGGCAAGAGGAAGGACTCATGATCCTTCCTAAGATCATAGTTGGGCCTACCCACATAGGAATACAAATTGAATGATGCAAGGGAAGCTTCAATGTTTATTGCATCAACTATGCTCTTACAAAAATATACACCCTTCCACTTTACATTCTTCCAATTGGTGTGAACATAGGACAATTTCCGGCACTACTCAATCATGATGATCTTGTCACTAAGATATTTTTGTAACCAAGGAGGGGCAAGGTGAAAAAATCTGACCCTGAGATAGGTGAAGGTGAAAAATTTAATGAAGTGAATTTTTCACTTCTCAATCAACTCAATTTCCTATGATGAGATCCTATGCTAAGGATTTCCCTGAAGGGGCCTTATGAAAAACATAGTGAATG
The DNA here is from genome assembly GCA_019776745.2 of Taxus chinensis. NCBI lineage: Eukaryota > Viridiplantae > Streptophyta > Pinopsida > Cupressales > Taxaceae > Taxus > Taxus chinensis. The sequence goes on from CM034146.1 coordinate 574,114,896, forward strand.
CATTGTTCACCCTCAAGAAATGAGAGCTACTCTCTCAAAATATGAGATGAGGATAATTTTCCAATGTGGGTGAATTATGTGGCACATTTGGGGTAGTAAAGAGACCTTGGAAGGATATTGTATATGTGAGAGAATACACCCAATATGAGGTCACTGAGAACTTCTTGGAGGTAGGAAATGTCTCTAGATTCCTGTGAATGTTGTTACTTATGATTTGCCCCAAGTTAATCATTTGATTTCCTTATGTGACCACTAGAATAAAATTGGTCCATATAATCATGGATTTAATTCATGGTTTATTATCCCATTAACCTATTTATTAGGACCATAGTTCATATTAGGCCTCGTAAAATTCACTTCAAAATAATGATTTAGGAATTCGAGAGGGCTTTCTTCCCTATTTGAGCCTTGACCCCATTATCACTCCCTACAAGTATGAATCTATCCATGACCATTCTTCAGAGGAAAATTATCAAGTGATGATAACCATATTATTGCAAGAGGGAATATGTAAGCATTATGAAATTCCCTTCAGAGTGATGACTACAAAATTTGAGTTGTCATAAACAAAAAATGTTCTTGAATCAAGGACATAGTGTTGGGCACAAACTAGAACTAGCTCCATGCTTTAAACTGAAAATGAATGACCACTTGCCCAAAATAGAACACTTGAGAAAATATTATGTTCCAAAGGTTCTTGAGGTTCATTCAACATCCTTTATTTGAGATTTTTCATATCCATGTGAGAGACATCACTGTCTCTTACATTGGCATATTCAGTGGATAATGTGCAAATTGGCTCAAATCCTATGTACTTGATATTCATGGTGACTAGAGATGGTGACATGAGAGTGATATGGGGGAGTGTGAAAATTTTGAGAACTTACTAATTTAAGTAAGTCACAATTATATGTCTAGTTTTAGCAAATTTCATAAATGTCACTTTTTATCTGTTTTGAATTTGAGAGAGAGGACAATGTTGTTGAAAAAAACCAGTTTATATGACATGTTATTATTAGAAGGTCATCTTGGATGGTTTAATCTTCCCATTAAGCTTCCAAGGGATGCCATCATGTGACAAAAAGACCAAAGTTAGACCTTTTTAAGCCTGCGGGAACACTATTCTTTCATAGATCTTAGTAGCTTCGAGCATCAAGCTAGGTAAAATTTTCTACACATGTAACACACTATAAACTCATGTTATCACATTCCTCTCGACTAGAATGAGGGTGAAAAAATTGAAATGTTGGATGGCACAAATATTTACATTGACTAGGAAAGGGAATTTCAAGTATGGGTTTTATTTTCATGATTAAAAATTTTAAATTCTGCATAGTAGGAATTTAGCATGACAACACCACCTAACTCATTTACTTGAGAAAATTTCTTGAGTCTATCAATAAAAATTCTTTAAAATTTCAGTTTTATAAAGCAAATGAAAACAATTTTTAATAAGAAAAAAGGAAAAGCCCTCATAGCTAGAGTAACTCCATCAATATGGGTTATAGATTCCATTTCCTTACACAACATGGGTTTCCTCTCACATTAATTTTTATGATGTGGAACCTTGAAGCATGTCCCAAATTACCTTGGGTGATGATACATCCATTGCAGTAGCTGGTAGTGGATCAGTGGAAGTCGATAGTGGAACCTTTAATGATTTCCTTAGTATTCCCCAATTTTTCACCAATCTATTATCAATTTACCAAATCACTCATATTTGCCGAGGGATACATGGTGAATTCAACCCTAACTCAATGATTGTTGGATAGTTACACAGGTAATCTATGTTGGCATAGGTAAAGGTAGGCTACCAGGCACAGCTGTACAATTTTTCCACTTTTCTCTTGACTCTTATCTCATTGCCTTACTAACTCATATTGATGATGTTAGCAAGCTATGACATGAATGGTTTGTCCATTTAAACTACCGTTACCTTGAGAAATTGAGATAACATGAGATGGTCAATGGATTACCCCACACTAGTATTTCGAAGGGTATTTATGAGGGTTGTTCCCTTGGAAAACACCCCAAAGATAAATATTACAAAGGGAAATCCTGGAGAGATTCTCATACCTTAGAGCTTGTCCATAGTGATTTTTTTTGTCCCTCTTCCATCTCCTTCATTTAATAGATCTCAATACCTAATTACCTTCATTAACAAATTTTCATGTTATTTGTGAGTTTACTTTCTTAAATAGAAATATGAAGTTTTCAATCACTTTATGAACTTCAAGGATCCCACTGAGAAACAAGTTGGAAGGTCTATCAAGGTTCTTAAAACTAATAATGGAGGTGAGTATGCAAGAAATATATTTGATCAATTTTACACTTATGAAGGAATTTCTTTGCAACGTACAGTTGCTTGCATTCTAAAAAATGGAGTTGACAAAAGAAAGAACAAAACCATTAAAGAGATGGGAAACTGCATAATCCAATCCAAATTCCTTCCTCTGTAGTATTGGGATGAAGCCGTGAACTATGTTTTCTACATTCAGAACTGCATTCCACACAAATCAGTAAAAGAGATGACACATTTTGAGGCTTGGTATGGATAAAGACCTGATTTTGAGAACTTCCATTTCTTCAGTTCAAATTCCATGGCTTGAATACCTAAGAAGAAATGAAAGTCCTTGAAACCACAATACAAACTTGTATATTTTTTAGGTATCATGAAGGTGTGAAGGGTTATAGAATTTTGAACCCCACCAACCATGAGGTCTATATCGAGAGAAGTGTGAAATTATAAGAGACATCTCCTACTTCCAATTCTCCACATGCAGAGGTCACTTTTCCCCTCTATGAATATGATTCAAATTCTTTTGATGATTTTTTTCAGCCTCTCACTCCTCCATCTATCAATTCTAATAGTAGTGATGATGAGGAATTTTTAAAATCTCAATCGAGTGATGATTCAACATATTACAAGCTTGAATCTCCTCCTAACCCCCATTGGGATATGTAGTCCTTCCAGAGTGCTAGTGATTAGATAAGGGATCCTTCGGATGAAAAATGAACTTGATTAGAGTTTGCTAGTACCCATGCCTTTTTCTCCCTAATTCTAATCTGTCGTATTTTTGGGAGGCTAATGGGATTCCTAAGTGGGAATATGCAATGGAATATGAATATTCCTCTCTCATTAATAATCATACTTAGGATGTCACCACTCTTCATAAGGGAAGAAAAATGTTTTGGTGTAGGTGGATATATCAAACCAAGTATGGTGCCGATGTGAACATCGAAAAGTATAATGTGTGAATCATAGCTAATGGTTTCTCCCAAGTTCAGGGGTTGATTATTCTAAAACCTTTGCTCCCATTACAAATATGAATTCTATTCAAGTAACCTTAGCCACAACTACTACTAACAGATGTAATTTCCACCAAATAGACGTTAAGATTACATTCCTTTATGGTGATATAGAGGAATAAATCTATATGGAACAACCTCCAAGTTATGTCTAATATTCATCCCTTCTTTTCAAACATAAGAATTTTCTCTATAGCCTAAAACAAGCCCATCGGGCTTGGTATGACAATATGAACTGCTTTCTTCTCACTTTTGGGTTCACTAGGTGTCACTCTGACAAAATTCTTTACATTTTATGGAAATACAAGTCCATGTTTATCTTATTTTTGTATGTTGATGACTTTTTTATTCCATGAAATTCTTCCTTGATCATTGATTATGTCAATAATTCCTTAGAAAACAAGTTCTCCATGACCAACTTGGGTTTTATCCACTACTTCCCTAGGATTCAAATCAATCAGTTTGACTTGTGGATCATCATTACTCAACCCAAGTATTCCCTTGATTTTCTTTTTAGGTTTAACATGACTGATTTTAATCCATCTCCCACTCCCTTCCTTTATAGAGTCAAGTTAGTAGTTGATTGCTATAATCCCTTAGTTGATGGTAACATTTATCACCAATTTTTTGGGATCTTGACCAACCTAACCCATACCAGACTGTATTTATCGTTTGTTACTGGCATTATGTATAGATTTATGAAGGAACCACATGAACCACAATAGAAAGTAGCCAAGTGGATCCTTCACTACATGAGAGGAACCTAAACCAATGTCATTCACTACTTTGGAGGCACAAAGATTGATTTATTTGCATACACAGATTCTAATTAGGATGGTAATCTAGATCATTGGAAATATACCTCCAGATACAAATTTTCTTTTGGTTTATGTCTTGTTAGTTGGTCAAGGAAGAAGTAGAACATGATTGCTATATCTTCTATAGAGGTAGAATATAGGGGAGTAATCAACACTTCTATGAAAGATATTTGGCTATAGGGGATTCTGATAGATTTTGGTATTCATCATAGAAAACCTACCATCATGCATTGTGATAACCTTAGCACGATATCCATCTTCAAATATTTGGTTTAGTAGCAATGGACGAAGCACATTCAGATCCACATACACTTCATCAAGGACTTGATTCTTCGAGACATAGTTATAGCAGTACTGCCAAAATTTAGAATTAGATTACAGAAATTTTCACCAAACCATTCGTTGAAGCCAAGTTTCTTCACTTGCGCTCTCTACTTAGGGTGATTTCTATTGTTGCAACACATCTACTTCAAGATTTTTGGTCATCGTTTCCTCCTCTTCTTCTATAAATATTGTAGTTTGTACACGGGTACAACATTAGGCCTTGTTATCAGAACCCATATGACACATCTTTATTAGTTTTTTAAGGTGAGTCTTCTATCTCTTGTAAGTGGATTTTTTCCCTTTGGGTTTTCTTCCATTACTTGATATCCTTATTGTACATGGGTACCTTATTAGGCCTAGCTTCTAAGATCCAATTCTCTTTTTTCTTTCCATGCCTCATCCTAAGATTTGTTGAAGGGGGGTGTTAGTGTGAGGGGTTACTATTTACCTTTTATTTATTTATTTATTTATTTATTAAGTTAATTACCCTGAACCATGGTGATTCATCTTACTTAGGTGAATTATAGGTCATTTAGGGAGCTATAAGATGTGTGACAAATTCTATCATGGAATTTTTTATATGCATCAGTGTGTCATATATCGTATGGGAGGTACATTCCATTCATGGATTATAACTTGCCTCTCCTTTTTGTGTATGAAAATTCTAGGCATGATATTTACACAACACTCCTTCGTATGTACTTTCATTTTTGATCTATAAGTATGAGTAGACCATTTTTCTTATGTAAAAGTTCCTTGTGATATTTTTCTTGTTAATTACTTCAAGTATTACACGTTTTTCATTTAGAGTGCAACTTTTTTGATTTGCACATACTATGAATGATCTTCATGCCCTCTTTCATTTTTAGGAATTCTTAAGGCACAACATCACATTTTTCAGTGTAACCACCTTCATCATAGGAATATTTTTTCAACATAGGTATTTTCATGCATGTTTTTCAATTTATAAAAGGGTATTGTATGTTCACTTAAATGTAGGTATGAATTTATTATTCATCACTTGAAGTAGAAACAAATCACATGTTGAGTGTATTTATGCTAACTCTTTGATGAAATGTTTCTCAGGTAGAAGCAAGGCCGAAATGTGCAAGAGTGCACCAATGAATTTCAGAAGAAAGTTATCCAAATGGGAAAAGATGTTATAGACAGGTAAATTTTAATGAAGTGCATTAGTGGACTCCATATCCACTTGAAAAGACTATTCCTCTTGACCAAGACAGTGAATGTAAATAAGGCTTGTTCTCAATCCCAATATCTAGAGATGGAAAAGAAGAAGATTTCATCTGCCTCTCAACATGCTTCAAAAAAATAAGGTAACACCGAGAAAAAGGAGAAAGGAAGAGAGAAAGGTAAGAAGAATGCAACTTCCATTTCTAAGAAGGATACTAGAGTTCATTGTGGTCCTTGTGATGTTGAAACTCATTTTGAGGGAAAATGTTGGAAGCTCTATCTGGGATTACATCCCTTCAAGAATAAGAAGAATAAAAACAAGGCCATGGCTTCCCTACAAGGGGAGGATATATTTTGTAGCAAAGAGGTTGATGAAACAATGTGTTGTACCTTCGTCCGTAGAGAGGTATGTTTGGGTAGTAATAATAATTTTCATGAAAGTGAAATTACTAAGATTTTTCATATAAAAAATCCAAGTGAAGAAAACCAAATTGGATGCTCTTTTTGATACTTATTATCAAGCTAATTTGATAAGTAAGGAGTTATTTGATAAGCTGAAATTATATGCTTACAATAATCCGAATCCATATCCATGTGGTTATGAGTAGAAAGGCATAGACATCAAGGTTACAAAACAATGCAAAATTACATTTGGTATTAATAAAAAGTTCATTGATGAAAGTAATTTGGATATTTTTCCTCTTTATGTGTGTGGTGTAGTGTTTAGCATCCTATACTTATATATCAGGGATGCCATCTTCATGAGAAGAGCTAAAATTGTTTTTTAGTGAAGGATGGTAAGAACTACCTCATTTCAGCCTTTACAGGAGACTCAAAGATCTATTTGGTAAGTTACTTTGAAGCTAAGAAGCTTACTAATGCTAGTGGGAAATGTGCATTACTTATCTTGAGAGATATACAAGAAGAGGAATTTTTTGTATCTAAAACCACTTGTAGCATGTTTACTAACAAAGAGTAGAAGTAGATGAAAGGGTTGGTTCAACAGTTCAGGGAAGTTTTCTAAGATCCTACGGGGTTAAACCTAGTCAAGCCAATTAAGCATGAGATAAAATTGCTACTTGATAGTCCTCTTCCAAAGTTGGGATTATACAGGTAGTAATTGAAGGATGCCAACGAGGTAAAACATAAGTTACATTCTTTGATTAATTAAGGTATAATCCATCCTAGGACTCCCCCATGTGTTTCTCATATTGTTTTAGTACATAAGAAAGATGGTTCATGGAGGATGTGTGTTGATTATAGGGCACTAAATAAATTAGCCATAAAAAATAGGTACCTTCTTCTTTGAATTGATGATTTTTTGGATCAGTTACAACATGTTAAATATTTTACTAAGCTTGATTTGAAATATGGGTATCACCAAGTTTGGATTATGGAATAGGACATCTAGGAAATAATGTTCAAGACCAGGAAAGGGTTATATGAATGGTTGGTCTTATCATTCGGGATATGCAGTACATCAGCTACCTTCATGAGGTTGATGAATGAGGTAATGAGACCCTTTATTGATTACTTTTTCATTGTGTACTTGGAAGGCATTTTGGTTTTTGGCAAAACTTTTGAGTAGCATATTAACCATTTGCATCAAGTTGTGAAAGTTTTAAAGGAGAACTGGCTAGTGTTAAATGAGAAGAAGTGCAAGTTTTCTCAGCAATCACTTGTATTTTTAGGGCATGTGGTTAGATATGGAGGGTTGAGGATTGATCTGACTAAGATAGAGGCCATTCTAAATTGGCTTGCATCATCTAATTTGACTAAGACCAAGCGTTTTATTAGTGTAGTTCATTATTTGATTAAATTCATCAAAGAATTCTCTTTCATAGCAACACCACTACATTATGTGACAACATATGGAAAGGTTTTTGATTGAGGTAAGAAACAACAAGATTATTTTGAGAACTTTAAATACAAGATTAGTCATGCTTCAGTTTTTGAAGTACCTAACTTGAAACTTCCTTTTGAAGTAGAAAATGATGCTAGTGATTATGTTATAGGAGGTGTCCTACTTGAAGGAGGTAGGTTTGTATGAACTATCATTTTGAAATTGTTTCAGCAAGCAATTTTGAATAATTTTATATACGATAAAGAATTGGATGTTCTTGTGCAAGTGGTCAAGAAATGGAGACATTACTTGATGGGTAAGGAAATTATCATACACATAGATCACCAACCTCTTCAATATTTACAAGCTCAAAATAAAATTCAACAAGTTATACACTATAAGTGGGTGGGTTTATTGCTATGGTTTCATTTGATAATAAAATATAAGAAAGGTGACACTCACTAGTTCATTTATATGTTGTCTATACCTCCTTTACTTTCAGCTACGGGAAATTTTACTCTTCTTGAAAATTTTGTATGTGAAGCATATTAGGAAGTTTATGAGATGGATCTTGATTTTGGATAAATATTTCATCAGAAACCTTCAAGTGAGGGATTTTCACTTAGGTAAGAATACTACTTCCAAGATAGGTTGCTCTAAAAAAGCGAGAAACTTTGTGTTCCTAAGGGAGAAAGATTTGAGTTTATGAGGGAAGAACACACTTCTAAATTTTTTGGTCACTTTGGTGTGATAAATATTGTTGCACACTTACATAGGTATGTTTATTAGCCAAAGCTACAAGAAAAAGTTACCAACTTTATTAGGGGTTGTGTTTTATGCAATATAAACAAGCCTTGTAATAGAAAGTTGGGTTTGTATATGTTATTACCAGTTCCTTCCTGACCATGGGAAAACATCTCCATGGATTTTATGGGAAGTTTTCCTACTCCCAAGAAATGACTTATGATTATATTTTTTTGGTAGTGGACCGGTTCGGTAAAATGTGTATTCTCATTCCTTGCAAGAAGACAATTAAAACTAGTGATGCAACTGAGTTATTTTTTTGCTAATGTGTGGGTTCATTTTGGTTTTCATATTTCTATTATGTTAGATAGGATATCAAGATTCATAGGAAAAAAATTTTCTAATTTGTGGGAAAAGATGGATACAAAGCTAAAAAGGTCTACTAATTTTCATCCACAAATGGGAAAACGGAAGTGGTAAACTATACCTTGGTTCAACTCTTGAGAGGGTACAATAGGAAACTTCCTAGGACTTGGGATGAGAATTTGGTGTATATACAACATTCTTTTAATAAGGAAATTCATGCTTCCACTAGTAAGACACCTTTTTTGAAGCATGTTTTTATTATTTTCTTAATATTTCATTTGATGTTGTTCTAAGATTACCATGCAAAGACAACAAGAAAGTGGATCTAGAAGTACACAAAGCTGAGAAGTTCATTAAGAAAATTCAGTAGAAACACCTCCAGGTATAAGAGAGGTTGAAAGAGTTACAGGCAAAGAATAAAGCAAGGCATCATTAGCACATAACTAAGCATTCTTTCTTTGTTGGTGACAAGGTATGGTTATACTTGAGTACAGAAAGGCTACAAGGTAAAGATAAGAAACTCAAGCCTCTTCGATATGGCCCATTTGAAATTATGAAACAAGTGGGGATGAATAAATTTCAGTTGGATTATCCTCCTTATATGATAACATATTCAGTTGTGAATGTTGAGAATTTACGTCTCTTTGAGCCCTCTATGTTGGATTAAGAAGAAGAAGTGTTTCACTCAGAATGTTTCGGCTTCTGAGAATAGAGTTACTTCTATTCTTTCATTCCTTTTAGAAACAGATAAGGTTAGGGCTAGGAGGAATACCTGTTGAATGTCGAGATGGTGTGCGCGTACCGTAGAGAAAGATCAGGTTGACTGCGAAGAACTCATTTTTGTCTTGGAAGGACTACCTGCAAATAAGAACACAAGACCACAAGATTTTGATTAGACAATAAATGAGGGAACTGCCTTGGGCCCAGGAAATATAAAACTTCCTTTCGAAGGTGGTTAGTTCCCCTGCTAATATGAATTAACACCAAAAACTGTAAAATATCAATTAAATTGCTTCGTTGAGATGGGTAGGGGAAAGGCTGATTTTTGGTTTTGAGTCACAATAACCGATACCGGTTGCTGATAACCGATATCGGTTTTGTCTAGGATCTATAGGTTGGTTGTTTTATGGGGTGGTTGTGTCGTACGGTAACAGTGTTGTTGGTAAGGCTGGTATATGAGTGATATTAGGTAATGAGATGGTGAGAGGTAAATGAATGATAGTTAGATGCAATGACACGTTGGGTAGTGGATCTAGGAATGGATTTATGGGGACTGTGATTCAAAAAGACTAAGAAATGTTATTAAAGAGGACATGCAAGATGTAACTTACTGGTTATAGATGAGGATGCAGGTCCAGGAACTCTGATGACAAAGGCAGAACTTAGGCAAGATGGCTTGACACACAGAAGATGAGAGATCTCCCTCCTGATGATCAACTGAGTATCACAGGTTTCTGGCTATTCCGTTGCAGTTTTGGGCTTGATCTCCTTTGCTACAAACTCTTCTAGTTTCTTCACTCATCTCTGCTCGGCTAAGTAAAGATCCGGATTCTCTTGATCGCTCCTGCTGATCTCTGTTGATCCAAAAATCCTCTCTCTTTTTTCTTTTTGTTTTTGGTTTGGGGAGCCCATTTACAGGGAACCGATGGCGGTTACGTAACCGATGCCGGTCGAGTAGGAACCGGTATTGTTTAGGAAAAAGTAGGCTATTTTTAGTAAAATCACCCACTTTCCCTGCTTTTCTCCTGAGAGATTAGTTGCGGGCTTGGTCAAGTGACTAGAAGGTCAGTTTTGGGTGCAAGAAAGGGATCATTAGTCATGGGTGTAGGTGTGGACCAAGTTATAGGTCTTAATTAGGTTAGTTTAGGGTTAGGACTAGGTCATGATGAGGTGGCAAAATGAGGTGGCAGGTAAGGTGATGTGGATTTATCAACTACAAGGTAATTAATAAATAATTGTGTAAGGTTTAGGTGATGGGGTTAGGTTGTGAAATGAGATGCGGGTCACAAGGGGTCGTAAGACACAAATTTGGTGTCTACATTAGCCCCTTATTGTCGTGTAGCTTGTTTTGTAAAGCTGCGCGGACAATAATATGAAGTGGTTTCCCCTGTTAAGGGTATAGGTAATCCCCCTCAAATCTATCACAGATTGAGATCGCGTGAAATCAGGGATAGGGTTGATAAAGGGTAAATGGTGTAGAGATGATGGTGAGATGGTGGGGTAGGTCCAAGGAAGCAGACGCACATTGAAATGCATTAGTGCAACTAGGGTACATGATTTGACGAGCAAACCAGCAATGCATAGGCAAAGGTCGATAGTTTATCCAAACAAGGGTGATATATTCCTGGTATCCAAGGCATAGGAAGTAACTCCAGGGTATATAACAGGTAAGGTACAAGAACGTTTAGGCATGTTCGGCAGTACCAAATGGTTGGTTTGGTTGAGATAAACGTCACGGTCAAGGTCTAGGCAAAGTTGGTCGTAGAGCAAGTCAGGGACCCTAATCATGCTAAAACACGAACAGGTGAGCTCGATGGAACAAAAAGTTATATGATGGGTGGATAAAATTGTATGCTGCTGATGGTGGGTAAGGTATTGAGGTGGTATGGCCGTGGTTTGGGCCAAATTGTTGGGTGGCAGCCTTGGGTCAGGCCGGATGGGAAGGGTGAGGCCTTGGGTCGGGCCAAATGGGTAGGGTGAGGCCTTGGGTCAAGCCAAATGGGTTAGGGTGAGGCCTTGGGTCGGGCCAAATGGGTAGGGTAAGGCCTTGGGTCGAGCCAAAGGGGTAGGGTGAGGCCTTGGGTCAGGCCAAATTGGTGGGTAGTGGGGCCTTGGGTCGGGCCGGAGTGGTTGGTTGCGGCCTTGGGTCGGGCCGGTGGAGTCAAAAACGGCTAAAGAGCAATGGAGCATATAGGCAATGTGGTAAAGAGGCAATGTGGTGGGAAAGGGAAAGTAGTGAATAAGGGTAAAAAGTTGGGTAAACAAGGACAAAACCGATATCGATTATCTATGACCGGTACCAGTTAGATAACCGACGCCGGTTCCTTAGGGCACGATTTGACTGGTATCGGTTCTATGTTAAAAACCTATAAAAAGAAAAATACGGCCAGTCATTGTCACTTTGTCAATTTGGAAACCAAATTAAGTTGTCTGAGGTGGAATATTGATATTGGTGTATTTGTTGGTTGAGGTGGCACTAGTTGAGTGGAGAAGTGAGGTGATTGGTGGGCCCGAGTGAGGAGGAGGCAGTAGTTGATTGGTTGAGGACCCAGAAGAGGACATTTGGAGCCATGGCACAGCCAGGAGGAGTAGGAGGAGCTGGACCAGCTAGACCACCACCACCCATCCCACCACGACGACGTGTCGTCGTACCGGTAAGTTCGAAACCTTGCATTGTGTTCATTTGATGTTATTAAGCTAGATTTGGGGTTTGGGTAGGAATGTACATGTTTTTAGGAAATAATTAGAAAATGGAAATGATTTGAAAAAGGGAGAGGGTAGATAGGTGAAATAAGCCAAGGCGGCTGGGTGGGTAGGTTTTTAGGGTGTTTGGGTGGGTAGAGAGGGAGAAAAATGAAAAAAATATAGGTTGGGGGCCGCGCGGGGGTTCGGCTCCGGGTAAATACAGCGACCGATGTCGGTCGCTAAGTGACCGACATCGGTCGCAAATTTTCAGGTCACATTGCTTTGTGTTTGACCGGCGTCGGTCATATATTGGCCGGCGTCGGTTTTGTTTTTTTGTTTTTTGTTTTGTTTTTGTGGGTTGGTTGTTTTTGTTTTTGTTTTTGTTTTTTTGTTTATGTGGTTTGGGTGTGTGGGCGTGGTTTGGGTTGTGTGGTTGAGTTGAGTTGGTGTTTTGGTATGATTGGGGTGGGATAGGGATGTTTTGATATGATTTAGGTTGTGTCGGTTGTTGGATTTGGTTGTTTGGGTATTGTTTTGGTTGTGTGGTAGTATGGTGGGGGTTGTTTGTTTGGGTGTGAAAAGGGAGTGGGATATTGGAGAAGATAGGTGGGTAGAGGGGTGTGTTAGGGAGTTGGGGGTGAGGAGAAGGTAGGTGGGAGAGGGGTGTGTTAGAGTGTCGGGGTGTGTTCGGGGGGATAAAAGGGGGTATAGAGGGTAAAGTAGATGTTGTGATAAAGAGTAGGGCTAAGGTTGTGGGTAGGTTTTGCAGGCACGTCAGCAGCTAACGATGCGGGACAGGATGCCCCCACTGTTGAGCCGGATGCGACCACATGTGTCTGCAGCACACTGGGCTATCATGCGCGAGGTGGGACTCGGTGGAGTCCAGCGATACAGAGTGATCGATAGAGATCATAGTTTGATGGTTGCCCTCATCGAGAGATGGGATCCGGCGACCAATGTGTTCCATCTCCCGACTGGAGAGATGACCATCACATTGGAGGATGTGTATCGCATCCTTCGATTACCTATCGATGGAGAGGCCGTCTTTAAGGTGGATGCAGAGACAGCCATGGACAGCATCCTACAGGTTTTTGGGGATGCAGCCGCACTATTGACATATCACAGCGCGAGTATCGGGTATGGGGATATGTACCGTGCGCACCGACATGAGACACAGCTTGCCGTGTTGATGATGATCGGGATCACCTGCTTCACCCTCCCAGACTTAGAGGGAGGCCGCTTTCCACGGGCGCTGATGGGGGTGCTACATGAGATGGTGGAGGAGCACACATGTTATGCTTGGGCACCAGTATACCTGGTGCAGTTATATAGAGAGTTGTGGGGCTATCGCCGGATGAGGCGATTTGGGATTTATTCGACATTTTTGCTTCACTGTTGGGCATATGAGCACATCATATGCATTAGACCAGTAGGATTACACCAGCAGCCAGGGCCACAGGTCATATATAGATATGGCTTTCAGAGGTGGTTGGGGGTTGTGGGTCAGCCATGAGCAGTGCTTGCAGGGCGAGACGTTACTTACTACAGGCATTTATTAGAGGGCTTGACAGCGGTAGATATTGTATGGAGACCATATAGAGGTCATCACCCCCGTGGAGGAGCCCGAGGACAATTGCATTGGATCTAGTACACATTCTGGATAGCGGGACAGAGGCCGAGAGAGTATGAGCGGATACCCCTAGAGAGGGTACGCAGGCAGATGGGGCTATGACAGGATAAGCCCCCTCACTTCCCTCAGTACCGGAGGGATGATGTAGAGGCCCCACTGCCTGCACCACAGCCTATGGATCCAGATTGGGTTGCTAAGAGGCCGGCAGATGACACTGTAGATGATGCGGGCTGTACGGGAGCATATATGGTTTGGTGGGCTGGTCAGAGAGTAGCGAGGGTAGCACAGCCTGCACAGCCAGACTTAGCAGCGGTGATGGCAGAGTGAGATTAGCTCAGGGGTCAGGTGCAGCTATTATAGGGGTAGCTGGCTGCTGCATAGGCACAGATAGGTGTTTTACAGGGGCAGCTAGCCCAGGCTCAGGTACAGGCACAGGCACCACCACCAGCAGCGGTACAGCCACAGCCCCAGGCACAGGTACCACCACCAGCAGTGGTACAGCCACAGCCACAGGCACAGGTACAGGTACAGGTACCACAGCCACAGGCACCACCAGCGGCACCAGCACAGGCATAGGGGGCACTGGTAGTAGGTGTCAGGGGACCAGCCCCAGTACCTACGGTGGCTCAAGAGCGTTACATGGAGGCTAGAGTGGAGGCCCGATACTATCAGGATATTCTTGATGGTACTGGGGCTGATTATCAGCCATATGCGGCACATAGAGCAGAGACCTCTCGGAGCCAGAGGTCTCAAGGAGGGGCAGCCACAGCTGGTGGGTCCGTCACAGGCAGGAGGCGAGAGGCAGGACAGGGACCAGTAGGCAGACAGGCAGAGGGAGGTGGAGAGAGCTGAGGGGTCCCTACACTTTCTGTATATTAGACATGGGCACCGGTCTACGAACCGGTTGTGTTGATAGAGGCCTGCGTGCCTACATATTATTCATTGATTCATTCATGTATTTATTATACCGGCCTGCGAGCCGAGTACGGGTTGTACAGTTGATACCGGCCTGCGAGCCGAGTCTGTTTTTGATATGAGGGACCAGCCTGCGAGCCGTGTTGAGGTTTTTGATGGTTATTGCGGCCTGTGCGCCGGCTTTGTTGTATTATGAGATCATAGAGGCCCCGATGCAGGGCACATTGTATATTTGAAACCTTGTATATATATAGATATGATGTTTTGATCCACATGCTGTGTTTAAAAATGCGTTAAATGCTTTGTCGATGGTTTGTGATATTTGATGTATGATGAGTTGGATTCAAATGGTATATAGATTAATGGTTTTTTATATCGTTTGTTGATGATTTGTTTGTTTTGGTAATGTGGATAGGTGATATGGATGAAATCGTAATGAGATGTGGATTTGATCGGTGTTGGTATGCAGGAAAAAGAGGCGGGCGCCTCCAAAAATTAGATAAAAAATAAAGAAAAGGACTATGTTTTGAAAAAGGTGGGTATGTGACCGACGTCGGTTAGCTAACTGATGTCGGTATAGTATAGACCAATATCGGTTAGGTAACCGATAGCGGTTACTCCAAAATGAGATTTTTCTAAAAATAGAAAAGCGTAGGTGGCAACTGAAGTTCTTATTTTGAGAGGCATGCAAGATGTTAAATATGCGAATGTGACGCTGTTTTATCAACTGAGACAAGTAATTGCATGAGAGATTTGAGTGATAAGGAGGAAAGAGACAGGTAATGTGATTGTGGGCTGAGATCAAGAAGATAGAAATCCAAGCTATATTTGAAGAGGGTGGTGAGCATGGCTGAACGAGGAGAAGCATCCAGCAGGCATGGACAAGAGGGAAGACAAGTTCCACCGCAAGCTACTGCGGCCCAAGAGGTAAACAATTTGGTTGTAATTTGGTGTTTGCATGTTTTGTAAATAGGAGGAGGGAGATTAAGTGGGTAGATATGATAAAGAAAATGTGATAGTAAGGGTTATAGGTGAGGTGAGTGTTATGGGGTGGGTAATCAGGGGTTTCGGGTATGTCTGTGTATACAGAGAGGAATAAACGATTAATTTATTGTCGTAGGTGGTTGTTTAGGCAAGGTGTATGTAAGTGACAGTGACCGATAGCGGTCAGAGATAACCGGTATCGGTTACTTAACCGGTACCGGTTATTTATAACCGATACCGGTTGCTCTAGGAATTTCCAGAATGTGAGAAAAACCCTTGGGGATTTTATGGATTGAATGGTTATTTGTTGCTTTGACATATGCAGGTAGAGGCAGGGCTGAGAATGAATGATAGTGTACCAGCACTGTTGTCACGAATTCGAGCGGATGTAACACCAGCTGAATGGACATTGATAAATTGTTTGGGGTTAAGTGGAGTCCGCTATTATTTACGAATCGCACATAACCATGCTATGTTACAGGCGTTGATTGAAAGATGGAATCCAGAGAAGAATACCTTCTATTTGCCAACAGGGGAGATGACAGTGACATTGGAAGATGTGTTCCGTATTTTGAGACTCCCAATTACAGGAAAACCAATATATCAGGCATTACCTAATGCAGCACGGGGAGCGATAACAGCATTATTTGGTCCATACACACGAGATTTGACACAACGAGGTTTGACATTCACATATGGGATAATGTATGCAGCACACCCTAAGGAGACAAGGTTAGCAGTGATATTAATGATAGTGGTAGGGTATTATGCATTACTGAGGGCAGATGGGGGAAGATTTCCAAAGGCATTGATGTGTGTTATTTGGGAGATGATAGAAAGGAACGTGACTTTTGCATGGGCACCTGCATATTTGGTGGAGTTATACAGGGGTTTATGGGCTTGTAGGTAAAATCACAGGACGACACTGGATTGTTCATACTTATTACACTGTTGGGCCTATGAGCACATTGTTTGTGTGTGACCAATAGGCCGACCCATCCAGTCGGGAGAGACCAGAGTACAGAGGTTGGGATTCAGATGATGGGTCCAGACAGAACAAGAGGCAAGATCCCAGGCCGTGATGGGTGACATTGAGTATTACAGGTAGGTATGGGAGAGGGTGACGATTGCAGATATCTGTTGGAGGCCTTACGGGAACTATATGGTGATAGAGAACATAGATGAGGAGTTGAGGGGTGTAGAGCGATTGAGGTGGATCGCAGGGCATAGACCAGGTGAGTATGAGAGGATTCCTCTAGATCGCGTGCGGCGACAATTCGGATTTGTGTAGGATATACCCCTGGCTTATAGACCATATATGAGGATCGACGCCGAGGCAGCATTCTCACCTCCCCGGCTAACACCTCCAGAAGGGCCAGAGGAGATAACAGTCAATCGCAGGGTAATGGATGCAGGAATGACAGAGGCCTATAGGTTATGGTGGGTAGCAGAGCTGCGAGGTGTACGTGATCACCTTGACATAGCTGTGATTATAGCGGAGAGAGATCGTCTGCAAAGTTTAGTTCATCAGCTCCAAACACAGATGAATGAGACAAGAGGATTGTTAGCGGTTGCGGAGTCACGAGCAGAGAGACTAGACGCTGGATTCCTCCATGCGAGAGGGCGTATTCATATGTTACAGGAGAGATTGGCATATCAGTGGGCAGTACCAATAGCCGCGGTACCTTCGAGGACGGAGAGGTCCGGCGAGAGGCGTCGACGATCACGATCATCTCCTGGGGCGGGATGAATCGTGAGGGTCTAAGTAAATGTTATAGAGGTATAAGAATAAATAAGGATGCCGACCTGCGTGTCGATGATAGAGAAGATGTATTTGTTTAACATCTAAATAAGACTGAATATGTATGTTGATTTGAGTTATGATAATAATAAGAATGTTTGCGTTGTGATTTTTGGTGTTTTTAAAAAGGATAAAGAGGAATGTGATTAAATAGAAATACACAAAAATATTTATATTTACCACACATGATAGGTTATGGTAGGGGATGGTCGAGCTAACCTTGGGAGACCCCATGTCTCCTAAGTGCTGCCTACATAGCCCATTACACAAAGCAAGGAGGGGCCTCAGACCGATGTAGTTCTCCCTTAGGACCAGGGAGAGGTAAATTTAGGCAATTTGGTATGGTTAGGCAATTGGTTGGTTGGTAAAAGTATTGATATTAATATTGGTAAGGTAAGGGTGATGGTGTTGGTAACGAGTTGGTGATGTTGTAAAAGGTATAAGGGAAGCAAAAGTTAGCCTACCCAAGTGGTAGGGAACCATGTCCTGATTAAGATCAACAAACAATCCTAGATACGAGGCAAAGAGGAAAGAGTGCTCCGTAGGTAAAAAGAGCTAAACAAACCACACAACGTAGAATGAGCTTGAAGCCCTAGGTACCGTGCATAGATGAGAAGTCAATAGGTGAAAAGAGTTGTAAGATCATAATATATCGGGTGTACGTCACGTCCCTTGAGTTGAAACAAATGGTGAGGTGAGGTGGATGATATAACGGAGGTACAGAGAACTTGTTACAGAGCGAGTGTTCTGACAAAAGAGAACCTACCCTAAATAGACAAGTCCATGACTCAAAAGTTCTTTTGAATGAGGCTTTTATTTTACTGAATATAGACTGATCGATGCGGGAAGTCTACAAGGGATATTGATTGTACTATTCTTGAGGTCTTCACAAAGCTAATTAATGCGAGAAGCTTCTGATAAAGGCTGACTGTGTATAGCTGTCCTTCGAGGGAGTAGTCTATTTATAGTAGCAGATATGATTTTAGTGCATAGCTGTCCTTCGGGGGAGCAGTCTATATATAATAGTAGCAATAGTTTAGCCTATAGCTGTCCTTCGAGGGAGCAGTCTATATATAAGGTAGATAGCTAGATGTCCTTTTGACGTGAAGCATCTAGTTTTTGTAGGAAGTTTGACTCAAGAAAATCCCATAAGAATATGGCTTATTTTAATACTTTGAAGTCATGGACTAGACTAAAAAAGGGGAGGCATTGCTGAGGTGAAGTGAGAATCAAACTATGTGAGCTTGATTTTTATTATGAGGTGTAGGGAACAAAGTGTATGTGGTGGTAAGTGGGCTCAAAGGACGAGTGGCAGGTAGATAAGAAGTGATATAACACTAAATTCAACAGTAGAATGGTCGAAGATGCAAGGCATTAAGGAGTTCATGCTCAGGTTTACCATTAAGCGAAGCTAAATGATAAGTGCCTGATCCATAAGTGTGAGTGATTATATAAGGCCCAATCCAATTAGGAGCAAATTTTCCACGTTTGCTCTTTTCTAGTTTGGTTACATGTTGATTCTCTTTGAGGACAAGATCACCAACCTTAAAGGTACGCTCATGAAGTCACTTATCATAAGCACGCTTGATATGTTTTTGATAGATTTGGAGGTGATCAAGAGCTGTAAGACGACACTCGTCAAGAAACTCCAATTGGGCTAACCGCTCTTGGCGGAAATCATCGTTGGTGAGAATATCCTGAAGAGATATTCTAAGGGAGGGTATTTGTACTTCGAGAGGCAGGACAGCCTCGGTACCATATACCAAATAAAAAGGTGTGGCATTAGTGGAGGTACGAATGCTAGTACGATAAGCCCAAAGGGCAAAGGGGATGTGATCGTGCCAATTTCTTCCAGATTCATTGACAACTTTCATGAGGATTTTTGTTAGGGTTTTATTAGAGGATTCAGCTTGTCCATTTGCTTGTGGATAGTAGGGTGATGAGAAGCTAAGTTTGATACCAAAGTTGTCGCAAAGGTCCTGCAACAACTTGTTTTTGAAATATTTTCCATTATCTGTTATCAGGCGATGAGGAACACCAAAATGACAGATAATGTGGTGGTTAATGAACTCTACAATTTTTTCTTTTTTAGTTGAAATGAGCGGAATAGCCTCCACCCATTTTGTGTAATATTCGGTTGTTGTGATAATCCATCGGTGACGTTGCAAAGAGGACAGATGAATCTCACCAATAAGGTCTAAACCCCATTGTGAGAAAGGCCAAAGATCTCGGGCAACCTGTAGCGGGTGGCTAGGAGTGTGTTGAAGGTTGGCATGTTGTTGACACATAACACAAGGCTTAACATATTCATAGCAATCGTTATTGAGAGTAGGCCAATAATAACCTAGGTGGAGGATTCGTTTGGCCATGGCAAGGCCGCTAAAATGTCCGCCACAAATACCATCATGGACTTGTTAGATGGTATGGGTGACCTCCGCACCGGTGAGACATCGAAGGAGGATGCCATCAAAGCCACGTTTATAAAGGAGTCCTCCCATAACAAGATAACGAGAAACGCGTATAAGAAACGCACGTTTTCCGGTACTAGTAAGGTCAGATGGGAGAACAGAGGTTGTAAGGTAGTCGTGAAATTGGTGATACCAGGTATCCTGCGAATTAACAGACACATTATTTATCGTACAAACAACCGAGGCTGAATAAGATGGGGCAAAGAGTTGTTGGACCAAGACGAAAATGTCAGAGTCAGTTGATGAAGCTAGAATTTGTGAGGCTAAGCAAGCCATAGTATTCACAAATTTGTTAGTGGAGCGGGGAATGGTTTGGATAGAATAGCGAGTAAATAAGGCTAGAAGTGAATCCACGTAGTGTTTGTACTTTTGAAGTTCCTCATTTTTGCATTGGTAGATGCCCATAACTTGATTGACTACCAATTGAGAGTCGCCAAAAATATTGATAGATTTGATACCTAAGTGTAACACAACTTGGAGACCCAGAACAAGGGCCTCGTATTCCGCTGTATTATTAGTGCAAGGGAAATTGAGTCGGAATGAGAGAGGCATAGGCTCAGCGTCAAGAGGAATGAGAACAACGCCAGCTCCTCCGACGCGCTGACATTTGGATCCATCGAAGAAGAGGGTCATTGGATATGACTCCTCCCTAAGTGAAAGAGTGGTGATGAGTTCGTCGGGGAATGTAAAATTGGTAAATTGTTCCCCTGGTAAAGGGGCTTCCGCAAGTTGATCTGCGATGGTTTGTCCTTTGATTGATTTCTGGTGGACAAACTCAAGGTCGAGGTCGGCGAGGAGCATGAGCCATCTGGCGATGCGTTGGTTTAGATGAGGTTTGGCATACATGTAATGGATGGGGTCCGTGTTGGTGATGACAAAAGTTTTGTGATTCAGAAGGTAGTGTCGGAGTTTGGTGGCCACGAATGATAGGGCTAGGCACAACCTTTCTACATGTGTATACCTAGTCTCATAGTCCACCAAAGTATGACTTATATAATAAACGGCTTGTTCTTGATTCTCAGAGTCACGATGTGCAAGCATGGCCCCTACAGCGTGGTCGGTGGCAGAAAGATAAAGGTAGAAAGGGCGGTCGTCCTGGGGTGGGATAAGCACGGGTGGCTGCAAGAGATAAGCTTTAAGAGCCTCAAAGGCTTAGTGGCATTCGTCACTCCATTGAAAGTCAATGTCTTTTTTAAGGAGGTGATGGAAAGGTTGACATCGATCCGAGAGTTGGGAGATGAAACGTCGGATAGATTGGAGCTTACCTTGTAAACTACGCAATTGTTTAAGATTGGTAGGTGGGGGCATTTCTAGAATAGCTTTGACTTTAGATGGGTCGACCTCAATGCCACGCAGAGAGACAATAAAGCCGAGAATTTTTCCTGAAAGGACACCAAAGACACATTTCTTTGGTTGGAGACGGACAGAATATTATAACAGGTGATCAAAAATAATGGTTAAAACATCGAGATGTTCACTGCGATGTTTAGATTTGCCAAGAAGATCATCGACGTAATCTTCAAGGATAGTGTGCATAATGTCATGAAAAATGTAGGTCATAGCCCGCTGATAGGTTGCACCAGCATTCTTAAGGCCAAATGGCATTACATGATAACAGAAGGTTCCCCAAGGAGTTATGAAGGTAGTTTTATGTTGATCGGCAGTGGCAACCAAAATTTGATTATATCCTGAAAAGCCATCCATGAGAGAGAGCATCTCATGGCCTGTAGTGAGATCAACAAGTTGGTCAATACTAGGTAGGGGGAAGTCATCTTTAGGGCAAGCGAGGTTAAGATCCCAGAAATCCGTGCATATCCGAAGTCCCCCCGTCGCTTTAGTGACAGGTACGATGTTAGAAATCCATTGAGGATAGTCAATAGGCAAAATGAAGGAAACAGAAAGGAGTCGTTGAAGCTCCTCTTTGACCAAGAGGGAAATGCGTGGATGCATTTTTCTCAATTTCTGTTTAATTGGCTTGGAATCGGGTTTCAGTGTAATGTTATGGACAGCAATGTCAGGATCAATTCCTGGCATGTCAGCGTAGGACCAAGTGAAAGCTTGGTTGCGAGCACGGAGAAAGGTAGTAAAGGCGACTTGTTCTGATGCGTTAAGGGATTGTCTGATCTTCACAATGTGAGGATCCTCCTCCATGTGGATGTTGATTTCTATAGTAGATTCGTTCAGCATGGTTTGAGTTTCAGATGGTAAGGCGCGTTGAATATAAGAGTCATCCGCGCCAAGGTAAGTGAGGATGGAGTCATCATCCTGACACTCAACAACGTTAATTGAAGGTGAGTCCTCTTCAATCATGTCTGGATACAGAAGGGGGATAGAAGAGGGGTCCTCATTATCGCGTTGATAAGTGAGAGGACCTAGGAAGATAGCATTTATGAAAAAAAAAAAAAGTTAGGAGGGATAGATTCAGGATCTATCGACTCTGTGGGTGACAAAGGCAAAATGGGTGATGATGGTTCGGTAGGGGTGACGTCATTGTCTTCTAGAAGACAACTGACACGAGGTTCCTTCGGTGTAAGTGTTCCCAGAAATCCGAGGCCACTACGATCATTGTGCTTACGTGTAGTTATGGGGAATGATTGTATGTCGGCCTTGTTCATAAAGACCAAAACCAAAGCCTTTCCAAGCACAGCGAGTCAAGAAGGTGAGGGTGAAACGTTGATTTGTCAGGTATTGAAAATCGGATTGGAAAGGAACCACACCAAGAGGGGGCTTCAGGGGCAATGGAAGATGCGTCGACACCCCCATATGTTAGGTTAGTGCGGCAGTGAGGTGGTCCGTAGGGGATTACTTCCCCCACACGACGGTCATAGGTAGGATGTGCATGTACCTGTCCGTACTCCTGTGGGGTATGGAAAGAACTAACGTTATATAGGCGATACTCCCCCAGCGTAAGGCATTGAAAAACATCTACTAAGGGGTCTGCGGTTGGGATATTAGCTGCAGGAAGGGAAGTGGTTTTTGCGACAGTGGTTTCATTTGAAGGTGTAGGTGCGGTTGAGGTGGATGGTTGAGGCACATTTGAAGAGGATGGTTGGGTTGAATGAATGGGTGTCTTGATTGGTACAAGCACATCATTAGGGCGGTATATCATATTGCAGGTTTTAAAGGGGGGAGGATCAGCTTTTACGGTGTAGGACTTCCCCTCGTATTCAAATTTTATGCATCTATGTAAGGTTGAGGGAACGCATCCCATAGCCCGGATCCAAGGGCGACCTAGCAATATATTGTATTGAAACTCTCCCTCAAGGACATAGAAGAGTTCGGGTAAAGTACGTGGTCCTACACGAATGTTAAGAATCACGGTGCCTAAGGTAGAGGTAATAGCGTCATTGAAAGACCGCAACATGATGGGATTGGCACACATGTAGCTAGAAGGGATATTCATTTGTTGGAAGGCTTTTGAAGAGATGATGTTTAGGCTAGCACCCCCGTCAATCATAACACGACGTACCCGAATGTCTCGGACGTAAGCTGAGATGAAAAGAGTAGGGTCAGGATCTTCTGTACCAAAGTCAACAATTTCATCTTCGGAGAAACTGACTGCAGCAGCTTGTTGTACAGAGATAGAAGTGGTTGGGGCAGTGGGTTGTTTGGTGAGAGAAGCAATGTGATTGGGTGTAAGAATGGAGGTAACAGGTAGGGTTTCATTAGGTAAGACCTCGATCCCTTGAAGAATTTCCACGAGAGCTTGTCGATGAGATTCAGAAGTCTGAATGAGATCATATAGTGTCATTTTTACGGGTGATTGGTGAAGCTGTTTGATCATGGCTCGATGGGAAACTCCATTAGAGATGGGGTAAGCGGGTCCACGAATAACCACTTTGGGTGGTGGTGCAATCGGGATGGTGGACGGAGAAAGAGAGGACGCAGGTGTGATAACTTTCGCTTTCTCGTTGTTTTTCTGCGCTCGAGTAGCAACACTAATCATATTAATCTCGTAGACCTGAGATGAGGAAGATGGTTGGGATAAATCATGGTCTTCAAGAGGTGGGGTTGTAATAATGATAGATCTTGGTGAGGCGGGGACAGATGGTATAGGAGAGGGAATTGAAGCTAAAGGTCTCTCCCTTCGTAAGTTGTCTTTCTTAACCTTTCTATCTGGGAGAGGTGACTGACGAAGGATGGTTTTTAAAGCTTTGCATCCCTCCACATCATGTCCTGGTGTGCGGTGATAGGCGCAGATTTTAGACTCATCATAACCTATAGGTCGAGGTTTAGACGGGTCATAAGGTCTAAGTGGGGGTAGGGAAATGGTCGCATTCTCTACCAACATAGCAAGGATTTTGGCGTAAGATCCTTTGAGTGGGTCAAAATCGGAGGAGGATGAGGGTATTGGTTGTGCAGGTTTTGGTAATGTTTGGGCGTGGTTGGTTCGTACGGGTGGTGGTTTAGCCAAGGGGTGTTGACACGTGGTTTTCACTAAACGTGGTTTCTTTGGCGCAGGAGCTACGTTCAGCTGGTTAGATGATGAGGCTATAGATGACGTGGTAGCGGGGAACAACCACGGCGAAAGGGGAGTGACAGAAAATAAATCCTTTGATGATGGAGTTCGTTTAGGGTTGATGGGTGGACCGGATACGTGGGGTGACAACGTTGATATATCCTTGGATCTCTGTATGGGTGTAGGAGGCGTAGGTCGTTTTGAAGAAAACGCAGGAGGTATGATATATTGATGCAAGGTGGAGGGATGAGGTCCCAATATGGAAGGTAGGTGTGACGATGATGGTTTTGATTGTGATAGAGGCACGGATGGAGTTTGTCTCCTAAGTGGCGGGGCGGCTTTATTTTTGGATAAATCTAGTCGCTTAGGCGGGTGTGTTAGGCTGGGTATTGGTGAGGTCCCAAGTGTAGGGGAAGATTTGGTTAGGTTAATAGAGGTGGATGAGATACTTGGTATAGATGTGGGGGATGGAGATGAGGACATAGGGATTTTGAGTTTCTGTAAACACTTAGGGTATATGGTAGAGGTGTCTGGATCGGTCACCTGCATTTGAGTAGAATAGGGGGTACTCAAATGTTCCCATAGGACTCGTCTATCTTCTGGAGAATGACAATCTTCAGGCGTGAATTGTAAATTTGGTACGGAAGAAAGACGGGTTGTGATTCCAGTCCACTGTGGGTGTGATACAGGGGGTAGATGAGGCACTGTATCAATAGATGTTAAGAGATCGACTGGTCGTTGAAAAGATTTAGGCGATGAAGAACTAATAGGCAGGAGGGCATGTTTGAGAGGGTCTGTTATGGTTAAAGAATTCGGTGATGTCGGTGCGAGAGATTGCTCGTCTAAGGATGACAAAAGGAGTGGCGAGCCTTCCTCTTGTGCAGCAAGAGCGGGAGGAGGAGACGTTTGGGAAATAGATAAGTTAGATAACATCCGTTCGCAGTCTTGTAGGGATGTGGTATAAGAAGACTCATCGATGAGAAGAAAATTCTGGGTAGTTAACTCCTTTATGGGTAAAGGAATGATTTCACCTTGGTTTGATGGTGGTGAAGGAGGTTCGGGCCCCTGCGTTAGTGAAGAGGCTTGATTCAAAATTTTCTCGATAGAGGCTTTTGGCTGGGAGTCGAAGACTGCATGGATCTCATGAACACTTTCCTCGGCTAAGATATCCTGGTTTACGTTACTGTTAGAAGAGTGATTTGGGAATGGTTTGTTGAATATTTTCAGATTTCGGTTGGCAGGGGCATTAGGGTTATCGAGGGTTATATCACCTGCGTCAACCATTTCCTGCACTATGTTTTTCAACATTTTGCAGTTTTCATGACTATGTCCTTTTATGCGGTGAAAGTTACAGAAGTCATTTTCTTTGTACCAGGAAGGTATAGCGCGGGTAGAATCAAACCCGGAGTGGGGTTTAATAGGAGGCAAGGTGATAGCTCCGGCTTTGAGCAATTTTTCCAAGATGACACCATAAGTTTCTCCCAAGGGAGTGTAATTGATGGGCTCGGCTTTGTACTTATAGGTGGTTTTTGGCGGGGTATTAGACGGTGTTTGAGATTTGACCATCACCGCGTGGACAGCTCCTTTTGATTTCGAAGAAGTGGATGTGTGAGGAGGGGTGGTGTTTGGCTTATTGGTAGAATCTGGAGTTCAGAAATTGGGGTTTTTGTTGCGCAACCGCAATTTCTCTTCTTCTAAGGCTCGAATTTCTAATTTCCGAGCCATGGTAAAGGCCTCATCAAATGTACGGAAAGTTTGAATTTGGAGGGTAGGAGAGATGTGCTTAGCGTAGGCCCGCGTAAAAAGTTTGATAAGTTCAGCCTGAGGCAAGGCATATGTAAGTTGGTTGATAAGGCCACGCCATCGTCCAACGAAATCTGCGATAGATTCATCTTCGAATTGTCGGATGGCATAAAGGTCGGTGATAGATACTTTCTTGGCAATGTTAATGGAGAAATGATCCAAGAAAGATTGGGCTAGTTGGTTAAAAGAGAAGATTGAGTGCTGGGTTAAAGCACTGTACCACTCCAAGGCGGGTCCTGATAAGGACATGGGAAAGGTGCGGAGTAACAAGGCATCATCATGAGCAATCAAATAACAAGCATGTCTAAATGATCGCAAGTGTTGTTGAGGGTCCTCCTTACTATTAAAACGAGTAAATTTCGGCAACTCCCATTGAGGAGGATATGAATGAAGGGGGACAGAAGGGTGAATAGGCTCCCGACAAACTTTCTCGTATGTCAAGGCGCTACGACTTCCTGAAACAGAAGCCTCCAGGTTTTGCATTTTGTCCATCATTTGTTTAATTAAATCAGTAGTTGGATGAGATGATGGTGTGGTTGTGGTAAACGGAGGAAAATTGGGCCAAGGGCCACCGCTAGACACTGGTGGGGTTAAGTGTTGATAAGGTATGGAGGATGAATATGTTGAGGCAACCGAATAGGGATGTCCCATATAGGATGTTGAGGTCACTGGATACGTGTATGGGAATGAAAAGGTAGGCGGAGCTTGAGAAGGAAAGCTCGTGTGGATAGGTGGCAGAGAGCAAGTCATAAACGGAGCGGTCTGCAAGAGAGATGAGGTAGGGGCAGTCGGTGGTAGTGATATGTGGGGTCCAAGATTAACCAAAGGAAAGCTAATCGGGGTCGTATGAACCTCTGAAGCCATCGGATTGGGAGACGGGGCTAAAGATGCGGGAAGCAAGGCGGTATCATCAGGCGGAGTGGGAGCTAAATGAGTAGCTATACTAATAGGCATACCAACAAGGAGCTGACCATCGGGCGTACGGTCAGGGGTATGAGACAAATAGTATTGTACAGCGCTAGGATTAGCATCCAGAAACTTGGCAAATTCTTTATCTCCCACAGGAAT
Source organism: Taxus chinensis (assembly GCA_019776745.2). NCBI lineage: Eukaryota > Viridiplantae > Streptophyta > Pinopsida > Cupressales > Taxaceae > Taxus > Taxus chinensis. The sequence continues at coordinate 574,142,024 of CM034146.1, forward strand.
TTTAGGAACCTCGCTGGTATCCGTAGGATTCCCCACAGAATGTGAAGGGGGTGATTCAGGCAAAGAAACAGAGCAAGCATGTGAAACCATGGCGGCGGCTTGCTTTCGAGTGATAACAACCATGGACAGGAGTTCACAGTAGGGTTTCAATCTGTTAGGAACAGAAACAAACTCAGACTGGTAAAATTGGTAGGTTGCTGGTTTGTCAGGAATTGGAAAAGACAGTAACCGATATCGGTCTAGTAACCGATGTCGGTTATACTATAGCCGACATCGGTCAGGTAACCAATGTCGGTGTAAGAAGTCTGGGCTAACAAGATATAAAAGGCTGCTAATTTGATTTTTAACAACGTTTAGTATACTTGTCCAATTATTGATCACAGAAGACAGAGTATGAGAAAGAAAACAGAACTAAAAACAAGCAAGATGCACACGTAAATCCAGAGACTAACCCTAGGGTTAATTTTAATTATTGTGGGCTTATGCCTTTAGATGCGGAATGATGTCAATCCTAAATAAAGGACTTAGGGGAAATGTCAAGTTGTTTTGGCTCATAAGGTTACCTCAATCGGGCGGAGGAATACCGCGGAAAAAAAAAAGGGGGGATGTTTGAGCTGTTGTGTTAATTATGAAGTGATTCGGTATGTGTTGTGCAGTGAATGTAAGATTAATTTCTTGTCAATACCGTGGATATCACCCCCACGTGTACGACCTGTTACTTAATCTATGTTCACTAGAATTGAAAACAGCAAGCAGGAATGCAATGCACGTGTTTTAAACCCAAATCGAAAATGATATTCGATGAAGCAAAAGAAATGACTTTCACTAATGCAAGATGAGGAAGAAAGACAAATTCTTTTACCAAAATAATAAAAAGCCTTGTGAATATCTTTAGAAGAATAAAACAGCAAGTATGCTCCCTATATGAAAGCAAGCAAGAAAGAAAGAAACCCAAAATGGGTCCCACCGGGCGTGCCAAAATGTTTCACTCGGAATGTTTCGGCTTCTGGGAATAGAGTTACTTCTATCCTTTCATTCCTTTTAGAAACAGATAAGGTTAGGGCTAGGAGGAATACCTGTTGAATGTCGAGATGGTGTGCGCGTACCGTAGAGAAAGATCAGGTTGACTGCGAAGAACTCCTTTTTGTCTTGGAAGGACTACCTGCAAATAAGAACACAAGACCACAAGATTTTGATTAGACAATAAATGAGGGAACTACCTTGGGCCCAGGAAATATAAAACTTCCTTTCGAAGGTGGTCAGTTCCCCTGCTAATATGAATTAACACCAAAAACTGTAAAATATCAATTAAATTACTTCGTTGAGACGGGTAGGGGAAAGGCTGATTTCTGGTTTTGAGTCACAATAACTGATACCGGTTGCTGATAACCGATATCGGTATGGTCTAGGATCTGTAGGTTGGTTGTTTTATGGGGTGGTTGTGTCGTAGGGTAACGGTGTTGTTGGTAAGGCTGGTATATGAGTGATATTAGGTAATGAGATGGTGAGAGGTAAATGAATGATAGTTAGATGCAATGACACGTTGGGTAGTGGATCTAGGAATGGATTTATGGGGACTGTGATTCAAAAAGTCTAAGAAATGTTATTAAAGAGGACATGCAAGATGTAACTTACTGGTTATTGACGAAGATGCAGGTCCAGGAACTCTGATGACAAAGGCAGAACTTAGGTAAGATGGCTTGACACACAGAAGATGAGAGATCTCCCTCCCGATGATCAGCTGAGTATCACAGGTTTCTGGCTATTCCGTTGCAGTTTTGGGCTTGATCTCCTTTGCTGCAAACTCTTCTGGTTTCTTCACTCATCTCTGCTCGGCCAAGTAAAGATCCGGATTCTCTTGATCGCTCCTGCTGATCTCTGTTGATCCAAAAATCCTTCCTTTTTTCCTTTGTTTTTGGTTTGGGGAGCCCATTTACAGGGAACCGATGGCGGTTACGTAACCGACGGCGGTCGAGTAGGAACCGGTATCGGTTAGGAAAAAGCAGGCTATTTTTAGTAAAATCGCCCACTTTCCCTGCTTTTCTCCCGAGAGATTAGTTGCGGGCTTGGTCAAGTGACTAGAAGGTCGGTTTTGGGTGCGAGAAAGGGGTCATTAGTCATGGGTGTAGGTGTGGACCAAGTTATAGGTCTTAATTAGGTTAGTTTAGGGTTAGGACTAGGTCATGATGAGGTGGCAAAATGAGGTGGCAGGTAAGGTGATGTGGATTTATCAATTACAAGGTAATTAATAAATAATTGTGTAAGGTTTAGGTGATGAGGTTAGGTTGCGAAATGAGATGCGGGTCACAAGGGGTCGTAAGACACAAATTTGGTGTCTACAAGAAGAATTGTTGTTACCATTTATTGAGGAAATTTCTATGGAAAATCATTTGGAATTAGAGGAAGATGTGGCATTGTAGTGGAAAGAGAGGACAACACAATGAGGAGTGCAATATAGGTGGTTGATTGCATTGAAATGTCAATTACCTATCAAGGCCAAGTGGTATTCTAGAGAAGATGTGGGGAAGAAATTTCCTCATCTCATCAGTCCTTGAAGCTTTTAGGAACTTAAAATCCTCAAATTGGGGAGGTATGATCTAAAATGGATCTAGAAGTATTCAATTCTTTGTATTAACCTATGAAAATTGAAGTGCATACCCTCAACATGTTCATTGTTCTAAAAATGATTAAGTTAGGATGACGGTGATCCAGATACCTTTGAATGAAAAAATAATCCATTTCTTGTTCTATTATGTGTGATGAATGTACAACAGCTACGGAACTTCCACGATGGTTATAGAGCCACCGCTCTTCATAGAGAATCAGTTTCTCAACCGCTTCCTATAGGCATTGGCAGTTGTGTAACCACCACGATGGTTTTGTAACTGCATCCCGCAGATAACGGCATTCATGCACCCAATGACGCCAAAATCAGGAAACTCAACTATTGTAAATGTTTGGGCTTCCTAATTTGATTTTTTTCACCTCTCCTTTCATCCTTAGGTAGAACAACTATAAATGCAAGAACTTTCATTCATCTAAGCAGGTGATTTGGAGTGAATTCAAGGATGAGCAAAAAGAGAAATTATGAATTGTTCTAGTTTTTTTCATAGACAATTGAGTTCTTTCTTGTTGAGGATTGTAAACAAGTAATGCAAGTAGAAGGAGTTTGAATCCTTCTTGAAGGTCATCTATTAGTATTGAACTTATATTATATTGGATATTTACATGGTAAAAGGATGCAATTGCTTACCCAGATGGAGTTTTTCCCACATTGGGTTTCTCCAAGTCTCCTTATCTTTCATCTTTTAATAACAGTATTGTATAAAGGTTTCTTGCATAATATACTTGTTAAAATAATTTTTAAAAATGTGTTGATTCATTATCACTAAGATAAGATATGTTTATTGTACTCAAGAGGAAATTTATGGATCACTAAGGATGGACACAGACCCCAGATTAGCCAACTGGTTTTATAGTCTTGATTTTTAGTAAATACAAATTGACAGAGAGATAACATTCACAATTGTAATTACAGAAATGAGTAGAAAAATGTATCTTCCTAAGGAAAGGGAATGGTACACCTGAAAGGCTATCATAATGAAGTAAGCCATAAACAATAGGCTAAGGCCAAAATATAGGGTTGTAATCCCTCCTATGCCAAATTCCTTCATGATTAGTGAGGGGTGGGAGGATCTGACACAAGTATAACTGGTGTAAACCATAAGTGAGGGTCTAAATTACCCAGGGTTGTATGTGTCCACATTGGAGGTTGAATTCCTATTCTCTCCACCCAAGAACAAAAGGACTAAAACAAGTCCTTTCATAGTAGTGTGACTACCTATATTCAAAAAAATAGCTATCTCAAGTGGGGATGTCAGCAAGTGTAAAAGAATCTCACTTACACAGGAGGACACAAAAATAGAAGAAAACTACGCACCTCGTGCAAGAAAATATTATGGGTGACATAGAGAAAAGATCATATAAGAGATGAGAAGCCAATGGGATAAAAAATACTAAGAGCACAATATTCAATGTTGTAACTCAAGTATTAGGAACACCTTCTCCTCCTCTATCTCTGCAAGAGGTTAGCACTCCATCTGAAACTAGCACAATGGAAAAGCTAAGTGTGCAGGAGATGCAAGAACAATAATTTGTCACAAACACTAGTGTGCATCGAGTGAAGGAACTAGTGAGAAAAAATAAACAAAAAGAGGACACATTTTTAAAAAATGAATGAAGAAGGTAGAAAAAGAGCATCCATGCAATTAACAAGTTGTAAAACAACAAAGACAAGAGGAAGAGAGAGTGTGTAAAGTGCATGAATAAGAGTAACAGAAGATAAATATTGTGCATGTTAAAGAAAATAATTTCATGGATATGAAAATGAAGAAAGGAGAAAAATTTTAAAATTAGATAGAGGAAAAACAAGAGAAGAAGTTGAAGCATGGGCTACGGTAGAAGCGGAGGAGAAGATAAAGGAAGCCGAAGAAAGTAGAAGAAAAGAAGAAAGAAGAAAGAAAGAGGAAGATAAGAGAGAAATAAAAGAATAAATATACAAGAACAAATAATTGCGAAGGCTAAGGAAGCACAAGAAAAATCAGAGGTGAATACATTCAGTACAACACCAAAAAGACAAAAGAAATGGACAAGGGGGATGCGCAAATAGTTGGGAAGACAACACAATCAATGACACCAACACAAAAATGTAAGCTAATTCTTCCTTCATCCCATGGTTGTAGTGTACTACCACAAATTAATCACACAAATGTGTATGATACAACCTCCCAGTCTACATTCAACACACTAGAAGTAGATTTGGAGAAGTTACCATTACAAACATAGATCAAAGGAGTACACACATTGTAAGCCAATATCAGAGCAGCCACACTACATGTGGCCCAATAAAAGGAGAGCTTGGAAAATACATTGTGTAATTTTGTTATCCTACTTTTGAGTTTACGCCAAAAGTGAGATAACCCTAAGAAATTTTTGGAGCTGATTTTCTAAGGATCACTATACGTACCCAAAATTGTAAGGTACTGTACTGCCAGAACAACGTAATAAGTGCCCCAATGATGATACAGGTCTCCTCGCAAGGTGTTCGGAATCCGGAAAAGATCTCCAAGTGTGCGTTAACATCCCGCATGCCCCGTTTAGCCCCCCGTGCTTTGTTTTTCCCTTTTCTCCTCTTTTCTTGGCCTTTTCCTCTTCAGTGAAAAAACCGTCGCCGTGCTCAAAGTGGCGGTCCTTTACGTGTTTTCTAGAAAGTGTTTTTAACACGACTCACGTAAAAATCAATGATTCACCAGCTTTTTTTGCCGACTTGGGCTTGCATTTATGTTTTTGGTCCCCTGGAATAGTGTTTGGCCATTGTTTATAGTTTTAGAGTTTATTTTGGTATTGATCTTTGGGTGAATGAAAAGCTATAAATAAATGGTTTGTGCACAAACAAAAGGGACTGGCCCCTCATTCACTTCTCATACTCTCATTTTCAATCTAGTTCAGTTTATTATTTTGCTTAGAAGCCATAGTTTCAATTCTTTACATGTTTAGTTAGCATTGTTTAGTTGTTAGTAAGCCACATATCCATCTTGTGCAGGCAGTGTTGTTATTTCACCCAATCCATTGGAGTAGAATAGCTTAGGAATCCATTAAAGTTACAAGTTTTTCTCCTCAAAACAGGATAGTTTCAGGTTCTAGACGCTTTATGTTGCATGACCCACGATAAATCCCGCTAGGAATTGCATAAGCCAAGCTCTGTACTCTTGTGCTATCCCTCTCCTACTCACATTATATTCAGTCTGCATTCTGAGCTACCTTTGTCCCAAAATCTACTTCTGCTGATGCTAGCATTACATGCTTTTCTGGATTCACGTGAACACAAAGGAACGAGGAGATCACACTGAGGGGACAAGATCACACACACCATTGGATTCGCCACTGTTTTGTAGAATCCAGGTTCTAGCTTTCAAAGTTCTAAAGTTAGAAATATATCAAATAGAGTAGATAATCACTTCTTTTCAGTTAAGTTTACTTTTGATATTGCCAGGGAAGTTGTGGGGATTGATAGTTTCTGAGAAACTATGATTCATTCCTCACTTCTGAGGTAGGATCGAGAGTCTGGAAAATAGATTAAGCAAGTTATTTCATTATTTAGAATAGATCTACAAATTGCACAGACAAATAACTACACTCGGTTATTTTGTTTGTTTTAAGTTTTATCTTAATTGTCAAATTCTAGATACGTTTAAATAGCTGCTTTCTTAAATTCTTAAAGTTTCTCAGAAAATACAAAAATAGAAATTATATATATGTTCTAGATTTATTCCACGTAGTTAAATTTTGCTTTGTTGCAGTTGGATTTACATTATTGTTTTGTATGACAATCACGGGACCCAGAGAACCCAGGGAATACGTATTTGAGCCAATTGTGCCTCAACCCAATCTCGTCACGGAAATAGTTGACATAGACCAGAACCTTAGAATACAAATCTTCCAAACAACAACAGATTTACGACATATCAGCTCTCAGTTGAGGGGATTAAATATAGAAGATGACCAAGCACACACGTTTTGGTCAAATCAACTGAACTACAGATTACCCTAGGCAAACATACACATGACTGTAGAAGGGTTCGAAAGAGAACAAACCTTTGGTTGTGATCCTTTGGTCCCACAGCCAGATGCAGGAGACACTCTTCTAGATATAGATACCAGCCTAAGAATCCAGGTTGCAAGAACGTCTGTGAGGTACTCTGAGAAGATCGCGCAGTTATTAATCCTAAATATAGAAGCTGAGAAAGCATATGATTATTGGATACTAGGGATTAGGACTTGATTTCATACATGACCATAGCAGGACCGTAACAACCAAGAGTCTACGGTTGTGATCCACAAATCCCGCAACCTATCGAATCCATAAGTCGATCAAATATAGACACTGGCCTACACATATTAGTATTCAGATCTACCCCACTTCCACCCACCATCGTCCAACAGTTATCCTTACTAGATATAACAAAGCTAGAGAATTCTGGACTAGGCCAGAGAATCATCCGTAGAGTCGATTGTATTCATTACCCACCATATGACCTTATCTGGAGACATACACGAAACTATCCTCGGGTCATTTTCCACGTATTCCACAACCCATAGATCGAATCACGCCAGAGCTCGATATTGATTGGAGCCTTCGAGCAGTCATCCTTGCCGATCGATCTATCACACCAGCTTCAGGTTAGAAGGGCCTTCTTTGCCTTAGATTCACAAATTCCACTAGTGCGTATTGAAGACATTAGATTGCCTAACTAGTTTGTCTACATCCACATGAATATTCCATCCCCACCGGCTGTCTCGGCACGACCTCGGGAGGTCGGGTACGCGGAAGAGTTACCTGTAGATTCCCACGCTCACTTGTCGCTTTTTCCGGCGTACAAAATTGGTGAACCTGACGTGAAACAAACAAAATTAGTGAAGCTGACGTAAACTTCCTACTTTCTAATTCGGAGTCATAGTATCACGTGTTCTTCCAAGTTTAGTATCCTTTTCATCTTCTCCGCCTCATTAGCTTTCACGAATCATTTTCACTCTCTCCCATTATTCTGCGGGTATTCATATACCCCCCGAATATGTCGGGATTCGATGCATATGGCAGACCCCTCTTGGGTCTTGAGGCATACTATGCCCAACAGAATAGACAATCATCACCCTCACTCTCAGTATGGGGGGATAACTACTCAACTAATCAGTTGTCAACACAAACTCCAAGAATCAGATATAATTCATCTTTTCAAACTGAGGAGTTAGATCAACCCCCTCGAAAACAACAAACAAAGCCTTCAAGCTCGAATAATATGACATTTATCAGAGAATCTGGTTCGTCTCCTCAGATGCTACTTAGACCACAAATTAGTAGACAATCAGACCCATACCTGGTCTTAGATGATGAACAGTCAATACGTTATCCTAGGAGTGAACAACACTCTCGGGGTATGTACCCACCTGTAGGAGGTTTACAAACACAACCCAAGGTCTCTTTTCAAGAAAATACCTCTACGCCACTGCATATAGGAAATACTCTCGGAGAAACTTGGCAGTACAGCGATCAGTTCATAGCAGGATATCACATGCCTATACAACACCAGGGTATACAACAAATGCCACCAAGGCAGAATATCGTGACTTCACCAAATGAAGTCATTTCAACGTTAGTATAAAAAGTGAGAGGGTTAGAACTTGCTCAAGCAAGTCAAAATTCTAAATTCGTACAAACAGGGGGTTCCAATCCTCCACACCATCCTAGCCAAGTAGATCTCCTCACAGGAGTAGGCATGTTAGGCATGCCTCCTCAGTATCCACAACAAATGCCAACTAGGCCCATCATCTCTAACACCATTCCTCCCGGTCTAGTATCAAACAATCCATTCCTGGACAATACCCCGTCATACTTAAACATGTACTCCAAATCACCACAAGGAGATATGTTCTCCTCTCTCGGAATTTTTTCTCAAACATAGGGACTTCCTTATGCCCCTACCAATGCATACGCTGCGCCATATCAACAACCCATCCCACCACCACTCCCTCAGCAACCACCATCAATGGTCGAAACCTATGCGATAGGGACTTATTCAGAATATTTGAAAGACCCCTTAGACTTCACCATACGAAGCGTCATGCTTCCAAGACCTCTTCCTGATTTACCCAAGTTCAAAGGTGAGGGAGATCCAAATGCACATATCAAGGCTTACGCCACAGCTATACGAGAACTACTCCCTTGGGATGGGGTTTTTGCTAAAATATTCCCCAAAACTTTGGAAGGCATCGCTCTTGATTGGTATTATAGAATACCTGAGGCTTCCATCCATTCATTTAAACAACTCGTATCAGAGTTCATTAAGGCATTTGACATGAACAAACTGTTAAGAACAGGAATCAGGGAATTCTTGCACATTAAACAAGAACACAACGAATCTGTCACCCATTTCATCCAGAGGTGGCGTACAGTTCTTTATTCTTCAGCAAGTGCTCCAAATATGGATCAGATGGAACTATGTGATTTATTCCATCATTCTCTCAGCAGAGAGGTGAAGGAAGAAATCCAGAAGTTCCCACTAAGAACTTACGATGAAGTACTTGAGAGTGCTCTTCGAATAGATCAAGTAGTGATAGATAGTGGTCTGTAAGACATATGGAACAAAAGGGAGGTTAATCACCTCCAGCCAGAACACTACAACTACCACGAACGTCAATCAAGGACCTAAAATCCTTAACAAAAATTGTGGGGTAACAACAGATGGAGTAACTAATCAGCCTAAAAAGGTAAATGTTGTCAATACTCCATCACAAACAAACAATCAACGAAACAATAACTTTATCCCGACAATCAATACAGTGGATTTTAACCATCCACAACAACAACAACAACAACAACAATGGAAAAATCCCACACAGGGTCTAAGCCAAAACTCATTTGGTTATCAAAACCAAAATCAAAGCCAGAAACAACAAATGCAAAACTTTAATCCTAATAGGCAACAGTTTGATCATAGTTTTAGGCCACAATATACACCAAACCAACAAACCAAGAATTACAATCCCAATTCATATTGTGGTTTCCAAAAAATTCGAGGTCATGATACTAGAACGTGCCGTGACTACAATAAATTCATGCAACGTTTTCCAGAAGAACAAAGACAGTTCTTCACAGATTTGTTTTTGGCAGATCCCGTGTCACCACCACCAAGCACGCTCGCAGGGGCAGTTTCCCCTCAGAATTCTCCCCTCAAGATCTTTAACGATCCACTCCCAAATCATGATAATAACAGACTAAATCCAACTGGGAGGAACAAGGGTGCAATGACGAGAAACAATGATCATGAAGCCTCGACTTCACTAAATCCATCAGTTGCGCCACAATTAGGAAATCAGTCGAGACCCAAGATAGTCAGTTTAGTAGAACTAGACGCTGAACTACCTATCGAAGCTATAACAAGAACACGAGAGTATTTCTCTCAACCAAGCCCAAGTCACCTGCCAGAAACAGATAAGAGTCAACAAATAGTAGAAAAACCCGTGGGTGCCTATGATTTAATTAGTGACCTAACAAAAACCTTCTCACACATTTCATTTTTGGACTTACTGAAGAATTCTCCTACCCACAGGGCTGCTCTTTTAGAAGCATTAGGTTTAGGTCATCTAATTAACATCACTCCACCTCCTGAAACACAAGTAAACCACGTAGATTTTGATATCCATCCTCCAGGGCAGCGGGACAAGGATGTCGAATTCATATTCGAAATAAGTAAAATGCCTACAGATGCTGAGATTGCACGCCGAGGCGATCCAGCCTTACACTTACAAGTATGGGTTTATAATAACTACGTAAAACGAGCAATGGTTGACGATGGGGCCGCAGTTAACATAGTCCCCTTCTCTTTCCTTCAAAAACTAGGATATGGGGAAACAAACTGTTCCACCACTCGAAATACATTGAGAGGCTATGATAGCCTTAAAGCCACTTCGATTGGAACTATAATACTACCAGTCACCTTAGGACCCAAAACAATCCTGACTGAGTTTTATATTATAGATCGGGAAACTAATTATAATATGATCCTCGGCCGGCCATGGATACACCGAATGAAGGCAATCCCTTCTACGTTATTCCAAGAAGTAAGATTCCTGCATCTAGGAAAGGTATTTGTAGCCAAAGGCGATCCAAAGCCTTTCGATATACACCTAGCTGACTTAAAGAAAAGACCAGGTGTGCACTCAAAATTTGAACTTCCAACAAACCAACTTAATAAACCCACTGACGCAAAACCAGAGGAGAAGTTGGTACCTACAACGGATCTTGAAACTATCAGCATAGCCAAAACAACCCCAACCCCCAAAGATAAGGCTAACACTATAGAAACGGTATCATTAGGGACTACTGCAAAAATTGTTGAGTTAATAGAACAAGATTTACCAATGTTCTTACCATTTGATTCAGTAGGCATAGGATATTCCCTAGGTGTTGGTTCCCTTCCAGCAGAGGATCTCTGCATGGTAGAAGTGGAGTGCACAAATGCAGCAGATACCCCAACATCTATACTCCCAGCTAAGTATTGGACTCTCCATTTTGATGGGGCTAGATGCCGTTACGGGGCAGGGGCAGGTATAATTCTTACTTCACCCGAAGAGAAAGTCCTGCCATTTTCCTTTAAGCTAAAATTTGAATGCACAAACAACGGCGCTGAGTACGAAGCCCTCCTCCTTGGCCTCACCTTAGCCAAAAGAATTGGTGTTGATAACATCAGAGTCTTAGGAGACTCGCAATTAGTGGCAAACCAAGTTTCTGAAGTATACGAAACCAAAGCCGAACACTTGCAGCTTTACAAAAAAATTGTATTAGATTTAAGCAAGGCGTTTAACTTCATATCCATTGAAGCAATCCCGCGAGAGAAAAATCTTCTCGCCGATTCAATAGCAACTTCAGCATCACGTTTTACTCCAAGCAATGAGTTAAAGGATATCCATTTCACGATATCCATTCGTGATGAACCATTGATTAAAACAATGACAAATCCCCTTTTAAACAGAAGTGAATCTACCATCCTGGATCAGGTTAATAGTGATGTGGCTAGTTTGGATTACTTAAACACCTATGCAGCACTACATCTTTCCTATCATATGCTAGATTTGTCCTTAATTCCACATTCGTCTTCCTACTTCGGAAATCCCATGATGGATCTTCCCTCAGAAATGGAACCTAGCATATACGCAGTAGAAAATGGGGATGATTTGGATTTACCTCCAGCACCACCTGAGTTTGAAGAGGGTAACGCCTCTTTGATCGAAGAAACAATCGATGTCAACATCGAGACAGAAGATGAACCAAGAATATTGAAATTAGGGTCCTCGTTAACCTCAGAAGAAATAGAAATACACACTCGGATCCTCAAATAACATCAGAAGGCATTTGCATTTAATTATAAGGAGATGACAGGAGTCGCACCCCACATCGTGGTACACAACCTTGTCACTAAATCTAATGAAAAACCAGTTAAACAAAAATCGAGACCCATGAAACCCAAGGTAGCTCTCATGGTAAAGGAGGAGGTAATAAAACTCCTCCAGGTAGGATTCATCAAACCAGTCAACTACTCCCAATGGGTATCTAACATCGTTCCCGTTCTCAAGAAGAATGGAAAGATACACATCTGCATAGATTTCCGAGACATCAACAAAGCATGTCCTAAGGACGACTTCCCATTGCCATCTATTGATGTCATTGTTGATGCAACAGCTGGGTTTGCACTTTTGTCTCTCATGGATGGATTCTCGGGATATAATCAAATTAAAATATCTGAGCAAGATCAAGCTAAAACCACGTTTATAACTCCTTGGGGAATTTATTGCTACGTTGTTATGCCATTCGGTCTCAAAAACGCTGGTGCTACAAACCAGCGAGCTATGACATATATATTCCACGATTTAATTCATAAAATCGTGGAATCCTACGTAGATGACTTGTTGGCTAAGGCCAAGAAGCGTTGTGACCATCCGGAAGTACTCCGTGTCATTATTTCATGCCTAATAGAATACGGAGTCACGCTTAATCCAGAGAAATTCGTCTTTGGCGTAACAGGAGGAAAGCTCCTAGGTTACATCATATCGTCACGAGGGATAGATGTTGATCCAACCAAAATTCAGGTTGTCCCCGAAATGGTCTCACCTTCGAATGAATCTAGAATTAGGTCATTTCTCGGAAATTGGGTGCAATCCAGAGATTTATCCCGGACTTAAGCTTCGTCATTCATCCAATCAACAATTTACCCAAGAAGGATTATAGCATTGATTGGACCGAAGACTGCAATGAAGCCTTTGATGCAGTTAAGCATTTCCTGTTGTCACCACCTACGCTAATGCCACCTAAGCTAGACCGCCCGTTAATTTTGTATTCACGAGCTACTGATGTCTCGCTGGCCTGTATGTTGGCCCAAGAGGATGATGACAAGAGAGAACGTGCAATTTATTTCATTAGTCGAACATTACTTGACTATGAAACATGTTATACACAGGCAGAACGAGAATGCCTTGCTATAGTCTTTACTACTAAACGCTTAAGACACTATATGTTGAATCAAGAAACGAGGGTCATGGTAAAAACGGACCACTTACGAACTTTCCTCACACAAGGATCCTTCTCTAAAAAGGCTGGGCGTTTTATAACCTTAATGGGGGAATTCGAATTAACATTTGTAAATCAGAAGTCGGTTAAAGGACAAATCATCGTAGATTGGTTAGCTGATAACCCATTAGATGGAGGCGATTTAGTAGATTTAGACTTTCCAGATGAGTGCGTATACTACATCAAAACCCGACCCTCTATCTCTGAGTGTCCTTGGTACACTAATATCATTAACTATATCATGGACCATACGTATCCAGAAGGAGCTACACCACAACAAAGAAGTCGGTTACGTATTATCGTAGCTAGATACGTCATCATAGAGAAAGTACTCTATCAAAAAGCGTTCGATGGAATGCTCTTAAAGATGTGTCGACACAGAAGAATCCAAGAAGATTCTCCATGAATCCCACAATGGAATATGTGGAGGCCACTTTGGTGGCCATGCCACCGCTCAAAAAATACATCAAATGAGCTATTTATGGCCCACTCTAGAACATGACGCAATAGAGTTTGTATGCAGGTGTCATAAGTGCCAAGAATTCTCCCATGAGATCCACATGCCGGCACAAGCTCTGTAACCAATCGCTACTCCATGGCCCTTTTCTACATGGGGCCTAGACTTAATAGGGAAATTCTCTCCCTCATCCACAGACGGACATAATTTTATAATCACGGCCACTAAATATTTTACCAAATGGGTAGAGGCTATGCCTCTTACTACTGTACCTGGTTCTATAATCGCCAAGTTCATTTTAAACCAAATCATTTGCAGGTACGGTATCCCACAAATCATTATCTCCGATAATGGAAATTCTTTTAAGAATGAAGAGGTTCACGAACTATGCAATAAATTTAAGATAATCCATCATACGGCTTCGTTGTATTACCCTCAAGCCAACGGAAAGGCTGAAGCAAAAAACAAGACACTGAAAGCCATTCTCCTTAAAACTGTGAAAGAAAACAAACGAGATTAGCATTTGAAGTTATATCCAGCCTTGTGGGCCCACTAAACCTCAATAAGAACACTAACAGGAGCCACTCCTTTTTCACTAGTGTTCGGGCAAAGGCAGTTCTCCCACTCGAGGTTGAAATACCCAGTCTCCGCATTTCATTACAAGGGATCCTGGATGAAGACGCTTACAAAGAAGCACGTCTTTCCCAACTGGAAAGCCTAGATGAAACTAGGTTAGATGTTGAATAGCAACATAGAGTTTATGCTGACCGGATGTGCCGGTAGTACAACAAGAAGTTCTATGAACGCGACATATACGAAGGTGATCTAGTTCTAAGGCTAGACAGCCAGATCGACAAGAAGACCGGCGAAGGAAGGAAATTCTGGCCCAAATGGTTGGGCCCATACCAAGTCATGAAGGACTACGGAAACGGTGCATACCTCTTATGTACACTAGAAGGTGAGGAATTTGGTGAAACAGTCAATTCCCTGCACCTCAAGTGGTTCTACGCATAAGCAACTAGCACCACTTATATATATTTACATTGCATCTTCATATAGACTAAGATCATTTTGTCCACTTGTTTCTTACATAAATGGTGATCAAGGAATCTATTCTCAAAGCAATTCATTACAAACTCATGATGTTGTTGGCATAAACTCTTTAATCATACCTCTCCATTTTCTTGATGTCATCAAATTATCTCGGAATCATTTTATCAAATAAAGCTAGATATGACAAAGTCTTAAACGGTAACCATACCAAGATCTGCGGGCTTGTTCTCACTTTTAGTTTCTTCTTAGGATAGGTGTCTTGCCTATGGTCTGTTCTAGAAGCTTCATGGTGTCACATCTATCCCATATGTATATCTCTTTGGAAATAAGCACATACTGACGTTTTACTCAAGAAAACAAGTCAAACGTTGATCAAACAAAAAATTTTAATTTTACACATTTCCTTTCCCCACCAACCTTTGGTGATGAGCTTGCGTCTCTTACTAGTGACGTAGGGTTGGGAAAGGATGGAAATGCCCTTACTCACCTATGCTTTGCCCACGGTGTTAAACCCACGCTTCTTACTAGTAACATGGGGCAAAGTGTAGGGGGTCCTCTTAACAAATAAATGCAAATAGTCATACACAAACAATTCAAACTTTGAAACTTTGAGTCAAAAATAACTAAATCAGATGTTCAAAATTCCAAGAGAGTTAAAATCCTAAAAACCCAGATTTTGTCTATTATGTGGCCATCTACGGATCTAAGTCTAGATAAACCGCAAAGTAAGTTGCATTCTACACTATGAAGTCACTCGGGTAGAGTAAGCTTGTAGTGTCCTAATTTGGTTCCACCAAAGCTTTGTCTGTCTTTCATCACTATCATTTCAGCTACACCTCGTAACTTGTGCCCTTTCTAGCTCTCGGTGATGAGCCCTCGCATCTTACTAGTTGCGTGGAGTTAGGAGTAGGGGCAAGTTTATCTGTTCATCATATTGGTTTGTATTCATCACCTTGCCAAAACAAACATGAGGTATCCAAAATTGCTTACAGAAGCTAAGATTCAAAATCACATTATATCTACATCACCATATATCAGCATCATGAAATACACAAAAGGAAACAAACATTTGCATCATTTGTTCTCCATTGCATACATTCTAAAAAGCATATAAACATACATCGTAGTATACATAGGGAAACTGGAAATAGAAAGGAAACCATGAGTGCCAAGATTTTGATCCAGAATGAATACATATATATATATATATACGTATATATATATATGATCAATGTTTATATACAATGCCATCATGCACTAAGCATGGTCAAAACGCTCAAAGAGCCCGTGATATACAAAAGAATATATAAAACAAAATCTATGAGAGCCAAGTGGCCTCTCAATCCCTACGCGACCCCTCCGAAAGTGCACACCCATGCCTAGGACTCCGGCTACGCCGGCGCTCTGAATGTACGAAGGGCTCAGGGTCCCGAGGAGCAGCTGCAGTCTCACCACGAGAATGGCTCCTCATCAGACGCTCAGCCATCCTGTACCCCGCTAGCTCGGTGCGAAGGGTCGATACCATCCTGGCCACATGCCAGACTGGAGCAAAGACATGTCGGTATGCCTACCGGCTGTTGAAGGCTCCCCAACGTCTACGGACAGCTCTGCACGGGTCCTATCCATGGGGATCATCAGGGAATCAGTACATACCCTGCGGATCAAATCCTGCCACTCATCAACAGTCTCTGCAAACAAAGGAGAAAACGAATTAGAAACTAAACAAGAAACTAAAAGATACAAAATAGCAACTAAGGAGAGCCTACAAATAAACATTAAAAGGGAGAAAGGGTAACTTACTCGGATCACCAAGCCTCTAGGATGGGTCGCTGGGGCCGGCACCTGCCGCGGATGCCGCTGCCGACTGAGGGGCTGCTCCTGTCACGGCAGGAGCAACGTATCGCCCCACAACAGACTCATCCTCTCCACCATGGCCCTGGGAGAGTGGCTCCTCTGAAACTAGAGTCATCCCTCTCTGCACTCTGCTCGGCCCTCTCTGCCTGTATAATATCCTGAGTGTCATGCCACTCAGGATCGCTGTCATCAGTCTCCTCCTCTGTTCCTCCCTCTGTGAACTCCTCAGACTCAGAGTCAATATCAATAGGGTCATCGCTGCTATGAGCAGGACCCGCAGCAATCTGAAGCAAAGGTGCCTGAGGCGCACCGGCTCTCCCTCTAGCACGAACTATCCTCCTGGCTGCAATGGGAACACCAGGAGTAATCACTGTCCAACCTCAGCCTCTAGGCCCCCCTCTGGCCTCACGAACTGATCTGTAGACTGGCGCCACTGGGGGAAGCATACCCGTATATGGTAGGCCAAACTGCTGAGGAACCCAGCCAAAGGGGTGCACCTCCACTCGTCCCACTCTATCAATGAGCTGCCCTGTGGTGGAGCAGGAGATCAAGGTAAGAGTCTCCTCGCCCCATATGCCCGCCATAGTCTGATACGGTGTCACCTCCATGTCGGCAGTAGTCAGGGAGGCAACTGGCTGATGAGGTGCTCTAAGCACCGACATGTCTGTCCATCTGGCTGCCCTCACAGCCCCAGGATCTTTCCACCTCTACACCCCTGCCATAAGGGATGAAATGCTCATAAACCCAACTCATGACTAGAGTCGGGTGGCTCAATGACTGCCCCTGTAAATGGACCACCCTATATAGATCATTGGTAGGTGGTCCCAAGAATGTCTGCTCCCCAAGCGTATATCCGACCGTGCCCCTCTATCTGTGCAATAATGGGGGCCCAGCAGTATAATAATGTGTCTCCTCCCTTTTCCCCGATCAGTCTCGAGGAAAGGATCCCCATGATGGCCTATCGAAATACAGGGATGGGAAAAGAAGGAATAGATTGAAATCTCACCCCCTTCTTCGACCCCATGGAGATGTCTACATCTCCCATATATGTCGCCCACTATGCAATCTGTGCCCGTGACCCTGCTGTCTCTAAAGTAAGTCACCTCCCGATGATCGAGACCCCCAGAATGCGGTAGACATCCTCCAATGTAATGGTCCACTCGCCACGGACCCCTGGAAATCAGAAGGTGTTCCGATCTACATCCCAGTATGAAAACAAGTCACAAAGGATGTGACTAGATGGTGTAACATGGGGCATGGGTGATATGCGCAATATGCCAGCTCTCTGAAGTGTGTCCTCCTCATCCTGTGAGAGGGCATCTAGTACCCCTGGGAGCCAATCACACTCCCTCTCTCTACTCCATCGGATGTACTCCTCTCTCACTTGCATACACCCAAAAACACACAAAACAAAGTAAGTTAGCATCTAGGCAATACTGAGAAAATCATGAAAACACATAGAAATGCTAAAAATACAAACACAATCTCAAAAACAGGTTCCTTTTGCATTTTGTGCAAAACCGCCACCCTGAGCAGGGAGGCGGTTTTGTAACCACCGCCTTAAAGGCGGCGGTCATGTAACCACCGCCCTGAGCAGGACAGCGGTCATGTAACCGCCGCCCTGGGCAGGGCGGCGGTCATGGTCCAAAAATCCACGTGGGTTTTTAAACTAAAAAGGCCTAAAAAGTGCTAAAAAATGCCATTTAACCTAAAAACAGAGCCTACCCAGTAGGCGCCCCCCCTAGGTGGACCTTTTAACACTAGCATTTTCAAAAATGACCCCCCCATTACAAAGTATTTAGCATTTCAAAATTAAGGGGGGAAAAACAATAAACTGAAGAAAACTAACCTGTGATCGCTGAGGTCAATGTTCTGCACGTGGAGGCATGATCGCTATCTCGCTGCGGATGTTTTGACTCTACTCACGCAAGAAACCGTCACCGTGGGTCGAGAGCTCAAAATCAACCAAATCGACTCGTGCAAATGAATAGGAAAATGGGCCCACTTTCATACATATAGCACTCTGTTTCATTTTAAAATGACTTTTTCACAGGTTTGGAGTGCTGATGGAGGTAAGTTCCTATCCCCACACAAATGGTGCATTCTCATTCCCTGTTATTCCTAGCATTTATTTTTCAAACTATTGTATCTATCTGCACTTGAGTTCTCTTTTCGTTTTACAGGTAGCAAGAATTTTGGATGGCATCATTTCAACACACAGACATGTCAGGTATAACTTCTAACTTCCCATTTCGGGACTACCATACTCTGACCCACCGTTTTACGCCTCTCTATGGCTAAAACACTTCTCCGAGAGGGCAATATGTACGTACCCAAAATTGTAAGGTATTGTATTGCCGGAACAACGTAACAAGCGCCCCAATAATGATACAGGTCTCCTCGCAAGGTGTTCGGAATCCAGAATAGATCTCCAAGTGTGCGTTAACATCCCGCATGACCCACATAGCCCCCGCGTGCTTTGTTTTTCCCTTTTCTCCTCTTTTCTTGGCCTTTTGCTCTTTAGTGACGAAATCGTTACCCTGCATGGGCGGCGGTCTCGTGACCACCACCCT
Source organism: Taxus chinensis (assembly GCA_019776745.2). Taxonomy (NCBI): domain Eukaryota; kingdom Viridiplantae; phylum Streptophyta; class Pinopsida; order Cupressales; family Taxaceae; genus Taxus; species Taxus chinensis. The sequence goes on from CM034146.1 coordinate 574,161,141, forward strand.
AATTAGGGCGGCGGTCCTGTAACCGCCACCCTGCTCAGAGCAGAGGTCCTTTATGTGTTTTCTAGAAAGTGTTTTTAACATGACTCACGTAAAAATCAACGATTCACCAGCTTTTTTTGCCAACTTGGGCTTGCATTTATGTTTTTGGTCCCCTGGAATAGTGTTTGGCCATTGTTTATAGTTTTAGAGTTTAGTTTGGTTTTGATCTTTGGGTGAATGAAAAGCTATAAATAAATGGTTTGTGCACAAACAAAAGGGACTGGCCCCTCATTCACTTCTCATACTCTCATTTTCAATAGTTTAGTTTATTATTTTGCTTAGAAGCCATAGTTTCAATTCTTTGCATGTTTAGTTAGCATTATTCAGCTGTTGGTAAGCCACATATCCATCTTGTGCAGGTAGTGCTGTTATTTCACCCAATCCATTAGAGTATAATAGCTTAGGAAGCCATTAAATTTGTAGGTTTTTCTCCTCAAAACAGGATAGTTTCAGGTTCTGGACGCTTTATGCTACATGACACACGATAAATCCCGCTAGGAATTGCATAAGCCAAGCTCTGTACTCTTGCGTTATCCCTCTCCTACTCGCATTATATTCAGTCTGCATTCTGAGCTGCCTTTGTCCCAAAATCTACTTATGTTGATGCTAGCATTACACACTTTTATGGATTCACGTGAACACAAAGGAACGAGGAGATCACACTGAGGGGACAAGATCACACACACCATTGGATTCGCCACTGTTCTGCAGAATCCAGGTTCTAGCTTTCAAAGTTCTAAAGTTAGAAATATATCAAATAGAGTAGATAATCACTTCTTTTCAGTTAAGTTTACTTTCGATATTGCCAAGGAAGCTGTGGGGATTGCTAGTTTCTGAGAAACTATGATTCATTCCTCACTTCTGAGGTAGGATCGAGAGTCTGGCAAATAGATTAAGCAAGTTATTTCATTATTTAGAATAGATCTACAAATTACACAGACAAATAACTACACTCGGTTATTTTGTTTGTTTTAAGTTTTATCTTAATTGTCAAATTCTAGATACATTTAAATAGCTACTTTCTTAAATTCTTAAAGTTTCTCAGAAAATACAAAAATATAAATTATATATATGATCTAGATTTATTCCACGTAGTTAAAATTTGCTTTGTTGCAGTTGGATTTACATTATTGTTTTGTATGACAATCACAGGACCTAGGGAGCCCAGGGAATACATATTTGAGCCAATTGTGCCTCAACCCAATCTCGTCACGGCAATAGTTGACATAGACCAGAACCTTAGAATACAAATCTTCCAAACAACAACAGATTTATAATAGATCAGCTCTCAGTTGAGGGGATTAAATATAGAAGATGACCAAGCACACACATTTTGGTCAAATCAACTGAACTACAGATTACCCTAGGCAAACATACACATGACTTTAGAAGGGTTCGAAAGAGAACAAACCATTGGTTGTGATCCTTTGGTCCCGCAGCCAGATGTAGGAGACACTCTTCTAGATATAGATACCAGCCTAAGAATCCAGGTTGCAAGAATGCCTGTGAGGTACTCTGAGAAGATCGCGCAGTTATTAATCCTAATTATAGAAGCTGAGAAAGCATATGATTATTGGATACTAGGGATTAGGACTTGATTTCATACATGACCATAGCAGGACCGCAACAACCAAGAGTATACGGTTGTGATCCACAAATCCTGCAGCCTATCGAATCCATAAGTCGATTAAATATAGACACTAGCCTACACATATTAGTATTCAGATCTACCCCACTTCCACCCACCATCGTCCAACAGTTATCCTTACTAGATATAACAAAGCTAGAGAATTCTGGACTAGGCCAGAGAATCATCCGTAGAATCGATTGTATTCATTACCCACCATATGACCTTATCTGAAGACATACACGAAACTATCCCGGGTCATTTTCCACGTATTCCACAACCCATAGATCGAATCACGCCAGAGCTCGATATTGATTGGAGCCTTCGAGCAGTCATCCTTGTCGATCGATCTATCACACCAGTTCAGGTTAGAAAGGCCTTCTTTGCCTTAGATTCATAAATTCCATTAGTGTGTATTGAAGACATTAGATTGCCTAACTAGTTTGTCTGCATCACACGAATATTCCATCCCCACCGGCTGTCTCGGCACGACCTCAGGAGGTTGGTTACGCGGAAGAGTTACCTGTAGATTCCCACGCTCGCTTGTCACTTTTTCGGCGTATAATCACCTCTCAGAGATAGATAATCAGATTTTCAGGTTTCATGAGCAAGACAACATGTGTTTTGGGTGTTTCGTGTCATGTGTTCCCCGAAACCTGAAACCTGCATCAAGTAAAGCAATTCAAGTTTGCGGACCTTCTGAGCATCGGAACATGCCATAGTCCAAACATGCTCCATGTCGCCTATCTTCCGATTCCCGAAGCCCAATTTACTACTTTGTTTCGGGTTTCCCGGGTCATCAGACATGATGCTTCATGTCGATTGTTTCCCGTAACCCGAAACTGAATTACTCTAAAATCCTTTGTGTCAGGTTTCCGGATATCCCAAGCATGCTGACATGGCATTAATGTCGATTTTTCGGGTAGTTGGCACGTGTCAACTGAAGTGTATTAAATGCGAATTTTCTTATATATATTCGGATTTCCATGTCATTTTTACCAGGCGTACTTTTTACCTCGTGGATTTTCACGCATGCATCTTCGACCCCGAAACCCGAAACTCACCTCTGTGCCTAATTGCATTGCTCATTTTTTATCATTCCTTGACCTAGTTGAAGGTATTTTTCTTCATTCTTTGTTTGTGGATTAATTGTGTAAGGAATTCTTCCAAGTTTCTTATCAAGGTTGTTATGGGGTTTTTATCTTTTCCATTTTGGGGGTTATTTTCAAATCAGGTTTATGTTTTAGGGTTTTCCCCCTTTGGAATTAGCACTTTGTTTTATTCCCCAGAATGTTCTTATAATTAAAAATATGTTCGAGATATAAATGGTGAAGGAAAGCCTTGCATGTTTTAACTCAACAAATACCCTATTCCCTCTTCTCGGGTTTCATAGGGTGTTTTGCAGTGTTCAAAACCCGCAGTATATTAGAAAATTTAAAGTGTCAGGTTTTCCGAAGTCTCCGGCATCCTCCCAACATGTCGAGTTATTTCAAGCCTCTGGCATCTCCAGTGGGTCAGGGTTTTTGCAGTGTTCAACATCTCCTGATCTCCGACACTCTCCTCCTTCAAAATCCCTCATGTCGGACCCTGGTCCATCACAAGAAAAGACTAAAAAGTTAGGGAGGATGAAATACAAATTTAGGAAGATGGAGTCTCCATCCTATATTGACTGTAATTTTGACATCCAAGATACAGAGCTCGGAAACGTGGATATGGAGGATTTCTGAAACAGGGTCAAGAGCTCTTCTCAAACTCCATGGATGAAATCAATAGTCGGCAGTGGCCTACCTCTTACGGCAGGCTTCCCTATGTCCGCTCAGTGCCCCAAGTTCATCTTGGCCTGTGCTTCAAATTATGACTCTGCTTCTCATTCTGTGAAAAACCAGGTGGGAGAAGTCGTAATCAAATTGGACGGAGGTTACTTCGATGACCTTCTCAAGCTGCCTAATTTTGAAGAATATGGAGATATGGATCTCAAGTCAGCCCAAAAAGCTTGGGATAATGATCAGGAGGATTGCATCCAGCACGTAAATAAGAAGTTTCTAATAAAATCCAAACCGGCTGTTTCCAGGTTTCCAAGACTTGTTCCCAGAAGTGATTTCATTGAGGAAATCAACGATATCATTACTCTGTTGAGTCAGGTTTTTGGTTTCCCCGAATCAAATGTTTTCCAAGGATGGATGTACCCGTTCATGATCACTATTAAGAAGAATCAACAGGGAATTGATTGGGGTACTCTTATCAGTAATGAGATAGATTCTCAAATGAAAACAGTCCTATCTACGGGAAAGTTTTACATGTCCTCGTATGTCACCTATGCAGCGGCTGGTATGAGGAACTATCCCAGGTTGGACACCAAGGGGAACAAGACAGTGGACCATGTTTATCAGTATTTTCCTCAAATGACAAGAAAAGGGTCTGAAGATCAATTCAGAAGGGTAAATTATGCCTTCTTTTACGAAAACATCTACAGGTTAAACCCTGAATTAAGGAAAATGAGAGTCTCAGATGAGGCATAATCTGAAAGTTTCAAGAATTTCGGAACAAACATGCTTAGTTGGAGGAAGGGAAAGATGAGGAAGAAAAAGATGATGATTCAGACTAACTTTTGATGTTTCATGTCATTTTAATCTTGAAATTGACATGTCTTTTTCATTTATGTTTCGTCACATAGGAAGCAAATTTTGACTTGGTCTCCTGCATGAGAGTTAGGCAAAATAGGACTCTCGTTACAAGACTATTTTCTAGGATTAATCCTATTTTCTCTCTACTCTTTTCTATTATAAATTAGGGATGTGTGTACACTCTAAAGGGTCGAGATTTTTGAAATATTGGGAGCTATTGGGAAGAAGAAAAACTTTGTGTTTTCTTTTAATCATTTTGAAGAATAGGAGTTGATATTATTTTGCAAACTTTGTGTTGTGAGATATATCTTTCTTAAGACATTGTTCTTACGTTCATAATCTTAAGCTATTCTTTGTTTAGCATCTTGGTGTTTCTAATCATTTCAGACATTATATTTATGATCTAAAGCTCATATGATTATTTCATGCTCTGTGTTTACTCGAAAGAAAATACGTTGCTCTCATTTCCTTTCCATTGTGTTTCTTTCATTGTAATAATTTCCTACCCAGTCCATTTACAAAAATAACATCTTCGCATCGTGTGGATGTGGATTTTAGGATTCTATCCCAATCCCAATGGTTAAATTAGTGTGAATACTGTATATATTATTTATGTTGTGTTTTAGATTAGTAATAAACAGGTAGCCTCACCTGTCTTTGAGGAGGGATTTAATCCCATGTACTGTGGTTGAACTTGATATTTTGGGTTGAAAAAATATCCAACCAACAAATTTGAGGTTGTATGTTAGAAAATATTGTCCTAAATTGGTCACAGACACCATACACAACCAAATCATGAGCGAAGCAATGCAGATAACACTTTTGGTTAACAAGCTGGTGGACAACTGGAACAAAAATGAAGCGGTGAAAAAGCTTAGAGAAAAAGTAGTGAACTCCAAGAAAGAAGTAAAAGGGTAAATAATGATACTCAAAAAGTATATCACAATGTTGAAGTAGGAAAAAGGTTAGGAGAAGTAACTAACCTTCAAGCTCCTTGATTGTAATACACACTTGCAGGATGTCATGTGGATAATAAGAGTGACATTGAAGTAGGGAAAAAATTACATCAGTAGATATTAATAGATGTAGAGGATTAAGATTTTGAAAAGGATTTGTAGTAATCATTTCAAGATAGGGGTAATGTCAGTGAATGATTGTGAGAATGGAAATGCAATGCAAAATAGGAATACATTTGCAGGGATTTAGGAACAATGAATGAGGGATCGGTTGGAGACACTCATTTAGGATATCTAGGTCATTATTTTGATTCATTTATGACTTTATGCAGGTTCTAACGTAACTGTATGTGTACTATGGGAGAATAAACAAAGACTTTTCATATTGGAATGTATACAAGTCACACCTAGAGGTAATTCTCCCAAATTCGCAAGAAATAAAGAACACACCAAGGTTCATTTTGTCGTATATACTTCTTCGAAGATCCAAGGACATAATCATAATACAACCCCCATCTTTCACCCCTCACATTCAAGCCAAGATGATGGAGTAATAGAAACAACTTGAGCAAAAGCAATACATAGGGAGCACCACAATTTTGCGGAAGGTAGTAAATTTTTTTGTATTTGTAAGCATGCCCACATAGTCTAAAATCTCGGTAGGGAAATCTATGAGGGATTTCCCATAGATTAAAAACCTAAAATAGTCGTCTAATGGGAATTCTACTTAATTGAAAACCTAAAAAGGTGGTTAAGTAGTGCACAAAGGATGAAAAATGGTAAATGAACATCCTCTGTGTCGATTGCGAATAGATTAAATTACAATGACAACACAATCACCATTCAACACCAAAAAAAAGCAGACACATAGAGTCAATTCCCCAATAGTTTGAAGAAATTTTTGTCTTGGGACGAGACAACTATTAAGTCTAAGAAAGTGTTAGATAGTAAAATGTAATAGAAATTTGACATGGATATAGTTCATTATTTTGCAATCCTTTTACATGTATATAGTTAGTATAAGAGAAAAACTAGAATGTATATCTTCTTTTTGCATAGGTAGAGAATATGAAAATAATCCTATTAATATAAAATAAGGGGATGCAAGGAATGGTAGTTCAATAGTCATCGTATTTTGTATAAAACTATGTAGTTTTATTTGCAAGAGAAATTAATCTTGGATCATAATAGAAAGTACTTCATTATAGTTACTTTTTCATCTATTTTCTTATATATCTCTGTTTAATTATAATTGCCTTATGGGAATCCAGTGATATGAAAATTTTTCCTTAAATATTTTTTATAATCTATTACACAATTGAAAACTTAGTTATATTTCCATCCTATGTATTAATCTAGACTATAACTTGTTGCATGTTCTGATGGCAAAATCTAGGAACCTCTGTCTAATAACCAACGACACCAAGTAAAATGTTTTGGTTCTAGATACAAGGATGTCCAATACCACATTTTTCCCACTTGGAACTTGATGTAGATCAAAAAAGAGCTTCATTTGGTTGATCCATGTGATCAGATCATTCTGATTGAACTTGCACATTTTCACTTTTGGAATAATGTTACACCATTAGCTAGAAGATCCACAAAGTTGTGTAGAGGATCCTCCTTGGTTGGTGTGATTTGGATATGGTTACACATTGCTTGAGTAAGCCCATGTGACTTGAAAGGGAATACAAGCCAATCTTCATGCTTGAAAGAGTGTTCATCATCACCTTCTGCATTGATTCAATCTCCATCTTTATTTCACCCTTCACTATGTTTAAACCATTGTCCAATTTTTTTCTCATATCCTCCTTTATTAAGTTCAATTGATTACCAAATAAGGTTTGTAAAATGTTGAGGTCATCCCTATTCACCATAGTGTTCACCTTTTCTTGAATTTGGTTGACCATTTTTAATACCTCAGAAGATGAGGATTCAATATCCACATATTCTTCATATGGTTTCATTCTTAGGGTGGCTTGAACCTTCCCTTGGCCTCTAATTGACCTCCCTATCATGATGTAGGATTTGGGTTTTGGTATATAAGGATTAGGATAGGAATTTAGGGTTTGGGATTTTGACTTAGAGTTTCAGATTATAGACGGATTTAGCTAGAATGGAAAAATACATAAGGAACACACCTTAGATATTTTTTAGAAAGCTTTCTGCAAATATAAGAAACTTAGAAAAAATCCACAAATAACAACCTATGCAGAAAATTTACAAAAAACCATAAAATGGATATAAATTATGAAAAATAAGTCCACAGATATTGAAATATTGGGGAGAAACTTACTTGACTGATTTAGCCACTTAGTTAAAAAATTGCATTACAAATTTCCCACCATTTTGAAGATATAGCCAAATCTTCAAAATTAGGGGTTTAACCCAAATCTGGCTAGATTGAAGCTCTCATACCACTTATAATGAAATTTCTTAAATAAATATGAATATCAACAATAATAGGACACCAAAGAACACCAAAATATAGAAAAATGATCACAATATGCTATTAGAATGAATTAACCACTTCGAGAGGGCAACCTCTAAACCATACAATAAGACTCAAGTGCTCAATATGATGATAATCTACTAGTATCTAACTCCTATATACACCCTATGATGCTATGAAATGCACTTACGCTGACCTACTAATGTAGACAAAAAATCATGCACTTTAGGCCTTATTTACCCCAACCTTTTACTACTATTTAGAAGGTTCTCAAGTGGATAAAGTACTAATTAATCCCACCTTTTGGCCATCTTTATTTTATATTTTATTTCATCATTCCTGCATATTTTATTGCACTTATCTTCCCATTTCGCAATCTTCCCCATCATTCTAGCCCAAAATCAGGGCAGCCCAACCTGTATGAGGCACCCTGGTCCCACTTTTAGGTGCCCCGGTCTATACACATCCTTTCCCACTTCTTTTTGGGGCCTTTCTATCCATTTGTTGTCTTTATATTTTCCTCAGTCAGCCTTGTCGGGATTAATTATGAAATTAAGCTTGAGAGCCCTATAAATATAAAGCTATAAGACCATAATAAGGGTCCTAGGTCATATCATTACACACTACTATCACTCCATCTAGAGTTGCATCCATTGCATCACTTGCATCCACATAGTGCCATGCATCAAGGCTAGGAGATCTGCATCACACACACTGCATAGGGGGAGGGATTCTATTCTATTCCATGCACACATGTTATTTACATTTTCTATAGTTACTATTGCTCGCTACTTCACAAAGTACGACTGACACGAGAGCACCTAGGGCACGACGCATGCACACACTCACACCAGAACTACATCTGAGTCTGAAATGTAGTGCGACACTTAGTGATAAGACCACTAGTTTGGTGGCTGAGGTCAGTCCGACCCATTCATTTGCATCTTTTATTTTTCTAGGGTTTGATACTTCCTTTTGCATTGCATCTCATTACACAGCTCACCTGACAGATCCAGCATGATAGAATAGGAAGTATTCGAAGACACCTTGTGACCATATCAGATTAAGTTTTGAGAATTTACAGTGCTCAAAGAGCCCAAATTGCATACCAGGGCACCCCAGGTTCCCCAGTACATCCCCAGGCACCCCAGTCATCTCAGATCCTCTAGATTTGTCCTTCACAAGGTCCCTGAGTGTTCATCTACACTTCCTGATTTCATTTCCAGATCTACAACAACCTGTGACAATCACTTCCAATCAGCTAAGACATTTCTTTCCTTTCTTTTGCATATTAGGGTTTTATTTCACTTAGAATAATTTACTTGCATTTATTCCATACTGTTTTAGTCCATTTATTACAGCATTTTAGTCCTCCTAATTAGATTAACATTAATAACCTAGTGTCCCCTTTTAGGTACTAGATCATTATTTTTTTAATCATTTTGGTGAACCCAATGTCTCTTTCTACCACCTTCTAGGGCTCTTCATTCTACCATCATGAATATCTCTGTCACCAAATATCTACTTACCCACCCTGATTTGCTCCACTGAGTTCAAACCCTCTTTGCTACTACCAATGTTTCTATTAACATGCATCTAGATTCCATGTATGACACATTTTCGGAGGCCTTTTCCTATCATATTACATTTCGAGCCCATGCTTCAGCTGAAATTCACCCCTTTGACAATGACCCACCACTTTATATCATGTCTCATATCTACAATGTCATTGTCAAGCGCACTCTTATCGATAATGGCTCTGAGCTCAATTTGTGCCCTATGTCCTTTATCCACGCCTTAGGTCTATATACTCGCAACATTAGCCCCTCTTCCATTTCACTCTGTGCTTATGATGGTTCTGTTCATCCGTGTCTAGGCCACATTACCTTCCCTTTCACCATCAGTCCTAAGACTCTCCCTATATGTTTTCTTTCTCATTGATTTTCATGTCTCATATAATTGTTTGTTAGGTAGACCATGGCTTTACACGCCATGCAAGTTTTTTCTTCCACCATCCATAGTTCTGTCAAATTATTGCATGAGCGTATTGAGTATACTATCTTCTAAGATCGTGATCCCTTCCAATACTGTGTCCATGACCCTCATACTAGAATCCCTATGCCTCGCATTGATACTACATATGAACCTCAACCTATGGATGATCAGCCTCATTTACCACCACTTGAGGGTGCTATTTGTTTACTCGATGCTATCCATTCCACACTATCTCCTCCTACCGCTATTATTCCACATTAGCTGCATGTTCCCCCTATGGACAATATCCTTCCTTTTTCATTCTTCACTGTTACCTCACACCCCTTTTACATGTACACTTTTCATTCATAATTCTTATTGGGAAAATGTTATGTTTGACCCCACATATGACAAAACCATTTGTTCTCCTCGCTGGTCTAGTTCATCTTGGCTTTACTTTTTAATACCTTCAGCCTTCTACTCCCGCTTCTCATCTATATTATGGTTTTTTCACTATCACTGTCGCTTATGGCTTGCATGTCTTTGATATTTTAATCTATCTCCCGCGTACCCCTTGTGCTTCTCTACTCACATTAGGGGACTCTTGGCTTACTTACATTGGAGGTACCTTAGACCCTAGTCATATTGATATTTCATTCCCTATGCCTTTTGGTCATGTTTTCATTTGCAATAGTTCCTTTCTTGGCTATTCACCTAACTACACTCATTGGTACGCACATGGTTACCCACATCCCCCATTCACTGATGAAGACTATGCTATGGGCATGTATCATCTACGCCTTACCGGCTCATTATAGGATCAACCTCGTACTATAGCATACCATGTCGCCAACCCTGATCCATTTTATTTTGACCTAGGAAACAAAAATCTCCTAGACGAGTTCACGTAGCCCTTGCCCACACCACTGATGGGTGGAATAGTCACTACAAACTTCCCCCTTCCTCATATTATCATAGTTACACCCCTACTCTTTACATTCTTATTTGCACATACGTATACTTCTTATTCCTTCTATCACCCTCGTTACCCGATGGCACACTCTTGTGCTTCAATTCACACTGGACTGTTGAAGGATTACCATTACACTGAACCCCACACACTTCACTATAGGTTCTACACATTTATATTCTATTACATACATTGCACATCTTACATTCTATCATCATCTCTATATGTAGCCAACATCTTACATTATCCTATACATACCTCATATGTTAGTCATTTCTCCGTCATTCATCTCATACACGCTACACTAGTCATCATTATATATGAGTCTAGTTTTAGATTTCATACACACATTCTATATTTAAGCTAGGTCACATTATCTATGGGTCTAGCTTTACCTCTCATCACTACATATTCTATCCACACCTATATCCACATCTTGCATCATCTACACATCATACCTTTTTTACATTGTCTTATTCACATAGCACATCTATCCATCATATTCATTATATACTACACTAGATTCCATCATATATATGGGTCTAGTTCCATCTATCATCTTTACATATTCTATTTCTATCTACGCCTACTATTGCACCCTACATACCCAATTTGCACTTATACATCCTATTTATTCTACATGTTACACTAGATTTCCTTATACATGGGTCTAGTTTTACCTATCATCATTACACATTCTATTTCTATCTCCACACTTACTAAATTACACATTCCATACCCACTACACATTCTACATTGCATTGCCTACATTGCGCATTCACATACCTTGGTCATTTATACTATGTTGTTTTCTACGCGCTACACTCACCAACCTATGACGCACTCTATTTCCTCAGTCTATTCTCGACTACCGAGGGTTTACCAATCAAATGGACCTTACATTCACCAATACGACATTTTCCTCATTCACCATTTCACATGTAAGTGACATACACCTTAGGTTAAATTATCACCCATTCTTATCATCTTGTAGTGGTATATGCTTTAGGCTAAATCATCACCCTCCTTTTATCATCTTCTAGTGGCATACACCTTATATTACATCATCACTCCCTTCTTATTCATCCTATAGTGACATACACTTTAGGCTAAATCATCACCCATTTCCACTCCTTCATCTCATAGTGATATACATTTAGGGTTAAATCATCACTCATCCATTCAACACGTCGTGGTAAACATTTAGGCTATAAGGTCCATGCACATCTTTCCATATATTTCATCTCCATACACTCATTCCATAGTGATATACGATAAGGGATAGATCATCACTCTTACATTCCATAAGTCATGATATATGCTTAGGCTATAGGGTCCACACACAACTCTCCACATGTCGCATTTCATCACCACTACATATGCACACTCATCACATCGCGCTAGACACAACCAAAACTACTTGACCATTTCCCAATGACGTACTCTCATTTACGGTTCATTCTCGACTACTGAGGGGGAAAACAAAATGAACCTCATTACATACACTTCCATCCACTCGGGGGGCACATTGCTCCTATGATTCCATTCCATCCATCCGTAACTTATTGCATTGTCTTGGTGGCATTTACTCTTGCTTACTGGTGTTTCGCATGCTCACTTTATTACACATGTTAGCTTGATTTTTTATATGTCATTATCATACACACATGCACATTCATACCTTTGTTTAGTGTGATCGTAGATATGAGACTCTACACGCGACGACATGGATGCTCACCTTCTACCCTTCTTATACTGGTCACTGGGGGCATCCACATTCATCTTATCTAGGTGTTATTGTTCCATTTTGTACTTAGCATATTATACTACTTGTTCATACACATTTTGACGTATTGGTTACCAATCTAACATGCTAATGGGTGTTCCATGTGTAGCACTTGTTTTACAGGATTACATGTTTCCATGACTAATTTTTTGTTTCTACTTGTCTTCTTTGTTTGCTATTGTATGCGGGATTTTCCATTTGCTTGTGTGGACACTTGTCTACTGTTTATGGCCATGATGGTCTTGTGTGTCTTGTGACATCATGAGTGATGTCCCATGTTTGAAACCCACTTTGTGCATTCTACTTGTTCTTGTGTGTTTACACTACTTTGTTTAGTAGTTTCCAAATTGTCTATGTATGTTCCACTTATTGCATGCATGTGTTTCATACTAACACTTGTTTTGTCTAGCCATCCCCTTTTTTGCGCACCTTGGTATCTACCAAGCATTTCCCTTTCCCCCTACAGGGCATATTTTTACAAGTGAGAGTGTGGTTGGGTCCTGTTTGGGCCACATTCTCATTTCTGTGACGTCGCATGCGCCCCTAAAGAGAAGGGGCCATCATTGAGGGTTTTCTACTAACACATCGTATTTACACTAGTTCAGACACATTGAGTGAGTTAAGACTAGTCTACGAACTCCATACACAATAGCCATAATAAGACATGGTGTCCTTCAAAAATTCCGCGGACCGGTTACAGGATTGGGGTTACAATGGGTGTTCCTCTCTACAGTTCTCCAACCAGTGGTGTCAGATCACCCAAAAAACCAGGACAGTACAAAGATCTCTTCACACATTTCAGCAAAATCGGTTAAATTTGGAGGACACAACCCATTTCCTCCCTATACTTCTTCAGCCAGGGTGGCGGGAGATCACCCAAAAAACTTGGGACCGTACATGATATATCCTTCTACACCCTTTTTCTCAACATGGATCAGGTGCACATGCTCCATTTACACTTTACATTTTGCATACTTTACACATGTGTATTTTACATAGCGTTTTTACATACATACATATTTGACTACTTGATCATTTTCTCCTTGCACGTCTTCCGTATGAGAAACAAGTAGTCAAATTGGGGGCAACAACAAAAACAACGACAACGAAAACACACTGCTACATGCACTTGCCTTTACTAACCATGCAGGTACACTACACACGTGTTCTACCCTAGGTTCACTCTCATCATTTTTTATGCACATTTTTCATCTTTAGAATCCACACTTCTCCACATTTTTCTTTTTGTCATTCCACGCTTGATTCTACTCCATCGGCACGTCTTCTTCCACACTCTACATGGATATCAGGTACACATCTCTATCTACTTTATGTTACTGAGTGTTCCGCTCACCAACATAAAGTGGGGGGAAAATGTAGACACAAAATCATGCACTTTAGGCATTATTTAGCCTAGTCTTATATTACTATTTAGAAGGTTCTCAAGTGGATAAAGCAATAATTAATCCCACCTTTTGGCCATCTTTATTTTATATTTTATTTCGTCATTCCCACATATTTTATTGCACTTATCCGCCCATTTTGTAAATGCCCCATCATTATAGCCCAAAATCAAGGTGCCCCAACCTATACTGGGGTGCCCGAGGGCGCCCTAGTCCCACTTTTGGGTGCCCTGGTCTATGCACATCATTTCCCACTTCTTTTTGGAGCCTTTCTATCTGTTTGTTGTATTTATCTTTTCCCTAGTCGGCCTTATCAGGATTAATTAGGAAATTAAGCTTGATAGCCCTATAAATATAAAGCTATAAGACCATAATAAGGGTCCTAGGTCGTAACATTACACACTACTATCACTCCATCTAGAGTTGTATCTATTTCATCAATTGCATCCATATAGTTTCATGCATCAAGGCTAGGAGATCTGCATCACACACAGTACTTAGGGGGAGGGATTCTATTATATCCCATACACACATGTTATTTACATTTTCTATAGTTATTATTGCTTGCTACTTCACAAACTGCGACTAACACGAGAGAACTTAGGGCATGAAATGCACACACTCATCAGAACTACATCCGGGTCTAAAATGTAGTGTAGCGCTCAGTGATAAGACCACTAATTTGGTAGATGAGGTCAGTCTGACCCATTCATTTGCATATTTTTTTTTCTAAGGTTTGATACTTCCTTTTGCATTGCAGCTCATTACACATCTCACCCGACGGATCCAATGCAATAGACACGAAGTATTCAAATACACCTTGCAACCATATTAGATCCAAGTTTTGAGCATTTACAGTGCTCAGAGAGCCTAGATTGTAGATCGGGGCACCCCGGGGTGCCTGAATACATCCCCAGGCGCCCCAGTCATCTCAGATCCTCCAGATTTGTCCTTCGCAAGGTCCCTGAGTGTTCGTCTGCACTTCCTAATTTCATTTCCAGATCTGCAACAATCACTTCCAATCAGCTAAGCAATTTCTTTCCTTTCTCTTGCATATTAGGGTTTTATTTCACTTAGAATAATTTACTTGCATTTATTCTATACTGCTTTAGTCCATTTATTACAGGGTTTTAGTCCTCCTAATTAGATTAACATTAATACCTTAGTGTCCTCTTTTACGTCTACTAGATCATCATTTTTGTAATCAACTAAGCATAAGAAAACATAAATAAATATGATATGATGAAAAATTATGTTATCCATAGGTCTACTATCCATATCCCTATGTATGACCTAGGTTAAGGACTTAACAAAGCTTTGTCTTTTTCACTAAATTGTTACACCTACTCTTCTATATGGGGCTAAAAATGAGGCTCCTTAGCTTATGAAAGTTAATAGAAGCTGAATTGAAAGATTGTTTACCTCTATGTTATCCTAGCACCTCTATGCAAAAAGATCAAATCCTAAAGACATCATTCTCATTGAATTTGGTACACATCCCCTCTTATTATTTTTGTTCTATTTCAGGTGGTGATTATGATACACAAGCTTAGTTGGATGGCCAACTCTTCGGTTGATTTCCTCATATACCCATATTAAGCATCCAAACTATCTATGCAAATAGCACAACGTGGGATCTACTCTAACCAGTATACCAAGGCTTCTACTTTGTTATTCCTTGTACATATTGACATAAAAAAACTTTCCCACATGATTTTTCAATTGATGCACTAAATTTAGAAGGGATATAAATAAGGGTACCAAAGATGAGATCTATAGAGCCTTCCTACAGTCCAAATGGCTAGAGCCTCTCAAATATTTTTTTAAAGCTTTAACACTATTACAATTTATATTGATTCACTTTGAGGAAGGATTCATCCAACCTATATGTTAGACTAGGATTTAATTTACCTTATAATTGAGAGTTCCATTAGCACAATTCAGTGTTTGTTCACACCCCCAATGCATAGAGACACCACCATATTCCTCTGGAACATCATATTTGTGAAACTTAATCCATGAAACTTGAAATAAAGAAAGTATTTATTGCTCTCTGACTTTCTATGAGATCCTGTGGTTCTTTTATCTCTTTAGAGATCATAGAACCCTCTTTAAATCTTCATGGCTTATGAATATTAAAAATGCTTGATTATTTTCTTTCAAGAGATGTTTGATCTTCACCAATATTGTGTTAGAGAATTTTCTTCTACAATACTTTACACATGCAGGATTGCCTCTTTCATTCATCTTGGTTCTTCTTTAAGATTTCAAGTATGAAGCAACTTCATGATAGACTTATTGATATGAGAAAATCTATAAAACATTGAAAATTATTAGTTGTTTTCACATATATTCACCTTCCAATTTAATTGACCAATTTTGGTATTTTGTGGACATTAATATTATTATCTATCTTATCTTATTCATAGCCAAACAAATGGAAGAGTAAATCTAATAAGATTTTTCACTCACTATCATAATGATAAGATTGTATTTTGTATTAGGTGATCTAACATTAATAACCACTAAGAATGATTTTTTATTAGATGTATCTGAAAAAGATTATATTAACGTTAGTAATCATTAAAAAATGATTTATGAAATATTATTACAGTTAAAAATCTTACTAATTTATCTATGAAACAAAAAAAATAGTGAAAAAATATTTAACTACTACTATTTGGTATCTAAGTGCCTGAATAATTAACATTATGTAATTTAATGCTCAAAAGTTAGAAGATAATTATTTATTAAAAATGCTAATTTAATTAAATATTATAAAAAACAATAAGTCATAATTGTTAAACTATATACATATTTGTGGACACCGAGAACCTAGAGGTCACACAAGGTAACAAAATGTCTACATCTCTATACTTATCAACCACCTCGTGGGTTACCATTTAGTCAATCAGTGACTCAAACTTTAGAAATATGAGTTTCTTCAGTAAAGACTTCCTTCTTCATTGCATAAATCTTAAAATATTGTGTTTTATCAAGAGGCCTAGCCACTACAAAACCTCCTGCAGATGAAATAAATATGTGCTTGGAGAGAAATTTGATAAAAACTACTAATACTTATTTTGGGGAAAATTGATTTTGTGAGTGATGGGAAGAATTAGATGTTGTGTTTGTGCCCCTCACACACATGAGGGCTCTTTTAAGTGTGCCCTCCATAGGAAAACAACAATAACCAAACCATGCAAATCCACTTGGGGAGCAGCTAATAGATGATGATTGTTAAACCAGTTGATGGAAAAGTGGTTGCAGCAAGAAGGACTCTCCTCTCATCTTCAAGCTCACCTAATATTAATCCAAGAAATAGAAACCACTTTCAGGGAAAGCCAAGCAGGCTAGGCAACATGTTCTCAGTAGTTTCTTCTTCTGATGCCAGAAGTTAAATGGGCTGGTATTCAAACTATTTCTTATAAGAGTTTGTAGATATATAAGATATCAATAAAGATTTTTTTTCTAAAACAAAGAGGTCTTGAAATGTTGAATTTGCAGTCTTGGAGTGTAATTTTAGTTAAATATTGGTTTCTTACATAACACTGTCTCAAGAAGCTTTTCAATTAATACTATTATAAACTGTAGTCTGAAATCTTTAATCTATTGGAGATGTTTATAAGATATTATGGAATATTTCTTAGTGTTAAGATCACTATTGCATTTTAAATATAAATAAAATTTAATATGGTCTTAAGGACATTTTGGCTTTCATATTGAAGTTCACAAGATTTTGTAAAGTAATTTTGCAGTTTAGTTTTTTTCACATCCTTTAACGTGTAAACATCTCTACTATTAGGACTTTGCCTTCTTTGGTATGGTTCTTATTTTAAAATAAAGGTTATCCAATAAAAAATGTTTTAAAGTGTTTGTTACTATTAAAAGGTAAATTGATATAATAAAATATTTACATAAGATTGTATTATTTATAATAAATTTAGTTGGGAGAAATAAATAAGAAACTTTGGATAAATTATTTCCATTGATAATCATTGTGAGACACATTGTGAGACAATGTAGGTTTACAGGATATTAGTATAGTTGTCTACAAATGGCACCAAGATCACTAAATGGTATAATTTTAATGTTATCGTGTCCTTGTTGATTATTGGTTCAATTTAGACATTATTAATACATTTGTGGATTTTTAATGGTTTTTCTCTCTTCTAGACTGAACTTAAAGTAAATACAATATGTTATCAGCACATTGTTAAGTTATATTCATGTATATGTCACAACGCTAAGTTGCAGAGCTTCTTCTAAGACAACTTCCTCCATGTGTAGGGGAGCTCTTCCAAAGTTTTGTAAGTGATGACATGATTAATGTCCAGGTTCAACCAAAGTGCTTCAGTGCCTCATTGCCACTACTTGATTAGAACCTTTCCTCTAGTGTTGACTTTGGCGCTTTGTCAACGTGGATAGAAGGCTCACAATGTTGGTATTGGAAAAAACATGTGGGTTAGTGCCTTGTAGACTAAAAGATGTTGTGACTAGAGTGATAATGACTAGAATAACCCTCACAGAATAAGTATGTCCAACCACAACCAAACTCATATGCCAATCAGATTTTTTATAGGAGGGTGTGGCCATCAGCTATGTTGTTTGTGTGGGTGACTCCAACAATGCCCACTACACTACCATGTCTTGGGTTCCATTAGCTTGCCCCATCAAAATTCAACTTCGTCGTTATTGGTAAGTAAGGTATCTATATAATATTTTCCATATATCTTACTAACATCAACCATTTTGAATGGAGTTCAAGGTTAGTTATAGTAGAGATTTGCAAGATAGTTCCCCAACATTGTGATGATAATTGTCTTATCACCTTTTTGATAGGTTTCTTTTATGGAAAATCCAACGTTTCCTCTCAAGTCAAAGGCCCCAATGTATGGGTCATGGAAATTTCAAGTATTTGTTGTATCATATCTTAGTTGGATTTAAATTTGAGTCATCTGTTGAGGCATTAGTTAAGCTCAATTTGTTTGTGAGAACAATATAAAACATAACTGCAATTATCTTCCATATACTTTGTTCCAAAGCCTAGGAGATAATTAGATGCTTGAAACTTTTGCCATCTAAAAGACAATTCAGTCACCTTGAGGGGCCACACCATTTTTTCTTTTCTTTGAGAACATATGCTACCTATATTTTCTGATGAAGTAATGTCCAAATCAAGGCTTTTGATATCCGTAATTGCCACAACTTGCTCCAACTCAAAGGAGCGATTATACCATCGTCAATTAGGGGTTTGTAAAAGTTACCCTAAAGGTGCAATAGGCATGTTGGCATGGAGATTGAGAAAATGGATGAACAAAAAAATTAATATTTCACCACTCTTCTACCATAATTTTCGGACTTCTTAAGCAAAAAAAATTAATTTTTTTGAAGATTCCATAGCATTCTAGACATATATGCAAATGCATAGAAAACTTGTCAGATGAAACCAAAATTAGTATTGTGTTATCAATCTTAACACTTCAAGAACTCAAATATATTTGAAATTTTATGAAAATACAGTGAACAAGAAATGTATCTTTACACAAAAATCCAAACCAATCTAGTCGTTCATCCTCCTCATAAACCAAATAGCCCAGTAAATCAATACAAATAATGGCTTTAAAACTAAAAAGAGCTCAAAAGCCTAAGATGCATTTTCAAGCAAGAGGAGTTTATTATGCTAAAAATAATATTTTTCTTCTCCATTCTTTCTTTCTTGTTTCAAATGGTATTTTTTGTTATTGAAAGCATTCAATTGTATATTTAATAAGTTTAAAAACTAAATATATGTCTGATAAAAAAAAGGCAACTAGTAAGAAAGCACACCCCAAGAAGACACTAACCAAATTTCAAATAGACAAACAATCCCAAGAGAAAGAACAACAAGGCCCAAGGCCACAAAAATTACGACCGCACACAAAAAGCCAAGTGTCAACAAGCAAGTGTTATATGCACAATAATTATAAATAAGCAACATCCGTGATAAATTAGGCAACCAACATAACCAACCCCATGAACAAAGGAGGTGAATGACTATCAAGGTTACCTTCTCAACCACAACGTTAGCATATGGATTTGCACGCATGCAAATGACATGCAACAGTGTGGGAACGAAGTCCCTCCTCAATGAAGGTGAGGCTGCCTTTATTGAAAACCAAAACTGTATTTACATCTGTACATTCAAAATTGTATGTGGGGGGTGTTTTGGAACATCAATGGAAGAAAAGTGAATGAAGGAAATGGAATGAAATGAAAGAAAGGAGTGGAATGGAATGGACTGAAAGAACATGCAAGAGTTAGGTAAAAACAGAGCCTAATATTGCATGAAGAGAAAAGATGAATAACCAACACAAATAAAACGGAGTTTGAGTTAGCCAAACAAGAACATGCAAAAGGGAACACACATGAGCAAGTAGATAGTCAGAGCTTGATCACTGTGAACTAGAACAACTGATTACTAATGTTGACAATAAGATCAAAGATAATATTCGCATGCAAGATTCAAACACCTAACATCTAATGAACATAAGAACACCAAATGCTACAAGAGACAATGAATGAGACACAAAGTTCTTATTCTATTAACTCCAAAATGTTTTTCACAAAGAACACAAAGTTTCTTCTGGAAACAAAGCTTGCACAAAAGTATCTTCTTCTCCTCTCTCAAAGTCACCTTTACAAATGAGCCCCTCACTTCCTTTTATAACCCAAAAGTTGGTTACAAAGTAGTTAGGGTTTAATATGATCATTAAATAAGGCACTTAAGTGACCTTTGACTTTTTCTAACCAACTTTATTAAATACAACCCAAAAATAGAAATTACTTAAAATATCCAATGTTTCCCAAATAACAACACCTTTAAAAAAATATACAATAATAACCAGTGCCTTATCCATTGAAACGGGGTCCGCCTATCTCAAACGTATGAGAAATGGACTCTCCCAATTCGCTAGATATCAAGAAAATCAACTTCCTACACCGCCGGTGAAATTAGGATCTGCTGCTTTTGATAATTGAAAGGATCTAAACCTTCCCAAAGTTTCAAACATCTTTTCCTCTTCTGGAGGTTCACTTGGCCGAAGAATAGCCTCACAAAATACCTGCAATTCAAGAATTCTACTTGGCATATCATTAAAATTAACAATTTTAGACTGAGCATTCTCAAACAAGTTCTTCAATTTGATACACCGTTCCATGGAAACCGACGAGAAATTGTTGGCAGGAGTGTACATGTCTTTGAACAATCGTGAAAATTGTTCTTCCACCTGCTCCGATGAACACCTTTGATTATGCTCATTTACTAGGTTGCAAGGAATCTCAGCTATGAAATCCTGGATCGAGGAAAGTGAAGCGAAAACTTCATTGCACATGTTGTCATAATGGATCATAGAATCCACAAGAAGCGTCTTTCTCGATTTGAGATGTAGACACCAGAGGAAACGTGTCCCTCGATGTTCAAATTCGAGAATCCCTTCAATAGCCAACACTGAAGATTCCATACTTGTCATCTCCTGCAGACTGGGCAATATCTCATCCAAATTTGATATCGTAGAAACAAAAGTTTCTTTGAAAGAAAGAATTGGATCTAGATATACACTGATATCTTCATGAAGCTTAACTGCAGTCTTGATCGCTCCCTGGCCCAAAACGAGAATCTCCGAAAGCCAAGTTTTAGTGACATGGCCCAACGTGTTTATTTCCTTTGACAAATTAAGAGTCTCTTCATCTGGGGCAGCCACCGCATCAGGTACTGGGAAGGTGGATGATATGGGATTTATCAAATGCTGAACATACTCCACCAATTGACTCTTTTCAGCCTTGAGCCGAGAATTTTGGGACTTGTATTTCTCCAATCTTTTTAGCACGATATCAATTGAATCTCGAGCCATCGCCATGTCACTTTCTAACGTGGATCTCCCAAGTCCTAGTCTGGAAACTTCATAGTCGGCTGGCGTCATAGCATTACGCTCTTTATCCACTCGTGGAATGGCAAGGTCTGCAAACTTGTTTCCATCATTATCCACCATTATTCGAGAAAGTACCTTGGGCTTCTTAGGAATGGCGTCATTCGACAGTTTGAAAAGGGCATCAAAATCAATGTCGATTGGCTTGACAACTCTCTTCCTTTTCTTCACTTCAGAATCAACCCAAGAAGGAGTTTCATTTACTATCTCGGCATATAGAATCCTGGAGCTTGAATCAATATCCTCATTATCCCTGACATCATGAGATCCTTCTTGAATCCTATCAACGGCCTCAATTTGAGGAGACACAACCTCAATGTCCACTTCCTGATCATTCGGGAGATTTTGGGAAATCTCTTCATGAACTACGTGCTCCGAAGTATTTGATATTTGAATTACTTGCACTTGAGTGGGTGTTTGTTCGAAGCATGGCTGAGGATCATTTGCTACCAGCGTATGAGTGCTATTAATGATGTGAGTGGAAGAATCTCTACTCGAGGTAGAAAATCCAGACACACGCTCCTTTCCTTCTTCAGGGTTTGGATCTCTGGATCTCTCTCTTCGTGACACGTTGCTCGGCGAAGTGGATTTCGGCAACCATTCTTTTCTTGTATGTCGTGTATGATTGGATGGTAACGAAGTTGATCGAGAAGAAACCTTGGTCGAATGGAGGTGTCCTGATATAGGCAATTTTTGTGATTCTGAAACGTGATTCGGAATTGATTGAAATTTGGCAAGTTCCCTATCATACCAAGATATGCTTCTTTCGATAATTGGTTGGTTCTTGCCATCGAGAGAAAATTCATCTCTTTTGGTCCAGTCGATTCGAGGCAACGGTGTGAAGGCAATGGCATCATACGAGGGATCAACGACATCCTCATCATCGGTTATGAATGAATCGGGAGGACTCCGGATGTGGAAGGCCTTGATCTGAGCAAGTGTTAGGCGAGAGTACTCCCGTCTCCTTACCTCATGTTCATCCGAGCAAGCGGCCCAGAAATCCTCCATGGTAGGATTATGTTGATACTTCGCTCCCATAATCGTTTGCATATAACCATTGATATCGAACTGGGCTCTCTTCACATATGGATGGATGGTTATGAGAGCAAACTCCTTTTCCATTAGTTGTGCACTGAATAAGTTTGGGCATTGGTATTCCCCGATTTGGATCGGGAAATGAATTCCTGGGCGGTGCTTGTCACTAAGCAAGCAGTGAACTTGGAACAATTGTCGCGCCAGCTCCATTAACGCCCACTTATCACTGACGTACTTGGGAAGTTTCCACGGGGTCCCAGCAAAGCCACTCACGCGAATGTAGGAAAAAGATGAAAATTGTATAAACCAGGTTCCCCATTGGGAAATGACACTCATGGCTTCTTTGGAAAACCTTTCCTCGGTATTTCGATTCAAGTTCCGGATTACGCGGAAGGTGAATGCATCGTTGACTCTTCTAAAATGGTGAGAACTATTTTTGAAGCTGAGCTGAGGGTAATAGTGAAAAACGTTGTTTGATGACCCCAGGACTCCTCTCGTTTCAAGTCCCGAAAATAGCTTTCTTCGTGCTACTGCATAGGTCAGATATGAGGTCATGTAGAAGCATCCAGTCATTTTGACTTCTATCAATTGCTTGTGAATGGTGTTGCTGATGATGGTGGCCCAGTCCACAAACTCCTTCTTGGCTAGGATGATACAGATAAACTGGTACATCCATGGGTGGAAGACCCTTGCAGAAGGTAAACCAAAAACTCGACTTAGGAGAGTGATCATGTCTCCAATCTCTTCCACGAACTCAACGCGGTACAGTTCTTTGGGGAGCCTGTCAATCCGAGGTCTCTTGGTTACCAGCCAATTGTTGTTAACCATTTTGCTCCATCTTAGGGGTTCTTCGTCCCAGAAATCTTGCGCAGACTGGCGAGTGATATCTGCATTCTCAGGAAAGTCAGGTATCCCGAGCAACTCCTCAATGTGTTCAGGTGTGATTAAGAGGAAAGGTTCGCGGTTGTCTTTATAAATTCCTCGTCTCTCAGGATCGTAATGCTCTGCACAAGCAATCACCAATTCCGGACACTGCACCGAGACAGGGAATGCTGCTGCTTGAGGTAGGCCACTGTGGTAAAGCCTATCAGAGAAAATGGTTTTGCCTTCAGTTTTCACTCGCTCGCAAAACTGTTGCACGTTGATGTGACCCAGATTTGTATCGGTGATGTTGTCATACGCCGACTTAATGGAGCTGGGAGGAATAATTCCTTGGAATTCATATTTCAGGGCAGATTTATTAGATTTTTCCACTGGCTTCCTCGATCTCCCTGCAGATTTGGATCTTTCGGCCATTATGAATTTAATCAAAAGGTGACTCAGGCACGCCAAACAATGCAAACGGGGCTGGGTCTCAGTCTCCAACACCCCGTCGATGTAAGAAAAATATTCCCGTATATTATTATTATTATTATTATTATTTTAATAAAAAATGATAATAATAATTGTCTCGAATTACAACTTTTAGTATGTCAATAAAAAACAAATCGAGACCAAGCTCGAATTCTAACTCTGACAATAACAATTAAAATCTCCCGATCTTAATATTTTACGTGAATGGAGTTTCCTTTCTTCCCTGGGCGTTTCTTCTGGCATTTGAACTGTTTTTATCTTCTCCCTGGCACGTGTGTAGTCTTCACTCAAATTTTATTCCTTGGGTTGGCGTGGAAACTTTATTTTTCTTGGGCTTCCTCCAAAAGAATGCGTGGTTTTCTTCGCAGCAACGTGGGCTTTGGCTTAAATGTATTTTTTATTAAAAACTCCTCCTATCTTGGCACACCTTTCAGGGCGTGGGAATTTTTTTCTTTCTTAAAAACTTGTTCTTTTTGAAGCTGAAAATGGCTTCTTCGCTTTTTCTTTTTTTTCTCCTCCAACACGCTTTTTAAAAACTGTTCTTATCTCTAATAGCTGTGTGTAAAAGAATTTTTATTATATTCTTTATTTGTTGCAGCCTTTAGCAATTAAGCTGTAAGCTTTATCAGGGCCCCAGATCCATCCATATGCAATATTATGCATTCCTGAAGGCCGATGAAAATGCAGAATATAACAAGTCGCAAAAACAATTCATTTTTTTAAATATACTTGCCCACGGTTCAGTTGGGTCGCGTTTTTTTTTATTTTAAAACTACAGGCAAACCTTATAATAATGCAAACAGTAAAAACAGTATTGGCGCAGGATCAATCGATGAAATTCTCGAGAGTATGGGTCGCGCACTGTCACGTATGCTTCCTGCGCACTATTTTGTATGCTTGCGCCTTGCGCCTCCTCTTCACCATGTTCTGTGCTGATCTTTTGTATGCTTCCTAAACTTCGCGCCTGTGTTCTGTATGCTTCCTAAACTTCGCCCCAACTCACGAATGCTTGGCTGCGCTCCATCAAATGCTGCAACAGATGTATAGCAGGTGCGTATGTTTTTGTTTGCTGGCGCGGCCTGCATGGAAGACTGTTCTATTTTCTTTCCTTTCCCTCAGTGTGTGGACAGCGGTTTGGGCTGTGTGGGAATGAATTCTTTCTTTGCTTCTCCCAATGCACAGGTATTTGATTTGTCCTCTGGAAACTGTTCTTTATCCAAAAACTTGTTCTATTCTTTAAAAAACTGTTTCTTGGCCAGTGCGTGGGCTTTATTTGCATAATGCCAAACAAAAAATTATGTCTTTCTGAAGAAAAAGAAGCTTCTGAATTTTTCCACCGGGTTTGATGGAGGAAGTTACGAGGATTAATTCAACTTCCTCTCATCCCGGGTAGTGGCTTAAGTGCCAGGGGAAATGGGAAAAGTAACGGGCAATTGCCAACGGGAATGGCAAAATGGGTTGGCAATCCCCGTCCAATTTCCCCATGTGGGAAATTGGGGAATTTTATGCCCGTTTGCCAATCCATGATTTGGCAATTGGCAGAGGAAAACCCACGTGCGGGAAATTTGAAGGAAATTGCCAGGAAAGTGGAAATCCGGGTTTGGGATGCCAACCCGGCAGTTGGAAACAAAAGCTAACTTCCCCGGCACTAAAACTTGTCGGATGAACCTTCATTTATATTTATTTAATTAAATACTCCTTAAGTGATTAATTTAATCAAACAAGGAGCAATTAATTAATTAAATATTAATTAATTATTTTAATGCGTTTTATAGCCTGGCGGGAAGAGTTCTTGCCCGAAAATCACGAAACGAAGACCGAAACGATCACAAAAATAAGACGATCGCAAGGAGTCCAATGAACCACGCAAAGTAATACTTTTCAAAATTTTCTAATTTTTAATTATTTAATTTTTTTTTTTTTTGCGCAGTCAAAATTGGCTGATAACAGCTGGCTCTGATTGGGGACAAGGACTTCATGGACGCAGCAACGGACCCAGACCAAAATAGTCATGAAGCATGATCACAGAAAGATGGGGCACAAAAATGGGGCGACACAAGAGAGGAGACCGAAAAACAGGGAAACAAACAAACCAAAATCCTAATTACCTATGTACATACGGGGAACAACCCGTTTTCAATTCTGGTAATATTTGAGATACTGCCCACTGTAGGGCAAAGGAAAATGAGTTCCATCAGGATATGCCAAGTAGTAGGTACTATCTCCACAGAAGTGTCTTATTTTGAAAGGTCCCAGCCACAGCGAGTCAAACTTCCCATGCTTTCCCTTCGGCTCACGTCTTTTATCCCAGAGAAGAACTAAGTCATTGATTTGAAACTGTCTCTCTCTAGTTTTCCTGTCAAACAACTTCTTTACCTTGGATTGATGTTCCTTGATCCTGTTGGCCACTTGACTTCTTTGTTCCTCAAGCTTGGTTAGAAACATGACCCTTTTATCTAATGCATTGGTGAAGCATTCATCATCAACTGCCTGAGCTAATTTTAACGCTGGTAGCTCCAATGTGACGGGAATTTGAGCATCAGTTCCATACAGAAGTTGAAATGGAGACATCCCAATTGCCCTTTTGGGAGTTATGCGGTCAGCCCACAATGCATCGTATAACTTTTTGTGCCAAGTTCTTTGATTTTCTTCGACTAACTTGCGCACAATGGTAATGAGGTTTTTGTTGCTGGATTCAGCCTGACCGTTTCCCTGCGGGTAGTAATCTGATGAATGAGACAAAGATATCCCATATCCATAACAAAAACCTATCATCTCTGCAGAAGAAAAATTTGAGGCATTGTCAGTCACGATCTTGTGAGGAATTCCATAACGAACCAATATGTTTTCTTTGATGAAATCACAGATTACTGCAGTAGATGTTTGTTTCACCGGTATAGCTTCTACCCATTTTGTAAAGTAATCAGTGGCAGTGAGCACGTGGGTATGACCAGCGCTGGAATTAGGGTTCAAGACCCCGATGAAATCTAAACCCCATTGTTGAAAGGGTTCTTCAATGACAACTGGCTTCAAAGGCAGTGCTGCCAACTTTGGTCTTCCGACAAATTGTTGACAGGCCTCACATTTGGTCACCCATTTCTGAGCATCAGAAAACATAGTGGGCCAGTAATAATGTGCTCTCAGAATTTTATGGGCTGTTACTGGGCCAGAAAAATGACCGCCGCAAGCATGATTGTGGAAGGCTTCCAACAACCTAGGCTGTTGTTCTTTATCAACACATCTGAGGAACATGCCGTCAATTCCTTTCTTGAACAACGTGTTATCCCAAATGACGTATCTGGCAGCTCTTAGTTTGATTGCTCGTTTCTCTTTAGCTGTCAGATTTTCTGGACACTCGCCGTATGTGAGGAAGTAGGCAATATCAGAATACCATTCATCCGTGGTACTGACAAAAACTACCAATGGTAAATTTCCTTCAACTAGTTCTTCTTCAGAGTTATCTCGTGGTTCATTCTCTGCAATGAGTTGGCAGAGTCCTCTCCCTCGAACCAACTTGGTAGGCTTGATGTCCAGATCATATTCTTGTATCTTGGAGACCCAATTACCTCTTTTAGATCCCGGTTCCTGTTGTGTCAACATTGATTTCACCGCGGTGTCCGGAACTAAGACTTTGGTGTGAGAATTCAACACGTAATACCTGAAGTGTTTCAGGGCTCTTACCACCGCGTACGCATGTCTCTCAAGAGGAGTGTAATTAAGTTCATGTTTCTTGAATCCCGAACTCATGAATGCGATAGGAGATTCAATCCCCTCTTGATTGTGCTGAGTCAAAATGGCAGAGATTGTGTGTGGCGAAGCATAACAATAAATTATAAAATCCTTCTTAAAATCGGGACACACCAATGTAGGAGCTTTTGCAATAGCACCCTTGATTTGCTCAAATGCCTCTCTACCTTCCTTTGACCATTTGAAAGATTCTTTTCCTTTCATCATATCAGCGATTTCTTTAGTCAGCTCGGCGAAATCTGGCACGAACCTTCTCAAAAAGTTCACCTTTCCAAAGAAGGAGTGGACTCCAGGTTTACTTGTAGGCAAGGAAAGATTCTTTATAGCTTGAACGCGTTCAGGATCGATCTTAGTTCCTTCCTTAGAAACAATATGACCTAGGAGTTTACCTTCTGTAACTCCAAACACAGATTTTTTTGGATTCAGAGAAATCTTATGAAGTTTACACCTTTGCAAAATTTTCTCTAAATCTCTTAAGTGATCTTCTCGCTTCTTTGAAAACACTGTCAAGTCATCTAGGTATATCACAATGATCTTGTCCTTATAATCTGCAAACGCCATATCCATGGCCCTTTGAAACGTTGCACCAGCATTGATCAAACCGAAGGGCATTCTTCTATATGCGAACGTACCCCAGGGGGTAGTGAATGCAGTTTTATGTTGATCTTCTCTAGCCACCTCAATCTGATTATAGCCAGAGAAACCATCTAGCATAGATAGCATTTCCGATCCAGTTACTGCCTGCAGAATATGGTCCATGACTGGCAGTGGGTAGTTATCCTTCAAGGACGCCTGATTAAGATTGCGGAAATCCACGCAAATCCTAATTTCTCCATTTTTCTTGCGAACCGGTACAATATTAGCTATCCAGGTCGAATGTCGAATAGGAAAAACTATTCGTGCATCTAGCATCTTTTGAACTTCATGAAATATTGTCCCTGCAATCTTGGGATTATATTGTCTTTGCTTTTGCCTGAATGGAACTGCGCCAGGCTTCAAGGGTATGGCATGCTCCATTTCCCTGGGTTGGAAAGACTTCAAGTCTTCGTATGAATATGCCAAGACGTCAGAGTATTTGGTAAGGAGATTTATGAATTTCCTGCGCTCCTCAGGTGAGCAACATTTACCAATATTGATCAGGCGAGGTTTATCCTTGGTGCCGATATTAATTTGCTCATAGTCAGCAGAATTTGCAGGTCCTGCCTGCTCTTTCTCTTTAATAAACCTGTCATGTTTGTCAAAAAGTTCTTCGAGTGAAACCAATCCTTTGGGAATTTTATTTCCTTTGAGTTGAATGATGCCATCACCAGGATCTTCGTTCTCAACTCCTTCCTGAATGGGTGAGGTAGTTGATTCGCGAAATGCCGAATCACTTCCTTCAAAGTACAACTGTTCAAAATTTTCTCTCTTTTCCAAGAAGGCAATAATTTGTTGATCATCATTAAATACTTGCCAATTTTCTGCATTGTCAGGAACACTTGGCCTAAAAACCATTTCAATGGTGTATTTGTCTTGATCAAATTCTGAATGAGGAATCATTAATGACGCTGAGACTGCTAGAGA
Source organism: Taxus chinensis (assembly GCA_019776745.2). Classification (NCBI taxonomy): domain Eukaryota; kingdom Viridiplantae; phylum Streptophyta; class Pinopsida; order Cupressales; family Taxaceae; genus Taxus; species Taxus chinensis. The sequence goes on from CM034146.1 coordinate 574,190,637, forward strand.
ATCCGCTTTGTCATTCTTTTCACGAGGGACAGATTTAATGGAAAAAGCGTCGAAAACTTCTATGGCATCCCAAACTTTATTTCTGTAGTGTCTCAGACGATCGTTCTTTACCTGGAACTGATTTCTTACTTGTTTCACGATCAATTCCGCATCTCCAAAGACTTCCAGATTTTTGATCCCTTTCTCTTCTGCAACTTGGAGGCCAAGGACTAATGCCTCGTACTCTGCAGTGTTATTAGTATTTGAAAATTCGAGTTTATAGGAAAAAGGAAAGATTTTACCATTTGGAGATATGAGCACCACTCCTGCACCAGAGCCCGTTGAGCAACAACTTCCATCGAACTCAAGAGTCCAGATCTCATTGGAATCTTGGCAAGTGATCTCAGGGGTATGAACTTCTGTAGTCATCATATAATTACCCATACTTGAGCCTTGGAAAAGGATCTGTGCGCGAGGATCTTCAGTTTTAGTTACTGTGAACTTTTCCTGAGCTTCCGGCATAAGTTTCTTCATTTCTCCATTGATAGGAATCATGGCATGAGACCAGTCCATTTGAATCTCACCACCCAAATCCCTACAAAATTTCCTGCTCAACAACATTCCATACGAGGCGGGGATATCAGCAACTAAAATAGTTACCTTAACTCGCTTTTGAGGGAATTGGGCTAAAACCATTTGGGCGTCCTTAATCTGCCCGATCAGAGGAACTTGCTTGGTTTCCATAGAGTAACACGATCCGAATGTTCTCGTACAAGTCAAACCAAGAGCATGTGCTACTTTTTCCGGCATCACATTATCCGAGGCTCCAGAGTCTATAATGCAATTACTTAACTTGCATCCGTTGATCAGAAAAGACACAAAGAAAGGTTCGATCTTTTCATTTGAAGGTGTAGTGGCCGCCACAATATTTTGAGTTTTCCCATCTTTGGGAGTTTTTAGAATTCCTTTAGAGGAATGAACAGTAGAGTCGCCTTTGATAAACTGGACCAACTTCTCGAGCTGATCCTTGTTGGACTTCAAGTACTCTGCCTGTGACATGGAAATTTTTGTTTTATTGATATGATCAATGATATCAAATTTAGGCAAAGTAATTGCACTTGAAGTCTCAGATATGAGTTCTTTCGAACTTGATGATGGCACACTTTTGACCTTGGTCTCGGGCTTGGTTGATACGGATGTGGAAGAAGAAGTTTTCTTCGTAATTGGTTTACTAACTGATTGATCTAACAAAGGCTCTCCTTTCTTTAAGATAGTCTTGACCTTTGAAACCTCAGTATCTCTGGACTCTTTAGGAGCCTCCTTTATCTTGGATCCTTTGAGAGTTTCCTTGGAAACCTCTCTATCTCCCGCCTTGGTGGTATCTTGGTCCTTTTTCTGAGAGCGTGTGAAGACAGCGAAGGATTGACTATTCATATCTTCTATAATTTCTTCATATTCATCTTCTTCATCGGAACGGTACTCAAAGAAATGATTATTACTTTCTTCCTCAGGATCTTCAACTGTAGGTTCAGATGTCTCAGAATCAGGCTCTTCCTCATCAACCTCGACGACCTCAATCTCATCATCGCTTTCTTCAATGACATCACATTTGGAATTAGTTGCGGGAGCTGCTTCAATAGCAAGCCTCGTTGGAGCACCTGCAATCCTGGCTTTGTTGGGAACGTATCCTTTTCGCGGGATATCTTTGTAAGGAGCAGGTTTACTACTTTGAGCAACTTGCTTCTTCAAAGCTAGCATATCATTAGCCAACTTAGTGAGTATAGTTTCTGAAACGTTGGGAGTTTCTTGACTCTTTCCTTTGAGGGAATTTTTCTTGAATTTTCCTGCCATGATTAAGTCATCTTCAATTTCTATGGCCAAAGATTGAGCAAGTTCCAAAGTAGCCACCCTGGCCCTTCTTAGCTGATAGCACACTTCTGGTTGTTGTGCGTTAATAAAGAAACATTTTTGTCCATCAAGGTTGGGACGAATCCCGGTGGGAACTTTGTTTACCATCTTGTTGAATTTGGCCACGAAATTCCTCATGGGTTCTGTAGGCTCTTTCTTTGCCTGAGATAGTTGGGCAAGAAGAGCATGTTCATCTTCCGCTGTTTTGAATCGATTTTCAAACTTGGTTTTCATATCATCCCAACTTGTAATACATCCATTGGGTAGATGATGAAACCAATCTGCAGCAATATCATGCAATGTCTCGATGAAGAGACGAATAGCAACATCTTCGTATTCTACTGACAAAACAGCACATGCAGCGAAGAAGGCAGAAATATGATCCTCTGGTGACGTCTTCCCATCTCCGTCGAACTTGGGAAGAATCTTTCTTGATCCTCGTGGGAGTTCATGTCGAGCAGGTAAGGCCAATGGGCCTATGGCATTTCCCCATGGTACATTGGCTGCCATTGGAGGAAAGGTGGTATGCGTAGGTAAAACAATGTGAGCAAGGACAAGTGCTTGACTGGTAGTGATTCCTTCCTTGCTTGCTCTTTCAGGACTTGATGCAAGGCTTGCAGATCTACGAGGTGTGTTCTTCTTGGGAGGAGATAACTTGAAACCAAATTTTCCTTGAAAGTCAAAAGTAGGGTCAGATCTACCTTTAGCTTTTTCTCCTCGCGTAAACCTCTTTCCTTCCAGTTTGGAATATTTATGGTGAAGAGATCACTGGCGTGTTCCGACCAGCTCTAGCCTTTTCTCTTTGCTCTCTTTCTTGAGCTATTTGCGCCTGAATAACTCTAACAACTCTCGCAGCTTTCTCTTCTTCGTTATCTAGTACTGATGCGGCGAGATGAAAATGATGGTTACTTGTGCGCTTTTCCCAAATAGCTTGCCTCAAATCTGATGATATGTCTTCTTGAGTATCTGCAAAAACAAGATTTGGTTGCAAGATAGGTGGGTTACCTGTAATGGTCATACAACTTATTACCTGGGTGGAAGAGGACCGCGTCGGTGAACAACTATCAACACGTGCCCAAGAGGTCTTCTGGCCACGAGTGCGGGTGCTCTTCTTCTAAGGTCTTCGATGTAGATTTCTCTGTCAATGGCTCTATCAACAGCCACAAATTGCTGCAAGCTTTCACGGTTTTCCCAAGCTACTATTCGAAGGTTGGCAGCAATGTCTCCTTGGAAATCTTCGTCGGGCACAAGGTTCGGTTGAAGAACTGGAGCTTGTGCAGAGGGGATAGTCATAAAGATTTAACCAAGCACTGGTTAACGATTTCTGAATCCCCAGCGGAGTCGCCAAAAACTGTTAGCATATGGATTTGCACGCATGCAAATGACATGCAACAGTGTGGGAACGAAGTCCCTCCTCAATGAAGGTGAGGCTGCCTTTATTGAAAACCAAAACTGTATTTACATCTGTACATTCAAAATTGTATGTGGGGGGTGTTTTGGAACATCAATGGAAGAAAAGTGAATGAAGGAAATGGAATGAAATGAAAGAAAGGAGTGGAATGGAATGGACTGAAAGAACATGCAAGAGTTAGGTAAAAACAGAGCCTAATATTGCATGAAGAGAAAAGATGAATAACCAACACAAATAAAACGGAGTTTGAGTTAGCCAAACAAGAACATGCAAAAGGGAACACACATGAGCAAGTAGATAGTCAGAGCTTGATCACTGTGAACTAGAACAACTGATTACTAATGTTGACAATAAGATCAAAGATAATATTTGCATGCAAGATTCAAACACCTAACATCTAATGAACATAAGAACACCAAATGTTACAAGAGACAATGAATGAGACACAAAGTTCTTATTCTATTAACTCCAAAATGTTTTTCACAAAGAACACAAAGTTTCTTCTTGAAACAAAGCTTGCACAAAAGTATCTTCTTCTCCTCTCTCAAAGTCACCTTTACAAATGAGCCCCTGACTTCCTTTTATAACCCAAAAGTTGGTTACAAAGTAGTTAGGGTTTTACATGATCATTAAATAAGGCACTTAAGTGACCTTTGACTTTTTCTAACCAACTTTATTAAATACAACCCAAAAATAGAAATTACTTAAAATATCCAATGTTTCCCAAATAACAACACCTTTAAAAATATACAATAATAACCAGTGCCTTATCCATTGAAACGGGGTCCGCCTATCTCAAACGTATGAGAAATGGACTCTCCCAATTCGCTAGATATCAAGAAAATCAACTTCCTACACCGCCGGTGAAATTAGGATCTGCTGCTTTTGATAATTGAAAGGATCTAAACCTTCCCAAAGTTTCAAACATCTTTTCTTCTTCTGGAGGTTCACTTGGCCGAAGAATAGCCTCACAAAATACCTGCAATTCAAGAATTCTACTTGGCATATCATTAAAATTAACAATTTTAGACTGAGCATTCTCAAACAAGTTCTTCAATTTGATACACCGTTCCATGGAAACCGACGAGAAATTGTTGGCAGGAGTGTACATGTCTTTGAACAATCGTGAAAATTGTTCTTCCACCTGCTCCGATGAACACCTTTGATTATGCTCATTTACTAGGTTGCAAGGAATCTCAGCTATGAAATCCTGGATCGAGGAAAGTGAAGCGAAAACTTCATTGCACATGTTGTCATAATGGATCATAGAATCCACAAGAAGCGTCTTTCTCGATTTGAGATGTAGACACCAGAGGAAACGTGTCCCTCGATGTTCAAATTCGAGAATCCCTTCAATAGCCAACACTGAAGATTCCATACTTGTCATCTCCTGCAGACTGGGCAATATCTCATCCAAATTTGATATCGTAGAAACAAAAGTTTCTTTGAAAGAAAGAATTGGATCTAGATATACACTGATATCTTCATGAAGCTTAACTGCAGTCTTGATCGCTCCCTGGCCCAAAACGAGAATCTCCGAAAGCCAAGTTTTAGTGACATGGCCCAACGTGTTTATTTCCTTTGACAAATTAAGAGTCTCTTCATCTGGGGCAGCCACCGCATCAGGTACTGGGAAGGTGGATGATATGGGATTTATCAAATGCTGAACATACTCCACCAATTGACTCTTTTCAGCCTTGAGCCGAGAATTTTGGGACTTGTATTTCTCCAATCTTTTTAGCACGATATCAATTGAATCTCGAGCCATCGCCATGTCACTTTCTAACGTGGATCTCCCAAGTCCTAGTCTGGAAACTTCATAGTCGGCTGGCGTCATAGCATTACGCTCTTTATCCACTCGTGGAATGGCAAGGTCTGCAAACTTGTTTCCATCATTATCCACCATTATTCGAGAAAGTACCTTAGGCTTCTTAGGAATGGCGTCATTCGACAGTTTGAAAAGGGCATCAAAATCAATGTCGATTGGCTTGACAACTCTCTTCCTTTTCTTCACTTCAGAATCAACCCAAGAAGGAGTTTCATTTACTATCTCGGCATATAGAATCCTGGAGCTTGAATCAATATCCTCATTATCCCTGACATCATGAGATCCTTCTTGAATCCTATCAACGGCCTCGATTTGAGGAGACACAACCTCAATGTCCACTTCCTGATCATTCGGGAGATTTTGGGAAATCCCTTCATGAACTACGTGCTCCGAAGTATTTGATATTTGAATTACTTGCACTTGAGTGGGTGTTTGTTCGAAGCATGGCTGAGGATCATTTGCTACCAGCGTATGAGTGCTATTAATGATGTGAGTGGAAGAATCTCTACTCGAGGTAGAAAATCCAGACACACGCTCCTTTCCTTCTTCAGGGTTTGGATCTCTGGATCTCTCTCTTCGTGACACGTTGCTCGGCGAAGTGGATTTCGGCAACCATTCTTTTCTTGTATGTCGTGTATGATTGGATGGTAACGAAGTTGATCGAGAAGAAACCTTGGTCGAATGGAGGTGTCCTGATATAGGCAATTTTTGTGATTCTGAAACGGGATTCGGAATTGATTGAAATTTGGCAAGTTCCCTATCATACCAAGATATGCTTCTTTCGATAATTGGTTGGTTCTTGCCATCGAGAGAAAATTCATCTCTTTTGGTCCAGTCGATTCGAGGCAACGGTGTGAAGGCAATGGCATCATACGAGGGATCAACGACATCCTCATCATCGGTTATGAATGAATCGGGAGGACTCCGGATGTGGAAGGCCTTGATCTGAGCAAGTGTTAGGCGAGAGTACTCCCGTCTCCTTACCTCATGTTCATCCGAGCAAGCGGCCCAGAAATCCTCCATGGTAGGATTATGTTGATACTTCGCTCCCATAATCGTTTGCATATAACCATTGATATCGAACTGGGCTCTCTTCACATATGGATGGATGGTTATGAGAGCAAACTCCTTTTCCATTAGTTGTGCACTGAATAAGTTTGGGCATTGGTATTCCCCGATTTGGATCGGGAAATGAATTCCTGGACGGTGCTTGTCACTAAGTAAGCAGTGAACTTGGAACAATTGTCGCGCCAGCTCCATTAACGCCCACTTATCACTGACGTACTTGGGAAGTTTCCACGGGGTCCCAGCAAAGCCACTCACGCGAATGTAGGAAAAAGATGAAAATTGTATAAACCAGGTTCCCCATTGGGAAATGACACTCATGGCTTCTTTGGAAAACCTTTCCTCGGTATTTCGATTCAAGTTCCGGATCACGCGGAAGGTGAATGCATCGTTGACTCTTCTAAAATGGTGAGAACTATTTTTGAAGCTGAGCTGAGGGTAATAGTGAAAAACGTTGTTTGATGACCCCAGGATTCCTCTCGTTTCAAGTCCCGAAAATAGCTTTCTTCGTGCTACTGCATAGGTCAGATATGAGGTCATGTAGAAGCATCCAGTCATTTTGACTTCTATCAATTGCTTGTGAATGGTGTTGCTGATGATGGTGGCCCAGTCCACAAACTCCTTCTTGGCTAGGATGATACAGATAAACTGGTACATCCATGGGTGGAAGACCCTTGCAGAAGGTAAACCAAAAACTCGACTTAGGAGAGTGATCATGTCTCCAATCTCTTCCACGAACTCAACGCGGTACAGTTCTTTGGGGAGCCTGTCAATCCGAGGTCTCTTGGTTACCAGCCAATTGTTGTTAACCATTTTGCTCCATCTTAGGGGTTCTTCGTCCCAGAAATCTTGCGCAGACTGGCGAGTGATATCTGCATTCTCAGGAAAGTCAGGTATCCCGAGCAACTCCTCAATGTGTTCAGGTGTGATTAAGAGGAAAGGTTCGCGGTTGTCTTTATAAATTCCTCGTCTCTCAGGATCGTAATGCTCTGCACAAGCAATCACCAATTCCGGACACTGCACCGAGACAGGGAATGCTGCTGCTTGAGGTAGGCCACTGTGGTAAAGCCTATCAGAGAAAATGGTTTTGCCTTCAGTTTTCACTCGCTCGCAAAACTGTTGCACGTTGATGTGACCCAGATTTGTATCGGTGATGTTGTCATACGCCGACTTAATGGAGCTGGGAGGAATAATTCCTTGGAATTCATATTTCAGGGCAGATTTATTAGATTTTTCCACTGGCTTCCTCGATCTCCCTGCAGATTTGGATCTTTCGGCCATTATGAATTTAATCAAAAGGTGACTCAGGCACGCCAAACAATGCAAACGGGGCTGGGTCTCAGTCTCCAACACCCCGTCGATGTAAGAAAAATATTCCCGTTATATATTATTATTATTATTATTTAAAAAAAAAATAATAATAATAATTGTCTCGAATTACAAACTTTTAGTATGTCAATAAAAAACAAATCGAGACCAAGCTCGAATTCTAACTCTGACAATAACAATTAAAATCTCCCGATTTTAATATTTTGCGTGATCTTAATATTTACGTGAATGGAGTTTCCTTTCTTCGGCGTTTCTTCTGGCTTTAGGCAAATAAAACAAATTTATTCTCTGGTTGTCTATTGTTGTCTTCCTTGGCTGGGCGTCTCCTCCAAAAGAATGTGTGGTTTTCTTGTATTGTGTGGGCTTTGGCTTGATGTATTTTACCTCTAGCTGTGCTTTTCTCCCAAGGGAACTAAAACTTTTTCATCAGCGTGGGAATGAGATTTTTCTTTCTTTATCTAAAAACTCTTCCAATTTGGACTGAACTCTTTTTTTTTATATTAAAAACACGCAGCTGGGCGCCTCCTTTGATTGCTATGTATCAGATAGCTTTTTTTGCTATTTATGACCTTCATTTGTTGCATATACTTTAGCAATTAAGCTGTAAGCTTTATTGGGCCCCAGATCCATCCATATGCAATATTATGCATTCTTTCTGAAGGCCGATGAAAATGCAGAATATAACAAGTCGCAAAAACAATTCATATTTTTTTAAAACATACTTGCCCACGGTTCAGTTGGGTCGCGTTTTTTTTTTTTATTTTAAAACTACAGGCAAACCTTATAATAATGCAAACAGTAAAAACAGTATTGGCGCAGGATCAATCGATGACCTCTCAGAGTATGGGTCGCGCACTGTACGTATGCTTAAACTTCGCGCGCAACTCGCACTTTGTCTTCTGTATGCTTCCTAGCTCCAAAATTTTTACTGTGCTGTATGCTTCCTAAACCTTCGCACCTGTGCTGTATGCTTCCTAAACTTCGCCCCAACTCACGAATGCTTGACTGCGCTCCATCAAATGCTGCAACAGATGTATGGCAGGTGCGTATGTTTTTGTTTGCTGGCGCGGCCTGCATGGAAGACTGTTCTATTTTCTTTCCTTTCCCTCAGTGTGTGGACAGTGGTTTGGGCTGTGTGGGAATGAATTCTTTCTTTGCTTCTCCCAATGCACAGGTATTTGATTTGTCCTCTGGAAACTGTTCTTTATCCAAAAACTTGTTCTATTCTTTAAAAAACTGTTTCTTGGCCAGTGCGTGGGTTTATTTGCATAATGCCAAACAAAAAATTATGTCTTTCTGAAGAAAAAGAAGCTTCTGACTTTTTCCACCGGGTTTGATGGAGGAAGTTACGAGGATTAATTCAACTTCCTCTCATCCCGGGTAGTGGCTTAAGTGCCAGGGGAAATGGGAAAAGTAACGGGCAATTGCCAACGGGAATGGCAAAATGGGTTGGCAATCCCCGTCCAATTTCCCCATGTGGGAAATTGGGGAATTTTATGCCCGTTTGCCAATCCATGATTTGGCAATTGGCAGAGGAAAACCCACGTGCGGGAAATTTGAAGGAAATTGCCAGGAAAGTGGAAATCCGGGTTTGGGATGCCAACCCGGCAGTTGGAAACAAAAGCTAACTTCCCCGGCACTAAAACTTGTCGGATGAACCTTCATTTATATTTATTTAATTAAATACTCCTTAAGTGATTAATTTAATCAAACAAGGAGCAATTAATTAATTAAATATTAATTAATTATTTTAATGCGTTTTATAGCCTGGCGGGAAGAGTTCTTGCCCGAAAATCACGAAACGAAGACCGAAACGATCACAAAAATAAGACGATCGCAAGGAGTCCAATGAACCACGCAAAGTAATACTTTTCAAAATTTTCTAATTTTTAATTATTTAGGCTAATAACAATATCATAGAGATTCTATTAGAAATAGAGAAAAAAATTTCTAGTTACTCATGATTGAAAACTGCATAATTTTGTCTTTCCAAATCTGAAAGAGAATTTCAATGCAAAATATATGCCAAATTTACTTGAATTTTTCAGGTAGGAACACAATCCCCAAATATGATAATGTTCACATAGTAGATATGAAGGGTTTGAAAAATGATTGAATCTACTTCCAAACTAGTAGTCCACACACAAAATGAAAAGACGTGCTCAAGAGCCTCGGTTTTCCCACAGACACGGCATCTGGGTATGGGAATACCCATATGGACTAGTCTGTGACCAACAGGAAGCCATTGGTAGATAATGCACCAAGAGTTTTGAGTATTTTGGGGCTAAACATGGCATTACCACACGGTCAAAAAACTCTTGCCTCAAGTGACGGAGGAATTGTTGAGATTCCCGCATTTGTTAAGCATTTCATACGGCATCACCTTGGAGGAAAGCCATTGATAACCTAAATGGGGTTTGTGTTGGAGCATAGGAGTAGCCAAATTCCAGTTCCAATCTTTCCACCACAATGGGGGAGCTTTGAGGCCAATTTTGTGCAAGGCTTACTTAGGAGCAACCATTTGAAATGGATCCAAAGGCAAGTTGAACAAACATGTCTAATGGAGGCTTTGCCAGAAGCTGATTTTTTTCTTGACATGCAAGAAGATCCCTCTATGACACACACTAATGCCTGCCTTCAAATAGGGGAATTTGATACAGACTTCACAGATGATGCTGAGACTTTGTTGCTGAATGGTTCAGGTTGTGGAGTATTATCCTTAGTTTTCTTCATCTGATGCATCTTACAAACGGATCTGTAAGGCCATGACAATAGAGTTGCAATCCTCTTGGAAATTGTGAAAAGGTTACATTTGTAGTGTCCTAGAGGCATCATCTGCCCATGGGATTTATCGTAACAGATTCTGAATGATTGTTGGAACTTTAGCCTATGTTCAGCCTTGGCATCAAGATTTCAATCCAGATTTTGCATCTCAACAAAAAATACCCTGTTTGGATGGAATTCCCCCGCTTGCCTGAGCAAATCGAGCAAAATTTGAGAAGACTATTGAGCCATTCAACTGTTTGCTTGTTGAGTACAACAGAAGATTGCACTCCTTGCAACCCAATGTTAGAATGTGTGTGATGATTGATATTTCAAGGCAGCTCCCTTCTAAGAACTGGCTTATGTACAATGGCTTGCACTTCATGCAAAATGTGTTGTACCTCATCCTACCGTAAATGTTGTTTTGGCTTTTATCCTCCTACTCACTTAACTAAGGACAGTCCCTTCTTTAACAGAGAAAATGCCACCTCTGGTGTCCTCATTTGAACTAACCCCTCCGAGCGGGATGAAAACACAAATCCAAAATCTGCAAATGAAACTCAGGGGTGGCAAACTAAAACATGAAAGAAGAATAATCAAGGGCCCAAGCAGGGTAATACTTCTGTGGTTGCAAGAGAGAGAAGTGGACCCCTACTAGGACTCAGTAGCTTTCTGTTTCTACATATAAATGTAGAAAGCGGCCTTAGAAAACACAACTGAATTCACAAGATAGCTTTGGAGCAGTTTGAGTGGTCAATCAAAAGGTTCAACTATGGAGGCTTGAAAAAATATAGAATCAAACACCAAAATTAACCAAGGCAAAACCTATCGAGACCAAACCATAAACATTCAGCCCTTGCATAATTTAGCTCGATCAAAGGACATTATTGTTAGCAATTCCTTTGCAGTCCTTAAGTGAGGACTAAATGAAAGTTGTCTACGAAGTTGAAAGTGTCAGCTAGGAATGTTAGGGGAGCTTTCGGTAGCAGGAGGCAAACACCCACTCAATCTATCATAGTCAACTTGCATACAAATGTGCTCTTCTTTTGAAAAAAATAAAGGTTATCGGAATTAGAATTTGAGTGTTAATGAACAACAGGAATGGGGACTACCTTGCCCCCTCTCATACAAGAAGGCAAAGGGGAGCATTGTGTTATGGCCTCCTGCTTAAAACCCCGTGCTCCACAAAGGAGAAGACTATATGTGACAATGCAAGTGGACGACAGTAATGCTAAAGGGGAAGGTTCAAGTTTCTACTTGGTCTATGTCCCCAGTGACTTAATTGGTAAAATCCAACTGTGGCAGCCGATGGCCCACACACTACATACTCAAGCGGGTTCTAGGAGGAGACTTTAATATGGTTGAGGTGATCATGTTTGAGGGCATGAGAAAACCCTTCATAATTCAGACAATGCATGGGGTCAAAAGAGTCTTGAAAGTGGATGGTATCCTTGGTGAAACCATCAACTAGGCAATTATCAAATTCAAGCTAGTCTGGACAGAAATTATGCAAGACCTTTTACTGCTACTTTTACTTTTGGGGTAGACAATATTTGCAGTCTACCATTATTGGTTTTGATGGTCAATTCATTGCTACAAAAAAGAATATTGTGGTAAGCAATCAAGGATAGAATCAGTCTTCTTACAAGTCAAATGCCCCCCCTTCTTGAGTCTGAGGAATGCCTAAATCTATTGCCCAAGTCCAGTCTTTGGTTCCTATACCGACATGATGAAGGATCAATTTTGTGGTGGGAGACTGCCATTCAGCATAATACACCCCGGAGAGGTTGGGGCCAAATGATTAAAAGAGAAAGGAAAGGGACAGAACAGGCAGTTCCTTTCAAACTTCAACAAGAACAACATTCAGCATTGTAAAACATGGTACTGCCAACGAATCGGAATCTCAACTCTAAAAATTTGGAGGTGCCCTATTGGATCTTACATAGACATGTTCCTTCCAAATTTTATTCCCAATATTTAAATGGGAATTGTTCCAATATTTCCAATGTTCTTCGAAGAGAATGGTTGCATTGCAAGGTTGTAATAAATCTCTCAGAAGATGACTTTCAGATTCGCAATATTTTTCAAGCTTATTTCCAAATAATCTTTTCATTTGTTGGCACTGATCCATTACAGATAATGCCTATGGACCTTGCTCAGCAATTATTCCCTCAAAAGGTGGAAAGCTATGAGAGGATGTTCTTATCTAAGAAGCTAGAAGAATTGGAAGCACCTATGAAAGATATGAAGAATGACAAATCTCCAAGTACTAATGAAGAATGACAAATCTCCAAGTACTAATGATATGTCATTGTAGTTTTATAAAGATGTGGCATCTTGTTAGCCCAACCTACTTGAAAATGTTTCAAAAATCTATCAAGGAAGAAGCTATGGATGAGTTAATCAATGTTGCTCTTATTAAACTCGTCCCTAAGGGCTCTAATAGGGAGTTCATAGGGGAGTGGCGCCCTAGCACACTCCTTAGCTTTTCTTATAAAACTATAGCTAAAACTCTTGCTAGAAGAATGAAGTTTCTTGTTGCACATATAGTGGGAAGAGCAGAGACTGTTTTCTACAAAGAAGGTTTAGCCTTGACAACCTTATCACAACTTCATAAGGAATTGAATGGGCATGTGATTGATCAGAAAGCTCTATTTTTAAAGGGGATTTTTTTTATCAAGTCTATGACCAGATGGTATAGGACCTCGTCTTGAAGAGGTACACATGACAATGGCAACTCTGTATGCATGAGATTCTGCCAGGTTAATTGGCAGTGCATCAAATCATATGGAGTTGCAAAATTCCATATAACAAAGCTGCCAACTAGTTCACTATCTCTGTCATTCCTGCAGATCCACTTGTATATCTACTTGAGGCAGCTAGACTGCAAGGACAAATTAGAGGAACCCCTTTATTAGATGGGAGGCAACTCCTAAATGTGCGTTTTGTTGATGATTTGACGTCAACTCTCAAGTTTTCTCAAAAATAAGTGGAGGGAACACTGCTTTGTTTAGACACTTTTGTTGAGGCTACTGGGGAAGGGGGTTTTACTTTTAAGGCAAGATGAACCACAAGTATGATTACTAATAAATTGGGGTCATTAAACCGAGCAAGGTTAATCATTATTTAGGTATTCCTTTGAGAATTTGTGTCTCCATTGTTGATCAATGGTGATGGATAATGGAGAAGTTTGAAAAGAAGTGGCAAGTTTGGAATGGTCTTGATCTACCTGTTAACAGGGAGGTTACAATAGTTGACATCTCAGTTGCCACATTCGTGAAGGATAAAATTTGTAAGAAAATCGTTGCTAAAAATAATCATTGATAAAACTCGTGATTCAGCTTGACTAAGAAAAATTTTAAAACTTTAAAATATATATATACGAACATATAAACTATTAAAAATTATAAATACTCCAAAAAAAAGTATAAACTATAATATATAATTATATTAAACAAACCTAAAATTATAATCAAAATTATGTAAAGTTATTGGTTTATAACTTTATAATTGCAAAGGTAAAGAAACAATATATATATATATATATATATATATATATATATTTGAAAGTGGCAGCCCAAACCACATATCTACAGCTATAGTTTGGGCTGCCACTTTCCCTTCTGGTATTCTGCTACAGTCTATTGTAGTTTTCAACTTTTCATTGGGGCGAAGAAATAGTTCCCATTGGCTAATGAATAATATCCAGAGCGGTATCCAAGGCACTAACAGGCTGTGAATCTTAGGTATCCACAATCGTGACAAAACACTGCCACTGATATAAGTTTTATAACATAATTTCTGTTTCGGTTCGTTATTCCATTTGGGACAAAATAAATCGCGAATTTTAAGAAATTTTTGGTGGCTGTTAGAAATTTGTCAAATTTTACATTTTTTTGGTTGAAAACTGCCAAATGCCATGACTTAGGTTGACCCAATCCTAGCAGCATGTGACATGTTCTATTATTCTTGCATCTTAGAAGTTAATTTTGGGTGTAAACAAGGAGGAAGGGAATCCTCTTGGTTGCATGGGAGTCTGCACTCTTCCTATAGATCAAGGAGATTTGGGAAATCTCAATGTCTGAGCACAATGGATGGCTCTAGAAAAGTAAGTAGATTGTCAGAGCAGTTATGGGTGAGGCCCCTTGGCAGATTCTTACCAGTTATTGACTTCTTACTACAATTCATATTAAAAAATAACGGGCCCATTTCAATAGTGTGATGTTAATGCTAAGGCATATACGATTAATGGGGCCACGCCACTTAAGAGAACATGGTTGCCTGGCAAGCACTTCTAGATTTTCTACATTGGCAACTTGAGGGCCCGCACAATACTTGGGACCTAGCTTATGGCCTACTTGGATCTTCTAGGCTTTGGATTGACAGATTTATATTTTACCCTCTTTTGCAGACAAGCATTTGGCAAGGAATAGCTTGTTTGTTGGGGTGACATTTGGAGTCAGAAACTCCAACAGCGGCATACTTTGTATAACCTAAATATGTCTTGAATGTTAATTGAAAGCTAACCACCAAAAGCTCTACAAAATGATTCCTGAAAACTATGTTTTCCAATTACAAGTGCAAGTATAAGGTTCACATTGTAGAGATTGGAAGAGGAATGATGGGAAATAATTATATAAATATTGAGACAAATGCCTTGTATAACCAAATTGGGCACATTAAACCCCTTGCCCCACATTTGAATAAGCAGTGGAGAGTCAGGGACCCTGAAGTTCAATGGCAAGAGCGTTGCCAAAATATTTGGTCTGTGAAGACATCTTTAAATAACAAATTTTTGAGATGTCTCATGATTCATCGAGGGCTGGCTATTAAAGCAGGGTTGGGTAAGGTGGGAATTATAGACTCTTCTTGAATACTATGTGGAAGAGAAGGGACAGTTGATCACATCTTTTGGAGATGCTCCATACCCGAGTCATTTATGGCTTTGGCTTCAAGCGAAATTTCAATCCTTTTTAATCGCTCCTCTATCTTGGAGAGGAGCCTTATCGGGAGACTTGCATGATTAGGTGCAGCGCCAAACATGTTTGCCTTACAATTCAATTGCCTTCCATGAGCTTTCTGTGGAGAACATGATCCGAATCTACCTTGCAAGAAAACTATTATTTGCTCTCCGTGGAGAAGTTGGACCAATAAGTGTGAAATATCCCTCTGTTCCAAGGGATTTTCTGATTATCCATTTTAGTCTGAAATGTGAAACTCTGTTAGCTCTGATTATCAAAGCTAATTGGAAATCGATTTACAAAGATGCTGACTCTGTTGGAGTGTAAGCTCGAGTACTTTCTTTACTTGCTTTTATAGAGAGGATTTTCTTTGTAATTCTTTTACTTGTTTGATGTAAACTTCTTGTTCATTGCCATAATATAAGATTCATTTTGCAAAATAAAGAGGTTCTGAGTTGATTTCAGGGTGATTACTATCCAATCAAGAGATTCGGATTTTACAGATTTGCTAGGAAGACCTTAGTTGATACATACACCCATAAATCAAAATTGGGTTGACACATTTGTTGTACAAGCATGGAGAGAGCAGACCCATGGATCATTGAACAAAAACTACCAGTAAAGACTTAGCAGCCATGATGTCAAAAGGAAGCCCGTCAGATGTAAGTGGCAAGAGGCATCCTATTCAGGTGGACATCCGAGACCCAAAGCTGGTGCTATGATAGTAGAACATTGTTATAATTATCAAGCAAACTCCAAGGTGGTAATATTTAATGACAGATGGACTATGACGCATTTCAATCAAAACCTTCATATCTTCATGTATAAACAGGATCATGAGGAAGTCGATTCCAACATTGAAGTAGATAGCAATCAATGCCCATGAAAAAATACTTTGGATACAATAAAGAGCATTTCAAGAAAACTTGTAGAAAGACAATAGGAATTTTTACTCGAGAATTGGATGATAGATGGAACCTGACAAATGGTGCAGGAATACAACATAATTTTTAGGCACTAAAAAAAAACTTGCATTCCTTTAAGTTAATCTAGGTAAGGTAGCAAACAAACCATCAAATTAAATATTATTCAAGCCATTCTAGGGCTTTTCAAACACTATATATAGAAATAATTTTTTTAAAGACCAGTCATCAATTGGAAGAACTAATTAATTAGAAAACACCCCCTACAAGAGGTCAAGAACAAGTAAGGCATACTCAATTAAGTATGCTCCTATGGAATAAGAACGACTATTTCTTAATAAGAGACTAGAGCACAAAGCAAGTTCCAGATCTATAACAACAGGGGAGCACCTATCGTCCCAAAGAATATGTGAACCCTTGATCCCCTAGTAATAATGTTTTTGTGCTTTAATGCAGAAAAATATGCTAAACAAGACTTAATAATATGTCTAGATAAAAGGTAAGAACACATCCTATTAGGAAGCCCTGATGACAATGCATTAGATATCATACTCAGAAATCCAAGTACAATGAGGTAGGAAATCCCATTACAACCTCAATTTTCTGTAGCATTGCCTCCGAGGTAACATCCCTAGAGCCACATTCAATATATCATGAACAAAGAGCAAAAAAGGAAGGTCCGTTGTAAGTTGCTCCAATGAGAGCACTATGGGAGTACCTATTGTCTCCAATTAAGCGGAAAACTTCTCTATGTAAACGTTTCTCTCTCTAAAAAGAAGATGCAAAAGAATGATGTGCACCATTATTCCCCTAGAAATAATATTTTTTTAATGCTGAAAAAAATGCCAAATGGGTATTGCTAATGCATGTAAAGGATATCGGATGCTTTGATGACAAGGTATAGGATCTCCTATTAGGAAATTCAAGTACAATGAAGTAGGACGTTATATCGCTCCAGACATTTATTTCAACCTCAATTTTTAGTTAAATTGAGTTCATGGTGACCTAACTACAGTGTCATTCAATATGTCATGTCTTTCATGTGGTTTTAGCAACTAAATTAGACAATAGGCGTCATCCTTGGAGGAGGTTGATAGCTCAAAGAAACCATGCAAAAGATGTGGAAAACGGAAAAATGTACTTTCCCTCCAAGGAGCTAAAGCAACATCATGTAAAACCACACTGCCTCGAACCCTGAACTATGACCTGCCCTGTATCCTGCTTCAAGGAAAGACAGAGCTATAGTAAGCTGAAGTTTCTTTGCCATGAAACAACTCCTAAATTCAAGGAAAACATGTAGCCAGTAGTTGATCTCCGAATATCAATTGTACTAGCCCAATCAGAGTCTGTATATCCAAACAGCCTGAAATCTGCCAATAACTGATACTATGTGTCAAAATCAAGTGTTCTGTTGACATACTGCATAATGCATTTTGCTGCTCGCCAATGAGCTAGTTTCGGCTGTGACAAGAACAAAGAAAAATGCCTGACAGAAAAATATAGATCCATTGAAGGCAATGTAAGATAGATCAAACTGCCTACCAATTGTTTATAAGGTGATTCATTCACCAGTGGTGAATCATCACTGGCTGACAACTTCAGCCCAACTTTCATAGGTGAAATGGATGGATTGCCCTCTATCAAAATGAATTTCTACAAGGGTGCTATGGCATATTCTATTTGTCATAAACATAGTATGTTTGCCAAAACTCAACACCTAAATTAGCTATGTTAAAAGCATAACATAAATCAGTTTTCACTTGCTTAAGTGCAGCCCCTGCTTCCAGTGATTGCAAGATCATCAACATAGGCAATGAGTATGACTGTCATCACTGTCAATTTTGACATAGAGATCCATATCAAAGAGTTCTTCTAAATCCAAAATCTCAAAGATGCTGATGAATTTTGACGTACCATGCTCGTGAAGCCTGCTTAGTTCCATACAAGGACTTAATGAGCCTTCAAACTTGATGGTTTTAATACATGGTATTCTTTCAGGTGTTTCATGTAAATATCCTTGTCTAAATCCCCCATTCAAGAAAATGTTCTTAACATCTATCTGATACATCTTTGAACCAAATTGGGCAGCTATGGAGAGAACCTACCGAGAAGTGACACAATAGGAGCAAGAGGAGCCCCGTAGTCTATCCTTCCTGCTGCAAGTAGTGCATCACAACAAGACAAACTTTGAAGTTGTCCAAAGTACTATCTGCTTTACATTTCAACTTAAACACCCGTTCCGTTTGTATCTGATGGGCCCCTTACCTGGAGGAAAATCTGCCAGTTCCTAGCTATGATTCTTCATCAAGGCGTCATATTCAACCTGTGTGGATACTTCCTACTCAAGTTTTCCCTGGATTTAATGAAAGAGAAAAATGAACATGCTCATCAATCCAACAATCTATTTCCCCACTCTTCAAAACCAATCATATGACTGAGGAAGATCGCCCTTCCACACATCTTGCATTGTGGTATAATACCACTTACACCTTCACTATTGAGATACTTGTGGTAAAGTTGGACTTGTTGCCAACTCGTAACTCTTTTGCTAATATATTTGTGGTGGTCGAGATCCGCCTTCAGGTAGTCTCCAAATCCAAAGAATATTGTGGGTCAAGGGAAGGAACATTCTCCCTTGTACCTCCTTGAAAATTGATTCCTCATCCACCAATATAATCACAACACTAGTTCTAGTCATAACAATTATTGTCTACAGGTTAGTACCTAAGAATAGAAATAGTTTTTTGTTTAACATCATCTCTACATATGATTACGTTATTAATAGAAACATCAAGAGGTTTATAAGCCTTACACTACACGCTTTAGCCAGCAAAGAAATATCTATTACTTTTTGGAATCTAACTAACTCTTGTTGCCATCAAGGACCAAAACATAAGTAGCTCGACAAAATATGTAGATATATAATTTACCTTCAGTGTTTGCCATGACCATGATTCCTCAAGAGTAACATCTTGCAAGGATTTGCATGAAAAATTTGTTCAAGAGATATACCTCTACATGAATTGCTTCAACCTGATCGTGTAACATGCATCAGACCATCTTCATAATAGTTTTGTTCCTCCTTTCAACCACCGCATTTTGTTGCGGGATGTACAAAGTTGATAATTGCCTTTGCATCCATTCCTTCTTGCAATAAACCTTAAATTGCTTGGAAGTAAACTCTCCTCCATTATCTAACATGAGAGTTTTTAAACATTTACTATTTTTTCCTACTAATCCTTTCAATTTAACAAAGACACTAAACCATTCAGATTTCTTCTTCAAAAAGTAGACCCACATTTTATGTGAGAAATCAACTAAAAGAAGAAAATGTCTTGCTCCTAGAACACTTAGTGATTTTCAAGATGGTTCGCATAGATCAACATGAATGAGACCAACAAATGGCTTTCTTTTCTTTTTTCCAACCAAGCATCTTGCACATATGCCATGTTTCTCCTGTATAAAAGGCAGTCCTTAAACCATATTAGTTCTCGACCACATGTGATGCTATTATTGCCCTCCGCAACCAATGCATACAAATTAGCTATGGCAAATCACCTAGTGTAGTACCCTAAGTTTGGTCCAAACACTTGGCAATATGGCATTTTACACTTATTCTGATATACACTCCATTTATTCATTATTTGACAAACTAAAGACACCTTCTTGCTCTATCTTGCACCCTGTATCCACTAGACAATAGCCAATCACCAACTCAGCACCTCAAAAATCATTGCACTTGCTATCAAACATCTGTACAGATCTCCACCTATCTTAGACCTGATTTTTGTCATACCTTAAACAGGTTCATGGGTCCTGGACACGTTCATCTCCAAACCTATCTAACTCCTACGAACTTGTCCCCTTGCATTCTAACAATCACATTTTCAAAAAGGGTTACTTGGCTTAATCAATCTAGGTGAGACTTTTGGGTCAGTTGGGCAAGAAAACTAATGAAAAGTCGCCTCTAAATACAAACATACCCTATCTTATTAAAGGTACCTAACACTCAGTTGAGACTCGCCTAAGAATTATCCAGGCACACTCCATGAAGATCAAGAAAAAGTACAGAGTTATCCTATTCCTAGAGTGCATCATCACAGCAAGCTGCAAATCTGAAGTCATCTATATTGCTACCCTAGCTCAAGTGTTGAGTTAAATTTGAAGTGTGAGTGCATGTTGCCAAGTGTTAGAGCTGATTCAAGGGATCGTTTTCTATTATATATTTGGCTGCATCTCATCATAGGTTTGGGATAGCTACATGTGATTTGATCCCTCTTTGAAGCATTGATATGTAGGCAACGCTCATCACATCGCGAGGGTGTGGTGAGGTTGTCCATCCCAAATCCACTATTCCATTTTTTATGTCAAGGGTACAAAGCTAGGGTTTGAAGCAAAAAGAAGCCATATCTAGTTCAGGGACAATCATCTCAAAATTCCAGACCTAGAAAGTCGGTATACAGTTACAAGTGGGCAAGCACAAGAAGAGTGAGAAAGTACAAATATACATAGGATAGGTTTGTAGCCCTCAAGGCATGTTCAACAACAATATTGTCCAAGTATCTACAAACCCATCCAAAACACATTTCTAAGTCCTGCACTTTATTGAGCAGCTTGACAACACTTTGTTCCACCTTTGTACACAATCTTCTCTTTAACCCTAATTACACTATCAAATTCTAGCCAGTGTAATGGTCAATATTTCATATAACAATAATTTAGGATTGTTTAGGACTACCCTTTATTATTCTGAATTATTAGTATTCGTAATAGGTAGACTAAGGATAAAACCTAGTGTCCACATTACACCTAGCATGTACAACCCTCCTTGCTCAATTTTAAGGGTAACCATTCTACTTTGCTTGTTATCCGAAACAATACATTTATTACAATGGAAATTAACATTAATGTTAGGATTATGTATATAATAGTTAATTGATAACAGGCTCTTGTTCATTTTTGGAACGTGCCTAACATCCCAAATTATGAATTTTGTAGCACCATTCAAAACAATGCTAACATCACTTATGCCTTCCACTACATGTGACCTGCCATCTCCTAGATAAAAAGAATTCATAAAACTGGAATCAGCGGTGAATTTTACATACTACTCCTTGCGGCAAGTGAATTGACACGATGCATCGCAATCAAAGAACCGGCAACTTGTAGCATCTCAATTTCTGTCCTATTGGTCTAGGTTTTTCAACCTAAGCAAGTGTTGTGGCAGTGACTCGCCGTCTGCTATTTTCTGGAAAACAGCAGATTTTTTGGATACAACACACAGCGTTTTTCAGATGTTTGATACTGTTTTTCAGGCTTTCCCAAATATTTCCGGGGGTTGCATTTCTGACCTCTAAATCAAATCATCGAAAAACAGACAATTATAGAAGCAAAGTACTTACTTATGATGCTTGTCATTATCATCACAATAGACAGTAGATCTTGATTCTGTTTTTAGAATCATTATATTACAATCCCAATACCCAGAGATTGTGAGTCCAAACATTATAGTTTTGACGTAACAATTTTAGTATCTCGAGTACAACTATGTTTGGATGTTTATCATGACCAAACACAATTTGACTGGACTCTCATGTTTGAACTTTTTTCTGGCAGAATTCCAATCTTACAGAATGCAAAAAAAAATAGAATATCAACCAATTTTTCACAGAAATATTGTTTTCAACAAGGGTTTATTAAAGATATCAGAACAATAAAAACTTTCAGAATCTTTTTGTTTTCTCAGAAATTACTCAGATTAATAAGAATCAAAATCGAGATACCAGTATTCTCTTCTTGAGTTTTGTCTCTGAAAAATGTGTATTCTCATCTGACTTTTTTTGTCTGAAAACAAAATGCTTCGAAGACCATTCACATCAGCTCTGTCCTTTCTACCAGGCACAAACAAATTTAAAATAAAATGGATGTCGGATGTATCCTTTCTGTCGGCCACAAAATGCTGCTCTTCTGTCCTTTACACAATTAGAACACCTTTCTCTTGGCTCAGCTCTAAATGCCCCTGACCTCAAATTCCTCGTGGCTCTGATACCACTATTATTGAATGTGTGTGTGTACACGCATGTGTGCGAGTGTGTGTGTGTGAGAGAGAGAGAGAGAGAGGCGAAGAATGTATGGAGGTAAAGATGAAGTCTGCTTTGATCCAAATGTGGTGGAAAAAAACAGAAATTGAAACAAATTAGAAATTCGTTTGAGTTACTTCAAGTTTTCAGTCTTGACTTAGATAAGGCATTACATACTTTCACAGCATCCAAGTTATCCTTAACATTGTGTACCCTCACAATGTCAGCCCCTCCCAAAACCCCAACTGTCACAGCAGCAATTGTCGCAGGGTCTCGTTCATCGGCTTTTACACGACCACAAATCTTTCCCAAAAAGCTCTTACGAGAGGGTCCAATCAAGATAGGCCCATGAGAAGCAGCCACACTGGTGGCTGCAAGTCCCTGCCGAACAGCCGATAAACCCCCAAGAAGTTCCAAGTTCTGGTCAACAGTTTTGGAAAAACCAAGACCAGGGTCTGTTATGATTCTCCACACAGGAATACCAAATGACTCTGCATTCTTTATCTGTAAGCATAACTCATTAGCGACTTCTTCACAAACATCACCGTAAGTTGTATTCTTGTCATTTTGCATTGTTGATGGGTCACCTCGCATGTGCATTAAGATGTAAGGTACTCCGAGATCTGCAACTGTAGAAAACATATTTGGATCTAAACAACCTCCAGATATATCATTCACAACATGAACTCCATTCTTTACAGCCTCATATGCAACTTTCGCATCAAAAGTATCCACAGATAGGATTTTATCTCGAGCTTCAGGAATTTGTGTCACTGCTTCCAAAACTGGTAAAATCCGAGACAATTCCTCCTCCGTTGAGATCTTATTTGCCCCAGGTCTTGTTGATTGTGCTCCAATATCAATCATATCCGCGCCTTCAGAAATCATCAACCTAACCCGTGTCACAGCATCCTCTACAGAAACATAATGTCCTCCATCACTAAAGCTATCTGGTGTCAAATTTAACACACCCATGACATGAGTTCTTTTGGACCAATCCAACAGCTTATTCCCAATGGGAAAAACTCTTTTCATTCCCTCTCTTCCAATAAGATGTTCACCTCCAAGTTTTTCCCATGCCTCAAATATGCTACCTCCTCTTCCTAACAAAGTGTGCCAACAGGCAACAGTATCATCTTTGGCTTCCAATCCAAGAAGGTCGACAAGAGGAGCAAGAACAAAAGGTCTCTCCCAAACTTTTTGATGGGGTATTCTAAGAGTGTCGGATGCAACTTTGAGCCTTCCATAGAATATAATGTCTAAATCAATAGGCCGAGGCCCGTATCTGATGCCCTTAGTCCGACCCAAATCCTTCTCAATTTCCTTCAGAGCACTCAACAAAGCATGGGGGCCAAGTTTTGTGATTGCCCTTACTGCAGAATTGAGGAAGAAAGGTTGATTGGTCACATACGCAGGTGCTGTCTCATACAACTGAGCATGGGCCCTAACTTCAATTCCAGCTTTTTTCATCATGTCCACAGCTCTGTTAAAATTTTCAACTCTGTTGCCAACATTACTGCCCAAAGCAATCACTACTTCCTCGTCCGGGGAATGAACTTCAATGAAAGAATCAGAGGATGATGTCTTTGCAGAGTAATTACAGTAATAGAAGAGCTGCCCAATTTCTGCAAAATGAACGTGCAGAAACAAATGTATCAATGGAAATCCTGCAAGTCTTTTATTTTCTCAATTTGCCTGGTTAAGGAAAGTTTTCTGAGGCATTAAAATGGAAAACCTAACAGTTATTTATTCGCTTGGTTTAGAATAGTTTCCAAAATCTATTTAATGCAGAGCCTGCAAGTCTTTGCAGTCTTCGTCTCACAGCTGTAGGTTTGGTGCCACGTTTGGAACACAAGGCCGGCGCCGCTCTCACAATCGATGACAGAGTGGTTCAGTACACTCACGACGTCCTTCACCAGCCCATAGCTCTCAGAGTGGTGAAAGGACAGCAGCAAGGAAAGTTTCCTCACCTTGTTCTTGCTATTTCTCCTCCCAAACAGGTGCCAGATGAAGATATCAAAAAGGGAAAAACCAATGATGGTTGGGATCGAGGAACTTACCAGGAAGGGAGCCCAAATGACTGATTCCTCCAAATCCCTGCGTGAATTTCTTGTATAACCCATGTGTGAATCTATTGTACAATAAATTGGCAGAGGTGCCAATCCTCATATCGATATGGTTTTCACCAAACCCACTTGAAATTCTCCGGAGTTTATACTTCAGTTGACTCCGATTGAAAGTGCGGTTGCAGAAAAATGTTAATAGTGGGAAGGAGCAGAAAAATGTTAATAGTGTTGATCCCTGTGCGTTTGGAAGAGTCGTAACGATTGTAGGCTTATCTCTTCCGCTTCGTTTGTCCCGTGCCTCGTCCAGGTCTCTCGGCCTTTTGTCGGGTTAATATATGAAAAGTGGGTGTCCGTGTTAAAATAAAAAGAGGTGCGTTTTATTAAGGGTGAGTATTTGTTTGTTACGTGGGATTTAAAGATAAGGTGAGAGTGGGGTGTTTATTAAAAGGTCGCTTTTAAATTATTGATTAGATCTTACTCTAAATTAGGGTCTAATATTTTTTAAATAAGGTGCATTTTTAAAATAAAGGGTAAGTTTTTAAGTTCTTAGTTGTTGTTTTTATCTAATTTAAATTCTTAAGGTTTTTAATTAATTAAGTGATAATTAGTCTTTAGGGGTATTTAATTAATTTAAGGTTTTCTAACTTAATTAAGTTCTTTAATTCTAATTATTCATTAGAATTAATTAATTAATTAGTTCTTTCATTTTAAACTAATAAAATTTGTCGTAAATTAATGTTTAGAGCATTTTTTTGTCTCGTTCTCGATGTAAGCCCACTTCAAAATTATTGGCAACATTCTCATTGCATGTGCGCAAATGAGAGCTTAAGAACAGGGTACGCGCAACAATTAAGCATATTAGAGCAAGGGGATGACTATTACAATTATATATAGAATTATAAATACTAAAAATATACAAATAAATTTGAGAGCTTTTATGAATAGCAGTTCATATTTATATATCAGTCCACCATGTGCATACAATCACATGGAGACGTCCATATTAACAACTCAGCAACATATATATAACTATACTAATGTTATATGTCCATATAACCTTTAATATTAATGCATGTTGTTGGTTTTCATAGTATGTTGCGACAATTCACCATGTGCATTTGTGCTCAAAATTTTCTATATTTATATATCACTCTTGATTCTTAATATGTCTTTGTAATACAATATATTCGGGTGCGAGGGGACATTCCCCTCTCATCCCGTCGTCTTAGGATGTATGGTTTTTCAGGGGGTACGTGTCTTTGCGTAACATTACTTTAAATAAATATTTGTCCATGCATGCATTTAAAGTGCTCTTTAGACAAGTTGGTGAGCATATTTTTATGGAGTGCTAGAATGTGTGGAGGTCTTGGGGGTTTGGTGATATTCCATCCTTTGGAGGCAGTTCAAAGTAACACATATGGTGACTCCATAGGTCTAACAAACTCATTTTCTCAGTCAATAAACCACCTTTCATAAATTCAATCCTCTTTTCTATGAAGTTGTGCAATCATGACTCACACATTGAATTACAGGTCCCATCTCAACAATAAAAGCGATAGTTGCATGTCCATTAAAATAAAAGCAAAAAACATAAGAGCGATCGTTGCCTATGTCCACGATGCTCATTGTTATCAAGAATTCTACAACTTTTCCTTACACAATTGATCAGATCCCACATGTTAGCGTCAATGTCATATTCTCCTTTCACTGACTATATTGGTCAATTTTTGTCGGATGTTGTGGTTGTACTATATTGGTCTCTCCTACCCATCACAAAAAAAATTAAAACAATTTAAAATAGCAAACATTTCACTGAAAAATTACAACTCCAACAAACTTAACATTGTTATCCTCTCCAGAGTAATTTGCAACTCACATGCAATTGTTAGTTATGATATTTTAGGGGAAGGAAATTCTAATTTAAATGTATATTTACTTTCATTTCTAATTTTAAAGTATATATGTGGTTATATTCCATTGTCTATTTTGACCCCTTTTTAACATGTAAATATAATGTTTAATAACTTACAAATTATTTAATTTATAAATATATTGTTTATGGTGATATTCAATTTCATAATAATATTTTTTCTAGTTATTTAAAAATTTAATTATAAAAATAATATTAGTATACAGCAAAATACCATCGTAAAATCATTAGAAATTCATTTGTCCTTTGAGTTCAAAGAAGCTTCAAAAACTACGTGAGAAGCTCCAAATGGCCATTCACATTCATGTAAAATACATCACAAGTACAAATAAAGAGGTCAGTTTGTCCACGTGACATAAAAAACACAAAAGGTTGGTACTTATACCATGAGTTGATCCTTTATTCCTTCTCTTCTACCCATAAAAAGTATGAAACCACCCAATGTAGCTCGGTTCATTAATTAGACATCGACAACAATAATGTTAAACACATTCGTAACCTCTACAACTATTAGACAAATCACAATCATAATCGCATTTTAAGCATGTTAATGGTCATCACAAATGGAAAGCCCAACTATTGAACAAAAATATTGTTAAGGGTTTTCTTCAATTTTTTCAAGGCCTTCTTGCAACTCAAGTATCTCCTAAACACAAAACTCCATGCATGATGTGAGTAAAATTGCAATCATTGTCTTTGAAAAAATTGTCCATATGTAAGAGTGTGTCTTGATAGTGAGCAAATTTAATCATTCTAGTGAAAACTACAAGTTTTTTGATGCATCATTAAATCATCGAGTGGATGGTCCCTACGGTGATAAAAATGTTTATTGTCTCCTTTCCTACAACAACATTTTAAATTGTGGGTATTTAACATACGGGGATAGTGAGGATGGTGTTGAGGCAAGGATGGAATATGATGAGATGGACGATAAGGTATGTCGGAAAAGGGTACTTGATAGGGTTGTGAAAGGCAACATGATTATGTATTCATAGTGCAGCCATAAATAAGCAAGTAGTGAAGACAACAAAAAGTGCATAACATACCAGAAAAATGTGTACTTTGGATATGCATCAATCATAAACCATCATATTCAATCTCAACATCATCATTATTGATATAATTCCACCATTAATATCCATGTGTTTCTGCAATTCATTTATAGATCAAAACATCAATATGTGAGAAAATATTGTGTCACGTTATAGGCTTTTCCTTTTGCAAAAGATCATTAGCATCCTAAAACATCATTAGTAAACAAATCTTAAATATGGTTATGGGCACTTGGCAAAATCACTTTGACATTTATTCTAACATTATTCCATCTACCTATTTTTTGACTAGCTTAAAGTCTTTTGCTCGATCATATGGGAAAGAGGAGTGTTTCATATTCTCTTCCTAGGATCGAGGAGCATTGCATATTGTATATTACCCTAATTCCATTAGGTCATGGTTATTCTTCAGCTTAGCACTTCAAGAATCATTGCACACTTTACAAAAACACATCTATAGACTATCATATGTATCAAAACTAATTTCAACTTTAACCTTAACAGGTCCGTAGGCCTAGGAAAGGATCAATTGACGAACATATCCACATCTATGAACTTGTTCCATGTACTTGCAATGATCATCTTTTCAAATGCATATTTTAGCTTGGCCAACATAATGGTACTTTTGGGTCAGTTGAGCGGGAAATATTTTGAATACTCACCTAGATAAACACATTTACCCTAACTCATTAGGAGCTTCTAGGGATCCCAATTCAAAGGAACACTATAAAAAGGGCATAAATAAAGCACTGAAATCACCCATACCTTATAACACAACTACAACAAAGCTATTCAAATTCTGAATACATCTCTATTATCTCCCTAAATCACAAATCCATGTATTGGCCTAGTTGAGAGATCCATATTGTTTTACATTATTTATTCTGCACCATCTCATCATAGTATTGGGAGAACTACATGTGGCTTGATCCTTCTTTGAAGTCTTGGTACACGGTGTAGTGCTCATCACATCAACGAAGGTATGGTGGGGTCAATCTAGCGTAAATTGTGATTAATCCATTTTTCGGATAGGTAAGGAGAAACAATATCCAAATAGATCATTATCATCACACTAATCCAGATACAAGAAATAGGTCTAAAGACATAGGAAAACCATATCCTAGAGACAAATTTCATGTCAGAACAAAAAGGGACACATTTGTAGCGCCTTAGATATGTTCATCCACAACTTGTCCTCAATTAGATGAACTTGTCTTACACATACTTCTTGTTTCTCAATTTGTACATGTAACTTGATGACATTCTACCCATATTTTATACCCGATTTCAACACACTATCACACAAGTTGATTCTGGTACATAATGGTGTCTTTCTAACCTTTAAACTCCAATTATCCTTTTATTGATAAACCTATAACATATCTTATGGCATAATACCTTTCATGATTTAGGAAAGTTAGTATTATTTTATTGTTTTTTGAATTTTATTTATGTTTACAACCCTAATTAAATCTATGTTATGGAGTTGCACCACAATAAATAAGATGTAAAAATTGTAAGAGGTGGCTATTTGGATCAATTAACTTATAACATTAAACGCTCATAATCAAAATAATGTTTTTATACTTATAACGATTGATAAAACAATAAGAAATTTCTCAAATACACATGAGGAGAAAAAAACATAGTTATACAAGTCATAATAGAGAGGATTTGGGGGTGTAGAACAATAAAACAGGAAAATCAAAGACTGTAATGCTTTGGTGCAAGTTATAGAACTACAAACTTGGTAGGACAAGACCATACAACTATTATACGGTCCAGAGTGGAACCATATGGTCATGACTAGGATTTTTATTGTCTCAAACCATTTGATAGCTTGGATCTAAATCTTCCTATGTGCTCCACTTTCCTGGAAATGGCCTTCGTTACATGTCTCTCTTACTCACATAACTTTAGAATGAATTGTAATCACCTAAAACAAATTAGAAACCTTATAAACCAATATAACCCTTAATTAGAGCATTAAAAACAAAAAGGAGAAAAGATAAGTGTGGTTAGGTTGGACTACCCTTAGAGGTTAGAATCCCAGTTATTGAACTAATCCAAGTACTGCATTGCATTCCCTCATTTTGGGATCAAGCGATATGTAGTTATCCAAACTTCTTGTGCAAATGTGAACAACTAATCAACTCCCTAAGGGTTCCCTCGTGTCTTTTAACGCCAAGATAACAAGATAAGTATATAGTATTAAATGTACCCAATGTAGTAGTAGTGTGATTTGGTGTTACTCAGCTACGTGATCTAACCCTTTGTTCCTTAAAATCCTTAAACAATGTGTGTGTAGACATAAAATCTATGCACTTGGGTACATTTCTAGGTCCTAAAGCATAATTATGTATACATGATTCCTAAGCAAGAAAACTAGTGGTTGACAACTCAGTTTGGCCTTTTGGTAGCTTTATCTCTTGCACTTTATTGGCTTTACACATCGTACAATTTTGTCGGCATTTGACTGATTTACCTTTTGATGGCCTCAAACACTAGCGCCTAATTAGGAAAGAAGTGTCCAGGCGTTCTTATCCCTCTTAGGCATTCATGTCCCTCTTTTTATTCTTCTTAATCTTTTGGGTTATTTTCACTTCTTGGTCACCTTTCAACACTTTGGGTTGGCCTTTCAGTTGTCAATTATGAAATTCAAACAAGTGAATCATATATTTTCTTAGTTACTTCTTCTAAATAATGGTCCAATCACTATAAGCATTATCTATCACCACCTAATCCTGCACAAAGGCACAAGAGCACTGCAAATTACATATCTAGCACATCCATACAAGGGCCAAGGGCTACATTAATGTTCATACATTACATAGGAGGGGAGTTTATTATATTCCATCACACACATTTTCTATACTTGGGATGAATATAGATATAGACCGCTATCATCGTGCAACTTGCACAAGGGCAACCTAGGACACACACACACACACACACACACACACACACACACACACACATGAAGAACTACATAGAGTCTGAGGATCATTCGTAAGTTCACTCTTTGGGTGACCATTGGGGTCATTCCCACTCCCCATTCTGCATATTTTTTATTATATTTGATGTGGTTTGTGGGCATGTGCAGCTAGTCAGTTTTTTTTGCAGGTTACAAGTGCAATTGACGATCCAATAGCAAAATTGGAGCGACAACGAGTGAGAAAAATTGAAGACCTTCTAACCCAAAAGAGACCAAATTATAATCATTTGAGTATACACATGCACCCATATAATTTGTTAGCACTTGGTGCGCTCCTTCCCTCTTGAGGGTACTTGTCCTGTGCATTATTGGGTTTTTGAACCCTCAACGAGCCATTTTGACATTGTTTCCATCCTATTCCAACATATATACCATCTCGATCACTCCTAGGTTGCACAAAATAAAATAATTCATCATCCCTCTCATTTGCTTAGGATTTTACATCTTTGAATGCTTAGTGCTGGTATATTGTTGTACTTAATCATCTGAATATCATTTGTTACCGTAAGCTACTCTGAAATAAGGTTTAATTCAAATTATATTAAATCATTTGGTGAACCCACATCTCCTCGAACATTATTCTTATATTCTTCCATGGATGAGACTCATAACCTCTTTACCGATATAGATATTCATGATCTTTATGCTCATCTTGCTGAAAACCCTCAAGACCTAGATCTCTTATTATTCATTGCTTGTGATGAGGCCAGGCGGTTAGCATAGCTCAACACTCTAGTCTCCAATTATAATTTTTTTCCTATCGTGACACTTCTACCTCCTTCTGCCACTACTCTCCCACCTACATCTATTGTTTGCGTTTCTATGCCTACCCCTACAACTCACTTTCCCATCCCCATTACTTTTCACACACCACCCATATCCTCTTCATGCACTCATGACCTCGCCTCATTGTACCATGATTTGCAAACCCAAATTTGTCAGTTACAAAAAACCTCTTAATCCTCCTCTCCATATTTAGATTCCTCACTCCTCCTTCATAGCCCTTTTGCAGCCACTATCTCTTCTTATTTGTTTCCTCTTAATTTCGTTACACCTAAGTTTCCTATCTTCAATGGCCATGACGACCCTCAGGAGCACCTTCGCTCCTTTCACATTGCATTTCTTGACTATGTCGATGGCCTTACACTATTGGAAAAATTGTTTCCTCGAAGCTTATATGAATATGTTATGTGATGGTTATATCATCTACCTGTCCATTTGGTAACATCTTTGACATCTTTAGCTAAGACATTTCTTGCTCATTTTTTCTATGAGTATCGACACTAAGATATCATATGTAAAAATAACTAAATTCAAACAAGGATCTAATTGATTTAATAAAAATAGATATTAAATTTAATTTCATAGTAACTAACAGTGTACAATATAATAAAACACAGTAAAATACAAATGATAAGTGTTCAAAACAATACAAAACTATAAGAAAATTGAAGATATGAGTGACTTGGTTTATTTCTGAATGAACATGAAGTGATCTAGGTAGGTGTGAATGTTGAACAAATTATAAATAGGGTCATCACTGCTTACTGTGAAATCTGGGACTCGGGATTAGAGCCAGACATAAGAAAAATAATTATATCTAGAACAAAAATAATTCACTTAATATCATTAATTGTGCACTCAAAATAAGAAGGATCTCAATATCACTTGGTCATTTTTTATGAAGGATATGAAAACACACTATAGTAGTAATAACATGGACAAGAACTTCTTCAACTAATTGGAAAATCTAAGGAAAACATGGCAAGTTAAGTATTGCATTCAACAATTCCAGAGCTTTTCATTATGTGCGGATATAATGACCAATGATAATATGAATAATTTTTTTTGAGAAAGTATCAAGGATCACATCCAACATGAAGTATGAATGTTAAATCAGACCAAGATTTGTTATTCTATTATCATGACACATATGGGAGAGGAAAAAATCCGTTCTAATGAAAGGAATACATTAAAAAATAATAGCATTACAACACAATCATTTCCTCAAATTACTAGATCGACTGTTCAAATAATTAAAGAGAAATAAGAAGATGTCTTATGTTTAAATTGTTATAGAAAATACAAAAAGACATATATTCTAAAAAATAGTTGTTCTACATAGAGGTCATTGATGATGAAGTAAACTATGTATAATTTACAAATAAACTATGTGTTGGAGATTCCCAACCTAAATTGACATGGGAGATTAAACTATAGATTCCCATGTGTTTTCTATTCATATGGGTGAATAAGATATTATTTTGGGTGTCCAATGGATTATATCCTTGGAAACGATTGAAATGAACTTATGTGAATTATTTATGCATTTTTGTTCACAAGGAAATATGTTTGAGTTGACAGGGTTACATGTATAGTCGTGTCAAAAGGTGAGATATCATAAAATTTAGATAATCAAGGCCCCTAAATCAAAATTAATTGAAGTGGAGGAAAAACAATCTCTAGCCTACATACCACCATATTCTTAGGAGAAGAGGGAAACTTATTTGGTTATTGTTGAGTATATGCCATTAGATAATTTTTCTAATTTTTTTTCCTCATTTCTATCCACCACCCACCATATCATCCTTGAAGATCCAACCAAAGGTTTCACTAGTATAAGATTAGAGTGATAACTAGTAGAAGAAGGTAATCCATGAGTATCAAATCAAGGGTAATAATCAAAACAATGGAGTGAAAACATGGGAAGAGGAGCATTTATTATACCAACATCTAGAGAGCATAAACATTGAGGACTCTGCTTGTGTGAAGCAAAATATAAAATTATGAACATTGGCGAAATTTTTCTTTGAAGGGGAGTGGAATACTATGCCCTTAATCCTAGTTCATATATCAGATATGTATAACTGATTTGTGGCTAACATAATATCCTATCATTTCATATCATATTTATTTTTTCTTTTATATGCCTAGTAGGCCAGACTTGGTGCTTGTATAAAATAATAGGGTAGATATATGAGTTAGTGAGTAGTAGAAGAGGATCATCTTGAGAACTTGATTCTTATTGTATGGGTTATAAGTTGGCCCCTTAAAGTGGCTAAGTCATTCTACTTGCATAGTGTGATTATTTATCTATATTTTGGTGTTCTTTTGTGTTCTATTGTAGTTGATATTCAGATCTACCTAAATAATTTAATTACATTTAATAACTAACTTAAAGCATTATGATTTATCCAATACCCTAAGTACATGAGGTCACAACTATTTTCCATTGTAATACTTTAGGATCACTACAAAATTTATAGAAAACATCTAAAACTACCATGTGTCATAATTTATTTGGCACTAGTTATTCTACATACAAAATCATACCCCTAAAATCCATACCATACCATAATTGGTATCCACCATACCCCATCATCATGGGATTTCAAATTTTATGACCACTAGAAGAGAATCTTACAAGTGACCCCACATCTCCCACTTCAGTAGGAAAACTCCATTTCATGACCCAACATGCCACATGATTGTATTGTGCCACATCATCCAATAATTTGAAAAATGTATTTCAAAAATCCATTCCCCAATTTCTATAATTATTTCCATTGTTTAAAATAAATAACTTTTTCTCAAGTGACATTATTATCCAATGAGTATTCAACATTTTTTTTTGTAGGTGATTTGAGTGGTCAAAATTCCTAATTGGTAAGTTTTTGGCCTTGAAAATGAAGACATCATTTTTAAAGTGACAACATATTGACTATTTAAGTCATTCTTTGAATTTCATCTCTATTTTAAATATCGTCTCATATAGAATATTGGTTTTAGAGGCATTTTTCATTGGTGTGATGGGGTAATATTTACCTTTTATTTAATTATTAAGTTAATTACCCTTACCCATGGTGATTCATAGGTCTTTTAGAGAGTTATATGACGTATGACAAATTATGTCATAGAAATCATATGTGTTAGTTTTTCATATGTCATATGGGATTTACACAACACTCATTCATATGCACTTTCATTTTGATCAAAGTATGAGTATACCATTTTTCTTATGCACAAGTTTCTTGAGATATGTTTCTTTCTAATTACTTGGAGCATTACGTGTTTTATTTTCGAGTGCAACTCCATCGATGTGCACACATTCCGTATGATCTTCATGCCATCATTCATGGTATTAGATATTGAATTTTGGTAATCATTTCATTCACTTCATAATTGTTGATTACTCTTGACTTCATGATTTTATTGACTTTTTAGTAAAAAATATCCGCATTGGTTTTTTTTGGAATATTGGCATTATTTTGCCTTAACACCTGATTTTGTGGAATTTTTCTTGGTTTTGTGGTTTTTTTTTGTGTGTGTCTAGGTTTTCAATGGTTTTTTTTCCTCCAAATCCCGGTAAGTGTAGCTAAGTTTAGTGGTGGCTCTAAGTTTGGAGGACTTGTGACTGGTTATGTACGAGCTTCTTCCCTACAACCCTCTTGCACCTCTCATCTTGCCATTAATTTCACCAAGCTCACCACGTAGCTCTCCTTCCCTAGGCTCATCCCAACCCCCCGAGCTCCTCCTGGATCTGTAAATCAGTGATCTGCCTTTATTTTCCACTTAGATCACCCAATCCCCTTACCTTCCAAGCCTTGCATAACTCACTTGATCCATCTTAGGATCAATTATTTCCCTAAATTACATTGGGATACCAAGCCTCTTGTAGAACCTTGCCTCTCTCAGTTCCTCATTCTATCCCTTGGCACCTTACATTGGATCTTGAGTTCACCTTCACATAGGGTATAAACTCCACTCCTTGTACACTCACCTAAGGTATCTCCTCAATCTAACTGGGTTCATTGGCCTCCCTTACACTAATCCACCCTAGGATTCAATCGGCCTCACCGAGCTCCTCATCCTTGTTTATATCCTCATATGTTTTACATCCTTGAATGAGATCCTCACCTTTAGCTCTATGCATTCAGGACCCTATCTCCTGTTATGTCTACTAACAATTCCTTCTCTAGATCACTCAATCTATGGTATTATAATATCCCCTGACTCCATTCCTCTCCTCAGTTACATGAGCTCTCTCTCGACCCACTCACCCTTGACCCATCTTGACCCCCTTTTACATGAGCCCACCTTAGCTCATCTCTAGCCAGACTTGAATTTCAACTCGGCCACTGAGATGAGATCCTTCACTCTTCCTTAGGTCATCCCTTTGAATTTTTAGGGTTTCCTTTTTCTTCTTCCTTAATTATTTGGATAATAAGGTAAATTCAAAACATTTGTTTTGACATTTAAAATTAAGTCCTTACTATTATTATGTTTGATCTTAAATTTTTTTATCTCTATAATAGGGTAGGAAATTGGAAAACTAAAAATTAGGGTTCATTATTCCTTTTTATATGTAATTCATTGTTGGAAATTATTGTGAAGGGGATAGTTCTTATTTAGGAACGTATTATCAGGAGTTCGGTTATAATTCTAGGGTTATTGTAATTGGGTAATTTTTTTAGTCTTATTCTAATATTGAGCTCTTATTGTTACTTGTGGGTTAGTGAGTGCATCCACCACAACCTTGTGGCAAGGGATCCCCTTTGTGACATGAGATGAGGATTCTCACATAGAACTTATTTTTTACTTGTTTTCCCGTTCTAAAAATTTATAGTGCTTTTTATAATGATGTTTTTCTTGTGTGCATTGAAACTTATTGTGGTCTCCACTCTTATGTGAAATATTCCAATTGAAAGGTGAGTGGCCAATTGGTTCAGAACACATGAACACCGTTGATTATAATCAACACACTAAGTATAAAGTTTCACAAATAGGGGTAAAACTATTGTTATCAGATGTGTGTGTTTCCTTTCTTTTATGCATTTTTATTTTCTCTTTCCTTATGATAGATGCTACCAATATTCCTTTTCTCATAGTGTTTAACATTCATGCATGAAAATCGAAAATGATAAGTACACTACAGGGTAAAGGATTGTACCGAATCACTATGGGAGTGGAGAAAGAACACATAACCGAACCCATGAAATATAAATGGTTTAAACCAATGCGATGAAGCCTTAGGTATTATTTGTATATACATTTTTCCTGACCTTCTCTTTCACATTGTGTCTTACACAACTCCTAACAGAGCCTAGAAAAATATAGATGGTATGTTTGGAAAAAAATGATAACATGAGATCTCATGAGTTAGAGAAAAAAATCCTAGGTTTGAATCTTAATAACTATGATAACCTATAGGCCTTCTTCTCCAAATTTTTCCACATGAGACTATTGTTGAAAAAATGTGGATTTTATAAGAAGGATTCCCAATTGATTTTATTTGTTCTTTCTAAGCTTGGACCCGAATACTTTTTCTTCATTTCTACCTTTCATGCCATGAAAGAAGATTTAGGGGTTACTTACAAGATGCCCTCATTTAACAAATTTTCTCCCCAACTCATTCGAGAATAAGATTAGTTAATCCAAATGGGTGCAATCAAGTTGAATTCACATGCCTTAATAAAATGTAATAGTAAAGGAAAAGAGAATAAACATGAGATGAAATCAGAGAAAAAGTACCAACCTAAGAAATAAGATAAGTCCACCCAATCCAAATCCATCACAAATATATTTTCCTATAATTTTGAATCTAAACCAAAGAAGGAGAAGTAAAATTGTTCCTATTGTAAGAAGTAAGGACATGAAGAATGCCAATGCATGAGAAAACAAATTGACCATTTGTTGGTGAAATACTTTGTCACAAGGGAAAATTAAGGGCTTTCACCAACGCTCTGGGACTAGGTCCCTCTACTTAAGAATGAGGTAACTCCATTTATTGAAAACATGAAATATTTCCACTATTGTAACCATTGTGGGTGGCCTTTAAAAAGGGGATCACATAGGAATACTCCACTAAATTTGTGTGTAAAAAGGAGGTGGAGGAAATGTATGTGTATGGAGATAGGGGATAAAGTGAGAATGGGATTTTACTCAATAAATAACATGTTGGATTTATGTACATAAAACCATAATATTCAGAAGTTAACAATGAGAAGACACCATGTCAAGGAAAGAGGAAAAAAACACAAGTAAATCCAAGTTTATTTGCATAATGTTACACAAGTAACCATGATCATGGAGTAAAGTTGAGATGGAGAGGAAAACATAAGACAAAGAGATAGAAGAATTGTAGTTTCTTGCTTGTAGTAAGACAATGGGAACTATCAGCCAAGAAAATCTAACCCTTTAGAGTGGAGAAGCCATTACAATTTATAGCTTTATAATGTGTATCTTCATCTACCCACCACATGACCTTTCATATTCCAACCACTTGTGACCTTTCACATTCCTCTAGGGATTAAAAATAAGCCCTTTTCTTATTAATAGAAAAGGTACTTTTTATAATGAAAAATTAAAGGTCACTTAAGTGAATAAGACAAAAAATCTAAAAGTACATTTCCCGCTGGAGAAATAGAATATAGAGAGAGAGATGATCATGTTGAGGAAGAAGAATCCATATATGAAGAAGATCCAACTCCCACGATACCTTGTGGAAATGATCTAGGAATGAATTCCTTACTTTGAGCTCCTTATTGAATCGTACGACTGTGAAGACAACCTTCTCTGATTGTGGAATGCACACATGTTCCAAAACACTGACCCAAGTCTCAGGAATGCCACTGAGTGTTCTAAAATATATAAAAATGTTTTGTGCTATTATAGACGGAGCTTATAATTCCCATGAGGGATTCAAAGGTATCCTCGTTGAAGGAAAGGGGTCTCGAACTTCTTTCAAAACCAGTTCTTGAGAGGAACTCGGGAGTTCTTCTAAGGATGAATTTTTAATGAGTGAAGATGATTTGAGCTCTTGAAATATTTTGATAAAACTCTCTAAGATTTATGATGCATGCTCCTTTATAGAATCAAGATCTAAAATGGTTTCATTCATTCTATCACACCTAACACCCATCGTGCATGACATCACATGAGACAAAT
The DNA here is from genome assembly GCA_019776745.2 of Taxus chinensis. Taxonomy (NCBI): domain Eukaryota; kingdom Viridiplantae; phylum Streptophyta; class Pinopsida; order Cupressales; family Taxaceae; genus Taxus; species Taxus chinensis. The sequence goes on from CM034146.1 coordinate 574,228,874, forward strand.
TCTCATAGATGGATGCAAATAGATTCTAGTTCACCAAGGAGTAGGAGTGAAGACAACACATCTAAGACACCAATGGGAGAAAACTATCTGTTGGTGAGAAAATTTGTTGGGTGGACAAATTAGGTGTCTCCACCAACATTCACAGGGCTATACCCCTCTACATTGAATGGTGCAACTCCCATTATTGAAAATAAACTAATCCTAATCCTATTTAAATGTCGTGGGTTACCAAATTAGTCAGGGATCACACAGGGACACTCCATTGAACCTGTGGTAAAGTTGCTTGTATGGGGTACAAGGGAGGAAATTACAACGATGAGGGGAAAGGAGGGAAGTTAGACAAGGAAGATTACTGCTATGAGTAGATTGCAGAGCTCACACCCAGTAACTAGAGTAGTTTAACATTCAATATAGAGGAAAACAAAATGAATTTATCTAGTGAGATGGAAAACCTGAGACACCAAGTTCCCAAGTTCATCCGTATGAAGATACAAAGCTCTTGCATCACTATACTTACAAAGTGCATGGAAGAGGAGAAGTAGAAGAAACAAAAGATGCTTATAACAACTATGTTCATTTCATCAATGATGAGAGGAAACCATGCATACAAAGCTGCACATATTCATACATCTTGTAAAACAGACTCTATTCCTTATTGACATTTACACAAGTTATACAAAGTAAGGGAAAAGAATAAAGTGGAAGAAATTTTAGCTTTATTTCATGTATATTGGTTACACAAAGTCCAACAAACACAATTCACTATTGCCACAAAGTACATCATTTTTAGATTATAATTTTCAAGATCTAGATTTTTTGGAATGGAGAATCCATCCCAATTTATAGCAATGTATATTGAATCTTTTCTTACCCCCACATGAATCTTCATTTTCTCATTCCACTTGTGACTTTTCACCTTCCTAGGAAGTGAGAAATAAGTTCCCTTTTTATAAATTAAAGGGTATTTTACAATGTTACTTTATAAAGTCACTTAAGTGAATGAGACAAAATACAATGATTACGCCTCAATGAAGAATTAGAAAGGGGAGAGAAAGAAGAGGGAGAAAGAGAGAAGGAAGGAAAAGTTGTTACATCCGATGAAGATACCCCCTACTATGATGAACCTTATTGAATCATGTCTCTTGATGGTGGATCTTTGGAGTGGGTTCCTTTTCCTTGAATTCCTTGATGAATTGAGCTATCATTGCTGTCATTTTATCTTCCCCTGGAATGCAAATGCAGCCCAAGCACCTTGGTCCATGTCTCAGGGAAACCACTGTTATCCTTTTACATTGATGAAGCCATTCTTCATGATCCATTGAAATTGTAGCAATGCAACTCCTGATGCCGGCCAGGGACTCTAATTTGTCTTTATTAAAGGAAAGAGAGTCACCTTCCTCCTTCTTGACCATCTCTTGAAATGCAATGATGAGTTCCTTTGATGATGAGTCTTTAGTGAGTGGAGGGAACTCAAACCTTTGAACACAATGGTAGACTTCATGCTCAAGATTCCTGGAAAACTAGCACCCATGGGAGCCCAATTCGGATATGGCCCCTTTTAGCATTGCATACCAAGAATCCATGATGTGGATCCAAATTTGGGATGATTCTTCATCAATTTATGCAAACACTTCCTTGTTCATGAGGGCATGAGAGTCAAAAGAACTCATTTTGGATACTAGTGGGAGTATCTCCTCTAAGCGACTAACCTCTTTTGCAAACTCCTCCTCCATCTTATTTACTTAAGAAAATGTTGCACAAGCATACTAGATGAGAGACATGATGTCCAGAACACAATGCCTTTCCTTGCACAGATGATTTCCTCAATCCAATTTTCATAGGATTTTCCCCACATCATGTATTCATGTGCTTTCTTGATCACCTTGGGGTTGATACTACCTGATTGGGGGGATATATTCGATAGGAAGGGGAGGTATTAATTGATTCTCCTGAGAAGGGTTGAATGTATGCACTGAGAGTTCTTACATGTTCTTCCAATTGCACAATTGTTTTCTTGTATTCTTCGGTTTGAGCATGAAGAAGGGAAGAAGATTATTTGAATAGGTGAATGTTGCCTTCGTGAGAAGCTTGACCCAATGAGATGCGTGTCAAATCATAATAAGATGGAGTCATTTTTTCCATGGGTTTGTCAGTATTAGGCCTAAAAAATTCAACATACTAGTTACCTGAGGTGCCACTGAAGAAGTGGGAAGCTACCTGGGCCTTCTTCATTCGCTTGGGTTTCAAAATTCCACAAGATTTCATGGGACTTGGAATGGTAATGAGTAGTGTTGTTCTTGGCCCACTCTCAAGCACTTCTTGAATCCATGGAAAAAACTCCTAGGGAGTTACTATGATGTCAGTTATTGCAGAAGTGTTTATAGAGAATCTTGCCATCTTGAGGCCATACATACTTGATCACTTTGAAGAAGACATATTTGGATGCTTGTGTAGAGGAAGACCAACTGCTACATTGGCCCATTACCAGCTCTTCTTGTCACTTTGAAGCTTGGTCTGAACCAAATCTCCTTGGCTCATATTAACCAGAAAAATTGAGCTCCATGGTGGAAAAAATAAATGATATATGTTTCTATGGAGATGATAGTCAAATTTCTGCACCTGGGATCAAAAATTGCTATTTTTGGAAACTAGGTCCCAGGAGCTTCTATTTTGGGCAGGTTTTCTTTTTCACCTTGTTGCTTGCATTGATGTTACTTCCTTCATGTTCTAGGATTATCAAATATGTCTCAGGGCCAATTCAGAGAAATTTATATTTTTGGAAAGTTTCTTTTTCCTTTTTTGACCTTTTTGACTTTTTGACCTGCGTGCCCTAGTTTTCAGTTTGTATGATTTTCACTGTTCTCTCCTCTTGGATGGAGTTTTATCATTTTTGGAAACTTACTAAATATGGAAAGTGCAAACTAGTGTCACTTGCTTTTTTTATGAATTTGAAAATCACCAGTGTCAAATTGATGCTAAAACTTGGTGGATTCTTTCTGGGGTTCTTATTTGGATGCTCTGTATAAATTTTCAAGTCAAACTGCTTCCTGGATTGACGACAAATGAAGGAAGAATGGCTTAGGGCTCAAAAATTCAAATGGATGCCATTAAAAATTAGGGAAGTATTTTGAGGTTTTTTTTTTTAAATTTCAAGGTTTTTAGATGAAGAATATTTTTCCAAAATTTCATGAAGATTCGATCACCGCTTCATTAGTTATGAGCAATTTATGGTTTTGGAGTCAAGGGTTTCTAATAACATGTAGTTATGGTTTTTTTTCTTAGAAGTATTCATTCTTCACATTGCAACAACGTGAAATGATGGAAGAAATATTTTGAAGGTGTTAAGGAAGGTTGTGGAAGTAGAAACCATGGAAGGGTGAAGAAATTCTGACATTTGGAGATTTTACGAGCATGCGCACATGTAGCACTAGAAGCAACAAGAACTATGAAAAACCTTGCATATTTTTAATGGTTTGGAAGGAGAGAACTTTTTTGCACCAATTTCACCAAGTTATTTTCTCAAATGGTGCAAGAAAATTCACCCCTTCCCATTTGAGCCCCTGGACCCGTAACATGACCTCAATTCAGCTCTTTCTCGTAAGTTGAGCTCCCAAGCTTCTTTTCCATGCTCATCACTCCAACCAATCATGAAGTGCCACATGGATCAATAGGGATGGGACACAATTTTTCACACCAAGTGCACCAATGGTGCAAGAAAGTGTGCCCCATCCCTATTGGGCCATGTGGCACTTCACGATTGGTTGGAGTGGTGAGCATGGAAAAGAAGCGTGGGGGGTAAACTTACGAGAAAGAGCTGAAATGAGATAATGTTACAAGTCTAGGGGCTCAAATGGGAAGGGGGTGAATTTTATTACACCATTGGAACCAATAATTTGGTGCAATTTGTGCAAAAAGTTATTCCACTCTCCCATTGGTTGGATTTCTAGCCCAGAAAAATGACTAATTATTGGAGCCTTACCTTGGGGAGTCGCATGTCGGGACCATATCTTGAGCTTCCGAAGGAGTTTTTGATGAAATTTTATATGATTCTACCTAAAAATAACCTTATGAATCCAATTTTTGGGGTATCATCTCCTAATTCTTCCATTTACTTCCCAAAAAATAGTATTTTTATTATGACTCCAAGATCGTGTATGTAAAAAACTGATTGTGGACCTAATTCACATAGGTGTTATGAATAATATGATATTACCATCCTTTAGTTATCTAAAATACCTTTTATAAGATAATTTTTTTTACTCCTAACTCCTTCCGGAGCTCCCGAAATCACTTCCTGAAGCTCAAGGGTTGTTTTGACATTGTGTACTGCTTAGGCCTCTAAGACCCACTTTTCTGAAACTTCTACAAGATTTCCAAAACCTCCTAGAATCTTCCAAAACTGATTGAAAAATGTTCCTAGCTCTCTAATACACCTCCTAGATGGATTTAGGTCTTTCATTCTGTTTTGGTGGGTGCGCGCTGACCGTGAGAAGTCTAGAGAACAACCCTTCCCAAGCTTGTCAAAAAGCTTGTCTTGGTGGATCTTTTTTTGAAAGCTCTGGTACTGTTTGGATACCCCTAAATCACCTATGGGAATACCAAAATGAAACATTGGAATGTTTAGAGATATGGGATATGAATGACGTGGGGATTATGGTGATATGAAGGAGGACTCATAATGACCTTTGGGCTAAAAATTTTCGAGTAGGGGATAGTTGTCATGCTTGAAAATTGGGAATTTTCTTGTTGCACATTTGCATAAAAACACTATCCCAAAGGGATTTTTTATTTGTTTGATCTCCCCATTTTTCACTTTGATATTTGAAACAATTTCTAAGACAAAGTGGAATAGAGATAGAACCTCATACAATAAAACCTTTCCTTTTTTAATGATATTCTCCACCCATTTGTCATTGGATTTTCCTTGCATGATGTACCTTTGGGATATCTTGATCAAATGGGGATAAAAAAATGATAAGAGAGATACATTTTGCAGTAGGGATAATGATGCATTATTCTCAAAAAATTATTTCACATAAGTAGTCAAGATTCTAACATGCTCCTCAAGTTGTTCCACAATTTGCTTGTTTTCTTCATTTCTTACGAAAAATTGGGCTGTAGGCTCTTTGAGAAAATGCACATCTCCCTCATGCATGGCTTGCTGCAATGAAACATTTTTCAATACATAGTCATCTGGTGTCATCTCTTCTATATTTTTATTCACTTTAAGACATGAAACGTCCACATATTGAGCTCCAGAAGCATCAATGAATAAATGAGAAGTTTCTTTAGATTTCTTGGTCTGATTAGTTTCAATGTAATTTGAGATTCCTACAAAGTTAGGTGTCATTAAATATTGCATCGTTATCAATTCTCCTCCAGGTATCACATGTACCCATGGTAAAGGATTAGAAGGTGTTGACCTGAACTCATGCATCATAGGTTTTTGATCCATCACATGATCGAGATGAGATGAATCCATGACCTTCGATGAGACTATTGGATTCCTAGGATGATCAGGAGATCGAGATGGGTTGATCTATCCCAGTTTAAGTTGCTCCATAGGAATCTCTGAAATTATCCTTCTTGTGAAGTTCCATAGGGGAACATAAATTTACTCCTCTTATATAATTTCTCTTGGATGAATTTTCTGAATGAGAGGACCCAATGGTTGCATCGGGTGCACTGTGAGAATAAGTGAAAGACACTTTCTTGGAAGAATCTAATGTTTCTCCACTTTCAATAATAGAAAACCTTCTCCATTTAAACTATTATTTTTACCTTTGTATTATTTTCATGGTCATATCCTTTATGTCACTATACTCTCTAATATTCCATGGAGTGGGAGGAAGAGGAGATGACCACACTACTTAATACTCATGGTCAAATAGGTTAGATCCATCATCATTCACTCCCTTAAAAAACCATTCAAATTTGAAATATCTCATTTGATCCACTATCATTCTCATATATTACTATCTTATGAATTTAAAACCATCTGTAAAATTAGTCCAAAACTCCTCAATTTGTGAAATGTAATTCAATTATAGCAAGAGGAAGGACTCGTGATCCTTCCAGAGATTATAGTTGGGCCTGACCACATAGGAATACAAATTGAATGATGCAAGGGAAGATTCAATGTTTACTACATCAAATGGTAATCTTACAAAAATATACACCCTTCCACTTTACATTCTTCCACTTGGTGTGAACATAGGACAAGTTCTGACACAACTCAATCATGATGATCTTGTCACTAAGATATTTTTGTAACCAGTGAGGGGAAAGGTAAGAACCTCTGACCCTAAGATAGGTGAACGTAGGAAATTGAATGAAGTGAATTTTTCACTTCTCAATCAACTCAATTTCATGTGATGAGATTCTATTCTAAGGATTTCCCTGAAGGATCCTTATGACAAACATGATGAATGCACTGTTCACCCTCAAGAAATGAGAGCTACTCTCTCAAAATGTGAGCTAAGGATACTTTTCAAAGGTGGGTGAATTCTATGGCACATTTGGGGTAGTAAAGAGACCTTGGAAGGATCTTGTATATGTGAGAGCATACACCCAATATGAGGTCATTGAGAACTTCTTGGAGGTAGGAAACTGCACCAACTTCCTGTGAATGTTGTTACTTATGATTTTCCCCCAGGCAATCATTTGATTTCCCTATGTGACCACTAGAATAAATTGGTCCATATAATCATGGATGTACTTCATGGTTTCTTATCCCATTAACCTATTTAGTAGGACCACAATATCATATTAGGCCTCGTGAAATTCACTTCGGGACAATGATTTAGGCATTTGAGAGGGTTTTCTTCCCTATTTGAGCCTTGACCCCATTATCACTCCCTATAAGTATGAATCTATCCATGACCATTCATGAGAGGAAAATTATTGAGTGATGATAACCATATTATTACAAGTAGGAATATGTAAGCATTTTGAAATTCCCTTCAGAGTGAGAACTATAAAAATTGAGTTGTCATAAATAATAATTGTTCTTGAATCGGGGTCATAGTGTTGGGCACAAGCTAGAACTAGGTCCATGATTTGAATTGAAAATGAATTACCACTTGCCCAAAGTAGAAAACCTGAGAAAATATTCTCTTCCAAAGGTTCTTGAGGTTCATTCAACATCATTTATTTGATATTTTCCATATCCATGTGAGAGACATCACTATATCTTACATTGGGGTATTCAGTGGATAATGTGAAAATTGAGCTCAAATCCTGTGTACTTGATATTCATGGTGACTAGAGATGGTGACATGAGAGTGAGATGGGGGAGTGTGAAAATTTTGAACACAATCCGAGAACTTACTAATTTTAGTAAGTCACAATTAGATGTCTAGTTTTAGCAAATTTCATAAATGTCACTTTTTACCTGTTTTGAATTTGAGAGAGAGGACAGTGTTGTTAAAAACCACCAATTTATATGACTTGTTATTATTGGAAGGTCATCTTGGATGGTTGAATCTTCCCATTAAGCTTCTGAGGGATGCCCTCATGTGACAAAAAGACCAAAAATAGACCCTTTTAACCCTGCGAGAACACTATTCTTTCATAGATCTTAGTAGCTTCAAGAATCAAGCTAGGTAAACTTTTCTACACATGTAACACACTTGAAACTCATGTTAGCACATTCTTCTCAACTAGAATGAGGGTGAAAAAATTAAAATGTTAGATGGTGAAAAGGTTTACATTGACTAGGAAAGGGAATTTCAAGTATGGGTTTGGTTCTCATGATCAAAAAAATTAAATTTTGCATGGTAGGAATTTAGCATGACAACACCACCTAACTCATTTATTTGAGAAAATAATGTGTATTTTATCGATCCTATCAATAAAAATTCTTTGAAATTCGAGTCGTGTAAAGCAAAGGAAAACAATTCCAATAAGAAGAAATGAAATGCCCTCATAGCTAGAGTAACTCCATCAATATGGGTTATAGATTCCATTTCCTTGCACCACATGGGTTCCTCTCACATTAAGTCTTATGATGTGGAATCTTGAAGCATGTCCAAAATCACCTTGGGTGATGATACATCCATTGCATTAGCTGGTAGTGGATCAGTGGAAGTCACTGGTGAAACCTTCAATGATGTCCTTAGTGTTCTCCAACTTTTCACTAATCTATTATCAATTTACCAAATTACCCATATTGGCTAAGGGATGCATTTGAAATTCAAACCTAACTCATTGATCGTTAGAGAGTTGCACAATGAGTCTATGTTGGCATAGGTAAAGGTAGGCCACCAGGTCCAACTGTACAATATTTCCCACTTTGCTCTTGACTCTTCTCTCATTGCCTTACTAACTCATGTTGATGATGTTAGTAAGCTATGACATGAACAGATTTGGCCATTTAACCTACCGTTACCTTAAGCAATTGAGATAACATGAGATGGTCAATGGATTACCCCATGTTATTTTTTTGAAGGGTATTTATGAGGGTTGTGCCCTTGGAAAGCACCTCGAAGAGAAATTTTGCAAAGGAAAATCTTGGAGATATTCTCATACGTTAGAGGTTGTCCATAGTGAATTTTTTGGCCCTCTTCTATATCCTTCATTTGATAGATCTCAATACCGAATTACCTTCATTAACAAATTTTCATGTTATTTGTGAATTTACTTTCTTAAATAGAAATATGAAATTTTCGATCACTTTATGAACTTTAAGGATCCCACTGAGCAAAAAGATGGAAGGTCTATCAAGGTTCTTATAGAATTGATAATTGAGGTGAGTACGCGAGAAATATATTCGACCAATTTTACACCCTTGAAGGAATTTATTTACAACGTACAATTGCTTATAGTCTAAAAAATGGAGTTGACAAAAGGAAGAACAAAACCCTTAAGGAGATGAGAAAATGCATAATCCAATCCAAATTCCTTCCTCCGTAGTATTGGGATGAAGCCGTGAAATGTGATTTCTACATTTAGAACTACATTCCACACAAAGCAGTAAAAGGGATGATACCCTTTGAGGCTTGGTATGGATACAAACCTAATTTTCAGAAATTTCATTTCTTCAGTTCACATTCCATGGCTTGAATACCTAAGAAGAAATGAAAGTCCTTGAAACCACAATACAAACTTGTATCTTTTTAGGTATCATGAAGGTGTGAAGGGTTATAGACTTTTAAACCCCACCAACCATGAAGTCTATATCGGGAGAAGTGTGAAATTCCAAGAGACATATCCTAATTCGAATTCTCCATATGCAGAGGTCACTTTTACCCTCTATGAACATGATTCATATTATTTTGATGATTTTTTTGAGCCTCTCACGCTCCTCCATCCACCGATTTTGATGGTAGTGATGATGAGGAATTTTTCACATCTCAATCAAGTGATGATTCAACATATTATGAGATTGAATCTCCTCCTGACCCCTGCTGGGATATGTAGACCTTCCAGAGTGCTAGTGATTGGATAAGGTATCCTTTGGATGAAAAACAAACTTTATTAGAGTTTGCTAGGACCCATGCCTTTTTCACCCTAATTATAATTCGTCTATTTTTGGGAGGCTAATGGGATTCCTGAGTGGGATTATACAATGGAACATGAATATTCCTCTCTTATTAATAATCATACTTGGGATGTCACCACTCTTCATAAGGGAAGAATTTTTTTTTGGTGTAGGTGGATATATCGAACCAAGTATGGTGTCGATGTGAACATCGAAAAGTATAAGGAGTGAATCATAGCTAATGGTTTCTCCCAGGTTAAGGTGTTGATTATTCTGAAACCTTTACTCCCATTACAAAGATGAATTCTATTCAAGTAACCTTAGCCACAAATACTATTAAGAGATGTAATGTCCACAAAATAGACAGTTGAGAGTGCATTCTTTTATGGTGATATAGAGGAATAAATCTATATGGAACAACCTCCATGTTATGTCTAATATTCCTCCCTTGTTTGTAAACTAAGGAATTCTCTCTACATCCTTAAACTATCCCGTCGGGCTTGGTATGACAATATGGACTGCTTTCTTCTCACTTTTTGGTTCACTAGGTGTCACTCTGACATAAATGTTTACATTTTATGGAAAAAAAAGTCCATGTTTATCTTGGTTTTGTATGTTGATGACTTGTTGATTACATGAAATTCTTCCTTGATCATTGATTATGTCAAGAATTCCTTAGAAAATAATTTCTCCATGACCAACTTGGGTTTAATCCACTACTTCCTTAGGATTCAGATCAATCAGTCTAACTTGTGGATCATCATTACTCAACCCAAGTATGACCTTGAATTTATTTCTAGGTTTAACATGACTAATTTTAATCCATATCCCACTCCCTTCCTTTCTAGATTCAAGTTAGTAGCTGATTGCTCTAATCCCTTAGTTGATGATACCTTTTATTACCAATTTTTTGGGATCTTGACCAACCTAACCCATAATAGACCGTATTTATCATTTTTTACTGGCATTATGTCTAGATTTATGCTCAGGAAACACATGAACCACATTAGAAAGTAGTGAAGTGGAGGCTTCACTACATTAGAGGAACCTTCACTGAAGGCATTCACTTTGGGAGGCACAAAGATTGATTTATTTGGATACAAAAATTCTAATTGGGATGGTGATCTAGATAATTGGAAATATACCTCTAGATACAAATTTTATTTTGGTTCATGTCCTGTTAGTTGGGCAAGAAAGAAGTAGAACATGATTGTTATATCTTCTACAGAGGTAGAATATAGGGGAGTAATCAACACTTCCATATAATCTATTTGGTTATATGGGATTCTGATATGAGTTTGGTATTTAGTATAGAAAACCTACCATCATGTATTGTGATAACCTTAACATGATATCCATATTCAAATATTTGGTTTGGCAACAATGGACGAAGCACATTGAGATCCACATGCAATTCATCAGGGACTTGATTCTTAGAGACATAATTGTTGTAGTACTACCAAAATTTAGAATCAGATTACAGAAATTTTCACCAAACCATTCATTGAAGCCAAGTTTCTTCACTTGCACTCTCTACTTAGGGTGATTTCTACTATTGCAACACATCTACTTTAGGATTTCTGGTCATATTTTCATCTTCTTCTTCTAGAAATATTGTATTTTGTACATGGGTACACCATCAAGCCTTGGTGTGAGGACCCATATGATGGATCTTTTTTGGTTTGTTATAGGGTAGTATTCTATCTCTTGTAAGTGGATTTTTTCCCTTTGGGTTTTCTTCCATTACTTGAGATCCTTATTGTACATGGGTACCTCATTAGGCCTAGCTTCCGAGACCCATTTCTATTTTTTCTTTCCATGCCTCATTCCAAGATTTGCTGAAGGGGGGTGTTGGTGTGAAGGGATACTACTTAACTTTTATTTATTTATTAGATTAATTACCCTCACCCATGGCGATTCATCTTACTTAGGTGAGCCATAGGTCATTTAGGGAGCTATATGATGTATGAAAAATTCTATCATAGAATCTGTCATATGTGTTAGTGTGTCATATGTCATATGGGAGGTACATTCCATTAATGGATTGTAACTTCCCTCTCCTTTTTTTTGTATGAAAATTCCAAGCATGATATTTACACAACACTCATTCATATGTACTTTCATTTTTGATCTATGAGTATGAGTAGACCATTTTTCTTATGCACAAGTTCCTCGAGATATTTTTCTTGTTAATTAATTTGAGTATTACACGTTTTCATTTAGAGTGCAACTTTTTCGATGTGCACATATTATGGATCATCTTCATGCCCTCTTTCATTTTTAGGAATTCTTAAGGCACAACATCACATCTTTCAGTGTAACCACCTTCATCATAGGCATATTTTTTTCAACATAGGTATTTTCATGCATGTTTTACATTTTATAAAAGGGTATTGTATGTTCACTTAAATGTGGGTATGAATTTTATAATTCGTCACTTGAAGTTGAAACAAATCACTTGTTGAGTGGATTTATGCTAACTCTTTGATGAAATGTTTCTCATGCAGAAACAAGGCCAGAATGTGCAAGAGTACACCAGTGAATTCCGGAAGAAAGTTATCCAAATGGGAAAATATGTTACAGATAGGTAAATTTTAATGAAGTACATTAGTGGACTGCTATAGCCACTTGAAAATACTATTCCTCTTGGTCAAGACAATGAATGTGGATGAGGCTTGTTCTCAAGCCCACTATCTAGAGATGGACAAGAAGAAGAGTTCATCTACCTCTCAACATGCTTCACACAAATAAGGTGACACAACGCAAAAGGATAAAGGAAAAGGGAACAGGTAAGAAGAATGAAACTTCCATTTCTAAGAAGGATACTAAATTTCATTGTGGTCCTTGTGATGTTGAAACTCATTCTGAGGAAAAATGTTGGAATCTCTATCTGGGATTACAACCCTTCAAGAATAAGAAGAATAAAAATAAGGCCATGGCTTCCCTCCAAGGGGTGAGATATATTTTGTAGAAAAGAGGTGGATGAAACAATGTGTTTGTACCTTCTTCCGTAGAGAGGTATGTTTGGGTAGTAATAACAATTTTCATGAAAGTGAACTTACTAATATTTTTCGTATAAAAATCCAAGTGAAGAAAACCCAATTGGATGCTCTTTTCTGATACTTATTCTCAAGATAATTTGATAAGTAAGGATTTAGTTGATAAGATGAGAATTATATACTTAAAATAATTCGAAATCCATACCCATGGGGTTGGGGGAAGAAATGCATAGACATCAAGGTTACAAAACAATGCAAAATTATGTTTAGTATTAATAAAAAGTTCATTGATGAAAGTACTTTGGATATTGTTCCTCTTGATGTGTGTGGCATAGATATTTGGCATCCTATACTTATATATCAGGGATTCCATCTTCATGAGAAGAGCCAACCAATGATGTTTGGTGAAGGATGGTAAGAACTACCTCATTTTAGCCTTTATAGGAGACTCAAAGATCTATTTGGTAAGTTCCTTTGAAGCTAAGAAGCTTACTAATTCTAGTGGGAAATGCGCATTACTTATCTTGAGAGATATACAAGAAGAGGATATTTTGTTGTATCTAAAACCACTTGTAGCATGTTTACTAACAAAGAGCAAAAGTAGATGAAAGAGTTGATTCAACAGTTCAGTGAAATTTTCCAAGAGCCTATGGGGTTAAATCTGGTTAGGCCAATTGAGCATGATATATAATTTCTACCCGATAGTCCTCTTCCAAACTTGGGATTGTACATGTAGTCTTTGAAGGATGCCAACAAGGTGAAATAATAAGTTACATTCTTTGATTAAGTAAGGTATAATTTGTCCTAGCACTTCTCCATGTGGTTCTCCTATTGTTTTAGTACATAAGAAAGATGGTTCATGGAGGATGTGTGTTGATTATAGGGCACTAAATAAAATAACCATAAAAAATAGGTACCTTATTCTTTAAATTGATGATTTGTTGGATCGGTTACAACATGTTAAATATTTTACTAATCGTGATTTGAAATATGGGTATCACCAAGTTTGGATTATGGAAGAGGACATCCGTAAAATCAATGTTCAAGACTATGAAAGGGTTGTATGAATGGTTGGTCTTACCATTCAGAGATATGCAGTACATTAGATACTTTCACAAGGTTGATGAATGAGGTTATTAGACCATTTATTGATTCCTTTTTCATTGTGTACTTGGAAGGCATTTTGGTTTTTGGAAAAACTTTTGAGTAGCATATTAACCATTTGCATCAAGTTGTGCAAGTTCTAAAAGAGAAATGGCTAGTGTTAAATGAGAAGAAGTGTGAGTTTTCTCAACAATCGCTTGTATTTTTGGGGCATGTGGTTAGAGATGGAGGGCTGAGGATTGATCCAACTAAGATAGAGGCCATTCTGAATTGGCTTACATCATCTAATTTGATTGAGACCAAGATTTTTATTGGTGTAGTTCATTATTTGAGGAAATTCATCAAGAACTTCTCTTCCATAGCAACACCACTACAATTATGTGACAACATATGGAAAGGTTTTTGATTGGGGTAAGAAACAACAAAGATTAGTCATGCTCTAGTTTTGGAAGTACCTAACTTGCAAATTCCTTTCGAAGTAGAAAATGATGCTAGTACTATGCTATAAGAGGTGTCCTACTTGAAGGAGGTAGGCCTATATGAACTATAATTTTGCAAATTGTTTCAGGGAGCAATTTTGAATAATTTTACATATGATAAGGAATTGTATCTTCTTATGCAAGTGGTCAAGAAATGGAAACATTACTTGATGGGTAAGGAAACTATCATACACAAGGATCACTAACCTCTTCAATATTTACAGGCTCAAAATAAAATTCAACAAGTTATACACTATAAGTGGGTGGGTTTCTTGCAATGGTTTCATTTGATCATAAAATATAATAAAAGTGACACTAACTAGTTAGTTGATGTGTTGTCTAGACCTCCTTTACTTTTAGCTACAGACACTTTTCCTCTTCTTGAAACTTTTGTATGTGAATAATATTAGGAAGGTTATGAGAAGGATCTATATTTTGAAGAAATATTTCATCATAAACCTCAAAGTGAGGGCTTTTCACTTAGGGAAGAATACTACTTCCAAGTCAGGTTGCTCTACAAGAGTGATAAACTTTATGTTCCTAAGGGATAAAGAGTTTAGTTTATGAGGGAAGCACACACTTCTAAAGTGGTTGGTCACTTTGGTGTGATAAATATTGTTGCAAAATTACATAGGTATGTTTATTGGCCAAAGATGTAATCAAAAGTTGCCAAATTTATCAGAGGTTGTGTTTTATGTAGTACAAACAAGCCTAGTAATATAAAGTTGGGTTTGTATATGTCATTACCAGTTCCTTCCCAACCATGGGAAAATATCTCCATGGATTTTATGGGAATTTTTCCTGCTCCCAAGAAAAAACCTATGATTATATTTTTTTGGTAGTGGAACGGTTTAGTAAAATGTGTATTGCTCATTCCTTGCAATAAGATAATTAAAGCTACTGATGCAACTGAGTTATTTTTTGCTAATGTGTGGGTTCATTTTAGTTTTCATAATTCTATTGTGTTAGACAAGGAATCACGATTCATAGGAAATTTTTGTTCTATTTTTTGGGAAAAGATGGATACTAAGTTGAAAAGGTCTACTGATTTTCATCCACAAACAGATGGGCAAACAGAAGTGGTAAATTGTACCTTAGTTAAACTCTTGAGAGGGTACAATAGGAAACTTCCTAAGACTTTGGATGAGAATTTGGTGTATATACAACATTCTTATAACAAGGAAATTCATGCTTCCACTAGTAAGACACCTTTTTTGAAGCATGTTTTTGTTGTTTTCTTAAGATTTCATTTGATATTGTTCTAAGATTACCATGCAAAGACAACAAGAAACTGGATATGGAAGTACACAAAGTTGAGAAGTTCATTAAGAAAATTTAGTAGATACACCTCTAGGTATAGGAGAGGTTGAAAGAGTTACAAGCCAAGAATAAAGAAAGGCATGATTAGCACAAAACTAAGCATTCTTTCCTTATTGGTGACAAGGTATGGTTACAATTGAGTAGAGAAAGGCTACAAGGTAAAGCTAAGAAAGTCAAGCCTCTTCAATATGGCCCATTTGAAATTATGAAACAAGTGTGGAAGAATAAATTTCACTTGGATTTTCCTCCGTATATGAGAATATATTCAGTTGTGAATGTTAAGAATTTACATCTCTTTGAGCCCTCCATGTTGGATTAGGAAGAAGAAGGATTGTTGTTACCATATATTGAGGAAGTTTATCTAGAAAATCAGTTAGAATTGGAGGAAGATGTGGAATTGTAGTGGAAAGAGAGGACACCATAATGAGGAGTACAAGATATCTAGTTGATTGCTTTGAAATTTCAATTACCTATCAAGGCCAGGTGGTATTCTAGAGAAGATGTGGGGAAGAAATTTCCTCATCTCATCAGTACTTGAAGATTTTAGGGACTTAAAATCCTCAAATTGGGGAGGTAAGATCTAAAATGGATCTAGAAGTATAAAATTCTATGTATTATCCTATGAAATTTTTAGTGCATACCCTCAACATGTTCATTATTCTACAAATGGTTAAGTCAAGTATGATAGTGATCCAGATACCTTCGAATGAAAATATAATCCATTTATTGTTCTATTCTAGCGTAATGAATTTGTAAACGGTTACAGAAACTTCCGCAATGGTTATAGAACCTGCTGACTCTTCATAAAGTATCAGTTGCTTAACCACTACCTATGCAAGCACTGATAGTTACGCAACCACCACAACAGTTCTGTAACTACATCTCTGTAGACAGTGATAGTTCTGCACCCGATGAAACTAAAATTAGGAAACTCAACAATTGCAAATGTTTGGACTTCCCAATTTGATTTTTTTCACCTCTCCTTTCATCCTTGGGTAGAAACAACTATAAATGCAATAATTTCATTCATTTAGGCAGGGGATTTGGAGTGAATTCAAGGGAAAGCAAAACCAGAGAAAGTACGAATTGTTCTTGTTTTGTTCATAGACAATTGAGTTCTTTCTTCTTGAGGATTGTAAAAAATGTAATGCAAGTAGGAGTTTGAATCCTTCTTAAAGGTTATCTATTGGCAGTGAATTTATATTATATTGGATATTTACATAGTAAAAAGTATGTAATTACTTACCCAGATGGAGCTATTTCCCACATTGGGTTTCTCCATGATAAAATTCTAGTCTCCTTAGCTCCCGTATTTTAATTACAGTATTGTATAAATGTTTCTTGCATTACATACTTGTTAAAATATTTTTTTTAAAGGTGTTCATTTATTATCACTAAGATAAGATATGTTTATTGTACACAAGAGGAAATTTACAGATCACATAAGGGTGGACACAGACCCCAGATTACCCATCATGGTTTTCTAGTCTAGATTTTCATTAAATACAAATTGATAGAGAGATAACGTTCACAATTGCAATTACAAGAAATGGGCACAAAAATGTATCTTCCTAAGGAAAGATAATGGTACACCTGGAAGGCTATCACAATGAAGCAAGCCATAAAAAATAGGTTAATGTCAAAAATATAGGGTCGTACTCCCTGCCTATGCCAAAGTCTCTCATGATTAGTGAGGGGCAGGAGGATGTGACACACGTACAACTGGTGCAAACCATAAGTGAGGGTCTAAAGGACCAAGGGTTGTATGTATCCACATTGGAGGAGGAATTCCTACTCTCTCCACCCAAGAAGAAAAGGACTAAAACAAGTCCTTTCATATTAGTGTGACTATCTTATATTTGAAAAAATAGCTATCTAAAGTTGGGGTGTCAACACGTGCAAAAGAATCTCACTTACACATGAGGACCACAAAAATATAAGACAACTACACACCTCGTGCAAGAAAATATTATGGGTGACATGGAGAAAAGATCATATAAGAGATGAGAAGCCAAGGGGATAAAAAATACTAAGAGCACAATATTCAATGTTGCAACTCAAGTATCAGGAACACCTTCTCCTCCTCTATCTCCGCAAGAGTTTAGCACTCCATATGAAACTAACAGAATGAAAATGTTAAGTGTGCAAGACATGCAAGAAAAATAATTTGTCACAAACACTAGTGTGCATCGAGTGAAGGAACCATTGAGAAAAAAACAAACAAAAAAGAGGCACATTTGAACAACAATACATGAAGAAGAAGGTAGGAAAAGATCATCCATGCAAATAACAAGTTGCAAAACAACAAAGACAAGAGGCAGAGAGAGTGTGCAAAGTGCCTAAAGAAGAGTAACAGAAGATGAATATTGTACATGTCAAAGAAAAGAATGTCATGGACATGAAAAGGAAGAAAGGATACAAATTTAAAAAGTAGAGAGTAGAAAAACAAGAGAAGAAGTTGAAGCACGAGCTATGGTAGAAGCGGAGGATAAAATAAAGGAAACCGAAGAAAGTAGAAGAAAATAAGAATAAAGAAGAAAGAAAGAGGAAGAAAAGAGAGAAATAAAAGAACAAATAGTTGAGAAGGCTAAGAAAGCACATTAAAAATCAAAGGCCAAGACACTTAGTACAACATCAGAAAAGGAAGAATAAATGGACAAGGAGGATGCATAAATAGATGGGAAGACAACACAATCAATGACACCAACATGAAAATGTAAGCTAATTCTTCCTTCATCCCATGTTTTTAGTGTACTCCCACAAATTAATCACACAAATGTGTATGATACAACCTCCTAGTCTACATTCAACACACTAGAAGTAGATTTGGAGAAGTTACCACTAAAAACATAGATCAAAGGAGTACACACATTGTAAGCCACTATCATAGCAGCCAAACTACATATGGCCCAATAGAAGGAGAAATTGGAAAATACATTAGGAAATCTGAGGTCGTATGTTAAAAAATACTGTCCCACGTTGGTCACAGACACCATAGATGACCAAGTCATGAGCGAAGCAATGCAGATAACACTTTTGGTTAACAAGTTGGTGGACAACTGGAACAACAATGAAGCAGAAAAAAAGCTTAGAGTACAAGTAGTGAACTCCAAGAAATAAGTAAAAGAGGAAATAATGATACTCAAAGAGTATATCACAATGTTGAAGCAGGAAAAAGTTCAAGAGAAAAAACTATCCTTCAAGCTCCTTGATTGGAATACACACTTGCAGGATGTCATGTGGATCATAAGAGTGACATTTAAATAGGGAAAAAATGCATCAGTAGATGCTAATAGAGTGTAGAGGATTATGATTTTAAAAAGGATTTTTAGGAATCATTCTAAGCTAGGGATAATGTCAGTGAATGGTTGCAAGAATGGGAACACAATGCGAAAAGGAATACATTTACAAGGATTTCGGATCAACAAATGAGGGATCAGTTGGAGACGCTCATTCAAGATATCTAGGCCATTATTTTGATTCATGAAAAATCTTCCCAACAGGACATGAAGGATCAACATTATGAATTTATCCAGGTACTAGAATAATTATAAGTGTACTATGGGAGAACAAATGAAGCCTTTTCATATTGGAATATATACAAGGCACACCTAGAGGTAATTCTCCCAACTTCGGAAGAAATAAAGAACACACCAAGGTTCATTCTGTTGCATATACTTCTTCGAAGAGCCAAGGAAATAATCATAATACAACCCCCATCATTCACCCCTCATACTCAACCCAAGATGATGGAGAAATAGAAACAACCTGAGAAGTAGCAATACATAGGGAGCACCACAATTTTGTGGAAGTTAGTAAATTTTGTTATATCTATAAGCATGCCCACATAGTATAAAATCCCGTAAGGTAAATCTACAAGGGAGTTCCCATAGATTAAAAACTTGAAAAGTGGTCTATTGGGAAGTCTAGTTAATTGAAAACATAAAAATGTGGTTAACTAGTGCGCAAAGGATGAAAAATTGTAAAAAACATCCTCTGTGTCGATTGCGGATAGAGTAATTTACAACGCAACACAATCACCATTCAACACCAAAAAAAAGCAGACACAAAGTCAATTCCCCAATAGTTTGAAGCAAATTTTGTCTTGGGACGAGACAACTATTAAGTATAAGAAAGTGTTAGATAGTAAAATGTAATAGCAATCTGACATGGATATAGTTCATTATTTTGCAATCCTTTTATTTGTATATAGTCAGTATAAGACAAAAACTAGAATGTATATCTTCTTTGTGCATAGGTAAAGAATAGGAAAATCCTTTGAATATAAAATAAGGAGATGCAAGGAATGGTAGTTCAATAGTCATCGTATTTTTGTATAAAACTATGTAATTCTATTTGCAAGTTAAGTTTATCTTGGATCCTAATAGAAAGTACTTCATTATAGTTACTTTTTCATCTACATTATTATTTATCTCTATTTAATTGTAATTGCCTTATGGGAATCCTGTGATATGGAAATTTTTCCTTAAATCTTGTTTATCATCTATTGCACAATTGAAAACTTAGTTATATTTCCATCCTATGTCTTAATCTAGACTATAACTTGTTGCATGTTTTGATGGCGAAATCTAGGAACTGTTGTCACCAAATCATTGCACTCCCTGAATGGCCAGAATATGGGTAGGATGTTTAGTGTGATTGGGACACATAGGATCACCTCTCAAGATATGAGACTTGAGCTTGAGGTGAACCTCCAGAGAATGCTGACTTCCTCCTTCCTAAACTAGGTACTTAAACTACTCCTAATATAATATGATGGTTTTCTAATCCTAGGCTAACATTTTCATGAGTTTTAGGGATAGTAACTTGCAGGGATGAAACTGTACTAGGGATGGTGATGTGCTAAATAAAGGGATGTTTGAACTCTAGAGGGATTAATGTGGGTAGGATGCTTGCATCATAGACCACCTTCACCTGTTGCAACTTAGAAAGGGTACAAAATACCACAAACTAGGGCATACATTCCTTCTTCAAACTTGAACATACATAAGAGAAAGATCACATTTGATTCAATAAACAGATAATTTATCAGGAGGAAGAACACATGCACATGTTAAGCATCCATTTCAATGATTAAGAATGATGATAATGCAAACTTTTAATCAACAGAAGGAAAATAATATTCTCACAAATGATGAAAAGATAATCACATCATTCCTTCACAACATGAAATAAATAACCCAAAATAAAGGTAAACTAATCACTCACACCAAGGAATCACACATTCACAAAGCATGTATTGACTAATCATGTAACACAATAAATCATATTTTCATAGGCAAGGTATAACTTTGAATATAATTAAAAGGTTTCAAAATCTCTGAAGCACTCTTCTAAACTTGAAGAGCAACTTCACCCAAAAATGATCTATCTTTCTATATTCTCCCTTTGCATTCCATGCATTCAACTATTTATAAGTTCTTCAGCTGAGCCATTACAGCTGGGCCCTTAACTAACATTTTTCTAAAAATAGAAATGTCATTAAATAAGGGAAGAGGCTCCCATGAAAATAGAAATTTTTTTTTGCAAGGGTTTGACTCATTCAACCTTACAACTTTGACCAATCTAGAGCTTGGATCTTCCCTTTCATGGCCGCTCAGCCTTGGACTGGTTCTGCAACACTTTCTTCTTTCATAGTTTCCTATTGTCCTTCTTCCCATGTAGCCATTTGATGCTTATACTCCATGAAGCACTTGATGACCCCCCTACATTTCTTCATCTCTAGGCCCACATGCATAATGATTCACTACATCTACCATCTCGATCTCCCTTGTGATCCTGGCCAGAACTTTTCAAAGTTTTCTTGTGAATTTCTTTAGCCTTCCTATGAAATTATGGCACAAAACCATTCTACCAATAGAATCACAGTTGAAATTTCTGGTAACCTCATCATCATGCTTCACAAAGTCCTTGAAATTTCACTTAATTTTATCTAGAGGAAGAGCATCAATGTTTTCGTTGAAGAACTTACAATTAGCAACATCAAATTCTTCTGAGATATCATTCAAGGCATTCATGATCTCTACTCGTTTATCATCTAATTTTTTAATTATATCTTGCAGAACTTGGCACCTAGAATTCCATGGCTTTCTGATATTCAAAAAAATTGGAAATACCCTCGATCACATCTTCCCAAAGGAGCAAGTTTGGGTCTTCTGCTCTGATATCACTCCACGTTGCCAAATTCAAATTTAAATTATTATTATCTTCAAAAAAATCCTCATCCATTTTATAGATAAAAACCCTTCCAACCTATAGATCATTATATATTTCGACAACCTCTTCGATTAAAGGATTAGATTCCTCCAATATGTGTTCTATCCATCCATTTACTGATCTCCCCTTTTTTTCCTAGCTTTTCAAGCTCATGATAAGAAAATTTGTTGATGGTAGACAAAACCGTCATAGACGTAGTAGTTGAAACTTTGATAGATGGAGTAGGTTGGGTTACTTTACATAGAAATGCAGTGAAATTCTCAACCTTGGCTTTGAGTTCATCCTTCGTAGCTTTATCTTTGTCATATTTCTCCAGTAAAGCCCCAAGAGTAGTGTGCACATATTTTTTGGCCCCTTCATGAGTGGCTTTTCCCAATGAAAATATAGAGATCCGATAAGCTACAGCTGTAATCGTTTCCTTAGTTTTTCCCTCGATGGGGAGTAGAAACCTCTATAACCCGCTCCCCAAATGGATTCACTGTCAGACTGGAAACAGTCCTTGGCCTCTTGGCCTATCTTTTGGATGTATAATCTAATATACTGAGATCTATAACATCTCCCAGAGGCACCTTCTTCTTTTTATTTGGAGTCTACCTAAACAACCATTCTAGAATGGTTGATTCTGATGAAGATGGATCAGTAGATCCAATACCTGAAACATTAGTTATGACAAGAGTACTAGAAACATTAATTGGAATTTGGGTAGAAGTGGAAATGATGGATGGGATGGAAGTAAGGACAGCCATAGGAGTTGATAAAATGATGTTAGGGGATGAGATGGAAGGGAATGGAAGTGTTAAGGGAAATGAAGAAGAAATGAGTGACCCGATAGTTTCTCCATTTGAGAGAACTAGAAGGGATGAGAATACTTGGTCCATAGAAGGAGATGGGAAGGAGGAAACGATTGTGGAGGTGGAAGGAGCTGATATTGGTAGTGACAATGGAAGAGGAGGAAGGGATGATGGATCTTGTGAGATGTGAGGAGAGTCACTAACTTCAACCACTTATGTCACAGGTGCTGTAGGAGGCATGGTCTTAGAGAAAGGAGCTTTGGAAAGAGATGAGCCACCAATAACAAAGGAAATTTTTTTTGGCACTGTATGGGAGTTTTGGGTCGACCTTTTCCCATTTGTGGGTGATGATTGGATTATGGTTGGTGGGGATACTATATTTATAGGTTTCTCTACCCCCTTAGGTGAGATTCCCAAGGTGGCTAACCAACTAAAATTCCTCTAAAGAATGGGCCCCACTCTCTCCTTGGTATTGCCAGCATTCCTATTCATACGAATCAATCCATGGAAATGGTTGATTGATAAGATTATCAATGTTTATACGCTGCATCCAAAACCTCATCATTATCTTGCACATCCATTGGGACATCAGCAAAACCAATCTGCTGAAATTCATCCAGGGTCAACCTCTCATAATCCCTTTGTCGGATGATGTATTCATCTCGAAAATGAATCCATATATCCTCCAATTGGGGCATGTGGGAACTAGACATACCTATTTTCACTGAATTTACCCCAATAATAGAAGTTGGTCTGTGGATGAAAGGTTTGCAAGGTTACTTCATCCATCTCCACATCCCACATTTTTATCCTTACGAATATTTGGGTAGGTGTATCTACCAATTGAAATAGGGAATTGCATTCCCACTTTGTGGTGCTTAATTTGGATAAGATGATAATTCAACAATTTTCGAACCAAATTCAAGGAGAACCCCAATTATCGATAGGACATCTTGGCAATTTTCTAGGAACACCTATGAAGCCGCGAATGCATAGGTAAGTAAATGTGGGAAAATGAAAGTAGATTACTCCCCACTCCCGCACTTCTTTGAAAGCTTCGTCAGAAATACTTCGACTGTATAATTATTTATCAAAACAGTAGAGGATAACTACAAAAAAGGCATCATTAACCCTACAAAAATGTCTACTCCCCTCATTCAGCGTGAAGCTGAGGATAGAAATCGTAGATTTGGAAAGTGCTGTAAATACCTTTAGTATTCAACCCAATGAAATCTCCCATAGCAGCGGCCACCATAAACCATAAAGGATGTCATATAAAAGCTCTTTGTGGAAAGCACTTTTCTCAACAGATAGCAAATGGAGCTAATGATATGCTCCCCCCCATCAAATAAATTCCTTATTATTTTTGATGGCAGTGATGTACAAGAACATCCATTCCTAGAATTCCCTTATCGAAGGAAGCCCTGAAATTCTGATTAATAGCACAATGATGTCATTGACTTCCTGAATGAAGTCCGATCCGATACATAGTTTTTGGCAATTTGGCAACGCTCTTGGCTAGGTAACTTTTCATCATGAATTTCATGCATGACCTCAACCTCCTTATCCCAATGTTCTACTACTGATTCTGGAAAAAATTGCAGCGTAATCTTCAACGTCAGGGAAGTTTGAGGAGATCTTCGAAGAATTCTGGGTCCAGACAGATTACTAACTTATCATCATCATCTTTTATTGACATAGATTCTTCGTCAAAGTGAGTTGCTGCTGCTAAAACAAAATCTAGGCAAAACATGGATGTGGGGAAACTAACAGCAAGGACAAGCCCTGTAGTTAATTTTACTCCCACTATAAGAGGAAGGAATCCCATGCGTACCGGCCTATCACCCAGCAGAAGCTGAGTGCTCACCCGAGGCACGCACAGATGTCGAGTCTCTCTTTTATGTGAGTTTTTAGTGGGAAGCATTCATCAATGATTAGTATAAGAGTATTTAGGAAAGAAGTTTAGACATACAAGGATTATGGGGCTCAAGATGGCCTCTAGATCCTTGTAGCTTCTTTAGACCATGTGTTTTAAAAGACTCCATAACATATAATACAAAAAGAAAGCTACAACCATTCATTCATAGCATGAAAGGAAAGAGAACTTTTATGAATGAAATATACATGAAACCCACTGATATTCATATCTAATTACAATAGGTAACCTCATTGTATTCATCGTTTCACTACAAGAAGCCATAGAGGGCAGACTACAATCACGCACATCACTAGGCTTGTATAACTATGCAAAAATAGAAGAGAAATTACAATGCTAAGCTTAGTACATTCCTTTCTGCATCAGAGCTCCAATCGTAGTAATCCTGCAGAGCTTCACCCATGTTATCTCTCTCTGTGTGTATCTCTCCTATCTTCTCCTCTTATGTCTATATTCCCCTTCCTTTTTTTGGTTTGCAGGAACTTGTATTTATCACCTTCCCACGCTGCCAACTCACCTTGCCGCACCCTTAGATCCGTCACAAAGTGTCGAATGTGGTCCTTCAGTGAGCATGTTTCCTCAGGCTTGAGCTCTCCACTCCATCTCATGATGGTCTTCTAGAAGATTCCTTTACTGGCATGCTATTTCCTAGGCCACCTGTTGCCAAGCTGACATCTTATCCACGCACAACCGATCATGCTTTTCGCATGTTCTGCCTTATTGCTTAAATTGGCTAAGTCATGAATCTCCTTTCACATGCCGCACATGCTATATGCTTGCTTGAGCCTTTTCTCTTGCGTGCTTTTGCCTTGCGCGCCATCCTATAACTAGGGTCCTGCATACCCACGCACCTTCATACTTAGTCAATATTTCAGGGGCCCAACATCACCCCACACTACGCCTGTTCTCCACCCTCAGAAACATTTTACTTGACCAAGGTGTAAGTTGGCTCAATGGAACCAAGATGTATATAAATATTACAAAAAAATGAATAATGAATGAAAGAATAGGGGAAAGAATGAAGAATGGGGGGGGGAACATTAAACCAAAAGGCTGGGGAAGTCCTTCCATAAGTTTGCCTCCAACTTACTCCATGTATCAACCTCATTCTGTGCCCATGTAATTCCTTCCTTTTGGTTCACAATCTCAAACTGGCTCTTTACTTTTTTTGATCACACAGATCTTCTCTTTGATTGAATATGAAAAATCCCTAGCTTATATCTTTCACTTATATCTCCAACTCTTCATTTTTGCAAAGTAAAATGAGAGTGTCTTGACGCTCTATTTATAGTTTTTCCTTTTTCTGGTCATTAAATGCTACTTTACCTATCCTGTACTTTTTTCATTTAATGCTGCTTTTTAAAACAAAACCCATCTTCAACACCTTCACTCACGTGCCTTTCCTGCGTGAAAAATCCTCCAACCTTCTGGCGCACAACCAAACCAACCTAACAAGAGACTCTTACGCACACTCAACCCACGCCAAAGGCACGTCTTCTATCTAGATTATTGCTTTTTCCTACCTCGTGTTGCTTTAAATGTGCTTCTTTTTCCTTTGTACGTGGGATCTATGAGTAGCTTTACCCTAACACCAACCATTCTATCTTTTCTCTTCATCTCTCTTTTAACCGAGCTACTCAACAAGGCTCTTCAACACAACTTCCTTGGTACTTTTAATCACGTGCTTCTTCACTTCACCCACCCACACTTAAATGATGCGTGGTCCTCTGCACACTCATAAATTCTCCAAAAATAGCAATAAGGTTACCGGTGCTCGAGGCGCAAAACAAAACAACAACGTGAAAGGGAAACACAAGGAAAGGAAAATGCATAAAGGAAAATTCTAAACTAATTGGAAAAACTACCTTATTTACAAACACCAAGAAGACTTATTTATAGTAGGGCTTCAGCCTACTGCCATTGAAGTGTCTAGGAAAC
Source organism: Taxus chinensis (assembly GCA_019776745.2). Lineage (NCBI taxonomy): Eukaryota > Viridiplantae > Streptophyta > Pinopsida > Cupressales > Taxaceae > Taxus > Taxus chinensis. Next base: position 574,255,159 of record CM034146.1, read on the forward strand.
TTTGTTCCATCCAGTGCTTGTAACTGGAACGCGCCTGAATCAAGGATGTACAAGATTGTGTAGGGACCTAACCAATGGACTTTCAACTTCCCAGGATGGCACATAAATTTAGAATCATACAGTAACACCATCTGCCCAACCTCAAACTTCTTGTTTCTAATATGGCAATCATGCCATGCCTTTTGCTTTTCCTTTTCCTCTGTTTGGCTCCAACGGGCAAGTGATCATCTCTCATCTAGTTTCATTAGTTCATCAAGTATTTCTTCCAACGCTTGTTCATCGACTAATCCTCCTGTATGCACTATTTGTAGAGAAGGTAACATAAATTCAATCGTCAAAACAGCTTCCACACCAAACACCAATTAAAAAGGTGTGTCTTTATTTAGTCTTTTATATGTAGTCCTATAAGCCCATAAAACTGCTGATACCTTGTCATCGAATCCTATCTTCCAACATCACAGATCTTGGTTAAGGTATGACTGAGTATTTTGTTGAATGCTTCCGTGGTGCCATTTGCTTGTGGGTGGTAGGGCATAGTCTTATGATGAGCTACCATGAACTCAGATAGTAGGATCCTTATCGTCTCATTTAAAAAATGTGTACCCCTATCACTGGTCAAATTCAAAGGGCATCCATACCTTGTGATAATGTTCTCCCATAGGAACCTTTCCATTGTTTCTACCATGAAATCTTTAGTTGGGGCTGCTTCCGCCCACCTTGTGAGATAATCCATGTAAGTGATAAAATAACATGACCCAGTCCTACATCATGCCAGTGTAATAGGTCCTACAAAGTCTATCACCCACTTTTCAAAAGGCTCCACACTAGAATAGGACGCAAAGGAATTTCATCTCTCCTTCCTGGTTTTCCAATGCACTGACAGTGGTCACATGCTTTACAATAATCTCTACAATCCCTGTACAAGGTTTCCCACCATAAACCTTGCCATTAAAATCTTACTCACATGGTAGCATCCCCTGCGTAATGCCCACCCGCACTTCCTTCATGTGCTTCTTCCATGATGGCCACGAACTCATGTTCTAACACACATATGTGTAAAACTTCATCACGTCCCAAGTTTGTATAAGTCTCCACTAATCAACATGTAGGGCATGGCGTGTATGACCAACTAATTCTTTCTCTAATGACCTCATTCCATCCGAGTGCCACACCTGCTTTTTAAAATACAACAATCTCTTTCAAATCTGAGGGCTCATGCGCCACAATCTAAATAGTTACACATCTGGCATTGTTTCCTTAATACTTTTCACATCCTATCCTGAATCAATTCTTAACAGATGATCAGGTCCATAATTGCTTTTTCCAGGCTTCAATATAATGGTTAACTCAAACTCTTGAAACAAAAACACCCATCGACATATGCGCCCTTGAAGAACGGTCTTGTTCACTAAATACTTTAATTCCCTGTGGTCAGTGTAGAATACAAAGGGTGTTGCTAGAAGATACTATGTCAAAATTTGAAAAGAACATAGATAATTAACAATGACTCATGCTTCAGTTGTGGTATAATTTTGCTCTACTGGTGTAAACTTCCTGCTCGTGAAACAGAGAGGATGATCAAAAATACCCTCACCTGGTTGTGCAAGTACTACTCCAATGGCGGTTCTTGAGGCATCTACATGGACATGGAAAGGCTTGTCCCAAGAGGGAAATCATAAAATAGGCACGGTAATAAGACTATATTTTAATGTATCAAACGCTCTCTATTACACCTTTCCCCAATGGAAGGTACTTTTGTGTCTAAGTAGCTCCTCTAAAGGTACGGCGATCTTTTCATACCCCTTAATGAATTTTCTCTAATATCCTATATGCCCAAGGAATTTCCACGCATTACGCTCTAGCTAGTAGGTTCCCTTAACCCCACAATAACTACAACCTCAATGGAATCTACTAGCAAGCCCTCCTTACTTATGATATGCCCTAATAAAGTCCCAAATGGTGTAGTAAACACACACTTCTTAATGTTGAGGGATATCCTCAACTGCCTACACCTTTCAAACATTAATCTCAAGTTGTCACAATGGTCCTTAACTAAACCATATACTGTCCAATCGTCAAAGTAAACCTAAAGAAATTTATGAATGAAATCCTGGAATTCTTGCACTACTATGCGCGAAAAGATAACAAGCGTATTTGTCAAACCAAAGGGCATGACCATATATGTAAAACTTCCCCACTTGGTGTTGCAAAAGTTTTCTTCTCCTTGGTCCTCCTTTACAATCTGGACTTGGTCGTATCCTAAAAATCCATCCGTAAAGGAATAGATTTCATGCCGAGCGACTCCTTCCATAATTTCTTCAGTGAAGGGGGTCAGAAATGGATCAATGACACAAACTACATTCAATTCCCTATAATCCACACAAATTCTAATCCATTCCCATCCTTCTTGATGCTAATTACCATCAGACTTATCCATTCTGATTCTTCTACTACCTCAATGATCCTAGAAGCTATCATCTTGTCTATCTCCTCCTTAACCTTCACGCGTAAGTTGGGATTCATTCGGTAGGGCCTTTTTCTAACTAGGCACGCACCTTCCTTTAGTTTTATCCTCATCTCCCCCAAGGAATGGTGGATGCCTTTTAGCTCATGGTACCTGTGTGGGAATAAATCCTCGAATTCCTGCAACAAATCAATGATCTTTGATACTTCCTTCTCCGTCCAATAATCCCCAATAATAGCTTCCTTAGGTTCTTCTCTTGAACCGATGTTAACCTTCTTTGTCTTTAAAGGCTCATGGTAGGCATGCACGTGAGCATCTACACTGTCCACTACTTCACGCGTCCCCACAGAATGGCTAACATCTAAACTCTTCTGATTCCTCTCCATCAATCACATATACTAACTTTCCCTTTTCCTTTTCCAAACATGCACGCTCAAGCTGTAACTCTTCTATTTCTTCAATCTCTTCAAAGCGCGCCTCCAATCCTGGTTCACCTAGTAGTTCCAATAGCCTATCTTCTGTTCTAGCACTATCCCCCATTGTAAGGCACTTGATACCTTACAAGGCCTTATCAACCGATGGTTTGGTACTCTGATACTCAAAGGCTTGAATAAGATCATCTACAAGCTCTTGCCAATTCCTTGTTTGGAGGCATGTCTCCGAATGAATGTACCATCCACGCGCACAACCCCATGTGTGTAGAATACAACTTGTGCACCCAGAGGGATGGTGGAAAGGCTTTCTACACCTTCTCTCCAGACCCATTCACACTCCTGGATATGAAAAGAGGTGGGCTCCTTCCCATGGTACTCCTTGATGATGGTGGGTATATTACTTCTAGAAAATCTGAAAGAGAGAGAAATTCTTACCTCATGCCATTCTAAAAGGCTCTCTGATGCGTGGCCCCCACCAACAAGATGCTGTGCTAAGCAAGACATAACTCAGCATCTCCCTTCGTTCCTTTTCATTTTTCCACTGAGCTTCTATCTCCTATAGAAAGATCTCAGGGAAGGCTCCTCCGGAGTACTTGGGCAATTCTTTTCCCCCAAGGCACCGAACCGTGTGTGCCTTAGTTACCTTGGTCACCGATCCTCTCAACTACCATCCCATTAATTTATAAGTCCCATGCACCCAATTATCACATGCCAGGCTGGTGGTATCACTCACTGACTGAGCATCCTCAAACTGGATAACCCCTGTTAATAGGGTGTACCATCTCAGGGTCTCTGATTGAGTGCACATAAATATTGTCCAAAACCTCTTCTCCCAATGGTTCAATGTAGGGCGCTGACTTCCCATCAACCAGGGGTATAATGACCCGCTCCTCTTTGTTCTCAAAATTGATGTACCCTTTGTTGAACCAGAGGTCCGCATTGTTCTTGTAACACCAAGGGCGCCCAAGTAGTGCTGGGAAATTTTCCGCCTCGGTGAGCGCCAAGACTTTGAAGTCCCCAGTAAACTTGGCTCCCTGGATAGTAATAGTTACATCCTTCAAGACACCGATGGGCATTGCCTTAGTCTTGTTTTCCATATACAGCACATTTGAAGATGGCTGTAATGCAGGTCTCCCCATCTGATGCCATGCATCCAAAGTCAAAACATTAACCTTCGCGCACCAGTGTCAATGAGTATATTGCTGAGGAGCCATCCATCTACAACTGCATTCAATGTAATCTCCTTGTCATAGTCAAGGTTGTGAGGGGGGAAGGTTTGTGTGCAAGACCTGCCTCTCACACTCTTCTCTGGTGTGTGGTACCTTCTCTCTCAACAAGGATCCTAGTAAAGGAATGATGTTCTCCTGCCTTAGCATTTTACACACCTCCTTGACCTCATCCAGGTCATCTTTCTATGCCTCGATCCTCCTTCCTTGTTCCTCCCTCTTGGATTGCTCCTTTAGACACTGGATCTCCCCTTGCAAGCTTCAAATAACATCCATGGTGTCCTGATATATCTCCTTCTGATGCGTGGAGGTCTGGGTAATTTCCATGAATGACCTCTTCTCTTGAAACGAGGCTCTTCTGTCTTGGTATCTCTCTTGCGTGCGCGGCTTCTGCCCTTGTTGTTACCAAAATAGGCTCCAAACCTTCATCCCGTGTTACCTGAGGCATCCATTGTATGTCTGCCTTCTTGATGTTGACCATCGCAGTGCCTTTTTCCTTCTGGTGTTGCTGATTCATATGCTCATATAACTCAGGCACTCCTCATACTTATGCTTCTTTCCACACCATGAGCACTGCAACAAGTCTGGGCACTCATGCTTGTAATGTTCTGTAGATCCATAGTTGAAACATGTCCCTTTCATGGGAACTCACTCCTTCCTCTGTGATTACCTCATCCACAGAATCCTCCTCGAAAACCTTTTCCTCGCGCACCTCCATCTGCGCGCTCCTCATAATGGTGATCATCATTTTTAGAACTACTGGCAATGTTGGTTTGGCACACCCCATGATCAATGGCCTCATGTATCTGATCAATGAGCTTAAAGTCTTTAGTATCATGGGTCGTGGAGGTGCAAATCTTGCAATAACATGATACATTCTTTCTGATCGCGTGCTGTGGCAAGGGACATCTACTGGCATCATGGTCCCCATGACAGATTTCACAATCTAATGTTACAGCACGTACCATCCTCCAAGGGAAATTATCCTTAACGTGCCCCTCTATCTCACAATTTGTGCACCACAAACCACTGCGAGTCTCATGGACCGAGTTCATAGATAGATTTTCTAACTATTTAGCCATAGCAGTCAATCTGAGCCTCCAAGAACGGGCTAACACCAGTATCAATACTACCAATGGCTTCGGCGCCTAAGGCATAGCCTCCAATGCTTCACGTGGATCTGTGAAAGTCTTATGAGATAGGGCCCTTCTAAAAGGGGTGATCAATCCTCCAACAAACCACTGTGCATGCTTGAGAAGGATGTATATCATATGATAATTTAGACAAGAGAGTCTTAAGTGCATGCATCATACTCCTGCACACTCTCTACCATTCCTTGTTGTATCTCCTTCAAAGTGCTAATGCTTTTTTACTCAAACTCAGGAATGTGGAACTCTACCAGGAATGCATTCTTTAAGGTAGTGTAATCCACCACTGTTTGATGAGGATCATACTTTCTATACCAGCTATGCACGCACCCTTGCAACGTGGTTACAAATTGACTAGCCTTTTGTTCTGGGGTTGTGATACCTTTCGTGTGCCATAGTAGTTCACACTTGTGAACATGTTCCACAGCATCCTCAATGCCCCTGTAATCTGGTAAGTGTAGAGACATTTCAAAGAAAACTTGAGGTGGTGGCTGGGGTCCTTGTCCTAAACCAGAGCCTTGGTTCCCTCCAGTGTTTCCTCCACTGCCTGATCCACCAGGTCCACCAGGTCCTGTACCTCTAGAGCCACCAGATCCACTAGAACCACTGGGTCCAATAGGGCCTGTAGGAGCTGTGCCAAGTGCCCCCACGGTCCCACTGAACTGTGCACCAATGGTCTGTGATGGTGCCCCACCACCGCTACTTTGTCCCGCGCCACTCCCTGATGCGAGACCAAAAGTTTGTACACTTGCCCCTTGTCCAAAAATTCCTCCAAATACTGGAATATGTGCAGCCATAGAAGAAGGGAATGTAAAATTGTATCTCCTAGGCACGGATCTGTCTCTTCCACTAGTTTCAACTGGATCAATACTTCTTCCTGGTTCGAGAAAACCAAGCACCAGGGCTCGGTCACTGGGTGGGTTCAGATATGCGCCAATGACTCTCCTTTCTCCATGCGATGAAACTCTCACCAGAAGCTGAAGGGGTCTCCCTCACGTGCTTGCCAAGATGGGGTAGCACAGACTGCTCAGGTTCCATGTCCTCCACGTGAACCTCAACTCCTTCCCACAATGTCTGTCTCCATAGATCCATCACACTAGTAGCTTCGTGTAGTCTAGTAATCTCCCTTTCACACGCTTCACCATACTTGAGCCATCTTTCTTCCCTCTCCTTTTTTGTCATATCATCTGCCATCTTCCTCCACCTGAGCTTCCTTACCCAGTGCTCAGAATGGTTTAGCTGGCCATTGGGAGTGCTTCTAAACTCATGGTAACCATCAATATCTTCATAGCTAGAGGGATAACACGTAGAAATGATCCCCTAGGTTCTCATAGAAACTCAAACTCAGCAACCTCTAGACAAGAATATGTGGAAATGGCATATTCCAGAGTGTAGCTAGCTAGTACTCCTCCCCACCAGTGATCTACAGCATGGGTCCATGTCAGATCTGCATCCTACAACCTTTGGTAGTCTTCTTTGGTCCATATCCGTGATCCATAATGCCAACTTGATCTAGATGCATAGGCTGAAAGCCACCCAAATAACTCTACTGGGAAGTAGCAGAAAAAAGTCTCATACAGATCATGGTAGAGATTCTCCTCTACCCATCTACGTGTATCAAACTCAGGTCCAGTGCTGAATCTCTAGGAAAATTCATCCTCCATGCTCTTGAACCATGATTCAACATTTTCCAATGTTAACCGATCCGTCATTACTCTTTACACAGATCATGATGCATGTTATATCCCACTACAACTTTGAAAAGAGGTCCCGGCAATGGAACCAAGATGTAGTCAATTTTACTCCCACTATAAGAGGAAGGAATCCCATGCATGCCATCCTATCACCCAGCAGAAGCTGAGTGCTCACCCGAGGCATGCGCGGGTGCCGAGTCTCTCTTTTATGTGAGTTTTTAGTGGGAAGCATTCATCAATGATTAGTATAAGAGTATTCAGGAAAGAAGTTTAGACATACAAGGATTACAGGGCTCAGGATGGCCTCCAGATCCTTGTAGCTTCTTCAGACCGTGTGTTTTAAAAGACTCCATAACATATAATATAACAGAAAGAAAGCTACAACCATTCATTCATAGCATGAAAGGAAAGAGAACTTCTATGAACAAAATATACATGAAACCCACTGATATTCATATCTAATTGCAATAGGTAACCTCATTGTATTCATCGTTTCATTACAAAGAGCCATAGAGGGAAGACTGCAGTCATGCACATCACTAGGCTTGTATAACTATGCAAAAATAGAAAAGAAATTACAATGCTAAGCTTAGTACATTCCTTTCTGCATCAGAGCTCCACTCGCAGTAATCCTACAGAGCTTCACCCATGTTATCTCTCTCTGTGTGTATCTCTCCTATCTTCTCCTCTTATGTCTATATTCCCCCTTTCTCTTTTTTTGGTCCATAGGAACTTGTATTTATCACCTTCCCGTGCACTCCAACTCACCTTGCTGTGCCCTCAGATCCGTCACCAAGTGTCGAATGTGGTCCTTCAGCGAGCATGTTTCCTCAGGCTTGAGCTCTCCACTCCATCTCATGATGGTCTTCTAGAAGATTCCTTTGCTGGCATGCTCTTTCCTGGGCCACCTGTTGCCAGGCTGGCATCTTATCCACGCACAACCGATCATGCTTTTCACATGTTCTACCTTTGTTGCTTAAATCGGCTAAGTCCTGAATCTCCTTTCACGTGCCACGTGCGCTATATGCTTCCTTGAGCCTTTTCTCTTGCACACTTTTGCCTTGCGCGCCATCCTGTAACTGGGGTCCTGCATGCACCCACGTGCCTTCATACTTAGTCAATATTTCAGGGGCCCAACAAGCCCATTATTGTATATGGCCTGCATCTATGGTTTCTTGTTTGGAGCCTTTACTCTTTCCCCAAAAATCTAGAAAATTAATCTATCCTAGGTCAATGTCCCTTATATTTCCCAAGTCTGAAGACAAGCAGGAGTGAGGAGCAACTCCAAGAAATGAATACCTCATCTTGTCCTTGCCCTTTGATGTGGAAGTAGACATTAAGCTCTGTAGTTTGGAGCCTGAAGTTGAAAAGTCCCGAAAAAGAGGAGTTTGAACACCCGAAGTGTAATATCCTGAAATGACAGGTCCTGAAATTCCCAAAGTAAAGAGTTTCCAAAAATTTGACTCCCAAAATACTGAAGTGAAAACCTTCAAAAATCTGAAGGGATGAGTTCCAAAGTAGAGAAGTATGAAAATCTGAAAACCTATTTTCCGAAAGACTTTCCTCCGAAATCCTGGAAATAAAAGTTTCAAATTTTTGAAAATGAAAGCTCTGAAAATTTTTCCAAAAAAAGTTATGAAAAAATAGTTCCAAAATGCACGATTCCAAATGAATGAAAAGATTTGAAAACCTGACTTATGAAATCCCAAAGTGAAAAAAACCAAAATAATGACTTCCAAAAATCCAAAAACAGGAGTTCCGAAACTCTAAAAAGATAACCTCCAAAAATCTGATGAACAACCAAATTTCCGAAGTTTGGTAAGAAAGTTTGCTAAACAATAATCCCTCCAAATCCTAGAAAATGAGAAGTGTTGAGAAGGAGAATGGGAAACCTGAGAGGATCCTTTGGAAAACTCTGAATGCCTGTAGAAACTCAAAATGTAGAAACATGGTGGGGAATGAGCTTGTCATTTCAAAAGATATACAGAGAAGGAACCAAAGGAAAACAAACCAAGAGGAAAAAAAACAAAATAAAAGATCTTAAACCAAAATAAAATAACCAAGTTGAAATACCTCGAAAATGACATCGAAAAAGCACAAGAAAATAGTATGTCAGAGCAAAGTGTCAGGTGAAAATGACAAGTAAAAAAAAAGAGTTTAAATAGAAAACCTGATATTAATGGAAAAAAACCGATCCATACGGAGGTAGGTGAAGAATTAATTTTTTGAAGGAATTTGAAAGTCTGAAACTCGAAAGGCCGAAATTCTGAAATTTCAGACTTTCAGGGTTTTGAACTTCAGAGATTTGGAGATAAAAATGTGAATTGGCAATAAAAATTTCTGAAACCTTAAATCACGAAACCCCGAAAGTCTGAAATTTTGGACTTTCAGGTTTTGGACTGCGGAAGTCCGAAAGTGAAAACTCAAAAATGACCCAGAGAGTTCCAAAAATTGAAAGCCCGAAATTCCAAAAGGGATTTAACGAAAAGTGTGACCAAAACTTCCAAACCTCGAAAACTTGAAAGTCCAAAATTTTAGACCTTCAGAGTTTCAGACTTTGGGAATCTGGGTTTAAAAATTGCTAATTGTTAAGTAAAATCTTTGAACCCCAAAAGCTTGAAATTTCAGACTTTTGGGGTTTCAGACTTTGAAAATTTGAAAACACATTTTTAACTCACACCATTTAAACTTTGAAAGAAAAAATATCTGAAATCCAAAATTTGAATTTTTTTATTTTGGGACTTGGAGGATTTTTTATTTACATTGCAGAATTCCTCCACATAAAGGATTTTCTCAAAAAAAATTTGTCTGACTACTTTTGACATCCATTTCTCAAGGTAGATTAAAACTTTAACAGGAACCTCTGCTAATAACCAATGACACCAAGAGAAATTTTTTGGTTCCAGATACAAGGATGTCATTACCACCTTTTTCCCACTTGGAACTTGATGTAGATCAAAAATATCTTCATTTGGTTGATCCAGGCGATCGGATCATTCTGATTGGACTAGCACATTTTCACTTTTGCAATAATGTTACACCATTGGCTAGAAGATCCACCAAGTTGTGCAGAGCATCCTCCTTGGTTGGTGTGATTTGGCTATGGTTACACATTGCTTGAGGAACCCATGTTACTTGAAAGGGAATACATGTCAATCTTCATGCTTGAAAGAGTGTTCATCATCTCCTTCTGTATTGATTCAATCTCCATCTTTATTTCACCCTTCACCATGTCTAAACCATTGTCCAATTTTTTCCTCATATCCTCCTTTATTAAGTTCAATTGATTACCAAATAAGGTCTGTACAATGTTGAGTTCATCCCTATCTACCATATTGTTCACCTTTTCTTGAATTTGGTTAACCATTTTTGATACCTCAGAATACGAGGATTCAAAATCCACATCTTCTTTATATGCTTTCATTTTTGGGGTGGCTTGACCGGTCCCTTGGCCTCTAATTGACCTCCCTATCATGATGTAATATTTGGGTTTTGGTATACAAGGATTAGGATAGGAATTTAGGGTTTGGGATTTTGACATAGAGTTTCAGATTATAGATGGATTTACCTATTATGGAAAAATACGTAAGGAACAAACCTTAGATATTTTTTGGAAATCTTTCCACAAATATAAGAAACTTAGAAAAAATCCACAAATAACAACCTATGGAGAAAATTTATGAAAAACTATAAAATGGATATAAATTGCGAAAAATAAGTCCACAAATATTGAAATTTTGGGAGAAACTTACTTGACTAATTTATCCACTTAGATAAAAAATTGCATATAAATTTCCCACCATTTTGAGGATATATCCAAATCTTCGAAATCGGGGTTTTAACCCAAATTTGACCAAATCAAATCTCTCATACCACTTATAATGAAATTACTTAGATAAATTTGAATATCAACAACAATAGGACACCAAAGAACACCAAAATATAGAAAAATGATCACAATATGCTATTAGAATGAATTAACCACTTTGAGAGGGCAACCTCTAAACCATACAGTAAGACTCAAGTGCTCAATATGATGATAATCTACTACTCTGTAACTCCTATATATATCCTATGATGCTATGAAATGCACTTAGGCCGTTCTAGTAATGTAAACACAAAAAAATGCACTTTAGGCAATATTTAGCCCGATCTTATACTACTATTTAGAAGGTTCTCAAGTGGATAAAGTACTAATTAATCCCACCTTTTGGCCATCTTTATTTTATATATTTTTTCATCATTCACACATATTTTATTGCACTTATTTGCCCATTTCATAACTTCCCCATCATTCTAGCCCAAAATCAGGGTGTCCCACCTTGTACTGGGGCACCCCGATCTATGCACATCCTTTCCCACTTCTTTTTGGGGCCTTTCTAGCCATTTTTTGTCTTTATCTTTTCCCCAGTCGGCCTTGTCGGGATTAGTTACAAAATTAAGCTTGAGATCCCTACGAATATAAAGCTATAAGACCATAATAAGAGTCCTAGGTCATATCATTACACACTACTATCACTCCATCTAGAGTTGCATCCATTGCATCACTTGCATCCACATAGTGCCATGCATAAAGGATAGGATATCTGTATCACACACACTGCATAGGGGGAGGGATTCTATTCTATTCCATGCACAAATGTTATTTAAATTTTCTATAGTTACTATTGCTCGCTACTTCACAAAGTGTGACTGACACAAGAGCACCTAGGACACGACATTCACACACTCACCATAACTACATCATAGTCTGAAATGTAGCGCAAAACTTAGTGATAAGAACACTATTTTGGTGGATGAGGTCAGTTTGACTCATTCATTTGCATATTTTAATTTTTTAGGGTTTGATACTTCCTTTTGTATTCCAGATCATTACAAAGCTCACCCGACATATCCAATGCAATAGACATGAAGTATTCGAAGACACCTTGCGACCATATCAGATCTATGTTTTGAGTAGTTATAGTGCTTAGACAACCCATATTGTAGACCAGGGCACCCTAGGTGCCCCAGTCATCTTAGATCCTCCAGATCTGTGATAACCTGCGACAATCACTTCTAATCAACTAAGCCATTTATTTCTTTTATCTTGCATATTAGGGTTTTATTTCAATTAGAATAATTTACTTGCATTTATTCCATACTACTTTAGTCTATTTATTATAGCGTTTTAGTCCTCCTAATTAGATTAGCATTAATAACCTAGTGTACCCTTTTATGTCTAATAGATCATAATTTTTGTTAATAATTTTAGTGAACCCAACATCTCTTTCTACCACCTTCTAGGGCTCTTCATTCTACCATCATGAATATCTCTGTCACCAAATATCTATTTACCCACCTTGATTTGTTCCACCGAGTTCAAACCCTCTTTGATACTACTAATGTTTATGTTGACATGCATCCAGATTCCATATATGACACATTTGTGGAGGCCTTTTCCTAACATATTACATTCTGAGCCCATGCTTTAGCTGACATTCACCCCTTTGACAATGACCCACCACTTTATATCATGTCTATTATGTACAATGTCACTATCAAGCACACTCTTATCGATAATGGCTCTCAGCTCAATTTGTGCCCTATGTCCTTTATCCACTCATTAGGTCTATTTACTCGTGACATTAGCCCCTCTTCCATTTCACTCTGTGCTTATGAAATTTCTGTCCATTTGTGTCTAGGCCATGTTACCTTCCCTTTCACCGTTAGTCCTAAGACCCTCCCTATTGTTTTCTTTCTCATTGATTTTCCTATCTCACATAATTGTTTGTTAGGTAGACCATGGCTTCATGTCATGCAAGTTGTTGCTTCCATCATCCATAGTTCTATAAAATTATTGCATGAGTGTATTGAGTATACTATCTTCTGAGATCGTGATCCCTTATAATACTATGTCCATGACCCTCATACTAGAATCCCTATGCCTCACATTGATACTATAGATGAACCTCAACCTATGGATGATCAACCTCATTTATCACCACTTGAGGGGTCTATTTGTTTACTCGATGCTATCCCTTCCACACTATCTCCTCCACCACTATTATTCCACATCAGCCACCTGTTCCACCCATGCACAATATCCTTCCTTCTTTTTCTTCACCGTTACCTCATACCCCTTTTATATGTACACTTTTCATTCATAATTCTTATTGAGAACATGTTCACTTTGAACCCACATGTGATGAAACCATCTATTCTCCCACTAGTCTAGTTCATCATGGCTTTACTTTTTAATACCTTCAGCCTTCTACTCCCGCTTCTCATCTATATTATGGTTTTGTCACTATCAATGCCATTTATGGATTACATGTATTTGATCTTTTAATCTATCTCCCACATACCCCTTGTGATTCTCTACTCACATTAGGGGACTCTTGGCTTACTTACATAAGAGGTACCTTAGACCCTAGTCATATTGATATTTCATTCCTTATGCCTTTTAGTCGTGTTTTCATTTGAAATAGTTCCTTTCTTGGATATTTACCTAACTACACTCACTGGTACACACATGGTTGCCCACATCACCCATTGACTGATGAAGACTATGCTATGGGAATGTATCATCTATGAATTACTAGCTCATTACAGGATCAACCTCATACTATAGCATACCATGTCACTAATCCCAATCCATTTGATTCTGACCAAACAAAAATGATCTCCTAGATGAGTTCACGTAGCCCTTGCCCACACCACTGATGGGGGGCATAGTCACTACACACTCCCCCCATTACTCATATTATCATAGATGTACCCCTGCTCTTTACATTCTCCTTTGCACATATGTATACTTCTTATGCCTTCTAGCACCCTTGTTACTTGATGACTCACTCTTGTGCTTTAGTTCACACTGGAATGTTGAGGGATTACCATTACACTAAACCCCACACACTGCACTATAGGTTCTACACATTTATATTCTATTACATACATCACACATCTTACATTCTATCATCATCTTTATACGTATCCCACATCTTACATTATCCTATACATACCTCATCTATTAGTTATTTCTCCATCATTCATCTCATACACGCTACACTAGTCATCATTATATATGAGTCTAGTTTTATATTTCATCCACACATTCTATATTTATGCTAGGTCACATTATCTATGGGTCTAGCTTTACCTCTCATCACTGCATATTCTATCCACACCTATATCTACATCTTACATCATCTACACATCATACCTTTATTACATTGTCTTATTTACATAACGCATCTATCCATCCTATCCATTCTCTATTGCACTAGATTCCATCATATATATGGGTCTAGTTCCATCCATCATCTTTACATATTATATTTCTATCTACACTTACTGCTATACCCTACATACCATCTTTGCACTTATACATCCTATTTATTCTACATGCTACACTATATTTCCTTATACATGGGTCTAGTTTTACCTATCATCATTACACATTCTATTTCTATCTCCACACTTATTACATTACATATTCCATACCCACTACACATTCTTCATTGCATTTCTTATACCGTGCATTCCAATACCTTGTTAATTTATAGTATGTTATTTTCTACACGTTGCACTCACCACCCTATGACACTCTCTAGTTCCTCGGTCTATACTCGACTACCGAGGGTTTACCAATAAAATGCACCTTACATTCACCTATACGATATTTTCCTCATTCACCATTTCACGTGGTAGTGACATACACCTTAGGTTAAATTATCACCCATTCTTATCATCTTGTAGTGCTATACACTTTAGGATAAATCACCACCCTCCTTTTATCATATTCTAGTGGCATACACCTTAGATTAATTCACCAATCCCTTCTTATTCATCCTATAGTGACATACACTTTAGGATAAATCATCACCCATTTCCACTCCTTCATCTCATAGAGATATATGATTAGGGATAAATCATCACTAATCCATTCAACATGTCGTGGTATATGATTAGGATATAAGGTCCACAAACATCTTTCCATATATTTCATCTCCATACACTCATTCTATAGTGATATACGCTTAGGGATAAATAATCACTCTTACATTGCACAAGTTGTGGTATACGCTTAGGCTATAGGGTCCACACACATCTCTTCACATGTCACATTTCATCACCATTACATAAACACACTCATCACAGTGTGCTAAACACAACCAACACTACTCGACCATTTCCTAATGACACACTCTTTTTTACAGTTTATTCTTGACTACCGAGGGGGAAAACAAAATGAACCTCATTACATACACTTCCATCCACTCATGGGGCATGTTGCCCCTATCATTCCATTCCATCCATCCAAAACATATTGCATTGTCTTGGTGGAATTTACTCTTGCTTACTGGTGTTTCGCATGATCAATTTATTACACACGTTAGATTGCTTTCTTATATGTCATTATCATACACACATGCGCATTCAAGCCTTTGTTTATTGTGATCACAAATATCAAACTCTACATGCGGCATGGATGCTCACCTTCTACCCTTTTTATACCGGTCACTGGGGGCATCCAAATTCATCTTATCTAGGTGTTATTGTTCCATTTTGTACTTATATTATACTATGTGTTCATACATTTTTTGACATATTGGTTACTAAAGTAATATGCTAACAGGTGTTCCATGTGCAACACTTGTTTTGTAGGATTACATGTTTCCATGACTACTTTTTTTCTTCTACTTGTCTTCTTTGTTTGCTATTGTACGTGGGCTTTGCCCTTTGCTTGTGTGCACATTTTTTTTGTTATTTTTGGCCAAGATGGTCTTGTGTGTCTTGCAACATCATGAGTGATGTCCCATTTTTGAAACCCGCTTTGTGTGGTCTACTTGTTCTTCGTGTTTACACTACTTTGTTTGGTAGTTTCTATATTATCTGCGTATTTTCCGCTTGTTGCATGTATGTGTTTCAGACTATTTTTTTTTTTGGCTAGCTAGCCCCTTTTGTGTGCACCTTGGTATCTACCAAGTGTTTCCCTTTCCACCTACATGGAAGAGTTCTACGAGTCAGAGTGCGGTTGGGTTCTCTTTTAGGGCAACATACTCCTTTCCGTGATATATCATGCACCCCAAAAGAGGGGGGACATCATTGAGGGTTTTCTACTAACACATCGTATTTACATTGGTTTAGACACATTGAGTGAGTTCAGACTAGTTTACGAACTCCATACAAAGTGGCCATTATAGGACATGGTGTCCTTTGACATTTTTACATAGCGGTTACATGATTGGGGGTTACAGTGGGTGTGCCTCACTACACTTGTCCATCCAGTGGTGTCAGATCACCCAAAAAACCAGGACAGTACAAAAATCTCTTTACATATTTCAACAGAAGTGGTTAAAGTTGGAGGACACATCGCATTTCCTCCCTGTACTTCTTTAGCCAAGGGTGGCGAGAGATTGCCCAAAAAATCGGGACAATACATGATATCTTTCTACACTCTTTTTCTCGACATGGATCAGGTGCACATGTTGTATTTACACTTTTTCTAGCATATTTTACATTTGTGTACTTTACACATACATATTTGCACAATGTTTTTACATACATACATATTTGACTACTTAATCGTTTTCTCCTTGCAGGTCCACCATATGAGGAACAAGTAGTCGAATTGGGGCCACCAAAAAAAAACAACAGTGATAATGACAACACACCAGAACATGCATTTTACTTTACTAACCATGCAAGTACACTACACACAACACTAACTACACACACATTCTACCCTAGGTTCACTCTCATCACTTTTTATGCACATTTTTCATCTTTAGAATCCCCGCTCCTCCACATTTTTCTTTTTGTCATTCCATGCTTGAGTCTAGTCCATTGGCATGTCTTCTTCTAAACGCGACATGGATATTAGATTCACATCTCTATCTACTTTATGTTAGTGAGTGTTCCTCTCAGCAACATAAAGTGGGGGAAAAATGTAGACACAAAATCATGCACTTTAGGAATTATTTAGCCCGGTCTTATACTACTATTTAGAAGGTTATCAAGCAGATAAAGTACTAATTAATCACACCTTTTGGTAATTTTTATTTTATATTTTATTTTGTCACTCCCGCATATTTTATTGCACTTATTCACCCATTTCGCAATTGCTCCATCATTCTAGCCCAAAATCAGGGTGCTCTGGTCCCACTTTTGGGTGCCCTGGTTTATGTACATCCTTTCCCACTTCTTTTTAGGGCCTTTCTAGCCGTTTGTTGTCTTTATCTTTTCCCCTATCGATCTTGTCAGGATTAATTACAAAATTAAGTTTGAGATCCCTATAAATATAAAGCTATAAGACCATAATAAGGGTCCTAGGTCATAACATTACACACTACCATCACTCCATCTAGAGTTGCATCCATTGCATTACTTGTATCCACATAGTGTCATGCATCAAGGCTAGGAGATCTGCATCACACACACTACATAGGGGAAATGACTATATTCTATCACATGCACACATAATATTTACATTTTCTATAGTTACTATTGCTCACTACTTCACAAAGTGTTATTGGCACGAGAACACCTAGGGCATGACATGCACACACTCACTAGAACTACATCCAGGTCCAAAATGTAGTAAAATACTCAGTGATAAGACCACTAGTTTGGTGGCTGTGGTCAGTCTGATCCATTCATTTACATATTTTGTTTTTCTAGGGTTTGATACTTCCTTTTGTATTGCAGGTCAATACATAGCTCACCCGATAGATCTAGTGCAACAGACAAGAAGTATTCGAAGACACCTTGTGACCATATCATATCTAGGTTTTAAGCATTTATAGTGCTCATAGCGCACATATTGCAGACAAGGGTGTCCCAGTCATCTCAAATCCTTCATATTTTTCCTTTGCAGGGTCCCTAAGTGTTCATTTTCACTTCCTTTATAGTGTTTTAGTCCTCCTAATTAGATTAACATTAATACCCTAGTGTCCCCTTTTAGGTCTACTAGATCATCATTTTTGTAATGAACTAAGTATATGAAAAAATAAATAAATATGATATAATATGATGAAATATTATGTTAGCCACAGGTCTACTATCCATATGCCTATATATGATCTAGGTTAAGGACATAACAAAGCTTTGTCTTTTTCACCCAATTGTTACACCTACTCTTCTATATGGGGCTAAAAATGAGGCTCCTTAGCTTATGAATGAATAACCACTAAGAATGAATTTTTATTAGATGTATCTGAAAAAGATTATATTAATGTTAGTAATCATTAAAAAATGATTTATGAAATATTATTATAATTAAAAATCTTACTACTTTATCTATGAAACAAAAAAATTAATGTAAAAATATTTAACTACTACTAATTGGTATCTAAGTGCCTAAATAATTAACATTATGTAATTTAATGCTCAAAAGTTAGAATATAATTATTTATTAAAAATGATAATTTAATTAAATATTATAAAAAATAATAAGTCACAATTGTTAAACTATATATATATATATATATATATATATATATATATATATATATATATATGGACACCTAGAACCTAGAGGTCACACAAGGTAACTAAATGTCTACATCTCTATACTCATTAGCCGCCTCGTGGGTTACCATTTAGTCAAATAGTGAATCAAACTTTAGAAATACGAGTTTCTTCAGTAAAGACTTCCTTCTTTAATGCATAAATATTAAAAATATTGTGTTTTTATCAAGAGGCCTAGCCACTACAAAACCTCCTGCAGATGAAATAAATATGTTCTTGGAGAGAAAATTGATAAAACTACTAATAATTAGTTTGGGAAAAAATGATTTTGTGAGTGATGGGAAGAATTAGATATTGTGTTTGTGCCCATCCCACACATGAGGGCTCTTTTAAGTGTGCCGTCCATAGGAAAACAACAATAACAAGACCATGCAAATCGTCTTGGGGAGCAACTGAAAAGGTGGCAATTGTTAGACCAGTTGATGGAAAAGTGGTTGTAGTAAGAAGGGCTCTCCACTCACCTTCATGCTCACCCGATATTAATCCAAGAAATATGAACCATTTTTAGAGAAAGTTAAGCAGGCTAGGCAACATGTGCTCAATAGTTTCTTCTTCTGATGCTAGAAGTTAAATGGGATGGTATTCAGACTCCTTCTAAGAGTTTTGTAGATATATAAGATATCAATACTGATCTATTTTCTAAAACAACGGGGTCTTGAAATGTTGAATTTTCAGTCTTGGAGTGTAATTTTAGTTAAATATTGGTTTTTTACATAACACTTTCTCAAGAAGCTTTTCAATTAATACTATTATGGATTGTAGTCTGAAATCTTTAATCTGTTGGAGATGTTTATAAGAGATTATGGAATATTTCTTAGTGTTAAGATCACTGTTGTGTTTTAAATATAAATAAAATTTAATATGGTCTTAAGGAAATTTTGGCTTTCATATTGGAGTGCACAAGATTTTGTAGAGTAATATTGTAGTTTAGTTTTTTTCACATCCTTTAACGTGTAAACATCTCTACCATTAGGAATTTTCCTTCTTTGGTATGGTTCTTATTTTAAAAGAAAGGATATCCAATTAAAATTGTTTTAAAGTGCTTGTTACTATTAAAAGGTAAAGTGATATAATAAAATATTTACATAAGACTGCATTATTTATAATAAATTTATTTATTGATAATCATTGTGAGACAATGTAGGTTTATAGGATATTAGTATAGATGTCTACAAATGGCACCAAGATCACTAAATGGTATAATTTTAATGTTATTGTGTCCTTGTTGATTATTAGTTCAATTTGGAAATTATTAATACATTTGTGAACTTTTAATGGTTTTTCTCTCTTCTAGACTGAACTTAAGGTATATACAATATGTTACCAGCACATTGTTAAGTTATATAGACTTAGAAAATTATATGGAATGGAATCATGTATATGCCACAAGGCTAAGTTGCAGAGCTTCTTCTAAGAAAACTGCCTCCATGTGTAGGGGAACTCCAAAGTTTTGTAAGTGATGACATGATTAATGTCTAGGTTCAACAAAAGTGCTTCAATGCCTAGCTGCCACTACTTGATTAGAACCTTTCGTCTAGTGTTGACTTTGGAACTTTGTCAACGTGAATAGAAGGCTCACAATGTTGGTATTGGAAAAGCATGTGGGTTGGTGCCTTGCAAACTGAAAGCCAATGTGACTGGAGTGATAATGACTAGAATAACCCTTATAGAATAAATGTGTCCAACCACAACAAAAATCATATGCCAATCAGATTCTTTATAGGAGGGTGTGGCCATTAGCTATGTTTTGTGTGTGGGTGAGTCCAACAATTCCCACTACACTACCATGTCTTGGGCTCCATTAGCTTGCCCCATAAAAATTCAAATTCATCGTTATTGGTAAGGAAGGTATCTATATAAGGTTTTCCATTTATATCTTACTAACACCTACCGTTTTCAATGGAGTGCAAGGTTAGATATCGTAGATATTTGGAAGATAGTGCCCCAACATTTTTATGATTATTGTCCTATCACCTTCTTGATAGGTTTCTTTCTTGGAAAAACCAACGTTTCCTCTGAAGTCAAACACCCCAATGTATGGGTCATTGAGATTACATGTATTTTTCGTATCATATCTTAGTTGGATTTAAATTTGAGCCATATATTTAGGCATTAGTTAAGCTCAATTTGTTTTTGATAACAATATAAAAAATAACTGCAATTATCTTCCATATACTCTGTTCCAAATCATTGGAGATAATTAGATGCTCGAAACTTTTTCCATCTAAAATACAATTCAAGCACCTTGAGGGGCCACACATTTTTTTTTGAGAAAATATGCTGCCTATATTTCCTGATGAAGTAATGTCCAAATCAAGGCTTTCGATATCCGTGATTGCCACAACTTGCTCCAACTCAAAGGAGCGATTATACCATCATCGATTAAGGGTTTGTAAAAGTTACCCTAAAGGTGCAATTGACATGTTGGCATGGAGATTGAGAAAATGGGATGAACAATTTTTTTTATTTTTCACCACTCGTCCACCATAATTTTCTGACTTCTTAAGTAAACAAGTATGCAAATGCATATTAAACTTGACAGATGAAACCAAGATTAGTATTGTGTTATCAATCTTAACACTTCGAGAACTGAAATATATTTGAAATTTTATGAAAATAAAGTGAAGAAGAAATGTATCTTTACACCAAAATCCAAACCAATCTAGTTGCTCATCCTCCTCTTAAACAAAATAGCCCAGGAAATCAATACAAATAATGGCTTTAAAAATAAAAAGAGCTCAAAAGCCTAAGATGCATTTTCAAGCAAAAAGGGGTTTATTATGCTAAAAAAATATTTTTCTTCTCCATTCTTTATTTCTTGTTTCAAATGGTATTTTTTGTTATTGAAATAATTCAATTGTATATTTAATAAGTTTAAAAAACTAAATATATGTCTGATAAAAAAAGGGAACTAGTAATAAAGCAAGCCCCAAGAAGACTCTAACCAAATTTCAAACAAACAAACAATCCCAAGAGAAAGAACAACAAGGCACAAGGCCAAAAAAAATACGACCACACACAAAAATCCAAGTGTAACCAAGCAAGTGCTATACACACAATAATTATAAATAAGCAACATTTGTGCTAAATTAGGCAATCAACATCACCAACCCCATCAACAAAGGAAATGAAAGACTATCAAGGTTACCTTCTCAACCACAACCATGAGGATGAGAGGTATCAAGCATGGGATCCCAACCAATTTACTCTTCATTTTTTTCATCTCCCTCATCAACCTAAGGCCTTGGAGGAGGATAGCAAAGATCAAGCGATTAAACTTTCCTTTTCCATCCCAATGCCTTAGTCCATAGCCTCCATATTGCAAGGACAATCGCCCTCCATGGCTTGATGAGTTCTAGTGAGGAGTGGAAAACATGTAGCAACTGTAAGACCTGTGCCAACCCCTTTCACATTCCCAATATCCATGGCCTCTTCCAAGAGAATTATGCCTATTGAATCGGAAAGAACTCTACTGATAATGAAAGGGGAATTTCTCTAATGGCCAATCAAAGTACAAAGATCTTTCACCTCCAAGGCCACCTACATAGCCTGAAATCGAACCTAAAACATTTCATTAGATATCATAGAGAATCTATTAGAAATAGAGAAATCTTTTTCTAGTTACTCATGATTGAAAAATGCATAATTTTTTCTTTCTAAAGATGAAAGAGAATTTCAATGCAAAATATATGCCAAATTTACTTGAATTTTGCAGGTAGCAACACAATCTCCAAATATGATAATGTTCCAAACTAGTAGTTCACACAATAGATATTAAGGGTTTGAGAAATGATTGAATCTTCTTCCAAACTAGTATTTCACACATGAAATGAAAAGATGTGCTCAAGAGCCTCAATTTTCCCACACACGACATCTAGGTATGTGAATACCCATATGGGCTAGCCTATGACCAATAGGAATCCCTTGGTAGATAATGCACCAAGAGTTTGGAGTATTTTTGGGCTAAACATGGCGTTACCACACGGTCAAAAAAATCTTGCCTCAAGTGACAAAGGGATTGTTGAGATTCCAACATTTGTTAAGCATTTCTTACGACATCACCTTGGAGGAAAGCCATCGATAACCTAAACAAGGTTTTTACTGGAGCATAGGGGTAGCCAAATTCCAGTTCCAATATTTCCACCAATATGGGGGATATTTGAGGCCAATTTTGTGCAAGGCTTACTTAGGAACAACCATTTGAACTTCCCTAGGTAACTCAAAATCTCTAGAGATAAGCCCATACTTAATTTTGAGCGCAGACCAAGGTATTCATGCTCTCGAGTGTTTACTAAAAAGGTTGGAAATGGTGTGTATGAATTTTCTAAAATATCAAATCACTTTAACACAAGGCACCCCAACCAATGGTACTCCATGGAAATTAATCTTTGAATACCACCACAGGGAATGAGTATCGATAGAAAGCCCATTCCTAAGTTTAATAGATTCACAGAATTTCCATATGTTTTTTTGTAACAAAAGTGTTCACAATGCTAATAGGATCAAAAGCAATGAGAAGGGTGTAAAAATAAAGCCCCTTCCAAGTAGGCCTAACATAAGGGCTACCCACAGAGATTTAATGTCTAAACAAGAACTTTCAAGCCTTTTGGCCTTCAATTGCACAAGGGACCCATATAGTGTGAAATCCCTTGTTTTTGGATGCAAATTGACCCCATCCCTTGAATTTCTTTAGGCATCCAACATACATGAGTGACAACTAAAACTTTGGAGAAATTTTAGAACATAAAAACAAGAGAGAGGTTTGGTAAGCCAATATGTCAACTTATTTTTCACTCTCTACAATATGTAGTTGCACGACTAGCTTGGAAGGAAAAGAGGATATCCAAAAAATTGAACATTTATCTCTATGATATTCACTTCTAGTTGTAATTTTTGAACCGTCATGATTTAGGCCTAAAGGATTCCTTGTAGTAGTTGGTTTTCTTCCATTAAATACTAGAAGAGTTGAAGAAAAGGTAGAAATTTTGGATACACTCCATAGTGTTGCTGACCTCTTCCTCCTCTTCGAGAATAGAGAGAAAGTGGTCACTAGAAAAATGACAATTGATGAGATGAGAATCATAGGAGTTGAGGAGAGATTTTCCCTTTACAAGCCCCTTAGAAGCATAATCACTTAAAAGATAACTAAACCTCTCAACAAAAAACATGTAGAAAAAGGGAGGAAGAGGGCATCTTTGCTCAATATATTTTAAGAGACTTGTTATCCCCTGATTTTTCATTTGAGGATAATACACCCAATTTTAGAGATGAGTTGTCGATTAAGATCCTTTCCCTAATTTCACTTGCACATTGAAGATATCCGATGAAGGACATTCTACCATCATTCAAAGTGTTTGAAGACCCCTTTTGTGGGTGATCAAATGCTTTGTGTTTATTTTATCTTAGTGATTAGTCAAAAAATTATGTGATAATTGTAATTGGAGATACTGTCTTGTGTTAATGTAATTGTCATATGTCATGTAATGCTATAAATGACTCCATGGCCAAATAAATATGATAGTGTTCTAGCCTAGTGACACGATGATGTTTTGCATTTCTATGTTGTGCAATTATAATAAAAGGGAATATGGTATGTAAAATATGTCTAGGGTCTAATAGCTCATGTCTTAGCAGGTATTTACAAGTCACCTTTGCACCAAAAAGTCCATTTAATTCAAGGATTAAATATTATTATATTGTGTAAAATATTAAATATTTCAGCATATTCATAATTTCTGCAATATTTATTGGAAAAGTTCCCGTGTATGTGAGAATGAGAAAGTGGGTCAATTCAAGTTCAATTAAGTTGAGTAAAGGTCAAGTACGAATTGAAAGTAGTTACGTAACTAGTAATTCAAGAGTAAGAGTACACAAGTGATGAAATCAATATGAAGGTTGTTCTCTTCCCCAATTCTTTGGACCGCAAAGTCTTTGTTCTTTTGTAGCATATGTATGCTTTCACATAAGTAAATGAAATTTGTTTCAAGTGTGCAAGGACTATAATGTTTCTATTTCTACCTATACTTCTTTCTTGGTAAGTTGTGTGTTACTTGGATTTGATTCATGTTCTTTGCATCAGATGCATGTGGAGGATATTAATCAAAGATTTTAATATTTGAACTTATTTTCTGTTCAAAAATATATAATATTTGTTCAATGAGAGGGATAGAGGATCTGCATATATTTTTCTTCAAAATCCCCATCGTACGAGGGAATTACCCCTCAAATGCAAAATAAATTTACTTAGTCCATGGTGTTATTCCCAAATCTGTTACAGTTACTGTCTCCATCCACTCGATAATTCAATGAAATAAACAAAGAAATCATGATGACATAAAATATGCTAAAAAGGCCAAATTGTTCATTTGATGATGATTTATCGTCTAATAGGTGGTGGCACCCTTGAAAATAGTCTAAATCAATTACACAAATCTGGGACTAAATCCTAGGGGTCTTCAATATAGCAATGATGAAAGGTGATCCAATTAGATAGCAAGCCATCTTAAAATTCTCAAAATCAATTTTCACAAACAAATCCTTTTGATGGGAGGTGTGAGCCCACTCCATACCTTCCCAGAGAGAAATAATATTATCAAGAAAGTATCTACCTTCAATGAATCATGTTTTTTTAGGCCAAACCTTAATGGGAAGAAAATGTTTGATCCTGGGGAAAAATATCTTGTAATGGGTAAGAGACATTGAGAAGGGTGATAGACATTAGTAAAAAGTTCAAGATCTCCAGTTTTGGGGATAAACTTAAGGTTTCCCCTATTAAAGGGCTTAGCTTGAGTTGATTTTCAGGGCTTCAAGGTAGACTGTATGCAAATTTGGTCCAACAAAATCTATGGGGTATGATGAATTTTATAAGAAAAACCATCAACCCTTTGATGTTTTATCGTGAGCCATATGATTGACTACATCCAGAACCTCATCAAAGGAGAGTGGCTATCAAAGGCTGTCTGTTGAACATTTTAACCTCGCATGACACAAATTAATGCATATTTGAAGAGAAACTTCTATCTCACCATTAGAATCTTGAGCTTGAAAGTCTTGTTTGTAGTGACTTGCAAAAGCTTGAAAGATATCAGAGATACTAGTAAGATAGTCTCCACCTTCCTCAAACACCTTGATTTGAGTAAAGGAGTGCATAGCTCTAAGTTGTTGCAAAAATTCCTTGGAGTAACTATCTCTAAGCCAATGGATTCTAGCTCAAATTTGAGCTCCACAAGCTTGATGAAATTCTATCATATTAATATGGAGGTATAGTCTGATAGTTTCCAATTATAGGAATTAATTCAAGGGTTAGAGCTCCACCTCCTAAGAAATCCTGTTGACCTCTATGAAGAAGACCAAATACTTTCAAAAAACACTGAGGAAGGAACAAAAACCTCCTACCACCAAATCCAACCCCTATAAGATAAGGATGCAAGGCTCATTTCATCCCCCTCAAATATGCATAAGGGTGTTCTCATGTTTCAAATGAGAAGGATTTAAATAGGATTGACTTATGAAGACCTTGGTAGGAGGTGCAGTCCACTCAATGCCAATCTAGATGGGCTGATTGTTAAAGACAAGAACATTAAAAATTACAATATTAGAAATTAGAGATTAGATACAAAACTAATCAACATATCAAAACAATGTGTGAAAGAAAGATTATCCTACTCAACTAGATTGAAAAGTCTTTATTAATAAGTGAATAATATAGTGGATGATAGTTTGAAGTGTTAAAAATATCTATTTCACTATAAAAATAGTTATTATAACTCAAAACTAGAACACATTCAAGAATAAAATCAATATATGCTTATCTGCTTTGCAGATATTCATGGAATTTGAAAATCTAGCATTCAAACTACACCATACCAACATCAAAAAATATCTTGATTAGCCTATGCATAGTTCAACAAATCTGCACCATATCAACAGTGTAGGTCTCCTCCATAGCTGTTGGAATGCATTTACATTGTTGATGTGGCACGGTTTGTATGATAGACATCCTACTTCATCATATGCATACCAGACATCCTACTTCATCATATGCATAACAGACATCCTACTTCATCATACAAATAATATTCATGTCAAAAAAGGCCATATTTGGCATAGCAAAAAACAAATGGATTTACAATCTGTTTCACTTAAAAGTTACTCTCCCACTAGTCCTTAAATGTCAAACAAGAGTCCCAAGTATAACAATAATTTTTGATCTCACGTGTATTTCAATTAAGTAAAAACCATCCTTACATATTCGAATCATTCAAATTCGTATAAGTATTCTCTCAAATGAAATATTACAGAGAGTGACTTCCCCTGACAATGTGGTGGAAAAAAATAGAAATTGAAACAAATTAGAAATTCGTTTGAGTTACTTAAAGTTTTTAGTCTTGACTTAGATAAGGAATTACATAGTTTTATAGCATCCAAGTTATCTTTAACATTTTGTACACTCACAATGTTAGCCCCTCCCAAATCCCCAGCTGTCACAACAACAATTGTCACCGAGTCTCATTCATTGGATTTTACATGACCACAAATCTTTCCCAACAAGCGTTTACGAGAGGGTCCAATCAAGATAGGCCCATGAGAAGTAGCCACAATGGTGGCTACAAGTCCTTGCCAAATAACCGATAAACCCCCTGAGAAGTTCTAAGTTCTGGTCAACAGTTTTGGAAATACCAAGACTAGGATTTGTTATGATTCTCCATGTAGGAATACCAAAG
Organism: Taxus chinensis; assembly: GCA_019776745.2. NCBI lineage: Eukaryota > Viridiplantae > Streptophyta > Pinopsida > Cupressales > Taxaceae > Taxus > Taxus chinensis. The sequence continues at coordinate 574,282,362 of CM034146.1, forward strand.
GACTCTACATTCTTTATCTATAAGCATAAATCATTAGCGAATTCTTCACAAACATCACCGTAAGTTGTATTCTTATCATTCTCCATTATTGATGGGTCACCTTGCATGTGCATTAAGATGTAAGGTACTCTGAGATCTGCAACTGTAGAAAACATATTTGGATCTAAACGACCTCCAGATACATCATTTACAACATGAACTCCATTATTTACAGCCTCATATGCAACTTTTGCATCAAAAGTATCCAAAGATAGGATTTTATCTCGAGCTTCAGGAATTTGTGTCTCTGCTTCAAAAAATGGAAAAATCTGAGACAAATCCTCCTCCGTTGATACCTTATTTTCCCTAGGTCTTGTTGGTTGTGCTCCAATATCAATCATATCCAAACCTTCATAAATCATCAACCTAACCCGTGTCACTACATCCTCTATAGAAACATAACTTCCTCCATCACTAAAGCTGTCTGGTGTCAAATTTAACACACCCATGACATGAGTTCTTTTAGAAAATCCAACAGCTTATTCCTAATGGGAAAAACTATTTACATTCCATCTCTTCCAATAAGATGATCACCTCTAAGATTTTCCCATGCCCTAAATATGCTACCTCCTCTTCCTGAAAAAGTGTGCCAACAGGCAACAGTATCATCTTTGGCTTCCAATCCAAGAAGGTCGAAAAGAGGAGAAAGAACAAAAGGTCTCTCCCAAACATTTTGATGGGGTATTCTAAGAGTGTCAGATGCAACTTTGAGCCTTCCATAGAATATAATGTCTAAATAAATAGGATGAGGCCCATATCTGATGCCCTTAGTCTCACCCAAATCCTTCTCAATTTCCTTCAGAGCACTCAACAAAGCATGGGGACCAAGTTTTGTGATTTCCCTTACTAGAAAATTGAGGAAGAAAGGTTGATTGGTCACATATGTAGGTGTTATCTCATACAACTGAGCATGGGCCCTAACTTATATTCCATATTTTTTCATCATGTCCATAGCTCTGTTAAAATTTTCAACTCTGTTGCCAACATTACTTCCCAAAGCAATCACTACTTCCTCGTCCGGGGAATGAACTTCAATGAAAGAATCAGAGGATGATGTCTTTGCAGAGTAATAGAAGAGCTTCTGAATTGCTACAAAATGAACATGCAGAAACAAATGTATCAATGGAAATCCTGCAAGTCTTTTATTTTCTCAATTTTCTTGGTTAAGGAAAGTTTTTGGAGGCATTAAAATTGAAAGCCTAACAGGTTTTTAGTCGCTTGGTTTAGAATAGTTTCCAAAATCTATTTAATACAGAGCTTGCAAGTCTTTTTAGTCTTCGTCTCACAGCCATAGGTTTGGTGCAATGTTCTGAACACAAGATGGGTTCCACTCTCACAATTGATGACAGAGTGGTTCAATACACTCACGATGTCCTTCACCAGCCCATATCTCTCAGAGTGGTGAAAATTTCCTCACCTTGTTCTTGATATTTCTCCTCCCAAATAGGTTCCAGATGAAGATATACAATAGGAAAAAATTAATGATGGTTGGGATCAAGTAATTAAAGATTGAATAGAGGAACTTACACATAAGGGAGCCCAAATGACTGATTCCTCTAAATCCCTGTGTGAATTTCTTATATAATCCATATGTGAATCTATTGTACAATAAATTGGTAGAGGTGCCATTCCTCATATCAATATGGTTTTCACCAAACCCACTTGAAATTCTCCCTGAGATCGAGAATCCAAAGATTATACTGATTAAAAGTGTGGTTGTAGAAAAATGTTAATGCGCAGAACATAATAGTGGGAAGGAGCAGATATGTGGTAAGTAGATCTAATGGTGAGAGTGTGTTCAGAAGAGTTGTAATGATTGTAGGATTTGGTTCTTAATTTTTTAGGTAATTATGATATTTTAGGGGAAGGAAATTCTAATTTAAATGTACATTTACTTTCATTTCTAATTTTAAAGTATATATGTGTTTATATTCTATTGTCTATTTTGACCCCAATTTAACATGTAAATATAATGTTTAATAACTTACAAATTATTTAAGCTATAAATATATTGTTTATGGTGATATTCAATTTCATAATAATAATTTTTCTAGTTATTTAAAAATTTAATTATAAAAATAATATTAGTATACAACAAAATACCATCGTAAAATCACTAAAAATTTATTTGTCCTTGGAGTTCAAAGAAGCTTCAAAAACTACGTGAGAATCTCTAGATGGCAATTCGCATTCATGAAAAATACATCACAAGTAAATTAAAGAGGTCAGTTTGTCTATGTGACATGAAAATACAAAAGGTTGGTACTTAGACCATGAGTTGATCCTTTGTTCCTTCTCTTGTGCCCATAAAAAGTATGAAACCACCCAATGTAGCTTGGTTCATTAATTAGACATCAACAACAATAATGTTAAACATATTCGTAACCTCTACAACTATTAGAAAAATCACAATCATAATGGCATTTTAAGCATGTTAATGGTCATCACAAATGGAAAGCCCAACTATTGAACAAAAATATTGTTAAGGGTTTTCTTCAATTTTTTTGAGGCCTTCTTGCAACTCAACTATCTCTTAAACAGAAAAATCCATGCATGATGTGAGTAAAATTACAATCATTTTCTTTGAAAAAATTGTCCATATGTAAGGGTGTGTCTTGATAGTGAGCAAATTGAATCATTTTAGTGAAAACTACAAGTTTTTTGATGCATCATTAAATCATCGAGTGGATGGTCCCTACGGTGACAAAAATGTTTTTTGTCTCCTTTCATGCAACAACATTTTAAATTGTAGGAATTTAACATATGGGGATAGTGAGGATGGTGTTGAGGAAAGGATGAAATATGATGAGATGGATGATAAGGTATGTTGGAATAGGGTACTTGATAGGGTTGTGAAAGGCAACGTGATTATGTATTCATAGTGCTGCCATAAAAAAGCAAGTAGCGAAGACAATGAAAAGTGCATAACATACTAGAAAAATGTGTACGTAATATGCATCAATCATTAACCATCATATTCAATCTCAACATCATCATTGTTGATATAATCACGCCTTTAATTTCCATATGTGTCTGAAATTCATTTATAGATCAAAACATCTATATGTGAGAAAATATTACGTCACGTTATAGGATTTTTCTTTTGCAAAACATCATTAGTAAACAAAGCTTAGTGTAGTACTAAAAATATGGTTATGGGCATTTGGCAATATCACTTTGACATTTATTCTAACATTATTCCATCTACCTATTTTTTACTAGCTTAAAATATTTTTCTCGATCATATGGGCTAGAGGAGTGTTTCATATTCTCCTCCTAGGATCGAGGAACATTGCATATTGTCTATTACCCTAATTTCATTAGGTCATGGCTATTCTTCAGCTTAGCACTTCAAGAATCATTACACACTTTACAAAAACACATCTATAGACTATCATATGTATCAAAACTAATTTCAATTGTAGCCTTAATAGGTTTGTAGGCCTAGGAAAGGATCAATTGATGAACATGTCCACATCTATGAAATTGTTCCACGTACTTGTAATGATCATCTTTTTAAATGTATATTTTAGCTTGGATAACATAAAGGTACTTTTGGGTTAGTTGAGCGGGAATTATTTTGAATACTCACCTAGATAAACACATTTACCCTAACTCATTAGGGGCATCTAGGGATCCCAATTCAAAGGAACACTCTAAAAAGGGCATAAATAAAGAACTGAAATCACCTATTCCTTATAACATAACTACAATAAAGCTATTCAAATTCTGAATACATGTCTATTGTCTCCCTAAATCAAAAATCCATGTATTGGCCTAGTTGAGAGATCCATATTGTTTACACTATTTATTCTGCTCCATATCATCATAGGATTGGGAGAACTACATGTGGCTTGATCCTTCTTCAAATTCTTGGTACACAGTGTAGTGCTCATCACATCAATGAAGATATGATGGGGTCAATCTAGCGTAAATTGTGATTAATCCATTTTGAGGCTGACAAGTAAGGAGAAACAATATCCAAATAGATCATTATCATCACACTAATCAAGAAACAAGAAATAGGTCTAAAGACATAGGAAAACCATATCCTAGAGATAAACTTCATGTCACAACAAAAAGGGACACATTTGTATCCCCTTAGATATGTTTATCCACAACTTGTCCTCAATTAGATGAACTTGTCTTGCACATATTTTTTGTTCCTCAATTTCTACATGCATCTTGATGACATTATACCGATATTTTATACCTAATTTCAACACACTATCACACAAGTTGATTCTGGTGCACAATGGCGTCTTTCTAACCTTTAAACTCCAATTATCCTTTTATTGATAAATCTATAACATATCTTATGGAATAATAATACCTTTACATAATTTAGGAAAGTTGGTATTATTTTCTTGTTTTTTGAATTTTATTTATGTTTACACCCTAATTAAATCTATGTTATGGAGTTGCACCATAATAAATAAGATGCAAGAATTGTAAGAGGTGATTATTTTGATCAATGAACTTATAACATTAAACACTCATAGTAAAAATAATGTTTTTATACTTAAAACTATTGATAAAAAAATAAGAAAATTCTCAAATACACATGAGGAGAAAAACACATAGTTATACAAGCCATAATAGAGAGGATTTGGGGGTGTAGAACAATAAAACATGAAGGTCAAATACTATAATACTAGGATTTTTATTGTCTCAAACCATTTGATAGCTTGGGTCTAAATATTCCTATGTGCTTCACTTTCCTGGAAATGGATTTCATTATATGTCTCTCTTACTTGCATAACTTTAGGATGACTTGTAATCACCTACAACAAATTAGAAACCTTATAAACCAATATAACCCTTCATCAGAGCATTAAAAACAAAAAGGAGAAAAGATAAGTGTGGTTAGGTTGGACTACCCTTGGTGGTTAGAATCCCAGTTATTGAACCAATCCAAGTATTTAATTGCATTCCCTCATTGTGGGATCAAGTGACATGTAGTTATCCTAACTGCTTGTGAAAGTGTGAACAACTAATCAACTCCCTAGGGGTGCCCTCATGTCTTTTAACACCAAGATAATAAGATAATTATATAGTATAAAATGTACCCAATTTGGTAGTAGTGTGATTTGGTGTGACTCGACTACGTGATCTAACTCTTTGTTCCTTAAAATTCTTAAACAATGCATGTGTAGACACAAAATCTATGCACTTAGGTACATATTGTTGTTGTGTCATGATTCCCAAGGAAGAAAACTAGTGGTTGGAAACTCATTTTGGCCTTTTGGTAGTTATATCTCTTGCACTTTACTGGCTTTACACATCTTACAGTTTTGTCAGCATTTGACTGATTTACCTTTTGATTGCCTCAGACACTAGCACCTAGTTAGGAAAGAAGTGCCTAGTTAGGAAAGAAGCACCCAGTTAGGAAAGAAGCGCCCAGGCATTCTTGTCCCTCTTAGGCACTCATGTCCCTCTTTTTATTCTTCTTAATCTTTTGGGTTATTTTCTCTTCTTGAACACCTTTAAACACTTTGGTTCGCCCTTTCAGTTGTCAATTATGAAATTCCAACAAGTGAATCATATGTATACTTAGTTACTTCTTCTTAATAATGGGCCAAGCACTATAAGAATTATCTATCACCACCTAAGCCTGCACAAAGGCACAAGAGCACTAAAAATTACATATCTAGCACATCCATACAAGGTTCAAGGGATACATTGATGTTCATACATTGCATAGGAGGGAAGTTTATTATATTCCATCACACACATTTTGTATACTTGGGATGAATATAGATATAGACCGCTATCATCATGTAACTTGCACAAGGGAAACCTAGGACACACACACACACACACACACACACACACACACACACACACACACACACACACACACACACACACACACACACACACACACACACACACACACACACACACACACCCAAACAACTACATAGAGTCTGAGGATCAGTCGTAATTTCAATATTTGGGTGACCATTGGGGTCATTCCCACTTCGAATTATGCATATTTTTTATTCTATTTGATTTGGTTTCTGGGCATGTGTAGCTAGTCAATTTTTTTGTAGGTTACAAGTGTAATTGATGATCCAATAGAAAAATTGGAGTGACAAAGAGTGAAAAACATCGAAGACCTTCCCACCTAAAAGAGACCAAATTCTAATCATTTGAGGATACACATGCACCCATATACATTGTTAGCACCTGGGGCAATCCTACCCTCTTATGAGCACATATCATGTACATTATTTGGTTTTTGAACCCTCAACGGGCCATTTTGACATTGTTTACATCCTATTCCAGCATAAATACAATCTCGATCACTCCCAGGTTGCACAAAATCAAATAAGTCATCATCCCTCTCATTTTATTAGGGTTTTACATCTTTGAATGCTTAGTGCTAGTATATTGTTCTACTTAATCATCTGAATATCATTTGTTACTGTAAGCTACTCTAAAATAAGGTTAAATTCAAATTAGATTAAATCATTTGGTGAATATCCTCAAACATTATTCTTATCTTCTTCCATGGCTGAGACTCATAACTTCTTTACTGATATAGATATTCATGATCTTTATGCTCATATTGTTGAAAACCCTCAAGACCTAGATCTCTTATTATTCACTGCTCGTGATTAGGCCAAGTACTTAGCAGAGCTCAACACTTCGGTCTCCAATTATAATTTTGTTCCTATTGTGACACTTATACCTCCTTCTGCCACTTCTCTCCCACCTACATCTACTATCCACATTTCTATGCTTACCCCTACAACTCACTTTACCATTCCCATTACTTTTCACACATGACCCATCTCCTCTTCATGCACTCATGACCTCGCCTCATTGTACCATGATTTACAAACCAAAATTCATTAGTTACAACAAACCTCTTAATCCTCCTCTCCATCTCTAGATTCCTCACTCCTCCTTCATAGTCCTTTTACACCCACTATCTCTTCTTATCCACTACCTATTAATTTTGTTGCACCTAAGTTTCCTATCTTCAATGGCCATACTAACCCTCAGGAGCACCTTCGCTCCTTTCACATTGCATGTCTTGACTATGTCAATGACCTTACACTATTGGAAAAATTGTTTCCTTGAAGCTTATATGAATATGTTATGTGATGGTTCCATCATCTACCTGTCCATTTGGTAACATCTTTGACATCTTTAGCTAAGGAATTTATTTCTCATTTTTCTATGAATATCGACACTAAGATATCCTATTAACAAATATCTAAATTCAAACAATGATATAATTGATTTAGTAAAAATAGCTATTAAATTTGATTTCAGAGTAACTAACAATGTACAATATAATAAAACACAGTAAAATACAAATGATAAGTGTTCAAAACAATACAAAACTATAAGAAAATTGAAGAGATGACTAACTTAGTTTATTTTTGAATGAACATGAAGTGATCTAGGTAGCTACAAATGCTGAAAAAATTATAAATAGGGTCATCACTGCTTACTGTGAAATTTGGGACTTGACATTAGAGTTGGACATAAGGAAAATACTTATATCTAAAACACAAATAATTCACTTAATATTGTTGATTGTGCACTCAAAATAATAAGGATCTCAATATCACTTGGTCATTTTTTATGGAGGATATGAAAACACACTATAGTAGTAATAACATGGACAAGAACTTCTTCAACTAATTGGAAAAGCTAAGGAAAACATGGCAAGTTAAGGATTGCATTCAACAATTCTAGAGCTTGTCATTATGTGCAAATATAATGACCAATGATAATATGAATAATTTTTTCCAAGAAAGTATCAAGGATCACATCCAACATGAAGTATGAATGTTTAATCAGACCAATATTTTTTATTCTATTATCATGACACATATGAGAGAGGAAAAATTCCGTTCTAATGAAAGGAACACATTAAAAAATAATAACATTACAACACAATCATTTCCTCAAATTACTAGATCGATTCTTCAAAAAATTAAAGAGGAATAAGAAGACGTCTTATGTTTCAATTGTGATAGAAAATGCATATATTCTAAAAAATAGTTGTTCTACATGGAGGTCATTGATGATGAAGTAAAATATGTATAATTTACAAATAAACTATGTGTTGGAGAGTCCCAACCTAATATTTCTTACCATGAAATGCCAAATGTTATCTCCCCTAAAAACTTCAAGGTCGAGGGTCTCTTAAAGGAACATAAAGTAAAAATATTGATTGAATGAAGGAAAACACATAATTTTACCAATAATTATGTGTTTTTTATATCTGAACTATTTTATTTATCTTGCCCTAGAATGATAGATCATGGTTGTAGATTGAGGTACAATTAGTTGTTTAGGGAAAATTTACATTATTGAAATTGACATGGGAGACTAAAATCTAGATTCCCATTTTTTTTCTATTCATATGGGTGAAGAAGATATTATTTTGGGTGTCCAATGGATTATAGCCTTGGAAATAATTGAAATTAACTTACGTGAATTATTTATGCATTTTTGTTCACAAGGAAATATGTTTGAGTTGCCAGGGTTGCATGTATAGTAATGTCAAAAGGTTAGCTCTCATTAAAATTAGATAATCAAGGCCCCTAAATCAAAATTAATTAAAGTGGAAGAAAAATAGTCTCTAGCCTACATACCACCATATTCTTAGGAGAAGAGGGAAAATTAGTTGGTTATTGTTGAGTATATGCCATTAGACAATTTTTCCAATTTGTTTCCTCATTTCTAGCCACCACCCACCATATCATCCTTGAAGATCCAACCAAAGGTTCCACCAGTATAAGATTAGAGTGATAACCAATAGAAGAAGGTAATCCATGAGTATCAATTCAAGGGGAATAATCAAAATAATAGAGTGACAACATGGGAAGAAGAGATTTTATTATACCAACATCTAGAGAGCATCAACACTGAGGACTCTGCTTATGTGAAGCAACATATAAAATTATGAACATTGGGGAAATTTTTATTTGAAGGGGAGTGGAATATTATGCCCTTAATCCTAGTTCATATATCAGATATATATAATTGATTTGTGGCTAACATAATATCCTATCATATTTATTTTTTCTTTTATATATCTAGCAGGCCAGACTTGGTGCTTGTATAACATAGTAGGGTAGATATATGAGCTAGTGAGTAGTAGAAGAGGATCATATTGAGAACTTGATTCTTATTGTATGGTTTATAGGTTGGCCCCTTAAAGTGGCTAAGCCATTCTACTTGAATAGTGTGATTATTTATCTATATTTTGGTGTTCTTTTGTGTTCTATTATAGTTGATATTCAGATCTACCTAAATAATTTAATTACATTTAATAACTAACTTAAAGCATTATGATTTATCTGATACCCTAAGTAAATTAGGTCACAACTATTTTCCATTGTAATACTTCAAGATTCACTAAAACATTTATAGAAAACATCTAAAACTATCATGTGTCATAATTTATTTGGCACTAGCTATTCTACATACAAAATCATACCCTTAGAACCCATACCATACCATAATTGGTATCCACCATACCCCATCATCATAGGATTTCAAATTTTACGACCACTAGAAGAGAATGTGCCAAGTGACCCTGCATCTCCCAATTCATTAGGAAAACACCATTTCATGATCCAACATGCCACATGATTGTATTGTGCCACATCATCAAATAATTTGAAAAATGTATTTCAAAAATCCATTCCCCAATTTCTATAATTATTTCCATTGTTTAAAATAAAGAACTTGTTCTCAAGTGACATTGTTATCCAACTAGTATTCAACAATTTTTTTTGTTTGAGTGGTCAAAATTCCTAACTGGTAAGTTTTTGGCCTTGAAAATGAAGACATCATTTTTAAAGTGACAACATATTGACTATTTAAGTCAGTCTTTGAATTCCATCTCTATTTTAAATGCCCTCTTATATACAATATTGGTTTTAGAGGAATTTTTCATTAGTGTGATGGTGTAATATTTAATTTTATTTAATTATTAAGTTAATTACCCTCACCCATGGTGATTCATCTGACTTAGGTGATTCATAGGTCTTTTAGAGAGTTATATGACCTATGACAAATTATCTCATAGAAATCATATGTGTCAATGTTTCATATGTCATATGGGAGTTACATTCCATTCTTGTATTATAACTCTCCTCTCCATTTTTGGTGTATGAAAAGTATAGGCAGGGGAGTTACACAACACTCATTCAGATGCAATTTCATTTTGATCAAAGTATGAGTATACCATTTTTCTTATGTATAAGTTCCTTGAGATATGTTTCTTGCTAATTACTTAGAGCACTACGTGTTTTATTTTTGAGTGCAACTCCATCGATGTGCACACATTCCATATTATCTTGATGCGATCATTCATGGTATCAGATATTGAAAGTTGGTAATCATGTCACTCACTTCATAATTGTTGATTACTCTCGAATTCATGAATTTATTGACTTTTAGTAAAAAAAATTATCTGCATTGGTTTTTTTGCAATATTGGCATTATTTTGCTTAACACCTGGTTTTGTGGAAGTTTTCTTGGTTTTGTGGTTTTTTTTTGGTGTGTGTTTAGGTTTTTAGGGGTTTTTCCACCAAAGCTCGGTAAGTGTAGCCAAGTTTAGTGGTGGATCCAAGTTCAGAGGACTTGTGACTGGTTATGCCTGAGCCTCTTCCCTATAACCCTCTTGCACATCTCATCTTGCCATTAATCTCACCAAGCTCACAACGTAGCTCTCCTTCCTTGGGTTCATCCTAACCCCCTGAGATCCTCATGGATCTACAAATCAGTGATCTACCTTTATTTTCCACTTAGATCACCTAATCCCCTTACCTTCCGAGCCTTGCATAACTCACTTGATCCATCTCAGGATCAGTTATTGCCCTAAATTACATTGGGATGCCGAGCCTCTTGTATAACGTCACCTCTCTTAGTTCCTCATTCCATCCCTTGGCACCTTACATTAGATCTTGAGTTCACCTTCACATAGGGTCTAAACCCCACTCCCTGTACACTCACCCGAGCTATCTCCTCTATCTAACTGGGTTCATTGGCCTCCCTTACACTAATCCACCCTAGGCTCCAATCGGCCTCACCGAGCTCCTCATCATTCTTAATATCCTCCTATGTTTTACATCCTTGACTGAGATCCTATCCTTTGGCTTTGTGCATTTAAAACCCTAGCCCATGCCATGTCTACTAACAAGTCATTCTCTAGCTCACTCAATCTATGGTATTCTAATATCTCTTGACTCCATTCCTCACCTTGGTTACATGAGCCCTCTCTCAAGCCACTCACCCTTGACCCATCTCAGCCTCCTTTTGTAAGAGCCCACCTCAGCTCATCTCTAGCCTAACATGACTTACAACTCGACCACTGAGATGAGATCCTTCACTCTTCCTTAGGTCATCCCTTTGAATTTTTAGGGTTTCCTTTTTCTTCTTCTGTAATTATTTGGATAATAAGGTAAATTCAAAACATTTTTTTGACATTTAAAATTAAGTCCTTACTATTATTATTTTTGATCTTAATTTTGTTTATCTCTATACTAGGGTAGGAAATTGGAATTCTAAACATTAGGGTTCATTGTTCCTTTTTAGATCTGATTCATTATTGGAAATTATTGTGAAGGGGATAGTTCTTATTTGGAAACGTATTATTAGGAGTTCGGTTATAATTATGAGGTTATTGTAATGGGGTAAATTTTTTTAGTCTTATTCTAATATTGAGCTCTTATTGTTACTTGTGGTTTAGTGAGTGCATCCACCAGAATCTTGTGGCAAGGGATACCCTTTGCGACATGAGATGATGATTCTCACATAGAAATTATTTTTTGCTTTTTCTCATGTTCTAAAAATTTATAGTGCTTTTTATAATGTTGTTTTCCTTGTGTGCGTTGAAACTTATATATGGTCTCCACTCTTACGTGAAATATTACAATTGAAATGTGAGTGGTCAATTGGTTCAGAACACATGAACTGTGTTGATTACAATCAATACACTATGTATAAAGTTCCACAAATAGGGTGTAAAACTATTGTTATTAGATGTGCGTGTTTCCTTTATTTTATGCATTTTTTATTTTGTCTTTCATTATGATAGATGTTGTTAGTATTCCTTTTCTCACAGTGTTTAAAATTCATGCATGAAAATCCAAAATGATAACCACACAACGGGGTAAAGGATTGTACCAAATCACTATGGGAGTGGAGAAAGAACCCACAACTGAACCCAAGAAATCTAAATGGTTCAACCAATGTGACGAAGCCTTAGGTATTATTTATATATACATTTCTCCTGACCTTCTCTTTCACATTGCATCTTACACAACACCTAACAAAGCATAGAAAAATCTACATGGTATGTTTGGAAAACATGATAACATGAGATCTCATGAGTTAGAGAAAAAAATCCTAGGTTTGAATCCTAATAGCTTTGATAACCTACATGCCTTCTTCTCTAAATTTGTCCACATGAGACTATTGTTGAAAAAATGTGGATTTTATAAGAAGGATTCCCAATTGATTTTATATTTTCTTTCTAATCTTGGACCCAAATACTTTATCTTTGTTTCTACCTTTAATGCCATGAAATAAGATTTAGGGACTACTTACAAGATGCCCTCATGTAACAAATTTTCTCCCTAACTCATTCAAGAATAGGGGTAGTTAATCCAAATGGGTGCAATCAAGTTGAATTCACATTCCTTAAAAACATGTAATAGTAAAGGAAAGGAGAATTAACATGAGATGAAATTAGAGAAAAAGTACCAACCTAAGAAAGAAGCTACGTCGACCCAATCCAAATCCATCGCAAGTATATATTCCTATAATTTTGAATCTAAACCAAAGAAGGAGAAGTAAAATTGTTCCTATTGTAAGAAGTAAGGATATGAAGAATGTCAATGCATAAGAAAACAAATTAACCATTTTTTGGTGAAATACTTTGTCACAAGGGAAAATTAAGGGCTTTCACCAACGCTCTGGGACTAGGTCCCTCTACTTAAGAATGAGGTAACTCCATTTATTGAAAACATGAAATATTTCCACTTTTGTAACCATCATGGGTGGAATTTCAAACGGGGATCACATAGGAATACTCCACTAAATTTGTGTATAAAAAGGAGGTGCAGGAAATGTATGTGTATGGAGATAGGGGAGAAAGTGAGAATGAGGTTTTACTCAAAAAATAACATGTTTGATTTATTTACATAAAACCATAATATTCAGAAGTTAACAATGAGAAGAAACCATGTCAAGGAAAGAGGAAAAAAACACAAGTAAATCCAAGTTTATTTGTAGAATGTTACACAAGTAACCATGATAAGGAAGTAAAGTTGAGATGGAGAGGAAAACATAAGACAAAGAGATAAAAGAATTGTATTTTCTTGCTTGTAGTAAGACAATGGGAACTATCAACCAAGAAAATCTAACCCTTTAGAGTGGAGAAGCCATTCCAATTTATAGCTTTACAATGTGTATCTTCATATACCCCCCACATGACCTTTAATATTCTAACCACTTGTGACCTTTCACATTCCTATAGGAATGAAAAATAAGCCCTTTTCTTATTAATGGAAAAGGTAATTTTTATAATGAAAAATTAAATGTCACTTAAGTGAATAAGACAAAAAATCCCGAAGTACATTTCCCGCTGGAGAAATAGAACATAGAGAGAGAGAGAAATGAAGAGATATGATCATGTTGAGGAAGAAGAATCCATATATGAAGAAGATCCAACTACCAAGATACCTTGTGGAAATGTTCTGGGAATGAATTCCTTACTTTGAGCTCCTTATTGAACCATACCACTACAAAGACAACTTTCTCTGACTTTGCAATGCACACATGTTCCAAAACATTGACCCAAGCATAAGGAATTCCACTGATTTTTCTACATTATGCAAATTTTTTTTTGTGTCATTATAGATGGAACTTATAATTCCCACGAGAGATTCAAAGATATGCTCGTTGAAGGAAAGGGGTCTTGAAATTATCTCAAAACTAATTCTTGAGAGGAACTCGGGAGTTCTTCTAAGGATGATTTTTTAATGAGTGAAGATAATTTGAGCTCTTGAAATATTTTGATAACACTGTCTAAGATTTATGATGCATTATCCTTTATAGAATAAAGATCTAAAATGGCATCATTCATTATATCACACCTAACACCCATCGTGCATGACAACAAATGAGTCAAATTATCATGGATGGATGCAAATAGATTCTGGTTCACTAAGGAGTAGGAGTGAAGACAACACATCTAAAATACCAATGGGAGAAAACTATTTTTTGGTGAGAAAATTTTTTGGGTGAAAAATTAGGTGTCTCCACCAACGTTCATGAGGATACGCCCCTCTACATTGAATGGTGACAGCTCCCATTATTGAGAGTAAACTAATCCTAATCCTATTTAAATGTTGTGGGTGGACAAAATTAGTCAGGGATCACACAGGGACACTCCATTGAACCTGTGGTAAATTGCTTGTATGGGGTACAAGGGAGGAAATTACAACGACAAAGGGAAAGGAGGGAAGTTAGAAAAGGAAGATTACTGTTATGAGTAGATTGCAGAGCTCACACCTAGTAACCAAAGTAGTTTAACATTCAATATAGAGGAAACCAAATATGAAGTTATCTAGTGAGATGGACAACCTGAGACATCAAGTTCCTATGTTCATCCATCAAAGATACAAAGCTCTTGCATAACTATGACTTACAAAGTGCATGAATAGAGGGAAGTGGAAGAAACAAAAGATGCTTATAACAACCATGTTCATTTCATCAATGATGAGAGGAAACCATGCATACAAAGCTGCACATATTCATACATCTTGTAAAACAGAAACTCTATTCCTTGATTGACATTTACACAAGTTGTACAAAGTAAGGGAACAAGAATAAAGTGGAATAAATTTTAGCTTTATTTCATGTATATTGGTTACACAAAGTCCAACAAACAAAATTCACAAATTTCCACAAAGTACATCATTTTTAAGATTTAATTTTCTAGATTTTTTGGAATGGAGAATCCATCCCAGTTTATAGCAATGTATATTGAATCTTTTCTTACCCCCCACATGAATATTTATTTTCTCATTCCACTTGTGACTTTTCACCTTCCTAAGAAGTGAGGAATAAGTTCCATTTTTTAATAAATTAAATTGGTATTTTACAATGTTACTTTATAAAGTCACTTAAGTGAATGATACAAAATACAATGATTACACTCAATGAAGAATTAGAAAAGGGAGAGAAAGAAGAGGGAGAAAGAGAGAAGGAAGGAAAAGTCTGTTACATCCAACGAAGATACCCCCTGCTATGATGAACCTTATTGAATCATGTCTCTTGATGGTGGATCTTTAGAGTGGGTTCCTTTTCCTTGAATTCCTTGATGAATTAAGCTATCATGTAGCTATCATTTTATCTTCCCCTGGAATGCAAATGCAGCCCAACACCTTCACCCATGTCTCAGGGAAACCACGTATTATTTTTACATTGATGAAGCCATTCTTTGTGATGCATTGAAATTGTAGCAATGCAACTCCTGATGCCGGCCAAGGACTCTAAGTTGTCTTTATTAAAGGAAAGAGAGTCACCTTCCTCCTTCTTGACCATATCTTGAAATGTAATGATGAGTTCCTTTGATGATGAGTCTTTAGTGAGCGGGGGGGACTCAAACCTTTGAACACAATGGTAGAATTCACTCAAGATTCCAGAAAACTAGCATCCATGTGGGAGCCCAATTCGGATATGGCCCTTTTTAGCATTACATACCAAGAATCCATGACGTGGATCCAAATTTGGGATGATTCTTCATCAATTTATGCAAACACTTCCTTGTTCATGAGGGCGTGAGAGTCAAAATAATTCAGTTTGGATACCAGTGGTAGTATCTCCTCTAAGCGACTAACCTCTTTTGTAAACTTATCCTCCATCTTATTTACTTAAGAAAATGTTGCACAAGCATAATGGACTAGATGAGAGACATGATGTCCAGACACAATTCCTTTCCTTGCATGATGATTTCCTCAATCCAATTTTCATAAAAAATTTCCCCACATCATGTATTCATGTGCTTTCTTGATCACCTTGGGGTTGATACTGCTGATTAGGGGGATATATTCGATAGGAAGGGGAGGAATTAATTATTCTCCTGAGAAGGGATGAATGTATGTACTGAGAGTTCTTATATGTTCTTCTAATTGCACAATTGTTTTCTTGTATTCTTCGGTATGAGCAAGAAGAAGGGAAGATGAATTCTTTGATTAGGTTGAATGTCACCTTCGTGAGAAGCTTGAACCAATGAGATGCGTGTCAAATGATAATAAGATGGAGTCATTTCTTCCATGGGATTATCAGTATTAGGCCTAAAAAATTCAACATACTAGTTACCTGAGGTGCTACTGAAGAAGTGGGAAGCTACCTGGGCCTTCTTCATTCGCTTGGGTTTCAACATTCCAGAGATTTCGTGCTAGACTAGGAATGGTAATGAGTAGTGTTATTCTTGGCCCACCCTCAAGTACTTATCTGAATCCATGGAAACAAATCCTAGGGAGTTACTATGATGTCAGTTATCATAGTGTTTACAAAATCTTGCCATAAGGCCAACTCTTGATCACTTTGAGAAGACATATTTAGATGCTTGTATAGAGGAAGAAACTGCTATAAATTACCTTTTCTTGTTCTGTGAAGCTCGATTTGACCAACTCTCCTTGGCCTACTTAACCAAAAAAATTGAGATCCATGGTTAAAAAAATAAATGATATATGTTGCTTCGGAGATGATATCAAATTTCTACACTTGGGATCAAAAACTGCTATTTTTGGAAACTAGGTCCTAGGAGCTACTATTTTGGGCAGGTTTTCTTTTTCACCTTATTGCTTGCACTGAGGTGATTCCTTCATGTTCTAGGATTATCATAGATGTCTTGGGGCCAATTCAGATAAATTTCTATTTTTGGAAAGTTTTTTTTCTTTTTTCTTTTTTTGACCTTTTTGACTTTTTGACCCACGTGCCCTAGTTTTCGGTTTGTATGATTTTACTTATTCTTTCCTCTGGGGGAGTTTGATGGTTTTGGAAACTTACCAAAAATTGTAAACTAGTGGCACTTGCTATTTTTTTAAAGCTGAAATTCTGAGTGTCAAATTGGATAAAACTTGGTGGATTCTTTCTAGAATTTTTATTTGGATGCTCTGTATAAATTTTCAAGTCAAACTGCTTCTCGAATTAACAAACAATGAAGGAGGAATGCCTTAGGGCACAAAACCTAAAATGGATTCCATTAAAAATCAGGGAAGTATTTTCAAGTTTGGTCTTTTGAAATTTCAAGGTGTTTAGATGAAGAATGTTTTCCCAAAATTTCATGAAGATTTGATCATCACTTCATGAGTTATGAGCAATTTATGGTTTTGGAGTCAAGAGTTTCTAACAACATGTATTTATGGTTTTTTTTCTCAGAAGTATTCATTCTTCACATTGCAGCAGCATGAAATGATAGAAGAAATATGTTGAAGGTGGTAGGAAGGTTGTGGAAGTAGTAGCAATAACATGGTGAATAAATTCCAGCAGTTGGAGCTTTCACGGGCGTGCGCACATGTAACACTGGAAGCAACAAGAAATATGAAAAACCTTGCATATTTTTAATGGTTTGGAAGGAGCGCAATTTTTTGCACCAAGTGTACCAATTTATTGGTTCAAATGGTGCAAGAAAATTCACCCCCTTCCCATTTGAGCCCCTATACCTGTAACATGACCTCATTTCAGCTCTTTCTCGTAAGTTGAGCCACCCACTCTTCTTTTTCATGCTCACCGCTCTAGCCAATTGTGAAGTGCCACATGGACCAATAGGTATTGGGCTCATGGTTTTTAACCATAGGTGTAAAAATGGTGCAAAAAAGTGTGCCCCATACCTATTGGGCCATGTGGCACTTCACAATTGGTTGGAGTGGTGAGCATAGAAAAGAAGTGTGGGTGGCTCAACTTATGAGAAAGAGCCGAAATGAGGTCATGTTATGGGTATAGGGGCTCAAATGGGAAGGGGGTGAATTTTCTTGCACCATTGGAACCAATAATTTTGTGTAATTTGTGAAAAAAGTGTGCCACTCTCCCATTGGTTGGATTTCTAGCCCAAATAAATGACTAATTTTTGGAGCCTTACCCTTGGGAGTTGCATGTTGAGATCATATCTTGAGCTTCTAGAGGATTTTTTCTGATGAAAGTATATATGCTCCTTAAGCCTTATGCCTTATGCCTTTTTTGATGATATTTCATTCCTTATGTCTTTTTGTCATGTTTTCATTTACAATAGTTTTTTTTCTTGGTTATTCACCTAACTACACTTAGTGGTACGCACATGGTTTCGCACATCACCCATTCACTAATGAAGACTATGCTATGGGCATGTATCATCTATACCTTACTGGCTCATTACAGGATCAACCCCATACTATAACATACCATGTCGCTAATCCTAATCCATCTAATTCTGACCCAGAAAATAATGATCTCCTAGACGAGTTCACGTAGGCCCTTCTCACACCACTGATGGGGGGGGGTATAGTCACTATACACTCCCCCCTTCCTCATATTAGCATAGATTCACCCCTACTCTTTAAATTATCCTTCACACATATGTATACTTCTAACACCTTTTAGCACCATCATTACATGATGACACACTCTTGTGCTTCGGTTCACATTGGACTATTGAGGGATTAACATTACACTAAACCCCACACACTGCACTATATGTTATACACATTTATATTCTATTACATAAATCACACATCTTACATTCTATCATCATCTCTATACGTATCCCACATCTTACATTATCCTATACATACCTCATCTGTTCGTCATTTCACCATCATTCATATCATACATGCTACACTAGTCATCATTATATATGAGTCTAGTTTTAGATTTCATCCACACATTCTATATTTACGCTAGGTCACATTATCTATGGGTCTAGCTTTACCTCTCATCACTACGTATTCTATCCACACCTATATCACCATCTTGCATCATCTACACATCATACCTTTTTTACATTGTCTTATTCACATAGTGCATCTATCCATCCCATCCACTATATTCTAAACTAGATTCCATCATATATATGGGTCTAGTTGCATCTATCATCTTTACATATTCTATTTCTATCTACACTTACTCCTACACCCTACATACCCAATTTTCACTTATAAATCCTATTTATTCTACATGCTACACTAGATTTCCTTATACATAGGTCTAGTTTTACCTATCATCATTACACATTCTATTTCTATCTCCACACTTATTACATTATACATTACATACCCACTACACATTCTAAATTGCATTACCTACACTGTGCATTCACATACCTTGATCATTTATACTATGTTGTTTTCTACGAGCCACAATCACGACCTTATGACACACTCTAGTTCCTCAGTCTATACTCAACTGCCGAGGGTTTACCAATCAAATGGAGCTTACATTCACTGATACGACCATTTTCTCATTCACCATTTCACGTGTTAGTGACATACACCTTAGCTTAATTTTTCACCCATTATTATCATCTTGTAGTGGTATATGCTTTAGGCTAAATAACCACCCTCCTTTTATCATCTTCTAATGGCATACACCTTAGATTACATCACCATTCCCTTCTTATTCATCCTATAGTGACATATGCTTTAGGATAAATTGTCACCCATTTCCACTCCATCTCATAGATATATACGATTAGGGTTAAATCATCACTAATCCATTCAACACGTTGTGGTATACGCTTAGGCTATAAGTTCTACACACATCTTTACATATATTTCATCTCCATACACTCATTCTATAGTGATATACACTTAGGGCTACATCATCACTCTTACATTCCACAAGTCATGGTATATGCTTAGGCTATAGGGTCCACACACATCTCTCCACATGTCGCATTTGATCACCATTACATATACACACTCATCACAACGCGCTAGACACAACCAACACTACTCGAACATTTCCCGATGAAGCACTCTCATTTACGGTTCATTCTTGAATGCCGAGGGGGAAAAAAAAGAACCTCATTACATTAACTTCCATCTAGTCAGGGGCACATTGCCCATATCATTCCATTCCATCCATGCATAACATTTTGCATTGTCTTGGTGGAATTTACTCTTGCTTACTGGTGTTTTGCATGCTCACTTTATTACACAATTTAGCTTTCTTTCTTATATTGCATTATCATACACACATGTGCATTCACACCTTTGTTTATTTTGATCGTATATATTGGAATCTACACATGGCATGGATGCTCACATTCTACCCTTGTTATACCAGTCGCAGGGGGCATCCACATTCATCTTATCGAGGTGTTATTGTTCCATTTTGTACTTAGCATATTATACTACTTGTTCATACATGTTTTGACATGATGGTTACCAATCTAACATGCTAATGGGTGTTCTATGTGCAACACTTTTTTTTGTAGGATTACATGTTTCCATGACTACGTATGTGATTCTACTTGTCGGCTTTGTTTTCTATTGTACGTGGGATTTTCCCTTTGCTTGTGTGCACACTTGTTTGTTTTTTATGACCAAGATGGTCTTGTGTGTCTTACGACATCATGAGTGATGTCCCATGTTTGAAAATGGATTTGTGTGGTCTTCTTGTTCTTACATTTTTACATTAATTTTTTTGGTAGTTTCTATATTGTCTATGTATTTTCCACTTATTACATGCCTGTGTTTTAGAATAAAAATTATTTTGGCTAGCCATCCCCTTTTGTGCATGCCTTGGTATCTACCAAGTGTTTCGATTTCCCCCTACATGGAATATTTCTACAGGTCAGAGTGCAGTTGGGTTCTCTTTTGGGGCCACATTCTCCTTTCCGTGATGTCGCAAGCGCCCCTAAAGAGGGGGGCATCATTGAGGGTTTTCTACTAACACATCATTTTTACATTGGTTTAGACACATCGAGTGAGTTTAAACTAGTCTATGAACTCCATACATAGTGGCCATAATAGGACATGGTGTCCTTCAACAATTTTGTGGAGAAGTTACAGGATTGGGGGTTAATGTGGGTATGCCTCTCTACACTTCTTCATCCAGTGGGGTCGGATTGCCAAAAAAAACCATGACAATACAAAGATCTCTTCACACATTTCAACATAAGTGGTTAAAATTAGAGGACACATCGCATTTACTCCCTATAATTCTTTAGCCAGGGTGATGGGAGATCACCCAAAAAAATTTGTGACAATACATGATATTCTTCTACACTCTTTTTCTTGAAATCGATCAGGTGCACATGTTCCATTTACACATTTTCTAGCATATTTTACATTTTGTGTACTTTATACATGCGTATTTACACAACATTTTTACATACATATATATTTGACTACTTGATCATTTTCTCCTTGCAGGTCCACCGTATGAGAAACAAGTAGTTGAACTGGGGGGCAACAACAAAAACAACAGTGAAAATAATAAACACATCACTACAGGCACTTACCTTTACTAACCATGCAAGTACACTACACACAACAACTACACACACATTCTACCCTAGGTTCACTCTCATAATTTTTTATGCACATTTTTCATCTTTAGAATCTATGCTCCTCCACATTTTTTCTTTTTGCCATTCCACGCTTGAGTCTAGTCCATTGGCACGTCTTCTTCTACACTCTACATGGATATCAGGTTCACATCTCTATCTAATTTATGTTAGTGAGTGTTCCACTCACCAACATAAAGTGGGGGAAAAATGTAGACACAAAATCATGCACTTTAGGCATTATTTAGCCCGGTCTTATATTACTATTTAGAAGGTTCTCAAGTAGATAAATTACTAATTAATCGCCCCCTTTTGGAAATTTTTATTCTATCTTTTATTTCATCATTCCCACATGTTTTATTTCACTTATTCACCCATTTTACAACTTCCCTGTCATTCTAGCCCAAAATCAGGGTGCCCTGGTCCCACATTTAGGTGTCCCGGTTTATGTACATCCTTTCCCACATCTTTTTAGGGCCTTTCTAGCCGTTTGTTGTCTTTATCTTTTCCCCAGTTGATCTTTTCGGGATTAATTATGAAATTAAGTTTGAGAGACCTATAAATATAAAGCTATAAAACCATAATAAGGGTCCTCGGTCATAACATTACACACTACCATCACTCCATCTAGATTTGCATCCATTGTATCACTTGTATCCACATAGTGTCATGCATCAAGGATGGGAGATCTGCATCACACACACTACATATGGGAAATGATTCTATTCTATCCCATGCACACATGCTATTTACATTTTATATAGTTACTATTGATCGCTACTTCACAAAGTGTGATTGGCATGAGAGCACCTAGGGCACAACATGCACACACTCACCACAACTACACCACGTCCAAAATGTAGTACAATGATCAGTGATAAGACCACTATTTTGGCAGCTGCGGTCAATTTGATCCATTCATTTGCATCTTTTTTTCTAGGGTTTGATACTTCCTTTTGCATTGCAGGTCATTACACAACTCACCTGAAGGATCCATCACAATAGACAAGAATTATTTGAAGACACCTTTTGACCACATAAAATCCAGGTTTTAAGCATTTATAGTGCTCAGAGCACCTAGATTGCAGACAAGGGCATCCTAGTCATCTCAGATCCTTTATCTTTTTCCTTCGAAGGGTCCATGAGTGTTTGTTTGTACTTTTTAATTTCATTTCCAGATCTGTGGCAACCCGTAGCAATCACTTCCAATCAACTAAGCCATTTATTTCCTTTCTCTAGCACATTAGGGTTTTATTTCACTTTGAATAATTTAATTACATTTATTTCATACTACTTTAGTCCATTTATTACAGTGTTTTAGTCCTCCTAATTAGATTAACATTAATACCCTAATGCCCCATTTTAGGTCTACTATATCATCATTTTTGTAATCAACTAAGCATATGAAAACATAAATAAATATGATATGATATTATGAAAAATTATGTTAGCCATAGGTCTACTATTCATATCCCTATATATGACCTAGGTTAAGGACATAACAAAGCTTTGTCTTTGTCACTCAATTGTTACACCTAATATTCTATATGGGGCTAAAAATGAGGCTCCTTAGCTTATGGAAGTTAATAGAAGATGAATTGAAAGATTGCTTACCTCTATATTATCCTAGCACCTCTATGCTAAAAGATAAAATCCTAAAGACATCATTCTCATTGAATTTGGTACACATCCCCTCTTATTATTTTTGTTCTATTTTAGGTGGTGATTATGATACACAAGCTTAGTTGGATGACCAACTCTTTAGTTGATTTCCTCATATACCCATATTAAGCATTCAAATTATCTATGCAAATAACACAATGCGGGATCTACTCTAACCGGAATGCCAAGGCTTCTACTTTGTTATTCCTTTTACATATTGACATAAAAAAACTTCTCCACATGATTTTTCAGTTGATGCACTAAATCTAGAAGGGATATAAATAAATGTACCAAAGATGAGATCTATAGAGCCTTCCTATAGTCTAAATGGTTAGAGCATATCAAACCTTTTTTTAAAGCTTTAACACTATTTCAATTTATATATATTCACTTTGAGGAAGGATTCAACCAACCTCTATGTTACACTAGGATTTAATTTACCTTATAATTGAGAGTTCCATCAGTACAATTTAGTGTTTGTTCACACCCCCTATGCATAGAGACACCACCATATTCCTATGGAGCATCATATTTGTGAAACTTAATCCATGAAACAAAAAAGTATTTAGTGCTCTCTAACTTGCTATGAGATCCTGTGGTTCTTTTATCTCTTTAGAGATCATAAAACCCTATTTAAATCTTCATGGCTTGAGGATTAAAAATTCTTGATTATTTTCTTTCAAGAGATGTTTTATCTTCACCGATATTGTGTTATAGACTTTGTTTCTACAATACTTTACACCTGCAGGATTGCTTCTTTCATTCACCTTGTTTATTCTTTAAGATTTCAAGTATGAAGCAACTTCATGATAAACTTGTTGACCTAATGAAAGGACATGAAATGTAATCTCTTATATATGGATGCTCTGGTTAGAGTCAAATCCTTATCACACCAGAAGATCAACATAAGAAATATTTTATCACTCCATGTGGAACCTTATGCTATAGAGAAATGAATTTTTTCTTGAAAAATGTAGGAGCAACATACTAACACATCATGACCTATACATTTCACAACCTCATCCATAAAACCCTAGACGAATACATAAATGATCTCTTATGAAAATCTAAATACCAAAAACACCATCTTGTTGTCCTTGAAATAATATTTTCTCATCTAATATAGTTTTTCCTTTGGCTCAACCCTATTAAATGTGTGTTTAGGGTGCTAATGGGAAAACTCTTAAGATTCATAGTATCTATCAGGGGAATTGAATTCTATCCCACCAAAATCAAAGCCATAATCAAAATATTCCCTCCATCTAACCTTAAAGAACTCCGCAACCTGCAAGGGAAATGTCAATATATTTATTGTTTCATATCTCAATTATTAGATCGATGTCAACTCTTAGATGAGATGATGATTTCCAAAATGCTTTTAATTCTCTTAAGTAATATCTCTTGTCACTGCCAATGCTTATACATCCATGGGAGGGAGATCCTTTCTTTCTATATATATATTTTCCATTGATCATGCCTTGGGAGCTTTGCTAGCACAATGGGACAAGAAAGGTAGGGAGAAATTCAATTATTATATAATCCGTACCATTCAGGATTATGAAACCCATTATTTATAAGTAGAAAAGTTGTGTTGTGCCTTATAATTTGCAACTTTGCAACTATGATTATCTCGTCAGTCACAAAACCTATGTAGTCACAGGTGTTAATCCACTAAAATCCTTAAATTCTCAGTCATATCATAATTTCTACACAACTAAATGGCTTATCTCATGAATGAGTTTGATCTTGAATTCATTTCTCAAAAATCCATTAAAGGGAAATTTATTGCCAATCATATCGTAGAAGCTCAACTTGCCAATAGTCAAATATCTTGTGAACAATTTCTAGATGAATCTATCAATACCCTTGATCATGATAACACTCCTCTAAAATGACCTTATTCTTCGATGTGTTTAAATGCTGATAGGGGGTCCCAAAATAGTTGAATTAATACCTCCTTGGGAGATGTCATATTCTGTTATCTTTTAAATTTAATTTTGATTCTTACAAATACCACTTTCTAAATATGAGGCTGCCATCATAGGTCTTAAAACTACCATGGACTTTTTAGTGTAAAAGTCCTCGAAATCTGTTGGTGATGTCTATAAATAGATCATGGAATCAAATCAAAGTGTTACACATCAATGTAAGAACGAGACCTTCCAAATATAGATAAAACCATCATTGACCATGGTCCTAAAGGCCGTTAATGGCATTCATGATTAGAGTCCACAATGAATCTGTAAAGCGAATATTGCAGTTTAGTTTTTATCAGATACCTTTGGATTCTCTCACATCTCTCATCCCTTAGGACTTCCCCAGACAATTTGGTATGGTTCTTCATCGTATTAACATAAAGGTTGATCCAACCATTCTCATACCGATACTGATTGTTACTTCCATTAAATCATATAGAATTGATATCCAATATGATATTTGGCATACCCAAATATACTACTATCTATCCCAAATAAATATACCCTTGGGAGACCTAAATCCAAGAAACTTTGGATAAGTTAGGTCCATTGATCAATCAATGTGCCTCCCATGTTTGTTATATTGGGGGTATTCCTATATATGTCTACAAATGGCACCAAGGTCACTTAATGGTATAATTCTCCTGTTGATTGTGTCCTTAAATGATTCAGAGGCTATCTAAGCTATTCAAGACAGTCCATTAATGGACATTTGTGGAAAAAAATTTAATGACTTGGTCTCTCATCTAGAATGAATCTTGCGAATGCGTATATAAAATATGTTGCCTATGCACATTATTCAAGTTATATAGACTTAGAAAATTATATGGAATGGAATCATGAATATGTCACAAGGCTAAGTTGTAGAGCTTCTTCTAAGACAAGTGCCTCCATGTGTAGGGGAGCTCCTCCAAAGTTTTGTAAGTGATGACATGATTAATGTCCAGGTTCAACCAAAGTGCTTAAGTGCCTAGCTGCCACTACTTGATTAGAACCTTTCCTTTAGTGTTTACTTTGGTGCTTTGTCAATGTGGATAGAAGGCTCACAATGTTGGTATTGGAAAAGTATATGGGTTGGTGCCTTGTAGACTGAAAGCCACTGTGACTGGAGTGATAATGAATAGAATAACCCTCACAAAATACGTGTGTCCAACCTACAACCAAACTCATATGCCAATTAGACTCTTTATATGAGGGTGTGGCCATCAGCTATTTTGTTTTTTTGGGTGACTCCAACAATTCCCACTACACTACCATGTCTTGGGTTCCATTAGCTTGCCCCATCAAAATTCAACTTCATCGTTATTGGTAAGGAAGGTATCTATATAAGATTTTCCATATATATCTTACTAACACCTGCCATTTTCAATGGAGTGCAAGGTTAAATATAGTAGAGATTTATAAGATAATTCCCCAACATTTTGATGATAATTGTCCTATCACCTTTTTGATAGGTTTCTTTCATAGAAAAATCCAACGTTTCTTCTCAAGTCAAAGGCTCCAATATACGGGTCATGTAAATTACATGTATTTGTCGTATTATATCTTAGTTGTATTTAAATTTGAGCCATCTATTCAGGCATTAGTTAAGCTCAATTTTTTTGTGAGAATAATATAAAAAATAACTGCAATTATCTTCCATAAACTCTTTTCCAAAGCATAGGAGATAATTAGATGCTTGAAACTTTTTCCATCTAAAAGACAATTCAGGCACCTTGAGGGGCCACACCATTTTTTTTGAGAACATATGCTTCCTATATTTCCTAAAGAAGTAATGTCCAAATCAAGGCTTTTGATATCCGTAATTGCCACAACTTGCTCCAACTCAAAGGAGTGATTATACCATCGTCAATTAAGGGTTTGTAAAAGTTACCCTAAAGGTGCAATAGACATGTTGGAATGGAGATTGAGAAAATGGATGAACAAAAAATTTATTATTTCACCACTCTTTCACCATAATTTTTTGACTTCGTAACCAAAAAATATGCAAATGCATAGAAAAATTGATAGATGAAACACAAAATAGTATTGCATTATCAATCTTAACACTTCAAGAACTCAAATATATTCGAAATTTTATGATAATAAAGTGAAGAAGAAATGTATCTTTACACAAAAATCTAAACCAATCTAGTCGCTCATCCTCCTCATAAACCAAATATCCTAGGAAATCAATACAAATAATGGCTTTAAAACTAAAAAGAGCTCAAAAGCCTAAGATGCATTTTCAAGCAAGAGGGGTTTATTATGATAAAAATAATAATTTTGTTCTCCATTCTTTATTTATTGTTTCATATGGTATTTTTTGTTATTGAAAGCATTCAATTGTATATTTAATAAGTTTAAAGACTAAACATAAGTCTAATAAAAAAAGGAAACTAGTAAGAAAGCACACCCCAAGAAGACACTAACCAAATTTAAAATAGATAAAAAATCCCAAGAGAAAGAGAAACAAGGCCCAAGGCCACAAAAATTATGACCACACACAAAAAGCTAAGTTTTAACAAGCAAGTGCTATGCACATATTATTTATAAATAAGCAATGTCTGTGCTAAATTAGGAAACCAACATCACCAACCCCATCAACAAAGGAGGTGAACAACTATCAAGGTTACCTTCTCAACCACAACCATGAGGATGAGAGGTATCAAGTATGTGATCCCAACCTTTTTACTCTTCATTTTTTACATCTCCCTCATCAACCCAAGGCCTTAGAGGAGGATATTAAAGCTCAAGCGAGTAAAATTTCCTTTTCCATCCCAATGCCTTAATATATAGCCTCCACATTGTAGGGACCATCACCCTCCATGGCTTGATGAGTGCTATTGAGGAGTGGAAAACATGGAGCAACTGTAAGACCTGTGCTAACCCCTTTCACATTTCCAACATCGATGGCCTCTTCCAAGATAATCATGCCTATTGAATAGTGAGGAACTTGCCTGCTAAAAATGAAAGGGACATTTCTCCTATTATCCAAATATCTCTCCTAGCAATTTGAATAACTCACATACAAATCCTATCCCTAATATATCTATTGAAGAATCGTGCACGCTCAAAATCATTTGGCACATTCCCTTACGTTGCAGTTTTCTTGCGCGCCCCTTTTTAATTCCTCCTCCCACTTCTCTCTTGCACCTGCCTTCCACACATCCACCTTCTTCCAAGTCAGTTTCTTTCCACCCCACGTGCCTAAGTCTTTGACCCTTTGCGTGCCACACCCATTACTTTGTAATAGTTGTGCCTTAACCATACGTTCTCTTCTCACCGGTTTGATTCATCTCCTCGAGTGCATCACGCGCACTTCCTCTGTGCTTTCCTATATTTTCTCCTCGTGCCCTTCTATGCCAGATCACCTTTTAACATGCTTAGTGTGTCACGTGCAACTAGACAGGGTGCCAAATCCTTGCAAAAAATGAATGATTGACATGTGGCAGAAATGACAAATAGTTGTACATTTGGAAACCATTCCAGCCAATCAACACGTGCCACGTGTTTTGTGTACGCCAAAAACTCTAAAATCTTCTAAAAACCATATCATCAGCTATAGATCTTAGATTGGCATGCACCTGGACTTGTCATAAAGTTGCTGACATTAGCTATAGTTCCAAAAATTCAAAATTCAAATTCTGGTGGATCTGGTAGGCTAGAATTGGGAAAATGTCTCTCTGAACATTGATGAGTAGATATGATTGATCCAACCACCCAATTTAGTATGATCTACTCTCCTTTGTCTTCAACATGTCAAATAGGCATGGGGAAGTGTATTTCACAAATTTCTAAGAAGATTTACAGACATTGAATTCTTCTTGTTGGTGGTTGTGTTTCAAATTCAGGTTTTCCCCCCTTTTCATTCTGTCCTCCATGGATTCAGCTATAAATGTAAGAGCAAGGCTCATTTGCTATGTTGGATACTCTGGATCCTTACACATGTTTCTAAGGACTCCATATTTGGCTCTTGCATGTGGATACTGGCCTCTTTAGCATTGTAACAATTCTGTGCATTTTCAGAAGTAATAGAAGCATCATTTTGTGACTATTCTCTATCCTAACATGTTTTCATTCCTTCTTCCTACATTTTCTCTTGCATTGCATATTTTTGTGCTACTTTAGGTCCCCTGTAGCTCCATATTTTGTTGTGTTCCATAAAAATGATTTTGTGAATGCGTGTTTTGCTGTGCTACTCGTGCCTAGCCTCCTCTCACACATTCCCTTTCATTATTTATCAAAATAGATAGTTTTCATCCCTCTTTTCTGGTGCTATCACCTCTTATTGTAGTTTACTTCATGTTATCCTTCTTTCCCTGGTCCCTTGGCATTCTTAGCTTAGTTTCCCCTTTCAGCACTAGGAGTAGCAGTAGAGATAGATAGAGGAACCGGCCTTCTCCAGAGATCCATCCCATGCTTGCAAGGTCCCATGACTTAGGGATGGTTCCATTGTGGTCTCATACACCTTGATCCCTCTTCAGATATCTGAGATGTGGGTGCATGTTTGAGCAACCAAAAATTTCTGGCACGCTCGGTGGGACCAACATTGAAATCTTAAATTTCATATCTCTAAGTTCCGGTGTGTGGACTTAGTGTTTTCAGCCTTTTAAGAGGATCCTTTTAAACATATCTGATGACTCCCAATATTTTTAAAATTTTGTTTCAGCAGTCTTAAGCACCTTTTATGAGAAAAGTTCACACAAGAAGAAGTGCAGCAGCTGTAGACTCTTTTGAGTACCTCCAACTATCCCTAAGGAAAGTTCATTCCAGAAAGCCCATGCACACATCTCTATCTCCATTGCGCTGCGCCCATTCATCACCTCCGCAAAACAGACAACCGGTTTGCCCTGTAATGGCACATTAGCCATCTCTTGCATTAAGAAGCTTTATAAACTTTGATGGAGGGAGTCCCTTACTTCTAGCCGTGAAGCATGATATTCCCAATGGCATGCTTAAAAGTATTCCTTACTTTACTGGTGAAAATCAAGTCACCCCTTAGGAGCATATCCAGGATGTAGCAAATGTGTGTTCATTCTATTTGATCACACATATTGATGTAGTAGTCAGGCTACTTGTAGCCTCTTTCAAAGGTAAAGCATTTCAATGGTACCGAGGCTTAAGACTTGGATCTATCACCAATTGGGATGAGTTGGGAACAACTCTATGTAATTATTTTGAAGATAATTTAGATCACCTATCTTTGGTGGAGCAACTGACAACAACAAGGAGAGCACCCAATGAGTAGATGACTGATTTCAATATCATATTTCAGAAGACTTGGGATAGAATTCCTCTTTTGGTGAGACCTACAACCAAACATGCTTTCCTTTACTATTTTAAGGCACTCAATAGTGATATTTTAGTTATGATCCAATCTGTGGGGGGTAGGACTCTACCAGCTACTTATAACATCATAGTAAGGGTAGAAAATAGTCTCATATAGGTGGGAAAGTTGGCTCCTAGACTTCCCATGCCTTTATTCTCAAAGATGTCACAAGCACCCCAACCTTCTATGGAACCTATTCCCACTCCTAAGAAAAGCGTGCAACCGGTTGCCTCAACATCCTACTCTCCAGCATAGCACAAGGAAGATGAAGAATTGAAGGCCTTGATCAAAAATTTATCAAACAAGGTCATATCACTAGAAAAACAACAAGCACAAGCATATAGAGATGTTTCTAGTCAGGTGCATGGCCAAGGGAATCAGCCTTAGCGGAATCAATATGAAAATTAAAGGTATGTGCCCAACTAGCAGAATGATAGGTGGAAGCCTAATACACATCTACCTTTGCAAGTTGTCCCTCTTGCACCTTCTCTTCTAGTGCCCAGCGTAAGACGAGCACTCATCCCAGTGTAGAACAATTTGGCACAGGAGTCAGAATGGTTCTTCCCTTGATAGATGCCTCATAGTCAATACCATTGTGTTAATGCTGCACATGCCTAAGCCTTCATGATCCAAATTACTTCTTCTTGTGAGCCCTCAACAAGCGCCCATGAAGCAGATAACCTAGAAGATCTAGAAGTTCCTCTAGAAACCAATTTGATATTCTTTGGCGTAAAGGACTTCTGTGTAATCAAACAAGGTGCAGAAGATACAAATAGACCACATACCTAATTAGCAGATAACACATGGTATACGAAATGAATATTGGAGTCTAGCACATAGGTCATAATCCCAGCAATACAGGAAGATCTTCAGAAGAAAAATTAATTAGACAAGACCTCTTGTAGCAAAAGTGTTCAAACCCCTATGCAAGAGGTCCTGTGTAGAGCTCCTTCTGAAGTAGTGTGCGCTCATCCCTTGGTAGGCCAGGCCTCTGCTCCAGCTAAAATTAAGGCTTCCACACCTAAAAACTCAAGAAGGGATGTTGTTCCCCCAAATTCACAAATCAGGAGGGATTTCATTCAGTATTGTTGACTAGATGAAGAAAACAAACATAAACGTCATAATGTGGTATGCCCTGACCATTCCATCTCAGTGGGATTTTTTGCATGAAGCTCTAACGTAACTTCCGCATGCTGAACCGATTGTGTAGAAGGCACGTGATTCTATCAAAAT
The DNA here is from genome assembly GCA_019776745.2 of Taxus chinensis. Lineage (NCBI taxonomy): Eukaryota > Viridiplantae > Streptophyta > Pinopsida > Cupressales > Taxaceae > Taxus > Taxus chinensis. The sequence goes on from CM034146.1 coordinate 574,314,121, forward strand.
ATTCCAAGAAGAGGAGAAACAAGTAAGAAAATTTTCTAAGACCCCATCCTTCTATATGTCCTTGATTATAGGCAAACACCTAGTGCATAACTACTTAGTTGACTCAGGTGCTAGTACTTCTGTTATGCTTAAGAAGATAGCTGATGTCTTAGGTCTGAAATATAGCCCTTTGTCTAAAGGAGTCCTACAACTTGATGGATCAGTCCTAACTATCTTGAGAGTCATCAAGGATCTTGAGTTAACCCTCCATGCATGTCCAAGCTTGACAATTACTCAAGATGTGTCAATCATTGACCTACCTCCTTTGTTTACCCTATGTCTATCAAGGGAATTTACTACTAAAGTGGATGGTTACTTGTCTTCTGATTAGTCTCATATGTTGCTCAAGACAGGGTATGGTACCCGGTTTACCATACAAGATGATCTTATATTTCCTTATCATGTAGAGCCATATGTTCCATCCCCTCTCCAAGCCAATTGTCTTATCCAAGAAGAACAAGTTTCAGTTCCTGAAGAGAAGTCTCTTCCACCCTCTATTCTAGACCTGGTATTTGATGAATGGGAAGAGAGACAACACAGATTTTATCCTTATGCTAAATAAATGGAAGCCTATGAAACTTGGCTTGGTACTTATTTCATTCTAAAAGAAGACGCTATGCTTCTGCGTGCGCTCATAGGAGACAAAGTTCAAACTGATCTTTGGAAGTTATACTTTGATGGATCTAGAAGTAGAAATGGTGCAGGAGCAAGAGTGGTTCTTATTTCCCCTAAGGATGAGAAATTATTATTCGTGCATAGGGTGTAATTTGCATGTTCTAACAATGTGGTAGAATATGAAGTGCTGGTGCATGACTTGCTTATTGCTGAAAAGAAGAAAATTAAAGTGCTGCAGATCTTTGGGGACACAAAATTGGTCATCCACCAGGTCACCAACAAATGCCAGACAAATAATAAGCTTCTTAAAGCTTACAAACATAGAGTTTGGGATATACTTGAGAGCTTTGATGCTCTTAATTTGCAAGTAGTTCCACGAAGAATGAAAAAAGAGGTTGACCAAATGGCCGTGCTTGGTTCACAATTTTCTCCTACTAAGGATTTTGTCAAAGGGAATGCTCAACAGATTAAGATGGTAATCATACCATCCATTTCATATAATAACACCAGCTGGAAAGTATTTGACAACTATGTGCAGATCGTCCAGTTTATCTAGAATGAAGATGAATTTTCATCAAGTATGCAAGTTGACTTGCATGATAGCTATGGTGACCAAGTGATCCATCTAAAAAAAAAAGTTACCTAAAGGTCTGGTCACCTTAGAGCAAATGTTCAGCCCTGATGAAGAGTTCAAGGGTGAAGAAAGATATATGTGCACCACACAAGAGGATTTCTCTCCCATTACTATTGCGTGCAGAAAGGAGATGCTACTCAATAAGACTTACGTGCGAATAAAAACAGTCCTTCATCTGTTTCTATTAAAGATACAATGATATTTTCTCATAGGAGTATGAAGACCTAAAAGGTTTTGATCCAAGTGTTGCTCAACGCTCTATTGACCTTGATCCTGGCATAAATCCCGTCAGACAAAAATAGCAGCCAATCATTCCAAGGATAGAGCCCCTCATGAGAAAGGAGTTATCCAAACTCATTGAGGAAAAATTTATTTTTCCTATTAAATACTCTACTTGGGTTGCAAATCTGGTTCCAGTATGCAAGAAGAATGGTGAAATCAGACTTTGTGTTGATTTCAGAGATTTGAATAAGGCATCTCTAAAGGATCACTATCCTTTGCCTTTAATGGAGCAGATTCTACAGACTGTAGCTAGTGCACAAAGGATCTACATGCTAGATTAGTACTTAGGTTTCAACCAGATCCTGGTCAAGGAAGAGGATCAATTCAAAACAACATTTACAACCAAGTGGGGAACATATGCATATCAAAAAATTCCCTTTGTTCTGTCAAATGTGGGTGAAACGTTTCAGCGCACCATGGATATTACCTTCAAAGGTTACATCAATGAGTTCATCTTGGTTTACCTTGATGATATAACTATTTTCTATAAGTAGAGTGTGGATCACATAGCATACCTGGAAAAAGTATTTGAGATATGTAGAGAATTTGGGGTGCATCTTAACCCCAAGAAGTGTAACTTTGCGGTGGCTCAAGGCAGGATTTTGGGACACATGGCTTCAAAGGATGGCATCGCCATTGATCCTAAGCATGTTTCAACTATCCTAGCCCTTTCCCTGCTAGCACAGAAAAAATCCTTACAGTCCTTCCTTGGAAAGATTAACTTTTTTAGGCATTTTATCCCTAACTTTGTAGGACTAGTTTGGCCCATCACCCTTATGCTCAAGAAGGACATAGCCTTCAAATGGACAGTAGAAGGAAGAGAAATCTTCAATAATATCAAGAGGGAAATTTTTTGTGCGCCAACACTCATCAATCTAGATTACTCAAAGGATTTCATCCTTTATGCTTATGGTGCTAATGCAAACATTGCTGCTATCTTGACACAGGAAAATGAACAAGGACAGGAACAGCTAGTGGCCTTCTTCAGCTAGACGCTGAAGGATTATGAATTGAATTATAATCACATGGAGAAGTAGGTCTTCGCCATCATGCATGTGCTCAATAAATTTAAGATCATGCTCACCAAAAATCATATCAAGGTGTTAGTATCTCACTCATCTGTCAGAGACTTCATCATGGGAGCATAAATCAATGAGAAGAGAGCATAATGGGTGACCAAAATCATGGAATATAAGGTGGTTATCAAGGCCAAAAATCTAGTAAGAGGTAGCGTACTCTATAGGCAGATTGCTGAGGATGTGCAGAGTGAACCCAAGGCTTCATTATTTCTGAATGAAGTCCTCCCGCACGTAGAACATGAACAAAATATAAACCCTGGCGCGCATGAATGAATGAAGGACATGATAATATTCCTTTTCAAGGGTGCCTAACCTCTTGGTTTGAACAAAGCAAAGAGAATAAATTTGAGGTTACAATCTATTCCTTATATTATAATTGATGGACTTCTCCTTAAAAGAAATCTAGATGGTATGCTGCTAAGATGTATCAAAAATGCGTAAAATGAAAGAGTGTTAGCAGAATTTCACGATGGATTCTCTAGTGGACACTTCTATGCCAAAAATATAGCAATGAAGATCATAATGGCATCAATATTTTGGCCTACCCTATTTTTAGATGCACATAGGTGGGTTAAAAAATGCAAGGAATGCGCTTTCTTTATAGGAAAGAAAATATGGGCAGCGCTTCCTCTCTGACCAATCCAAGCGGATCAGCCTTTTGCGCAATGGGGTATCGAATTCATAGGCATGATCAATCTACCTTCAAGTGCTGGACACAAATGGTTGTTGACAGCTACAGATTACTTCACCATATGGACAGAAGCTGTCATGCTTAAGGAATCAACTGAGGCAATCATCCTTGATTTTCTCGAAGGTTTAGTCACAAGGTTTGGTGTTCCTCAAACCATTATCTTTGATAATGAAAAGGCCTTCCTTAGTACTAAAATAATTGATTAGGCTCTAAGTTTGGGAATCTACCTGTAAAATTCTTCCAACTATTACCCTCACGGCAACGGTTTGGTAGAATCAACAAACAAGAACTTGATTAGAATAATGAAGTGCACAATGAATACCAACCAAAGAAAATGACATTTAAAGGTCCTGCACACGCTCTGGGTAGATAGAACCACAGTTAAAAAGAAATAGGAACTTCACCATACAAGCTTGTCTATGGAAAGGAGGGTACCCTTCCTTTGACACTAGAGCTAAATTCATTAGCGCTTTCCCAAAAATTGGAATTTGAGGGCATGGATCAAAGAGAAATCAAGATAGTAGAGCTGGTTGATCTCGAAGAACTCAGAAACTCTACCATGATCAATCTAGAAAAACATCAACAAGCAATAAAGAAATGGTTTGACAGAAAGGCTAGGCCTCAAGCTTTCAAATTTGAAGATCTGGTTCTAAAATGGGATGCTGAAAGAGAAAAACCAGGGTGCCATTCAAATTTTGATGCACTTTGGAGTGGCCCATACATCATCAAGTCCTACAAAGAAGCTAACTCCTATGAGTTAACTTGTCCAGATGGAAGCGCGCTGTAAAATACCAGTAAACGAGATCTATCTCAAACCCTTCCATTAGGTTTGCTACATCATATTATATATATTAAAATAGTTTCATTCCTTCAAGTGTGCTCTGCACACATTATTTGTTTGTACATAGTTCTTTCCTCTTGTGTGCTTCTTATGTGCACTCTTTTGTTGCTTCCAGTGTGTTGAGCTTATCTCAATAGTTGTGAGATTTAGGACAAAGTGCAGAAATGATAATCAAAGTGACAACAAGGGTTTTTTCATGATTGTACAAGCAAACTCCATGCCCAATGGATGCTTCAGGCTACTAGTCTCTTTCATGTAGCAGGAAAATGGCCCTAAAATTCACCAGAACTGTTATCCAAATAGCTCTCCTAGTAATTTGAATAACTCACATACACATTCTAGCCCTAATATATCTATTAAAGAATCACACGTGCTCAAAATCATTTGGCACATTCCATTAGGTCACAATTTTCCCGCGCGCCCCTTTTTCATTCCTCCTCCCACTTCTCTCTTACACCCACCTTCCACATGTCCACCTTATTCCGATTCAATTTCTTTCCACCCCGCGTGCCTAAGTATTTGACCCTTCACATGCCATACCCATTAATTTGTAATAGTTACACCTTAACCATATGTTCTCTGCTCACTGGTTTGATTCAACTCCCCACACACATCATGCGTGCTTCCTCTGTGCTTTCCTCTATTTTCTCCTTATGCCCTTCTGTGCCAGATCACATTTTTACACACTTAGTGTGCCGCATGTAACCAAACAGGGTGCCAAATCCTTGTAACAAATGAATGATTTTCATGTGGCAAAAATGATAAATAGTTGTACATTTAGCCACCATTCCAGCCAATCAGCACGCGTCATGTGTTTTGCGTACGCCGACAACTCTAACAAATTTTAACAGCCATATCATCAGCTACAGAGCTCATATTGACACATGCATGGACTTTTCAAAAAGCTGCTGACATCAGCTATAGTGCCAGAAATTCAAAATTCAAATTCTGGAAAATCTGGTAGGTGAGAATTGGGAAATGTCTCTCTAAACATTGATGAGTAGATTTGATTGCTCCAACCACCCAATTTAGTATGATTTTCTCTCCTTTGTCTTCAACACGTCAAATAGTCATAGGGAAGCATATTTCACAAATTTCTAAGTGGATTTACAGACATTGAATGCTTCTTGTTGGTGGTTGTGTTTCAAATTCAGGTTTCCTCCCCTTTTCCTTCTTTCCTCCATGGATTCATCTATAAATGTAAGAGAAAGGCTCATTTTTTATGTTAGATACTCTAGATCCTTACACATGTTGCTAAGGACTCCATATTTTCTATATTTTGAGTTACAGACCTCCATATTTGGCTCTTGCATGTGGATACCGGCCTCTTTAGCATTGTAACAATTCTGTGCATTTTCGGAAGTAATAGAAGCATCATTTTGTGACTATTCTCTATCTTAGCATGTTTGTGTTCCTTCTTCCTACCTTTTTTCTTGCATTCTGTATTGTTGTGCTACTTTAGGTCCCCTACAGCTCCATATTTGGTTTGTGTTCCATAAGAATGATTTGGTGAATGTGTGTTTTGTTGTGCTACTCATGCCTAGCCTCCTCTCACACATTCCCTTTCATTCTTGCTCAAAATAGATAGTGTTCATCCCTCTTTTCTGGTGCTATCACCTCTTAGTGTAGTTTACTTCATGTTATCCTTCTTTCCCTAGTCTCTTGGAATTCTTAGCTTAGTTTCCCCTTTTAGTACTAGGAGTAGCAGTAGAGATAGATAGAGGAACCAACCTTCTCTGGAGATCTGTCACAAGCTCGCAAGGTCCCACAACTTGGGGATGGTTCCATTGTGGTCTCAGACACCTCGGTCCCTCTTCAGAGATCCGAGATGCGAGTGGACGTTTGAGAAACCAACAGCTCCAATGGCCAATCAAAGTACACGTACACAGCCTGAACTTGAACCTACAACATTGCATTAGATATCAAATAAATTCTAATAGAAATAGAGAAATTTTTTTCTAGTTACTCATTAGTTACTCATGATTGCAAACTATAGAATTTTGTATTTCCAAAGTTGAAAGAGAAGTTTAATGAAAAATATATGCCAAATTTACTTGAATTTTGTAGGTATCAACACAATCCCCAAATATGATAATGTCCCAAACCAGTAGTTCACACAGTAGATATGAAGGGTTTGAAAAATGATTAAATCTGCTTCCAAATTAGTAGTTCACACACAAAAATAAAAGATGTGCTAAAGATCCTCAGGTTTCCCATAGACATGACATTTAGGTATGGGAATACCCATATAGACTAGCCTATGACCAACATGAAGCCCTTGGTAGATAATGCACCAAGATTTTTGAGTATTTTTGGGCTAAACATGGCATTACCACACGGTTAGAAAAATCCTACCTCAAGTGACAGAGGAATTGTTGAGATTCCAGCATTTGTTAAATATTTCATACAACATCACCTTGGAGAAAATCCATTGATAACCTAAATAAGGTTTGTACTGGAGTATAGGGGTAGCCCAATTCCAGTTCCAATCTTTCCACCAATGTGGGGGAGATTTGAGGCCAATTTTGTGCAAGGCTTACTTAGGAACAACCATTTGAACTTCCCTAGGTAACTCAAAATCTCTTGAGATAAGCCCATACTTAATTTTGAGCTCAGACCAAGGTATTCATGCTCTGGAGTGTTTACCAAAAAGGTTGGCAATGGTGTGTATGAATTTTCTAAAATATCAAAGCACTTTAACACAAGGCACCCAAACCAATAGTACTCCATGGAAATTAATAGTTGGAGACCACCACAAGGAATGAGTATCGATAGAAAGCCCATTCCTAAGTTTAATAGATTCACAAACTTTCCATATGTTTTTTTGTAATAAAAGTGGTCACAATGTTAACAGGTACAAAAACAACGAGAAGGGTGTGAAAAGAAAGCCCCTTCCAAATAGGCCTACTATAAGGGCTACCCAAAAAGATGTAATGTCTAAACAAGACCTTCAAGCCACTTGGCCTTCAATTGATCAAGGAACCCATATAGTGTGCAATCCCTTATTTTTGGATGCCAATTAACCCCATCCCTCCAATGTATTTAGGCCTCCAATATACATGAGTGGCAAATAAAAATTTAGAGAAAATTCGGAACATAACAAGAGAGAGGTTTGGTAAGCCAATATGTCAGCTTCTTTTTCACTCTCTACACAACGTAGTTGCACGAATAGCTTTGAGGGAAAAGGGGATATAAAAAAACTTGAACATTTCTCTCTATGATATTCACTTCTAGTTTTACTTTTTGAACCATCATGATTTAGGCCCAAAGGATTGCCTATAGCAATTGGTTTTCTTTCATTAAATACTAGAGCCAAAGAAAAGGTAGAAATTTTAGAGACATTCCATAGTGTTACTGACCTTTCCTCCTCTTCGAGAACAGAGATAAAGTGGTCATTAGAAAAATGACAATTCATGAGATGAGAATCATAGGAGTTGATGGGAGAGTTTCCCTTCACAATTCCATTAGAAGCATAATGAATTAAAAGATAAGTAAACACCTAAGCAGAAAGCATGTAGAAAAAGGGAGCAAGAGGACATCTTTGCTTGATATATTTCAAGAGACCTATTACACCTGATTTTTCATCTGAGGATAATACACCCAATTTTAGAGATGAGTTGTCAATTAAGATCCTTTCCCTAATTTGACTTGCACATTGAATATATCAGATGAAGGAAATTATGCCATCATTCAAAGTGTTTGAAGACCCCTTCTGTGGGTGATCAAATGCTCTATGTTTATTTTATTTTAGTGATTAGTCAAGGAAACTATGTGATACTTGTAATTGGAGATACTGTCTCATGTTAATGTAATTTTCATCTGTCATGTAATGCTATAAATGACTCCATGGCCAAATAGACAAGGCATTGTTATATATTAGTGGCACGATGATGTTTTGCATTTTTATATCATGTAATTATAATCAAAGGGAATATGGTATGTAGAATGTGTCTAGGGTCTAATATCTCTTGTCTTAGCGGGTAGGTACAAGTCACCTTTGCACCAAAAAGTCCATTTAATTCAAGGATTAAATATTATTATATTGTGAAAAATATTAAATATTGTAGCATATTCATAAGTTCTGTAATAATTATTTGAAAAGTGCCCGTGTAGTTCAGTTAAGTTGAGTAAAGGTCAAGTGTGAGTTGAAAGTAGTTACGTAACTAGTAGTTCAAGAGTAATAGTACAAAGCGATGAAATCAATGGTATGAAGGTTCTTCTCTTCCCTAGTTCTTAGTACCAAAACATCTTTATTATTTTGTAGCATATGTATGATTTCACATAATTAAATGAAATTTGTTTCAAGTGTGCAAGAAATACAATGTTTCTATTTCTACCTGCACTTATTTCTTGGTAAGTTGTGTGTTACTTGGATTTGATTCATGTTCTTTGCTTCAAATGCACGTGGAGGATATTAATCAAAGCTTTTGATATTTGAACTTGTTTTCTGTTCACAAATATCTTATATTTGTTCAATGAGAGGGAGAGAGGATCTGCATATGTTTTTATTCAAAATCCCCATCGTACGAGGGAATTTCCCCTCAAATGCAAAGTAAATTTAATTGGTCCATGGTTTTATTCCCAGAACTGTTACAGTTACTATCGCCGTCCACTGGATGATTCCATGAAATAAGCAAAGAAATCATGATGACACAAAATATGCTAACAAGGCCAAATTGTTCATTTGATGATGATTTATTGTCAAATAGGTGGTAGCACCCTTGAAAATAGTCTAAATCATTGCACAAATCTGGGACCAAATCCTAGGAGCCTTCAACATAGTAATGATGAAAGGTGATCCAATTAGATAGCAAGCCATCTCAAAATTGTCAAAATCAATTTTGAAAAACAAATCCTTTTGATGGGAGGTGTGAGCTCACTCCATACCTTCTCGGAGAGCAATAATATTATCAAGAAATTATCTACCTTTAATGAATCATGTTTGTTTAGGCCAAACCTTAATGAGAAGAAAATGTTTGATCTTGGGGAAAAATATTTTGTAATGGGTAAGAGACATTGAGAAGGGTGATAGGCATTAGTAACAAGTTCAAGATCTCCAGTTTTGGTGAATTTTATCCAAATCCGGTCCAAAAAAATCTATGGGGTATGATGAATTTTATAAGGAAAACCATTAACCCTATGGTGTTTTATCCTGGGCCATATGATTGACTACATCCTAAAGCTCATCAATGGAGAGCGGCTAGTTAAAGGCTTCCTATTGAACATTTTAACCTCACATGACACAAATTAATTCATATTTGAAGAGCAACTTCTCTCTCACCATTAGAACCTTGAGCTTGAAATCCCTGTTTGTAGTGACTTGTAAAAGCTTGAAAGATAGCAGGGAGACTAGTAAGACAGTCTCCACCTTCCTCAAAATTCCTTGGAGTAACTATCTCTAAGATAATGGATTTTAGCTCAGATTTGAGCTCCACGAGCTTGATGAAATTCCATCATATTAATTTGGTGGTATAGTCTGATAGTTTCGAATTGTAGGAATTCATTCAAGGGTCAAAGCTCCACCTCCTAAGAAAGCCTGCTGAGATCTATGAAGAAGACCAACTAGTTTCCAAAAACACTGAGGAAGGAACAACATCCTCCTACCACCCAATCCAACCCTATCAGCAGAAGGATGTAGGGCTCATTTCAGCCCCCTCAAATATGCATAAGGGTGTTCTCATGTTTTAAATGAGAAGGATTTAAATAGGAATAACTTATTAATACTTTGGCAGGAGGTGCAGTCCACTCAATGCCAATCTTAATGGGATGATTGTTAAAGATAAGAACATTAAAAATAACAAAGTTAGAAATTAGAGATTAAAGACAACACTAATCAACATATCAAAATAATGTGTGAAAGAAAGAGTATCCTGCTAAACCAGATTAAACACTCTTCATTAATGAGTGAATAATACAACAGATGACAGTTTGAAGTGTTAAAAATATCTATTTTATTATTTAAAAATAGTTAGTATAACTCAAAACTAGGACACATTCCAGACTAAAATCAATATATGCTTATCTGCTTTGTAGATATTCATGGGATTTGAATATCTAGCATGTAAACTACACCATACCAGTATCAAAAAATATCTTGATTAGCTTCTGCACGGTTTAAGAAATCTGCACCATATTAATAGTGCAGGTATCCTCCATAGTTGTAGGAATGCATTTACACTGTTGATGTGGCACAGTTTGTATGTCAGACATCCTACTTCATCATATGCATACCAGACATCCTACTTCATCATATAAGAATTATTCATGTAAAAAAAGGCCATGTTTGACATAACAGAAAAAAAATGGATTTACAATCTGTATTCACTTAAAAGTTACTCTCACAATAGTCCTTAAATGTAGAACAAGAGTCCTAAGTCTAAAAATATTTTTTGATCTCACATGTATTTCAATTAAGTAAACATCATCCTTACATATTCGAAGCATTCAAATTCGTATAAGGATTGTCTCAAATGAAAGATTGCAGAGAGTGAATTCCATTGACAATGTGGTGGAAAAAAACAGAATTTGAAACAAATTAGAAATTCATTTGAGTTACTTCAAGTTTTTAGTCTTGATTTAGATAAGGCATTACATACTTTCACAACATCCAAGTTATCCTTAACATTGTGTACCCTCACAATGTCATCCCCTCTTAAAACCCTAGCTGTCACAATAGAAATATTTGTAGGGTCTCGTTCATCGTCTTTTACACGACCACAAATATTTCCCAAAAAGATTTAACAAGAGGGTCCAATAAAGATAGGCCCATGAGAAGCAACCATATTGGTGGCTAAGAGTCCTTGCCGAATAGATGATAAACCCCCAAGAAGTTCCAAGTTTTGGTCAACATTTTTTGGAAAAACCAAGACCATGATCTATTATGATTCTCCACGCTGGAATACCAAATGACTCTGCATTCTTTATCTTTAAGCATAACTCATTAGTGACTTCTTCACAAACATCATCATAAGTTGTATTCTTGTCATTATGCATTGTTGATGGGTCACCTCACATGTGCATTAAGATGTAAGGTACTTGTAGTCAATTTTTATACCCATTAAACACATAAGAAAAACCCCATATACACCGGCCTATCATGCAGCGGGTGCTAAGCGCTCACTCGAGGCACGCATGGGTACCGAGACCCTCCTTTATATGAGTTATGTAAGAATGCAACATCTATGACAAATGCGTAATGGAAAGATAGAATAAACTCCTTATTCAACTGAGAACTTAGAGTAAAATTTACACTATTGCATTCATTGTGACAAGAAGCACATTTCCCAAATATAGATCTGAACCATAAAGGAAAGTGGATGTGAAAATATTATATCCATTCATATAAAACATACTTAACAGATCAAAAATAGATATGTATGAACCAAGGACCACATATATTCATATTCAGTATAACCACAATACATTCATTAAGCCATCACAGACCAAAATAATAGTGCAGAGCAGAGTCATGCATCAGAACTGGACTTATACTCAATACAAAACATCAAAATGTAGGCCCATCCCTTGTTATTCCATTACACCTACAGGTCACCTACACCCAACCCATAAATCTCTCTATGTATTTTGGTAGAGCTTCACCTCTTCTCTCCTATCTCTTGTTTGTCATCCAACACCTTTATGCCTTTACGTGAGTTGCAAATCTGTTTCCAATTGTCCAAGATGGTCCTCTATGGGAGCATGCTTCTTCAGGCTTGAGCTCTCCACTCTTTGAAATGATGGCCTTCTAGTATCATCTTTGCAATGACGGCCTTCTAGAACCTTATCTACTCCGCATGTGCAGTTAGGTCACACTTTTCTCGTGTTCTGTCTAATACGCCAAATATGGCTAAGTCCTAAAACCTTTTCACTACCCTGCGTGCATGCCACTTGTTCTACTAAACCCTCATAGAACCCTGTCTTGCACGCTTTATCCTTGCGCACCCTTCTTTAAGTAGGCCCTATGTTCCCACGCACCTCTTTTTACCTAGCCAAAAATTTAGGAGCCCAACATCAACCCACAATATTCCTGTTCTCTATCCGTGGGAACACTTTCCTAAAGAATAAAGAATGAGAATGGAAAGAATGAAAGAAATGAAGAATCAGGGAAGAATGAAAGAATTGGGGAGACTATGACCACTGCTACAAGAGGAGGGGGAAATCCTTCCTTAAGTTTGCCTCTAACTTATCCCAAGTATCAACTTCATCTTTTGCTTGTTGAAAAAGGTTGCTGACAAGGGCTCTCGCCTCTTCAAAACCCAACTCTTCTCCCTTGGTACTCATGGTTTTGACAACCTCTTCCAATTTATTTCCCATATCCTCAAGTGTGTCCATCCTACGAGTGATTTGGGGATATAAATATTTAAGACGGTTCTTGATTGAGCCTCGCAAAGACTCAATATCCTCTGGTTTCTTCTCCACCTAGGCTAGAATTCTTTCTCTTTCAGCCCTATTCCCCTTGTTCTTTTCTTGAAATTCCTTGAGCTCTGGCTCATGGGTGGCAACCGGGATACTCGCCACTCTATCCCTATGTGTATAATTGTCATAGGAAGCCTGCTAATATCAGTGTCATGGCCTTTACATCAGTGAGGATCTTGTTTTACTGAGCAACAATTTCCACCACCTTCATTTTGTCCTTATTTTCCTAGCATGTCAACACTTCTTCCATAGACTCCAATGCCAGAGGTTTCCTCTCCATGGTGAGAACGCGAGTTAAGTCTTCTAGGCATTGTAGGATTGATTCATATTTCTACACAGGTGGTGTCAAGTATGGATGCTTTAAGATAATGACGCTTGTGATCATCTCCACCTTCTTGGACACTTCACACACCCTTGCCTTCTCTTCCTTCAATTCATGCCTTAGTTGAGCACTGAATAATTCCTCATTTTTTAACTCCTTAGCCTTTTATAAGAGCTCTTCTTCCTTCTTCTATAGCTCTACCTATAGAAACTTTACTTAGTCATTCCTCCTGAAAATTCTAGCTTCAACCTTGACTGATACTTTGTTCAGTGCGTTGCAGATTTGTTCATTAGAAAGCTACTGAGCATTCACCAAGGGGTTGGTTCCTTTAGATTCTAAAACTTACATTAATTCCCCTTGGCTCACTTCAAATTTGGGCTCTTCGAGGTGGGACTCAAATGCCCATGAAAGCATTTTCCTCATCCGAGGGTATGCACCTTCCACATCAAATGATGTCATAGCCAGGGAGTTACTCTGTCGGAAGAGTACTTTGGAAGCACGCACACAACACCTTGTTTGGATCATCAACATAATCCACCTTCTTCCTTTAGATCTCTATGCACCTTCCTCCTATGTGCATTCCCTTTGGGGAGCTCACCTTTAAATTGGGGCCTCCTACTGAGCTGTCGTGATCTTTTCTGACACTTTCTTCTTCATCCTCCTTCATTACTAACTCAGCGCTTCGCTCCAATTCTTGCTCTACCAAGGTCTCAATGATCTTCACCACTTCCTTTTCTACTTCCTTGTTTATCTGCTCCTTTTTGAGGCTTGGGATCCTTTGATTATTTGTACTTACTTCCTCAAATCCTCCTTTGTCTTGAGCACCTTCCTCCTCCTGGCTATCCTTCCTCCAAACAAAGAGGTAGTCATTCTTCTCTTCCTCTCGCTTCTTCCTTCGAATCATGCACCTCAAAAAACTATTGGTCTTTGAACTGACTCAGGTTCATCATCTTCATCATCATCCCTTTCACCTCTGTAGGCCTCCAAGCTCTCCATGTCCTATGAATCAACCTTCTCCATCACCATCTATTTCTTCCTAACTGAGGATTCCAGTATAGGAGATGTTATTCTCTCTTCTTATTTGTCTCGTGACTTCTCCTTCGTGATAGGTTTTTCTTGTTCAGGAATCTTCTCTCTGACTGGAGAATTCTTTCTGAATGTATAAGTACTAGGCTTAGTGTTTGTCTTCTAGAGCGCCCACTATTGGTGTACTTTGGAGCACTTGGTGCCTTTTTCCCTTGTACCTCTTCTCGTTATCTCTTCATCGGTGTGGGATTCCTTCTTCCCATAGGGTCTTTAGGAATGGAGACATCACATTTCAGGTATGCACCCTTTTAAAACTTTGGGCTTATGCAAAGATACACCCTCGCCCGTAGTACTTCCTACAATTGATGAAGTCAGGGACTTTGTCATCTGGACCTTGTGGGAGACATACCTCTCCACATATGCATGATTTTTGGGGTAGATAAGCTGTCAACACAACTCTCTGTGGTCTTGATCTACCTCACTAAGGTTGAACCTTAGTCTCTTGGCCTATATAAACCTATTCACCCCTGCTTGGAAATATAGCACGGTGAAGGAGAAGGGGATTTTGCACCAGGGGCTCATAGTTTCATCCACCAATTTGAATTTGCCGAATGTAGAAGTGCTGGTGTACTATAAACCTTTCTTCTCCATCCACGAGCATTGGTAGTTGCTCTAGAATTCTCCACTCCACTCCGAACGCATCCCCCATGTGCTTGTACCACTTCTCTAGAAACACCTTGTGAGCGGCTATCATGTTGTCACAAGTATATTTGTGAACCTTTTTGCGGGTGACGGATCTTCCCCTGGATACTCCTAAATAGAATTATCCGTCCCATCAGGCACTCTAATTTCTGAGAAGAAAATAGTGAGGAGGATGTTGCCAAATAAGAATTTTGTCACCCTCCTGCATGTTGCTTATGATTTCATCCATGATGAAATTAGACAAGTTGTAGATGGTCCCCTCAACTATTTTTTGGCATACATTAAGCCATGTTTTGTTTACCTGTGTCCATCTCTCCTGATCATTAAGATTTGTAACTAGGCACACACTCATCCTCATCATAGGGTCTGGGATCTCAGTGATGTCAAAGTATTGTGACCCTTTCTTGTAGGCGTATGCAGCTAGTGTCTCCTTGATGGAATCTTTGTCACTTAAGTCATCATCTAGACTCTTCTCCCTCATAGGTAAGACCTGTGAACTTTGAGATTAATCAAGGAGTTATGCGCATCTTGTGCCCCAAAAAATAGAAATGATCCTTGTGCAATCATGACATTAGCCACTGGTAGAGGCACTCAGGTTTTCTGAAGTATGGTAGTTCATAGAGTTGCAACAACCCTACCTTCTCCATTTTAACTTTCACTCATCGATGTAAATGGGCATGCCTTCTGGTGTTCTCTTGTTGGTTGGGTGCACCAACTCCAAGGCCATCTCATTCTCTGTTGTGGTTGTGTGATGGTTATAATCACTCACCATCATCTTCCTTAGGTGTGATTCCCATTCTTTTCCTAGCAACACCCCATCTGGGTACTGCATTTCCACGTACCATTCTTCATTTGTGCTCTCAATAGCTGTTGTTTGTTTTCCCTTGCCCTTTTTCTTCTGCTTCTTTGGTGAGATGGTTGGTTTTCTGGGTGCCATATTTCTAACTGGGTTTAGCACTTAGAATTATTCCCCCTTGTCTCTACTTTACCACACTATCTAGTCCCAAGCTCAATCTTTGTGAGAAAACCCTTCTAACTCTGTGCCCTAGTCATGTCAAACCCTAACTGGAAAAACCCTTCCACAAGACAACGCTTGCTCCCTCAACTTCTCCATGACCATGTACTCCTTTCCTACTGGTTTGCAATTTTACCCTAGCTATGCACTTCAAATCTCTCAAATGCTTCTTTCTTCACAAAGATCTCACTTTGGATGCCCTAGTTTACAAAGATTTTTCTTCTCTTCATAATCGCAATGTAAATAATGAAGTGCCTGACCTCTTATTTATAGTTTTTCCATCTTCTTAGAATTAAATTCTCTCTCACCTACCACCATACTTCAACACTAAATGTGGATTTTTCCACTAAGCCAATCTTAAGCACCTTTACCCACACGCCACATCTTGTGAAAACCTCTTTACAACCTTCTGGCCCATAAAAATCCAATCTGACTGAAGACTCTTACACGCACATCCATAGCACCAAAGGCACATCCGACTTCTTACGCATGTGTCCTTCTTCTATCCTTTTCCCTATTTTTTTCCTCACCTACCTCATGTTTTTACTGTGCTCTTCCTTTTTCTTGTACGTGGTTTCTTCAAGGCTTTCTTGACACAACCATTCACATCCACCTCTTCTATATGTGCCTCTTAACCTTACACATTCCTTTAGTCCTTTAACTGGGATCCATTCACTGCAACTTCTACTGCCAACTCATACTTGTATTACAGGCCTATACTTCCTCTCACTCCACCCCACACTAAACCGATGGGTGGTCCTCTGTGCATACACAACCTTCCAAATGTAATGTGGTTACTGGTGCACAAGGTGCAAAACAAAAAAATAGAAAAGAATGAGCAACAAGAAAGGGAAACACAAGAAAAGAAAATGCATTAAAGGAAAGTCTATTCTAACTGGAAACACTGCCTTATTTACAAACACCAAGAAGACTTATTTATAGTAGGGCTTCAACCTACTCCCATTGAAGTGTCCTGGTAATCATCGTTCCCATCCAACGCTTGTAACTGGCATGCGCTTGAATCAAGGATGTACGAGATGATGTAAGGGCCCAACCAATGGAATTTTAACTTCCCAGGATGGTGTACAAAAACTTGGAATCATAAAGCAAAACCATCTGCCCAACCTCAAACTTCTTGTTCTTGATGTGATGATCATGCCATGCCTTTTGTTTTTCTTTTTCAGTCTTTTGGCTCCACCTGGCAAGTGATCATCTTTCATCCAACTACATTAATTTGTCAATCCTTTCTTCCAGCACTTTCTTATCAGCTAATCCTCTTGCACATGCTATATGCAGCGAAGGTAACATGAATTCAACCAGTAGGACAACCTCCATGCCAAACACTAATTGAAATGGTGTGGCCTTATTCAACCTCTTATAGGTTTCCTATATTCCCAAAGAATGACTGATACTTTGTCATCCCAATCTTGTCTACCAACATCACAGATCTTAGTCAACATGTGACTAAGTATTTTGTTAAATGCCTCAGCAGTTCCATTTACTTGAGGGTGATAGGGGTAGTCTTGTGATGGGCCACCATAAATTCTGCTAACATAATCCTGACTGTCTCATTGAGAAAGTACATACCTCTATCACTTGTCAAACTCAATGGGCATCTGTACCTACTAATTATATTTTCCCATAAAAATCTAGTAGCTGTAGCCACTGTACAATCCTTTGTAGGCATTGCCTCTACCCACTGTGTTAAATAATCAGTGCAAGTGATGATATATCATGAACCAGTCCTTTGCGCCGCTAGTGAGATGGGTCCTACAAAGTCAATAGCCCATTTCTCAAATGGTTCCGTGCTGGCTATTGGTCATAAGGGAATTTCATCCCTCTTTCTAGGTTTTCCAAGGTACTAGAAATGGTCACAAGCCTTGCAAAAATCAATACAATCTTGGTAAATGGTTTCCCACCAAATCCCTACGAGAAGAATCTTCTACGTGGTTACATTTCCCACATAGTGTCCTCCTGCGATCCCACCATGTGCTTCTTCCATAATTATAATGTGCTTATGTTCTAACATGCATCGGCACAGAACCTCATCACGGACCAATTTGTATAGATCTCTGCTAATCAACATGTAAGGCACAACGAGTATGGCCAACTTCTTCCTCTCCAAGGCCTTCATTCCTTTTGGCACCACACATGTCTTAAGAAATACTGTAATGTCCTCCAAATATGAGGGTGCGTGCACCTGCAACCTAAATAGTTGGGCATCTGGCATAGTTTCCTTCAATGCTCTGTGTGTCCTCCCCTGATTCAATCCTAGACAGATGATCGGGTCCAGAATTACTCTTCCCTAGCTTCACAACCATGGTGAAATCAAATTCTTGAAATAGCAGAACCCATTGACATATGTTCCCTTGTAGAATAAGATTATTGACTAAGTATTTTAATGCCATGTGGTCCGTGTAAAAGATAAAGGGTGTTTCCAATAGATACTTCCTAAAATTATGTAGCACGTAGATCATAGATAATGCTTTGTGCTCAGTAGTTGTGTAATTTTTCTCTTGTGTTAACTTTGCTAGCAAAACACAAGGGGTGATCAACAACCCCTTTACCAGGTTGTGCTAGTACTGCTCCAATGGTTGTCCCTGAGGAATCAACATGAACATGGAAAGGCTTATCCCAAGAAGGAAATCATAGTATGGGTGTGGTGACAAGATTATCCTTCAAAGTATTAAATTCCTTCTACTGCGCCTCTCCCCAATGGAAGAAACTCTTTTGTTTAAGTAAACTCTTCTAAGGGCATGGCTATCCTTGCATATCCCTTGATGAAATTCCTATAGTACCCTGTATGCCCAAGGAATCTGTGCACTACGCTTTGGCTAGTAGTCTCCCCCAACCCCATAATGACAACAACTTTGGTGGGATCTACTAGTAAGCCCTCCCTACATATGATGTGCCCCAATAATGTTCCAAATGGGGTAGCAAAGACACATTTCTTAATGTTGAGGGATATCCTCAACTACTGACATCTCTCAAACATTAATCTTAAGTTATCACAGTGGTCCTTCACTAGCCCATACACTGTCCAATCATCTAGGTAAACTTGAAGAAATTTGTGGATAAAGTCTTAAAATGCTTGTACCACAATGCGCGAGAACACAACAGGCATGCATTCTTCAACCCAAAAGGCAATGACCGTATAGGAAAAACTTCCCCACTCAGTGGATAAATTTGTCTTTTCCTGGTCCTCCTTTGCAATCCGAACTTGGTGGTACCCTGA
Source organism: Taxus chinensis (assembly GCA_019776745.2). NCBI lineage: Eukaryota > Viridiplantae > Streptophyta > Pinopsida > Cupressales > Taxaceae > Taxus > Taxus chinensis. Next base: position 574,333,017 of record CM034146.1, read on the forward strand.
AAATCCATCCGTAAAGGAATAGACTTCACGTCTGGCCACTCCTTCCAAAATTTCTTCAGTGAAGGGGGTTGGAAAAGATTGATGACACAAAACTGCATTTAACTCCCTATAGTGTACATAGATCCTTATGATTCCATCCTTCTTGATACTAATGACCATCAGACTTACCCACTCTGACTCTTCAACAACTTCAATGATACCTGATGATATCATCTTATCTATTTCTTCCTTGACCTTCACGCGCAGGTTAGGATTCATTCGGTATGGTCTCTTCTGAACCAAGTGCACCCTCCTTCAACTTGATCCTCATTTCCCCCAAGGAATGGTGAACACCTTTGAGTTCATGATACCCACGAGGGAATAAATTCTCAGAACTCATGTAATAGATCAATGATCTTGGAGACTTCCTTCTCTGACCAATAATCCCTGATGATAGCCTCTTTAGGTTCCTCTTCTGTACCAATGTTAACCTTTTTGTCTTTAAAGGTTCATGGTAGGTGCACGTGCCCATTCATCAGCACTATCTATCACTTCGTGTGTCCCTACAGAATGGTTAACATCCAAGATTTCCACTTCTTCCCCATCAATCACATACACCATCTTCCCTTTTTCTTTTTCCATGCATGCATGCTCAAGTTGTATCTCTTCTGATTCTTCTTCCTCAAAGTGTGCCTCCAAGCCAGGTTCTCCTAGCAACTCTTGTATTCTATCCTCCACCATAGCACTATCTCCTATTGTAAGGTTCTTGATAACCTGCAATGCTTTATCCACTGATGGCTTTGTACTCTGATACTCGAATGCTTGAATGAGATCAGCTACCAATTCTTTCCAATTACCAGTTTGATGATGCATCTCTGAGTGTATATACCATGCACATGCACAACCTTGCAGGGTGGAATACAACTTGTGAACCCATAATGAAGGTGGTAATGCTTTTTTGCTTCCCATCCAGGCCGTCTCACATGCTTAGATATGGAAGGAAGCAGTCTCTTTACCATGGTAGTATTTTATAGCCGTGGGTGCATTGCTCCTACAAAACCTTATAGAAAAGGAAATTCTCACCTCACGCCATTCCAAGAGGTTCTCCTTATGTGTAGCCCACCAGTGCGCAATAGTTTTGAGTAGGATGTAGTTGAAATTTCTCTTCTTTAATTCTCATTTCTCCATTGGGCCTCCATTTCTCACAAGAAATATTCAGGATTGGCCCCTCCTGAGTAACTTGGTAATTTTTTCCTCCTAGGTTCAGATTGACATGCACCTTTGTTACCCTGGTTACTGATCCTCTTAATTGACATCAAATCAACTCATAGGTCCCATGCGCCTAATTTTCACATGTTATACTGGTGGTGTCACTCAGGAACTAAGCATCCTCAAACTGGATAACTCCTCCTGTGGGATGAATTATCTCAGGATCCCTGATTGAGCGCACATATATTCTATCAAGGACTTCTTCTCCCAAGGGTTAAGTATAGGGTGTTGACTTCCCATCAGCCAAGGGTATAATGACCTGTTCCTCCTTATTCTCAAAACTTATGTACCCTTTGTTGAACCGAAGATCAACATTGTTCTTATAGCACCATGGGCACCCAAGTAATGCTGGAAAATTGTCTTCCTTGGTGAGCGCCAAGACTTCAAAGTCTCCAGTAAACTTGGCCCCTTGAATGGTGATATTTGCATCCTTCAAGACTTCAATGGGCATTGCCTTCGTTTTATTCACCATATACAACACATTTGAAGATGGTTGTAATGTATGCCTTCCCATTTGATTCCATGCATCCAATGTGAGAACATTGACCTCCGCTCCCATTTCAATGAGGATGTTACTAAGGAGCCACCCATTAATGACTACATTTAAGGTGATTTCCTTATCATAGTCAAGGCTGTGAGGGGGAAGGTTTACATGTAAAACCTGTCCTCTCATGCTCTACTCTGGTGCATGGTACCTTCTCCTGTAACCATTCTCCTAGTAAGGGAATAATATTCTCTTGCCTTAGCATCTTACATACTTCCTTTAATTCATCCAGGTCATCCTTTTGGGCCTTGACATTCCTTCTTTGCTCCTCCTTCCTGGACTACTCCTTTAGACACTGGATTTCTCCTTGTAAACTACGAATGACATCCATAGTCTCTTGATATACCTCCTTCTGATGAGTAGGGTCTGGGTACTTCCCATGTACCACTTCTTCTCTTGAAACTAGGGTCCTCTATTTTGGTATTTCCTTGGCACGTGTTGCCTCTTCTCGTGTTGTTACCAAAACAGGTTCCAATCTTGACTCACGCATTACCCATGGCATCCACTATGTGTTATCCTTATTTATGCTCACCATTACAGTGCCCTTTTCTTTCGGTGCTACTAGCTCATGTGCTCAAACAACTCAGGCACACTCCTCATACTTGTGCTTCTTTCTGCACCACAAGCACTGCAATAAATCTGAACACTCGCGCTTGTAGTGGTTTGTAGATCCACAATTAAAAAATTTCCTCATGGGAACTCAGTTCTTCCTCCTCCTGCGGTTACCATGACCATGAAATCCTCCACAAAACCCCTTTCATGTGCACCTCCATCTATGCACCCCTCATAGTGGTGGTCATCATCTTTTGAATTGCTTGCAAGGCTAGTCTGGCACACACCAAGATCAATAGCGTCATGAATCTGATCAATCATCCTACAATATTTGGTGTCATGTGATGTAGATGTACAGATCTTGCAATAGTAAGATACATTATTATGGATTGTGCATTGTAGTAGAGAACACCTACTTGCATCATGGTCCCCCAAAAATTTCACAGTCCATTACTATAGCGCATACCAACTTCCGAGGGAAGCTATCCTTTGCATGCCCCTCCACTTCACAGTCTGTATACCACATACCACTGTGAGTCTCATGGGATGAGTTCACAGACAAATTCTCCAGCTGCTTAGCCATAGCAGTGATTTGAGATTCTAGAAATAAACTAACACTGGTATCAACACTCCCAATAACTTCAAAGCGTAGAGAAGCTTCCAATGCCTCACATGGTCTGTGAAAGTCTTATGTGATAACACTCTTCTAAATGGTGTTATCAACCCTCCAACAAACCATTGAGCATGTTGTGAAGGGTGAATGTCATATGACAGCTTTAACAGGAGAGTTTTAAACCATGCATCATACTCCCACACACTCTCTGTCATTCCCTGTTGAATCTCCTTTAGAGCGCTGATGCTCTTCTACTCAAACTCAGGGATGTGGAACTCTGTTAGGAAGGCATTTTTCAATGTGGTGTAATCTACCACCATCTGATGGGGGTCATACTTTCTATCCCAGTATGTGCGCGTTCCCTTGTAACAATGTCATTACAAATTAATTGGCCTTCCATTTTGGGGTTGTGATCCCCTTCACGCACTATAGCAACTCACACTTGTGAACATGCTCTGAAGCATCCTCTATGCCCTGGTAGTCTAGAAAGTGTAAAGACATCTCAAAAAATACCTGAAGGAGGGGGTTGAGGCCCTTGTCCTCCTGACCCAAATCCTTGGTTCCCTCCAGTGTTTCATCCTCCACCAGATCCACTAGATCCACTAGGTCCCATGCCCCCAGATCCACTAGTTCCACCTCTAGATCCTCATGCAGCTAGTAATGGGCCTGAAGTGGTCACACCTAGTGTCCCCAACATTCCAATGAATTACATGCTAATGGTCTGTGAGATTGTTCCACTTCCAGATGTGTGTCTTGCACCACTCCTCAACGCATTGCCTAAACCTTTTATATTTACACCTTGCCCAACAATTCCTCCAAACAATGGAATGGTATGTACAGCCATAAAAGTCCCAAATGATAAATTATATCTCTTGGGTGCGGATCAATTTCTCCCACCGATACCAATTGGGTTAACAATACTTCTTCCTTGATCTGGAAAACCAAGCACTAAGGTTTGGTCACTAGGTGGGTTCAAATGCACACCAATGCCTCTTCTTTCTCTATGTGATGAAATATCATCAAAATCTGAAGGGGTCTCTCTCCCACGCTTGCCAAAATTGGGTAGCATAGGCTGCTTAGGTTCCACGTCCTCTACGTGAACCTCAACTCCTTGTCACAACATCTTCCTCCATAGATCCATCACACTTGCAATCTCGTGTTGTCTAGAAATCTCCCTTTCACATGATTCACTATACTTGATTTGTCTCTCCTCCCTTTCTTTCTCAATCGCAATGTCTTCCATCTTCCTCCACCTGAGCTTCCTCGTCCAATGCTCAGAAGTTTTTATCCAGCCATCAGAAATGCCTCTAAACTTAAGGTAACGATCAAGATCTTCATTTCTAAAGGAATAACACATAGAAACGTTCCTCTGGGATTCCTCATAAACTCAAACTTAGCAACATACGGACAAGAATACGTAGAAATGGCATATTCTAGAGTATAGCTAGCCAACACTCTCTTCCACTAGTGATCCACAACATGATTCCACATCTGATCTACATCATGCAACCTCTGGTAATCATCTTGGGTCCATACGTGTGTTCTTTAGTACCAACTTGATCTAGATGCATATGCTGAGAGGAATTCATAAAAATCTACTAGGAATTAAGAGAAGAAACCTTCATACAACTCATGGTAGAGGTTCTCTTCTACCCATCTACGTACATCAAAATCAGGTCTAATGTTGAATCTCTGAGAAAATTCATCCTCCGTGCTCTTGAACCATGTTTCAATACTTTCGAAGGTTAAACGCTCTATCATCACATAGTATAGCCATAAAGATGCATGCCATTTCTTACAAAAACTTCAAAAAAAGGTCCCAGCAATAGAACCAAGATGTAGTCAATTTTTATACCCCTTAAACACAACGAAAACCTCATACATGTCGGCCTATCACCCAGTGGGCTCTGGGCACTCACCCAAGGCACACATGGGCACCGAGCTCCTCCTTTATATGAGTTGTGTAAGAATGCAACATCTATGAAAAATTCATAATGGAAAGATAGAAGACACTCCTTATTCAACTGAGAACTTAGAGTAAAAGCTACACTACTTCAATCATCAAGAAAAAAAGCACATTACCAAAATATAGATTTGAGCCATAAAGGAAAGTGGATGTGAAAATATTATATCCATTCATATAACACATATTGAATAGACCAAAAACATATATGTATGAACCAAAAACCACATATATTCATATTTAGTATAACCACAACACATGCATTAAGCCATCACATGATAGAATAATAGTACAAAAAAGAGTCATGTAAACACCAAAATGTAATCCCATCCCTTGTTATGCCATTACACCAATAGATCACCTACAACCAACCCATAAAGCTCTCTATGTATTTCTGTAGAGCTTCGCCTCTTCTCTTATATCTCTTGTCTCTCATCCCCCTTTTCCTTTACCGAGAACTTGTACTTATAGCCTTCTACAACACCTTCATGACTTTGAAGGAGTTGCAGATATGTTGCTAAGTGTCCAAGGTGGTCCTCCATGGGAGCATGCTTATTTAGGCTCAAGCTGTCCACTATTTCTAATGATGGCCTTTTAGAATCTTCCATCGCAAGGTATATTCCCTCCTAGGCCAACCTATTTCCAGGCTTGCACCTTATCCACTTTGCATGCATAGTTGGGTCACACTTTTCTTATGTTCTGTCTGATATGAAAAATATGGCTAAGTCCCGAAACCTTTGCTCTGCTCTACGCACGTGCCACTTGTTCTACTAAACCCTCCTAGAACCCTATCCTACATGCTTTCTCCTTGCACACCCTTCTTTAAGTAGGCCCTGCGTGCCCATGCGACTCTCTGTACCTAGCCAATAATTTAGGAGCCCAATAGTAATCCAAGATCTGTAACTATAGAAAACATATTTTGATCTAAATGACCTCCAAATACATCATTTACAACATAAAATCCATTATTTACAGTCGCATATGTAACTTTCACATCAAAAGTATCCATAGATAAGATTTTATCTTGAGCTTTAGGAATTTGTGTCATTGCTTCCAAAATTGGAAAAATTTGAGAAAAATCCTCATCCATTGAGATGTTATTTGCCCCAGGTCTTGTTGATTGTGCTCCAATATCAATCATATCCGTGCCTTCAGAAATCATCAACCTAACCCGTGTCATTGCATCCTCTACAGAAACATAATGTCCTCCATCACTAAAGCTATCTGGTGTCAAATTTAACATACCCATGACATGAGTTCTTTTGGACCAATCCAACAACTTATTCCCAATGGGAAAAAATCTTTTCATTCCCTCTCTTCCAATAAGATGTTCACCTCAAAGATTTTCCCATGCCTCAAATATGCTACCTCCTCTTCCTAAAAAAGTGTGCCAACAGGAAACATTATCAACTTTGGCTTCCAATCCAAGAAGGTTGACAAGAGGAGAAAGAACAAAAGGTATCTCCCAAACATTTTGATGGGGTATTCTAAGAGTATCAGATATAAGTTTGATCCTTCCATAGAATATAATGTCTAAATCAATAGGCTGAGGCCCATATATGATGCCCTTAGTCCAACCCAAATCCTTCTCAATTTCCTTTAGAGCTCTCAACAAAGCATGGGGACCAATTTTTGTGATTTGCCTTACTACAAAATTGAGGAAGAAAGGTTGATTGGTCACATATGAAGGTGTTGTCTCATACAACTGAGCATGGGCCCTAACTTCAATTCCAACTTTTTTCATCATGTCCACAACTCTATTAAAATTTTCAACTTTGTTGCCAACATTACTACCTAAAGCAATCACTACTTCCTCTTTCGGGGAATGAACTTCAATGAAAGAATCATGATGATGTCTTTGCAGAGTAATAGAAGAGCTGCCCAATTATTGCAAAATGAACATGCGGAAACAAATGTATCAATGAAAATCCTATAAGTCTTTTATTTTCTCAGTTTGCTTGGTTAAGGACAATTTTCTGAGGCATTAAATTACTCGATATGGTTTTCACCAAACCCACTTTAAATTCTCCCTGAGATCAAGCATATGGAGATTATACTGATTGAAAGTTTGGTTGCAGAAAAATGTTAATGCACAGATCATAATAGTGGGAAGGAGTAGATATGTGGTAAGTAGATCTAATGGTGAGAGTGCATTTGGAATATTTGTAATGATTGTAGGCTTTGGTTCTTAATTTTTAAGTAAGTATGATATTTTAGGGGAAGGAAATTCTAATTTAAATGTATATTTACTTTCATTTCTAATTTTAATGTATATATGTGGTTGTATTCTATTGTCTATTTTGACCCCTATTTAACATGTAAATATAATGTTTAATAACTTACAAATTATTTAATTTATAAATATATTGTTTATGGTGATATTCAATTTCATAATAATAATTTTTCTAGTTATTTAAAAATTTAATTATAAAAATAATATTATTATACAAAAAAATGCCATCATAAAATCGCTAAAAATTTATTTGTCCTTGGAGTTAAAAGAAGCTTCAAAAACTATGTGAGAAACTCTAAATGGCCATTCAAATTCATGCAAAATACATCAAAATTACAATTAAAGAGGTCAGTTTGTTCATGTGACATGAAAAACAAAAAGGTTAATACTTAGACCATGAGTTGATCCTTTGTTCCTTCTCTTGTGCCCATAAAAAGTATGAAACCACCCAATGTAGCTTGGTTAATTAATTAGACATCGAAAACAATAATGTTAAACACATTCGTAACCTCTACAACTATTAGACAAATCACAATCATAATGGCATTTTAAGCATGTTAATGGTCATCAAAAATGGAAAGCCTAACTATTGAACACAAATATTGTTAAGGGTTTTCTTTAATTTTTTCAAGGCCTTCTTGCAACCCAACTATCTCCTAAACACAAAACTCCATGCATCATGTGAGTAAAATTGCAATCATTTTCTTTGAAAAAATTGTCCACATGTAAGGGTGTGTCTTGATAGTGAGAAAATTGAATCATTCTAGTGAAAACTACAAGTTTTTCGATGCATCATTAAATCATCAAGTGGATGGTCCCTACAATGATAAAAATGTTTGTTTTCTCCTTTCATACAACAACATTTTTAACTGTGGGAATTTAACATATGGAGATAGTGAGGATGGTGTTGAGGCAAGGATGAAATATGATGAGATGAATGATAAGGTATGTCGGAAAAGGGTACTTGATAGGGTTGTGAAAGGAAACGTGATTATGTATTCATAGTGCAACCATAAAAAATAAAGTAGTGAAGACAACAAAAAGTGCATAACATACTAGAAAAATGTGTACGTTGAATATGCATCAATCATAAACCATCATATTAAATATCAACATCATCATTGTTGATATAATAACGCCATTAATATCCATGTGTTTATGTAATTCATTTATAGATCAAAACATCAATATGTGAGAAAATATTGTGTCACGTTATAGGATTTTTATTTTGCAAAACATCATTAGTAAACAAAGCTTAGTGTAGTAATAAAAATATGGTTATGGGCACTTGGCAATACCACTTTAACATTTATTCTAACATTATTGCATCTACCTAATTTTTTAGTACCTTAAAGTCTTTTGCTCGATCATATGGGCTAGTGGAGTGTTTCATATTCTCTTCCTAGGTTCGAGGAGCATTGCATATTTTCTATTACCCTAACTCCATTAGGTCATGGCTATTCTTCAACTTAGCACTTCAAGAATCATTGCACACTTTAGAAAAACACATCTATAGACTATCATGTGTATCAAAAATAATTTCAAATTTAAACTTAATAGGTTCGTAGGCCTAGGAAAGGATCAATTAACGAACATGTTCACATCTATGAGCTTGTAATGATCATGTTTTCAAATGCATATTTTATCTTGGCCGACATAATGGTACTTTTGGGTCAGTTGAGTGGAAAATATTTTGAATACTCACCTAGATAAACACATTTACCCTAACTCATTAGGGGCACCTAGGGATCCCAATTTAAAGGAACACTCTAAAAAGGGCATAAATAAAGCACTAAAATCACCCATTCCTTATAACACAACTACAACAAAGCTATTCAAATTCTGAATACATTTCTATTGTCTCCCTAAATCACAAATCCATGTATTGGCCTAGTTGAGAGATCCATATTGTTTACATTATTTATTCTTCTCCATCTCATCATAGGATTGGGAGAACTACATTTGGCTTGATCCTTCTTCAAAGTATTGGTACACAGTGTAGTGCTCATCATATCAATGAATATATGATGGGGTCAATCTATCATAAATTGTGATTAATCCATTTTGAGGCCGACAAGTAAGGAGAAACAATATCTAAATAGATCATTATCATCACACTAATCCAGATATAAGAAATAGGTCTAAACACATAGGAAAACCATATCCTAGAGACAAATTTCATGTCACAACAAAAAGGGACACATTTGTAGCCCCTTAGATATGTTCATCCACAACTTGTCCTCAATTATATGAGCTTGTCTTGCACATACTTTTTGGTCCTCAATTTGTACATGCATCTTGATGAAATTATACCCATATTTTATACCTGATTTCAACACACTATCACACAAGTTGATTCTGGTGCACAATGGTGTCTTTCTAACCTTTAAACTCCAATTATCCTTTTATTGATAAATCTATAACATATCTTATGGAATAATACCTTTACATAATTTAGGAAAGTTAGTATTATTTTCTTGTTTTTTGAATTTTATTTATGTTTACACCCTAATTAAATCTATGTTATGGAGTTGCACCATAATAAATAAGATGCAATAATTTTAAGAGGTGATTATTTTGATCAATTAACTTATAACATTAAATGCTCATAATCAAAATAATGTTTTTATACTTATAACTATTGATAAAATAATAAGAAAATTCTCAAATACACATGAGGAGAAAAAAACATAGTTATACAATCCATAATAGAGAGGATTTGGGGGTGTAGAACAATAAAACATGAAGATCAAAGACTATAATACTTTCATGCAAGTTATAGAACTACAAACTTGGTAGGGCGGGTCCATACAACTATTATACGGTCAAGAGTGGAACCATATGGTCATGACTAGGATTTTTACTGTCTCAAACCATTTGATAGCTTGGGTCTAAATATTTCTATGTGATCCACTCTCCTTTAAATGGCCTTTGTTATATGTCTCTCTTACTCACATAGCTTTAGTATGTTTTTTAATCACCTAAAAACAAATTAGAAACCTTATAAACAAATATAACCCTTCATCAGAGCATTAAAAATAAAAAGGAGAAAACATAAGTGTGGTTAGGTTGGAATACCATTGGTGGCTAGACTCCCAATTATTGAACCAATCCAAGTATTGTACTGCATTCCCTCATTGTAGGATCAAGTGACATGTAGTTATCCTAACTGCTTGTGCAAGTGTGAACAACTAATCAACTCCCTAGGGGTGCCCTTGTGTCTTTTAACACCAAGATAACAAGATAACTATATAGTATAAAATGTACCCAATGTGGTAGTAGTGTGATTTGGTGTGACTCAGATATGTGATCTAATCCTTTGTTCCTTAAAATACTTAAACAATGCATGTGTAGACAAAAAATATATGCACTTTGGTGAATTTCTAGGTATTAAAGCATAATTATATATACATGATTCCTAAGCAAGAAAACTAGTGGTTGACAACTCATTTAGCCTTTTGGTATCTTTATCTATTGCACTTTACTGGCTTTACACATCTTACAATTTTGTCAGCATTTGACTGATTTACCTTTTGATGGCCTCAGACACTAGCGCCTAGTTAGGAAAGAATTTCCCTCGAGTTCTTATCTCTCTTCGGAACTCATGTCCCTCTTTTTATTCTTCTTAATCGTTTGGGTTATTTTCACTTCTTGGTCACCTTTCAACACTTTGGGTCAGCGTTTCAGTTGTCAATTATGAAATTCAAACAAGTGAATTGTATATATGCTTAGTTACTTCTTCTAAATTATGGGCCAAGCACTATAAGAATTATCTATTGCCACCTAAGTGTGCAAAAAGGCACAAGAGCACTACAAATTACATATCTAGCACATCCATACAAGGGTCAAGGGATACATTGATGTTCATTAATCACATAGGATGGGAGTTTATTATATTACATCACACACATTTTGTATAATTGGGATGAATATATATATAGACCACTATCATCATACAACTTACACAAGGGCGCATGCGCGCACACACACATACACATATGCACACAAACACACACAAACGCACACAAACACACATGAAGAACTACATGGATTCTGAGGATCATTCATAAGTTCACTATTTGGGTGACCATTGGGGTCATTCCCACTCCCAATTCTGCATCTTTTTTATTATATTTGATGTTGTTTGTGGGCATGTGTAGCTAGTCATTTTTTTGTAGGTTACAAGTGTAATTGATAATCTAATAGAAAACCTGGAGGGAAAAAAGAGTAAGAAACATCGAAGAACTTTCAACTGTGAAAAGAAAAAATTCCAATCATTTGAGGATACATATGCACTCATATAAGTTGTTAGCACCAGGGGCGCTCCTGTCCTCTTACAGGAACTTGTCCTATACATTATTGGGTTTTGTAACCCTCAATGAGCCATTTTGAAATTTTTTCCATCCTATTCCAACATATATACAATATCGATCACTCCCAAGTTGCAAAAAATCAAATAAGTCATCATCCCTCTAATTTGTTTAGGGTTTTACATATTTGAATGCTTAGTGTTGGTGTATTGTAGTACTTAATCATATAAATATCATTTTTTACCGTAAGCCAATATAAAATAATGTTTAATTCAAATTAGATTAAATCATTTGGTGAACCCCACATCTCCTTGAACATTATTCTTATCTTCTTCCATGGATGAGACTCATAACCTCTTTACCAATAGAGAGACCTTCATGATATTTATGCTCATCTTGATGAAAACCCTCAAGATCTGGATCTCTTATTATTCACTACTCATGATGAGGCTAAGCGGTTAGTAGATATCAACACTCTAGTATCCAATTATAATTTTGTTCCTATTGTGACACTTCTACCTCCTTCCACCACTACTCTCCCACCTACATCTACTGTCCATGTTTCTATGCCTACCCCTACAACTCACTTTACCATCCCCATTACTTTTCACACATGAACCATATCCTCTTCATGCACTCATGACCTTGTTTCATTGTACCATGATTTGGAAACCCAAATTCATCCATTACAACAAACCTCTTAATCCTCCTCTCCATCTCTAGATTTCTCGCTCCTCCTTCATAGCCCTTTTGCACCCACTATCTATTCTTATCCGTTGCCTCTTAACTTTATTGCACCTAAGTTTCCTATCTTCAATGGCCATGGAGACTCTCAGGATCACCTTCGATCCTTTCACACTGCATGTCTTGAATATGTCGATGACCTTACACTATTGGAAAAATTGTTTCCTCGAAGCTTATATGAATATGTTATGTGATGGTTCTATCATGTACCTGTCCATTTGGTACCATCTTTGACATCTTTTTCTAAGGCATTTCTTTCTCATTTTTCTATGAATATCAACACTAAGATATCCTATGCATAACTAGCTAAGTTCAAACAAGGATCTAATTGATTTAATAAAAATAGCTATTAAATTTTATTTTAGAGTAACTAACAATGTACAATATAATAAAACACAATAAAATACAAATGATAAGTGTTCAAAATAATACAAAACTATAAGAAAATTGAAGAGATGAGTGACTTAGTTTATTTCTGAATGAACTGGAAATGATATGGGTAAGTGTGAATGCTGAAAAAATTATAAATAGGGTCATCACTGCTTACTATGAAATCTGGGAATCGGGATTAGAGCCTGACCTAAGGAAAATAATTATATCTAGAACAAAAATAATTCACTCAATATCATTGATTGTGCACTCAAAATAATAAGGATCACAATATCACTTGGTCATTTTTTATGGAGGATATGAAAACACACTATAATAGTAATAACATGGACAAGAACTTCTTCAACTAATTGGAAAAGCTAAGGAAAACATGGAAAGTTAAGGATTGCATTCAACAATTCCAGAGATTGTCATTACGTGCGGATATAATGACCAATGAGAGTATGAATAATTTTTTCCGAGAAAGTATCAAGGATCACATCCAATGTGAAGTATGAATGTTTAATAAAACCAATATTTTTTATTCTATTATCATGACACATATGGGAGAGGAAAAATTCTGTTCTAATGAAAGGAACAAATTAAAAAATAATAGCATTACAATACAATCATTTCCTCAAACTACTAGATCGACTCTTCAAAAAATTAAAGAGAAAAAATAAGATGTCTTATGTTTCAATTGTTATAGAAAATAAAAAAAGACATATATTCTAAAAAATAGTTGTTCTACATGGAGGCCATTGATGATGAAGTAAAATATGTATAATTTACTAATAAACTGTGTTGGAGATTCCCAACCTAATATTTCTTACCATGTAATGCTAAATTTTATCTCCCCTAAAAACTTCAAGGTCGAGGGTCTCTTAAAGGAACATGAAGTAAAAATACTGATTAAATCAAGGAAAATACATAATTCTATCAATAATTATGTGGTTGTATATTTGAACTATTTTATTTATCCTTCCCTAGAATTGTAGATCATGGTTATAGATTGAGGTACGATTAGTTGGTCAGGGAAAATCCACATTATCAAAATTGACATGGGAGACTAACATCTAGATTCCCATGTGTTTTCTATTCATATGGGTGAAGAAGATATTATTTTAGGTGTCCAATGGATTATAGCCTTGGAAATGATTGAAATGAACCCGCGTGAATTATTTATGCATTTTTGTTCATAAGGAAACATGTTTGAGTTGACAGGGTTGCATGTATAGTCATGTCAAAAGGTGATCTCTCATAAAATTTAGATAATCAAGGCCCCTAAATCAAAATTAATTGAAGTGGAAGAAAAATAGTCTCTAGCCTACATACCACCATATTCTTAGGAGAAGAGGGAAAATTATTTGGTTATTGTTGAGTATATGCCATTAGACAATTTTTCCAATTTTTTCCCTCATTTCTAGGCACCACCCACCATATCAGCCTTAAAGATCCAGCCAAAGGTTTCACTAGTATAAGATTAGAGTGATAACTGGTATAAGAAGGTAATCCACAAGTATCAAATCAAGGGGAATAATAAAAACAATGGTGTGCCAACATGGGAAGAGGAGTATTTATTATACCAACATCTAGAGAACATCAACATTGAGGACTCTGCTTGTGTGAAGCAGCATATAAAATTATGAACATTGGGGAAATGTTTCTTTGAATGGGAGTGGAATACTATGACCTTAATCCTAGTTCATATATCATATATGTATAACTGATTTGTGGCTAACTTAATATCCTATCATTTCATATTATATTTATTTTTTATTTTATATGCCTAGTAGGCCAAACTTTGTGTGTGTATAACATAGTAGGGTAGATATATGAGTTAGTGACTAGTAGAAGAGGATCATATTGAGAAATTGATTCTTATTGTATGGGTTATAGGTTTTCCTTTAAAGTGGATAAGTCATTCTACTTGTATAGTGTGATTATTTATTTATATTTTGGTGTTTTTTGTAGTTGATATTCAAATCTACCTAAATAATTTAATTACATTTAACAAATAACTTAAATCGTTATGATTTATCCGATACCCTAAGTACATTAGGTCACAACTATTTTCCATTGTAATACTTTAGGATTCACTATAAAATTTATATAAAACATCTAAAAATATCATGTGTCATAATTTATTTGGTTCTAGCTATTGTACATACAAAATCATACCCCTAGAATCCATACCATACCTTAATTGGTATCCTCCATACCCCATCATCATGGGATTTAAAATTTTATGACCACTAGAAGAGAATGTGCCAAGTGATCCCACATCTCCCACTTCAGTAGGAAAAATACATTTCATGACCTAACATGCCACATGATTGTATTGTGCCACATCATCTAATAATTTGAAAAATGTATTTCAAAAATTTGTTCCCCAATTTCTATAATTATTTCCATTGTTTAAAATAAATAACTTGTTCTCAAGTGACATTTTTATCCAACCAGTATTCAATTTTTTTGGTAGGTGATTTGAGTGGTCAAAATTCCTAACTGGTAAGTTTTTGGCCTTGAAAATGAAGACATCATTTTTAAAGTGACAACATATTGAATATTTAATTCATTCTTTAAATTCCATCTCTATTTTAAATGTCCTCTCATATAGAATATTGGTTTTAGAGGCATTTTTCATTGGTGTGATGGGGTAAGGTTTACCTTTTATTTAATCATTAAGTTAATTACCCTCACCCGTGGTGATTCATCTCACTTAGGTGAGTCATAGGTATTTTAGAGAGTTATATGATGTATGACAAATTATGTCATAGAAATCATATTTATCAGTGTTTCGTATGTCATATGGGAGTTACATTCCATTCTTGGATTATAACTCCCCTCTCTATTTTTGGTGTATGAAAAGTCTAGGCATGGGAGTTACACAACACTCATTCATATGCACTTTCATTTTGATCCAAGTATGAGTATGCCATTTTTCTTATGCACAAGTTCCTTGAGATATGTTTCTTGCTAATTACTTAGAGCATTATGTGTTTTATTTTAAAGTGCAACTCCATCAATGTGCACACATTCCATATGATATTCATGTCATCATTCATGGTATCAAATATTGAATTTTGGTAATCATGTCACTCACTTCATCATTGTTAATTACTCTTGACTTCACGATTTTATTGAATTTTTGCAAAAAAAATTATCCGCATTGGTTTTCTTCCAATATTGGCATCATTTTTTTCAACAGATGGTTTTGTGGATTTTTTTGGTGTGTGTTTAGGTTTTTAGGGGTTTTTCCTCCAAATCTCAGTAAGTGTAGCTAAGTTTATTGGTGGTTCCAAGTTTTGAGTACTTGTGATTGGTTATGCCCGAGATTCTTCCCTAAAACCCTCTTGCACCTCTCATCTTACCATTAATCTCACCAAGCTCACCACATAGCTCTCCTTCTCTGGGTTCATCCCAACCCCCCGAGCTCCTCCTAGATCTAAAAATCAGTGATTTGACTTTGTTTTCCACTTATATCACCCAATCTCCTCACCTTCCAAGCCTTGCATAACTCACTTGATCCATCTCAGGATCAATTATTTCCCTAAATTACATTGGGATACCGAGCCTCTTGTAGAACCTTGCCTCTCTAAGTTCCTCATTCCAACCCTTGGTACCTTACATCAAATCCTAAGTTCACCTTCACATAGGGTCTGAACCCCACTCCCTATACACTCACCCTAGCTAACTCCTTGATCTAACTGGGTTCATTGGCCTCCCTAACACTAATCCACCCTAGGCTCCAATCGACCTCACCAAGCTCCTCCTACTTCTTGATATTCTCCTATGTTTTACATCCTTGACTGAGATCCTTGACTTTTTCTCTATGCATTCAGAACCCTAGCCCATGCCATGTCTACTAACATGTCATTCTCTATCTCACTCACTCTATGGTATTCTAATATCCCCTGACTCCATTCCTTACCTCAATTGCACAAGCCATCTCTTGAGCCACTCACCTTTGACCCATATTTTCCTCCTTTTGCACGAGCCCACCTCAGCTCATCTCTAGCCTAACTTGACTTGTAACTCGGCCACTGAGATGAGATTCTTCATTCTTCCGTAGGTCATCCCTTTGAATTTTTAGGGTTTCCTTTTTATTCTTCCTTAATTATTTGGATAATAAGGTAAATTAAAAACATTTTTTTGACATTTAAAATTAAGTCCTTACTATTATTATTTTTTATCTTAATTTTTTTAATCTCTATACCAGGGTAGGAAATTGGAAAAATAAAAATTAGGGTTCATTATTCCTTTTTAGATCTAATTCATTTTTGGAAATTATTGTGAAGGGGATACTTCTTATTTGGGAATGTATTATCAGGAGTTTAGTTATAATTATGAGGTTATTGTAATCGGGTAAAAAAATTTAGTCTTATTCTAATATTGAGCTCTTATTGTTACTTGTGGGTTAGTGAGTGCATCCACCAAAACCTTGTGGAAAGGGATCCCCTTCGCAAAATGAGATGATAATTCTCACATAGAACTTATTTTTTTCTTGTTTTCCTATTCTAAAAATTTACAGTGATTTTTATAATGTTGTTTTTCTTATGTGCATTGAAACTTATTATGGTCTCCAATCTTGTGTGAAATATTCCAATTCAAAGGTGAGTGGCCAATTGGTTTAGACCACATGAACACAGTTGATTATAATCAACACACTAAGTATAAAGTTCCAGAAAATAGGGGGTAAAACTATTGTTATTAAATGTGTGTGTTTCCTTTATTTTATGTATTTATTATTTTTTCTTTCCTTACAATAGATGCTGCCAATGTTCCTTTTCTCACTGTGTTTAACATTAATGCATGAAACTACAAAATGATAATTACACTATGGGGTAAAGGATTGTACCAAATCACTATGGGAGTGGAGAAAGAACGAACAACCGAACCCAAGAAATCTAAATGGTTCAACCAATGTGATAAAACCTTATGTATTATTTGTATATACATTTCTCCCGACCTTCTCTTTCAAACCATGTCTTACACAACATGTAACACAACCTAGAAAAATCTAGATGGTATGTTTGGAAAACACGATAACATGAGATCTCATGAGTTAGAGAAAAAAATCCTAGGTTTGAATCCTAATAGCTTTGATAACCTACATGCCTTCTTCTCCAAATTTGAACACATGAGACTATTGTTGAAAAAATGTGGATTTTATAAGAAGGATTCCCAATTGATTTTATTTTTTCTTTCTAAGCTTGGACCTGAATAATTTGTCTTCGTTTCTACCTTTCATGCCAAATAAGCTTTAGGGACTACTTACAAGATGCCTTGATTTAACAACTTTTCTCCCTAACTCATTCGAGAATAGGAGTAGTTAATCCAAATGGGTGCAATCAAGTTGAATTCACATGCCTTAATAACATATAATAGTAAAGGAAAGGAGATTAAACATGAGATGAAATTAGAGAAAAAGTACCAACCTAAGAAAGAAGCTAAGTCCACCCAATCCAAATCCATCGCAAGTATATCTTCCTATAATTTTTAATCTAAACCAAAGAAGGAGAAGTATAATTGTTCCTATTGTAAGAAGTAAGGACATGAAGAATGTTAATGCATGAGAAAACAAATTGACCATTTTTTGGTGAAATAATTGGTCACAAGGGAAAATTAAGGGGTTTCACCAATTCTCTAGGACTAGGTCCCTCTACTTAACAATAGGGTAACTCCATTTATTAAAAGCAGGAAATATTTCCACTATTGTAACCATCGTAGGCAGCCTTTCAAATGGGGATCACATAGGAATAATCCACTGAATTTGTGTGTAAAAAGGATGTGGAGGAAATGTATGTCTATGGAGATAGGGGAGAAAGTGAGAATGGGGTTTTACGCAATAAATAACATGTTGGATTTATTTACATAAAACCATAATATTCAAAAGTTAACAATGAGAAGACACCATGTTAAGGAAAGAGGAACAAAACACAAGTAAATCCAAGTTTATTTGCATAATTTTACACCAGTAACCATGATCATGGAGTAAAGTAGAGATGGAGAGGAAAACATAAGATAAAGAGATAGAATAATTGTAGTTTCTTGCTTGTAGTAAGACAATGGGAACTATTAGCCAAGAAAATCTAACCCTTTAAAGCAGAGAAGCCATTCCAATTTATAGATTTACAATGTTTATCTTCATCTACCCCCCACATGAACTTTCATATTTCAACCACTTGTGACCTTTCACATTCCTCTAGGAATGAAAAATAATACCCTTTCTTATTAATGGAAAAGGTACTTTTTATAATGAAAAATTAAAGGTCACTTAAGTGAATAAGACAAAAAATCCAAAAGTACATTTCCCGTTGGAGAAATAGAACAGAGAGAGAGAGAGAGATGATCATGTTGAGGAAGAATAATCCATATATGAAGAAGATCCAACTCCCACGATACCTTGTGGAAATGCTCTAGGAATGAATTCCTTACTTTGAGCTCCTTATTGAACCATACCACTGTGAAGACAACCTTCTCTGACTTTGAAATACACACATGTTCCAAAACACTGACCCAAGTCTCAAAAATTCCACTGAGTGTTCTACACTATGATTTTTTTTGTGTCATTATAGATGGAACTTATAATTCCCATGAGAGATTCAAAGGTATCCTTGTTGAAGGAAAGGGGTCTCCAACTTCTTTCAAAACCAGTTATTGAGAAGAACTTTGGAGTTGTTCTAAGGATGAAATTTTAATGAGTGAAGATGATTCGAGATCTTGAAATATTTTGATAACACTCTCTAAGATTTATGATGCATGCTCCTTTATAGAATCAAGATATAAAATGGCATCATTCATCGTATCACACCTAACACCCATCGTGCATGAAAAAACACAAGATAAATTCTCATAGATAGATGCAAATAGATTCTGGTTCACCAAGGAGTAGGAGTGAAGACAACACATCTAAGACACCAATGGGAGAAAACTATCTGTTGGTGAGAAAATTTTTTGAGTGGAAAAATTAGGCATCTCCACCAACATTCACGGGGCTACGCCCCTCTACATTGAATGATGCATATCTAATTATTGAAATTAAACTAATCCTAATCCTATTTAAATGTTGTGGGTGGCCAAATTAGTCAGGGACCACAAAGGGACACTCCATTGAACCTGTGGTAAAGTTCTTGTACGGGGTATAAGGGAGGAAATTACAATGACGAGGGGAAAGGAGGGAAGTTAAACAAGGAAGATTAATGTTATGAGTAGATTGAAGAGCTCACACCCAGTAACCAGATTAGTTTAACATTCAAAATAGAGGAAAACAAGATGAAGTTATCTAGTGAGATGGAAAACCCAAGACACCAAGTTCCTATGTTCATCCATCGAAGATACAAAGCTCTTACATCACTATAATTACAAAGTGCATGAAAGAGGGAAGTGGAAGAAACACAAGACACTTATAATAACTATGTTCAATTCATCAACAATGAGAGGAAACCATGTATACAAAGCTGCACACATTTATACATCTTGGAAAACATAAACTCTATTCCTTGATTGAAATTTACACAAGTTGTACAAAGTAAGGGAAAATAATAAAGTCAAATAAATTGTAGCTTTATTTCATGTATATTGGTTACACAAAGTTCAACAAACACAATCCACTATTGCCACAAAGTACATAATTTTTAGGATGTAATTTTTTGGAATGGATAATCCATCCCAATTTATAGCAATGTATATTGACTCTTCACTTACCTCCCACATGAATCTTCATTGTCTCATTCTACTTGTGACTTTTCACCTTCCTAGGAAGTGAGAAATAAGTTTCCTTTTTATAAATTAAAGGGGATTTTACAATGTTACTTTATAAAGTAACTTAAGTGAATGAGATAAAATATAATGATTATGCTCAACAAAGAATTAAAAAGGGGAGAGAAAAAAGAGGGAGAAAGAGAGAATGAAGGAAAAGCTGTGACATCCGATGAAGATACCCCTTATTATGATGAACCTTGCTAAATCATGTCTCCTAATGGTAGATCTCTTGAGTGGGTTCCTTTTCATTGAATTCCTTGATGAATTGAGCTATCATAGCTGTGAGCTTATCTTCCCCTAGAATGCAAATGCAACCCAACACCTTGGTCCATGTCTCAGGGACACCACTATTATTTTTACATTGATGAAGCCATTCTTCATGATCTATTGCAATTGTAGCAATGCAACTCCTGATGCCGACCAGGGAATCTAAGTTGTCTTTATGAAAAGAAAGAGAGTCACCTTCCTCCTTCTTGACTATATCTTGAAATGCAATGATGAGTCCCTTTGATGACGAGTCTTTAGTGAGCGGGGGGAACTCAAACCTTTGAAAACAATGGTAAAATTCACTCAAGATTCCAGAAACCTAGCACCCATGGGAGCCCAATTCGGATATGGAAATTTTTAGCATTGCATACCAAACAACCATGATGTGGATCCAAATCTGGGATGATTCTTCATCAATTTATGCAAACACTTCCTTGTTCACGAGGGCGTGAGAGTCAAAAGAACTAATTTTGGATACTAGTGGGAGTATCTCCTCCAAGAGACTGACCTATTTTGCAAACTCTCCTCCATATTATTTACTAAAGACAATGTTACACAAGCATACTGCATGAGAGACATGATTCTTGGACACAATGCCTTCCCTTTCTTGATGATTTCCTCAATCCACTTTTCATAGGATTTTCCCCACATCATGTATTCATGTGATTTCTTGATCGTGTTGGGGTTGATACCACTGATTGGGGGGATATATTCCATAGGAAGGGGATGAAATAATTCTGATCATGAGAAGGGATGAATGTATGCACCAAGAGTTCTTACATGTTATTCCAATTGCAAAATTTTTTCTTGTATTCTTCGGTATGAACACGAAGAAGGGAAGAGGATTCTTTGAATAGGTGAACACCACCTTCATGAGAAGCTTGACCCAATGAGATGTGTGTCAAATAATAATTAGATGGAGTCATTTATTACAAGGGATTGTAAGTATTAGGCCTAAAAACTTCAACATACTAGTTACCTGAGGTGCCACTAAAGAAGCGGGAAGCTACCTGGGCCTTCTTCATTCGCTTGGGTTTCAACATTCTAGATATTTTTGTGGGACTGGGAATGGTAGTGAGTAGCGTTGTTCTTGGCCCACTCTTAAGTAGTTCTTAAATCCATGGAAACAAATCCTCAGGAGTTACTATGATGTTAGTTATAAGAGTGTTTTCAGAATCTTGCAACGAGGCCAGCTCTTGATCACCTTGAGAAGAAATATTTAGATGCTTGGGTAGAGGAAGACACTGCTACAAATTACATCTTCTTGTCCTGTGAAGCTTGGTCTGACCAAATATCCTTGGATCACTTAACCAGAAAAATTGAGCTCCACGGTGGCAAAAATTAATCATTTATGTTTCTACGGAGATGATAGCAAATTTCTTCACTAGGGATCGAAAACTACTATTTTTAGAAACTAGGTTCCAGGCACTGTTATTTTGGGCAGGTTTTATTTTTTGCCTTGTTGCTTGCACTGAGGTGCTTCCTTCATGTTCTACGATTATCATAGATGTCTAAGGGAAAATTTAGAGAACTTTCGATTTTTGGAAAGTTGCTTTTTTCTTTTTTCTTTTTTTGACCTTTTTTGACTTTTTGACCTACGTGCCCTAGTTTTCAGTTTGTATGTTTTTCACTATTCTTTCTTCTGGGGGGAGTTTGATGTTTTTGGAAAATTTTCAAAAATTGTAAACTAGTGGCACTTCCTATTTTTTGAAGCTGAAATTATGAGTGTCAAATTAGATAAAACTTCGTGGATTATTTCTAGGATTTTTATTTGGATGCTCTGTACAAATTCTCAAGTCAAACTACTTCCCGGATTGACGAAAAATGAAGGAAGAACGCCTTAGGGCACAAAAATTCAAATGGATGCCATTAAAAATTAGGGAAATATTTTCATGTTTGATTTTTTTTTAAATTTCAAGGCGTTTGGATGAAGAATGTTTTCCCAAACTTTCATGAAGTTTCGATAACCGCTTCATTAGTTATGAGCAATTTATGGTTTTGGAGTCAAGGGTTTTTAACAACATGTAGTTATGGTTTTTTCTTAGAAGTATTCATTCTTCGCACTGCAGTAGTGTGAAATGATGGATGAAATACGTTGAAGGTTGTGGAAGCAACATGAATGGCAGGGTGAAGAAATTCTAACAGTTGGAGCTTCCACAGATGTGGGCACATGTAACACTGGAAGCAACAAGAAATATGAAAAACCTTGCATATTTTTAATGGTTTGGAAGGAGCACAATTTTTTACACAAATTTCACCAAGTTATTGGTTTAAATGTTGCAATAAAATTCACCCCTTCCCATTTGAGCCCTTGGACCCGTAACATGACTTCAATTTAGCTCTTTCTCGTAAGTTGAGCCCCCCAGGCTTCTTTTCCATGCTCACCACTCCAGCCAATCATGAAGTGCCACATGGTCCAATAGGGATTGGACACACTTTTTTGGACCAAGTGCACCCCATCCCTATTGGGCCATGTGGCACTTAACGATTGGCTGGAGCAGTGAGCATGGAAAAGAAGCATCGGGGGCTAAACTTATGACAAAGAGCTTAAATGAGGTCATGTTACGGGTCTAGGGGCTCAAATGGGAAGGGGGTGAATTTTCTTGCACCATTGGAACCAATAATTTGGTGCAATTTGTAAAAAAAAGTGTGGCACTCTCCTTTTGGTTGGATTTCTAGCCCAGATAAATGACTAATTATTGGAGCCTTACCTTGGGGAGTCGCATGTCGGGACTATATCTTGAGCTTTCAGAGGAGGGTTTTGATGAAATTTTATATGTTTCTTATTGAAAATGACCTCATGAATCCAATTTTTTTGGGTATCAACTTCTGATTCTTCCATTTACTTCCCAAAAATAGGAGTTTTATTCTGACTACAAGGTCGTGCATGTAAAAAACTGATTGTGGACCTAATTCACATAGGTGTTGTGAATAATATGATAATACCATCCTCTAGTTCTCTAAAATAAAATTTTGAAGATTTTTTTCTGACTCCCAACTCCTTCCGGAGCTCCCAGAATCACTTTTTGAAGCTCAGGGGTTGTTTTGGCACTATGTACTGGTTAGGCCTTCAAGACCCACTTTTCCGAAACTACTCCAAGACTTTGAAAACCTCCTAGAATCTTCCAAAACTGATTGAAAAAATGTTCCTAGCTCTCTAATACACCTCCTTGATGTATTTGGATCTTTCGTTCTATTCTGTGGAGTACACACCGACCTTTAGAAGTCTAGAGAACAACCCTCCCCAAGCTTGTCAAAAAGCTTGTCTTGGTGGATCTTTCTTTGAAAGCTCCTGTAATGAGTGGATACCCCTAAATCACCTATGGGAATAATAAAATGACACACTATAATATTTAGAGATATGGGATAGGAGTGACTTGGGGATTATGGTGATATGAAGGAGGACTAAGAATGACCTTTGGGCTAAAAATTTTCGGGTAGGATATAGTTGTTATGCTGGAAAATTAGGAATTTTCTTGCTGCATATTTGCATAAAAACACTATCCCAAAGGGATTTTTAATTTTTTATCTCCCCCTTTATCTCTTTGATCTTTGTAACAATGGACAAGATAAAATGGAATAGATATAGAACCTCAGGCAACAAAACCTTTCCTTTTTTAATGATCTTCTCCACCCATTTGTCATTGGCTCTTCCTTGCATAATGTACCCTTGGGATATCTTGATCAAATGGGGATAAAAAAACGATAAGAGAGATCAATTATATAGTAGGGATGATGATGAATTAGGATCAAGTAATTATTTCACATAAGTAGTCAAGGTTCTAATATGCTCCTCAAGTTGTTCCACAGTCTGCTTATTTTCTTCATTTCTTATGAAAAATTAGGCTGTAGGCTCTTTGAGAAAATGCACATCTCCCTCATGCATGGCTTGCTGCAACAAAAAAAATTTCAACACATTCATCTAGTGTCATATCTTATATAGGTTTATTCACTTTAGGACATGCAACATCCACATATTGAGCTCTGGAATCCTCAATGAAGAAATGAGAAGTTTATGTGGATTTCTTGGTCTGATTAGTTTCAATGTACTTTGAGATTCCTGCAAAGTTAGGTGTCATTGATTATTACATCATTACCAATTCTCCAAAAAGTATTACATATAGCCATAGTAAAGGATTATAAGGTTTTGACATGAACTCATGCATCTTGGGTATTTGATCCATCACATGACCGAGATGAGACGACTCCACTACCTCCAATGACACAATTAGATTCCTAGGATGATTAGGAGATTGAGATGGATTGATCTCTCCCGGTTTAAGTTGCTCCATGGGAATTTCTCTAAAATTTTCCTTCTTGTGAAGTTCCATAAGGGGAACATTAATTTTCTCCTCTTCTATAATTATTCTCTTGGATGAATTTTCTAAATGAGAGTACCCAATCGTTGCATCGGGTGCACTGTGAGAATAAGTGAAAGACACTTGATTGGAAGAATCTAATGTTTCTCCACTTTCAATAATAGAAAAGCTTCTCCATTTGAACCATTATTTTGACCTCTATTATTTTCATGTTCATCTCCTTGATGTCACTAGACTCTCTAATATTCCATGGAGTGGAAGGAAGAGGAGATGACCACACTACTTGATACTCAAGGTCAAATAGGTTAGATCCATCATCATTCACTCCCTCAAAAAACTATTCAAATTCAAAATATCTCATTTTATCCACTATCATTCTCATATATTCCTATCTTCTGACCTCAAAACCATCCGTAAAATCAGCCCAAAACTCCTCAATTTGTGAAATGTAAGTCAATTCTAGCAAGAGGAAGGACTCATGATCCTTCCCAATATCATAGTTGGGCATGACCACCTAGGAATACATATTGAATGATACGAGGGAATATTCAATGTTTACTACATCAACTGTAATCTTACAAAAATATAATTCCTTCCACTTTACATTCTTCCACTTGGTGTGAACATAGGACAATTTTTGGCACAACTCAATCATGATGATCTTGTCACTAAGATATTTTTGTAACTGGTGAGGGGAAAGGTAAAAAAATCTAACCCTGAGATAGGTGAACATGGGAAATTGAATGAAGTGAACTTTTCACTTCTCAATCAACTCAATTTCCTGTGATGAGATTCTATGCTAAGGATTTCCCTGAAGGAGCCTTATGAAAAACATGGTGAATGTACTTTGCACCCTCAAGAAATGAGAGCTACTCTATCAAAATGTGAGCTGAGGATACTTTTAAAATGTGGGTGACTTATGTGGCACATTTGGGGTAGTAAAGATACCTTAGAAGGATCTTGTATATGTGAGAGCATACACCCAATATGAGGTCATTGAAAACTTCTTGGAGGTTAGAAACTGCACCAACTTCCTGTGAATGTTGTTACTTATGATTTTCCCCCAGTCAATCATTGATTTCCCTATGTGACCACTATAATAAATTAGTCCATATAATCATGGATGTAATTAATGGTTTCTTATCCCATTAACCTATTTAGTAGGACCACAATATCATATTAGGCCTCATGAAATTCACTTCAGGATAATGATTTAGGAATTCGAGAGGATTTTCTTCCTTATTTGATCCTTGACCCCATTATCACTCCCTGGAAGTATGAATCTATCCATGACCATTCCTGAGAGTAAAATTATCAAGTGATTATAACCATATTATTCCAGGTAGGAATATGTAAGCATTGTGAAATTCCCTTCAAAGTGAGAACAACAAAAATGGAGTTTTCATAAATAAGAATTGTTCTTGAATTGGAGTCATAGTGTTGGGCACAAGTTAGAAATAGCTATATGATTTGAACTTAAAATGAATGACCACTTGCCAAAAATAGAACACTTGAGAAAATATTCTCTTCCAAAGGTTCTTCAGGTTCATTCAACATCATTTATTTGAAATTTGCCATATCCATGTGAGAGACATCACTATCTCTTACATTAGGGTATTCAGTGGATAATGTGGAAATTGGCTCAAATCATGTGTACTTGATATTCAAGGTGACTAGAGATGGTGACATGAGAGTGAGATGGGGGAGTGTGAAAATTTTGAATACAATATGAGAACTTACTAATTTTAGTAAGTCACAATTAGATGTCTAGTTTTAGCAAATTTCATAAATGTCACTTTTTACCTGTTTTGAATTTGAGAGAGAGGAAAGTGTTGTTGAAAACCACCAGTTTATATGACTTGTTATTATTGGAAGGTCATCTTGGATGGTTGAATCTTTCAATTAAGATTCCAAGGGATACCCTCATGTGACAAAAAGACCAAAAATAGATATTTTTTAAGCCCGCCAGAACACTATTATTTCATAGATCTTAGTAGCTTCAAGAATCAAGCTAGGTAAAATTTTATACACATGTAACACACTTGAAACTCATGTTATCACATTCCTCTTGGGAAAAATGAGGGTGAAAAAATTGAAATGTTAGATGGAAGAAATGTTTACATTGACTAGGAAAGGGAATTTCAAGTATGGGTTTGGTTCTCATGACCAATTTTTTAAATTTTGCATGGTAGGAATTTAACATGACAACACCACCTAACTCATTTACTTGAGAAAAATAATGTATCTCTTATCGATCCTATCAATAAAAATTCTCTAAAATTTGAGTCTTGTAAAGCAAAGGAAAACATTTCCAATAAGAAGAAATGAAAATCCCTCATAGTTAGAGTAACTCCATCAATATGGATTATAGATTCCATTTCCTTGCACCACATGGGTTCCTCTCACATTAAGTTTTATGACGTGGAATCTTGAAGCATGTACCAAATCACCTTGGGTGGCAATACATCCATTGCAGTAGCTGGTAGTAGATCAGGGGAAGTCGATGGTGGAACCTTCAATGATTTCCTTAGTGTTCCCCAACTTTTCACCAATCTATTATCAATTTACCAAATCACCCATATTGGTCGAGGGATGAATTTGGAATTCAAACCTAACTCATTGATCGTTAGATATTTGCACAGTGAGTCTATGTTGGCATAGGTAAAGGTAGGCCACTAGGTCCAACTGTACAATTTTTTCCACTTTATTCTTTACTCTTCTCTCACCGCCTTACTAACTCATGCTGATGATGTTAGAAAACTATGACATGAATGGTTTGGCCATTTAAACTACCATTATCTTTAGCAAATGAGATAACATGAGATGGTCAATGGATTCCACCATGCTAGTTTTTCAAAGGGTATTTATAAGGGTTGTGCCCTTGGAAAGCACCCCGAAGAGAAAATTTGCAAAGGAAAATCCTAGAGAGATTCTCATACCTTAGAGCTTGTAAATAGTGAATTTTTTGGCTCTCTTCCCTCTCCTTCATTCAATAGATCTCAATACCTAATTACCTTCATTAAAAAAATTTCATGTTATTTGTGAGTTTACTTTCTTAAATAGAAATATGAAGTTTTCAATCACTTTATGAACTTTAAGGATCCCACTGAGAAAAAAGCTTGAAGGTCTATCAAGGTTCTTAGAATTGATAATGGAGGTGAGTACGCGAGAAATATATTTGACCAATTTTACACCCATGAAGGAATTTATTTGCAACGTACATTTTCTTATAGTCTAAAAAATGGAGTTAACAAAAGGAAGAACACAATCCTTAAGGAGATGGGAAAATGCATAATCCAATCCAAATTACTTCCTCTTTAGTATTATACTGAAGCCATGAAATGTGTTTTCTACATTCAGAATTATGTTCCACACAAAGCAGTATAAGGGATGCCACCCTTTGAGGCCTGGTATGGATACAAACCTGATTTGGAGAAATTTCATTTCTTCAGTTCAAATTCCATGGCTTGATTACCTAAGAAGAAATGCAAGTCCTTGAAACCACAATACAAAATTGTATCCTTTTAGGTATCATGAAGGTGTGAATGGTTATAGAATTTTGAACCCCACAAACCATGAGGTCTATATCAGGTGAAGGGTGAAATTCCAAGAGACATCTCCTACTTACAATTCTCCACATGAAGAGGTCACTTTTCCCCTGTATGAACATGATTCAGATTCTTTTGTTGATTTTTTTGAGCCTCTCACTCCTACATCTACCGATTATGATAGTAGTGATGACAAGGAATTTTTCACATCTCAATCAAGTTATGATTCAACATATTATCAGATTGAATCTCCTCTTGACCCCCACTGGGATATATAGACCTTCAAGAGTGCTAGTGATTGGATAAGGGATCCTTTGGATGAAAAATGAACTTGATTAGAATTTGCTAGGACCCATGCCTTTTTCACCCTAGATTTATGAGTGGGATTAAATGCAATGGAATACGAATATTCCTCTCTCATTAATAATCATACTTGGGATGTCACCACTCTTCATAAGGGAAGAATTTTTTTTTGGTGGAAGTGGATATATCGAACCAAGTACAGTGTTGATGTGAACATCGAAAATTATAAGGCGTGAATCATAGCTAATGGTTTCTCCCAGGTTCAGGGGTTGATTATTCTGAAACCTTTTCTCCCATTACAAAGATGAATTATATTCAAGTAACCTTAGCCACAACTACTACTAACAGATGTAATGTCCACCAAATAGACATTAAGAGTGCATTCTTTTATGGTGATATAGAGGAATAAATCTATATGGAACAACCTCCAAGTTCTGTCTTATATTCCCCCCTTGTTTGTAAAATAAGGAATTCACTCTACATCCTCAAACAAGCCCATCGGGCTTGTTATGAAAATATGGATTGCTTTCTTCTCACTTTTGGGTTTACTAGGTGTCACTCTGACATAAATGTTTACATTTTATGGAAATATAAGTACATATTTATATTAGTTTTGTATGTTTATGACTTGTTGATTATAGGAAATTCTTCCTCGATCATTGATTATGTCAATAATGCATTATAAAACAAGTTCTCCATGACTAACTTGGGTTTTATCCAATACTTAGGATTCAAATCAATCAGTCTGACTTGTGGATCAGCATTACTCAACCCAAGTATGCTGTTGAATTTCTTGCTAGGTTTAACATGACTGATTTTAATCCATCTCCCACTCCTGTCCTTTCTAGGTTTAACATGACCAGAATTATGTCTAGATTTATGTAGGAACCACATTAACCACATTAGAAAGTAGTGAAGTGGATCCTTCACTACACTAGAGGAATATTCACCGATGGCATTAAATACTTGGGAAGCACATAGATTGATTTATTTGGATACACAAATTCTAATTGGTATGGTGATCTAGATCATTGGAAATATACCTCCAGATATAAATTTTATTTTGGTTCATGTCCTATTAGCTGGTCAAGAAAAAATTAGAACATGATTGTTATATCTTCTACAGAGGTAGAATACAGGGGAGTAATCAAAACTTCCATAGAATCTTTTTGGTTATATGGGATTCTGATAGAGTTTGGTATTTAGTATAGAAAACCTACCATCATGCATTGTGATAACCTTAACATGATATCCATATTCAAACACTTGGTTTAGTAGAAATGGATGAAGCACATTGAGATCCAAATGCACTTCATTAGGGACTTGATTATTAGAGACATAATTGTTATAGTACTGCCAAAATTTATAATTAGATTATAGAAATTTTCACCAAACCATTCATTGAAGCCAAGTTTCTTCACTTGCGCTCTCTACTTAGGGTGATTTCTATTGTTGCAACACATCTACTTAAGGATTTTTGGTCATCTTTTCCTCTTCTTCTTCTAGAAATATTGTAGTTTGTACACAGGTACACCATCATGCCTTGTTATCAAGACCCATATGATGTATATTTCGTAGCTTTTTTAGGGGAGTCTTCTATCTCTTATAAGTGGATTTTTTCCCTTTGGGTTTTCTTCCATTACTTGAGATCCTTATTGTACACGGGTACCTCATTAGGCCTAGCTTCTGAGACCCATTTCTCTTTTTTCTTTCTATGCTTCATCCCAAACTTTGTTAAAGGGGGGTGTTGGTGTGAGAAGGTACTGTTTACCTTTTATTTATTTATTAGATTAATTATCCTCACCCATGGGGATTCATCCTACTTAGGTGAGCCATAGGTCATGTAGGGAGCTATATGATGTATGACAAATTCTATCATAAAATTTGTCATATGCGTTAGTGTGGAAAATTTCATATAGAAGGTACATTCCATTCATGGATTGCAAATTACCTCTCCTTTTTTGTGTATGAAAAGTCTAGGCATGATATTTACACAACACTCCTTCATATGTACTTTCATTTTTGATCTATGAGTATGAGTAGACCATTTATCTTATGCACAAGTTCCTTGGGATATTTTTCTTGTTAATTACTTGGAGTATTACATGTTTTCATTTAGAGTGCAACTTTGTCAATGTGCATGTATTATGGATGATCTTCATGAACTCTTTCATTTTTAGGAATTAATAAGGCACAACATTTCATTTTTCAGTGTAACCACCTTCATCATATGAATCTTTTTTTCAACATAGGTATTTTCATGCATGATTTGCATTTTATAAAAGGGTATTGTATGTTCACTTAAATGTGGGTATGAATTTTATAATTCATCACTTGAAGTAGAAAAAAATAACTTGTTGAGTGGATTAATACTAACTCTTTGATGAAATGTTTCTCAGGTAGAAGCAAGGATAGAATGTGCAAGATTACACCAGTGAATTATAGAAGAAAGTTATCCAAATGGGAAAATATGTTGTAGAAAACTAAATTTTAATGAAGTACATTAGTTGACTCCATAGCCACTTGAAAATAATATTCCTCTTGGTCAAGCTAGTGAATGTAGATGAGGCTTGTTCTCAAGCCCACTATCTAGAGATATAAAAGAAGAAGAGTTCATCTGCCTCTCAACATTCTTCACACAAATAAGGTGACACAACGCAAAAGGATAAAGGAAAAGGGAACAGGTAAGAAGAATGAAACTTCCATTTCTAAGAAGGATACTAAATTTCATTGTGGTCCTTGTGATGTTGAAACTCATTCTGAGGAAAAATGTTGGAATCTCTATCTGGGATTACAACCCTTCAAGAATAAGAAGAATAAAAATAAGGCCATGGCTTCCCTCCAAGGGTGGAGATATATTTTGTAGAAAAGAGGTGGATGAAACAATGTGTTTTGTACCTTCTTCCGTAGAGAGGTATGTTTGGGTAGTAATAACAATTTTCATGAAAGTGAACTTACTAATATTTTTCGTATAAAAAATCCAAGTGAAGAAAACCCAATTGGATGCTCTTTTTGATACTTATTCTCAAGATAATTTGATAAGTAAGGATTTAGTTGATAAGATGAAATTATATACTTAAAATAATCGAAATCCATACCCATGGGGGTTGGGGGAAGAAATGCAGTAGACATCAAGGTTACAAAACAATGCAAAATTATGTTTAGTATTAATAAAAAAGTTCATTGATGAAAGTACTTTGGATATTGTTCCTCTTGATGTGTGTGGCATAGTATTTGGCATCCTATACTTATATATCAGGGATGTCCATCTTCATGAGAAGAGCCAAAAAATGATGTTTGGTGAAGGATGGTAAGAACTACCTCATTTTAGCCTTTATAGGAGACTCAAAGATCTATTTGGTAAGTTCCTTTGAAGCTAAGAAGCTTACTAATTCTAGTGGGAAAATGCGCATTACTTATCTTGAGAGATATACAAGAAGAGGATTTTTGTTGTATCTAAAACCACTTGTAGCATGTTTACTAACAAAGAGCAAAAGTAGATGAAAGAGTTGATTCAACAGTTCAATGAAATTTTCCAAGAGCCTATGGGGTTAAATCTAGTCAGGCCAATTGAGCATGAGATAGAATTGTTACCCGATAGTCCTCTTCCAAACTTGGGATTGTACATGTAGTATTTGAAGGATGCTAATGAGGTAAAACAAAAGTTACATTCTTTGATTAAGGTATAATTTGTCCTAGCACTTCTCCAGGTGGTTCTCCTATTGTTTTAGTACATAATAAAAATGGTTCATGGAGGATGTGTGTTGATTATAGGGAACTAAAGAAAATGACCATAAAAAATATGTACCTTATTCTTTGAATTGATGATTTGTTGGATCGGTTACAACATGTTAAATATTTTACTAAGCTTGATTTTAAAAATGGGTATCACCTAGTTTTGATGATGGAAGAGGACATCTAGAAAATAATGTTCAAGACCAGGAAAGGGTTGTGGTGAATGGTTGGTATTACTATTTGGGATATGCAGTACATTGAATACCTTCATGAGGTTGATGAATGAGGTAATTATACCATTTATTGATTCCTTTTTCATTGTGTACTTAGAAGGCATTTTGGTTTTTGGAAAAACTTTTGAGTAGCATATTAACCATTTGCATCAAGTTCTGCAAGTTCTAAAAGAGAACTGAATAGTGTTAAATAAGAAGAAGTGTGAGTTTTCTCAACAATTGCTTGTGTTTTTTGGGGCATGTGGTTAGAGATGGAGGGTTGAGGATTGATCTGACTAAGATAGAGGCCATTCTGAATTGGCCTACATCATCTAATTTGACTGAGACAAAGATTTTTATTGGTGTAGTTCATTATTTGAGGAAATTCATTAAGAACTTCTCTTCCATAACAACACAACTACATTATGTGACAACATATGGAAAGGTTTTTGATTGGGGTAAGAAACAACAAATATTATTTTGAGTCCTTTAAATACAAGATTAGTCATGCTCTAGTTTTGGAAGTACCTAACTTGCAAATTCCTTTTGAAGTAGAAAATGATGCTAGTGACTATGCTATAGGAGGTTTCCTACTTGAAGGAGGTAGTCTTGTATGAAATATAATTTCTAAATTGTTTCAGGGAGAAATTTTGAATAATTTTACATATGATAAGGAATTGTATGTTCTTGTGCAAGTGGCCAAGAAATTAAAAAATTACTTGATGGGTAAGGAAACTATCATACACATGAATCACCAACCTCTTCAATATTTACATGCTGAAAATAAACCTCAAAAGGTTATACACTATAAGGGGGTGGGTTTCTTACAAAGGTTTAATTTGATCATAAAATATAATAAAGGTGATACTAACTAGTTAGTTGATATGTTGTCTAGACCTCCTTTACTTTTAGCTGCAGATACTTTTACTCTTCTTGAACCCTTTGTATGTGAAGCATATCAGGAAGGTTATGAGAAGGATCCATATTTTGGAGAAATATTTCATTAGAAACCTCCAAGTGAGGGATTTTCACTTAGGGAATAATACTACTTAGAAGATGGGTTGCTCTACAAGAGTGAGAAACTTTGTGTTCCTAAGGGAGAAAGAGTTTAGTTTATGAGGGAAGCGCACACTTCTAAATTGATTGGTCACTTTGGTATGATAAATATCATTGCAAAATTACATAGGTATGTTTATTGGACAAATATGAAAGAAACATTTGCCAACTTTATCAGTGGTTATGTTTTATGCAGTACAAACAAGCCTAGTAATAGAAATTTGGGTTTGTATATGTCATTACCAGTTCCTTCCCAACCATGGGAAAACATCTCCATGGATTTTTATGGGAAGTTTTCCTACTCCCAAGAAATGACCTATGATTGTATTTTTGTGGTAGTGGACCAGTTCAGTAAAATGTCTATTCTCATTCCTTGTAAGAAGACAATTAAAGCTACTAATGCAGCTGAGTTAGTTTTTGCTAATGTGTGGGTTCATTTTGGTTTTCATAATTCTATTGTGTTAGACAGGGAATCGTGATTCATAGGAAATTTTTGTTCTAATTTTTGGGAAAAGATGGATACTAAGCTGAAAAGGTCTACTGATTTTCATCCACAAACAAATGGGCAAACAAAAGTGGTAAACTGTACCTTGGTTCAACTCTTGAGAGGGTCCAACAGGAAACTTCCTAGGACTTGGGATGAGAATTTGGTGTATATACAACATTATTATAACAAGGAAATTAATTCTTCCACCACTAAGACACCTTTTTTGAAGCATGTTTTTGTTATTTTCTTAGGATTTCATTTGATGTTATTCTAATATTAGCATACAAAGAAAACGAGAAAGTGGATCTATAAGTACACAAAGTTGAGAAGTTCATTAAGAAAAATCAGTAGATACACCTCTAGGTATAGGAGAGGTTGAAAGAGTTACATGATAAGAATAATACAAGGCATTATTAGTAAAAAAATGAGCATTCTTTCCTTATTGGTGACAAGGTATGGTTATACTTGAGTAGAGAAAGGATATAAGGTAAATCTAAGAAACTCAAACTTCTTTAATATGGACCATTTGAAATTATGAAACAAGTGGGGAAGAATAAATTTCACTTGGATTTTCCTCCTTATATGAGAATATATTCAGTTGTGAATGTTGAGAATTTACGTCTCTTTGAGCCCTCCATGTTGGAACAGGAAGAAGAAGGATTGTTGTTATCATCTATTAAGGAAATTTAACTAGAAAATCAATTTGAATTAGAAGAAGATGTGGCATTGTAGTGGAAAGAGAGGAAAACAAAATAAGGAGTGAAAGATAGGTGGTTTATTACAGTGAAATGCCAATTTCCTATCAAGGCCAGGTGGTATTCTTGAGAAGATGTGAGGAAGAAATTTCCTCATCTCATCAGTCCTTGAAGCTTTTAGGGAATTAAAATCCTCAAATTGGGGAGGTATAAATTAAAATGGATCTAGAAGTATTAAATTCTATGTATTATTCTATGAAACTTTGAGTGCATAACCTCAACATGTTCATTGTTCTACAAATGGTTAAGTCAAGCTGACAGTAATCCAGATAACTTCAAATGAAAAAAAATCCATTTCTTGTTCTATTCTATGTGATGAATGTGCAACGGTTGCAAAAATTCCACGAAGGTTATAGAACCGTCTCTCTTCACAGAGTATCAGTTTCTCAACCACTACCTGTAGGTAGTGGTAGTTGTGCCACCACCATGACGGTTATGTAACTTCATCCCATAGAGAACGACAGTTCCGCACCCGATGACACCAAAATCGGGAAACTCAACAATTGTAAATGTTTGGGCTTCCCAATTCTACTCGTTTCACCTCTCGTTTCATCCTTGGGTATAAAAACTATAAATGCAATGATTTCATTCATCTAGGTAGGTGATTTGGAGTGAATTCAAGGGCGAGTAAAAAGAGAAATTATGAATTGTTCTTGTTTTGTTCATAGACAATTGAGTTCTTTCTTGTTGAGGATTGTAAAACAGTAATGCAAGTAGGAGTTTGACGCCTTCTTGAAGGTTATCTATTAGCAGTGAACTTATATTATATTGGATATTTACATAGTAGAAAGATGCAATTGCTTACCCAAATGGATTTTTTCCCACATTGGGTTTCTCCATGATAAAATTCTACTCTCCTTATCTTTCGTCTTTTAATTATAGTATTGTATAAATGTTTCTTGCATAACATGTTAAAATAATTTTTTTAAAGATGTTAATTCATTATAACTACAATAAGATATGTTTATTGTACACAAGATGCAATTTATAGATCACTAAGGGTGGACACAAGTCCCAAATTACCTAGCTAGTTTTCTAGTCTGGATTTTCAATAAATACAAATTGACAGAGAGAGAACATTCAAAATTGCAATTACAGAAATGGGCACAAAAATGTATCTTCATAAGGAAAGATAATGGTATGTTGGAAGGATACAATGATGAAGTAAGCCATAAACAATAGGCTAAGGCCAAAATATAGGTTCGTACTCCCTCCTATGCTAAAGTATCTCATGATTATTGATGGGTTGGAGGATGTGACACAAGTACAACTGGTGCAAAACCATAAGTGAGGGTCTAAAGGACCAAGTATTATATGCATCCACATTGGAGGATGAATTCCTACTCTCTCCACCCAAGAAGAAAAGGACTGAAACAAGTTCTTTAATATTAGTGTGACTACCTATATTTGAAAAAATAGCTATCTAAAGTGGGGGTGTCAACACGTGCAAAAGAATCTCACTTACATAGGAGGACACAAAATAGAAGACAACTACGTACCTCGTGTAAGAAAATCTTATGGGTAACATGGAACAAAGATTGTATAAGAGATGAGAAGCCAAGGGGATAAAAAATACTAAGAGCACAATATTGAATGTTGTAACTCAAGTATCAGGAACAAATTCTCCTCCTCTATCTCTGCAAGAGGCTATCACTCCATCTGAAACTAGCACAATGGAAATGTTAACTGTGCAGGAGATGCAAGAACAATAATTAATCACAAACACTAGTGTGCATTGAGTGAAGGAACCAGTGAGAAAAAAACAAACAAAAATAGGACACATTTGAACAAAAATGCATGAAGAAGAAGGTAGAAAGATCATCCATGCAAATAAAAAGTTGCAAAACAACAAAGACAAGAGGAAGAGAGAGTGTGCAAAGTGCATGAAGAAGAGTAACAGAAGATAGATATTGTACATGTCAAAGAAAAGAATGTCATGGACATGAAAATAAGAAAGGAGAAAAATTTAAAAATTAGAGAGTGGAAAAACAAGAGAAGAAGTTGAAACTCGAGCTACGGTAGAAGCGAAGGAGAAAATAAAGGAAACCAAAGAAAGTAGAAGAAAATAAGAAGAAAGAAGAAAGCAAGAAGAAGAAAAGACAGAAACAAAAGAAAAAATAGCTTCGAAGGCTAAGGAAGCACATGAAAAATCAGAGGCCAAGACACTTATTACAACATCAGAAAAGGAAGAAGAAACAGACAAGGGGGGATGCACAAATAGTTGGGAAGACAACACAATTAATGACACTACATGAAAATGTAACTGTATTTTTCCTTCATCCCATGTTTGTAGTTTACTACCAAAAATTAATCACACAAACGTTTATGATACAACCTCCTTGTCTACATTCAACACACTAGAAGTAGATTTGGAGAAGTTACCATTAAAAACATACATCAAAGGAGTACACACATTGTAAGCCAATATCAGAGCAACCACACTACATGTGGCCCAATAGAAGGAGAACTTGGAAACGTTAGGAAGTATAAGGTTTTATGTTAGAAAATATTGTCCCACATTGGTCATAGACACCATAGATGACCAAGTCATGAGTGAATAAATGTAGATAACACTTTTGGTTAACAAGTTGGTGGACAACTGGAACAACAATGAAGTGGAAAAAAATATTAAAGTACAAGTAGTGAAATATGAGAAAGAAGTAAAAGAGAAAATAATGATACTCAAAGAGTATATCACAATGTTGAATCAGGACAAAGGTTAGGAGAAACAACTAACCTTCAAGATCCTTGATTGGAATTCACACTTGCAGGATGTCATGTGGATAATAAGGGTGACATTGAAGAAGGGAAAAAATTGCATCAGTATATGCTAACAAAAGGTAGAGGATTAAGAGTTTGAAAAGGATTTTTAGGAATCATCCCAAGCTAGGGATAATGTCAGTGAATGGTTGCGAGAATGGGAATGTAATGCGAAAAGGAATACATTTGTAGGGATTTAGGATCAACGAATGAGGGATCGGTTGGAGACACTCATTTAGGATATCTAGGACATTATCTTGATTCATGAAAAATCTTCCCAATAGGCCAAGGAAGATCAAATTTATGAATTTATGCAGGTACTAGCATAATTTTAAGTGTACTATGGGAGAAAAAATGAATCCTTTTCATATTGGAATATATACAAGCAACACCTAGAGGTAATTCTCCCAACTTCTCAAGAAATTAAGAACACACCAAGGTTCATTATGTTGCATATAATTCTTCAAAGAGCAAAGGACATAATCATAATACAACCCCCATAATTCACCCCTCACATTCAACCCAAGATGATGGAGCAATAAAAACAACCTGAGTAGTAGCAATACATAGGGAGTACCACAATTTTGTGGAAGGTAGTAAATTTTTTTGTATCTTTAAACATGCCCACATAGTATAAAATACCATAAGGGAAATCTATGAGGGATTTACCATAGATTAAAAACCTGAAATAGTGATCTAATGGGAAGTCTACTTGACTAAAAACCTAAAAAAGGTGGTTAAGTAGTGCACATAGGATGAAAACTAGAAAACAAAATCCTCTGTGTCAATTGTGAATAGAGTAACTTACAATGCAACACAATCACCATTCAACACACAAAAAAAGAAAACACAAATTCAAGCCCCCAACAGTTTGAAGAAAATTTTGTCTTGGGATGAGAGAACTATTAATTCTAAGAAAGTGTTAGATAGTAAAATTTAATAGCAATCTGACATGGATATAGTTCATTATTTTGCAATCCTTTTATATGTATATAGTCATTAGAAGACAAAAAATAGAATGTATATCTTCTTTGTGCATAGGTAAATAATATGAAAATCATCTGAATATAAAAGAAGGAGATGCAAGGAATGGTAGTTCAATAATCATTGTATATCATATAAAACTATGTAATTCTATTTACAAGTGAAGTTTATCTTGGATCCTAATAGAAAGTAAATAATTATAGTAAATTTTTCATCTATGTTCTTATATATCTCTGTTTAATTCTAATTGCCTTATGAGAATCCTATGATATGAAACTTTTTCTTTAAATCTTGTTTATCATCTATTTCACAATTGAAAACTTAGTTATATTTCCATCCTATGTCTTGATCTAAACTATAACATGTTGTATGTTTTGATGGAAAAATCTAGGAACCTCTACTAATAACCAATGACACCAAGATAAATGTTTTGGTTCCAGATACAAGGATGTCATTACCACCTTTTTCCCACTTGGAACTTGATGTAGATCAAAAATGTCTTCATTTGGTTGATCCACGTGATCAGATCATTTTGATTGAACTTGCACATTTTCACTTTTGGAATAATGTTACACCATTGGCTAGAAGATCCACCAAGTTGTGCAGAGGATACTCTTTGTTTGCTGTGATTTGGATATGGTTACACATTGCTTAAGGAACCCATGTGACTTAAAAGGGAATACATGTCAATATTCATGCTTGAAAGAGTGATCATCATCTCCTTCTGCATTGATTCAATCTCCATGTTTATTTCACCCTTAACTATGTTTAAACCGTTGTCCAAATTTTTCCTCATATCCTCATTTATTAAGTTCAATTGATTACCAAATAAGGCCTGTACAATGTTGAGGTCATCCCTATTAACCATATTGTTCATTGTACGTACCCAAAATTGTATGTACTGCGCCACCGGAAAGATGTTACACATGCCCCGATGATGATATAGGTCTCCTCGCAAGGTGTTCGGGATCCGGAAAAGTCCTCGGAGTGTGCGTTAACATCCCGCATGCCCCGCTTAGCCCCCGTGCCATTTCTTTTCCCCCTTTATCTTCTTTCCTTGCCCCTTTTGATCTTCAGTGACGAAACTGCCGCCCTACAGGGGTGACGGTCTCGTGACCGCCGCCCTGATCAGGGCGGCGGTCCTGTAACTGCCGCCTTGCTCAGAGCGGCGGTCCTGTGCGTGTTTTCCAGAACATTCTTTGACGCGACTCGCATGAAATATCACGATTCACCAGCTTTTCCTTGCCAAATTGAGCATGCATTTATGTTTTTGGTCCCCTGGAATAGTGTTTTTCCTTTGTTTATTGTTTAGGAGTTCAATTTGGTTTTGGTTCTTGGGTTTTTGAATTCCTATAAATGCATGGTTTGTGCACATGCAAATGGTATGGAGTTTTTGGTCTGAAGCTTGGATGGATTTTGAAGTTTGATCTTTGCTCTCATTCCCTCATTTTAGTGTTTTAGTTAGTTAGCTTGTTTAGAAGCCATAGCTTGAATTCACTTGCATCTCTAGTTAAATTGCTCAGCTGTTGGTAAGCCACAGACCCATCTTGTGCAGGGCAGTGCTGTTATCTCATCGAAATCCAGTTAGAAGCTTGCCTCTGAATTTATCTTTGTTGTAGATTTATTTTTATTGTGTCTTGGAGTTCTTAGTTCAATTCATTACATGCCTGGTTAGCTTTATTCAGCTGTTGGTAAGCCACATATCCAACTTGTGTAAGCAGTGTCTTTATTTTATCCAATCCATTGGAACAGAATAGCATAGGAAGCCATTAAAGTTGTAGGTTTTTCTCTTCGTATAGGGTAGTTACAGGTTTTGGTCGCTTCATGTTGCTCGACTCACAGTAAAATCCCGCTTGGAATCGCATAAGCTCTGTACTCTTGCACTATCCCTCTCCTACTCGTATTTTCGGTCTGCATTCTGAGTTGTTCTTGTCCCAAAATCTACTCCTATCGGTGCTAGCATTACACACTTTTCTGGATCCACGTGAACACGAAAGAATGAGGAGATCATACTGAGGGGACGAGATCACACATACCATCAGATTCGCCACTGTTATGCGGAATCCAGGTTTTAAATTTCAAAGTTCTAGTTAGAATCATATCAAATAGAGTAGTTAAATTGCTTCATTTCAGTAAATTCTATTCTCGATATTGCCAGGGAAGCTATGAGGATTGATAGTTTCTGAGGATTCACTCCTCACTTCTGAGGTAGGATCAAGAATTTTACGGATAGATTAAACGAGCTATTTTATTTAATTAGAATAATTCTACAAATCGCATAGGCAAATAACTACACTCGGTTATCTTGTTTGTTTTAAATTGTTATTCAATTATTATATCTAGATACACTTAAAATAGTTTGTTTTCCTTAAAATTGTTAAAAGATTTCTTAGAAGAATAAAAGTTATATATGTTAGATTTATTTCATGTAGTTAGATTTGCATTTTGTTTCTTATGACAATCACGGGACCTCAGGAGCTCAGGGAATATATATTTGAGCCAGTCGTGCCTCAACCAAACCTCGTCACAGTAATAGTTGACATAGACCAAAATCTCAGGATACAAGTATTCCGAACAACCAAAAATTTACAACTGATCAGTTCTCAGTTAAGAGGATTAAACATAGAAGACGACCAAGCACATGCATTTTGGTCAAGTCAGCCAAACTACAGATTACCCTAGAAAACACCCACATGACTGTAGAAGGGCTCGAAAGAGAACAAACATTCGGGTGTGATCCTTTAGTTCCACAGCCAGACGCTAGAGACACCCTCACAGACATAGATACCAACTTAAAAATCCAGGTTGCGAGAATGCCTGTGAGGTATTCTGAGAAGATCGCACAGCTGTTGATTCTAAATATAGAAGTTGAGAAAGCATATGATTATTGGATACTAGGGATTAGAACTTGATCTCGTGTATGACCATAGCAGGACCACAACAACCAAGAATCTACGGTTGTGATCCACAAATCCCACAGCCCAACGAATCCATAAGTCAATTAGATATAGACACTGGCCTACGCACACTAGTTTTTCAGTCCACTCCACTTCCACCTATCATCATCGAACAATTGTCCTTACTAGACATAGCAGCTAACAAAGCTAGAGAATTCTGGACTAGGCCAGAGAATCATCCATAGAGTCAATTATATTCACCATCCACCATATGACCTTATCAGGAGACATACACGAAACTATCCCAAGTCATTTTCCACGTATTTCACAACCCATAGATCGAATCACGCCAGAGCTCAATATTGATTGGAGCCTTCGAGCAGTCATCCTTACTGATCGATCTATCACACCAGTCCAGGTTAGAAGGGCCTTCTTTTCCTTAGATTCAAAAATTCCACTAGTGCGTGTCGAAGACATTAGATTGCCTAACTAGTTTGTCTGCATCCCACGCATATTCCATCCCCACCGGCTGTCTCGGCATGACCTCGGGAGTTTGCAGGTACGCGGAAGAGTTACTTGTAGATTCCCATGCTCACTTGTCACTTTTCCGGCGTACAAAATTGGTGAACCTGACGTGAAGCAAACAAAATTAGTGAAGCTGACGTAAACTTCCTACTTTCTCATTCGGAGTCATAGTATCA
Organism: Taxus chinensis; assembly: GCA_019776745.2. Classification (NCBI taxonomy): domain Eukaryota; kingdom Viridiplantae; phylum Streptophyta; class Pinopsida; order Cupressales; family Taxaceae; genus Taxus; species Taxus chinensis. Next base: position 574,375,384 of record CM034146.1, read on the forward strand.
CGTGTTCTTTCACAAATCACCTTCGCTCCTTCCCATTATTCTGCGGGTATTCATATAACCCCGAATATGTCGGGATTCGATGCATATGGCAAACCCCTCTTGGGTCTTGAGGCATACTATGCCCAACAGAATAGACAATCATCACCCTCACTCTCAGTATGGGGCGACAACTATTCAACTAGTCAGTTGTCAACACAAACCCCAAGGAACAGATATAACTCGTCTTTCAAACTGAGGAGTTAGATCAACCCCCTCGAACACAACAAATAGAGCCTTCAGGCTCGAACAATATGACGTTCACCAGAGAATCTGGTTCATCTCCTCAGGTATGCTACTTAGACCACAAATTAGTAGACAATCGGACCCATACCTGGTCTTAGATGATGAACAGTCAATACGTTATGCTAGGAGTGAACAACGCTCTCGGGGTATGTACCCACCTGTAGGAGGTTTACAAACACAACCCGAGGTCTCTTTTCAAGGAAAATACCTCTATACCATTGCATATAGGAAATACTCCTCGGAGAAACTTGGCAGGACAACGATCAGTTCATAGCAGGATATCACATGCCTATACAACACCAGGGTATACAACAAACGCCACTCAAGGCAAAGCACCGTGACTTCACCAAATGAAGTCATTTCAACATTAGTAGAAAAAGTGAGAGGGTTAGAACTTGCTCAAGCAAGTCAAAATCCTCAGTTCATGCAAGCAAGAAGTTCCAATCCTCCATACCACTCTGGCCAAGTAGATCTCCTCACAGGAGTAGGCACGTTAGGCATGCCTCCTCAGTATCCACAACAAATGCCAACAAGGCCCATCATCTCTAACACCATTCCTCCCGGTCTAGTATCAAACAATCCATTCCTAGACAATACCCCTGTCATACTTAAACATGTACTCCAAATCACCACAAGGAGATATGTTCTCCTCTCCCAGCATGTTTACTCAAACACAGGGATTTCCCTATGCCCCTGCCAATGCATACGTTGTGCCATATCAACAACCCATCCCACCACCACTCCCTCAGCAACCACCATCAATGGTCGAAACCTATGCGATAGGGACTTATTCAGAATATCTGAAAGAGCCCTTAGATTTCACCATACGAAGCGTCATGCTTCCAAGACCTCTTCCCAATTTTCCCAAATACAAAGGTGAGGGAGATCCAAATGCGCATATCAAAGCTTACGCTACAGCCATACGAGAACTACTCCCTTGGGATGGGGTTGTTGCTAAAATATTCCCCAAAACTTTGGAAGGCATTGCTCTCGATTGGTATTATAGAATACCTGAGGCTTCCATCCATTCATTTAAACAACTCGTATCAGAGTTCATTAAGGCATTCGACATGAACAAACTGTTAAGGACAGGAATCAGGGAGTTCTTACACATCAAACAAGAACACAATGAATCTGTCGCCCATTTCATCCAAAGGTGGCGTACAGTCCTTTATTCCTCGGCAAGTGCTCCAAATATGGATCAGATGGAACTATGTGATTTATTCCTTCATTCTCTCAGCAGAGAGGTGAAGGAAGAAGTCCAGAAGTTCCCACTAAGAACTTACGATGAAGTACTTGAGAGCGCTCTTCGAATAGATCAAGCAGCAATTGATAGTGGTCGTAAGACTTATGGAACAAACGGGAGGTTAATCACTCCTAATCAAAACACTATGACCTATCCTAATGCTGGGAATACCGATCAAGGACCCAAGATCCTTAATGAAAACCATGGGGTTACAATAGATGGAGTCACTGATCAAGTCAAAGGACCAAATGTTGTCAACACCCCGGCACCTGCTAACAATCAACGCAATAATAACTTCACTCCAACAATCAATATGGTGGATTCTAATCATCCTCCACAACAGAAAATCTAGCCACAAGGCCTTGCTCGGGGCCCAGATGGATATCAAAACCAAAGCCAAAGGCCACAACCTCGAAATTTCAACTATAACAACCAACAGCCCAATCAGAACTTTGGGCCACAACAGGATTCAAACCGACGACCACGGAACTATAATCCCAATCTATATTGTGGTTTCCACAAAATCAGGGGTCATGATACTAGGACTTGCCATGACTACAATAAATTCATGCAACGCTTGCCAGAAGAACAAAAACAACTTTTCATAGATATGTTCTTGGCAGATCCTGTGTCACCACCACCAAATACTTTTGCAGGGACAGTTTCCCCTCAAAATGCACCTCTCAAGATCTTCAATGATCCTCTCCCAAATCATTATAACAATAACAGGTTAGATCCAAATGGGAAAAACAAAGGTATCATAATAAGAAATAACAATCAAGACGCCTCAACTCCTGACAACTCTCAGATTGCTCCTAACCTAGGTTCAAATGGTAATACAAAAATCTTGGGATTAGTTGAGCTAGAGGTTGAGTGTGAAATTAATGCTACAACTCAGACAAAGGAGTATGTTTCACAACCCCTACCCGATATTTTCTCCACACGAGATGAAGTTCCTACAAATAGCTAAACCGGTAGGATCCTATGATTTAATATCAGATTTGAACAAGACCTTTTCCCACATTTCATTCCTAGATTTGCTAAAAAATTCACCCACGCATCGCTTTGCGTTGCTCAATGAATTAGGTCTTGGTCATCTAATCAACATTACGCCACCACCCGAAACACAAGTGAACCATGTAGACTTTGATATCCACCCTCCGGGGCAGCCAGATAGGGATACCGAGTTTATATTCGACATAAACAAAATGCCAACAGATGCTGAAATTACACGTAGAGGCGATCCAGACCTTGCATTTACAGGTGTGGGTTTACAACAATTACGTTAAACGTGCAATGGTGGACAATGGGGCAGCAGTTAACATAGTCCCCTTCTCTTTCCTTCAAAAACTAGGATATGGGGAAACAAATTGTTCCACGACTCGAAATACACTGAGAGGCTATGATAGCCTTAAGGCCACTTCAATTGGGACTATAATACTACCAGTCACCTTAGGACCCAAAACAATCCTCACTGAATTTTATATTATAGATCGGGAAACCAACTATAATATGATTCTCGGTCGTCCATGGATACACCGCATGAAGGCAATTCCTTCTACGCTATTTCAAGAAGTAAGGTTTTTACACCTAGGAAAGGTCTTCATCGCTAAAGGGGATCCTAAACCCTTTGATATACACTTAGAAAACCTCAAGAAAAAGAAAGGAGTCCATACAGAGCATGAACTTCCCATGAATCAATTAAACAAACCGCCTCCAACAAAAGAGTTAGTCTCGGTCACCCCAGACATTCCAAAGGTTGAATTTGTTGACCCAAAAATATACGAGGTAACAAAGACAAATAAAGATAAGTCAATTTCTGTGGAAACAGTCTCCACTAAAACCACAACAGGAATTATGAAACTCTTGGAGAATGATGAGCCAATCTTTCTCCCATTCGAACCTCAGGGAATGGGTAGTCTTCTCGGTATAGCACCTCTTCCCTCCGATGACCTAAATCTAGATATAAACATGATAGAATTAACAAACGAAGAAGGGAAATTTAAAATTGAAACGATGCCTATCAAAACCATCTCTAGGCACTACCCTATTCTAAAGTCTAGCTTCGACCCATGCGTGTCTAAAGCTAAGTTTTCCCTATCCATGGGGCAAGACCTCATCATTAACACAATGCTCACTATGAGAGAGAAGGTCGAGCAGCATAGTCATGCTCACCCACATGCCATCTCTCAAAAACATGACAAAGAGGCATGCGAACACCTCTTTCAGAAAAATGTTTTTAATAATGGGACATATACACCTCTGGGCAAGGGTTGTAAGTTCAAACCCAGAATGGTAGGCCCTCGTCAAGAGAATGAAAAATTTGAGGATAATGGTTCTCCGCTGTGTACTTCTAGGGGTGAAGAATTCGATATTCGTCAACTTTCTTCACCTTAGACATCATGACATATAGTTCCACCTACATTTTCATATGTACATGGTTACAGTTGCATTACATATTCATTTAGATAGGTTCATTTTGTTCACTCGTTTCATAAATATTGTAGTCCAGGAACTTACTCTTAAGTAATCTGTTACAAATTTCTGAAGATATTGGCAAAATTATTCAAATCACATCTCTTCAAACATCATCAAGTATTTTCAAATCTTCTCATCAAGTTCGACAGACAAACATTGACGGAAACCATACCAAGACCTGCATACTTGGCTTCGCTCTTTCTTTCTACTAGGTGAAGTTGTCCTTACCTACAGTCTGTTCTAGAATCTTCTTGGTGTCACATCTATCCCTCTTAAAATCTCTTGGAACGAAAGGATATCCCAAAGTCATAGATCAGAAATGTCAAAATCAAATGAAATCAAAAGTGCCAAACAAACAAAATATTTTTATTTTACACACTTCTTTGCCCCATCAACCTTCGGTGATAAGCCCACATCTCCTACTGGTGATGTGAGGTTGGGAAAGGAAAGAAGTGCCCTTACTCACCTGTATCTTGCCTTTGGTGACAAACCCATGCTTCTTACTAGTGGCATGAGGCAAGGTGTGGGGGGTCTAGTCACACAAACTAACAAATCTTGGTATGCTAAAAACACAAGTCAAATTCTGTTAAAAGAAGGCAAATATCCAAACATCCAAATTCCAAAGAGATCAAATCCTCAAAACCAGATTTTGTCAACCAGGTTGCCATTTATGAATCTAAGTCTAGATAAACTGAAAAGTAAGTGGCCTTCTAAGCTTGGTAGTAGTTCTGAGTAGGGTGGGTGTGTAGGTCCAAATTTGGTTCTTGTTCTTGTTTTGTCTGTCTCTCATCATTCCACTCAAATCAAACTCATACAACTTGTGCCCTTCCCAATTCTTGGTGTTGAGCCCTCGCATCTTACTAGTTGCGTGGATTTGGGATTGGGGCAAGTTCATCTCTTTATCGCTATACATTCATCACGTTTTGCCAACATGAGAAGAAATCACAGACATTGTCTAAAGAGGCCAAAAGTTCAAAACTACAACATGTTCGTCATCACATATCAGCATTGCAAAAGCAAATAAAGTAAAAACATTCTGTTTAACATTTGTTATCACTTGTCATCCATTGCATACATTCTGAAAAGCATGTGAAAGTTGGCGGCATTTCGACACACGGGCATGTCAGGTATAGCCTCTAACTCCCCATTTTGGGACCGCCATACTCGGACCCAACGTTTTATGCCTCTTCATGGCTAAAACGCTTCTCCGAGGGGGCAATATGTACGTACCCAAAATTGTATGTACTGCACCACTGGAAAGATGTTACACATGCCCCAATGATGATACAGGTCTCCTCGCAAGGTGTTCGGGATCCAGAAAAGCTCTCTCGAAGTGTGCGTTAACATCCCGCATGCCCCGCTTAGCCCCCGCGTCCTTTGTTTTCCCCTTTTTCCCCTCTTTTCTTGCCCCTTTTCTCTTCAGTGACGAAACCGCCGCCCTGACTGGGTGACGGTCTGTGACCGCCGCCCTGATCAGGGTGGCGGTCCTGTAACCGCCACCCTGCTCAGAGCGGCGGTCCTTTACGCGTTTTCCAGAAAGCATTTTTAACGCGACTCGCACGTAAAAATCAACGTTTCACCAGCTTTCCTTGCCGACTTAGAGCTTGCATTTATGTTTTTGGTCCCCTGGAATAGTGTTTGGCCTTTGTTTATTGTTTAGGAGTTCAGTTTGGTTTTGATCTTTGGGTGAATGAAAAGCTATAAATGAATGGTTTGTGCACAAACAAATAGGGCTGCCCCTCATTCACTTTCATGCTCTCATTTTCATAGTTCAGTCTTTTATTCTGCTTTAGAAGCCATAGTTTTAATTCTTGCATGCATGCATTGTCCAGCTAGTTAGCATTGTTCAGCTGTTGGTAAGCCACATATCCAACTTGTGCAAACAGTGTTGTTGTTTTATCCAATCCATTGGAGTAGAATAGCTTAGGAAGCCATTAAAGTTGTAGGTTTTTCTCCTCAAACAGGATAGTTTCAGGTTCTGGAAGCTTTATGTTGCATGATTCGCAATAAATCCCGCTAGGAATTGCATAAGCCAAGCTCTGTACTCTTGCGCTATCCCTCTCCTACTCGCATTATATTCAGTCTGCATTCTGAGTTGCCTTGTCCCAAAACCTACTTCTGTTGATGCTAGCATTACACACTTTTCTGGATCCACGTGAACACGAAAGAACGAGGAGATCATACTGAGGGGACAAGATCACACACACCATCGGATTCGCCACTGTTCTGCGGAATCCAGGTTCTAGCTTTCAAAGTTCTAGTTAGAATCATATCAAATAGAGTAGTTAATTGCTTCATTTCAGTAAATTCTATTCTCGATATTGCCAGGGAAGCTGTGGGGATTGATAGTTTCTGAGAAACTATGATTCACTCCTCACTTCTGAGGTAGGATCGAGAATCTTGCAGATAGATTAGAAGAGCTATTTTATTTGTTTAGAATAGATCTACAAATTGCACAGACAAATAACTACACTCGGTTATTTTGTTTGTTTTAAATTATTATTTAGTTGTCAATTTCTAGATATTTTAAATAGCTGCTTTTCTTAAATTCTTAAAAAGTTTCTCAGAAAAATAGAAGTCATATATGATTTATTATAAATAGTTTAGAATTCACTTTATTACAGTTAGATTTACATTTTGCTTTTGTATGACAATCACGGGACCTAGGGAGCCCAGGGAATACATATTTGAGCCAATCGTGCCTCAACCAAACCTCGTCACAGCAATAGTTGACATAGACCAGAATCTTAGAATCCAAGTCTTCCAAACAACAACAGATTTACAACTGATCAGATCTCAGTTGAGAGGATTAAACATAGAAGACGACCAAACACACACGTTTTGGTCAAATCAACCAAACTACAGATTACCCTAGGCAAACATTCACATGACTGTAGAAGGGTTCGAAAGAGAACAAACATTCGGGTGTGATCCTTTAGTTCCACAGCCAGATGCAGGAGACACCCTCACAGACATAGATACCAGTTTAAGAATCCAGGTTGCAAGAACGCCTGTGAGGTATTCTGAGAAGATTGCACAATTATTGATCCTAAACATAGAAGCTGAGAAAGCATATGATTATTGGATACTAGGGATTAGGACTTGATTTCCACATGACCATAGCAGGACCACAACAACCAAGAATCTATGGTTGTGATCCACAAATCCCACAGCCTAACGAATCCATAAGTCAATCAGATATAGACACTAGCCTACGCACACTAGTATTTTAGTCCACTCCACTTCCACCCATCATCATCGAACAATTATCCTTACTAGATATAGCGGCTAACAAAGCTAGAGAATTCTGGACTAGGCCATAGAATCATCCGTAGAGTCGATTGTATTCACCGTCCACCATATGACCTTATCTGGAGAAATACACGAAACTATCCCAAGTCATTTTCCACGTATTCCACAACCCATAGATCAAATCATGCCAGAGCTCGATATTGATTGGAGCCTTCGAGTAGTCATCCTTGCTGATCGATCTATCACACCAGTCCAGGTTAGAAGGGCCTTCTTTGCCTTAGATTCACAAATTCCATTAGTGCGTGTCGAAGACATTAGATTGCCTAACTAGTCTATCCGTATACCACCTGCATATTCCATCCCCACCCGCTGTCTCGGCACGACCTTGGGAGGTCGGGTACACGGAAGAGTCACTTGTAGATTCTCATGCTCGCCTATCACTTTTTCGGCGTACATTCACCTTTTCTTGAATTTGGTTAACCATTTTTGATACCTCAGAAGACGAAGATTCAAAATCCACATCTTCTTTATATAGTTTCATTCTTGGGGTGGCTTGACCCTTCCCTTGGCCTCTAATTGACCTCTCTATCATGATGTAGGATTTGGGTTTTGGTATACGAGGATTAGGATAGGAATTTAGGGTTTGGGATTTTGACTTAGAGTTTTAGATTATAGATGGATTTAGCTATAATGGATAAATACTTAAGGAACAAACCTTAGATATTTTTTGGAAAGCTTCCCACAAATATAAGAAACTTAGAAAATATCCACAAATAATAGCCTTTGGAAAAAATTTATGAAAAACTATAAAATGGATATAAATTAGGAAAAATAAGTCCACAAATATTGAAATTTTGGCAGAAATTTACTTAATTGACTCAACCACTTGGCTAGAAATTGCATAAAAATTTCCCACTATTTTACAAATATATCTGAATCTTAAAAATTAGGGTTTTAACCCAAATATATCTAGATCAAATATCTCATACCACTTATAATGAAATTACTTAAATAAGTATGAATATCAACAACAATAGGACACCAAAGAACACAAAAATATAGAAAAATGATCACAATATGCTATTAGAATGAATTAACCACTTCGAGAGGGCAACCTCTAAACCATACAGTATGACTCAAGTGCTCAATATGATGATAATATACTACTCTCTAACTCCTATATGCACCCTATGATGCTATGAAATGCACTTAGGCTGACCTACTAATGTAGAAAAAAATCATGCACTTTAGGCATTATTTAGCCCCGTATTATACTACTATTTAGAAGGTTCTCAAGTGGATAAAGTACTAATTAATCCCACCTTTTGGCCATCTTTATTTTATATTTTATTTCATCATTCGGACTACATATTTTATTACACTTATCCACCCATTTTACAACTTGCCCCGTCATTCTAGCCCAAAATCAAGATGCGCCCTGGTCCCACTGTATTGGGTGCACCCAGATCTATGCACATCCTTTCCCGCTTCTTTTTGGGACCTTTCTATCCATTTATTGTCTTTATCTTTTCCCTCGTTTGACCTTGTCGGGAGTAATTACAAAATTAAGTCTTGAGATCCCTATAAATGTAAAGCTATAAGACCATAATAAGGAGTCCTAGGTCATAACATTACACACTACTATCAATCCAGCAAGAGTTACACCCATTGCATCACTTGCATCCACATAGTGTCATGCATCAAGGCTATGAGATCTGCATCACACACACTACATAAGGGGAGGGATTCTATTATATTCCATGCACACATGTTATTTACATTTTCTATAGTTACTATTTCTCACTACTTCACAAAGTGCGACTGACACGAGAGCACCTAGGGCACAATATGCGCGCACACACACACACACACACACACACACACACACACACACCAAAACTACATCTGGGTCTGAAATGTAGTGCAACACTCAGTGATAAGTCCAATAGTTTGGTGGCTGCAGTTCAGTTCGACCCATTCATTTGCATCTTTTATTTTTCTCAGGGTTTGATACTTCCTTTTGCATTGCAGGTCATTACACAGCTCACCCAACAGATCCAGTATGACAGACAAGAACTATTCAAAGACATCTTGTGACCATATCAGATTCTAAGTTTTGAGCATTTACAATGTTCAGAGCACCCATAGATTGCAGACCAGGGTGCACCCACGATTCCGCACTCATCAGCAAGTTCCCCAATCATCTCATATCCTCCAGATTTTTCCTTCGCAGGGTCTATGAGTGTTCGTCTACACTTCCTAATTTCATTTCCAGAGTCTGCTGACAACCTGTGGCAAGTCACTGCCAATCAACTAAGCTATTTCTCTTCCTTCCCTTACACATTATAGGGTTTTATTTCACTTAGAGTAATTTAATTGACATTTATCTCTTTACTATTTTAGTCCTTTTATTACAATGTTTTAGTCCTCCTAATTAGATTAACATTAATACCCTAGTGTCCCCTTTTGGGCCAACTAGATCCTTATTTTTGTTAAATCATTTTGGTGAACCTAACATGTCTCTTTCTACCACCTTCTAGGGCTCCTCATTCTACCATCATGAATATCTCAATCACCGAATATCTACTTACCAACCTTGATTTGCTCCACTGAGTTTAAGCCCTATTTTACTACTACCAATGTTTCTGTTGACATGCATCTAGATTCCATGTATGACACATTATTCGAAGGCCTTTTCCCAGCATATTACGTTTTGGGCCCATCCTCTCAGCTGACATTCATGCCTTTGACAATGACCCACAACTTTACATTAAGTATCATCATGTACAATGTCGACTGCCAAGCACACTCTTATCGATAATGGATCTAAGCTTAATTTGTGCTCTATGTCCTTTATCCACAGCCTTAGGTCTCTCTGCTCTGTGACATTAGCCCCTCTTCCATTTCACTCCATGCCTATGATGGTTCTGTCCGTCCATGTCTAGGCCACGTTACCTTTCATTTCACCATACAGTCATAAGACTCTCCCTATTGTTTTCTTTGTCATTGATTTTCCTATCGCATATAATTGTTTGTTAGGCAGACCATGGCTTCACGCCATGATAAGCTGTCTGCTTCCACCGTTCAATAGTTGCATCAAATTATTGCATGAGCGTATTGAGTATACTATATTTCATGATCGTGATCCATTCCAATATTGTGTCCATGACCCTCATACTAGCATCACCTATGCCTCGCATTGATACTACATATGAATTACCTCAACCTATGGATGATCAGTATCATTTACCACCACTTGAGGGCGTTATTTATTTACTAGATGATATCCCTTCCACACTATCTCCTACTACCGCTATTGTTCTGCATCAGCCATCCTATTCCACCCATACACGATATCCTTCCTTACTTCGTCTTCATCGATTACCTCACACCCCTTTTACATGTACACATTTCATTCACAATTCTTATTGGGAACATGTTCCATTCGACCCCACATATGACCAAACCATCTGTTCTCCCACTGGTCTAGCTTGTCATCATGGCTTTACTTTTGAGGACCTTAAGCCTTTTACTCCCATGCTTCTCATCTATATTATGGTTTTCGTCACGATCACTTCCATTTATGGCTTACATGTCTTTGATATTTTAGTCTATTTCCCACGTACCCCTTGTGCTTCTCTGCTCACATTAGGGGACTCTTGGGTTACTTACATTAGCGGTACCTTAGACCCTAGTCACACTGATGTTTCATTCCCTATGCCTTTTGGTCATGTTTTCATTTGAAATAGTTCCTTTCTTGGCTATTCAACTAACTAAAATTGATGATACGCACACAGTTGCCCACATCCCCCATTCACTGATGAAGAATACACTATGGGCATGCATCATCTACGCCTTACCATAGCTCATTACAGGATCAACCTTATACTATAGCATACCATGTCTCCAATCCTAATCCATTTGACTTCTGAACCAGAAACACGATGATCTCCTTAGACGAGTTCACGTAGCCTCTTTCCACACCACCGATGGGGTGCATAGTCACGTAACACTACTCCCCCTATCCTCATATTAGCATCCATGCACCCCTATTCTTATATTCTGGAATCTCATGCATTAATCGCGTAGCCAAGACACACTCATCATACATTCTATCACCCTCGTTACCCGATGACACACTCTTGTGATTTGGTTCACACTGAGATTGTTGAGGGATTACCATTACATTGAACCCCACACACTGCACTATAGGTTATACACATTTATATTCTATTACATATATCACACATCTTACATTCTATCATCATCTCTATACGTAGCCTACATATTACATTATCCTATACATACCTCATATGTTAGTCATTTCTCCATCATTCATCTCATACACGCTACACTAGTCATCATTATATATGAGTCTAGTTTTATATTTCATCCACACATTCTATATTTACGCTAGGTCACATTATCTATGGGTCTAGCTTTACCTCTCATCACTACATATTCTATCCACACCTATATCTGCATCTTGCATCATCTACACATCATACCTTTTTTAAATTGTCTTATTCACATAACACATCTATCCATCCTATCATTCTATACTACACTAGATTCCATCATATATATGGGTCTAGTTCCACCTATCATCTTTACATATTCTATTTCTATCTACACTTACCGCTACACCCTACATACCCACTTTACACTTATAGATCCTATTTATTTTACATGTTACACTAGATTTCCTTATACATGGGTCTAGTTTTACCTATCATCATTAAACATTCTATTTCTATCTCCACACTTATTACATTACACATTCTATACCCACTACACATTCTATATTGCATTTGACTACACCGTGCATTCACATACCTTGGTCATTTATACTATGTTGTTTTCTATGCGCTACACTCACCACCCTATGACACACTCTAGTTCCTCGGTCTATACTCGAATTGCTGAGGGTTTACTCAATCAAATGGACCTTACATTCACCAATACTGACATTTTCCTCATTCACCATTTCACATTAGTGACATACACCTTAGGTTAAATTGTCACCCATTCTTATCATCTTGTAGTGGTATACGCTTTAGGCTAAATCACCACCCTCCTTTTATCATCTTCTAGTGGCATACACCTTAGATTACATCACCACTCCCTTCTTATTCATCCTATAGTGACATACACTTTAGGCTAAATCGTCACCCATTTCCACTCCTTCATCTCATAGAGATATACACTTAGGGCTAAATCATCACTATTCCATTCAACACAGTCATGGTATACGCTTAGGCTATAAGGTCCACACACATATTTCCATATATTTCATCTCCATACACTCATTCTATAGTGATATATGCTTAGGGATAAATCATCACTCTTACATTCCACAAGTCGTGGTATACTGCTTAGGCTATAGGGTCCATACACATCTCTCCACATGTTGCAAATTTCATTACCATTACATATACACACTCATCACAATGCACTGCTAGACACAACCAACACTACTCGATCCATTTCCTGATGATGCACTCTCGTTTACGGTTCATTCTTGACTGTCGAGGGGGAAAACAAAATGAACCTCATTACATACACTTCCATCCACTTGGGGGGCACATTTCCCATATCATTCCATTCTATCCATCCACAACATATTACATTGTCTTGGTGGCATTTACTCTTGCTTTTTGGTGTTTTGCATGCTCACTTTATTACACATGTTAGATCTTACTTTCTTATATGTCATCATCATACACACATGTGCATTTATAACTTTGTTTATTGTGATCACATATATCAGACTCTACACAGTGGCATAGATGCTCACCTTCTACCCTTCTTATACCAGTCGCTAGGGGCATCCACATTCATATTATCCCGGTGTTATTGTTTATATTTTATACTTAGCATATTATACTACTTTTTCATACATGTTTTGACATATTGGTTACCAATATAACATGCTAAGGGGTGTTCCATGTGCAACACTCTGTTTTGCAGGATTACATGTTTCCATGACTATTTTTTTGTTTCTACTTGTCTGATTTTGTTTGCTATTGTAAGTGGGCTTTTCCCTTTGCTTGTGTGCACACTTGTTTGTTATTTACAGCCAAGATGGTCTTGTGTGTCTTACAACATCGCGAGTGATGTCCCATGTTTGAAACCTGCTTTTTGCAGTTTTTCTTGTTCTTACTTGTTTACACTAACTTTGTTTGGTAGTTTGTATATTGTCTACGTATTTTCCACTTATTGCATGCATGTGTTTCAGACTAAAACTTATTTTTGGATAGACATCCCCTTTTTTGTGCGCACCTTGGTATCTACCAAGCGTTTCCATTTCCCCCTACATGGAAGAGTTCTACAGGTCAAAGTGCTGTTAGGTTCTCTTTTGGGGCCACATTCTCATTTTTGTGACATCGCATGTGCCCCCAAAGAGGGGGGCATCATCGAAGGTTTTCTACTAACACATCATATTTACACCGGTTTAGACACATAATGAGTGAGTTCAAACTAGTCTACGAACTTGATACACAGTGGCCATAATAGGACATGGTGTCCTTAGAAAATTTTGTAGAGCGGTTACAGGATTTGGGGGTTACAGTGGGTGTGCCTCTCCACACTTCTCTATCCAGTGGCATTGGATCACCCAAAAAACTAGGATAGTACAAAGATCTCTTCACACATTTCAATAGAAGCGGTTAAAGTTGGATGGACACAACACATTTCCTCCCTATACTTCTTCAGCCAAGGTGGCGAGAGATCTCCCAAAAAAATGCGTGAAAATACATGATATCCTTATACACTCTTTTTCTCGACATGGATTAGGTGTGCATGTTCCATTTACACTTTTTCTAGTGTACTTTTACATTTGTGTACTTTGCACATGTGTATTTACACAACGTTTTTACATACATACATATTTGACTACTTGATCACTTTCTCCTTGCATGTCCACCGTATGAGAAACAAGCAGTCAAATTGGGGGAAACAACAAAAACAACAGTGACAATGACAAGACACCGCTATATGCACTTTCCTTTACTAACCATGCAGGTACACTACACACAACAAAAACTACACACACATTCTACCCTAGGTTCACTCTCATCACTTTTTATGCGCATTTTTCATCTTTAGAATCCACGCTCCACATTTTTTTTGTCATTCCACGCTAGAGTCTAGTCCATTGACACGTCTTCTTCTACACGCTACATGGATATCAGGTACACATCTCTATCTACTTTATGTTACTGAGCATTCCGCTCACTAACATAAATTGGGGGCAAAATGTAGACATAAAATCATGCACTTTAGGCATTATTTAGCCTGGTTTTATACTACTATTTAGAAGGTTCTCAAGTAGATAAAGTACTAATTAATCCCACCTTTTGAAAATATTTATTTTATCTTTTATTTTGTCATTCCCACATATTTTATTTCACTTATCTGCCCATTTTGTAACTACCTCGTCATTCTAGCCCAAAATCAGGGTGCCCTGGTCCCACTTTTGGGTGCACCCTAGTTTATGCACATCCTTTCCCACTTCTTTTTAGGGTCCCTTCTAGCCATTTGTTGTCTTTATCTTTTCCCCAGTCAACCTTTTTCTAAATTAATTACGAAATTAAAATTGAGAGCCCTATAAATATAAAGCTATAAGACCATAATAAGGGTCCTATGTGATAACATTACACACTACTATCTCTCCATCTAGAGTTGTATCTATTACATCACTTGTATCCACATAATTTCATGCATCAAGGCTAGGAGATCTACATCACACACAATGCATAGGGGGAGGGATTCTATTCTATCCCATGTACACATGATATTTACATTTTCTATAGTTACTATTGCTTGTTACTTCACAAAGTGTGATTGGAATGAGAGAACCTAGGGCACAACATACACACACTCATAAGAACTACATCCGAGTCTGAAATGTAGTACAACACTCAGTAATAGGACCATTAGTTTGGTGGATGTGGTCAGTCCGATCCATTAATTTGACATATTTTATTTCTTCTAGGGTTTGATACTTCCTTTTGCATTGCAGGTCATTACATAGCTCACCCAACAAATCCAGTGTGACAAACAAGAAGTATTTGAAGACACCTTGTGACCATATCAGATCTTTGTTTTAAGCATGTATAGTGCTAAGAGCACCCAAATTATAGACCAGGGTGCCCCAGTATCATCTCAGATTCTTCATATTTTTCCTTCATAGGGTCCCTGAGTGTTCATCTACACTTCCTAATTTCATTTCCAGATCTGTGACAACCTGCAACAATTACTTCCAATTAGCTAAGACATTTATTTCCTATCTCTTGCAAATTAGGGTTTTATTTCGCATTGAATAATTTAATTGTATTTATTTCATACTACTTTAGTCCATTTATTATAGTGTTTTACTCCTCCTAATTAGATTAACATTAATACCCTAGTGTCCCCTTTTAGGTCTACTAGATCATCATTTTTGTAATCAACTAAACATATGGAAACATAAATAAATATGATATGATATGATGAAAAATTATGTTAGCCATAGGTCTACTGTCCATATCCCTATATATGACCTAGGTTAAGGACATAACAAAGCTTTGTCTTTGTCACTCAATTGTTACACCTACTCTTCTATATGGGGCTAAACATGAGGCTCCCTAGCTTATTAAAGTTAATAGAAGCTGAATTGAAAGATTGCTTACCTCTATGTTATCCTAGCACCTCTATGCTAAAATATCAAATCCTAAAGAAATCATTCTCGTTTAATTTGGTACACATTCCTCTCTTATTATTTTTGTTTTATTTTAGGTGGTGAGTATGATACAAAATCTTAGTTAGATGGCCAACTCTTCAGTTGATTTCCTCATATACCCATATTAAGCATTCAAATTATCTATGTAAATGACACAACATGGGATCTACTCTAACCAGAATGCCAAGGCTTCTACTTTGTTATTCCTTGTACATATTGACATAAAATAACTTCCCCACATGATTTTTCAGTTGATGCACTAAATCTAGAAGGTATATAAATAAAGGTACCAAAGATGAGATTTATAGAGCCTTCCTACAGTCCAAATGGTTAGAGCCTCTCAAACCTTTTTTTAAATATTTAACACTATTAAAATTTATATATATTCACTTTGAGGAAGGATTCATCCAACCTCTATGTTACACTAGGATTTAATTTACCTTATAATTGAGAGTTTCATTAGCACAATTTAGGGTTTGTTCACACCCCCTATGCATAGAGACACTGCCATATTCCTATGTAGCATCATATTTGTGAAACTTAATCCATGAAACTTGAAAAAGAAAAGTATTAAGTGCTCTCTAACTTGCTATGAGATCCTGTGGTTTTTTTATCTCTTTAGAGATCATAAAACCCTATTCAAATCTTCATGGCTTATGAGGATTAAAAATATCTTGATTATTTTCTTTCAAGAGATGTTTGATCTTCACCAATATTGTGTTAGAGACTTTGCTTCTACAATAATTTACACCTGCACGATTTCCTCTTTCATTCACCTTGTTTCTTCTGTAATATTTCAAGTATGAAGCAGCTTCATGATAGACTTATTGATATGAGAAAATCTATAAAACATTGAAAAAAATTAATTGTATTTCACATATATTCACCTTCCCATTTAATTGACCGATTTTTGTCTTTTATGGACATTAATATTATTATCTATCTTATCTTATTCATAGCCAAACATAATGGAAGAGTAAATCTAATAAGATTTGTCACTCACTATCATAATGATAAGATTATATTTTGTATTGGGTGATCTGACATTAATAACCACTAAGAATGAATTTGTATTAGATGTATATGAAAAAATATTATATTAATGTTAGTAATCATTAAAAAATTATTTAAGAAATATTATTACAATGAACAAATCTTACCAATTTATCTATGAAACAAAAAAATTAGTGAAAAAATATTTAACTTACCACTAATTGGTATCTAAGTGCCTAAATAATTAACATTATGTAATTTAATGCTCATAAAGTTAGAAGGATAATTATTTATTGAAAATTGATAATTTAATTAAATATTATACAAAAATAATAAGTCACAATTGTTAAATTAATATATATACTATTGTTATATATATATCTATATATATATATTTGTGGACACCTAGAACCTAGAGGTCACACAAGGTAACAAAATGTCTAAATCTCTATACTCATCAACCACCTCGTGGGTTACCATTTAGTCAAACTAATGACTAAAACTTTAGAAATATGAGTTTCTTTAGTAAATACTTCCTTCTTCATTGCATAAATATTAAAATATTGTGTTTTATCAAGAGGCCTAGCCACTAAAAAACCTTCATGCAGATGAAATAAATATTTGCTTGGCAGAGAAAATTGATAAAAACTACTAATACTTAGTTTGGGAAAAATTGATTTTGTGAGTGATGGGAAGAATTATATGTTGTGTTTGTGACCCTCCCACACATGAGGGCTCTTTTAAGTGTGTCCCTCCATAGGAAAACAACAATAACCAGACCATGCAAATCCACTTGGGGAGCAGCTGATAAGGTGACGATTGTTAGACCAGTTGATGGAAAAGTAGTTGCAACAAGTAAGGACTCTCCTCTCATCTTCAGGCTCACCCAATATTAATCCAAGAAATAGAAACCATTTTCAGAGAAAGCCAAGCAGGCTAGGAAACATGTGCTTAGTAGTTTCTTCTTATGATGCCAAAAGTTAAATGGGCCGATATTCAGAACTACTTCTTCTAAGAGTTTGTGGATATATAAGATATCAATAATGATCTCTTTTCTAAAACAAAGGGGTCTTGAAATGTTGAATTTACAGTCTTGGAGTGCAATTTTAGTTAAATATTGGTTTCTTACATAACACTGTCTCAAAAAGCCTTTCAATTAATACTATTATGGACTATAGTATGAAATATCCTTAATCTGTTGGAGATGTTTAAAAGAGATTATGGAATATTTCTTAGTGTTAAGATCAATGTTGACGTTTTAAATATAAATAAAATTTAATATGGTCTTAAGGACATTTTGGCTTTCATATTGGAGTTCACAAGATTTTGTAAAGTAATATTGCAGTTTAGTTTTTTTCACATCCTTTAATGTGTAAACATCTCTACCATTAGGACTTTGCCTTCTTTGGTATGGTTCTTATTTTAAAAGAAAGGCTATCCAATAAAAATTGTTTTAAAGTGCTCGTTACTATTAAAAGGTAAATTGATATAATAAAATATTTACATAAGACTGCATTGTTTATAATAAATTTAGTTGGGAGAAATAAATAAGAAACTTTGGATAAATTATTTCCATTGATAATCATTGCGAGACAATGTAGGTTTATAGGATATTAGTATAGATGTCTACAGATGGCACCAAGATCACTAAATGGTATAATTTTAATGTTATTGTGTCCTTGTTGATTATTGGTTCAATTTAGACATTATTAATACATTTGTGGACTTTTAAAGGTTTTTCTCTCTTCTAGACTGAACTTAAGGTATAAACAATATGTTACCAGCACATTGTTAAGTTATATAGACTTAGAAAATTATATGGAATGGAATAATGTATATGTCACAAGGATAAGTTACAGAGCTTCTTCTAAGACAAGTGCCTCCATGTGTAGGGGAGCTCCTCCAAAGTTTTGTAAGTGATGACATGATTAATGCCCAGGTTCAACCAAAGTGCTTCGGTGCCTAGCTGCCACTACTTGATTAGAACCTTTCCTCTAGTGTTGACTTTGGCATCTTTGTCAACGTGGATATAAGGCTCACAATGTTGGTATTGGAAAAACATGTGGGTTGGTGCCTTGTAGACTGAAAGCCACTATGACTGGAGTGATTTTGACTAGAATAACCCTCATAGAATAACTGTGTCCAACCACAACCAAACTCATATGCCAATCAGACTCTTTATAGGAGGGTGTGGCCATCAACTATGTTGTTTGTGTGGGTGATTCCAACAATGGCCACTACACTACCATGTCTTGAGTTCCATTAGCTTGCCCCATCAAAATTCAACTTCATTGTTATTGGTAAGGAAGGTATCTATATAAGATTTTCCTTATATATCTTACTAACACCTACCATTTTTAATGGAGTGCAAGGTTAGATATAATATAGATTTGGAATATAGTTCCCCAACATTGTGATGATAATTGTCCTATCACCTTTTCGATAGGTTTATTTCACGAAAAATCCAACGTTTCCTCTCAAGTCAAAGGCCCAAATGTATGGGTCATGGAAATTACATGTATTTTTCATATCATATCTTAGTTGGATTTAAATTTGAGCTATCTGTTCAGGCATTAGTTAAGCTTAATTTTTTTGTGAGAACGATATAAAAAATAGCTGCAATTATCTTCCATATACTCTGTTCTAAAGCATAGGAGATAATTAGATGCTTGAAACTTTTTCCATCTCAAAGACAATTCATGCACCTTGAGGGACCACACCATTTTTTATTTTTTTTTGAGAAAATATGCTACCTATATTTCCTGATGAAGTAATGTCCAAATCAAGGCTTTCGATATCTTGTAATTGCCACAACTTGCTCCAACTCAAAGGAGTGATTATACCATCGTCAATTAGGGGTTTGTAAAAGTTACCCTAAAGGTGCAATGGGCATGTTGGCATGGAGATTGAGAAAATGGATGAACAAAAAATTTAATATTTCACCACTCTTCCACCATAATTTTTTGACTTCTTAAGCAAAAAAATATGCAAATGCATAGAAAACTTGATAGATGAAACCAAAATTAGTATTGTGTTATCAATCTTAAAACTTCAAGAACTCAAATATATTTGAAATTTTATGAAAATAAAGTGAAGAAGAAATGTATCTTTACACAAAAATCCCAAACCAATCTAGTCGCTCATCCTCCTCATAAACCAAATAGCCTAGGAAATCAATTCAAATAATGGATTTAAAACTAAAAGGATCTCAAAAGCCTAAGATGCATTTTCAAGAAAGAGGGGTTTATTATGCTAAAAATAATATTTTTCTTCTCCATTCTTTCTTTCTTGTTTCAAATGGTATTTTTTGTTATTGAAAGCATTTAATTGTATATTTAATAGGTTTAAAAACTAAATATATGTCTGATAAAAAAAGGCAACTAGTAAGAAAGCATGCAACCCAAGAAGACACTAACCAAATTTCAAACAAACAAACAATCCCAAGAGAAAGAACAACAAGGCCCAAGGCCACAAAAATTATGACCACACACAAAAATCCAAGTGTCAACAAGCAAGTGCTATACACACAATAATTATAAATAAGAAACATCCGTTCTAAATTAGGCAACCAACATCACCAATCCCATCAACAAAGGAGGTGAACGACTATCAAGGTTACCTTATCAACCACAACCATGAGGATGTGAGGTATTACGTATGAGATCCCAGCCATTTTACTCTTTATTTTTTGCATCTCCCTCATCAACCCAAGGCCTTGGAGGAGGATAAAAAATCTCAAGCGAGTAAAATTTCATTTTCCATCCCAACGCCTTAGTCTATAGCCTCCATATTGTAGGGACAGTTTCCCTCCATGGTTTGATGAGTGCTAGCAAGGAGTGGAAAAAATTAAACAACTGTAAGACCCATGCCAACCTCTTTCACATTCCCAACATCCATGGCATCTTCCAAGAGAATCATGCCTATTGAATCAAGAGGAACTCTTCTAACAATGAAAGGGGCATTACTCCAATAGCCAATCAAAGTACAAAGATGCTCCACCTCCAAGGCCACCTACACATCCTAAACTTGAACCTACAACATTGCATTAGATATTATAGAGATTCTATTAGAAATAGAGAATTTTTTTTCTAGTTACTCGTGATTAAAAACTACATAACTTTTTCTTTCCAAAGCTGAAAGAGAATCTCAATGCAAAATATATGTAAAATTTACTTGAATTTTGTAGGTAGCAACACAATCCCCAAATATGATAATGTTCCAAACTAGTAGTTCACACAGTAGATATGAAGGGTTTGAAAAATGATAATATGACCAATATTAAGCCCTTGGTAGATAATGTGGCAAGAGTATTGAGTATTTTTGGGCTAAACATGGCATTACCACACGGTAAGAAAACTCCTGCCTCAAGTGAAGGAGGAATTGTTGAGATTCCAACATTTGTTAAGTATTTCATACGGTATCACCTTGGAGGAAAGCCATTGATAACCTATACAAGGTTTGTACTGGAGCATAGGGGTAGCAAAATTCTAGTTCCAATCTTTCCACCAATATGGGGGTGCTTTGAGGCCAATTTTGTGCAAGGCTTACTTAGAAATAACCATTTGAACTTCCTTATGTAACTCAAAATCTCTAGAGATAAGCCCATACTTACTTTTGAGCTCAGACCAAGATATTCATGCTCTCAAGTGTTTACCAAAAAGGTTGGAAATGGTGTGTATGCCTTTTCTAAAATATCAAAGTGCTTTAACACAAGTCACCCCAACCAATGGTACTCCATGGAAATTAATAGTTGGAGACCACCACAAGGAATGAGTATTGATAGAAAGCCCATTCCTAAGTTTAGTAGATTTGTATACTTTCCATATGTTTTTTGTAACAAAAGTGTTCACAATGTTAATAGGCACAAAAGCAGTGAGAAGGGTGTGAAAAGAAAGCCCCTTCCAAGTGGGCCTACCATAAGTGCTACCCACAAATATGTAATGTCTAAACAAGACCTTCCAAGCCTCTTGGCCTTCAATTACTCAAGGGACCCATATAGTGTGCAATCCCTTATTTTTGGATGCCAATCAACCCCATCCCTCCAATTTCTTTAGGTCTCCAACATACATGAGTGACAACTATAACTTTAGAGAAAATTAGGAACATAACAACAAGAGAGAGGTTTGGTAAGCCAATATGTCAGCTTCTTTTTCACACTCTACATGAATAGCTTGGAGGGAAAAGGGGATATCCAAAAACTTGAACATTTCTCTCTAAGATATTCACTTCCATTTATACTTTTAAAATTGTCATGATTTAGGCCCAAAGGATTGCCTATAGCAATTGGTTTTTTTTCCATTAAATACTAGAGCCAAAGAAAAGGTAGAAATTTTGGAGACAATCCATAGTGTTGCTAACCTCTTCATCCTCTTCAAGAATAGAGAGAAAGTGATCATTAGAAAAATGACAATTAATGAGATGAGAATCATAGGAGTTGAGGAGAGATTTTCCCTTCATAATCCCCTTAGAAGAATAATCAATTAAAAGATAACTAAACCCCTAAGTAGAAAGCACATATAAGAAGGGAGCCAGAGGACATCTTTGCTCGATATATTTCAAGA
This sequence comes from Taxus chinensis, assembly GCA_019776745.2. Taxonomy (NCBI): domain Eukaryota; kingdom Viridiplantae; phylum Streptophyta; class Pinopsida; order Cupressales; family Taxaceae; genus Taxus; species Taxus chinensis. The sequence goes on from CM034146.1 coordinate 574,397,918, forward strand.
GACATGTTATCCCCTGATTTTTCATCCAAGGATAATATACCCAATTTTAGAGATGAGTTGTCAACATAGCAATGATGAAAGGACATTCTATCTAATAGGACCCCCTTTCATCATTGCTATGTTGAAGGCCCCTATGATTTGGTCCCAGATTTGTGTAATTGATTTAGACTATTTTCAAGCGTTCCACCACTTATTTGATGATAAATCATCATCAAATGAACAATTTGGCCTTGTTAGCATATTTTATGTCATCATGATTTCTTTGCTTATTTCATTGAATCCTCCAGTGGATGGCGATAGTAAATATAACAAATATGGGAATAACACCATGGACTAAGTAAATTTCCTTTGCATTTGAGGGGAAATTCCCTCTTACAATGGGGATTTTGAATAAAAATATATGCAAATCCTCTCTCCCTCTCATTGAACAAATATTACATATTTTTCAAAAGAAAACAAGTTCAAATGTAAAAAGATTTGATTAATATCCTCCACATGAATATGATGCAGAGAACATGAATCAAATCCAAGTAACACACAACTTACCAAGAAATAAGTGTAGGTAGAAACAAAAACATTATATTCCTTACACAGTTGAAACAAATTTCATTTACTTACGTGAAAGCATACATATGCTACAAAAGAACAAAGACGTTGTGGTCCCAAGAATTGAGGAAGAGAAGAACCTTCATACAATTGATTTCATCACTATTGTACTCTTACTCTTTAACTCGTAGTTACATAAATACTTTCAATTCACACTTGACTTTTACTCAACTTTACTGGACTTGAATTGACCCACTTTCTCATTCTCAAATACACGGGCACTTTTCAAATAATTATTGTAGAACTTATGAATATGTTGCAATATTTAATATTCTGCACAATATAATAATATTTAATCCTTGAATTAAATGGAATTTTTGGTGCAAAGGTGATTTGTACCTACCCACTAATACATGAGATATTAGACCCTAGAAAAATTCTACATACCATATTCCCTTTGATTATAATTGCATGACATAGAAATTTAAAACATCATCGTGCCACTAGGCTAGAAAACTTCCTTGTCTATTTGGCCATGGAGTCATTTATAACATTACATGACATATGACAATTACATTAACATGAGACAGTATCTCCAATTACAATTATCACATAGTTTCCTTGATTAATCACTAAGATAAAATAAACACAGAGCATTTGATCACCCATAGAAGGGGTATCCAAACACTTTCATATGATGGTAGAATGTCCTTCATCTAATATCTTCAATGTCCTATTAGATGAGTTGTCAACATAGCAATGATGAAGGGGGTCCTATTAGATAGAAAGCCATCTCAAAATTCTCAAAATCAATTTTGACAAACAAATAATTTTGATGTGAGGTGTGAGCCCACTCCATACCTTACTAGAGAGAAATAATATTATTAAGAAAGTATCTACCTTCAATTAAACATCTTAGTTTAGGCCAAACCTTAATGGAAAGAAAATGTTTGATCCTGGGGAAAAATATTTTGTAATGGGTAAGAGACATTGAGAAGGGTGATAAACATTAGTAACAAGTTTAGAATCTCTAGTTTTGGGGATAAAATTAATTTTTCCCCTATTAAAAGGCTTAGCTTGAGTTGATTTGCAAGGCTTCAAGGTAGACTTTATGTAAATCCGGTCCAACAAAATCTACGGGGTATGATGAATTTTATAAGGAAAAGCATCAACCATTTGGTGTTTTATCGTGAGCAACTTCTCTCTCACCATTAGAATCTTGAGCTTGAAAGTCCTATTTTTAGTGACTTGCAAAAGCTTGAAAGATATCATGGAGACTATTAACATAGTCTCCACCTTCCTCAATCACCTTGATTTGAGCAAAGGAGTGCCTAGCTCTGAGTTGTAAAAATTCCTTGGAGTAACTATCTATAGGCTAATGGATTCTAGCTTGAATTTGAGCTCCAAAAGATTGATTAAATTTAATCATATTAATCTGGTGGTATAGTATGATAGTTTCCAATTGTAGGAATTCATTCAAGGGTCAGAGCTCCACCTCCTAAGAAAGCTTACTGAACTCTATGAAGAAGACCAACTACTTTCCAAAAAAACCAAGGAAGGAACAATAACCTCCTACCACCCAATCCATCCCCTATCAGTAGAAGGATGTAGGGATAATTTCATCCCCCTCAAATATGCATAAGGGTGTTCTCATGTTTCAAATGAGTAGGATTTAAATAGGATTGAATTATGAAGACTTTGACAGGAGGTGCAGTCCACTCAATGCCAATCTTGATGGGCTGATTGTTAAAGATAAGAACATTAAAAATTACAATATTAGAAATTAGAGATTAGAGCTAACACAAATCAACATATCAAAACAATGTGTAAAAGAAAGAGTATCCTACTCAACCAGATTGAACACTCTTATTTAATGAGTGAATAATACAGTAGATGATAGTTTGAAGTGTTAAAAATATCTATTTCACTATAAAAAAATAGTTAGTATAACTAAAAACTAGGACACATTCTAGACTAAAATCAATATATGCTTATCTTATTTGTAGATATTCATGGGATTTGAATATCTAGCATGTAAATTGCATCATACCAGCATCAAAAAATATCTTGATTAGCCTCTGCATAGTTAAACAAATCTACACCATACCAATAGTGCAGGTCTCCTCCATAGTTGTAGGAATGCATTTACACTGTTGATGTGGCATGGTTTGTATGCCAGAGATCCTACTTCATCATACAAAAAAATATTCATGTAAAAAAAGGCCATGTTCGATATAACAGAAAACTAATGGATTTATAATCTGTATTCACTTAAAATTTATTCTCCCACTAGTCCTTAAATGTAGAACAAGATTCATAAGTCTAACAATAATTTATGATCTCACATGTATTTAAATTAAGTAAACATCATACTTACATATTCAAAGCATTCAAATTTTTATAAGGATTCTATCAAATGAAAGATTGTAGAGAGTGACTTCCCCTGACAATGTGGTGGAAAAAAATAGAAATTGAAACAAATTAGAAATTCATTTGAGTTACTTCAAATTTTTAGTCTTGAATTAGATAAGGCATTACATACATTCACATTATTCAAGTTATCCTTAACATTATGTACCCTCACAATGTTAGCCCCTCCCAAAACCCTAGTTGTCAGAGCAACAATTGTCGCAGGGTCTCATTCATCAACTTTTACACGACCACAAATCTTTCCCAAAAATATTTTATGAGAGGGTTTAATCAAGATAGGCCCATGAGAAGCAGCCACATTGGTGGCTGCAAGTCCTTGCCGAATAGCCAACAAAACCCCAAGAAGTTCCAAGTTCTAGTCAATAGTTTTGGAAAAACCAAGACCAGGATCTGTTATGATTCTCCATGTAGGAATACCAAATGACTCTACATTCTTAATTTGTAAGCATAACTCATTTGCAAATTCTTCACAAACATCGTCATAAGCTGTATTCTTGTCATTCTTCCTTGTTGATGGGTTACCTTGCATGTGTATTAAGATGTAAGGTACTCAAAGATTTTTAACTGTAGAAAACATATTTGGATCTAAACAAACTCTAGATACATCATTCACAACATGAACTCCATTCTTCATAGCCTCATATGCAAATTTCACATCAAAAGTATCCACATATAGGATTTTATCTCGAGCTTCAGGAATATGTGTCACTGCTTCCAAAATTTGAATAATTTGAGACAAATCCTCCTCCGTTGAGATCTTATTTTCCCCAAGTCTTATTGATTATTCTCCAATATCAATCATATCCATGCCTTCAGAAATCATCAACCTAACATAATGTCCTCCATCGCTAAATCTATCTGGTGTCAAATTTAACAAACTCATGACATGAGTTCTTTTGGACCAATCCAACAGCTTATTCCCTATGGGAAAAACTCTTTTCATTCCCTCTCTTCCAATAATATGTTCACCTCCAAGATTTTCCCATGCCTCAAATATGCTACCTCCTCTTCCTGAGAAACATGAAACAATATCATCTTTGGCTTCCAATCTAATAATATTGACAAGAAGAGAAAAAACAAAAGGTATCTCCCAAACATTTTGATGGGGTATTATAAGAGTGTCAGATGTAACTTTGAGCATTCCCTAGAATATAATGTCTAAATCAATAGGCCGAGGCCCATATCTGATGCCCTTAGTCTGACCCAAATCCTTCTGAATTTCCTTCAAAGAACTCAATAAAGCATGGGGACCAAGTTTTGTGATTTCCCTTACTGGAAAATTAAGGAAGAAAGGTTGATTGGTCACATATGTAGGTGTTGTCTCATACAACTAAGCTTGGCCCCTAACTTCAATTCCAACTTTTTCCATCATGTCCACAGCTCTGTTAAAATTTTCAACTCTTTTTCCAATATTACTGCCCAAAGAAATCACTACTTCCTCCTTCATGGAATGAACTTAAATGAAATAATAAGAGGATGATGTCTTTGCAGAGTAATAGAAGAGCTTCCCAATTTTTGCAAAATGAACATGCATAAACAAATGTATTAATGGAAATTCTGCAAGTCTTTTATTTTTTCAATTTTCCTGGTTAAGGATAGTTATCTGAGGCATTAAAATGGAAGCCTAACAGATATTTATTCTCTTGGCTTAGAATAGTTTCCAAAATATATTTAATGTAGAGCATGCAAATACTTGCAGTATTTGTCTCATAGCCATAGGTTTGGTGCCACGTTTAGAACACAAGGTCGGTTCCACTTTCACAATTGATGACATAGTGGTTCAGTACACTCACGACGTCCTTCACCAACCCACAGCTCTAAGAGTGGTGAAAGTTTCCTCACCTTGTTCTTGCCATTTCTCCTCCCAAATAGGTTCCAGATGAAGATATAAAAAAGGAAAAAACCAATGATGGTTGGTATTGAGTAATTAAATATTGAATAGAGGAACTTACCACATAGGGAGCCCAAATGACTGATTCCTCCAAATCCCTGTGTGAATTTCTTGTATAATCCATGTGTGAATCTATTATACAATAAATTGGTAGAGGTGTCATTCCTCATATTGATATGGTTTTCACCAAACCCACTTGAAATTCTCCCTGAGATCAAGCATCCAAATATTATATTGATTGAAATTGAGGTTGCAGAAAAATGTTAATGCGTAGAATAGAATAGTGGGAAGGAGCACATATGTGGTAAGTAGATCTAATGGTGAGAGTGTGATTGGAAGAGTTGTAATGATTGTAGGCTTTGGTTCTTAATTTTTTAGGTAATTATGATATTTAATGGGAAGGGAATTCTACTTTAAATGTATATTTACTTTCATTTCTAATTTTAAAGTATATATGTGGTTATATTCTATTGTCTATTTTGACCCCTATTTAACATGTAAATAAAATGTTTAGTAACTTATAAGTTATTTTATTTATAAATATATTGTTTATGGTGATATTCAATTTCATAATAATAATTTTTATAGTTATTTAAAAATTTAATTATAAAAATAATATTAGTATACAACAAAATACCATCGCAAAATCATTAAAAAATTATTTGTCCTTTGAGTTTAAAGAAGCTTCAAAAACTATGTGAGAAGCTCCAAATGGCCATTAAAATTCATGCAAAATAAATCACAAGTACAAATAAAGAGGTCAATTTGTCCATGTGACATAAAAAACAAAATGTTGGTACGTAGACCATGAGTTGATCCTTTATTCCTTCTCTTGTGCCCATAAAAAGTATGAAACCACCCAATGTAGCTCGGTTCATTAATTAGACATCAACAACAATAATGTTAAAAAAATACATAACCTCTAAAACTATTAGACAAATCACAATCATAATCGTATTTTAATCATGTTAATGGTCATCACAAATGGAAATCCCAACTATTGAACAAAAATATTGCTAAGGGTTTTCTTCAATTTTTTCAAGGCCTTCTTGTAACTCAATTATCTCCTAAACACAAAATTGCATGCATGATGTAAGTAAAATTACAATAATTGTCTTTGAAAAAAATGTCCATATGTAAGAGTGTGTCTTGATAGTGAGCAAATTGAATCATTCTAGTGAAAACTAGAAGTTTTTTGATGCATCATTAAATAATCGAGTGGATGGTACCTACGGTGATAAAAATGTTTATTGTCTCTTTTCATACAACAACATTTTAAATTGTGGGAATTTAACATATGGGGATAGTGAGGATGGTGTTGAGGGAAGGATGGAATATGATGAGATGGACGATAAGGTATGTCAGAAAAGGGTACTTGATAGGTTTGTGAAAGGCAACGTGGTTATGTATTCATAGTGCAACCATAAACAAGCAAGTAGTGAAGAAAAAAAAAATGCATAACATACCAGAAAAATGTGTACATTTAATATGCATCAATCATAAACCATCATATTCAATCTCAACATCATCATTATTGATATAATCACACCATTAATATCCATGTGTTTTTGCAATTCATTTATAGATCAAAACATCAATATGTGAGAAAATATTGTGTCATGTTATAGGATTTTTCTTTTGCAAAACATCATTAGTAAACAAATCTTAGTGTAGTACTAGAAATATGGTTATGGTCATGTGGGAATATCACTTTGACATTTATTCTAACATTACTCCATTTACCTATTTATTTACTAGCTTAAAGTCTTTTGCTCGATCATATGGGCTAGAGGAGTGTTTCAGATTCTATTCCTAGGATTGAGGAGAATTGCATATTGTATATTACCCTAATTGTAACACTCCTCAAATTTAGTTTAGGATCATAAAGGAGTTGAAATTATCCACGGGATGATAAAAATAAGCTAAAGGATTTAATGCAGTGAATCCTAGATTCTATTGTGCATCTTCACTTGCCACAACATGTTTTCCATAACAGGTTGTGCAGATAATGCCATCCATGCACTTAATAAGGGTAGGAAGTGCTATGCTACTCCTACTAAAGTGATGGGAATTGGTTATTCTTAATAATGTTCACTTTGAACCCTGATTTCATGTTTAAATATTAAGATTACATTTACAAAGAACATTCTTGTAATCAAGATAATTTGTTGGTAACTGAGTTATGAAGTGTTGTAATCATGTACGATTGGATATGATTAAAATATGTGCAATAAGCCATCGATGACATGCCTTAATATGTCATACCAGTGGCGTTGGGTCATGATATCATAATGGGAAGAGTTAAAGTTTTCTAAGGATGATATGATACATGTGAAATAGTATATTTCATTGTTCCATTCTTAGAAGGTAATATGTTTTAGAAAAGGGAACGTAGTTGTAGAATTGTCCAAAAAACCCTTTAATGATCAACCACTGAGGTCAGTGGACTCCGGCTTATGAATCCTAGGCCATGGTACTTACATTGGATTATGAAATTATTATAGCTGATTTCACTTTGTAATATGCATCTCTATGAGAGTTGTGGGGCATTTAAATAATAACATAAAGGGGCTATGCATGTATAATAGCATTGGTTTTATTGTTTATGCTATATTATAACCTATGTTTTTTGAAAGGTTAATCGATGTAAGCTATGAAAAATAATTAAGTTATTATTATTTAGTAAATTTCGGGAAAAAAGAAAATAAGGTTTTAAACTAGAATAACCCCCACCAATTTTGGAGGAGAGTAATGGGTGGTGGTAGATGGATAAGCCACTGGTGTAGCACTTCCACATTGAATGTCATTAAAATTTGCACTTAATATTTTGGAAATTCGCAAAGCCCCGAATGAGGTGAATTGCATGCAACAACTGCTTCATTTAGTTTTGTTGGTAAGTTTGGAAAAAAATCCAGTTTTGGTATCTTTGCATGGCGAATTTCTTGGGGTAGAAGACTGTAAAGCCATGTGATTTTTAAATTAGTTGCTATATAAAATGTTACACTGAGCAAGGAATGCTGGAAATGCGACCTAGTTGATTTGAAGTTGTGCATGATTTGGGGGCTGCGAAGGAAGCATGAAGGAAAGAATTCGGCCTACCATTTTACCAGGAAAGAAGCATTCTTTATCCCTTTTATCCTTTTAAATCATCAGAGGTTATAATGAATACATATTAGCAATTTTGGTTTGTGCTAAGAGAAAAATTGGATATGTATTAGTTCGGGGTTGATGTTTGTTATACTCTGTTTTTTTTACACGAAAAGAAGTGGAAATTGGTATGACTGTAACCCTGGAAAATGATTATCCATTTATCTTTTATTGCACTTGAATCATGCTCGGAAATGACGACTGTTTATACTATTTTTTGCTGCATTGTTTGATTGGGGTTGACCCAAATAATAACGGGTATTTGTGTAAATGATATAATGTTTTGCAAAAAAAATTATAATTGGGAATATGGGTTTCCTTTATACCTGACTCAAATCAAGGTATGTTTATTTAAGAAATTAAACCTATTATGGATATTGGTATATATTACTTTCACTTCTGTCCTGTGCGTATCACTGTAGAAAATGAAGCAGTATTTGGGCACGATCTCGGGTTGATTTGGGGATAACCTGTTGGTCCTTCTATCTCACGCATAGTATATATTATAGGCTACTTTTATCTCCATCGAGTTGACTGTTAATGAGCCACGAGTCTGCTAGGCTGAAGACTTACTAGTTTGTCAACGTAAGACTTGCTGGTTCGTTGGGTCTGCAAGCAAATTTTATTACTCATATTTTCTTTCTCCAAAGCAAATATAGGTATTAACCTTGTAAGACATGGCTCAGTTGGATAGGTGTTTTGTGAGCCAACAAGATTTCACATTATTCTGGCATTATATGATGAACCATGTAGCTCTTAGAAAGGTTAATGGGAAGAAGCAGGGATTACACCTGGTTTCATCGTAGATGAGTGGCAACAAAGGCTGAGTTGCAGGATATTTGTATCATAATCCATCACCATCCAGCCATGAGTTGGTTACAACCTCATCCTGAATATTCCTTTTCTTAGGATTTTTGAAGCATCTTCAGTTGGTGTAAATAATTGCTGAGTTATAGAGCCTTTGGCTCACTCCATTATAAGGAGTCTCGTTGTTTACTACCTTCCTTAAAAGTTATCTAAGCTAGTTTTGAACTGGTACTGAAGAACAAAAGATGAATTTGGGAATTGGTTTTGGAAGGGCTGAACCTAACTGATCTTCAACCGAATACGGAAAACCATTCTTCTCTCTTTAGGAAGCTATTATGTTCTGATGTTATAATATCTCTATAATCAGACACTTACTAGAGGAAAGCTCGATTGGAGCTAGGACTTTTTTGGATAAGGATTAAAAGTGTCGGTTGTTTTATGCTTCCTTGAAGAAACTAGAAAGTCTTACTTGGAACAAGGGGGTCTTGGTGGATTACACTATGGATATGTTTGATAAGTTTTGTTGATACATATATAAAGCGCAATAATGGAAAGGAAACTTACTTGTCTCTATTCTTAAAATCAATCCTTACTAAGGATTTTTATATTAATATTATGTAAAGTTATGTAACGGATTAATCTCTGTAGGATGATTAAATTAAGGGAAACATATCTTTATTACTGAAGAGTAATATGTATTAACCATTGAGATAAATTCGGGGAGTTTAGCCCCTAAACGCAAGCATAAATAAGCTTTTGAATGGTTGTGTCTTCAGATTCTTATTGCAGTAGAATGTGGTAAAATATAATTTGAAATGATGAGTTTTGTTTAAGAAGGTACAATAAGAAATAAATAGGCAACTGAGTCTATATTGCCTTGATTCCTCTATGTTACTATGATAAGTAACTTGAGTGGTATAGATATATATATCTCCTTCTTAGGATGTTATGGATAATGTAGAATATGTAGTATTCTATAGCTATGACATATAAAACGTCATGAGTATTAATTGGATCTATCTTGATGGGTGTGTTGATGTTGATAAAATTGGTTAGTTTCATTTCCGTAGCTTGGATTACCTTGTGTGTCCAAGAACTATACTATTTGTATTGCTGGAGAAGCTACATTAGTTGCAGCAATTTATATTTATTAATGGGATGACATAGATTCATACCGTGATTGTTAAAATTCTGATTACTCCATCTAACTTTATGTGATACAATCGTATTTTTAATAACTTGTGTTATTGATTATTTGTTGGTCATTTCTTGGGTATGAATATCTTTTATCCAGGTTTTGCTTTAACTTCTTTTGTGGAGTAGTACATAGAACTTGTCCTTGTGGAGTACCAAAAGAGGTAAAGGAACTGTTCTTAATGATTACAAAGCAAGTTACTTAAGAATGATTTTGTGGAATTATATAATTAAAATGTTAGATTGAGATTATTGCAGTATTTATTCATTTTAACATTTGATGACATAAATTGATAAATGGGATAAAGGACTTTTCTTTCTCAGTTCAGTCAAACTGACCTTGCCTAACCATTACAGGAAATTGAGTGAAGGTAACCGGCGTGAAGTAAAGAAATGTCTTGGTTATCTAATTATACCACATGCTTACTTTTAAAGGATAAAGTTGCAGCCACTGGTTGATTTGAGATATTCTTATTTATGTTGAGGAAGTTATTTATTGACTTCGAGTAAAGGTTCTCTTGTGAAAATATACTGTGTACATTTATGATCTATTGTAACATGGAAAAGATTCCATATTCTGTTCAATAAATACTCACTTCGTATTATCTAAGAATGTTAATGCCTCTCTGTAATTTCTGTAATGAATCCCATTATGTTGTAGTAATGTTGGTATAAGAATGGCTTTATACTTATGATCTTTTATGAAAATTGGATCATTAGACGATTGTAATGGAGGGCTGTTGTAACTCTCTCTATTTTATAATATAAAAACTATCTTATGGACTAGGTGGAACCTAGCAGGTTCAATGGGGGAGTTGTGAAGTTATAAATCAGTAACATAAAGGATAGGTTAATGGAATACACTACGAAGTAATGTTGTTGAATTCTGTAATCTAGATTGATTAACTTACAGGAAATCAGTATTGTTGATAACAAGAGGTAGTGATTCCTCACAAGACCAGTAAAGGTTAAATGCATGATAGATGAGAAATCATCTAGATATGAATCTGGAGGTGTTGCTTATGTGTGCATACTGAAGGAAGATTCCTTGGATAAAGTTTGAGTAACTATATTGGAAATAAAATTGTTATGATGAAATTTATGGATAGAAGAAATGAAATCTATGTGAATTTGAACATTCTTGGAGAAAAAATTTCATTTGTTTCTTGGAAATCAACTGTAGCATGATTTGTGGATGTGTCTCGATCCCCTGGGTTAGGTAGAATACTACTAAATCCTCTTCTATCTACTAGTGAATTCCACAATGCTAGTGCTCTATCATAAGGAAAAGAATCCACTGAGTAACCTGACACATACAATCTGAGACAACTTTCTAGATTCCAATCCAATCTATTTCAAACTTTTGACGTTAAAAAGGATAGTGCATTGAAAACCCTCTTATCTTCCATAGAACCCAGAATCATTGTTTGACAGAGCTCATATAACTTAATATACTCACTCAAATATTCACTTAGAATAATACTAGAACAAATATCCTTCCAAATTCTTTTCATGGCATTGTAATCCTGTGGGTTTTGTAGAATCTGAACTTGTTGTATCATTGTATTAGTAAAATCCATTGACTGTGAACTAAATAGTTTTCTTTCCAAAATTCCTTCTACAAAAACTCCATTTATCTCTTCAGTCTTACATAAATGATCAGTTAGATCACCCATGTTTTTGACAAATAAAGTACTGATAGATGTATAAGGTTTGCTGCCATACAAATTCTAAAATTGCAGATTTACAACTCCCATTGCTTCAATTATTTTATCATTTTTGAATCTTTCCTGGATCTCTTTAGCTAATGATTCAAATATCTTTCTCAACTTATTCCTAGTTTCCATTAATACTGCATCATATAAATTTCATGTCACTCTTACTTCTTCTATTTTTGAGTTAGCCATATCAATTATTTTTTGGTACGTATGAAGTTGAATCTCTCTTCCATGTGCTATTATACACAGATGATCATTTATATTGTACTTTAAGAAGTGCTTGGAGTTTTTCAAATCTGTCAATGCATTCCAGTTTTCAAAAGCAGCACCCTAAAAGCTCCCATTAGAAACATATACACTTTCTAGACTCCAGCAAACACGTCTTCTAAGTCTTCTAAAGTCTGTAATGTAGAAATACCAATATTGAGCATGCTTCATTAAAATATTAAGCTCCCTCAACATAGGAAAAACATCACAGAGTGTGAGTAAAGTTTCTATATCAGTTAGATGGCACAATAAATCTTTAGATTTATCTACATCCCTACATTATTTAAACATAAATCATGTCAGTGAAGGATATTCATCATATATTCTATAGGCAGGTTCGTACATAGATATCCATCTAGTATCTACATCTTTGAGAGGTTTTTTTCCTATGTCAGTCCAATAGCAAAATTTTTAAATTCTAAAAATCTTTTAGGACTGCAAGAATAACATGCATGGAGATCACGTATCAATTCCTTCACTTTAGCTACATTTTTAAATGTGCTCATAATTTTGTAGGTGAGATTCATTCTGTGAGCCATGCAGTGTGAAAAAACCATATACAGAGCAATAGTTGTCTGAAGTCTAACACACAGACCATTTTTGGCTCCCTGTATTATAACTGCACCATCGATTCTGACACAAACTATTTTTTTTTCACTGGCAAAGTCATCCATTATGGCGATATCCTTCAAATTTGACACCACCAATTTATAAATATTTTTAGAATTGTAATTCTCTATCATTTTATGAATTGCCAAGAGGTGTGGAGTCCTTATTTCATTAGCAAATGTGTAAACATGAATATATATCTATGAAGTATTATCGACTGCAGTAACCTCATCTGAAGAAAGGGAAATATACTTTGCCTTTTGAACACATAGTTTTAGATCCTCCTTCTCTACCAAAGATAGACATTTTGCAATCTCCTAGCCACTCGTATCTAACCAATGAGATTGAGGAATGTTCTTTAAACCAATAAATTGATATAACATTTTATTATCTCTGAAATATGACATTGGTCTTCCCATTTTCATTATATGAAATATGGTTGCAAATTGAATACCCTTTGCTTGCATTTCTGCCTCCATAGCTTTGCTCAATTTTTCTACTATGGTCCCATCTTTTTCATTTACATATTTGATATGTTTTTGTTCCTTTTCATACTCTTCTGTGTATTTGACATGTAGACAATCTTTTGCATCTTTCCATTTATGTGTTCTGACTATGATGTCATCCTTAAGCTTTTGGGAAATGTATATTTTCCCACAGTGTTTTTCAATTGTGTCTAGTTTGAGCTGCATCGTGTGATCCTTCCCATGTTTCCAACCATATATTTTGCATCAACATTGTGTTGGAACATCATTACAATTTTTAGTGTACACAGGTTCAATAAAAGGATATTTTGTAGCCCATTGGAACTAAAATCTCCTTCCAATTGTCTAGTTTTCCATATTTCTTCTAACATATTTTCTTTTTTTCCTTAGGATTCAACTTCTGCATCTAGGCTGTTAGCAAAAATATTTTTAATCTCATGTTTCCTTTTTCTAGAAATAGACCTTGGAGTAGAAGCTTCCTCTATTGGTGTATCCTGAGAGTTCGATGAATTTTCTTGTACTTTTATTTCATCAAGGGATGAAATGTTTGCCTCAATATATAATGGATCATCAATATCTATAAATTGATTATTCTATGAAGGAATTTTTGAAACGTCTACAAATAATTTTATAAAATTGTTATTTATATAGTATTAATCTTATCTATAGTTAATTTTTTACAGAGTACAAATGTCAAAGAGTTCCAAGAACAATATCATTAACATAATTATTAAATTCTGTAAGATAAAATAACCAGTAAATAACACTTGCCACATATCAATATTTTCAGCTGAAGTAGAAACGGACTTCATTTTTTGTGATATTCCAAAATAGCCAAGCAAAGTATTGGCACCCTTTTTTGAACTTGCTGAATTTGTAATCTTCTTGCCCCGATTTCTAGTATCCATGAATGCTTACTGCTTATGCCCTTAGGTGTGGCTCTTATGTTATAAGGCTCTAAGAATGGACGGTAAAGGATTGGATGGTTAAGGGTTGGAAGGGTATAGGTTAGACGATTCAAGGGTTGGACAATGAGGGGTTGGATAGCTAGGGGTTGGATGGCTAGGGGTTGGAAGGCTAGGGGTTGGACGACTAGGGTTTGGATGGCTAGGGGTTGGACAACTAGGGGTTAGATGACTCAGGGTTGGACATGATAGAGTTGGATGGTTCAAATTTTAGATTTAGTTGGGCCAAGGCTGGACGGCTCAGAGTTTGATGCCTTATGGTTGGACGAATTGAATTTCAAACTTCAGTGTTGGTGGTTGAGGATTTTCTTATGTTTACTTCAATGAATATGCACACAATATGATTTGAAATGGTGGTGAATTACATTCATAAGCTCTTATATATGTGTAAAATCTAAGTGAAATGAATAGTATAAGGGACATGTCAGTTGAATGTTTTGGCGAATAAGTTGGCTCTGAACAACATAATATTCACCAATTCAAATTTCCATAATCCTCGATTTTCATGAGTTTACAAAAATTCACCACTAAATTTTTCCCTAGGCTGACCTCCTTTGAGCCTTCAATTATCCGAGTACAAAACCGTCATTGGATAAGGTGTTGTAGGCCATTAAGCACCTTGCGGTGGGATATAGTGCTATGACAGAGGATAGGATATTGGAATTATTGGGTGAAATTGGTTTAGAAGTTCTCTTTGATGAGGAAGAATAAAAAGAGACATATCTTCAGTGTGCATGCATGGAAAAAGAAAAAGGGAAAATGGTATATGTGATAGATGGTGAAGAGGTGGAAATTTTGGATGTTTACCATACTGAAGGTACGCATGAGGTTAGGGATAGTGTTGATGAGTAATCACATGCCTACCATGAACCCCTAAAAATAAATAAGGTTAACATTGGTTCAGAAATGGAACCTAAGGAGGATATTATTTAAAACTAATGGTCAAAAAAATAGGTTTTGAAGATCATTGATCTATTGCATGAGTTTTAGGAATTATTCCCACGCGGGAGCTTTAAGATGTTCATCACTCCTTAGGAGAAATGAAAATCAAGTTAAAGGAAGGTGTGTGCCCCAATTTAGAATATGAGTTACTGTATAAATCCAAACCTCTACATAAAAGTCAAGGAGGAGATAGAAAAAATGATCACATCAGGCATCATTGAATCCATGGAGGAATTAGAATGGATAAGCCCCATGGTCACTAGCATTAAGAAGGATGGGAGGATAAAGATTTGTGTGGATGATAGGGATTTGAATGTAGTATGTGTCATTGACCCTTTTCCAACCCCCTTTACTGATGAGATCCTAGAGGGACTCGTTGGAAGTGAGATCTATTCCTTCACGGATGGATTATTAGGATATCACCAAGTTAGAATTGCAAAGGAAGACCAGGAAAATATATCCTTCGCCACTGAATGGGGAAAATTTTCCTACACGGTCATGCCTTTTGAAATAAAGAATGCACCTGCTGTGTTTTTGTGCATTATGGTACATGTATTTCAAGACTTCATACATAAGTTTCTTCAAGTCTACCTTGATGATTGGATAGTGTATGGACTAGTGAAAGACCATTGCGATAATCTGAGGCTGATGTTTGAAAGATGTTGGCAGTTGAGGATATCCCTCAACATTTATAAATGTGTTTTTTATAATCTATTTGGGACCCTTCTGGGGCATATCATATGTAAGGAGGGCTTATTGGCGGATCCCACCAAAGTTGTTATTATTGTGGGATTGGGGGAGCCTACCATCTAGAGCGTAGTGCATGAATTCCTTGGGCATATGGGGTACTATCGGAAATTTATTAAGGGGTATGCCAAGATCACTATTCCCTTAGAATAATTACTAAAACAAGAGAGTGAATTTCACTATGGGGAGGCACTAAAGATACCATTTGATACATTGAAGGATAATCTCATCACTACGCCCATATTACACTTTCCTTCTTGGGATAAGTGATTCCATGTACATGTTGATGCTTCGGGGATGGCGATTGGGACACTCTTAGCAAAACCTGGAGAAGGAATTTTTGACCACCCTTTGTGTTTTTCTAGCAGGAAGTTGAAACCAATAGAACAAAACTATATTACTACTGAGCGTTAAGCACTATCAATGATCTACATGCTGCACAAATTCAAACAATATCTATTGGAGACACCCTTCATATTCTACACAGACCACATGACATTGACATACTTGATAAAAAATCCTGTTTTATAAGGGCACATATGTTGGTGGGTCCTTTTGTTTCAAGAGTTTGAGTTTAGAGTTTTTGTGAAACCTAGAAACAGTAACTTAGGACCTAATCATTTTTCAAGGATTGACTCAGGGGAGAAAGCACAGTGTATTGAGGATACAATGCCAGACACATAATTGTTTAGGTTGTAGCGTGCACCCTTTGACTTGGAAGATATTGTTGTATTTCTCAAAATGGGTGTCGTGCTAGAGGGAATGAAGAATTTGGAATGAAAACAGTTAGCCATATGCGCCATGTCCTACATGTTAATTAGTAGTGACTTATACAAGCTAGGTCACGATGAGGTTTTACGGCGGTGTGTGTTAGAACATGAACTCATTACAATCATGGAGGAAGCACATGGTGGGATTGCAAGAGGAAACTACACAAGGAATGCAACCGTGTGAAAGATCCTTTTAGCAAGTTTTTAGTGGGAAATGATTTACAAGGATTGTATTGAGTTTTGCAAGGCTTGTGACCATTACCAGCACCTTGAAAAAATAGGGAGAACATATGATATGCCGTTAAGACCAATAACTTGCACAAAACCATTTGAGAAGTGGGCCATTGAATCTGTAGTACCAATTTCACCTACCACATGAAGGAATGGTTCACATTATATCATTACTTGTACTGATTACTTAACAAGGTGAGTGAAGACAGTGCCTACAAAGGACTGCACAACAATAAAAACATCTAGATTCCTATTGGAAAATATAATCAACAGATATGGATGCCCTCTAAGTTTAACAAGTGACAGAGGTACCCATTTATTGAATGAGATAGTCAGGATCTTGTTGGCATAATTCATGGTAACCCACCACAAGGCTACCCCCTATCACCCATAGGCTAATGGAACTGCTGAGGTTTTTGACAAAATTATGAGTCACACGTTAACCAAGATTTGCGATGTGGGAAGAAACGACTGGGATGATAAAGTTTCTGCTATGTTATGGTCATATCAGACTACCTATAAAATACTAAAAAGTCTAGACCTTTTCATTTGGTGTTTGGCACGGAAGCAACATTACCTATGGAATTCATGTTACCATCACTGCGTATAGCGCATGCTGGAGGGCTAGCTGATGAACAAGCACTTAAGGAGAGGATTGCTACGTTAATGTATTTAGATGAAAGGTGGGATATTTCTCACTGGAGTTAGAAAATAGAGAAATCTAGGAAGAAGGCATGGCATGATAGACACATCAAGAATAAAAAATTTGAGGTGGGGCAGATGGCTCTATTATATGATTCCAATTTTTTACACCACCCGAGAAAATTCAAATTCCTTTGGATGGGCCCATATATTTTATCCTATATACTTGATTCAGGAACTTTTTAGTTACAAGTACTAGATGGAACACAATTACCAAGCCATTTCAATGGGAGTAGGCTGAAGCCCTACTATAAATAAGTCTTCCTTATGTTTATAAATAAGGCAGTATTTCTATTTAGCCTAGGATTTCCCTTAATTATTTTCCTTTTTTTGTGTTTCCACTTCTCATTTTGTGTTCCCTTTTTGGTTTTTGCTTGGGCATTGTGTGTCAGTAGTCACTTATTATTTTCAAAAAAATTCTATGCACAGAGGACTGCACATCTATTTTTATGTGGGGTGGAGTAGTGCAGCATGTAATGGAAGCTGGTAGTGGAAGTTTTGTTTCGATGACATGGATTGAATGATAAAAATCATGTATTCTAGGAGATCACACGTAGAAAAGGTTGACATAAGGATTTTGGTGTCAGGAAGGCTTTACAAAAACCACGTACAAAGATGAGAATCACATGAACAACATGAGGTAGGCAATGTCAAAAATCAAGGTAAGGATAGAAGAAGTACCTTTAGCACTTCAAGTGCATGCGTGAGGATATTCAGTTAGTAAGGATTTTTACGTGCCAAAGGTTGTAATGGTTTTTCACATAGGATTGGGTGCATGGGTAAAGGCACTAAAGGTTGGCTTTAGAAGAAAAAGTTGCCTTTATTAAAAAAAATATGTTGGTAGGTGGCATCACATTTATTGAGGAAAAGAGGCAAAAATCTATAAGTAGAAGGTCAGGATACATTGTTGTCACTTCACATTTTTGATATCAAAGATATCTTATGAACTAGGGCATTCTGGAGAGAATTTGCGCGAAAGAAGGTTGTGAAGATCTAAGTGCATAGCTAGTTTGATTAACAAACCAAGGTGGAAAAATAGTACACATGTGTAAGGGAAAGTTATTGGAGTTTTCAAAACCCGTAAGTGAGTACAATGTCTTATGGAAGGAAGGTTTTTTCCAAGTTTAGGGTTCCAAATCTAGGGCGCAGGAGTAAAGGGATTTTTTAGTAAGAGTAAATCCACAAAATTGAGCAAAGCTAGGATCAGAAGTAAGAAAATAATTTTTTGATAACCTGACAAGAACAATTGGAACAAGGAAGGTAACCCATGTTTCATCTAAGAAGGGAAAGGGAAAAGGGAAACAAGATGTTTCTGCTAGCTTCAATGAGGAATGGTACATGGAAATGTAATACCCAGATGGTGTATTACTGGGAAAAGAGTGAGTGTCTCATGTGAGGAAAATGGTTGTAAGTGATTACAACCATCAAACGAGCCCCACAGAGAAAGAGATGGCGTTGAAAATGGTTTTCCCTATGGAAAAATGGACACCAAATGGAATGCCCATATATGATGATAAAGTGAAGGTAAAGATGGATAAGGACAGATTGTTACAACTCTATGAGTTTCCCTATTTTTGAAAACTTGAGCGGTTGTACCAATGGCTGATGTCACATGTACACGAAGATCATTTCTACTTCGTAGGGAAAATAATGAGGATAACTCCACAATTGATCCCTAAATTTACGGTTCTTGCCTATGAGGGGGATTCGTTTGATGATGAATTGGATGAAAAGGAGGCCATAAAGAAAATTGTGGAGACCTATGACTATAAGAAGGGGTCACGGTACTTCGACATATCAACAATTTTTGAGCCTGTGATGAGGATGGCTACACATCTTGTATCTAAGCTAAATGGATAGGAGAGGTGGACATAGATCAACAAGTCCTGGTTGAACATTTTCTTGAAAATATCAGAAGGAACCATCTATAACCTCTTAGCATTCATAACATAGCATATCATCAGTGTCGCACGTGATGGGGAGAAAATCATGTTTGGTAATGTCCTCCTTACTATCATATTTTTAGAAATTGGAGTGCTCGATGGACTAGAAAAATTTGTATGGGAGTACCCAGATAAGAAACCATCCCCTACAAAAATATTTGATAAGTATACTTGTGACACCATGACAGCCACCGACAAGGTGTGCCTGGAGAAATGGCATAAATGAATGCGTGATGCATTTAGCACCTAGTGGAGAATACCCAAGTAATTTACAGCTCTAGTACAAGGAGAAGTCGAGTTTTTAGTATACCAATATTTCTATATTGATAGGTTCACTTTGGAAATTAACACCAAGAGCCCATGATGCAAATTACCTTTCTCCTTCATTGCGCAATACTTCCAAGCTGGGGTCAACCACTTCAAGGAGGAAAAAAGGCTGAGGTTTTATCTCAGTTTGGTAGACCAGGCCTACCATGAGTTGCATAGAACTCTGATTTACCCAAAGAAGCACACCTATGTGGAGAAGTATGTCTCCCATGATGTGCATATGGTGAAGTCGATGACCTTGCCTGTTGCTAGGAGCACTGCAACAAGGGTATATCTGTGAATAAGGCCAAAATATGAGAATGGTGCCTATGTGGAAAATGATGTCTCAATCCCAGAAGACCCTACCATGAGAAATAAGGCTACACCAAGGAAGAGGGAGAGAGAGGAGGAACTAAAGAAGAAGGCACCAAGTGTACAAACAGTGCAATCTGTGGGCATGCAGGAGTCAGGCGCAAGGCCAAAAACATATGCATAGAGGAAGATGTCCCCCATTAAAGAAAGGAAAAGACACCTGAGGAAGAGGTGCTAGAGCAAGAAGAGCCACCTACAAAAGAAGAGTCACCGAGGAAGGAGTCATCTATTGAAGAGGATGAAAAGGAAGAATCCCATTATACTAGAAACACCAGTTAGGAAGAAGAAAAAGGTAGAAGAGAAGGAAGAATAAGAAGAAATGGAGATCATGGACACCTACAGAGGAGAAAGGATGATGATGGGCATGGAGAGGCCGAGGACCATATTGGGTACAATGTACATGACTCCAAGGAGGAAGGGAATGAAGAAAAGGATGAGGAGGAAGGAGATGCTCATGGGAAGGGGGAAAGTGAGGAGGTAAACACTAAGGATCAAAGGATCCCAAGCCTCACCAAGGAACAGATAGAACAGGTCACGGAAAGGGAGGTAGTGGGTATAATAAAGGACTTGGTGGAACATGAGGTAGAACAAAACACTGGTGAAGTGCTCAAGGAGATGGAGAGTGAGAGCGTAGAGAAGGAATATGGAAGAATGGGTGGAGATTCCATCCTGATAGTAAGCTTCCCTAAGGAAGCGCACACAGAAGGAAAAGGTGTGGTAGCAGCGCACAAGTAGGGGATGAGTTACATCAATGATCTAACTAAGGTACTCCGTGCACATTTCTAAAGTATCGTTCCTTCCGACCAACTCCTTGCATGGTATTCACTGGAAGAAGAGGGCACATACCCTCATAAAGAAAGATGCTATCATGGGATTTTGAGTCACATGTTGATGAGCTCGAGTTCTAAGTCAACCAAGGGGCACCGATGAAGATACTAGAAACCAAGGGAGTGAACCCTCTGGTGAATGCTCAACAATTATAAGATGAGAAAGAATGCAATGTACTAAACAAGGTATCAGTGGAAGTTGAGGTGATAATCTTCGAAAGGAATGAAATGGTAAGGGTATTGGATGAGGAGATAGAAAAGAAGAATGAAGAAATCATTGAGAAGAGAAACATCTAAACAAGAGGAGTTGATCAGTGCACAATTAAGGCATGAAATAAGGGAGGAGAAGGAAAAGGTGTATGATGTCTACAAAAATATAGAGATGATTACAAATTCCATTATCTTGAAACATACAGACCTGACCCCACCTGAGCAGAAGTACAAGTCAGCCTTGTAATGCTTGGAAGACCTGACCCACATCCTCACCATGGAAATACAGCCGCTCACATTAGAATCAACAAAAGAGGCATTGATGTGCCAAAAGAAGGAAGAAAGGATGAAAATAGGGGAAATATTCACTTGGTATTCCAAGATCCTTGCCATTGTGAAGACCTCTGTGTAAATGGAAGAGGCCGTGTATGCTAACTGCACTGACAGATACAGGGTAGCAAGTATACTAGTTTCTACACACGAGGTGGGTCTGAAGGAATTCAAAGATAAGAACAAAGGAAATAGGGAAGAGCAGGATAAAATATTAGGTGAGGTAGGAAAGAAGATGGAAGTAATCGAATCCTTATGGGGATCGATTAAGAACTTGCTTAAGGATTTGTATCCCGAGATCACCCGCAAAATGGACGTGTTGGATGACCTAAGCAAACAACTAGAAGGAATTGTAGATAAATTGAATGCTAAGGGCAATGAATTAATTTTTGAGGAGGTGAGTGCTCTAGTGGGTGACCTACTTCAGCAGACGCAGGGTGAGGTGGATGCTTGGGAGAAGATTGAGGTGACAGTGAGGAAGGAGCTCCCACTCCTCTTACATCAGTAACAAATTTTTTCCATTATTCTATTCTTCATTCTTCCATTCTTTCTTTCTTCATTCAATTTTTTAGATTCCCATCATTATTTATTCTTTTAAGCATGATATTTCCAAGGATGGAGAACACACTTAGTGTGGAGTGATGTTGGGCCTTGAAATATTTGCTAAGTACCAAATGGCGTGTATGCACGCACGAGGCCATTGAGAAGAAGGGTGCCCAAGGAGAAGTGCGCAGGACAAAGTTTTAAGAAGTGTTTAGGAGAACCAGGGCACACGTGGGAGGAAAAACATGTGTTCAAAGAACTTGGCCATATTTGGCATTCTGGAGGCACCTGAGGAATAATGTGACCCAAATAGGTGTGATGAATAGATAAGGTGCTAGCTTGGAACCTTAGTGGTCAAGAAAAGAATATTCCATGCATGGAATATTCCCAAAAGACATCATTACAGAGAGTGGAGGGTTTGCAAGAGGATAAACATTAACCATTGGAGGACCACATCGACACTTGACATGTGATCTTTCCAGGAGAGAAGGCATGGTGGTGGGTGTTGAACCTATATATAGAGATTCTTAGGAGCGAGGAAGATATCATGGGAGAAGATACATAACCAAGGGATATAGGAGATAGACAGAAGGCAATGCATCAAGAGTATGATATTGCAGTCATAATAGGGTTTAGATCACTTAGTGCTCAGGGTTTTAAAGGATGTAACAAGCATTTACATAGTATTAGGGTTTGTAACAAGGGTTGATATGGGAAGGCATAGCTAGGATCTATCATCAAGGAAGATCTGTAGGGGTAAAGACTTTATCATTGGGCATGTATGGTTTGAGATGACCACTTTTGATTGTAATGTAGCTATAATAACTTTCATGAATGAATATATATATATATATATATATATGAGGATTCATTATGTATATCTTGTTTAAGGGTGTAAAACCTCATGTTTTACGGCTATCATGGTTCATATCTAATTCAATATGCTTATTCCTTAGTTTCTGTAACACATTAAGAAATGATTTCATTAGATGATCCTTCTAGCTTATTTCAAAATAATTGTATTGTTTATTCTTCAAATCATTCTCCATTAATGGAAAAACCTTCTCACAATGCTCACATAAAGGAGGGTATTGGATCTCGTGTGTGCCTTGGGTGAGCTCCCAGCACCCATTGGGTGATAGGTCGATGTGCTTGGGATTAGAAAGTTGTACTAAGGGTACATGAAAATTAACTACAAAGAGGTAGATTTTTCTTTTCTTAAAGTTTTTTGGCTCATAAGCTTTTGTGCATGTTGATAGAAAAAATAGGAGGAAGTTAGATACTAAATCTAAGATATGTAATTTCATTGGTTATGGCTCCAGTGATTTTGGATATCAATTTTGGGATTTAGAAGATTCTAAGATTGTTAGGAGTCGTGACGTTGATTGGAATTAAAAAAGAATGTATAGGGATCAATTTTTGGTGCCTAAAAATGAACAGGTTGAGGCTATTTTGAAGGAAAAACAATTTTCATACCTAAAATAGACATCCACTAACACTAACATTAGTTCTATAGTAATTGATGTTGGTCAGGATAACTAGCATCGATAGACATGATCGGGTTCAGAACAGACAACCAGTGCAATTGACATCAATACTCCTAGAACCAATTTTGGTAAGGTAATCGATTTCAGTTAGTAGAGAGAGAAACTGCAGTTGGTTGTAGGTGACCGGCATTAGCCATTGACAGACATTGACATGAATGTGCAATAGGCACAAAATGAGCCCCAAACACCCTAGATCTCATTGAGAAAGTCACAAAGAGTAAGTATACCTCTAGAGATATTTTCACCTTCCTTTTATTATTTATTATTTACTGATAGTGGTGAACCAAAAATATTTGAAGAAGCAATGCAAGAAGATACCCACGAGTAGTGGGAGCATGGCATGGATGAGTAGATGAACTACTTGGAACAAAATCAGACATGGGATTTGGTCAAGTTACCAGTAGGTAAGAAAACACTATAGAACAAGTGGGTTTACAGAATCAAAGAAGAAGAGGATGGAATGAAAAGGTACAAGGCGAGGATTATAGTGAAGGAATTTGCATAGAAATTAGGTATTGAATTTGATCATGTCTTTTATCCTATACTTAAGATGAATTCTATTCGTACTATTCTAATTTTGGTTGCAATAGAAGATTTGCATTTAGAATAGCTTGATGTTAAGATAGAGTTTCTTCATGGTGATTTGGAGGAATATATTTATATGCAGCAATCACTTGGTTATAAAGTTGAGGGTAAGGAGAAACTTGTGTGTGGATTGAAAAAGATCCTATATGGGCTCAATAAAGCCCCAAGGCAATGGTATTTGAGATTTGATAGTTTTATGCATGAGCATGGTTATATGAGATGTGAATTTGACCATTGTGTTTATTTTAAGAAGCTTGAAAATGGGAGCTATGTTACTTTGTTATTGTATGTGGATGATATGTTGATTGCAAGATGTAGTATGTAGGACATTGGTAAAATTAAAGAAAGGTTAGCTCACACATTTACAATGAAGGATTTGGGAGCTGCAAATAAAATCTTTGACATGAAAATTCATCGAGACAGAACAAAAAAATAAGTTGTATTTATCTCAAGAGGTTTATATCAATAAGGTGTTGAAAGGTTTAACATGTAAAATTCAAAACCTGTTAGTACTCTTATGGCTGGATATTTCAAATTGAGAAAATATTAGTGTCCTTCATCACACGAGGAGGTTGAGTACATGGCACATGTTCCCTATGCTTCAGTGGTAGGAAGTCTTATGCATGTCATGGTTTGTACTAGACCATACATTTCATAGGTAGTGGGAGTTGTGAGTAGGTTTGTGACTAATCTAGCTAAAGAAAATTGGAAAGCAGTCCAATGGATTCTCAGGTATTTAATAGGCACATCTTGCATGGACTTATGCTCTGGAGGGTCAGATACTTATTTACATGGATATCTTGATTTATATATGTCTGGTGATTTGGATGGTAGGAGGAGCACCACTAGATATATTTCATAATTGGTGTAATGGAAGTTATCTAGATTTCAAGAATACAGAAGGTTGTGGCTTTTTCTAATATAGAAGAAGAGTATGTTGCAGCTACAAAAGCAAGCAAGGAGATGATATGAATGAGGATGTTCATGAAAGAGTTTGGTAAGGAGCAAGAGTATTGCAGATTATAAAATGATAGTCAAGAATGTGATTCATCTGGAAAATAACTCAGCATTTCATTCAAGAACGAAACATATTCAGTTGAGGTATCACTTCATACAGAAGGTGTTGGAGGATGGACAACTGAAGTTAGATAAAATCCATATGGATGAGAACCCTGCAGACATGTTAAATAAGCCATTGGTAAGGGAGAAGTTGGAGATTCACTCAACTTCTGTTGGTCTTCGAGTTTGAGACTTGAAGAGGAAGAAACAGGCCAAGGAAAAGAAACCAAGGATAGTGATGTACATTACAGTTCAAAAATTGATCTCCAAGTGGGATATTGTTGAGTATGGAGCTTAATTTCTTCACAAGAAGCTTTCTTTTACATGTTTTTGGTTTTGACAGTGACCGACATTGGTCATAAGGTAACCAACATCAGTTAGGAAGTGAGTGGCATCGGTCATGCAGGAACTAACATCAGTCACCTGCGTGATGGTACTTTGTTCATTAAATGAGAATTAGAATAAATATCTTACTTTAAAGATGATTTATTTATTGTAGAAGCATAGTTAGTTTCCTGTAATATATATATATATATATATATATATATATATATATATATATATCCATGTATGCATTTTATGAGGGTATGAGAGAAGAAAATAACAATTTTTTGCATGTTATTTTTATTGGTGAGCAAGTAAGATTAGATGAGTGAGGGAAAAGCATTGAACATCCTGCGAGGTGTTGGAAGACAACAAATATTCATTGTATTTCCTCTGTAAATCACTAAATAATAATATTGGTTGTTTCTAGGTGCACATAGCCTGCATTGAGTGAACCACGTTAAATCTGGTGTTATCTTTCTCTTGTTTATTTTATCTTATGGTTAAGTTCACATTCATTTCTTGTATCTTATTATAGAGTTTTGAATCACTGTTATATGGTTTAATCCCAAAAAAACCAATAAGGGAGACCATAGAACATAATGTACTAGCTGCAATAGGTCATAAGGAAATAAAGAAAAATTTATAGAATTTTCACATTTGAAAATCCATGGAACAAATAAATAATGTTCCACATGTTTTTTTAACATTTTGGTGTTCCATGGAATGTTAAGGGAAAATCCGCATAACAAAGGAATTCTTTTGGGCCAATAAAAATAGTTACCTATAAACTTTAATAATTTTACAAATTGATGAAAATGTTTAAGAAGGATATGGGAGAAACTAAGGGGAAGCTAGGAAGCACAAAAAACTAGCTAGGATGAGATGTGATCCAACACAAAAATAATTTATACAACTTATCCAAGTTCAGAAGTTGAGGAAAAAAGAAACATTTTTCTACGGGTTTTTTAACTTTTAGTGTTCTGTGAAATGCTAAGGCAATAACTGTGGAACAAATGAATCCGCAAAACCAAAAATTTCAAGCCACGGAACAAAAGGAACCAATATCTATGACAAAATAAAGTCATGTAAGACAAAAATATGCCACACAACACAAAAGAACCATGCAAGACTCATAAAGTCTAGCAACACTAAAATATGCCTCACAACACTAAAATATATAGTGCAAAACTAAAATATGTCGCATAAGAAATAAATCTGCATGATATGAAGATATTTTGTATACATTTAAAAATTCATGGAAGTCTCAAAAAATTCACTGAAGACTCCAAAATGTTACACAAGGCTAAAACATTTTGTATAAGACTTAGAAACCCACACAGAAGACTTAAAAAATCCGTGGAAGACTCTAAAATGTTTCACAAGGCTAAACCATGTTGTAGAATACTTAGAAAACCACAAAAGAATTATAAAGGCCGTGATACACTTAAAAACATTGTGAAGACTTAAAAATCTATAAAAGGCTAAAACATGCCACACAAAACTTGAGAAGCCGCATAAGACTTCAAAATGTCATGAACCATTAAAATAGCCGCGGAACAAAAAAAGAGTGTGAATGACTAGAAAAGATTAAGGAAGGCCGTAGAAGAACTAAAACAAAAATCCAGTCACATAGAATTATATGAACACATTATTGTGATCTTTCACACTTAATTAAAATCTTCAAATAATTTTGAATTTAATTTAAATGCGTGGAAATGGAGTTTTGTAACTTTTAAAAAATTGGAAAAGGCCATGTGTGCTCAGATTTAGAGTTTCACGAGATATGAAAAATTGAATCTCTCTTATTCAAATGATCTTGCACCTTTAGAATCCATTTTTTCCACTCAATGAAAAACATCAATATTTGATAAAATTTTAGGAAAACACAGGGATATATAATGCACATATTTATAGATCCACCAAAATTAATAGTTAAGGATTATAGTTTATGTTTGAACAATAATATAAGATAGATCACATTGTAGTATACATTAGAGATTAGGTTAAGTGTATAACCATGAAAGAAACTGAACACAACACATGAACACAAGATATAAGTGGAAAAATATGAAAGGTAAAAAACCCACTAAAAATCATTTATCTTTATTGAGAATATTAATTTAACCTAACACTCCCACTATTTCCTTGACTACACACAATTCACTCATCAACTTGCCTCTATTAAATGACAGGGTATGGGTTTGTATTAAATTTGGTTGTTGAAATGTCATTTCTGGCCATGGACACGTACCAGAGCCGTTTTTTTAAATTTTCTCTCTCCAAACTGAACCAAAATTAGAAATTGACCATGGAATCGTGTAGAGAAATTCAACAGCTTTCCAATGATATAAAGAACATGCAAATCCGAGTTCTGGATCTAAAGATATGGTGATTTGAAGATTTAGGGCAAAAATAGGCCAAAAACGGATTGGCGGGAAAATACTTGAATTTTTTCCCACGCTCTGCCACTTAGATGACACGTGTTGGGCATTGATTGGCCACGTAATTATCTCTCCTTCCCTTTCCATGGGTCTTCCTTGAAAATTTTGACTTTTCTTTCACTTTGAAAAAAAAATTCATTTTCCCCCCGCGCCCCGCCACTTGGGACACGTGGCATGATCTGGTTGGAGGACAGGGGCGCAGGGTCATCCTTGTCTTTTAATTTTTTGGCCCAAGACTTTTGCAAATTTTCCTAAGTCTTTCCCTAGCTCTGAACTCCCCCCACCTTAGGACACGTGTCTTGTGTCTATTGGCTCGCGCCGACCCTTCAAACCTTGCCCTTTGAAATTTTTGGCCAACACTTAGCAAATTCTTCAAGTCATTTTCCCCCTGACACGTGGCATTTCCTAATTCATCCGTAGGCATCCTTGTTCCTGTTTACATCGAAGACACGTGGCAAGATTCCATTCGCTCTCGACTCTTTCAGATTTTTGCATCCCGCGCGTACTTTTGGCCCGGATGTCCCAAACGAAAGTCCTCTGTTTCAGCCGAACCGGCCCGTTCGCGTCCTCCACGTACTTTTATCCCAACTGTCCTGGAATGCCTGGGAAAAAATTCTCCGAACCACCCAAAATGGACTGACTTGTGCCAAACCGGCTGATCTGCGTCCTCCGCGTACTTTTGTCCCGGATGTCCCAGACAAAACTTGGCGATTTTTTCCACTTTCGGCCGATTCGTCTTTTCACGTCCCGACATCCCAATTGCTGCGTGGACCACCTGGCGGCTTTTCGGCTGATTCGTTCCCCGATGTCCCAACTGTCCCAGCTGCTGCAAGGACTAGGAATTAGCCGATTTTCATGATTTTGGGTCTTGAATCAATCTACTTTCTCGGGACAGAATAATCTGATGCATGTTATTAAAATTACCCTGGGGGTGAATTTTGGATAACAGGTACTAAAAAATAAAAATTATGGTAAATCAAATAAATTCTAAATAACATAGATAAAATGGACAAAAAATTATCCCTTCATGTTGGGATGAAGTGGCCTTTGCCCCTTCCCGCAAATCCGGTTCGAAGTTGTAAATCACACGAGTCAAAATTTCCCCTGAATCAACACTTTAATAAATGGAATAATTTGTTTTACAGTAATCATTTGAAGTAACTTTTTAATCTTACTACTGATTCTCTTTTATACTTAGATCAGTACTAGTAACTCTAAAAGAGGACTAGTTATTTGTATTTAATTACAACTACTTAGCTATGAGATATCTATAACAATTAATTGTTAAGGAGTTATAATTGTGGAAGGAGTAGTGCATGCCACACTTGGATGAAATTCATATTTTTAACTTCATATGAGGTCTACAATTGAATCTTATTTGAGGTAATCAATCACTGCCAAAATATATCAAATATTATTCATTATATCCCTATAATCATGATGATTGTAAGTATATGAGTTGTTCTGTTTGTATGCTTTGTGTCTTCAATCAACTAGTGTTAAGTCGAGATTGCATGGTCCTCATAATTCACGTGATGGTTGAGATGGTAGTCAATTTTTTATACTCCTTTGATTGTTTTGACTAGTGTACTAGTTGCATCAACTCATCATTTTGTCATTTGAGTCATCTGCCTCTTTTGCGTAAGTTCCTCATTCCAAGCGATTATGCATTAGCACTTCGAGTGATTCCTGTACTCCAAAGTGAGTCCTGTGCTATTGCATAATAGATTCCTACATTGGTCTATAGTTATATCCTATGATGTCTTAAGATATTCTCTTCAAATTCATTATTAATACTCATAAATATTCATTTAACCCATATTTGAAGAAGTAAACACAAGATGAAAATAAAAAGGTTATACACAATATTTGCTTCTAAAATATATTAAACTATTAATTACAAAATGAAAATATCATACTTAGTGGAAAATTATGACATGAAAAAACATGGGTTTACATAAGATGATTGAGGTCTCATCACTCCCCAACACTTAAGATTTAGTAGGTCCTCCTTCTACATGTTCAAGTTCTCAACAATTCTTTAGAAATTATATTCATTGGAAAAAGTATGTCATGTCTCATCTTGCTCTATATCAAAAAAACAAAATAACTTTACGAAAGTGTCCCTCCATTATTTGTAACTAGTTTCAGAATGATCCCCATTGGAGTTACAATGTGGAAAAGGGGATATAACTAATGGAGGTCGATATCTCATTCCAATTCATTGTTCCTACATTTCCGATATAATATTACATAGATATTTGACCCTCTTCAATGACCAGTGGAGATTGGTTGGAGAAATAACCTCCTTATTTTTCCAGGGATCTGGAAGCAGCCGATATTTAATTTGACAAGCATGAAAATTGACATTAAATGTTGGGAGTACCCCTTCTCCTTGAAATATTATATGCAATTTTCCAAATTTTCTTTATACCTATCCACCAATTGCAAACAATAAACTTGGGACTGAAATGTTTTGAAAAATTTAATAGGAGCATGGAGATCATACCTCATTAAGAGGTCTATATTAGCTTATTCTCTTATATATGCTCCATATACACAAAATGATGTCTCAAAGTAGAGATAAATGACCTCAATTGTACCTCTCCCATATATAGATTATTGGAATTTCAATTTTCTTTGGGAGAATATATATATGGACATAAAACTCACAATAAATTTTTGACAACATGATCTACAGATGTATATGCACCAAAACATTGTCCGTCGTTGTCAAATTCTATAAAATCCATGGAAAAAACCTTGAAATTTTCCACATAAAGAATTGTTCCTTAAAAAACAATGCATATAAATTAGAAGGAGCCCTGCAAGAAAGGGCCTTGTCACATAACCGACATATATGATGCATAATATCTTGAATCATTTTATTTTCCTCTTTTAACCCTTTATTTTCCTCAACCACTCCCCTAGTAGTGTAACATTATTACATCCATTTAGCTATTCCCCTCAACATAATGATCTAAGGACACACAAAGTCTATTTGATTTGTTTGTTCTGTGGTAAGTACATGCTATGTATCCCTCCTATTCTCTTGCAAGAGTAAAGGTGATGTGTTTAACTCCTCTGTTCTAGTTTGAAGGAACTGGATTCTATTTTCCATTTCTTCCACATCATGTTGAAGTTGAAGGATTGTCTCTTCTTTCTATTCTATGGTTTTTTGAAGCCCTTGGATTTTCTATTCTTTCTCATATTCCAATTGGGAGAAATTGGCCTCTTTTTTTTACAAAAGGATTTCTAAGTGGACAATTCTATCCTAGGCCTATTGGAGTTTACACTGGAATTTAGAGAGATAAAATTCTTGAGGGATGATTGTGTTAGAATCATGAGGTAAAATAGGTTCTCCTTTGAACAAGGTTACTTTTCCTTTGTCCTGATTAGGAGATCCCTCAACAGTGATTGAAGTTTTTTTAACTTCTATATATAAAAATTTGAGTCAATATTTAGTCCCCATTTCATACTACTATTCATATGATTCTTAAGTGAAAAGAGTAATAATTAACCCATGTCTTTGGCCATTTTTATATTGCTTTTTGTCATATTTTCTATCTTACACTTACACTCACCTAGTCATTTTTATTATTTTTTGTCTTTCTAATTTTGACTGGGACACCCAACCTAGGACTGGGACACCTCGGGCACCCTGGTCCCATTCTAGGCACCCTAATCCTCTTTACACTTTACTTGCATCTTTTTGGAACTTTATAGTTGTTTGAGCTTTCTATATTTTTAGTTTTTGGCATTTTTGGGGTTAATTATGAAGTTGGAATAAGAGAACCATATAAATATAAAGTTACGAGACCAAGAACTAAGAACTTACTATCACACATCTAGGTTACATTCATCAAAGTAATCTAAAGCTACATTTGCATCCATCTATCTCCATCACAAGGCACACAAGGCTGGTTCATCTGCATCACACTTCATAGGAGCTGATTCTATTGTTTTCATGCACACATTTACTACATTCTGCATCTAGTTATTACTCTCTACTTCACAAATTTTGACTGACACAAGAGAAACCTAGGGCACGATTGGAACTCACACACCTAGAACTACATTGGGTATGAGATGTAGTACATCACTCAGTTATTAAGTTCATCATTTTTCTCACTGAGGATAGTCTAAACTCTTCATATGCATCTTTATTTTTTAGGGGTTCGATGCTTGTGTTGGGTTTTTACAGGTCTCTCCTTCATCTTTGATTTACAATGACATCCGACATAGTTCACTGAAGATAATACAATAAGAATCAAACACAATAAGTAATTTAGAGACACCCTAGAGGAGGTTTCAAGTAATTTCCATAGACCAGGGTGCCCACAAGTGCCCTAATATTTTTCCTGGTGCCCCAGTCTAGTTAGAGAGCTCGGATATGTTCTTTCTCAGGCTTCTGTGTGGTCGTTTCCTCCTCTTTTTCACCTGGTTGGAACTGTGACATAGTCCCATACCTTTTTCAAATTAGATAAGGATTTACTAACCCTTCTTACACATTAGGATTTCACATTTTCATTTACTTTGTTGTTTTTGTCACTTTTTAAATTTATTTAGCTATTATTTACTGCTTTGCATAAAATATGATTACACTAGAATAAAAGATTATTTTCTTATTTTAGTTAATCACCTGACTGGGAGAGCCTTGAATAGTGATTGGGGTTTTTTCAACTTCCATATTAGAAACTAGAACAAAGGGAGATACAAAGTGAGGAGGTGATGCAGGGGGTATATCGAGTAAAGTTTTCATAATTATAGCTTCTTTTTGTTCCTCCCGAGAAGGAATTTTTTTTGCTTGGGGTTCATTAAGGGTTTAAATAGGCCTTTATGTTCTAAGGAGTTTCCTTGGCCATTCTGAGGTATAGGGCCCTCTTTCTAAAACCAATGAAGGTTCCAAGGAATACTTCTTATGAAATTTAATCCACTTCTTAGGGCCATGTATTTTCTTGATAAAATGGTGCTTGCAAATTAAATGCATTGGGCCTTGGAATTTCAAATAGGATCTACCCCAATGGAATTTTTTGACAGCAGAGGAGACAAAGTCAAATAAGAATTGGGGAAAATTCTTTTTTTTTTTCAAGATTTATCTTGGCCATGATGGAGGTGGATAATAATTCTTAACAGAGGGCCTAGAATGACCTCATACTGATCCTCACATGTGAAATATTTAATCACCCACCTAGCTACCTCTTCCCATGGTTTAGGAAGAGTACCCCTTTTTATGCCTTTAGATTTTTCCTTTATTATCCATGACCAGTTCTAATTTTTCTTTTTTCCCAACAAAAAATTATCTTAATTACTTCATAATAGGGTGCCTTGAAATTAACTAATTTCCCTTCTTCTAGAATTCTTGAAATTTGACTAATGATAATAGGAATGAACAAAAATTTCATACCTTTTACCTTGGCATGTCCCTCTTGAATATTCTTTGCACACTATTCTTTTATTCTTGGATTGAATTCTTCATATGCCAATATAAACTCAAGCGACCCTTCTTTCTCAAAAATTGCTAGAGATTTCATATCAACTAGAAATTTAGCTGAATTTGTAAGCTCATGCCGAAGTCTGATCCCCATAGCTAATGCTTGAAACAAAGCAAGTAATTTCTAAAATTGGATGGGATAACAACACAAGAATGGAGACAGACTAATTTAGAAATGGAACTTTTTCTAGTGAAAGAATGAGATCAATATTATCGTAGGAGTGAAATGAAAGAAGTGTAAAATTGGAAAATGATAAGGGGACAAAACAGTTTATATGGGAAAACACGAATTGGGAAAGTTTTCACAAGTTTCAACGTGATAACACACAATGGGAAGTAACTTGGTACATGTTCAAGATTGATGTGGGAATGAGTGATGGATTTATTGGGATATGCAGTACATGATAACATATTGGGAATGGGGAAGTCATCAATTCACACAAGCACCATAATGAACATCTCATGATTAAACTTTTAAAAATTCAAGAAAAGAATAACCATGCATACCTGATTTATTTCACTTGTTAAATACATTGACCATCATGTAAATGCTTCTTTATTTCTCCCTCCACATGTTGTTCCTCATTTATTGATTGCACGATTCAAGGGTAATGACTGCCATTTCTAGTTTTTCAGCCACTTGCACTTGTTATTTTCTAATGGTATTTTCTTTTTTTTCCTTTTTAGAAGTAATCATCATCATTTCTTGTTTTCATTCAATAATTCATAGGATCATGACCACCATTTCTGGTTTTCAACCATAGCCTATTTATTATTAATGAGAACTAATTTATCTTTGAGTTGAATTGGAAAAAGAGACTTAACCAACATTAGGTTAATTTTTCTGGTATAGCCTCAATCTATGGCCATTAACCAACATTACTTTACTTTCCCTGTCAATTGGAATCAACTAAACCATTCCATTGTTAAAGACTTCCTCAATTTGATATGGACCTATCCATCTTATTTGTAATTTTCCTTTAAATTCCTTGTAGTTTGAATTAACTAATAGTGCTTAATATCCTTTTTTAAACATCATTTTATTAATATGTTTATCATTCCATACTTGCCTTTGGTGTTGGATGATTTATATCTAATGTAATGCTTGTAGTCTCATCTCATCCAAATCATTTAGTTTAATAATTCTTGCTTGTTGTGATTCTAATAAATCAATTCCCACTTTAGAAGATGTTCTTAAGGTCTGAATCTCAAATTCTATTCGAAGAATAGGTTTTTTTCCATAAACCAACTCTTAAGGAGTGAATTATGTGGTTATTTTCCAATTAGTATTATAGGACCATACTACCTCAAGTAACTTTTGAACCAAAAATTTCCTTGAAATATCTACTATATTGGTTAGGATATTCTCCAACTCTATGTTAGTAACTTCCACTTGATCATTGGACTGAGGATGGTATGGGGATGAATTATTGTGCTTAAAGTTGTATGTTGCTACAAAGGAACTAATTACACCTGACATAAATTGTGGTCCTTGGTATGAAACAATGGATTTTGGTGCTCTAAACCTTTGGAAGATGTGATCATATAAAAAAATTGTAAATTTTTCATCCCTTGTATATTATAAAGCGTGCACCTCAATCCATTTGGTGACATAATTTGTATAAGAAAAAATTCACTCCTCTTAAGAATTTGGGTCAATTAGTCTAATGAAATCCAATCCCCACTCTCAAATGGTTATAAAAAAACATGAGGCTAGAGTGGCATCTGAGATATAAATGTTGGATTCCCCATCCTTTGACATTGGTCACACTTTCATACATAATTTTTGACATCTCTTGAAAAAGAAAGCCAATAGTAACTAGCTCCCAATATTTTATGGTTGGTTCTTGAAACTAAGTAATTTCCTACTAATGTCTCATCATGGCATGCCCTGAGTATGTCAAAGATCTCAAATTCATCTACAAACATGTTATCCAAAATAAGCCCCTTGCTTATTTTTGGCTAACTCCCTTCATTCCTTCCTCCCTTGTGCCTCAGTCAGAATTTTTCATTTTTCAGGTCACTCAAAACCTTCTAGAAATGGCACCATTGGATAGAGCTCCTTCTCAGCTTTCCAGAAAGGTAAAGTTTTCCTCCTAACTCCATGTATTTTTGAAGTTATGGCTCGGTGGAGGTTTTGTGGGAAATTTTCCCTAGAAAGACCCGCCGACCAATCAAAAGCTACCACATCGGCATCAAAGCATCGGGAGATGGGAGAAATTTTAGGATTTTTTACCAAGTATTGGCGCAACAGGAAATTTTCCCATGGGAGTCCCGTCGGCCAATCAAGAAGCGCCATGTCAGTAAAGGGATGGCGGGAGGCGGAGGAAACATGGAGAATTTTCCGAAGTGTTTGATGGGGGTGCAAAGGGAAATTTTGGCCCATGGGCCCACCAACTAGTGAGATCATGCCACGTGTCCTCGGGGCATCGGGGGTTGGAGGTGCGAAAGGATTTTTTCCTTTTCACCCAAGTTTGGGAAATTTCAAAAGGAAAGCCCGCCCCCCAAAAAACCCGCAGCCAATAGGAGGAGGCCACATGTCCCAGGGGCTGTCAGGGATCAGGATCAGCGGCAGGAGGAGTTAGGAAAATTTCCCAAAGGTTGGCGCAAACAAAAAATTTTTTTGGCCCTAAGGCCCGTGACAAATCACATCGTGCCATGGCCTCGGAGCTTCGGCCGGCGGAGAATTTTTGGAAAATTTTCCAAAGGCCGAAACGATGGAAAATGAAGTAGAAAAAGATCCCACAACCAATCAGAACATGCCATGTGGCATTAGAGTGGTGGGGCACGGAGATTTTTGGGGAAATTTTCCAAAACACAAAAAGTGGGAAAATTTCAAGTTTTCGAGCCCGCCAACCCATTTTGGCCCTGTTTTTGCCCTAAATGTTCAGAGGGGCATAAATTTCGATCCAAAGCTCAGTTTTTCACGTTCTTTATATCATTAGAAAGTTGGTGAAATTCTCTACATGATTCCATGGGCTCATTTTTGTGTTTTGGTGGGGTTTGGAGAGAGAAAATTGGAAAATGCCTCTGGCATGTGGAAACTGATAGAAATGACATTTCAACCACCATTTTTAATGAGGAATGGCTCGCATTCTCTCCCAGCATGGTCTAAAACATTGGGAAATGGATTTTTAAGGGAACCCATGCTGTTTTTATGAATTTGGTTGGTGGTTGAAAGCTCCTCTCATGTTTTCCCATGTTTCTCTCTCCTGAGCTCGAATTGGCATTGTAAAAGCCAGAATGGGCTCATTTTTTAAAGAGTTAGACATTTTTTTCTTGCTCTAAAACTCCTCTTTTCTTCCTCATCAAGTGGATTTGTGGAATTTTTACCTTTTCATACAACTACAACACCCCTTTTGCCTCCTGGCCATTGTAATGCACTGTATTGGACCTAGAATGATAATGTATGCTCTGTGATTGAACTTTCTCAATCCTTTCATGTGTTTATCATTGTATCCTGATCCCTCATTACATCTTGGCAATCTGTGCATGTTTTGTGTTGTATTTTCTAGTGAATTGTGTATATTTTGCAGTAGCAGGTGTCTACTACTCCTTTGGTGCATCACCTTAATTAGACTAGGTTTATTTTTTGCATTTTCTCAACCCTGTCTCCTTGGAAAAGTTTGGTTAAAATATAGGTAAACCCTCTGCAGAATGTTGTGCACACTTGAACAGAGGAGTTGAGGAACCAACCTCTAATCTGGAGGATCTTTTCCAGTCCTGCAATTCCCACACTTGTGTGAAAAGATCCAATGTTGTGCAATCACACTGGATGCTAAAATGTCAACTAGAAATC
This sequence comes from Taxus chinensis, assembly GCA_019776745.2. Taxonomy (NCBI): domain Eukaryota; kingdom Viridiplantae; phylum Streptophyta; class Pinopsida; order Cupressales; family Taxaceae; genus Taxus; species Taxus chinensis. Next base: position 574,435,152 of record CM034146.1, read on the forward strand.
TGATAGAACATCCAGAGGGTGTTGTTGATTTGCACTAACAATTTTGGCATGCTCGGTGGGACCTTAGAGGTCTTCATCTTCATTGCAACAAAATTGATGTGCCTTTGTTGCAAGTTTCTTGCTTAAAAGAGCCCTGAATTGCACATCTGGCGACTCCAAAGAAGAAGAATCAACTGGTTTTAGCAGTCCAGACCTGAAAAACTCATGAGAAGAATCACCACAAGGTCAAGAGTTGGAGAAGAAGAAGTGTTGTTTGAGTATCTGCAATTATCTCCAAGAAGAAGACAAAGAGGGAGGAGAATTCAAAGGTCTCCATCTCCACCAAACAGAACTCTATCAACTCCTCCACCTGGTAGACCTTTCATCCAATCAACAAGGGTTCTAAGGCCAATCAGAATGGCACAACACAACCCCTATGTCAATTTCACTGGAAGCAGCCCACTTGCTCTCAATGCACAAAATCCAATCCCAGTTGCAGCATTGAAGAACATTCCATACTTTACTGGAGAGAATCAGACCACTCCTGGTGATCATGTCAAAGATATTGCTAATATTTTGTGCAATCCATGAGATTAATGAGATGTAAATTACTGTCAAACTGCTGGCATCTTCATTCAAAGGGAAAGCTTTGCAATGGTTCAGGAGCCTTGCTCCAGGCTCTATCCAAAATTGGAACCAGTTATGTATAGCCCTCCATGAGCAGTTTGGAGAAAAGGGAGATAACTTGTCCCTTTTGGAACAATTGACAACTATCAAGAGAGCTCCCAATGAGCAGCTGACTGACTTCAACTTCAGATTTCAAAGGAATTGGGAGAGAATTCCAATGGCAGTAAGGCCAACAGCAGAAGGTGCTTTTCTATATTACCTTAAAGCTTTAAATTCTGATATTTCTATGTTAATTCAATCCATGGGAGGCACAACTATCCCTGCTACTTATGGCATTGCCATTAGGGCTGAAAATTGTTTGATTCAAGCTGGTAAGCTAGCTCCTAGGCCTCTAATGCCATTGTATCCAAATTTAGAAAGTCCAAGCACTAGTCAAGCACCTAATTTAGCTCCTGTTCCCACTCCTAGAAATCAGAATTCAAATGAAGCTTCTACTTCATCTTCTAGTGCCTCAAATGAACTTCAAGAAGTCATGAAGCAATTGCAAAATTTAGGTAATGAGCTGGTTACACTCAAGAGGCAGCAAGCCCAAAGTTTTAGACCTTCTTATCAGCCTCAAGCTTAGCCTAATAGGCAGCCATATCAGCCTCAAAGACCACCCAATCCAACTGTAAATCAAAATCAAGCAAGGCCTCCTGCCAACAGACCATTTCAGCCCTATAATCCCAATGCTGCATCTACCTCTAAAGCACTAGTGCCAGTACAAAACAACATAGCTCAAGAGTATGATTGGTGTTTCCCATGCAATGAACCTCACAACCAATCTATGTGCTTCAATGGTGCTCTAAATCAAGCCTTAATGGTAACAACAACTGGTGTAGAAGGTGAAGGGAGTCAAGGAAATAACCAACAACATGAAACATCCCAGCAACAATCAGCTCCAAATGATACCACACTTGTAAAATGGCAGGAAGAAGACTTTTGTGGCATGAATCAAACAATCTCTCAAAGTGTTGCAGCCAACACAAGGTCAAAAAGGAGAAATTTGGGTGAAGGGCAGCCATTGGCTCCAAGTGATCCACAACCTTCTACCACTCCACAAACTGTTGGCAAACAAAATGTAGTTCCAAACATGCAAGGACAACCCAAGCCAGCTCCTAGACCAATTCAGATGCCAGTTGTTGCTGCCCATGTGCAAGGAATGAATGTGCAGGCCAAAGGAAAACAGAGAGATGCTTCATCTCCATTCAACATCATTGATCAGATGAAGAAGACAAACGTAAACATATCAATGTGGGAATCACTATCCATCCCAAGCCAAAGAGATTTTCTATAAGTTGCCATGAAGGACTGGTCAACTTCAAATCAACAGGTCCAAATGCAAGAGAAGGTACTCACAAATGCTGCCCAAGCCTAAAGAGAATCATGGAGAACAACAAGGTAAAATGTTGAAGCCCCCTCCATTCTATGTTTCATTGATCATTGGGGACAAATTAGTACACAATTACATGATTGATTCGGGGCAAGTAGTTCAGTAATGCCCAAGAAAATAGCTGATCAGTTGGGCCTCCAATATGGAGTCATTTCCAAAGGGGTAGTGCAATTGGATGGGACAGTAGTGACAAAATAGGAGTGATTAAAAACTTGAGTCTTACTTTGCATGCATGCCCCAACGTTGTTGTTTTGCAAGATGTCTCAGTGATAGATCTTCCACCACTCTTTGCCCTATGTTTGTCAAGGGATTTCACAGCTAAGATTGGAGGTTACTTATCTACTGATTGGTCACACATGTTGTTCAGAACAAGATATGGAACCAAAGCCACAATCAGATCTGAGCCTATTGCTAACTTCCACATTGAGCCTCACACTCCAAGCCAAATCAATACTAACTGTTCAACGTTTGATCAAGAGGATTATCCAAGCACTGATGAAGCTGACACCAAAGTTGGAAGCATCCCAGATTTGACTCTTGATGAATGGGAAAGCAAGGTGCATGCTTTTGATCCTTATCAAGAAATAGAAGAATCTGAGCTAGGAGTCTATTGCATACATGAAGAAAATCAGCCTGTTCCTAGCATCACCAAGCCAGACCACAAGGATGACAATGAGTATGGCAGTTGTTCTTTGATGGATCAAGAAGTAGACAAGGTGCAGGAGGGGGAGCTATGCTTGTTTCACCTCAAGGAGTTAAGTATTATTCAGCTTTTAGATTTCAGTTTGCATGTTCTAATAACACTGCTGAATATGAAGCTTTAATACAAGGATTGCATTGGTCAGTCAAGAGAGGAATAAAGAACTTGCAAGTCTTTGGTGACAGTGAGCTGATTGTCAACCAAGTTAAGGGGCAACATGCTGCCAAGAATGATCTTCTCAAGTGCTACAAAAATAGGGTGTGGGACCTCATTGAATATTTTGAGGCTTTAACATCAAATCCATCCCTAGAAAAGAAAACCAAGTTGTTGACAGACTTGCAGCAGTTGGAGCAGCCTTTGATGTTGTTGAAAGCATCAAGAAAGACAAAGTACAGCCAAGCATTCATGTGATTGTAAGGCCTTTGGTGCCAGACAACAATGTAAGTTGGAAAGTGTTTGAAAATGATCAACAAATCATCCATTTCTTGCAAGAAGAGGCTGAGTTCTCAGCTAAAAATCAGGAAAAGTTAGAACAACAGTATGGTGATCAAGTGGTACAACTGAGAACCAACAAACTACCAAAGGGACTTGTCACTTTGGAGTCCATTTTCAATCCTAATGATCAGTTTAAGAAGGAGAAAGAAAACATCCAAGTCAAGGGAGAAGATTCAGTGCCCATCTTGGTGGGAGAAGGCAAGTCACTCCAAATTGGTAAAGTGACAACTGAGCAAGAAAGGTATGAGTTCATACAACTTTGTCAAGAATTCCCTGATGTGTTTGCTTGGAGCTATGAAGATTTGAAAGGCTTCAATCCCAAGTTAGCTCAACACACTATTGAATTGGACCCAAGTGCTAAACCCATCAGGAAAAAACAAAGGCTAGTCAATCCACACATGGAGCCTCTTATGAGAAAAGAATTGAATAAGTTGATAGAGGCAAGTATCATATTTCCTATCAAGCATTCTAGTTGGGTAGCCAACTTGGTTCCAGTTAGAAAGAAGAGTGGAGAGATCAGATTGTGTGTTGACTTCAGAGATTTGAATAGAGCATCTCTCAAGGATCATTACCCACTTCCTTCTATGGAGCAGATTTTACAAGTTGTTGCTGGCTCTGAAAGGTTTTCATTGCTTGATGGCTATTCAGGGTACAATCAGATCATGGTGAAGGAAGAGGATCAGTTCAAGACAACCTTCACAACCAAATGGGGGACTTATGCATATAGAAAAATGCCATTTGGGCTGTCCAACGCTGGAGCTACATTCCAAAGGGCAATGGACATGGCATTCAAGGATTTGATTAACAAAATGGTGCTGATATATCTAGATGATATCACTGTTTTTTCAAAAAATGCAGCAGACCATCTCTTTCATTTAAGACAAGTGTTCCAAAGGTGTAGAAGATTTGGGGTATCTTTGAATCCCAAAAAGTGTATTTTTCTAGCTCATGAAGGAAAGCTCCTTGGCCACATTGTCTCCAAAGAAGGATTAAGCAATTGATCTAGAAAGAGTTGAAGCCATAAGAGCACTGCCATTACCAAGCCACAAGAAAGCCCTTCAAAGTTTCTTGGGAAGGATAAATTTTGTTCGGAGGTTTGTCCCAAATTTTGCAGCCCTTGTCAAGCCTATCACCAAGATGTTAAGGAAAAGCATGGATTTCAAATGGACAGCAGAGGGCAAGGCAAGTTTTGAAGCAATCAAAGAAGCTATCTCACAAGCTCCAACCCTCATTAACCCAGATTTCTCCAAGGATTTCATCCTCTATGCATTTGGAGGTGATGATACTATTTCTGCAATTTTGGTACAGCAGAACGAAGACAATGATGAGCAGCCAATTACTTTCTTCAGTCAAACCCTGAAGGACTATGAGGTGAGATATTCCTTCATTGAGAAGCATGTTCTTGCAGTGATTAGGAGCTTGAAGAAATTTAAGCATCTAGTTTCAAACAACAAGGTTCAACTGCTGGTTTCTCATGTGGGAGTTAAAGACTTTCTCCTCAGTAAAGACCTAAATGAAAAGAGAGCAGGGTGGATTACTCATGTCATGGAATATGACATTGAGATCAAAGTCACCAAGTTGGTCAGGGGAAAAGGATTGTGTGAGTAGCTGGTCTTGAACAAACAAATGGAAGCATGCAGTGAGGAAGAGGTTGTTTTGGCGTTGCAAGACAACCATGAACAAGGGAGCACTCAAGAAGAAAATGATGGTGTCCTCACTCCTTGCTGGACCCAAGACATAATGCACTTCCTACACATAGGCCTATGCCCTCCAGAGATGAACAAAACCAAAAGGAGACACTTCAGATTATAGGCTATCCCATATGCCCTTGTTGATGGTGTTTTGTTCAAAAGGGATGTGAATGGAGTGCTGCTGAGATGCATTGGTACAAATCAGATTCACAGAGTGTTGGAAGAGTTTCATGGTGGATCAGCTGGGGGTCATTTTGCACCAAGAGTGACAGCTCTCAAGATCATGAGGGCTGGCTATTATTTGCCCAAGATTTTCAGTGACTGTTATGGATGGATTAAGAGGTGCAAGAATTGTGCATTCTTCACAGGTAAGGAGAGACTAGCTGTCCTTCCATTGCATCCAATTTTAGTTGACCAGCCATTCATGCAATGGGGTTTGGACTTCATTGGAGTCATTAACCCAAATTCAAGCCAAGGACACAAGTGGATTCTAACAGCAACAGATTACTTCACCAAGTGGACTGAGGCAGTGACACTCAAGGAAGCAAATGAATCTAGCATTCCTAGACTTCTATGAAGGGATAGTAACCAGATTTGGTGTACCTGCTACAATAATATCAGATAATGCATTGGCATTCATTGGATCCAAGGTAACTAAATGGGCTGTCAAGAATGGGATATACCTAAGCACTTCATCAAATTATTATCCCCAGGGTAATGGCCAAGCTGAATCTACAAACAAGAACTTGTTAAGGATCATCAAGAGGACTCTTGATGAAAATCAGAGGTCTTGGCATACTAAATTGAAATCAGCCTTGTGGGCTGATATGATAACTCCCAAGAGATCTACAGGTAATTCTCCATTCAAGCTTGTTTATGGAAGAGAGGCAATTTTTCCCATGTCACTTGAGTTTCCAACATTGGAACTCATGAAGCAGTTGGAGTTGTTGGAGTTTGAGCCCATGGAGGTTAGGTATGCAGAATTGATGGAGCTCCAAGAAATCAGAAATCAGGCATCCCAAGCAATGGAGAAGGATCAAGCTTTGATCAAGAAGACCTTTGATAGTTAAGGCCAAGGATAGATCTTTCCAAGTTGGGAATCTAGTGTTAAAATGGGATGCAGACAGAGCAAATCCATGGAGGCATTCGAAATTAGATGCCATTTGGAGTGGCCCCTACATGGTCACAAAGTGTAAGGAGCAACAATGCCTTCGAATTGTCTACATTAGATGGTGAAGAATTGTAGATTCCAATCAATGGAATTCATCTGAAGCATTGCTACTGAAGGAAATTCTCCACCTTGTACATATTAGCTTAGATTTTCATTCCTCCAAGTGCTTGTGCACATTGTTTTGTTGTAGTTTTTATTTGCTTTCCCTAAGTGCTTTGGCACAAGCTTGCTGTTCTAGGAAATGTATTTTACAGGCTTTGCTCCAAATCAGATGGTGTTCTACCATCCATCTTCCTCCTTGCATTGTTCTTATTAGTTGGGGTACCAAGCAGATAATTTGATGAATCCCTGCCCAATGGATTTCTTCAAGCAACTGGTAACTTCATCCAGCAGGCAGATGACCCCTCAAGTGAGTCGCCAAAATTGTTATCCAAAATAAGCCCCTTGCTTATTTTTGGCTAACTCCCTTCATTCCTTCCCCCCTTGTGCCTCAGTCAGAATTTTTCATTTTTTTAGGCACTCAAAACCTTCTAAAAATGGCACCATTGGATAGAGCTCCTTCTCAGATTTCCAAAAAGGTAAAGTTTTCCTCCTAACTCCATGTATTTTTGAAGTTATGGCTCAATGGAGGTTTTATGGGAAAATTTCCCTAGAAAGTCCCGCCGGCCAATCAGGAAGTGCCACGTCAGCAAAGAGCATGGTGGGACGCAGAGGAAACATGAAGATTTTTCCGAAGTGTTTGGCGGGGGCACAAAGTAGAAATTTTGGCCCATGGGCCCGCCAACCAGTGAGATCACGCCACATGTCCTCGGGGCGTCGGGGATCGGAGGTGTGAAAGGATTTTTTTTGCTAGGAATTTTGCCCAAGTTTGGGAAATTTCAAAAGGAAAGCCCCCCCCCCTCCCCAAAAAAAAACAAATCTTGCCCTGAACACCCGCAGCCAATAGGAGGAGGCCACATGTCCTAGGGGATTTCAGGGATCAGCCGGTGGGGAGGAGTTAAGAAAAATTCCCAAAGGTTGGCGCAAACAAATTCTTCAGCCCTAAGGCCCATTGACCAATAAAAACCTGCCACGTGTCCTCGAACCGGTGGGAGGTGGAGACGTAGAAAGAATTCAAGTTTTCCCTTTCACCAAAATAGGGAAAATAAAGTGATGAAATTCCGCCTCCAATGGCCACGCCAATTAGAAGATGCCAAGTAGGATTCCATGTAGGCCGGCGGAACAAATATGAGAGGAAAGGCCCGCAACGAATCACATCGTGCCACTGTGGCCTCGGAGCTTCGGCCGACAGAGAATTTTTGGAAAGTTTTCCAAAGGCCGAAATGATGGAAAATGAAGTAGAAAATGGCCATGCCTATCAGAACATGCCATGTGGCATTAGAACAGTGGGCGCGGAGATTTTTGGGGAAATTTTCCAAAACGCAAAAAGTGAATTTTTTTTGAGTTTTCGGCCTGCCAACCCATTTTGGCCCTATTTTTGCCCTAAAATTTTAGAGGGGCATAAATTTCAATCTAGAGCTTAGTTTTTCACGTTCTTTATATCATTGGAAATATGGTGGAAATTATCTACATGATTCTAAGATCTTTTTTGTGTATTTATGGTGTTTGGAGAGAGAAAATTGGAAAACTCCTCTGGCATCGAGGAAATCGATAGAAATGACATTTCAACCACCATTTTTAATGAGGAATGGCTCGCATTCTCTCCCAGCATGGTCTAAAACATTAGGAAATGGATTTTTAAGGGAACCCATTCTATTTTTATGAATTTGGTCAGTGGTTGAAAGCTCCTCTCATGTTTTCCCATGTTTCTCTCTCCTGAGCTTGAATTGGCATTGTAAAAGCCAGAATGGGCTCATTTTTTAAAGACTTAGACATTTTTCTTGCTCTGTAACTCATCTTTTCTTCTTCATCAAGTGGATTTGTGGAATTTTTACCTTTTCATACAATTACAGCACCCCTTTTTCCTCCTGGCCATTGTAATGCACTGTATTGGAACTAGAATGATAACGTATGCTCTGTGTTTGAAATTTCTCAATCCTTTCATGTGTTTATCATTGTCTCCTGATCCCTCATTACATTTGGAAATCTGTGCATGTTTTGTGTTGAATTTTCTAGTGAATTTTGTATATTTTGTAGTAGCAGGTGTCTACTACTCCTTTGGTGCATCACCTTAATTAGACTAGGTTTATTTTTTGCATTTTCTCAACCCTGTCTCCTTGGCAAAGTTCGGTTAAAATATAGGTAAAACCTCTGCAGAATGTTGTGCACACTTGAAGAGAGGAGTTGAGGAACCAACCTCTAATCTGGAGGATCTTTTCCAGTCCTACAATTCCCACACTTGTGTGAAAAGATCCAATGTTGTGCAATCACACTGGATGCTAAAATGTCAACTAGAAGCTTGATACAACATCTAGAGGGTGTTGTAGATTTGCACTAACAAAACCTAAGTAGAATATGTTCAGATCCACATTTAAAAATCATTCCACTCAACCATGTATACATCATAATTTGTTTAATCAATTATTGTTTTTCTTATGTGTGAAGAAGGTTGGGAACATCCATGTAGCTAAGTATTTATCCATATCTTCAAACCAAGGAGAGACAATAGAAATTAAAAATAGATGCTCATCCGAAAAATAATCATTGACATGATCATCCTTTCCTCAATTAGTTAGCCTTGAAAGAAAATCAACCACCACATTTTATTTCCCGGGCTTATCAATAATTTTAATATTAAACTCTTACAATAATAACAACCATATTAAAATCCTGCCATGCACCAAAGGTTTATTCATTATATACTTAATATCAAAGTGGTCAATATGCACAATCACTTCATAGCATGTAATATAATGGAAAAACTTGTTAATTGCATAAACAACTACAAGAAATTCCTTCTTTGTGGTGGTGTAATTCCTTTTAGTAGGGAAGAGGTTTTTACTAATATAATAAATAGCATGCATCTCTTCTCCTTTTTATTGTTTTCCAAGTACATCCCCTACTACTTCATTGGAAGCATATGTTTGTATATGAAAGGGGAGATTCAAATTTGGACCTCTTAATATGAGTGTTTTTTTAAATTTTTCCTTGATAGTTTCAAAGGATTTTTGGCATTCCACTATCCATTCAAATTTAGAGTCTTTAGTTAGAATAGAAAATAATGGAGAAGCTATCTTGTTGAAATCAAAAATAAATCTTTGATAGTAGCTAGAATTCCTGAGAAAACTTTTTACCTCTGTTTTATTTGTGGGAGATGGTATTTTTATAATGATACTGACCTTGTATAGATATAACTTGATTACTTCAACTGAAATGTGATGGCCTAAGACTATTCCCTGCTCCATCATGGATAAAAAAAATTCATGGTTTAAGGATAACTAATTTTTTTCACACCTAGAAAGGACTTTGTCTAGATTATCAATTGCATCTTGGAATGTTTCCCCATAAACAGTGAATTTATCCACGTAAATCTCAACACAATCATGAGTGAGATAAACAAATGTTGCTAACATATCTCTTTGAAAAGTGGTAGGAACATTGCATAACCTAAAAGGTAATACCTTGTAAGAAAATGTTCCCCATGGGTAGGTAAAAGTGGTTTATCTTGATCCTTTAGTGCTACTGTTATTTGATTGTACCCACTGAACCCATTAAGAAATGAAAAATACCTTTTTCCAGATAGATTATCTAGGACATGATCAATGAAACATAATGGAAAATAATCTAGATGCATTTCCTTATTTAAATCCCTATAATCCACATAGACCCTCCATTTCCCATTATTTTTAGGAATTATCACTAATGGAGAAACCCATTGGCTATATGAGATTGGATAAATGAATCCTACCCTAAGAATTTTTCAATTTCAGTTTTAACCATGTCTCTTAAGGCAAGGTTTATGCTTCTTGAGGTTGTCTGACTAGTCTAGAATCAGTTGTATAAATGTGGTGTGTATAAATACTGCGGTGAATACCTTTCATGTCACTATATTCCCAATCAAATTCTTGAGGATAAGAGCATACAATTTTAAATAGAGTATTCTCTTCTTGACTATTCATCCAACTATTGACTGACAATGTTTTTCCTGGGAGGATAGGAAATTGCTTGGTGTTTAGGTGGAGATAATTTACAATAGGATATTCTCTCAATAATGCATTAAATGGGAACCTATAGGGAATTAATATGTGAATAAAAGTGATATCATGAAATATAGACTCTGTCAAATCTAATTTTTGTGAAAAAGGACAGATAATGGGTTGATCATTCTCATCCATCATGTCATCTCTTATTTCAAATAATTGTAGCGTAGGACTCATAGTCAGTTCAGTGTAAGATTCATGTTGAGGCACATGACTTATATTCAGTCCAATGTAGGACAAATGATCACCATCCTAAAGTTGATTTGAATGTTCTTGAATTAAAACCATGGCTAGAGATGAAATCATATCTTCCAATTCATCTATGTTATCATTCCACCATTGTTTATTCTCTGTAGAAAAAGGTTTTGTGGCTAGATAGATGGAAAAATTATTTGAATCACGTCCTTTTATAATCACCATATTTCCTATTCTATAGTCAATGAGGGTGGCAGTTTTAGGATTGTGGAGTTGAATTACTTCACATATAGTATGATTTACACCTTGCTAGTTTACACAGTAACCAATGTCGGTCATAGGGTAATCGGTTCTGGTTAGGGTAACCAGAACTAGCTACCTATGCATGAAAGTTTATATTTAACTCATGGGAATTAAATCTAAATTTATCATAAATTTGATCTAAAGGTTGTAAATGTATAGCTAAGGTTCCCTAAGTTTTTCTAAAGCTTATATAAGCTAGAAAACTAGGGTTAGAACAAAAAGGATAGAGGGAGAATGTTAATTCTCCTTGATTGAAAAAGAAAAAGAAGAAACAGGTTGCATGAAGATAGATCTTCAATGGAGAGAAGTTAGACAGAAGGAAATAAAAGGTACATATTAATGGTGAGAAGGTGGTTATGTCTTCTTTTATATTTCCTTTGTATTGTCTTGTCTAAATGTAATGGCTTGTATAATATGCAAAGCACATAGTCTTTCATCTTGTAGATCCATAGGTTGTTGTGAGATATTGTATTGTAGATACATGAGATCATATTATATTGTTAATCTATAGGAATATAGTATTGTATCTCGTTGGAGGGATTTTGGATATAGATAGTATCGCGATATTGTAGAGGAGGTTGTCTTCTTGTTTGCGGTGGAAAATGTAGTGATATGGAGGAGATACTTACTTCTTGGTGCACTTATATGGTTACACATTGGTAAACCCATGTGAGGGGCCTTGTTTGCAGATTCACAAGAGAGCTTGGTTGCACAATGGGAGATGTAGTAGTTCTTAGTATGTGAGATCTGGTGGTGTTTAGAGGCATGGTTGTAGTGCACTCATGTAGATCCATTTAGATATTTGGAGGAGAGGGGATACTCTTAGAGAGATGCATTGTAATCTTGTATTAAATAGTTGGTTTGTACTCTTGTTATATTATATATATGATATCTCTATCTTTGGTAGACGTATCCCACATTGGGTGAACCATGGTACATGTTGTGTTATGTGTGTGTACTTTTTTTTATTTGGATTGTTCTAGTTTATACTTCCATTGCTATAGAATTTGGGGAAAGATCTTGTGTGCATGCTTTTTTTGTTATTGAATCATAGCACTATTCCGTAGTCTTGAATTCCCAACAACTGGTATCAGAGCTTGGTTATTTCAGAGACAGGTTTTGCTTTAGTATATTATTAGTGGTTTACTAACAAGTATATGAGAGCATGGTTTCTTTAACCTGATGTGAAAATCCCAGGAAGAGATTTAAATCTCAAGTGGAAACTAGAAATGTGAGGTTGCTGAAGAATACAGTGACCAACATCAGTTAGATGGAAACCGGTGTCAACAGGGTGACCGTGGTCGGTTAAAGGGTAACCATGGTCAGTTACAGGGTGATCGTGGTTGGTTACTGAGTAACCTAGTTTTAAATATAAAATCACATATCTGAAAAATTAAGAAGATGCATGGAATGTGTCTTGTTTCCTGAGGTGTCCCTGGTTCTTGGAGGCATAATCATGTTGGTCATATTGCAGATCTGGGTTATAGAGATATGGTTTTGTCTTGGTATTATAGTGCTTATATATTTTGGTTGCATATGCATGGTTTGGTATTGCAAATATGAGTATGAGATAGAGGAGTAGTTATGTATCATTTGGTGTAATTACATGCATAGTCTTCGTTAGAGAAGCATAATATAGTAGCACAAAATGAAGATGGGGTTTCCATCAGAGAAGCATGTTCTTTATTTGAAGATGCGCTTTAGTATTTTGGTGCTGGTAAGGTGATGTATTTCATCTTGATGTAGTTTTATATTGCATGGATTATTGTTGTTAAGTTTTTGTACAAGATTTGGGTGCTTCTTGAAATGACTGGCTCAACACAACTATCGACTTTGGTCGGAGTAGGCACCTGGTTTTGTGTACTATGCCAATTTTTTGGCATTGTGTTCATTCTAGCAGCACTAACATGGGTAAAGGAACCGAAATTGGTTACAGAGGAATCGGTACCTATCAAGAAACTTAGGTTGGTCTTTGTGGCTGTGAATCTGTACTAGTTTTTTGCAGTAAAAAAGGGCATGGATGGTTCAGTGTCTTATTTTAGAGGATCGAGTTTCTCGCACATAGTGTACATGATAGAGATGGTGTAGATCACTTCAATGTTTAAATTAGAAAGAGGATGGAGTTGTCTTCGTTATTCCAGTGAGACTTTGGGTCAAGTATCTCTATAGGGTTCATGTTTTATTTCTTTCATTTGAAACAACCGGTATTATGTTTGGATTGTGTGCACAAGTAAAAATTTGCACCATGGATATTTGGTGCGTTTGAATTTTATTTATGGGATGTGTTGGAATCTTGAGGACAATGATATATAGTCTAAGGATGATATCCTCAATGAAAAGTCATGTTTAGAAATAGCTGCAGTAATGAAAGAAGTTGAGTACACAGGGTGAAAAGAAGTTGATTCACCTACTTCACAAGAATTCCAAACTTCTATAATGTAGAGGTATTCTTTGATAAGAAGGTAATCAGTTTGTATTTTATTTCATCTGTTTTATTTCCCACTGACATATATAGCTTCTGAGCTTGGTGATTAGATGTAGTGCAGGGGAGTTAAATTTAAGTGGGAGCAAGCCATGGTTATCTGCATTACATGTTGGACATATATGCACATGTGGAGTGAGAGGAGTATTTTATGTGGTAAGAGGCACAAGTTGTTTTGGAGGAAAGTCATGGTTTTATAGGTATTTTTAGTTTATTGCATGATGACATCACTTCTAGTTTTATTTATAGTCCCTGGATATCCCTATGGGATTGCAGTTGATGGTTGTTTAGCTGGGTTAAGAAGAGAACAATTTTATTGGCATTGAAGGGTAAAGAAGGAAAATCTATTTGTTACAGGTTACAGTGTGACAACAGTGTATATTTACATCTTATTGATGTTTCCCTTGTTTGATTTCATCTTGGATAGTTGTGTAGAGTATGTTGATGACATGCTTTTTGGTATTTTCACTCTTTATTAGTAGCATGGTTATTTGTTGTTGATATTGATGAGCACATGATTCATATTTGGCTTTGGATTTAGTTGGTGGAAGAATTGGAGCTTTTGGAGAGCCTGGTGATATGGATGGATGTGCATGGTAAGTTTATAAATATGGATAGATTCTATTTTGTGAGTCTATGATTATGCATATATTTGTTTTGCACATGGATTCCTATGAGCACAATTTATATGCCTTGAGCATGAGTAGGGGATGTTTGTATTTTCTCTTGTTACTATGTTACTCCTTGATAGATAAATAATCTATGGATGGTTTTATTGGACATGCTAGGTGTTTATGTAGAGTTGGATTTACAGAATGCAGTATTTAGATTATTTGATTTGTGCAGGTGTTATGGAGTAATTAACCATGGGTTATATGTAGAACTCATTTGGGTTGTCTTGACCTAGGATCTTATTTCGCTTACGCATATTTCAGTTTGACTTGTCTATGGTCAATTGCATTGGCGGTTACATGGAGACATGGATATATGGTTAGAGAACATGTTTGGTTTTAAAGGTATGGATATGGTTGTGATTGAATCTTATTACTTCATTTTGAGTGGAAGATCTTACAGGTGTGTTAGTCATGTTGGCTTGGTTGCATGAGAGGCTTGGTGTTATGATTCAGTGGGAGCTTGATGTATTGATAGCTCATGTATCACGAATCAATAGTATCTTCATGTAGGTATATGGTAATTCATGGGTTTATTACCTTCTTGGTTTTAGAATATGGTTTAATCTTCGTAACTTCATTTGAAAGAATTGTTGATATAAAGAATAGATGGTCTTCACAGTATGTAGAGGATGGTGATGTATAGGTATAGGTACAAGTTCAGCAATTTATCTCCAAGTGAGATATTTTTAGGATCATGGAGCTGAATTTCTTCAAAGATAACATGATTTACACCTTGCTAGTTTACAAAGTAACCAACACCGGTCAGGGTAACTGACACTAGCTACCTGTGCATGAAATTTATATTTAATTCACAAGAATTAGATCTAAATTTATTATAAAGTTGATCTAAATGTTGTAAATGTATAGCTAAGATGCCTTAAGTTTTTCTAAAGATTATATATTCTAGAAAACTAGGGTTAGAACAAAAAGGATAGAGGAAGAATGTTAATTTTCCTTGATTTAAGAAGAAAAAGAAGAAAAAGGTTGTATAAAGATAGAGGTTCAATGGAGAGAAGGAAATAACATGTACATCTGAATGGTGAGAAGGTGGTTATGTCTTCTTCTATATTTCCTTTGTATTGTCTTGTCTAAATGTAATGGATTGCATAATATGCAAAGCACATATTCTTTCATCTTGTAGATCCACATGTTGTTGTGAGATCTTGTATTGTAGATCCATAGGTTTTTGTGAGATATTGTATTGTAGATCCATGAGATCATAATGTATTGTTGATCCATAGGAATCTAGTATTGTAGCTCGTTAGAGAGCTATGGATATAGATAGTATCCATATATTGTAGAGGAGGTTGTCTTCTTGTTTGCAATGACAGATGTAGTGAGATGGAGGAGAGAATTACTTCTTGGTGCACATATATGGTTGCACATTGGTAGACCCATGTGAGAGATCTTGTTTACAGATTCACAAGAGAGCTTGGTCACACAGTGGGAGATGCAGTAGTTCCTAGTATGTTAGATCTGGTGGTGTTTGGAGGAACGGTTGTAGTGTACTCATGTATATCCATTTAGATATCTGGAGGAGAGGAGATACTCTTGGAGATATGAATTATACTCTTGTATTTAAGATTTGGTTTGTACTCTTTTTATATTATATATATGTGATCTCTATCTTTGGTGGACAAAGCCCACATTGGGTGAACCATGGTACATGTTGTGTTATGTGTGTGTAATTTTTTTTATTTGGATTGTTCTAATTTATATTTCCATTGCTATAGACTTTGGGGAATTGTTTAGATCTCATGTGCATGACTTTGTTTGTTATTGAATCATAGCACTATTCCATAGTACTAAATTCCCAATAGGAAGAAGTGGCTAACTATGGGCGTCCTAGGATCAAAGGTTATCCAATTTTCCTATTCTTATTTTTTATGACCATAACATCTACCAAATAATCACATGTGATCCAGAGGATCCTCACAGAGAAAAACTGATCTAATATCTTCTTAGAAATTGTTGTAGTCATTTTTAAAGTGTGGAGAAAAATTATACGACTCCGACAACAACTTGTTTGCAGGAAACGGAGCTCGTTTGCAAAAGTTATAGCCTGCTGAAATTTTTGGGCAACTGGTGAAATTTGGAGTTTTGTGCAGGTTGGATGTGTGCACGCTCGCCAAGTGTTTCGATCATATTGCGACACGTGGACGATTTGTGTGACGTACTAAAAAAATGGGTTTTGGAACGCCGGTCTTGGACACTTGTTCTCGGACAAATGGACCCCACTATTTACTAGCTGGGGGCCCTCAGCCAGGTTCGACACACTCGATTATAAAGGGGTGCCTTGGCCTCCTCCTCATTTAATCATTAAACCAAATTGTGTATATAAACCTCTATATTTCCTTTTGCGCCATGCATGTGGGACATTGGGAATGTATTATTTAAATTACCCATGCCTTATAACCTATTTGCAATTTTCCACGCCATATTTCTCAAACTATTCAACGCATTATCTATTCCACTTTCCATGCATTAGTCTAAACTTTCCACACATTAGTCTAAACTGTCCAAACGGTACATGCATATATTATTGGATTTGGCACCTAAAAGTAAACAATGTGCCATCCCCAATGTAATGCGCCCCAATGTAAAGCACCCTCCACATAGGCTTAGGCGGCTATTAAGCCACTCAAAACCCGTGCCCACCTACCATATAAAGCCTTGACCAAGTTCTAATGTGCCAAATGTGGGATTATAATCCCAAAAGGATAAGCCAAAAGCAAGGGAGGAGAATGGAACTCGGGTGGGCTGAGTAAAATGATAAGCGCCCAGCCAGCATGCTAGGAGATGCATAAACAATATAAAAAGGGTGATATTCTATTTGTATATTCATTCGGGACTGTGTAGTATTATTGTATTGCTCATATCTTGAGCTATCGGTGGAATTTGGAGGAGATGTAAAAAGCAACCCCTGTTATTTTCGATAGAGGAAGACTGTGAGAAGGTCAGAATTTTGTAGAATTATTTGTAAAGAATTATTTTCAAGATTTTAATAGATCGGTCCCATTCAACTGGACCCGAAGATGTGGGCCTCAAGTGCCGAAATCCGTTATCAATTCTTGTGTCATGTTTCTGGTGAATCATCTTCATTTCTTTCAATATTTTCACAGTACTTGCATTTTTTATTCTTTTATTAAAAATATGAAAAGAAATAATGCATAATTTTTACATCGAAAATCAATACAAAGCAAGAAAATGTGTGTACACAATTGCTAGTTATATTTGGTTTTCAAATCATTGGTATCAGAGCTAGTTTTGACTGATTTTTGGTTTATTTTAATGTGTTTTGGATTGCAAGTTGTGTATTAGATGTTAACAAGGTCTCGATCTAAGAAGGGTGAAGGAGAATTAGTTGAAGGAGATCCCAAAATTGGTACCAGACGATCTCGAAGTCCTACAATGGCGGATCGAGAGGAAGTGGAACAAAACTTTTGTCAATCCTTCCAACAGATGAAGGAAATGGTGGAAGAAATGTACCAAGAAAGGAAAAGGGAAAAGGGGACTAGAGAAGGTAAGAAAGAAGAAAGCTCTATTTCTAACATTCCAAAAAGAGACTCTTTTAAATCTGATTTTCTTTCATTAAAGTTAGATATCAAGTTTGAATTGCCTATGTATACTGGAGAGCTAAATGCAGAGAAGTTGGATAACTGGGTCAAGAAAATAGAAGTATATTGCAGGGTTCAGAGAATTGTTGATGATGAAGCAAAGATTCATTTGGAAACTTTTCGGATGGGTGGAAAAACACTCATTTGGTGGGAGAGTAAGCTTCAGGTTGTGGAAGAAAACAAAGGTATAGAAATCACTTCTTGGTCTGAATTTGTTTCAAATCTTAGGCAACAATTTTACCCTCTTGGTTATAAGCAACAAGTTATGATGGATTGGCAAACATTAAGACAAACTAAGGGACAAAGTGTTCAAGAATACACACAAGAATTTAGGAAAAGGGCTCTAATTCTGGTAATTTCCCTAAATACAGAAGAAACACTACTCAAATATATTGGTGGATTGCATAGTTATCTAAGGCATATGATACTTGTTTTAGGTCCTACTAATCTTGATGCAGTATGTGTTCAAGCAACCCATCTGGAAGCACGAGGGAAAATGAAAAAGGAGTCCTCTTTCTCTTCTTTTAATCAGAAGAAAAAGCAATCTGAAGGAAAAGGTTCGAAAGAACAAGGAAAAGGAAAGGGTAAGCATAAAACAAACTCTACTGTTAAGAAGGAAGATGAAAAACCATTTTGTAATCATTGTAAAAAAAACCATGATGAGTCTAAATGTTGGAAATTACATCCTGAAAAGAAGCCTAAATGGATGGTTAAGAAAGGAAAAGAAAAGAAAACAAACACCGTAGTGCATGATCTTGGTTTTGATTCAGGTGATGAAACCAAAATCACAGCTATGGGTTTACAAGGTAAATCAACTCTTTCAATTTTCAACAATAGCACTACAGATGTTGTATCTTCTTCTAGTAAACAAACTATACCTGACGATAAGAAAAGAAATGAGCTTTTCCACATTAGATTAATTTCAAAGCATACGAAAATTGATACTCTTTTTGATAGTGGATCTCAAGTTAATCTAATTTCTGAGGAGGTTGTTAAAAAACTAGGACTCAAAACTACACCACATCCTAAGCCTTATCCTTTGGGTTGGGTTTGTGATGATGCAAAACTGCAGGTAACTAAAACTTGTACTTTCATATTTTCCATTACAGACAAGTTTATTGATGAGATTGAATTGGATGTAGTTCCTTTGGATATCTTTGGGGTGGTTTTGGGAATTCCTTATTTATATGATTGTAAAGCAATTTTCTATAGGGAAGAAAATAAATATTTTCTTGTAAAGGATGGAATTGAGTTTATTATTCGAGCTCACCGTGAAAAGAATAATCTATCCTTGGTAACTGCAGGTCAAATGAAAAGGCTTGTAAACTCAAGCAAAAGTTTTGTGCTCATGGTGGTCAAAGCCAAGGAAAAAGAAAATGAGATGGCTTTTGAGACTTATGATCTAAAACATAAGGATGAATTGGTAGAAATTGTTTCTCATTTTGATGATGTTTTTCAGGATCCACAAGGTCTACCTTCCAAAAGAGGGGTTCAACATGAGATACAGTTGCTTCAGGATGCACCTCTTCCCAATATCGGAATGTACAGGTTATCAGTAGTAGAGAACGAGGAAATCAAGAGACAGGTAATGGAACTTTTGGCTCAAGGTATAATTCGTCCAAGTACATCCCCATGTGGTTCACCAATTATATTGGTTCCTAAGAAGGATGGCACTTGGAGAATGTGTGTTGATTTTCGTGCTTTAAACAAGATTACTATAAAGAATCGTTACCCTCTTCCTAGAATAGATGATTTACTGGATCAATTAAGAAATGCAATTTATTTCACTAAGTTAGACTTAAGAAGTGGTTATCACCAAGTAAGAATTGTAGAAGGTGATGTTTGGAAAACTGCTTTTAAAATGAAACAGGGATTGTTTGAATGGTTAGTGATGCCTTTTGGTTTGTGTAATGCACCGGCAACATTCATGAGAGTTATGAATGAAATTTTTAGACCATTCATTGATAATTTCATTATTGTCTACTTAGATGATATTCTTATTTTCAGTAAATCATGGGATGAACATATTAAACACATCCAGAAAGTCTTATATGCACTAAGGAGAGAGAAATTGTATTTGAAGATGTCAAAATGTGAATTTGGAAAAACATCTTTAATTTACTTGGAGTATATTGTAGGAAATGGAGAATTAAAAATTGATCCTGCAAAAATAGAGGTTATTGTGAAATGGCCTAGACCCACAAATGTGACGGAAGTTAGAAGTTTTCTAGGTGCAGTTCAGTACTGGAGGAAATTTATTGCTAACTTCTCATATATTGCATCTCCTTTGCATGCTTTGACAAGTATTAAACAGGTCTTTCAGTGGGGAGGAAAACAACAAAAAGAATTTGATACACTGAAAGATAAGATAAGTACCACTCCAATCTTGGCACTTCCGGATTTACAACATTCATTTGAGATTGAGATGGATGCTATTGACTACGCAATGGGGGAAGTTTTGATGCAGAACAAACAACCAGTGTGTTACCATTCAGAAACCTTTACAAGTGTGGTAAGAAACTATCCAACTTATGATAAAGAGTTGTATGCTTTGGTTCAAAGTGTTAAAAAATGGAAGCATTATTTAATGGGAAAAGAAACAATTATTCATACTGACCATCAACCGCTTCAATATTTACAAACACAAACCAAATTGCAGCAGTCTAGACATTTTAGGTGGATGGGATTTTTGCAACAATTTCATCTTGTAATCAGGTATAAAAAAGGTATTCAAAACAAGGTTGCCGACATGTTATCTAGACCACCAGTGGTAGTAGCATCTATCCTTTTACAACATAGTTCTTTGGCTCATGTTAGTTACAAGGAACAATATGCAAATGATGTTGATTTTAGAGGAGTGTATGAGGATTTAGTAAGTGGGAAACAAGTAGGAGAAAAAGATTATCATTTGCATGAAGGATTGTTATATCATTCTGGTAAACTTTGTATTCCAGAAAATGAGCGTGTGCATATGATTAGGGAAGCACATACTTCTCTTATTTCAGGGCATTTTGGTGTTAGTAAGACAGTTGCACATTTACAAAAATATTGCTATTGGCCTAGAATGAATGAACATGTAAACCGATATATTAAGGGATGTGTTCTTTGTGCCACAAGCAAGCCAAGTAACAGGAAATTAGGAATTTACACTCCTCTTCCTATTCCAACACGGCCTTGGGATAGTGTTTCCATGGACTTTGTAGGAGGCTTGCCCATGACACGGA
Source organism: Taxus chinensis (assembly GCA_019776745.2). Lineage (NCBI taxonomy): Eukaryota > Viridiplantae > Streptophyta > Pinopsida > Cupressales > Taxaceae > Taxus > Taxus chinensis. The sequence continues at coordinate 574,455,881 of CM034146.1, forward strand.
GAAAACATGATTACTTATATGTGGTAGGTGGACAGATTTAGCAAAATGTGTGTGTTGGTTCCATGTACTAAACAAATAACTGGTGAGGGAACTGCACATTTATTCTTTCAGTTTGTTTGGGTTCATTTTGGTTTACCTACTTCAATCATATCTAATCGGGATTCTATATTTCTTGGGGAATTTTGGTCAACATTGTGGGGGTTAATGGACACAAAACTGAAAAAAGAGCACTGCTTTTCATCCACATACTGATGGTCAAACAAAGATTGTAAACCACACAGTGGTACAATTACTTAGAGGTTATAGTAACAAACATCCTAAATTGTGGGATGAACATCTTTATTATGTGCAACATGCTTATAATCGTGCCTTACATTCTTCTACTTTAAAGTCTCCATTTGAGACTTGTTATGGATATCTGCCTAATTCTCCATTAGATATATATTATGGACATGAAACTGTTGTTAATGGTGCAAGTGATTCTGACAAGGCTAAAAGATTTGTGCAGAGAATACAACAGGTTCATCAATATGTCCATGAACAATTGGAGAAAAGCCAGGCTAAGTACAAAGCTAGGCCAGATAAACATAGAATTGATCACAAGTTCAAAGTTGGTGATTCAGTTTGGCTTCACATCAGCAAGGAAAGACTGACAGGTGAAGGTAAAAAATTGAAACCTATACGGTATGGTCCATTCCAAATAATGGAAAAAATTGGTAACAACGCTTTCCGGTTAGATTTACCTCCATATATGCAAATCTACTCAGTTGTAAATGTTGAGAATTTAAGATTGTATGAACCACCTATGATTGTTGATCATGATGATTCTAACATTATGCCTTCCATTGATGATTTTGCTCCTGAGTATCTTGATGAGTTGCAGGAAGACATCATTTTGGATAGGAAAGTAAGAACTTCGTGAAGGGGTGATATTGAGTATCTTCATGTTGGGTTCAGAGGCATGCATCTGAACAAGGAAAAAATGGATGGAAACCAGAAAGGTGAGGGAGAAATACCCTCACCTATTCACCAATTAGGTTGAATTTTGGGGTCCAAAAGTTTCTCAGTGGGGAGGAATGATCCAGAGGATCCTCACAGAGAAACACCGATCTAAGATCTTCTCAAAAATTGTTGCAGTCATTTTTAAAGTGTGGAGAAAAAATTATACGACTCCGATGACAGCTTGTTTGCAGGAAACAGAGCTCGTTTGCAAAAGTTATAGCCCGCTGAAATTTTTGGGCAACTGGTGAAATTTGGAGTTTTGTGTAGGTTGGACATGTGCACGCTCGCCAAGTGTTTTGATCATATTGCGACACATGGATGAATTTTGTGACGTACTAAAAAAATGGGTTTTGGAATACCGGTCTTGGACACTCGTTCTTGGAAAAATGGACCCCGCTATTTACTGGCTGGGGGCCCTCAGCCAGGTTCGACACACTCGATTATGGAGGGGTGCCTTGGCCTCCTTCTCATTTAATCATTAAACCAACTTGTCTATATAAACCTCTATATTTACTTTTGCACCATGCATGTGGGACATTGGGCATGTATTATTTTAATTACCCACGCCTTATAACCTATTTGCAATTTTCCACGCCATATTTCTCAAACTATTCAATGCATTATCTATTCCACTTTCCACGCATTAGTCTAAACTTTCCACACATTAGTCTAAACTGTCCAAACTGTACATGCATATATTATGGGATTTGGTGCCTAAAATTAAACAATGCGCCATCCCCAATGTAATGCGCCCCAATGTAAAGCGCCCTCCACATAGGCTTAGGTGGCTATTAAGCCACTCAAAACCCGCGCCCACCTACCATATAAAGCCTTGACCAAGTTCTAATGCGCCAAATGTGGGATTATAATCCCAAAAGGATAAGCCAAAAGCAACGGAGGAGAATGGAACTTGGGTGGGCCGAGTAAAATGATAAGCGCCCAGCCGGCATGCTAGGAGGTGCATAAACAATATAAAAAGGGTGATATTCTATTTGTATATTCATTCGGGACTGTGTAGTATTATTGTATTGCTCATATCTTAAGCTATTGGTGGAATTTGGAGGAGATGTAAAAAGTAACCCCTGTTATTTTCGATAGAGGAAGACTGTGAGAAGGTCAGAATTTTGTAGAATTCTTTGTAAAGAATTATTTTCAAGATTTTAATAGATCAATCCCATTCAACAGGACCTAAAGACGTAGGCCTCAAGCGCCGAACTCTGTTATCAATTCTTGTGTCACGTTGCTGGTGAATCATCTTCATTTATTTCAATATTTGCACAGTACTTGCATTTTTTATTCTTTTATTAAAAATACAAAAAGAAATAATGCACAATTTTTTACATCGAAAATCAATACAAAGCAAGAAAATGTGTGTACACAATTGCTAGTTAAATTTGGTTTTTCAGATCATCATGAATCAATGGTTCTGGTAACATCTTTTATAATCCCTTCTAGATTGTTTATAGACTGATCTGCCATTTGTAAAACTATTGAGGTTGATTGCAATTTAGGAAGAGACTATGTGGACAAGGTACTAGTGGTTGTCACATTAATAACAGCTCCTAGGTCAATTAGAACGTTTGGGATTTACACATATCCTATGCAAACTGTAAAAATAATACTTCCAGGGTCTCCGTATTTAGGAGGGGTCATATTCCCTTCTAGTATACTAGATAATTTTCCATCAATATGGATGGTTTTAGGTCGATTCTTTCTTCTACCCGGAGTCTTAAAATAGATCTCTTTGATGGTTTTTTTCAATTCTAAAATTTATTTAAGAGATTGTAATAGAGGGATTCCAATACTCAATTTCCTTAATCCCCGAATCATCTATGACTCTAGTTTTTCATGAATTATAGTGTTGTGTTTCTCCAAAATCCTGGATGGAAAAGGAATGTCAGGGTTTGGTTTAGGTGTTTCTTCAACAACATGATTGGGCTACATTTCTTCCAGATTTTCTTTATCTTCAGGGATTTATTCTATAATAGGAATATGACAGTTTTGAGGGTAACCTTCCCTGAACACAACAAGATGTTTCTACTCTCCACAGATTTAATTTTTGGATTTTTTCTGATTCCATTGTGTATGTCGGGGCATCCTGCCTCACATTTTTCGGGTTTGCCACAATCTACGCTGGAATATGTGGTTTGGGAGGTTTTTTGGATGAGGTATCAATTGTGGGCCTATTCAACAAAGCTTATTGTCTTTGGGGTCTTCTTTGGCTATAATATTTTTTCCCTAATCCTTGAGGTAAATTCCATTGTTGTTGGAATTAAGGATTTATTTGTTAAAATGGTTAAATGTTTGGGTTTTGAGTCTAGGATTGTTAACAATAATTTGGTGGTGCATTCTACTGAGGACTCCATTATTTTGGGACTTGTTGAGCCCAAGGTTGGGGGTATGACCATGGTGCATTCCATTGGTTTGGAAACCCATTTAGTTTTTGGGGCATAGGAATGGTTTTTAATTTATTGAAAATTACCTCCTTACCTCTTAGCCATATAATTTAACTCAAATTCATTTTGTGTGTTCTGTTTTAAATGGTTTTTTCAGCAAGGGAAGAAATCCAAATTGGTTTGTGACATGCTTTAGATCACAGAAAAGGCATGTGTTTGTTTTATCTAGGGGATAATCCTTGAGCCCATGTTTGTCCCTACATCTTGGACAATATTTGGATAATGGATCTCTTTTCCTAGATTTCTCCCTATCCATGGTTGTGTTAAGTTGAACTAAGAGGTCTATTATTAAGTTTAAAATATCCTCTCTTAGTTTGGATATATCGCCATTGGAAATTTTTCTTTTTTGGTGTACAAATATTGGGGTGAGTTCGGGAGTATTTCTTACAAAGGTCAATGATATCAGTAAATTCTAATTTTTACATGTCTCCTTTTCCCATAAGATTGAAAGCTTCTTATGTATCTTCATCCAATCCCTTAAGGAATAAAGTTTTGAGAAGATTGATATCAAGACTAGTCCCACACCTCCTATGAAGGAAGAGGAACCGATCAAGATAATATTCCACACTTTCATCCTCCTTTTGTTGAGTCCTAAAAATATCTTCCTTTCTGTCCCTGACTATACATTACTCTTGGTATTTATCCAAGAATATTTTTTCCATTTCTTGCCAAATATGAATGGAGTTAATGGTGATGCCTATAAACCACCTCATGGATACATCCTTCAAGGTTGAAGGAAATACCTTTAATTTCTGAGTATCTGAGGTGTAGCCACAAGTCTTACATAAGACCTTGAACTCAAATAATAATTGACCAGGATCTTCTAAGACCAATCCTCTTAAGGTTGGAAGAATTGAAGGGGATATATTATTTATGGGGGTATGTCATTAGGGTATAATTGTGTGGGATATGTAAATGTCCTTCCAAGTGGAAGTTTTTCATTTTCGGCAAGCATTGGGGTTTTCAACTCCATCAACCATCCTTTCTTGTTGAACAAGTTGTTCCATAGGCTGGTTTTGAGGGATTTTTGTAAATTAATTATAATAAATCTACTTCTACAGTCCCTAGGTCTAAAAATAAAATCCTACCATATTGAGGATGATTCCCTAACTACCGAGTGCTTAACTGATTGTTTGTGTTACACATACTCCAAAGCATAAAAGAATATTTTTGTCACTACACGGTCTTCTAATTCAAAAGAAAGAGTTATAGAAATAAAATTTATAAATGGAAACTTACCAGTAAATCATGTAGCACTTCAAGTTAGTACATTAATCTTTGCTAACACCTTGAGAATTCCCTGGAAATGGCATCAAAAAGTGAAAAATGTCATTGATACTTACACTTTAGTTATCTTATGTTTGTCAGTACAAGGGAAGTGTCCATGGCTATTTGCAACAAAGGAAACAGTTGGAACTATGCTCAGTACTCATTTATTAGCAAACTCAACAAAACACTATACTAATTCCTATAAAGAAATGAAATAGATTGATCAACAAAGGATTACTGAACTAAGAATTTAAAGGTACTAAAATGCAGAAATTATGGTAAATAAAATAAATGCTAAATAACATAGATAAAATGTCTAAGAAATTATCCCTTCACTTTGGGAAGGAGTGGTCCTTTCCCCTTCCCGTAGATCCGGTTCGAAGTTGTAAATCACACGAGTCAAAATTTCCCCTAAATCAACACTTTTTTGAATGGAAGAATTTCTTTTACATTAATCAATCGAAATAACTTTTTAATCTTACTACTAATCAAAGAATTCTTAAGGAGCTTATAAGATTGAGAAAATACCTAGCATTCTCTTGTTACAAGAAACTAAAATGAAGCTTGAAACTATAGAAGAGTGTAAAAAGAAAATTTGGGAGAATGTTGATTTTGCTGCTGTTGATTCACAAGGGACGTCAACAGGTTTAGCTATCTTCTGGGACAAAAAATTTGTTCATGGTAATGTAATTTTAGCCTCTCAAAATCATTTAGCTATTAAATTTCAAAATTTTGATAATAATTCTTTCTGGATCCTATCCAATATTTATGCTCCTAATACTCCTGTTAGTCGTAGAAATTTATGGAAAGAGTTAATCTACTTTAGAAGCAACTTTCAGGATTCTAATTGGTTGGTCATGGGGGATTTTAATACCCCCTTGAACCCTGGGGAAAAATATGGAGGTTTCTCTAATTTCTCAGTAAGTATGGGTGACTTTTCTGAATTTGTCTCTTCTCTTAACCTAATGGACATTGAGCTTCATGGTAATCAATTCACTTGGTCTAAAAGAAGGATTGGTAAGAGTTTGATAAAATTTATATTAGATAGAGCTCTTATGTTTGCTAATTGGATTTTAAGTTAGAATTTACATCTTTCTTCTTTGCCTAGAACTGGATTTGATCATAATCCTATTGCTCTTAGTCTTTTCAATTGGTCCAAACCTTCACACTGCACTTTTAAATTTTAAAATATGTGGCTGGAACATGAGGATATTTTTGATAGAATTAAGGATTGGTGGCTTTGGGATGGTGAAGGGACTACTCAATTCATGCTTCTTCAGAAGCTAAAAAATGTAAAGCATAATGTTAGAACCTATAATAAAGAAGTTTTGTAATATTTTTTAGTAGAAAAGAGAAGTAAAAACAATAACTTGAAGAGCTTGAGCTGAAATTATCACTAAATGGCATGAATCATGAGGATCAATAATTGGAAAAGAAACTTCTTTCTGATTTACATAATATAAATAGTAGATAGGAAACCTTTTGGAGAATGAAATTTAGGGCTCCTTGGTTGAAATTTGGGGATAGAAAAACAAATTTATTTCATATGACCACCCTTAAACACGTAGCTTGCAATAGAATTTTTGAGGTTTCTAAAGGAAATGGTATCATTACAAAGGATCAAAATGATATAAAAGCTCAAGCTTTAAAATTTTATGAGAATTTGTTGACGGAGAGTAACCCCTATAATGAGGAAGTAACCTCTTTTCTTCTTGATTCCATTCCAAGAAACATGATTCCTAATGAGAGATTCAAAAGTCTTACTAAATATGTCACCATTGAGGAGTTGAAAAAGGTATTTTTTTCTTTAGATGGTGACAAGGCACCGGGGACCTGATGGATTTTCAGCTAACTTCTTTCAAAAATGTTGGGACATTTGCTTTTGAAGATTTGTTGAAATCTATAAATTAGTTTTATGGAACTAGAAACCTAATAAAGGAGTTGAATAATACTCACATTGTGCTAGCACCAAAGAAGTTGGATGCAAAAGATTTCAAGAATTTTCGACCCATTATCCTAGTAAATGTGGTTTATAGAATCTTTACCAAAATTTTAGCTACTAGAATGTAACCTTTACTTACTGAACTTATCTCTTAGAATCAAAGTGACTTCGTAAAAGGTAGGATCATTCAAGATGGGGTAATAATGGTTCATGAAAAAATTCATTCCATGGATAAAAGTAGAAAAACTGGGATGGAAATAAAATTGGGACATGCATAAGGATTTTGATAGAGTATCTTGGACATTTCTTGATAAGGTTCTGACCAAATTTGGCTTCCAAAATAAATTTAGAAAAATCATCCAGGCATGTATCTCCTCTTCTATATTTTTCAGTTATGGTTAATGGTGAGCCAGTGGTTTTTTTCACAAGTAATAGATATATAACACAAGGGGGTCCCATATCCCCCTTGTTGTTTCTCATTATGGCTGACAATCTTATCAGATATATAACTAAAGTTGTAAACAGTGGCATCTTAAAAGGATTTAAACCTACTTCTACCAATCAAACTGCTTCGCATCAACAATTTGCTGATGATACCATTTTTCTTTTGATGGCCTCTATTATTGAGGAAAAATCTATAAAAACAATTCATAGATTTAATGAGGAAGTTTCTGGTCAGAAATTTAATTTTGAAAAAATCTTGGTGTATTTCTTCAAAACTCCTCTTGATAGATAAAAAAAATTACACTCATTTTGGGGTGTAAAATCAACTCATTACCAACAAATTATTTAGCACTTCTGTTGAGTACTAATAAAGTTTCTAATGGGGTTGGGAATGCCTTGTTAGATAGATTTCAGAAAAAATTGGCTAGATGGAAAGGTGCTACTCTTTTCAGTGTTGGTAAATGCTTGTTAATCAAAAGCACTCTGCAAAATTTACCCATATATATCATGTCAATGTAAAACATTCCAGCAGAAGTTGTGGATAGTATTGAGAGAATTCAAAAAAAAATTCTATGGCATGGGACAGAAGAAATATTTAGATACCATTTAATGTCATGGGATCAAGTTTGTATTCCAAAAAAGATTGGTGGTTTGGGGATAAAGGACATCAAAAAAACGAATGTTGCTTTAATTTCCAAACTTGGATGGAGATTAGTAAAGGAAAAGAAACCTTGGACTAAGTTGATTAGGGTAAAATATTTATCTCATCAAAATATGAATTCTTTCCTTTTTGATCAACAACTTCCCAATGGATCCATATTCTGGAACAAATTGTTTCAAATCAAACATATGCTTGTTAAGGGTTGTATATGGAAACTTGGTAATGGATAGGATATTAATTTTTAGCATGATACCTGGACCGATATTAGTTTGAGTGATAATTTTGGGTCCATAAAAGATAGTCTAATTGAAAATTATGGTAATAATGTAAAATACTACATTGAATTGACTTGAAATAAGAGGAATTGGAAGCAAATCAAAGTGGATATGGAAAATCTGAAGCCTGTTGTATCTTCTCTGTAGAATCAAATTTCTCTCATTCCTATCAATCAGCAGGACAACAAATATGAGCTTATATGTATGGATTATTTTTAAGGCGATTATTTTGTTAAGTCAAGATACAATACTTTCTTTGTTACTCATCAAAGTGATATAGAATGGAACAAACTTTGGATGCTTAAATTAACTCCAAAAGTTAACATTTTTATGTGGATTTTTCTAAAAGGTAAGATTCTCACTTATGATAATATTATTAGGAAGGGATTTATTATGCCTAACAGATGCTGCATGTGTAAAGCAAGGTTGAAGACATCAAACATTTTTCTTACATTTTGAGTATGCTTCAAAGGTTTGGAGTCTTATCTTTGCAAACTTCAATTTGCACTGGACTCTTCCTCATACTTACTTATAGACATGGGTGTAATGGGATTATCCATATAAACATTTTATGATAAGGAGATTATGGAGTCTAGTTCTTTCTCACACCTTATGGAGATTGTGGAAAGCAAGAAATGATGTTATCTTCATAAATAAAAGACAAGTTTGTACTAATTTTTAAAAATAAATTGTTATTACTGTCAAGGATAACATTGAAAGGTTTAGGCCTCATAAAAAATAGATTATATCCCAAGGAAGAGGAACACATACTTTTTGCATGGAGAATTGACACTGACAAAATTTAGAATAAGGGTAACAACAATATTGATAGATCTTCAGTGCATTGGATTAAACCACCCACATCATGGTACAAATTGAATTTTGACAGAGCTTCAAAAGGTAATCCCGGAGCTTCAAGAGGAGGGTGGGGGTGATAAGAGATCATAGAGGATGCTTTGTTTTTGCTTTTCTAGAAATATGGGTCATCAGAAAAACCATTATTCTAAACCTTTGGCATGATTATGGGGGATAAGGCTTGCGAGAGATTGTAATATTTCAAATATTATAATTGAAGGGGATTATTTAAACATAATAAATATTTTAAAACAAAGATCAACCCCCAAGTTGGACTATAAGAGATTTTATTTATGAAGTTATTGAGACTTGTAAATTGTTTTATAATTATAAGATCATACATACCTACCGTGAAGGTAATAAAGTGGAAGATAGTTTGGACAATTATGGAGTTAGAAAAAAATGCAAAATTGGTTTAGCGGTGATCTTTTCCCACCTAAGGTACATGATGAAATCATCAAAGATAAGCATGATATTAAAAATAATCATTAAGAAATATCCCTCCACCATTGGGGAAGTGATTATTAACTTTGCATTTACGTTTAATAATGTCATTAATATTTCACTCACTTTTTGGGTATTCAAAGGCATAGGCGATATTGGGTTCAAAACCTTACCATTGAGAACCAAAGAGGAAATGACACCAAACTGGGGCGGCCTCCTTGCGAAATAGAGCCCATGTATGAACCAGCCTAGAAGAATGACAGAATACTATGGAAGTATTTACAAATGGGAGGGTTTCAAACTTCATAAAAATGATGCAGGGCCATGACTAGGATATATTAGTTCAATTTACGAATGGATGGAAGAAAATAACAATTGAGTATGGAGATATTAGTATTAAAATTACTGAAGAGATCATTGCTCAAGTCATGGGTTTGAGTTTAGAGGGGGTGAAATTCTTTAGCAAGTGGGTCGACAGGAATGTTGAAGCAAATAAATTCCTTGATGAAGGTGAAAACCTAGAATTTGTAACGGTTGGTATAAAAGTGTCTTCTATCTCAGAGCCTTTAGCTGAAATATCACAAATGATTGTCAAGTATGTTACTCTTGAGGGAAGATATGTGACAATCTCTTTAAATCATTTGGTATTTCTTAATCATTTTAGGAGGAACTTAATAGTGAATTTCCCACATTACTTGTTCAACTCTCTAGAACATTCTGTTCTTAAGGTCTAAAATCATATTCATATTTGACCCTAGGATCAAGGCCTTATACTGTTGATTCATCATCATTGTCTATCCTATTATCACCCCATGCTTGTTTCTCCTGCTGACCCCCGCTTTTCCATTTGTTAAAGACCCCATTGCTGCTTCCACTAGCCATAAAACAAGAATCAAGAATATCCTGCATCCCCTACTCCCTTCTCAGAGGGTTCTTCAGAGCAATAAAGAGATAGAGTTAGATAAAAATCTGCTCCATATCATCAATCCTATTGAATAATCTATAGAAGAAGGTATTCTTAGTAGGATTGATAAGTTAGAAAGGGAGGTCATGAACCTCAAGGAAGAAATCAAGTGGATTGATAAAAATGTAGGTAAGAGAAAGATGCATGCCGAACCTTTCATGGATAATGAGAAAAATGCATAAATCTTCAAGAAATTAAAATCACTAGATAATAGGCTGGGAAATGGTAAAGGATGACATGATTGTACCATCTTTATGCTTAAATAGGTTTACAATTTCATGGAACAACATGTGAAAAGTGTTTGTATCCTAAGTAACATTCCAGCTGCCATTTGGGAGTCTGATGCTGCAAGGGACCTAGAATTTTCAAAAATTGATAAGAATGATCCCTCTCACATCACAACACTTGCATTATTTAGTTCGCTATAGAAAATAAAGATAAATATTGATAAGGTAGTCAAGTAGAGTTGCTTCTAGTTTACTGTTGTGTTGTTGTCAAGAAGAAGTTTTCAAGCTGTTTTCATGCTACTCTATCTCTTTTTGGTAACTTTTTATAGTTCTCAGTTTAACTATAGTTGGTTATATTGTTCCTCATGGATACTGATCCATTTTTGTTACTTTTACTATTGTATCTATCTTTTGAGCCTCCTTGTAAAGGGTTTTAGTCCCTTTTCTCTTTGGGTTATTTTTATAGTTATATCTAGCTTAAATTAAGCCTTTTTTATAATCAGGGTATATTATCTTTCAAATCTATTTATCCTTAATAAAAAAATCTTACTACTAATGATATTTTATACTCAGAGTTGTACTAGTAACTCTAAAAGAGGACTAGTTATTTGTATTTAATTACAACTACTTAACTAGGAGATGTTTATAACAACAACTAACTTTTGAGGAGTTACAATTGTGGAAGGAGTAATGCATTCTGCACTTAGATGAAATTCATCTTTTTAACTTTAGATGAGGTCCAAAATTGACTCGTATTTGAGGTATTCAATCAGTGCTAAAATATATCAAATATTCTGCATTAGATCCCTATAATCATGATGATTGTAAGTCTATAATTTGTTTTGTTTGTATCCTCCATGTCTTCAATCAACTAATGTTATGCTGATATTACATGGTCCTCATAATTCACATGATGTTCATGATGGTAGTCCATGTTTCATACTCCTTTCATCGTGTCGACTAGTGTACCAGTTTCATCAACTTGTCATTTAGCCATCTGAGTCATATGCCTCTTTTGCATGAGTTCCTCATTCTAAGTGAGTTTGTATTAGTGCTTTGGGAGAGTCATGTGCTACTTAAAAATCATGTCCTACGCTGGCCTATAGTTAGATCTTGTGATGGCTTAAGATATGATCTTAAACTTTACTATTAATACTCATAAAAATTCATTTAACCCATATTTGAAGAATTAAACAAAAGATGAAAATAACAAGGTTATACACAATATTTCCTTCCAAAATATAGTAAAGTATTAATTACAAAATGACCATATCATACTTAGTGAAAATTAATGACATGAAAAAACATCGGTTTACATAGGATAATTGAGGGCTCATCATAAAGCGCCTAGGATGGGCCATATCATTCATACACTATGTCCATTCCCATATACTTAGGCCCCTTTCACTCCTATGGAACTTTTCTTAATTCAAATGCCTTTGGGACACTTATAGTTGTCTTTATCTAAGATTTTAAGATCCATAACACTTATATAATTTGGTTATTCATCTATTAATAAGGAGAGGGATCATGCACACCCAAATATCCTAATGAGCATGCACTACGAGAAATCACAAGAAAATCCATTCGAAGACTCCTTTGAGCTCCATATATTTTACATAATCATTCTAGGGTAGTCATCCACTTAGATATATAAATACAAAGAACATACCATCACTCTAAGTTAAGCTAGGAAAAATTTGCAAGTATAATCTCATTGTTACAAGATCATAGTTACCTATTTGGTTTCTTATATTATAGATATCACATGCTAGGTAAGAATGACATGCAGTTTGAGCCATCTTTGAAGGAATGATAGTGTTAGAGGTGCACATGGGTGCCCACAACCCACATAATGTTTTTTACATGAATTATTGGCTATTGTTGACATATAAAATGTCACTAGATTTTATTTTACAACCCCATTGAATTTTTTTCCCCTTTTTGGTCAAATCGGTCAAAATAGCCAAATTTGTCAAAGTTGCCAAAATTGCCTTCTCTCAAATTTTAAATTTTGGGAAAGGTTTTAGGAGCCTTGGAGAGTTACAAAAATCGTAATTAAATTCAATGGAAATTTATCATAGTTTTCTCCGTGATAGTAAGATTTATAAAGCATTCTGAGAACTTCTGGATAGTCTTGGGAAAGATTTCTTCGTATGCATTATTTTTTTAAAAAAGTGTGCAAGCTTCATTAAAGACTCAACTTCAAAAAAGGGTTTCATGAAATTTGTGTGGTATAGGTAACTCATATCTTAGGAATTGGAAATATTTTGGATCCTACTACATGGTGAAATAAGTAAGACATAGTTATGGGATTATAGAAAGTGGAAACCTTTCCGAAACTGGCGTAAGGTGGCCATTTAATACATGAATTTTGCAATGAAGGTTTTTGAACACTTTGGATGAATTTGGGAACATAACAACGTTTAAATTGAAATAAAATAAAATTATATTCATTACACATAAAATGGTTTGGTTCATGTGTGTTGAAAAATATTCCTACAAATCATCTCACTGGAACACTACCCTAGGAAAAAATGGAGGTACAAGAAAACATTTTTGAATAACTCATTTTAATACTTCCTAAATAGTATCATTGGATTAATTTTCTTTTTTCCATGGGAAATCATATATTATATGGCCAAAACATCAAGTACATACCCCAGGTCGAAGGAAAGTCTGCATGAGCAAAACAAGACGGTGTAAATGAAGTTTCAAAGTATGCTTTGGTGCACTGACACACCTTTAAGTTTTGTTGCATACTTACACCTTGGGGTGCACTTTTGAGGTCAATTTTCACTTCAAAAGTGTGCCTCTTTCTGATTAGAGGATATTTTTACAAGTAAAAAGTTAAAAAGTAACAAAAAAACATAAAAAAAAATTAAAGGCAAACATGAGTTTCTATGATATGTGGGCCCTCCTATTTCACATTATGAACACTTACAACCCCCCATTACACCTTGGTAAATATTTTGAGGTGTAAATTCACCCCAAAAATTGCACCTAAACCTGGTGGAGGCATCACTTCCACTTGTATTTGTACCATCCATTCCCACTTTACAAATGCACTCTCCATCTCCAGCACACAACTTGCTAATGAATTATTTTCCATCCAAATATCTATAAAGTGCATTAAAAAACATGAATGCATCCATTAAAAAAATTTTTAGTATGGTTATTCATCCTTCCATGCTTGTAAAACCCCTCATTTCCCCAAGAATACCAAGAGGTGTTGTGCTCATATCTCATGATCCCGTGGATGAAATCACTCCAAATTTTAACCACCAATTCTTCTTGAAAATGAATTCATAGTGATATAAGCCTTATGTCATGAGATTAATCCATTAAAAATTTATTAAAGAATGTTTTTTCCAGAAATCATACCCTCATTTTCCCCAAAACACTGATTTTACAAAGGAGAATGTGAAAAATCCCCATAAGGAGATCTCACGAAACTTGGGGAAACCATTCCTCTCATGAATACCTTTGGTTTGAGCTATTGGTCATTATATAAGATGAATAATCTATGGACTTATGAGAAAATATTCACCAACCTTTACTGAAGCCGCTTGCAAACCCCATGTACTAAAAATTTATTTGGAAATTTTTCTCAAACCCCACTAAAGAATTCCTTTTAACTTGGAGAATTGTTTCCCCTCACTGATACCATTCAAAAAATTAGAAATCACTCAAATAAGAAAATAATTGCTACTAGAATGAATAATTGACAATTTTCCCCTTCCTCCATTAAAACTAGTTTGTAAGCCTTCTATACAACTAATTTTGCGTTGATTTTGACAAGGGAATCTCACTAAATATGGAGTGCCTACTTGTCTTGTGAATAAATTTCCAATATATGAGTCATGTCCAATTTGGATTCGATTTTATCCCCTTTTTACTAAAATACATATTCAATTTATTTATTTTACTAATGGTCCCTAGGGAGAATGCCCTAACCTGCAAAAAAAAATACAATTCCACATCGGTCCATGATATATACAATCATTAATGGACACCCATAATAAGTTTCAGCACTTTATCCTACACCATACATTTCTAAAATTCAAAAGATACCTAGACTACTACAAGGGAAACATGGACACAACACCAATATCTATATCATTTATCAAAAAAGAAAACCAGGTTTATAGGTTCCTCCAGAGAACAAATCCCAACCGGAACCCCGTCATTTAATTGACCTAAGCCTGAGGAGTCTTGAACACACTACTCCATCTTCTTGCTAGAAGGTGATTCCGCTAAAATATCCACATTAGAGTCACTCTTGCATAATGAGGAAGAAGGAGATCGGTCCAGACAACAATCTGGCATCTTTACCTTGGCACAATTTGGGAGCTACACACCCTAATTTTCCACAATTCCTTTTACCCCCTGGAAATAGACTTAACACCATGAGCTAATGCATGGATATGGTACTACATGCTCACTAACAACTCTTCCAATCCCTATTTTTTTTTGTGAAGGATGAAATATCCCAAAAAATTCAAGAGAATATTAGTTGCGCTCAAACCTTGGGTGACCTTAAAGAATTTTCAACGACCAATAGACTAGTTAGGGTCTAACATGAGCTTTCACATATTTTCACAGATATCATTCTCCTTCACATCCTCTATAATCTCTCCCACTGACCAGAATCGCTCCATCTATATTCATATCACAACATTTTTAGTATTCTCATCCATCCACTCTGTGAAGTATTCTTCCAAGGTCTCCCTTGTCAGAGCCTTATGTCTCTTGCGGCTAGGACCAATGCTCAAATCCTCTGAATTACTCATACTAACAAAGCAATAAACTAGCGCTGAACCTAGTAGAGCATAAAAATGATTGCAAGAGAAGAAGGAAATCTAAGAGCAATAAATGAAACCACCCAAACCTACCTTAAATAAAATTTCCTTTACACCACTCCTCGATAAGCTCCACACGAGCCAATACCTGAAATCTTCACCCAAATCCGCCACATAAATCATCATCAAACCAAAGGGAATGTAATAAATAGTTTACGGATTTATCAATCATTTCTTCCTCTATTTAACATCATCCATGAATCCCTAGTCACTAGGACCAGAATATCATCGGGAAAGACAGACTCCTAGATTTTGGAAATTATATGATGATTAAACCATAATTCAGTACCTCAATTTGATAATCTATCTGTTACCTGATTTTGTTCCCTTTTTATGTGGGATAATTTTACCTCTGTAAAGTAAGGGAGAATGAATTTTATTTTTCCCCACACTATTTTTAGAGATAAATCCTTAGGGTAATTCCCCTTAGCCATACCAATGATAGTTTTAGAATCACCCTCTACCCAAAGGTTGCTTCAATTTCTCTTCATTGATTCCAACAAACCAAAAATACGGTCATCCCTTCATCAAAATTATTTGAAGAGATGCCACAATCAACTGCCATATCCAGATTTGGTTGACAAAAGGAGTCCCTAAAAATGCAACCATAACCCACATATCCCTGGTTTCCTCTAGAAGCATCATCAAAATTATCTTTATGCAATCACCCTCCGAGGGGCTCCACTCAATAAATTTATTTTCCTTACTCCCCTTATTAGGAGGAACAACATTAAAATTCCATAGGATAAAAGGCCATTTTCCACAAAGGAGTAAATCTTCACTATTCCTGTAATCTAAATCCTTACCCCAAGAACCAACTGATTCATAAAGAAGAACCTCAATCCTATTCCAAACCTGATGCATAGAAAGCTTATTACCTTGAAAAATTCTGTTCCTTTCCATCTACAAACTCCATATGATTGCCGCAGGAGTAAGGTTCCAAAGGATAAGAAGACCCTTGTGTGCAAAGTTCCTCTTCCATTAAGATATAAGATCAAAAACTAAGAAAGGAATAATCCAAACTATATTCCATTGACACCACATGAAGGACCAAATTTTTCTATCAAAGGAGAAATGAATGAAGAGATGACTCCCAGAATCCCTACACACTTCACACAAAAGTCAAAAATTCAAACCATGAAAGCCTCTTTTCATCAAATTATCATAAGTGAAGAATTTTCCCAGCACAGTAAGCCAAAGGATATGATTAGACTTTGGTAGGCATTCTTTGATCTAAATAGCAAAATTCAGAAATCACTTCAAAACCTCCCTGATCCTTGAGCTTGGATAAATATTACCATAAATTTATTTAACAATTATAGATCCAGAACCAGAGCCACACCAAATTAGGAAATCCTATGATACCCCATCAGGACTCGAAGTGGAGCTTAAAATTCTAAAGAAAGAAATCACACCTTCTGTATTCTCAAGTCTATCAAAATTGGGGGTAATCCAGCTCCTGCGTCCATTGTAATTGCAGGAATAGCCTACAACTTTATCCCCCAAGATAAAATAGATTCTTCTTTAAACATATTTACTGAATTCACCTCTACAAGGGGACCCACATGATGCCAATTATCATCCTATGTATTGACCCTTATGTCATCGTGAAGCTACTATTTTAGATCTAAGACCACAAAAGTCCTATTTTTTTAATAATGTTCTAGATACCTGAACTAGAAGGGAGCTCCTATTGAAAAAAAATCCTATCAGGTCATGTGCCTCTAGATATTTTGCAACCATGATCCTACACCACAGACACCCTTTGTCTTCATACACTCTCCAGAGAAGCTTTCCTCCTAAATATTTGTTTGTCATCAAGAAATTTTTAAATCCCAAGCCCCCTCCTTCTTGGGATGGATGACATTATCCCACGCCACCAGGATGAAATTTTTTTATCTTCAGATCCACTCCACAAAACATTCCTTTGCATTCCAACAATACACTTGGCCACTTTATTAGGTAACTTAAAAAGAGACATGAAATATGATGAAATAGCTTGAAGAGAAGACCTGAATAACTCAGCTACGCTAGCAAGAGTTAACCACTTACCTTTCCATGAGGCCAATTTTAACTAAATATTGCCCACCACATTTTTCCACAAATACTTTCCAGCCGCCTCACCAATTAAGGGCATACCCAGATAATAACTAGGAAGAGAGCCAATAGAGAAACCTAAAATACTAGAAATCCTTCGTTGTAACTTAGGATCTACATTGATAAAAAAGATTACAGACTTAGAAGCACTCACCTTCTATCCCATATATTTCTCATAAATGACTATAATCTCCTATATTTTCTTTGAATCTTCCACTAAAGGTTCACCAAAAATTATTGTATCATCCACGAACTGAGAATTTGATATTGGATCTAACTTAGAGGATATATTTAGACCTTTTAACTCTTTCTTCTAAAAAACATTATGAATGGCTCTAAATACAATTTATACCATAATAATAAATAGGAAAGGGGAGATCGAATCTACTTTCCTCATACCTCTAGAGGTAGAAACATGCCTAACAAGTACACTATTGATTGATACCAAAAACTAAGGAGTTGAAAAGACATTACCGATAAATTAAATCCAGGCAAGGGGAAACCAAACTTTGAAAGAATAGCTTTCAAAAAACTCAAATTCACTCTATCATATGGCTTCATCATGTCAGTTTTTATTATCATCCCAATGTTCTTCTTATGAGAGAATGAATGAATGGTTTCATGAGCCACCATAATGTCATCAAGAATTTTCTTATCTTCAATGAAACCATTTTGACTACTGAGATGACTGACCATAAAAAGGATTTTAGTCTTAGATCCATCACCTTGGACATAATCTTATAGATCCCATTGCACAAGGATATGGGGTGAAAATAATTGAAATAATTAGCATTATATTTCTTCAAAATAAGGGATAAAAAAGTTGAGTTCCATTCTTTCAAGACTAATTTATTTTTCCTGCACTCATCCACTGTAGCCCAAACATCAAAACCCATAATATGGAAGAAATTTTGAAATAAAACAATATGGAAACCATCTATATCTGAGGTTTTGTCAGCACTGAGGCTAAAGACTACATCACAGACCTCGTCCTAAGAAATAGGACACATTAATATTTTATCCTCATCTTCATCCAGAACCTAGGGGATATTTGAAAGCAAAGCTTCTTCCTCAGTATGCCAAGGACCATCCTCCTTTAAGAGTAATTGCTTAAAGAAGGACACCCCTCCTCCCTTATCCTTTCCAAGTCCAAGATTTCTTCCCCAAAAAAAATATTCACTTGTATATTTTTTTCAAATTTCTTCTGATCATAGTGGAGAGATGAAATTATTCCATATTCTTGTCTCCTTCTTTTAACCATTTTAGTCCAGACTCCAATAAAATTATTCCATGTGAAGGATGTGATCTAGCTTAGTCAGCCCCTCCTTTTCCTTGGCTAGAAAATGATATGAAGCCTCATCTCTCACCAACTCCTCCTGGATTAATTCTAGATCATAATTATACTCATTCTTCTTTTGTAAAATATTACCAAAAGTTAGTTTATTCCACTTCCTTTGTTTGGCCTTCACATGCTTCATTTTCTGCATAAAACAAAACCTCTTACTACCTTCCACTTTTATATCCCACTAGGATTTGAGATTTCTTCAAAAGAGGGATCAAGAAACTACATGAATTACATCTTGAAGGGGATCCCAATAGGGTGATCATCCACAGTTAGAGATAAGATAATAAGAGCATGATCTGACCCAACCATCTTTAAAATGAATGAGGAGAAAAATAAATTTTCTAGACCCCAATTCAAGTTCAGTAGGAACCTATCCAACCTCTCCAAAATTTCCTTAGATCCAATTATTCTATTAGTGTAAGTGAATCCTTCATATTTTGGCTCAACATCAACTAATGCAAGATCACTGCAAAAATCTATGAAATCATAAGAGCTTGGATGTAGGAATTTCTTCCCTCCTTTTTTTCCTTCAAATTAAGGATCACATTAAAATCACCTCCAAGGAATTTCTTCCTATCATCCTCTTTCAGAAAACCATTTAACACCAACCAACATTCCCTTTTCTCTTCTAGCTGCATAGGGCCATAGACATTCACCAACATAAAGCTTTCATTAGTCTGTAAATCAAGACAATCTAAGAAAATTAACCACTTACATTTTTCCAATGGAAAGCCTTGAATCCTGTTGGGGTTCCAAGCTATGGCAAGCCCCCTTGAGCTCCCCTTAGCCTTGACCAAAATCTCTTTACAATTGAACCAAAAAAATTTCCTGACACCTTCGAAATAATATTTTGAAATCTTGGTTTCTTGAATCAAAAATATATCTGGGGACTCTAAATCTCTAAGTCATTTCATAAAATGAGATTTGTTAGAGGAATTTAATCCTCTGACATTCTAATTAAGAGGCTTCATGGCCCCTAAGTGGAATGTGAGTTCCTTCCACCAGACACAAAATCCTCTAAGGTACTTTCTTTGCCAATATCTATGTTTAACTTAGCCTCCAACTGCGTTTTGAGAACATTGGAAAATCTCCCAATGGATTTAGCACATCGTATATCTTGCTAAGGCCTAATTTGGGAAGAGGCCAATCTTTCTAACTTCCTAACCATAGTAGCAATACTCTTCTTAATCAAATATACCTTCTTTAAGGCCTCCTCTAGAACTAATTTAACCTTAACCGGAGAGAACCCATTCTCCTTATTGGGATCCAAAACTGCACCTTTCTCCTCAATATTTTTAGAGACACGCTTCAGCAGTGACATGCCTCCCTAACTACCTATGTAATTAAATTCATCCATTAAGGTTTCCAAATCCTCCTTCTCTAAAGTGCCATTAAGGGGAACCTCCTTGTCAAGATAGAAGATTGACTCCTCCCTCTCCTTTACTAAGATTTTATGAGGAGGAGCTTCCACATCCAAGCCCTTTGGAGGAGAAACCACCCCCACCTTTCCACAACCCTCCTCCTCTTTCAGTGGGTCCTCACTATCCTTAGGGGAACCCATCTTACAGTTTGTATACATCTCCCCTCACTCTCCAGTTATCTTTGGGAGAATCCTTCTTTGGATCTTTTTTCTCCCTTCTCCTTGCTAATAAGGGGTATTTATTCAATTTATGACCAATTTCCTTGCATTTATAAGAACTGAATGGAAGAAAATCATAATCGATTGGTTGGAACCAAATCCCTATTAGTGTATTAATTATAATACCTTGAACTAAAGGCTTGGTAATGTCAATTTTGATACATATCATAGAGTAAGAAGAAAAAATCATAGATTTATTTTCCTTTCCTAAACCGATTAGCTCTCCCAAATCTTCAATAAACAACCTTAAGGTATTTAGACCCCATAATTTTAGAGGAATCTTATACAACCTGACCCTAAAGGGGACCTTTCAGAATAATTCCTCTTCTGGGTTGAAAAGGGAAGACAAAGGTCTCAGATAGAGACCAACTTACTTAGAGAATCGTGGGCCTATAAAAAATATATTGTCAGGAATATCAAACCCAGAAACTCAATACAAACCCAATTCTTATCAATCCAATTCCAAATCTCATCCTTTGAAGGAAAAATTCCAATAAATTTTCAAATGATATCCCTATTTCCCATTCTATCACATATTTCCTCCAAAGTTGAAGAGATAACTTCAACCATTTTAACTGATTTCGAGACTTTGAGCTCCACTTCACCCAGGGTCACTGACACCAGGATATCCTCCAACAAGTTTCAGTCCTCCTAAGCTAGGTCATCCTATGGATCTTTATTTTAGCTAAGAGACTCTTCCAACATAGCCTTTTTCAAAAAAATCCACAGCCCCGGCTCATGGGATTTTCCCTTATTATTCTCATGAAAATCCAGAGCTTCACCCTCCCACCTTGCGGTCACCCACTCTTCCCAACCTCCCCCTGTGGGATAATATTCACACCAGACAATTAATATTTTCTCTCCTTTCTCACCCTTGAATTCCCTTGGAACCAGGACCCTCTCCTTTCCCATCTATTCCTTCCACTCGACCAGTCAAACAAATGCCTATCTTGAGCCTTACTTCCCTCCCTATAGCCATCATTGGACCTATTGAACTAAAAATCATCATCCTTGACCAAATTCCTCTCCCAACCCATCCTCCCACCATATTTCACACCTTTGCAATTTTTCGCTATGCGAGCCATTTTTTCATCTCCCCTTAATACAAATTCAATATCTCGTAGCACAAAAATCTATTCAAATTCGTGTATTTCCAATTTTTTTGCAAAATCTAGTTTTTCTTGTAACATAACATTCCATCCATTTTTTAAGGCCTGTGAGATCATAAAAACACCCAATGAAGCTCCACTACTCCAGATGTGAGCATGTTTCAGTTTTAGTGACTGAACATCCAAAAATTGGAGACAACAACATGGAACACATGGATTTAAGTGATCTAAAGAATATGATGTAAGAAGAAAAATTCATTTGTTAACCTATGTCAGAGTGCAAAAGGAGGAATTCTCTCCCATTCAGAGGGTTTCTATGTTTCTACCAAATATTCTCAAGAATTTACGATATCATTAAATCCAAGAGAGCTCATATTTACTGAGTACAGGGCATGTGTGGTGTGATTAACTACTTCATAATGATTTCAATATGAATTATTTTTTCATGTGAAGAGACAAGAGATCAAGTTTGTGATAAAGAGTTGATTTTTACATCCTACCATTGATCATAAAGATGAAGAGTTAAAATAAAGTTGCCAAGCATGACCAATAATGATCAATCAATATAAGGTGTGAAGCATCATTTATTAGTTCTAAAAAAGTCATACCTTGATTATATAAGCAGTTTAAGAAGATCCTATCTAGTTGCAACATTCATAAAAAAAATTGAGGAAGAACGAAACTTCATCCTACAACATCTATCTTCTCTCTCTTCTTCTCTCTTTTTCTCTCTCTAACATTATACTTCTCTATTAAGGAGTAACTTTTGTAAAAAGTTACGTAATTCACTGAAAGTTTCTATTTCTTCATTGAGATTACACTTTAAGTTAAAAATTCATATGGTAATGTGAAGAGACACTGAATTTGGCTATAAATTTTAATGATATCTCCATTCCAAGGATTGATTTTTTCCCTCTCTAGAAATATTTAATCTTCCTTTCCCTTGCATTGCAATATTAATCCTTTCTCATCTTTTCACTTATTAGAGCACATGTTGAAATTTATAAGAAGTTAAAGGAATTTTTGTCTTATTTTTGGAATGAATAAAAATTGATAAAGCTTTATATTTATCTTGTAATTGGGGACAGAACATTGTTCCACTAGTGTTGGATCCAGAGGATTAAGAAAGAAATTTCCCAAGTTATATGGAGATGGAAAGAAACATATAGATGAGAATATTATAATGTTTATCACAAATTTTGGAATTCTTGGAGTAGGACATGAAGATTTTGATGCTTGATTATTCATGGAGTCATTACAATATGATGTTGCAGAATGGTTCTACTATTTTACACTTCTCTCACTCACTAATTGGGCATTTATGAAAGTTATGTTTGGAGCATGGTTTAAGTAAGAAAAATATTCCCATGCCATTCTCACTCAATTAACTCAAATGACTTGAAATAAATGTAGAAGCCCATGAGATAATTTGTGGAAAAATTTAACAAATTGATTAACAATATTTCTACTGTTACTCATCCTATTGAAGATAATCAAAAGATGTTCTTATAAATGATCAGTTACTGGAAGTTTGATTCATATTGTGTAGAACTCAACCAAATACATTAGAAAATTATCAATAAATTTCCATTAAGGTGGAAGATGATCTTATCATGACAGGGAATATCAAGAACCATTCAAAGAAAAATAATGTACATAGTTCCTAGTATGAAGGAACTGATTCGTTGCTATAGAAGTTGGTCAATAATCTAACTATAATGAAGAATAAAATGGCTCAGTGTGTTCCATATTAAAACCAAAACTAGAATCAGATTGTTGCATCACCATGAATTCTTTCCTTAGAATCTCCACCCAATAATGCAACATGTGGAACCTGAGAAGATGAAATTGTTGAATCATAATCTGAAGGAGAAGAATAAGATAGATATACAAACATCAGGTATTTTGAAAACTCATCTGATGAATATCTCAAGGGTTTCATGGATGATATGAATAAATAATCTTTTATATTGTTCACTCACTCACAAACATAGAAAGAGGCATCTTCCTTCATTGCCCAAGAAAAGCACTCAGATCCTCAAAAGGTGACTCTACAGAAAATAAAAATAAAAAGAGGATCACCGCTACCCACTTCCATGGAGTCATCTAATAATAATTCCAAGACCACCTCAGCCAAGGCCACACCTACCTATCCAAGTAAGTGTATTTCTTATCTCTTGGTAAAATCAATTGCTTCTTTTGTTTCTAAGAATGTAACTCCTATATCTATCATGGATTTCATTTTTCCCGAAGTATATACTTCTTTGCATTTTCACATCATTAAATATATAGTGAAGTGAAAGTTCAAATTTCTAAGTCTGAGTACCTGAGAACTCACCCTAAATAATTTGATAAAATTGTTTAGTTTATTACATGAAATAGTTTGAATTCATGCTCCAAAAATGTTATTACCAAATAACCACTTCCTGATCCTAGTACCACTCCTCCTCATACCCTTCTTGCCTCAACATATTCCACTTTTGATAAATTATAACCCTTCTACCTCTCTTTACTGATCAATGGGTATAAACAAAATAACTTCATTATTGTCTATGGTGCCTCTAACAACATCATGCCTGCCATAGTTGCCAAGGATTTTGGTCTCACTCTCACCCCTGTTGTTGGTCCATGATACTCCATGGAGTTCAAATAAGTACCTCTCATCAACCAAGTCAAAGTTGCTCAAGTGGAACTTGTATATTTTCCAGACGAGAAAGTCAAGATTAAAATACTTGTAGCCAACATTCCAGCTTCATATGGGATGTTTTTGAGCCAAAGTTTCTATCGGGATATTAGTAGAGATATATATATGGATTGTTCATATGCCACCATACTAGTAAATGATAAATTAAAGAAGCTCCTTCCTATAAGAAATATGATATATATCATTCAAAAATAAGATGACTCAAGGTCAAAAATTTTATACTAATATTCAAGATACAATAACTATTTCATAACTTCAGATAAAGATGTTGAGCTACCCATGATGATGGAGGAGTACCCAAATTTTATTGATCTAGTGGAGAAACTTCATGATGATTTGATGGACCCGAAACTTGACACTATGCCTTTCCCATTGAATATGGATACAGGTTCCCTACTTGGTGATGATGAGGATCATGGATATCTTGACTTGCAATATATCAAGCCTAAGATGATAAAAAATACATATCATGAGGAAAAAGTAAAGTCAAATGACTTCTTAGCATATAGTCCCCAAGTTTCCAATCATCTTCTTAACATCCAACATGAGAACTTGCCTCATGAGTATGCTTGTGAATATGAAGCTTTCTCTTTTCCATTTTGAGAAGAGGGACTTCCCAATGAGGAATAGGTTGTTGAAAAGGTGCTTGAGTATCTCAAGGATTTTTTTTGGAATATATAGGGTAAAAGGAGGGTTTTAGAAGGTTCCACAACCTTATACAATAGAGCCCCATTAGGCTAGATTTAGAAATAAAAATAGCAAAGAAAAAAAAGTACCCAGGAAAATTCCAAAAAAGGAGGATGAAAAAAGACAAACAAAAGGAAAGAAGAAAAACATCATAAGAGCTTTTTCAGCTTAGAGACTGTAGTTCTAGCTCTAGGAGAGCCTGAGTCATTTGCAAGTTGTTCGGCAAGATTGATGAGCTCCGAGCAATCATTGGCAATGGCAGTCTTGGTAGAATCAGTGAAAGCCTCCCAAGATTTCAAAGCCTTGAAGGTACGCTGAAGCTTGTTTAAAATAGAAGAAACCATGTTGACTCTGCAATCATCCCTTTAAGTGTCAGCAGACCCCCGGCACAGCGGGGGTTGAGTTCATAGTCAGACGAGGATTGAAAATTGTCAACTGGAGGAACTTTGTCATCAAAGAGAGTATTGTTTCCCGCAAACTGAGTGATGGGATCATCCATCGGTTGGTTGTTCTCTAACTGTTCCGAAGTCCAGGGAGTCTGGGTAGAGCTTAGCGAGGCCCAGAATGTCAGCAGCCAGAGAGGAATCAAGGCTAGATATTGGGAGAAGCAACTTGAAAGCTGGCGTCAGTGCCTTCTAAAAACAAGCAAGAGAGGGGCGTGGGGGAAAGTGGGTGTGGGCAGGGGGCTGAGAGGTATCGAGGGGAGGACTCATAATTGCCACATCAGAGTCGGAATCAAATGAAACATACAGACGATGTCGGTGCCGAGAAGAGCGGGAGGGAGGTGGAGGAGAGGCGAGGGGAAAAGCGAGGGAGAGTGGCGACAATGACCAGTTTTGGGGGGGAAATGAAGAAGGTCGGAATGAGAAGCAGCAACAAAGAAGAGTAGGTACAATAAACCCTGGTGAAGAATGGAACCTTCCCCGTCATGAGCCAACTGGACAAAATGCTCTAAGGACTGAAACAGGAAATCCGCCAGATTAATTTTATTCCCCCATCGAAGATGAGAGAGGATGAAAAAGTGAGGGCCGTAAACAAACTGATATCTACCGTCAATGGTAAAATAACACATTATGATCTCCGCGACTCTGTCCCATGGAGTAGGCAGGGAGTCCTCGAGTGTAACCAGAAAGGTATTTAACCGGTCTGTCCCCAGGAGCATTAAAATCCTAAATTTCCGCATGCAACGAGCGCTTGAAGTAGATGTCTCCGGTGGCAGGAAGACCAGTGGCATCAGTGATTACATTGGTGGAGATGGTAAAGTAGAGTGTTGCCAATATGAACCTGACCCTTCGACCAGGAAGACCGTAACTGCATACGAAACAAGAGCCAAGTAACCCACCATTCTCTCTAGGAAGGTAGCAATTCCATTCTCCAGCATTATGTTCCAAACCTCCCCATCATTTTTAAACCGAATCACAGTTATCAGGCTCAAGATGCTTCAACTGACCCCCCATAGTATGAATTTTTGATAGAATGCAAAAGTGAGAGAAATAAGGGTCATTTAACAACCCAGTCAGGGCGGGGGAGCCATTGGCCAAGTTATCATTTCCCTCCCTGCCAGATCATCAAATGATTAATGTCAGGATATGTCCCATTCATATGGAGATCCTCCGCATCATTACACATCACTATCTTCAAAATGCTCTTCGTCAAGTGTCAAATCAATTAAATTCGACATGAATGTCGCCGCCCTTTGAGAAGGCCATAGATAATTTTGCCGAAACCCAAGTCAGCCCTCCATTCCACCAGTCAATAATGGGATATATCATTTTGAGTGATTTGGAAGAGATCATCTGGGAAGTTGTCTGTCTAACTTTGTTGATTCTCAAGGAGAACACCAATATTAGCAAGGTGGTCAGCCGCTTTATTTCCCTCCCAGAGGACATGCTGGAACTGGATTTTCTGGAAAGATCTTTGAATAATTCTGATATCAGAAATGATATTCTGTATCGACCATTGACTAGAATCATTAAACTGCAGGAGCTTGATGATGTTGAGGGAGTCACTTTAAACTTGGAGGGGATCATCACCAAATTTGATAGCTAGCTCAAGGCCTTTGAGGATCGCCAAGGCTTCTGCACGATGGTTGGTACCATAGTTGAGATTATGAGCAGAAGAAGCAACTATATAGCCCGATGAGCATTGAAGAATGGCTCCTCCACCAAAATTACCAGGATTGCCTTTTGAGGCCCCATCCGTGTTAATTTTTTTCAAGCCCCTGGGAGGGGGGAAGCCAACGAACTAGATCTCGAGCCAGTGGAAGTGCCTTTACTGTGAATGGCCAACAACTTCTGCCACTCCTAGGAGTTACAGATTTGGCTTTTTTGTTGATATTTGGTCCACAAGATTGAGTTGAGATTTTCTTGGAAAGCAAGAGCAATCTGAGTAGCTACCTGATCAGGTTCAAGACTTTTTTCTTTGAAGATTCTTTTATTCCTTTCTTTCTAGATGCCCCATATTCCGTGTGGGAGGAGGATTTTCCAAGCCAAAATCAGATTCGGATGAGTGAAAGGAGAGCTCCATTGAGAGAGGGTGTCCTGAATGTGACTTAAGGAAGGTCCAAAACACTCCCATCCTCGATAAAATCCATTACCAGATAACTTGTGAAAAAGAACAGTGGATCAAAAGATGGGGCAGAGGATTCCACCTCCTTAGTACATAGCACACATCTAGTGGGGAGAGAGAAACCCCTCCTTTTCATATTTTCCCCAGAAAGGAAAGCATTCTTAGAAGAGAGCCAAGAGAAAAAACCAATTTTGGGAATGATCTCATTTGGCTAGAATTTTGAAAGGGGGGGAGCAGAGTCAGCACTATGCATCGAAAGATAAGCAACCTTAACTGAGAAAGAACCAGACAGGGAGAGGGGCCAAATTAGCTCGTCCTCATTTTGGGAGAATGGGATGTATATGGAAGCGAGCACAGCTCTGAGCGAAGTCAGGAGCCTACTCTGCAGATTGTTGATATCATCCTATACCTTTATATCCCATGAGGGAATGGAATTCACAATCTTCCAATAGCCCCGAAGCTAATCTTCCTTGCTTATTAATGATGTTTCTTTTCACAGGGTCCCAAGTAGGATTAAGATCAAGAAGCTTGTCCCCTATCCAAAAATCCCTCTAGAATTCAATAAGACGACCATTCCCAAATCTCCATTTAGTGCCAGCCCGGATAATGGGGAGGGAGCTAATAACAGAATTCCAGATGGAAGAACCTCTAATTGGATTGGAAGTGAGAAGATCTTTGTTATTTTCCAGATATTTAGCTCTGAGCAGTTGAGCCCAAATAGAGTCACCTTTAGCCACTTCCCAAGCAAGTTTGGCCAGGAGGGCTCCATTCATGTCAATCCATTTTTCGAAGACCAAGCCCCTCCATGAGAATTTGGCTTCACACACTTCCTTCCATGCCACAAGATGGATCCTCTTCCTAACATCAGTCCCAGACCACAGAAAGTTCCTTTGGATTTTTTCCACAACCTCCCTCACCGAATTGGGGACTTTGAGAAGGGACATGAAGTAAGTAGGAAGGCTTTGAAGGGTGGCTTTAACCAGTTGGAGCTTGCCAGCCTGACTGAGCAGAACCCCTTTCCAGGCGGCCAACTTTTTTTGATACCTTTCAATGACAGGATTCCATAGAATTTTAGATTGCTTACCATGGAAGAGGGGGATGCCGAGATATGAGGTGGGGAGATCCACAATATTGCATCCAAAGATATCAGCAATCTTTCTCTGAGTCCTAGGGGCTGTGTTGATGAAGGAGATGCTACTCTTGTTGAAATTGACAGTTTGCTGAGAAGATGATTGGTAAAGAGAAAGGATATCCATTATAGCCCGGGCCTCAATCACAGAGGCTAAACTTAGCAGCATAGTGTCATCAGCAAACTGGCTATGTGTGGCAGAAGGGCAGCTTGAGGTGATTTTCAGACCGGAAATGATAGATTGACTTTTAGCCGCTTCCAGAGCTCTGCTAAGGGAGTCCGCCATAAGGACAAAAAGGAAGGGTGACAGGGGGTCACCTTGCCTGATACCTCTGCTGCTTTTGAAGAAACCTGCTGGAATGCCATTGATAAGAATAGAGAAGCAAGGGGTCGCGATACAAGAGAAGACCCAGCTACACCATTTTTTGTCGAAACCAAATTTTTCCAGGACCCTAATTAAGAAAGGCCAGTTGACTCTGTCAAATGCTTTTTGCATATCCAATTTTAAGATCATTCCTGGGGACTTCGAGTGAAAGGCTGAGTGAATGGCTTCATGAACTGTAATGATACCACCTTGGATGAGCCATCCTTTTATGAAGCCGTTTTGATTTTGTGAGATGAGATCCTTCATTAGAGGTTTTAGTCTGGAGGCCATCATCTTAGTGATAATCTTATAAGTCGTGTTGCATAAACTGATTGGCCTAAAATTGGAGACATCTTTAGAACTATGCAATTTTGGGGCAAGGGAAACGAAGGTGGTATTCCATTCCTTTAGCAGATTGTTGTTAACCTGAAACTCATTCACTGCTTTAAAGAGATCCTGCTTGATGACTTCCTATAACACCTGGAAGAAAGCAGCAGGAAAGCCATCCGGGCCCGGAGCTTTGTCCCTCTTCATTGCAAAGACTGCTTTGTGAATTTCCTCCATAGCAAAAGGCTAGGTCAGATTGTTGTTCATCTCAGGTGACACCAGATGCGGAATATGTTGGAGCATGGCAGTCATTGATTGCTCCAGAGGGGGCAGGTCAGTCTTGGAGAAGGTTTGAATAGAAGGAGACAAGCTCGTTGGAGATATTAGCCTCAGCAGTTAACAAGGCACCCGAGGATGACACCAGCTCTCAGTATCTTATCTCTAGCTTTATGCTTGCAAGCAGTGATGTGAAATAATTTGGTGTTACGATCCCCCTTGCTCGAGCCAAAGGGCTCGAGAGCGTTGCCTCCAATAGGTCTCCTCTTCTTGAAGTGTATTGTGATAATCACTGAGGAGGGAGGTTTCATGTTGGTGTAGATGATCCAATCTTCCATCAATCTCAATTTGTGTCAGAGACTTTAGCCAAACTCTGAATTAGCTCCTGTTTGCGGAGCTTGATGTTGCCAAAGACCATCGACTTCCATATCTTGAGTTGTTTTTTAATTTCATTGAGCTTGCTGGAAAATCTAAACATACTAGAGCCCTCAATATTGATATTCCACCAATTAGCAACAAGGGGGTTCAGGTGTTTGTTTTCAAGCCATGCAAGCTCAAACCTGAAGGGAGGATTCTTGGTATTCAGCTTGTGATTTACACTCAATAGAAGAGGGCTGTGGTCAGAGGCATCCCAGGGGAGGGAGTTGAGGTAGAAGTCAGGAAAGAGAGAAATCCAGTCCAGAGAGCCTAGAGATCTATCCAATCTGCTTAAAATATGGTTCCTACCCAATCTGCGGTTTGACCATGTATAAGATGAACCGTGGAGATCCATATCCAGAAGTGAATTCTCCTTGATGAAGTTAGCCAGAGAATCCATGATGGCGGTCATGGCAGGAATACCTCCCTGTTTTTCCGAAGGATAAAGTGGACAATTAAAATCTCCCATTATTAGAATGGGAATTTTACCACAAGTGATGATGAAGTTAGTGATATCTTTCCATAATTTACCATGATGAGTCTCCAAGTTGGGGGCATAAACATTGATAGCAATCCAAGTGGAGTCCGCTCCAATCTCTTGGAAGAGCATGCATAAAAAGTTGGGGTGCTTGAAAAGGAAATCCCCTTTGAGACTTTTGGGATCCCAAAAGGTACAAAGTCCCCCTGAGTTCCCTGTTGATGGTTAAGATTCAAAAGAGGCCGCAGGCCAGATTTTTAGGAGATGATCCTCTTTTTTTAGTTTAGTTTCCTGCAGCATTATGATATCAGGAGAGTTCTGGAATTTGATGTCTTTGATAACTCTTTGTTTTTGAAGAGAGTTGAGTCCTCTTATATTCCAAGAAATGATCTTCATTTCTTTGGTTTGGATTTTATCCCCACCACCATGGGGATTGTGCTTTGGGTTCCTTACATGACATTAAGAGCTGCTTCTTGCTGAAGTTTGATATTGCTCGGAATTCTCCCCCAAACTTTTTATGTGCCTATATCGGGTTTCTTGCTGCTACTTCTAGTAAAATGATGGTTGAAGCTATCATCAAAAGAATGACCCGAGGGGGAGGAAACAAAGTCTAAAATAGGGGGAAAGAGGGGAGGCAGGGGGGAAAGAGTCAAGGAAGAGGGATCGGAGGGAAGGGGTGGGAAGGGAAGAGGAGAAGACAGTGGAGAAGGGGGAGGGGAAGAGGCAGCCAAGGAGAGGTTAACTCCTTTAGAGGAAGAGGGGGGGAGAGCCGAGGGAGACAGAGGGGTAATGAGAGATTGAATGGCCATAGAGGGGGGGTTGACCTCGGAAACAGGATCAGAAGAAGTGTTGATTTATCCATCTTCTAGGAGAGCAAAGGAATTTGATGTGGGGATGATCGGGATCTCAATAGAAGACGTTTTAGGAATAAAAATTTTTTTAATTTTTGGGGAGAGGATTTGGGTCTTGGGTTTTGG
The DNA here is from genome assembly GCA_019776745.2 of Taxus chinensis. Taxonomy (NCBI): domain Eukaryota; kingdom Viridiplantae; phylum Streptophyta; class Pinopsida; order Cupressales; family Taxaceae; genus Taxus; species Taxus chinensis. The sequence goes on from CM034146.1 coordinate 574,487,399, forward strand.
TTGAGGTTTATATGGGCAACTAGAGGCCCAATGACCAATGTTTTTGCAGAAGGAGCATGCTTGTGGAATATATTCATAGTTAATGGGTTGTTTCCAGTTCCACAAGTTTGATAGAAGCTCTATCTCTTTTGGGAGGGGACAACTGACGTCAGCATTAACACAGAATCGAGCATGGATGAATCTAGTTTTAGCTTTTGTTGCTTGATCTATAACAATTAAAGATCCTATTGAGAGAGCAATACCTTCAATAACTGCCGGATGCCAAAACTCCAGAGGGAGCCCTGGGAGGCGAACCCAAATTGGGGCTTGGGTCATGGATTCCATGCGTGAGGGTTGAAACCAAGGAGACCATTTCCCGAGGTAGAAGCCCCGCTTGCCAAAGAACCACGGACCACCTAACAGAGCTCTAGCAAAGTCTTGTTTCATGCTGAAGGAGAATAATATGAAACCATTAGGCATAGCCGCTATTTCAAGTGCTCCACATGGTTGCCATTTTAATCGAACCCATTTTTTGATATCTTGCTAATGGGGGTCTAGGGCCCATCAGTGTACCCACCAAGGATAGATCACGAGAAGCAGCAGCAGCCTCCGTGATGTGAGAGGGGATGCGCAGAGAGAAGGACCCATCTGACAGCGAAGGGGATAGCTTTTATGAGATAGGAGCGGATGTGGAACCCTCCACTATTTTAGTCCAAGCATCAGGTGGCTTTGGAGAGAGGGACCCTGACAAGAGGGACCCCTGATCCAGACCAGAGGGGTCCGGCATCCGATCCAGCACCAGGGACAGCAGACGGCAGCAGGCGGTTTCAGCAGAGACCTAAAACGCTGGTGTCTCAGGAAAAATGATGGATTTACTATGGTAGATGATGGAGACAATAGAGAATATCCAAGCAATCCATGACTTCATTCATAAGTTTTTATAGGTTTACTTGGATGATTAGACAGTTTATTATTGAGTCTCTCAAGGATGATTTCACATGGGAAGAAGATATATTCATCACAAAGATGCAATATATATCACAAGATGATCATGATGAGGAAAGTGATGATCTTGATATTTCAGCCCCAACCTTATGCCCGTTATCCTTTCAAGAAGATGAAGCATTGTGTAAGTTAGACCATAGTGAGGAGAAGGTCAAGAATGATCTTGTGTGTGTGAAAGAGGACCATTTTGAGTAACTAAGAAACATGGAGCACCAAGAAGCCTATGATGGTGTAAAAATTCTCCAAGTATCTACAAAGAACTAGTTTATGGAAATAATGGTCATGTGGAGCATGAAAATAAAAGAGCAAATTCCCATTAGCGAGCACATGGCTAGTTGTGGACATGACAAGCGAGACATGATCAAGAATCAATATTTTTGTACCATTAAAGTGAAAAATGGTAAATAAAAAGAAAGGATGAATCCAAAAATGGAATTGTAAATGGAAATTTAATTTCAAAACATCAAATACAATGGGATATATGAATGTATTTTCACTTTTAGAAAGAGCCATACAAAATTGCTCAAGAAGAAACATGCCACTTTATCTTTCTTGGGAATATGGAGATCTATTACAATAGCTTTATTACCCAATCATTTGTAGAAGGGTTATTACTTCATTGAACCATTTAATGGGTTTTTGGATCAATTTCATTTAGTGCTACCTGTTCATAGGTAACATTTGAAGAAGTATAAGTAATAAAATTGGGTTGTTCCCTTCATCTACCATAGGTGATTTACGTTTTTTATGTTTCCCCTTTCCTTGTTTGTTTTCCATTTCTTCTTGTGTGTTATGTTTCCTTTCCTTTTGTGTGTATATTTTTTCCCTTTTCATTCTATATCCTTGTTGATATTTTATTGGCCAATGGATATGGCACTTCTCTCCTAGAGCCTAAAGTTAGATTCTAGAATTCCTTATTGCTTCATCTTCATTTCATGTCAAACCAATTGAAGTCCCTATATATGAACAAACTGTTGGCATATAAAATTTCATTACATTTTTTTGAAAACCATGTTTAAACGTTTTCACCTTTTTGGTCAAACTAGTCAAAATAGCTAAATTTCTCAAAATTTCTCGCTTACAAAGCTCAACTTCTAGGAAAGGTTTCAAGAGCGTCGGAGCATTTAAAAATTCTTGGTTATAATCAATGGAAAGGTATAATATTTGTCTCTGTAATGGTATTATTTATCAAGCATTCTTATAACTTATGAATTATCTTGGGAAAATTCTTCCTAAGCACTTTTTTAGGAAAAAAAGTGTGCATGCTTCATTGAAGACTTGACTTTAGTAAAAGGTTTTGGTAACCCTGAGTGGTGTTGGGGCTCATATCCTAGGAATTGGAAATATTCTAGATCCTATTACATGGTGAAATAAGCAAGAAAGGGTTATAAGAGTATAAAAAGTGGAAATCTTTCTGACACTGGCACAAGGTGGCATTTTTACAAATGAATTTTACACTTAAGGTTTCTAACAATTCAAGAGGACTTGGGAACCTAAAAAATATCAAGTGAAATTACATTAAATTATATTCATAATCCATAGGTTGGTTCAATTTTTGTTATTGAAAAATCTTCCTACAACTCAGCTCATTGTCATACCACCTTAGGAAAAAATGGAGGTACAATTTTTTTTTATTGAAGCACTCATTTTAAGACTTCCTAAATAGTCTCATTTGGTTCATTGTACCATTTATATGTGAAATCATATATTATATGACCAAAATTCATCAAGCACGGACCCTGGGCGAAGGAAAGTCTCCATGAGAAAACCAATGTAGTGCAAATGAAGTTCCAAAGTGTGCTTTGGCACACTGGCACTCTTTGCTTACACAATTTCACCTTGGGCTCACTTTTTAGGTGTAATTTTACCCCTAAAGTGTGCCTCTTTCTCATTGGAAGAGATTTTTAAAAGAAAAAATTCAAAAAGTAAATCAAAAACGTAAAAGTAAAGGAAAACATGAGTTTCAATGATATGTGGCACCCACCCAGTTCACTCTATGTTCACTTCCAATCCACCCATTACACTTTGGACACACTTTTGAGGTGTAATTTCATCCCAAAAGTGTTCCTATATCTGGTGAAGGTGGTATTTCCACTTGCATTTGCACCTTGCACTCCCAATTTACAAATGCACTCTCCATCTCCACCACACAACTTGTTAATGACTTGTTTTCCCTCCAAATCTCCAAAAATTACATTAAAAAATCTAAGTCAAACATCGAATAACATTTTTATCTATTTATTCATCCTTCCATGTTTGTAAAACCCCTCATGTGCCCTAGGAAGACCAAGAGGTGTTTTTCTCATATCTCATGATATCGTAGATGAAAGAACTCTAAATTTTAACTACCATTTCCTCTTGAAAACACCTTCATGGTGATATAATAATTGTTTCATAATATTCCTCCATAAATAAATATTCATGACTATTTTTTCTATCCATCATACCCTAGTTTATACAAAAACACTGATTTTACAAAGGATATTGTGAAAAATCCCCACAAGGGCATCTCACAAAACTTGGAGTATCCACTCCTCTCATGAATAATTTCATTTTGAGATATTGACCTCATGATCTAAGATGAAAAATTTCCATACTTATGAGAAAAATTCACCATCCTTTCCTGAAGCCACTTACAAACCCCATGTGCTAAAATGTTTTTTGGTATTTTCTCTCAAACTCTGCAAGATAATTCTTGCAAACTTAGATCATTATCTTCCCTCATTGATACCGTTATAAAAATAAAAAATCACTCAAATTAGACAAGAATTTCTCTCAAAATGAATAATTTAAAATGTCCTCTTCCTCCATTAATATCGATTTGTAAGCCTTCCATACATCCAAAACATATTTTGGAATTTCTCACTATTTCAGATAAGGGAATCTTATCAAATTCAAAGAATCTACTCATCTTGGGAATATATTTACAATGAATTGAATCACATCCAATTTGGATTTTATTTGCTCTCGTTTTTCCCAAAATATGGATTCAACTATCTATAGCATTAAAATCCATTCAAATTTGTGAATTTTTGCAAACTGTTGTAGAATCCAATTTCACTTACACTATAACATTCCTAGAATTTTCCAAGGCCGATGAGATCATAAAAGCACACAATGAAGCTCCACTACTCTATATACGAGCTCGTTTCAGTTCTAGTGTCTGAACACCTAAACATTAGAGATAACAACATGGAGTATGTGGGTTTTAATGATCTGAAGAAGAGAATGGAAGAAGGAAAAATAATTTTCTAACCTAAGTCAGAGTGCACAAAGAGAAAAAATCTCCATTTCAAATGGTTACTATGGTTCTACCGAGGATTCTCAATAATCTCTAATATCATAAAATCTAGGAGAGCTCATGGTTACCAAGTACAGGGCATGTGTGGTGTGATTTCCTACTTCATAATTATTTTAGCATGAGCTTTTGTTCATTTGAAGAGACAAGAGATCAAGTTTGTGACAAATAATTGATTTTTGAATCCTACCATTTCTCACAGAGATGAAGAGTTAAAACCAAGTTTCTAAGCATGCTCAACAATGATCAATAAAGATAAGGTGTGAAGCATCGTTTCTTAGTTCCAGATAATTCATGCCTTAATTAGATAAGTAGTTGAATAATATCATATCTATTTAAAGCATTCATCTCCATAATGGAGGAAGAAGAATAATTCATACTACAACATCTATCTTCTCTCTCTTCTTCTCGTTTTCTCTCTCTAATATTCTATGTCTCTATTAAGGAGAATTTTTTTTAAAAAGTTACTTAAGTCACTTAAAGTTTCTATTTCTTCATTGATATTGCACTTTAATTTGAAACTTAACATGAGAATCTGAAGAGCCACAAGCTTTGGATATAAACTGTAATGATCTCTCCATTCCAAGGAATCCATTTTTTCCCTCTCTAGCAAGTTGTATTCTTCAATTCCCTTACATTTTAATTTTCCTCCATTCTAATATTGCCACTCAACCAATCACATGTTGAAATTTATAAGAAGTTGAAGGAATTTGTGTGTTATTTTTTGAATGAATAAAACTTGATAAATATTTGTATTTGTCTTACAATTACCCAATTCATTATCTTGTGATGTTGTGTTGTGATTCCTCTTTCCTCTAATTAAAACTAGAATCGCCTCTGAATCATAGTTTATGAAATATGAGTTCTTCTTATCAATATAATTCCCCTTCTCATTTTCCACTCTCCCTACCTACAATTTCTATCCCTTTATTCTAGTGCTGTAGTTATAACAAGGGTGTTTCTACACATTCTTAGGCCTCTAAACACCCAAGAATATTAGTCTATTGTAAATAGTTTCCATATTTCAATAAATGGGAGCCACCCCATTCCAAAATGGAGGGTTCAATCCTACGAGCATTGAATAAGAATGTATTTTGACCTCGAAAAAATATTTCACCAACATTTATCAATGGTTTTGAAGGTTCAATTAACTACATAGTGAACATGTCATAATGTTAGAGATCTAATTTATGCACAAGAGTATATCAGAAGATAATACAAAGAAATAGAAAATATCAGGAGAATAAGATTTGAAGGGACATGAGCATACAAAAAGGGCCATAGTGGGGATATGCTTTGTCTTGTATCATTTACTTTGGTTCATGAAAATTCCAAGATAGGTTCAATAATGAGCCTCTGTTAGGTCATTTCCAGCCTGTTTTAGTCATTAGACCAACCCTAATCATCTAATTCATCTTCTCTCTCTTATTGTAAGTTCTTAGTTGCATTACCTAACATTATTCATCATTGTTTAATGGTTATTCTTGATATTGATGATAGCCTTAGAAACTAATTGATCAAGATAATCTACCATTTATTACTAGCCCTTGAGAATCAACCAAGTTAGGTTGAATAAGAAGAAGAGACCTTTTATTATCAATGAAAAATCATAAAACTTAAATAAAATTATGTGATTAGATTTATCTCTCTCTCCCTCTCTCCCTCCCTCCCTACCTACCTCCCTCCCTCCCTCCCTCTACTTAGCACTAAAATTAAGTATTTTAAATGTGAGTAAAGTTATGGTTGTTAGCATTTACTTTATATTTTAGGGTTTCTTGGTAGCATTTTGTGTCCACTTTGCTAATACAATGGTCCATAATGACAAGAAACCTAGTTATGATAAACACAATAATGGTAAACACACAATGTTTACAACTATTACTCACAATTCATATCATCACACACCTACGATGACATATTCATAGACAATTCGACATGGTTAAATCCACAAATAAGAAGATACATTTTATTGTTAATGAAAATCATAAAAATTAATATCCTTATGCAATTAGGATTATATTTATCTCTCTCTCTCTCTCTCTAAAACTAAATTTAAGTATTGGATATAGAGATAGTTTTAAGAAAGTATCATTAGGAATATGTAATTTGGCATAAGTCTAATATTTTTGCATTATATAGAAATATAAAAACTTGGTTTAGTACATGTATAATATATTCTAGGACAAATTGGCTCAAAGAGGGAGACTGCAACACCAAATTCTTATAAATCTCCACCACCATTAAAGACAATAAAGGAAGAATCCATAAAATAATGAAAGAAAATGGGGAAATGGCCATGGAAGATAAGGATATTTCTAACACCATAATTTCTTTTTTTAGGAATTTGTTTGCCAAAGGTCAACTTTCAGCTGATTTTTCTACAGACGAAACTCTAAAGCTATTTGAGTCATCCATTAACCATATTGAGAATAGAAAACTCATAACTATTCCTTCTGAGGAAGAGATAAAAGCAATTTTAGATGTTATGGAAGGTGAAAAAAATCCTAGACCAGATGAATTTCTAAATTTCTTCTTCCAAATGTACTCGGATATTGTCAAAAAGGATGTGGTTCTAGTTGTCCAATATTTTTTTGATCCAGAAGCCTACTCAAACAAATTAATCACACCTTCATAACCCTCATACCCAAAAAACCAGGGGCAAAAGAGTTGGGAGAATTCAGACCTATAAGTTTATGCAACACTATGTATAATATAATCTCTAAAATCCTGGATTTCATACTAATGGAGACTCTATGTAACTTCATTGCTCCTAATCAAGGGGCCTTCATGCCAGGAAGAAAAACGTGTGTTGTATTTTTTTCACTTTTAAAAGTTTCCAAAACATCCCTAAATGGTTTCAGTGTAGAATATAATCTCAAGATATTTCCAACGACTGTGAGAACATGGCAAATGGACATCGGGAGCTCTAGATATGTTTGGTCAAAGTTCAGACAACGAGAAAAGTCAACTCTGGTCAATATTGGACCAATCGCACTATGACACGTGGCTTGCCACCACTCGTCGAATTCACTCGATTTTCCTATCGAGAGACGACAAGTGGACTACATGATGACCGAGTTACTTAATGTTGACACCCCATGGTATGGGTCGAATTTTTATTTATTTGGTAAGTCCACTTACACCATTCCAAATTCCACGTATATGTGTGTGTGTATATATATATATATAATATATATATATATATATATAATATAATGTTCATACATTAGTATTAAATCTAATGTTTATACATTAGTATTAAACCCCACATAAACTGGCCACACATGCTATTGCCAAACTTCCACGTGGAATGGAGAAGGTGGTGAAGCGGTGGTAGGGGGCGGTTATGCTCACGTGGTCTGTTGACCACTTCACATGTGTGGGAAAAGGCTTTATAAAGCTTAAACATATATCAACCCACAAAATGTGGGATTCACCCACTTACCCTTGCGTGGAAAAATGGAGGAGCTACTAACATGGGGATGTTAATCCCATTTCTTATGCAAATCCGCCACTTTGGGATATAATCCCATTAAAAAATGCAAACGGCTCAAAAACCAATTAAAAAACTCCAACCACTTTGACCAGAGTTGAAAAAATCCATGGCAAAATGATAGGAGGAAGGATTTGATCCCTTGACCTCGTGGGTCTAAAGCCAATCCACCAACCCACCCGCCAAGGGAGCACAACAAGTTATAAAATGGGGTCGCTTTAACTTATACAGGGGGAGAGAGTTCTGTACAAAGGAGCATAAGGACCATATCTCAGAGAACTCCATTTTTGAAGACCTTGTACTCAGATTGGGAAATCAGAGTAAAAATATGAAATGAATGAAATTGTGAGATGATTCCAACGATGTAAGATTTGATATTTTTTGTTGAGTTTTAACCTATTTTTGGAAGCTTTGAATGCAGATTTTAACATGGATCTACAAGACAGCTAGTTGGAAAACATGAATTTCAATGCACTTCTTGGTCCGAATTGTGACTTGGTGTAAACATGAAAAATGTTCATAATTCAAAGATGATCTTATATATATGATTTTTTTTCATATAATGCTTTTAAATCTCCATTTGTAGGTGTTTTTTAACACAGTTGCAGGGAGATCACATTGTGAAAACACTGTAGGAGCCATGGATCGTTCTTGGGACAGTTTCTGCTATTTTTCAGAGTTATTGGGACATTGATCAGCTCATTTACAGGTTTGGATTCATTATTGGTTGTTTTTAAGAGTTATTATACTTACATTTCAATATTATTAATGGATCGGTTCAATCTGAACCTGGGGACATAGGAATTTCCGAACCCCGTAAACAATCTTGTTTGTTATTTGAATGTTTTTAGTTTTCTAATTATTTATTTGCTACACAAGTTTTCCGCACTTCTATGGATGCATAATAATCAAAATTTAATCAATTTGTGGAGTTTAGAATACTTAAAATTGGTTAAGAAAATCACGATCTTTGGAAACTTTTAAAAGTGAAAAAAATACAACACACGTTTTTCAAATCACTCATACCCAAAAAAACCAGGGGTGAAAGAGTTGGGAGAAATCAGACCTATAAGTTATGCAACACTATGTATAAGATAATATCTAAAATCTTGGATTTCATACTAACGGAGACTCTATGTATCTTCATTTCTCCTAATCAAGGGGGCCTTCATGCCAGGAAGAAAAATTATGGATAACATAATTACCATCCATGAAATGATCCACTTGGTGGAAATTTTAGGAATAGAGACTATGATTGTCAAGATAAACATGCAAAAATTCTATGATAAGATATCTTGGGACTTCCTTTTATCCCTTTTAAGTCAACTGGGGTACCATCCTCACTTCATCAAAATGATTTAGGCTTCACTAAAGACCCAAGTTTTTTTTCATTATAAATGGGAAACCTAATGGTTTTCTTCACCTCCGTAAGGGATCTGAGACAAAGGAGACCCCATTTCACCCTTCTTATATATTATTTTTGTAGAAAATTTAAGTAGGTTTATGTTATAAAGACAAAATTGAGGGGTAACGTGGAGGGTATCAAAGTGGCTCAAGGAGTGGAGAACTAATGTCTGCAATAGTTTATGGATGACATTGTACTTCTGGGTCAAGCTTATGTTCAGGAGGCTCGAGCCTTTAAAGAAATCACAACAAAGTATGAATAAGTCACTGGTCAAAGGATAAAATTTATAAAGAGCTCTTGTTTTTTTCATAAATGTTGGGGAGGAGTAGTAGATCAAACTTACCAACATTCCTTATTGTAGTATTAAAATTCTCCTAGATACTTATCTTGGAATGTCACTTTGTGGGAAAAATTTTATAGGAAGAAGGATGGGAATAAACTTATATAAACGTTTCATAAAAAAATGGCCTCATAAAAAGGATCATGGTTGTCATAGGTTGGGAAATTTCTACTCCTACAAAGTTGTCTATAGGGGATAACTATTTTCATCATGTCCATCTTCTCCTTACCTGTTAGGGTTAGGAAATATATTGAAATTATTCAAAGGATATTTATATGGACTCAATCTGAGGATAAGAATAGAATTCCATTAATTTCTTGGGATATGGTTACACAACTTAAGGATAGAGGGGGGCCTTGGTTTGAAGAATATTCAATACTTGAATGAATCTCTTATAGCTAAGGTGGGGGTGGAGATTGCATAAGAAGGAGGGTACTGTTATCAAATTTCACCCCCCAAGGTTGAATTGATAATGTACATCAGGATTCCAAGTCCCAGGCTGAAAAAGAACAAGCTCAGAGATAATGTGAAAAAAGTTGGCAGAAAATAAGCCTGGGCCAGAAAAAAATTGTGAAAATCGGCTAAGTCCTTGTTCTAGAACAGTCGGGACATTTGGGACGTAAAAGCGTGGATCGGATGAAAAGCCTACAGGTGGCCCAAACAGCAAAAGGGACAAGTGGGACAAGAGTGCACGAAGGACGCGAACCAGCCGGATCGGCCGTAACGGGGAATTGTTAGCACCAGGATAGTCGGACCAGAAGGACACGTGGGACGCGGAAAGCCGGTTCATCCGAAAGAGAAGAAAATCGCCCAACGTTTGGGACATTCAGGCCCCACCTCAACCAATCAACATGTTGAAATTTATAAGAAGTTGAAGGAATTTGTGTGTTATTTTGAAAGATGAATTAAAACTTGATAAATATGTTGTATTTGTCGTACAATACCCAATTCATTATCTTGTGATGTTGTGTTGTGATCCTCTTTCCTCTAATTAAAACTAGAATCGCCTCTGAATCATAGTTTATGAAATATGAGGTTCTTCTTATCAATATAATTCCCCTTCTCATTTTCCACTCTTCCCTACCTACAATTTCTATCCCTTTATTCTAGTGCTTGTAGTTTATAACAAGGGTGTTGTTTCTACACCTTCTTAGGCCTCTAAACACCCAAGAATATTAGTCTATGTAAATAGTTTCCATATTTCAATAAATGGGAGCCACCCCATTCCAAAATGGAGGGTTTCAATCCTACGAGCATTGAATAAGAATGTATTTTGACCTCGAAAAAATATTTCACCAACATTTATCAATGGTTTTGAAGGTTCAATTAACTACATAGTGAACATGTCATAATGTTAGAGATCTAATTTATGCACAAGAGTATATCAGAAGATAATACAAAGAAATAGAAAATATCAGGAGAATAAGATTTGAAGGGACATGAGCATACAAAAAGGGCCATAGTGGGGATATGCTTTGTCTTGTATCATTTACTTTGGTTCATGAAAATTCCAAGATAGGTTCAATAATGAGCCTCTGTTAGGTCATTTCCAGCCTGTTTTAGTCATTAGACCAACCCTAATCATCTAATTCATCTTCTCTCTCTTATTGTAAGTTCTTAGTTGCATTTACCTAACATTATTCATCATTGTTTAATGGTTATTCTTGATATTGATGATAGCCTTAGAAACTAATTGATCAAGATAATCTACCATTTATTACTAGCCCTGAGAATCAACCAAGTTAGGTTGAATAAGAAGAAGAGACCTTTTATTATCAATGAAAAATCATAAAACTTAAATAAAATTATGTGATTAGATTTATCTCTCTCTCCCTCTCTCCCTCCACTCCCTACCTACCTCCCTCCCTCCCTCCCTCTACTTAGCACTAAAATTAAGTATTTTAAATGTGAGTAAAGTTATGGTTGTTAGCATTTACTTTATATTTTAGGGTTTCTTGGTAGCATTTTGTGTCCACTTTGCTAATACAATGGTCCATAATGACAAGAAACCTAGTTATGATAAACACAATAATGGTAAACACACAATGTTTACAACTATTACTCACAATTCATATCATCACACCTACGATGACATATTCATAGACAATTCGACATGGTTAAATCCACAAATAAGAAGATACATTTTATGTTAATGAAAAATCATAAAAATTAATATCCTTATGCAATTAGGATTATATTTATCTCTCTCTCTCTCTCTCTAAAACTAAATTTAAGTATTGGATATAGAGATAGTTTTAAGAAAGTATCATTAGGAATATGTAATTTGGCATAAGTCTAATATTTTTGCATTATATAGAAATATAAAAACTTGGTTTAGTACATGTATAATATATTCTAGGACAAATTGGCTCAAAGAGGGAGACTGCAACACAAATTCTTATAAATCTCCACCACCATTAAAGACAATAAGGAAGAATCCATAAAATAATGAAAGAAAATGGGGAAATGCCATGGAAGATAAGGATATTTCTAACACCATAATTTCTTTTTTTAGGAATTTTGTTTGCCAAAGGTCAACTTTCAGCTGATTTTTCTACAGACGAAACTCTTAAAGCTATTTGAGTCATCCATTAACCATATTGAGAATAGAAAACTCATAACTATTCCTTCTGAGGAAGAGATAAAAGCAATTTTAGATGTTATGGAAGGTTGAAAAAAATCCTAGACCAGATGAATTTCTAAATTTCTTCTTCCAAATGTACTCGGATATTGTCAAAAAGGATGTGGTTCTAGTTGTCCAATATTTTTTTGATCCAGAAGCCTACTCAAACAAATTAATCACACCTTATAACCCTCATACCCAAAAAACCAGGGGCAAAAGAGTTGGGAGAATTCAGACCTATAAGTTTATGCAACACTATGTATAATATAATCTCTAAAATCCTGGATTTCATACTAATGGAGACTCTATGTAACTTCATTGCTCCTAATCAAGGGGCCTTCATGCCAGGAAGAAAAACGTGTGTTGTATTTTTTTCACTTTTAAAAGTTTCCAAAACATCCCTAAATGGTTTCAGTGTAGAATATAATCTCAAGATATTTCCAACGACTGTGAGAACATGGCAAATGGACATCGGGAGCTCTAGATATGTTTGGTCAAAGTTCAGACAACGAGAAAGTCAACTCTGGTCAATATTGGACCAATCGCACTATGACACGTGGCTTGCCACCACTCGTCGAATTCACTCGATTTTCCTATCGAGAGACGACAAGTGGACTACATGATGACCGAGTTACTTAATGTTGACACCCCATGGTATGGGTCGAATTTTTATTTATTTGGTAAGTCCACTTACACCATTCCAAATTCCACGTATATGTGTGTGTGTATATATATATATATATATATATATATATATATATATATATTAATGTTCATACATTAGTATTAATCTAATGTTTATACATTAGTATTAAACCCCACATAACTGCCACATGCTATTGCCAAACTTCCACGTGGAATGGAGAAGGTGGTGAAGCGGTGGTAGGGGGCGGTTATGCTCACGTGGTCTGTTGACCACTTCACATGTGTGGAAAAGGCTTTATAAAGCCTTAAACATATATCAACCCACAAAATGTGGGATTCACCCACTTACCTTGCGTGGAAAATGGAGGAGCTACTAACATGGGGATGTTAATCCCATTTCTTATGCAAATCCGCCACTTTGGGATATAATCCCATTAAAAATGCAAAACGGCTCAAAAACCAATTAAAAACTCCAACCACTTTGACCAGAGTTGAAAAAATCCATGGCAAAATGATAGGAGGAAGGATTTGATCCCTTGACCTCGTGGGTCTAAAGCCAATCCACCAACCCACCCGCCAAGGGAGCACAACAAGTTATAAAATGGGTCGCTTTAACTTATACAGGGGGAGAGAGTTCTGTACAAAGGAGCATAAGGACCATATCTCAGAGAACTCCATTTTTGAAGACCTTGTACTCAGATTGGGAAATCAGAGTAAAAATATGAAATGAATGAAATTGTGAGATGATTCCAACGATGTAAGATTTGATATTTTTTGTTGAGTTTTAACCTATTTTTGGAAGCTTTGAATGCAGATTTTAACATGGATCTACAAGACAGCTAGTTGGAAAACATGAATTTCAATGCACTTCTTGGTCCGAATTGTGACTTGGTGTAAACATGAAAAATGTTCATAATTCAAAGATGATCTTATATATATGATTTTTTTTCATATAATGCTTTTAAATCTCCATTTGTAGGTGTTTTTTAACACAGTTGCAGGGAGATCACATTGTGAAAACACTGTAGGAGCCATGGATCGTTCTTGGGACAGTTTCTGCTATTTTTCAGAGTTATTGGGACATTGATCAGCTCATTTACAGGTTTGGATTCATTATTGGTTGTTTTTAAGAGTTATTATACTTACATTTCAATATTATTAATGGATCGGTTCAATCTGAACCTGGGGACATAGGAATTTCCGAACCCCGTAAACAATCTTGTTTGTTATTTGAATGTTTTTAGTTTTCTAATTATTTATTTGCTACACAAGTTTTCCGCACTTCTATGGATGCATAATAATCAAATTTAATCAATTTGTGGAGTTTAGAATACTTAAAATTGGTTAAGAAAATCACGATCTTTGGAAACTTTTAAAAGTGAAAAAAATACAACACACGTTTTTTCAAATCACTCATACCCAAAAAACCAGGGGTGAAAGAGTTGGGAGAAATCAGACCTATAAGTTTATGCAACACTATGTATAAGATAATATCTAAAATCTTGGATTTCATACTAACGGAGACTCTATGTATCTTCATTTCTCCTAATCAAGGGGCCTTCATGCCAGGAAGAAAAATTATGGATAACATAATTACCATCCATGAAATGATCCACTTGGTGGAAATTTTAGGAATAGAGACTATGATTGTCAAGATAAACATGCAAAAATTCTATGATAAGATATCTTGGGACTTCCTTTTATCCCTTTTAAGTCAACTGGGGTACCATCCTCACTTCATCAAAATGATTTAGGCTTTCACTAAAGACCCAAGTTTTTTTTCATTATAAATGGGAAACCTAATGGTTTCTTCACCTCCGTAAGGGATCTGAGACAAGGAGACCCCATTTCACCCTTCTTATATATTATTTTTGTAGAAAATTTAAGTAGGTTATGTTATAAAGACAAAATTGAGGGTAACGTGGAGGGTATCAAAGTGGCTCAAGGAGTGGAGAACTAATGTCTGCAATAGTTTATGGATGACATTGTACTTCTGGGTCAAGCTTATGTTCAGGAGGCTCGAGCCTTTAAAGAAATCACAACAAAGTATGAATAAGTCACTGGTCAAAGGATAAAATTTATAAAGAGCTCTTGTTTTTTCATAAATGTTGGGGAGGAGTAGTAGATCAAACTTACCAACATTCCTTATTGTAGTATTAAAATTCTCCTAGATACTTATCTTGGAATGTCACTTTGTGGGAAAATTTTATAGGAAGAAGGATGGAATAAACTTATATAAACGTTTCATAAAAAATGGCCTCATAAAAAGGATCATTGTTGTCATAGGTTGGGAAATTTCTACTCCTACAAAGTTGTCTATAGGGGATAACTATTTTCATCATGTCCATCTTCTCCTTACCTGTTAGGGTTAGGAAATATATTGAAATTATTCAAAGGATATTTATATGGACTCAATCTGAGGATAAGAATAGAATTCCATTAATTTCTTGGGATATGGTTACACAACTTAAGGATAGAGGGGGGCCTTGGTTTGAAGAATATTCAATACTTGAATGAATCTCTTATAGCTAAGGTGGGGTGGAGATTGCATAAGAAGGAGGGTACTGTTATCAAATTTCACCCCCCAAGGTTGAATTGATAATGTACATCAGGATTCCCAAGTCCCAGGCTGAAAAAGAACAAGCTCAGAGATAATGTGAAAAAAGTTGCAGAAAATAAGCCTGGGCCAGAAAAAAATTGTGAAAATCGGCTAAGTCCTTGTTCTAGAACAGTCGGGACATTTGGGACGTAAAAGCGTGGATCGGATGAAAAGCCTACAGGTGGCCCAAACAGCAAAGGGACAAGTGGGACAAGAGTGCACGAAGGACGCGAACCAGCCGGATCGGCCGTAACGGGGAATTGTAGCACCAGGATAGTCGGACCAGAAGGACACGTGGGACGCGGAAAGCCGGTTCATCCGAAAGAGAAGAAAATCGACCAACAGTTTGGGACATTCAGGCCGTGAGTACACAAACCACCCGGATTGGCCGAAAAGGAGAAATTTTGCACCAAAAATTCGGGACATTTGGGCCGTAAAGGTGCGGATCGGCTAGATCGGGCGAATCGGAAGAATTTGTCCCGCAAAGCACTGGGACATTTGGGACAAATGGACGCGAACCAATCGGTTCGGCCAAAACAAGAAATTTTAACACAAAAACATGCAGGACAAAAGGACGTGATGGACATGAAAATCCGGTAGGCCGTGGATGAATCACAGCATGACACGTGTCGCCAAGGAAAAAGTCCAAAAAGTCAAAGGGGCAAGTTCTCGAGCACTGATCCGAACCAATGAAATAGTGCCATGTGTCCAAGTTTAAGGGGCCCACAAGAAAATCCCGCGAAAAGGTGGAGAGAGGGAATTGCTTAGCGAATCAGAGCCTGCCACGTGCCGTCCAGATGGCAGAGCGTGGGAAAAGATTTTAAAACCTGTTTTTGCTTGTTTTGTGCCCTAAATCTTCAGATCTTCATATCTTTCGATCCAGAGCTCGAATTCACACGTTCTTTATATCAACGGAAAGCTGTTGAAATTCTCTACATGATTCTGGGATCAATATTGCATTTTGGTGCTGTTTGGAGGGAGAAAATTAAGAAAACGTCTCTGACACATGGTGATAGACAAAAGTAATGCTTCAACTACCAACTTTAATACAGCAGACAGCTCGCCGCTCCTGTTAGACAGCCCGCCATTTTTCCAGGAGCCACCGCTTCTACCATAATGAGATGATTTTAAATATATCCAGAGGTGGTTGTGGTAGATTCGACTTTCCCCTCTCTTTCCTCTCTCATTCTGAATATATATTGTAAGGAGGAGCTTCTTTAGAATAGGGACATTCTTGTTTTTTGCATCCTCCTTTCTTCCCTGCTTGCAGGAGAATTTGTGGAGCTTTTCCAAACCTCCCATATGGATGGTAATGCCAGTTTTGCCTCTTGGCCACTGCAATGTACTGTATTGACTCTTGAGCAATATATATATGTTTGTGATTGATCCTCAACCCTCTCATGTATTCATTGCTGTTATTTTGATCTCTTATTACAGTTTGGTTACCTGTGCATAATGTTTGTATTGCATCTATGTGGTCTGTGTTAGATTTGCAAAATGAGCATCTAACATTCCTTGGTGCATCACCTCTGTAGTTTAGGTTTTATTCTATGCATTTTCTCACCCTGTCTCCTTGACAAGATAGATTAGGTGTTAGTAAAACCTCTGCATTTTTTTGTGCATCTGAACAGAGGAATAGGAACCAGCCTTTTCTGGAGAATCCTTTCTCATCTTTACAAGTCCCACACTTGGAGAAAGGATTCCATGTTGTGCAATCACACTAGATGCCTGAACATCAACCTAGAAGCCTAATCTGCATCCAGGGGTGCTGTGAGTCTGCAAAAATAGTTTTGGCACACCCAGTGGGACCCTAGAGGTCTCATTTTTATTAGAGCAAAGTTGATATGCATTTACTGCAGCTGTTATTTGCATATCTGGCGATTCCAAGGGGAAGAATCAACTTGTTTCAGCAGTGCAGGCCTGAAAACTCATGAGAAGAATCACCACAAGGTCAAGAGATGGAGAAGAAGAGGTGTTGTTTGAATACCTGCAGTTATCTCCGAGAAGAAGGAAAAGAGGAAGAAGGATTCAAAGGTCTCCATCTCCACCAAATAGAACTCTCTCAACTCCTCCACCTGACAGGCCTTTCTTTCAATATACAAGGGTTTTAAGACCAATCAAAATGGCTCAGAACAATCCCTACGTCAACTTCACAGGCAGCAGACCACTTGCTCTCAATGCACAACATCCAGTTCCTATTGCAGCCTTGAAGAACATTCCCTACTTCACTGGAGAAAATCAGACTACTCCAGGTGATCATCTTAAATATATTGCTAACCTTTGTGCAATCCATGAAATCGATGAAATGCAAGTGCGCTGTCAAGTTACTGGAATCCTCATTCAAGGGTAAAGCATTGCAATGGTTTAGGAGCCTTGGAGCTGGTTCTATTACAAACTGGAATCAGCTGTGCATTGCGCTTCACGAGCAATTTGGAGAGAAGGGGAGACAACTTGTCTCTTTTAGAGCAGTTGACAACCATCAAGAGGGCTCCCAACGAGTAGCTGACTGACTTCAATTTCAGATTTCAAAGGTCTTGGGATAGGATTCCAGTGGCAGTCAAGCCAACAGCAGGAGGTGCTTTTCTATATTACCTTAAAGCTTTGAATTCTGATATTTCTATGTTAATTCAGTCCATGGGAGGCACAACAATCCCTATGGCTTATAACATTGCCATTAGGGCTGAAAATTGTCTTATTCAAGCTGGTAAACTGGCTCCTAGGCCTCCCATGCCCTTGTATCCAAACTTAGAAAATCCAAGCACTAGTCAAGCACCCACTTTGGCTCATGTTCCTACTCCTAGAAATTAGAGTTCAAATGAAGCTTCCACTTCATCTCCTAGTGCTTCAAATGAACTCCAAGAGGTGATGAAACAGTTGCAAAAGCTAGGCAATGAGCTGGTTACTCTCAAGAGGTAGCAAGCCCAAGGTTTCAGACCTTCCTATCAACCCCAAGCTCAGCCTAATAGGCAACCATACCAACCACAAAGACCACCTAATCCAGCTGCAAATATGAATCAAAATCAAAGCCAAGTAAGGCCTCCTGCCAATAGACCATTCCAGCCCTATAATCCAAATGCCATGTCTGCCTCCAAGGCATTAGTGCCAACACAGAATAACATTGCCCAGGAATATGATTGGTGCTTTCCATGCAACGAGCCTCATAATCAATCCATGTGCTTCAATGGTGCTCTCAATCAAGCATTGATGGTGACAACTACCAGTGTGGAGGGCGAGGGCAGTCAAGGAAACAACCAACAACCAGAAACATTCCAACAGCAATCAGCCCCAAATGACACCACATTGGTGAACTAGCAAGCACAAGACTTCTGTGGCATGAATCAGGCAGTCTCTCAAGGTGTTGCAGCCAACACAAGGTCAAAAAGGAGGAATCTGGGTGAAAGAACAGCCATTAGTCCCAGCCAATCCACAACCTTCCACGGCTCCACAAATGATTGGCAAGCAGAGTCTAGTTTCAAATACACAAGGGCAGCCAAGAAAAACCCCTAGGCCAACTCAAATGCCAGCTGTTGCTTGCCAACGTGCAAGAGGTAAATGTGCAAACCAAGGGACAACAAAAAGGATACTTCATCCCCGTTCAATATCATTGAACAGATGAAGAAGACTAACGTCAATATATCAATGTGGGAATCCCTATCTATCCTAGGCCAAAGAGATCTGCTGCAAGCTGCCATGAAGGACTGGTCAACTTCAAATCAGCGGGTTCAGATTCAAAAAAAAAGTGCTTACAAATGCTTCCCAGCCTAAAGGAAAACATGGAGGACAACAAGGTAAAATGTTGAAGCCCCCTCCTTTCTATGTTTCATTAATCATTGGGGATAAACTAGTACACAATTGCATGATTGATTCTGGGGCAAGTAGCTCAGTGATGCCCAAGCAAATAGTTGATCAGCTGGGTCTCCAATATGAAGTAATATCTAAAGGGGTAGTGCAATTGGATGGGACAGCAATAGCAACAAATGGAGTGATTAAAAACTTGAGTCTTACCTTGCATGCATGTCCAAATGTTGTTGTCTTACAAGATATATCAATCATAGACCTTCCACCACTCTTTGCCCTTTGCTTGTCAAGGGACTTCACAGCTAAGATTGGAGGGTATTTGTCTGCTGATTGGTCCCACATGCTGTTTAGAACAAGGTATGGAACTAAGGCTACAATCAGGTCCGAACCCATTGCAAACTTCCATATTGAGCCTTGCACCCCAAGTCAGATTAATGCCAATTGCTCGGCATTGGATCAAGAAGATCACCCTAGCACTGATGAGGCTGACACCAAGGTTGGAAGTATCCTGGACCTAACTCTTGATGAATGGGCAAACAAGATACATGATTTTGATCCCTATCAAGAAATAGAAGAATCTGAGCTAGGATTCTATTGTATACATGAAGAAAATCAGCCTGTTCCTAGCATCACCAAGCCAAGCCATAATGATGACAACGAGGTATGGCAGCTATTTTTTGACGGATCAAGGAGTAGGCAAGGTGCAGGAGGTGGAGCCATGCTTGTTTCACCTCAAGGAATAAAGTACTATTCAGATTTTAGATTTCAATTTGCATGCTCCAATAACACTCTGCTGAATATGAAGCTTTGGTGCAAGGGATGCATTGGGCAATCAAGAGAAAAATAAAGAATCTGTAAGTCTTTGGGGACAGTGAATTGATTGTAAATCAGGTCAAGGGACGGCATGCTGCCAAGAACGATCTACTTAGGTGCTACAAGAAAAGGGTGTGGGACCTCATGGAATATTTTGAAGGTTTCGGCATCGAATCCATTTCCAGGAAAGAGAATCAAGCTGCTGACAGGCTTGCAGCAGTAGGGGCAGCCTTTGACATTACGAAAAACATTTAACAAGACAAGGTACAACCAAACATCCACGTGATAGTGAGGCCTTCAGTGCCGGATAACAATGTCAGTTGGCAAGTGTTTGAGAATGACCAGAAAATCGTCAATTTCCTACAGGAAGAAGCTGAGTTCTCTGTCAGGAATCAAGAAAAGTTGCATCAGCAGTATGGTGACCAAGTGGTGTAATTGAGAACTAACAAATTACCAAAGGGCCCTCATAACCTTGGAGTCAATCTTCAACCCGAATGATCAAATCCGGAAGGAGAAGGAAAACATTCAAGTAAAGGGTGAGGATTCAGAGCCTATTTTAGTGGAAGAAGGCAAAGCATTATAGATTGGAAAAGTAAGTACCTCACAAGAGAAATCTGATTTTGTTCAGCTTTGCAAGGAATTTCCAGATGTCTTCGCTTGGAGCTATGAAGACTTGAGAGGATTCAATCCAAATTTGGCACAACATACCATAGAATTGGATCCAGATGCTAAGCCCATCAGGCAGAAGCAGAGACCAGTCAACCCTCACATTGAGCCTCTGATGAAGAAAGAGATAAATAAGCTAATAGAGGCAAGCATTATATTCCCGATCAAGCACTCAAGCTGGGTTACTAACTTGGTTCCGGTCAGGAAGAAGAGCGGATAAATCAGGTTGTGTGTGGACTTCCGTGACCTCAATAGGGCATCTCTCAAGGATCATTATCCACTCCCTTCCATGGAGAAAATATTGCAAGTAGTATCCGGTTCAGAGAGGATTCTCTCTGCTAGATGGCTACTCAGGGTATAATCAGGTGATGGTGAAAGAAGATGACCAGTTCAAGACGGCTTTCACCACCAAATGGGGGACCTTATGCCTACAAGAAGATGCCATTTGGGTTGTCCAATGCTGGTGCTCACCTTTCAAAGGGCAATGGACATGGCATTCAAAGGTTTGATCAACAAGATAGTGCTGATATATCTAGATGATATCACTATCTTCTCAAAGAATGCAACAAACCATCTATTTCACCTCAGGCAAGTGTTTCATAGGTGTAGAAAGTTTGGAGTGTCTTTGAACCCCAAGAAGTGCATCTTTCTTGCACATGAAGGAAAGCTCCTCGGCCATATTGTCTCAAAAAGGGGACTGGTAATTGATCTAGAGAGGGTTGAAGACATAAAGAGCACTGCCATTGCCAAGTCACAAGAAGGCTCTTCAAAGTTTCTTGGGAAGGATTAATTTTGTCCGCAGGTTTTATTCCAGATTTTGCAGCCCTTGTCAAGCCCATCACCAAAATGTTAAAGAAGAGCAAGGCTTTTAAGTGGACGGCAGAAGGAAAGGAGAGCTTCGAAGCAATCAAAGAAGCTATCTCCCAGGCACCAACCCTCATCAACCTAGGACTTCTCCAAGGATTTCATCCTCTATGCATTTGGAGGCAACGACACTATCTCTGCCATTCTGGTACAGCAAAACAAAGATAATGATGAGCAGTCGATTGCCTTTTTTAGCTAGAGCCTAGATGGCTGCGAGGTGAGGTACTCTTTTATTGAAAAGCATATACTTGCAGTAATCAGAAGCTTGAAGAAAATTCAAGCATTTAGTCTCAAGCAACAAGGTCCAGTTGCTGGTCTCACATGCTGGAGTTAAGGACTTCCTCCTCAACAAGGATTTGAATGAGAAAAGGGCAGGTTGGATCACCCATGTCATGGAGTATGACATTGATATCAAGATCACCAAGCTGGTAAGAGGGAAAGGAATGTTGTGAGCAGCTGGTTTCGGGAAAGCAAAAGGAAGTATGCAACGAAGAAGAAGCTGTTTTGATAGTTGAGGACAACCATGAGCTAAGTGGCAATCAAGAAGAAGACAATGTTTCCCCCACTCCTTGCTAGACCCAAGGTATTATGCACTTCCTAAGTACAGGCCTGTGCCCTCCAGAGATGAACAAGACCCAAAGGAGACACTTCAGATTGTAGGCTGTCCTATATGCCATTGTTGATGGAGTTTTGTTCAAGAGAGATGTGAATGGAGTGCTGCTGAGATGCATTAGCACAGATCAGATTCAAAGGGTGTTGGAAGAGTTTTCATAGTGGACCAGCTGGTGGCCATTTTGCACCAAGAGTGACAGCTCTAAAAATCATGAAGGCTGGCTATTATTGGCCTAAAATTTTCAGTGATTGCTATGCATGGATCAAGAGGTGTAAGAATTGTGCATTCTTCACAGGAAAAGAAAGACTTGTTGCCCTTCCATTGCATCCAATCTCAGTTGACCAGCCATTCATGCAATGGGGTTTGGACTTCATTGGAGTCATTAATCCCAATTCAATCCAAGGGCACAAATGGATTTTGATGGCCACAGATTACTTCACCAAATGGACAGAAGCAGTAGCACTCAAAGAGGCAAATGAGTCTAACATCTTAGACTTTTATGAGGGGATATAACAACCATATTTGGTGTACCTGCCACAATAATCTTTGATAATGCATTGGCATTCATTGGATCCAAGGTGACTGAGTGGGTTGTCAAGAATGGTATTTACCTAAGCACTTCATCGAACTATTACCCTCAGGGTAATGGCCAGGCCGAGTCTACAAACAAAAACTTGTTGAAGATCATTAGGAGAACTCTTGATGAGAATTAGAGGTCTTGGCACACCAAGCTGAAATCAGCGTTATGGGCTGATAGGATCTACTCCCAAAAGATCCACAGGCAACTCTCCATTCAGGCTTGTCTATGGAAGAGAGGCAATCTTGCCCATGTCACTTGAGTTGCCAACATTGGAACTCATGAAGCAGCTGGGAGTTACTTGAATTTGAGCCCATGGAGGTGAGGTATGCAGAGTTGATGGAGCTGCAAGAGATCAGAAATCAGGCATCCCAAGCAATGGAAAAGGATCAAGCTTTGATCAAGAAGACCTTCGATAGAAAGGCCAAAGATAGATCTTTTCAAGTTGGAAATCTAGTGTTGAAATGGGATGTGGACAGAGCAAAACCAGGAAGGCATTCAAAATTTGATGCCATTTGGAGTGGCCCATACATGGTCATAAAAGTGCAAGAGCAGCAATGCTTTCCAATTAGCCTCATTGGATGGTGAAGAACTGCAGATTCCAATAAATGGGAATCTATCTCAAACATTGCTACTCGAAAATAAAAGGTTCACCCATTGTAAATATTAGTCTAGATTTCAATGCCTCTAAGTGCGTATGCACATTGTCTTGTTGTAGTTAGGTTTCAATTTCCCTAAGTGCTTTGGCGTAGGTTTTGTTGCTCCTGGCTTGAGTTTTTACAGTTCATCGTGCTCTCGTAGAAGGAGTTGTAGTATCAGGGCTCATTTCAGGTCATTGCTTATGACTCCATGCCCAATGGATCGCAAAAAAGGGCAACTGGTCTTTTCATCTAGCAGGCAGATGAACCCGATGAGCTCGCCAAATTGTTATCAAATTTCACCCCCCCAGGGTTGAATTGATAACGTACATCAGGATTCTTAAGTCCCAGGTTGAAAAAGAACGAGCACTTAGATAATGTGAAAAAAGTTACAGAAAATAAGCCTGGGCCAGAAAAACAATTGTGAAAATCGGCTAAGTCCTTGTTCTAGAATAGTCGGGACATTTGGGATGTAAAAGCACGGATCAGCCGAAAAGCCTACAGGTGGCCCAAACAACAAAGGGACAAGTGGGACAAGAGTGCGCGAAGGACGTGAACCGGCCGGATCGGCCGGGAATTGGGGAATTGTAGCACCAGGACAATCGGACCAGAAGGATGCGTGGGATGCGGAAAGCCGGTTCAGCTGAAAGAGAAGAAAATCGACCAACAGTTTGGGGACATTCGGGTCGTGAGTACGCGAACCACCCGGATCGGCCGAAAAGGAGAACTTTTGCACCAAAAATTCGGGACATTTGGGCCGTAAAGGCGCGGATCGGCTAGATCGGGTGCGAACCGGAAGAATTTGTCCCGCAAAGCACTGGGACATTTGGGACAAATGGACGCGAACCCGGCCGGTTTGGCCGAAACAAGAAATTTTAGCACAAAAACATCCGGGACAAAAGGACGTGATGGACGCGAAAATCCGGCAAGCCGTGGATGAATCATAGGCATGACACGTGTCGCCAAGGAAAAAGTCCAAAAAGTCAAAGGGGCGAGTTCTCGAGGACTGATCCGAACCAATGAAATAGTGCCATGGTGTCCAAGTTTAAGGGGCCCACAAGAAAAGCCCACGAAAAGGTGGAGAGAGGGAATTGCTTAGCGAATTAGAGCCTGCCACGTGCCATCTAGATGGCAGAGCGCGGGAAAAGATTTTAAAAACCTGTTCTTGCTTGTTTTGTGCCCTAAATCTTCATATCTTCATATCTTTTGATCTAGAGCTCGAATTCGCACGTTCTTTATATCAACGGAAAGCTGTTGAAATTCTCTACATGATTCTGGGATAAATCTTGCATTTTGGTGCTGTTTGGAGGGGAGAAAATTAAGAAAATGTCTCTGATGCATGGTGATAGATAGAAGTAATGCTTCAACTACCAACTTTAATATAGCAGACAGCTTGCCGCTCCTGTTAGATAGCCCTCCGTTTTTCCAGGAGCCGCCACTTCTACTATAATTAGATGATTTTAAATATATCCAGAGGTGGTTGTGGTAGATTTGACTTGCCCCTCTCTTTCCTTCTCTCATTCTGAATATATATTGTAAGGGGGAGCTTCTTTAGAATAGGGGACATTCTTGTTTTTTACATCCTCCTTTCTTCCCTACTTGCAGGAGAATTTTTGGAGCTTTTCCAAACCTCCCATATGGATGGTAATGCCAATTTTGCCTCTTAGCCACTGGCAATGTACTGTATCGACTCTTGAGAAATATATATATGTTTTTGATTGATCCTCAACCCTCTCATGTATTCATTGCTGTTATTTTGATCTCTTATTGTAGTTTGGTTACCTGTGCATAATGTTTGTATTGCATCTATGTGGTCTGTGTTAGATTTGCAAAACGAGCGTCTAACATTCCTTGGTGCATCACCTCTCTAGTTTAGGTTTTTATTCTATGCATTTTCTCACCCTGTCTCCTTGACAAGATAGATTAGGTTTTAATAAACCCTCATGCATTTTTGTGTGCATCTGAACAAAGGAATAGGAACCAGCCTTCTCTGGAGAATCCTTTCTCATCTTTACAAGTCCCACACTTGGAGAAAGGATTCCATGTTGTGCAATCACACTGGATGCCTGAACATCAACCTAGAAGCCTGATCTACATCCAGGGGTGCTGTGAGTCTGCAACAACAGGTACCTAGACTAAAATTTTGAAAGTGAAATATTTGCAGCCCTTTGGAGGTACTTTGGCTATTTTCTCTAACTTAGAACTCCCTAGAGGTTTTATATTTTGGAATAATATTTTTCAGTGTATAAAATTGTTAATACAAGGGAGAAAATGGAATCTGGGGGATGGTACAAAGATAAAATTTTGGGAATATCATTAGATCAAGGAAAAATCCCTCATTCTAGAGGAACCATGGAATGTGCTTGGCTATTTCTTCATCTAATAAATTGGGGAGTACATCTGTAGTTACTCGAATGAAGAGTGGAAGTGGATCCAAATCTAACCTCCCCCTTACTATCATGGGATTTTACAACCCTTTCAAGAACTAAATGATATCCTTAAAAATTATCACATACCCCATAACAGAGCTTAGGATGAGCTGATTTGGAGAACCATGGACACAGGGGAATATGGTGTCAAATTTCGCTACTTGTTGAATTTTTAGAATATTGAACTAAACATCTTCATGAGGAATACCTGGAATAAAACTATTATTCCCAAGATTAATATTTTTCTTTGGGAAGTTGTTAAAGGAAATATTCTTATGGTGGATATGCTAAGAAATAGGGGGATGATCATCACTAACAGTTGTAACCTTTGTAAATGTAATGAGAATTCAATCCAGTATCTCTTCCTAGGATGTTCTTATTCCTTTCAAGTCTTATCTACTATTCTCAATTGGTCTAAGATATATTTGGTACTTCTTTGGGATGTGTCTCTCCTCCCTGAATAAAGGATATTTAATTTCCAAAGTGATTTAATCAGAGAAATCTGGAAACTTGCTCTTCCTCATACTTTGTGGAGTTTAAGGATTGAACAAAATAATAGGATCTTTAGGAACAAATCCTCTAGCATGGAAATGGTTATGAATAAGGTTAGGTAGTTTCTCAAAGAAAATTCTCAAATTTTAAGGACCAAATCTTCTAAGGAGGGTTTGGAATGGGAAAGATATTCTTAAAAGAATGAGTATCAATCCTACCAATCCCTTGAAGGTGAATTTCATTCACAAAGTTAAGTGGTCGAGACCCCCTGATGGTCACTATAAATTAAACTTTGATGGCTCTGCCAAACAAAAGGATAAAACTACTAGAGGGGGTGGTCTGGTTTGTGATCATCTTGATAGATGTATCAAAGCCTATGCGGGTCCCATTGGTAACCATACCAATAATTATGTGGAAGTAAAAGCCATGATTTGGGGCATCAAGATGTGTAGATATTTAAAACTTGTATCCATCATTATAGAAGGCGGATCCCTTTGTGTCATCAATGCTCTTAAATACCAAAGTAAGTGTGGATGGAAATTAAGTAATATAATCAAGGAAGATGATGTAATTTTGAAATCATTTGAAAAGGTGGAGATTCAGCACACCCATGGGATGGGTAATAAATCGGTAGACATGCTTGAAAATTAAGGTAATGACATGCATGATCTGATGATGTGGCCAGGGATACCTATACCTTGGAAATATATTATAAAATTGATAAATGATGATTCGATATTGGAGGTTTTTTAATCATGGTGACCAAGGTTCACACGCTTTGGAGCTCCAAAAGAATTCATTTTTTTTAAAGATTACGAATCATTGTTTTATGTTGGTTTTCAATTTTCTTGGAACTAACGACTCCATTCTATACCATTTTGAAGAGAGAAAGTGTGGTATGGAAAAAATGGGAGATCATAGAGTTAGAACTAAACCCACTTCTTTCCTTCACCTAAAAAATGAATCCATTTTGTGGAAGATTCTTCGAAATGGGGGATTCTCCAAGTAAATTCGGTGTTTAAAAGATAATGACCCTAATATTTCTATTGATTTTTGCAATGCCTGATTTGAAGGGGTTTCAGTTTGAGGGGGGTTGAAATCAGGTTTACAGAGGAATACATAACTAAAATTACTAGGCTTGCAATGGATGGTATTAAAGTTTTAAGGACAAATTCCATAAAAAAAACATGAGATTGTTGTTTTCTTTTAGCCTGATGAGCATATTGTTTCCTATGATGATGGCATTTCCCGCACTATCCTCCTTGAGTGTTGGGGACTACATTTTCCTTGTTGTTATGAAATATTTGAATTTGGAAAGAAAATTTATAAATATCTTCTCTTATCATCTCCCCATCTTAAATTTATTCCTTATGAAATTAAAATATGAGTCTTTCTTTCTTTCTCTATAGGTCTCTGTTATCCACCATTTCTGAGTTTAAAACAAGAAAACATAGATCCCTTTGCATCAAGGCTTTTATCCTCATGTTAGTGCAACAAGGAAAAACCTAATCATTCCTTCTCAACCTTTGAATAATGGTGACCCCGAGTTAGACCATGAAGCCCTTGCTAATATCATTAAATGTTTGAAGAAAAATAAGGGGAAAGAATCTCATGAAGTGATTGTTGATTCTCTTTACAACCTAAAATGTAGGGGTTTAGAATGCGGCGGTGAAATTTTTGGGAGTAGGGAGAAGAGGATTTGTGCACTAGGAAGCTAGGATTTTACGTGTTGAGTCAAATCCTAACACCATTCTCATGGTTAACAAAAAATATGATCCAAGAGTTGAAGGAGTGCCATCATAAAATTGAGGTCTAGACCAGAAGAATTGATGGTATTCATGTTGACTTTGTCATGTAGAAGCAGAGGGTTTCTCTCCTTTAGGACCAAATGGCCAAAGTTAACAATAAGGACCAACATGAAATTGGCTCTTAGTAATTATGATAGTGATGATTCATCGGATTCTAAGACAGATGGGGATTCTGATTCTGAAATAAACACCCCAGCTGAGGACAAGGAGGAAATTCTTCCCAAAGAACTTGAGATTGTGGACACCCAGACTGTGGAAAAGAAGGATAAAATGCCCAAATGTTTGATCATCAAAGTTTCAGGCATGAAGGATAGTGGACCAAGTTCTGGTACCTGTAGAAAATTTAAGGAGGACTAATGATGGGCCTTTTTCTACCCTTTTCTATTTTTTCTTCCATCTACTTTTTGGTTTGTTTTTCCTTAAACTTTAAAAAAATTAATTGTTAATATTTAGACTAGGTTGTCTGGATTTGTTTTATGGTGGCTTGCTATCAAGCCTTTTTTACTTTACCTCCGTAACTTTTTGTTATTTTTGTTTAATCTGGATACTCTATATGTACGGTTTATTTGGTCCCCTTAAAACCAATTTTTTTTATCTTACCAAAAAAATATGGATTATATCATAATAAATAGTAGTTGTACACAAAGAATGTGTACCACATTTACTCATGATTACTATTGTGGATAATACTTGTTATATAATCTCTATAAATGATTTGTTTTCCTTATAGTTTCATTACATAAGCCTACTCATTTCATAATATAGGAGAAACCTACAAGATCATGAAATTAGTGACACAAAATATTGCACACAAAAAAACTTGAAAATGAATTTAAAAACTAGAAATTGCATATAGCAAGCACCCAAAACTTTATTATTTATAGAAACTCACACAATCTCATATTCAAGAACAATTGAATACATAGGTTGAGAAAATTATTATCCTCACCTTCAAAATAGGTGGGACAACCTATGTTGGGAGATAAGAATATATCCATAAATCAAGAAACAAACAAACCTCAAGAACTACTTCCCAAAATGTATCCGTGAGTGAAAACACCTCACACAAAAATAAGAGGAAATATGAACTATGATTACAACTCCCAAATGGAGCTTATTGGCATGAATGTAAAAAACAAAATGGGTTAGGTAATATCCATAAACCAATTAATATGTTCACACTTATAATAACACCCTCCATTAAGTGAATTATTGGGAGTGAAAAACAAGTAGGGGTCCCAGATACTATGCTAAATAAGGTACCCAATACAAAGGAAAAAATAAATTATTTATATTTTAACCCCAAATAATTATCATAAGTTTAGAAAATGAGGAGAGGGAAGAAGTTTGGTAGAAATATCATCAATTTGAGAAGCAATGGGAACAAAATATAGACCAACAACACCATACTGAATTAACATGTAAATAAAATACATGTGAATCTCAATGTGTTTGATCCTTTTATGCTCAATAGGATTTTTGGAAATTTCAATTCATCAAGTATTTTTTGATGCTAAAGAGCTTCCTAACAAGCTTTAACTACACTTTTATAATCTACCTAAATAGAAGATAAATTAGTACTCATCTATTTATTAAAATTCCAAGCAATTTGTCCTAAACTAAGGTGATTAAAGAATACTAAAGTAGATTTCTATGTATCATGAAATCCACCCTAATTTGAATTTCTTAACCCCTCAATAGTAGAAAAACCTTGTGAAGTATAGTGAATTCTATAACTCAAAGTCCCATGAATGTAGTGCAAAATATACTTATCTTATTTCTAATGAATCTCATGAGGTTCATGTGAAAAATGAGAGACAAGATTAATAGAAAATTTTATAGTTGGATGAGTATGTGTCAGATACAACAAAATACCTACTAACTATATAAACAAAGTAGAATTAACCAAATTAGTTTTATAATCAACAGTTAATTAAATACCTAACTGACATGGAGTAGGAAAAGTCTTACAAGAGGCCATGTGAAAATTTTGATTAATATTTGTATCATATTTCCATTTTCCAATGGAAATACCCTCTATAATTTAATGAAAATGGAGACCAAGGAAGTAATGCAACATATTAAAATTTTGTTATATGTCTTGAAGTAAAGAATTAGAGCTTCCAACAAGGATTATATCATCAACATATGATACAAAGATTAAAAAATATTCACAAATTTGTAGAACATATACATTATGATCAATATAACAATGATGAAAGCCAACATTCAAAAGAAAAAATATCCATTTTCTCATACCAAGATATGAGAGTTTTTTTGAGACCATAAAGAGAATGATAAATATTGTAAACCAAATGTTTATCTTGTATAAAATTTGGAGGTTACCCCATATATATGTCCTCATGAAGATCATCATACAGGAAGGAACTCTTCACACCCATCTAATATACAAGTCATTTTTGATATGTAGCGAGGGAAAGAACAAACTGTAAAAAATCCATTTTTTTCACAGGAGAATTTTTGTAGAGTAATCTATTCCTTCAACTTGAGAAAACCCCTTAGCAACAAGGCACGACTTATAATTTTCAACAAAACCACCAACTGCATAGTTGGTCTTATAGACCCATTTACGTTTTTAAATCTTTCTTCCCTTAGGAAGAGGATTTAATTCCCAAGTATTATTTTTCAGAAAAGAAGAATATTTATCTTTCATATATTCATCCCATTTAGATTTACCACTAGTCTTTGAAAAGTAACTGTATCAAATGAAACAGGACTTATTAGAGCCACTCCAGAAGGCATAAAGTGAGTACAATGTAAATAAACATTACTATAAGTTTGAGCTCTAGCACGATGTGATTTACTTGAATCACCAGCCAAGTCACTAATAGATTATAGAATGGATTGAATTCATTTGGGAATTTTTTTGTAGGATAAGGTAATGGAGGTAGAGTTGGAATATTTATCTCTACATCATCATCAAATCATTAGACATATCCTCCAAGTCAGATACAAGAGAAAGAAGAGGAGAGGATGGAGTAAAATCATCTAAAGGAGTGTTTATTTCATCAACATGAACATATATTTGATAGATAAATTTGTGTGTAGTAGGATCTAGAAGAAAGTATGCTTCACATGTTCAAAATTTTACATTGAATATAATCTTAGTGATCTTTTCTCCATAGATTTTTTCTTTTCATCAACAACAAAGGCAGACATTATGCTTCCGAAAACTTGAAAATATGATACATCAAGTTTCTCACATGACCATGCTTCCTCTAGAGTGATCCCTTAAACTTATTTTTGAGGAATTATTATCTAAATGTAGTTGGAATGATTCACTACTTTTTTTGGATAAGATAAAAAGATTTTTGTTTTAAGGGGACCAAAAAACTCCGTACATAGAAAGAAACCAGTTTAAACAAAAAAACCATCAAAATTCCAGGGAGGCAAAGTAAAAAATGATTGACAACATACCACCACAGAAAAAATAAATATTGCACAAAGTCTTCATATTAAACATTACATTTTTTGACAAGACAGAGCCTAAAAAACAACCAATAGAATAAATGAAATGGACTAACAAAAGGCCAGCCAAATGCCATCCATTAGTTCTCAATATCCTTGTTGCGGGATCTGGTGCTCGGCACACTATCCTTTTTTCCTTCAACTTTAATGATTACTCATTTAGGTCCTTTCTCCTCCTTTTCCACAGTCTGGGTGTTCACACTCATGGGTTCTTTTAGGATTTTATCCTCCTTGTCCTCAATGTGGGTGCTCATGACCTTTGTTTCAGAATCCCCATCAGTCTCAAAATATTCATTGTCAAAAATACTAAGAACCAACTTCATATTATGCTTATTGTCCACCTTGGCCATTTGATCCTGAAGGATAGAGACCCTTTGTTCCTTCATGAAAAAATTATCTTGAATTCCCCCAATTCTCTTGTTATGGACCTCAATTTTATGGTGGAACTCTTTCAGTTCTTGTATCAAATTCTTATTGATGGTGAGAATAGTTTCGGAAGTTGACTCATCACACATCAACTAAGCCTCCCAGTCCACAAAGTCTTTTACCCTGTTACAAGAACTCTCACCCACATTCTGAACCCCACATTTCAAGTTGCACATAACATCAACAATCCCCTTAGAAGTGTCTTTCCCTTTCATTTTCTTCATATGTTTGAGGGGTGACATCAAGGTTTTGTGGTCAGACTCAGGATCACTATTATTCATAGGATAAGCTTGGATAATGGGTTTTCTCTTTTGTACTAACAGAATAATTAAACCTCGATGAAGAGGGAAATCAATTTTATTATTTTTGAAGTCAGTAATGGTGGAAAGAAGGGACCTGTAGAGGAATAAAGCCGGACTCATGGCTTGGTTTATACTGAAGAGATTTAAAATGGAGAGGTGATGAGAGAAAATATTCCAAATTTTTCCTTCCAAAGTCAGGTATTTCATGACAACAGGAAGATGTTGGCCTAGTGCTCAGGAAGGCAAGTATGGGCTATACCATCATCATAAGAAACTATATGCTCTTTGGCCTAAAAAAAGTGGCAATATCATGTTTTTTATGATTTTTATCTTTATAGATTTTGAGTCCATCCATTATAAGCCCAGTTATCTTAGCTATGAAATCCTCAGAGACCCTAATTTGAACCCCTCTAAAATTAAATCCCCCTTAAACCCAAGAATTTCAAAAATCAACAGAGAGTGCAGGATCATTACCTTTAAGGCACCAAATATACCTATTGAAGACCCCTTTGCACATCATTTTCCACAAAACAAAGTCATTTTTCAAGTGAAGAAAGGAAGTAGGCTTGTTTCAAACCCTATGACCTCCCATTGTTTTCCCAACTCTTTTTCTTTCTTCAAACACCAACAAGATGAGGTCGCCAATATAATAAACTTGAATAAATGCAAAATAAAATGAATTATAACCTTTTCCAAAAATAAGAAGATCTTTTAAAAATCCCAAGCATGTAAGTCTTGGTCGCCATTATTACGTAGCCTCCTAAGACGTTTCATCATTTATCATTTTTATAATATTTTCCCAAGGAATACGTGTCCCTAGCGATGTCAGCAGATCCAGCATGTCATTTCCTTGATTAGAAAGTGCATCCATAGGTTTATTACCTTCTCTGAATGTGTGTTCGATATACACCTTATCAAATGATTCTAAAATCCCACGACCTTCCTTGATAATGTTGATGAGTTTCCACCCACACTTAATCTGATCCTTTAGAGAATTAATTACACATAAGGAATCACCTTCTATAATGATGGATTTTAAATTCAAACATTTACACATAATGATGCCCTAGAGCATATCCTTGGCTCCTACATAATTTTTAGTATGATTACCTATGGGACCTACATATGCTCTGATACATCTACCTAGGTGGTCACAAATAAGACCTCCCCCTCACACAATATTGTTCTTTTATTTGGCCAAGCCATAAAAATTGAGTTTTGAAGCAACCATTAGGAGGTCTTACTTATTTAACACTGTGGGTGACCCTCTCCTTCACATGACCGATAGGAATAATGTTCATGTTACTAAGAATGTTTTTTTTCCAAATTCGGACACATTTTAGATGGTTTGAGCTTTAAAATTTGAGCATTTTCTTAGAGAGAATGTTTCACCTTTTCAATAACCTTTTCCAGAATTGAAACTTTGTTCTTCAAAATATGATTATTTCGTTCAATCCATAGACCCCATAACATGTGTGGGAGGGAAATTTTCCAAATTTCCTTAGTCAAAGAATGCTGGAAATTGAAGCTCCATTGATTAGGAAGAAGGGATACATCCCTAGGAAAGACCATGTGTAACTTAAAAAAACTAAGGACAATAAAGAAGACTTGAAAGGAAAAATAACATTCCATGAAGATATGTTGAATTGAATCTTCATTACATTTGTAAAGACCACATATATTAGTGATGATCATCCCCCTTTTTCTTAACCTATCCACAGTTAGGATCTATCCTTTAACAAATTCCTAGAAAAAAATATTGATTTTGGGAATAAGATTCTTATTCCAGATCTTCCTCCATAAGGTATCAGGTTCAATGTACTCAAAATTTATCAGGTAGACAAACTTGAATCCATACTCCCCAGTGTCTATGGTCCTCCAAATTAACTCATCCTGAGCTCTATTTTAGGGTATATGATATTCTTTCAAGA
This sequence comes from Taxus chinensis, assembly GCA_019776745.2. NCBI lineage: Eukaryota > Viridiplantae > Streptophyta > Pinopsida > Cupressales > Taxaceae > Taxus > Taxus chinensis. The sequence goes on from CM034146.1 coordinate 574,521,632, forward strand.
GATTATTCAGTTCTTGAAATGGTTGTAAGTTCCCATGGTAGTGGGGGGGAAGAAGGAGGAGGGTCCACTTCCTCTCTTCATTCCAAAAATTACAAACTAATTCTCCATGTTCCTAGTTAAAGAGTTTCCAAATGTTACTCCATGGATATTCCGTTTTCAGGGCTCTATCCTTAATCCATGGATCCTCCTAAAATTTTATATTAGTACCATCACCAAGATTCCATTTTCTCCTTTTTATCAACATCTTTCTAGTTTGACAAAGATTATTCCAGAAGATAAAACCTCTAGGAAGCTCCAAATTAGAGAAGAGAGAAAAAATTCCGCGAAAGGGCCACAAATATTTTTCTTTCAAATTTTTGATCCAAGTGCCCTCCTCTTTGTGCAGTCTGCAGCCAACCTTAGCTATTAGAGCTTGGTTCATGATTTGAATATTTTTTGATCCAAGAACACCTCTATCCTTAGGTTGGGTGACCTTATCCCAATCAATTAAAGGAATGATATTCTTTTCCTCTGACCTAGTCCATAAAACCCTTTTCTATATGCCTTTAATAGATTTCCTGACTCTAACTACTAGGTTAAAGATGGACATAATGAACAAAACAATACCCTGTAAGAAACTCTGAAGGAGCTGAGTTTTTCTGGCCTATGATAACAATGAACCTTTCCAAGAGGCAATTTTTTTATGAAACATTTCTATTGGTTTATTCCAACCTCCTTCCTCTAAAATTTTCCCACAAAGAGGCATTCTAAGGTAAGTATATGGGAGGGCCTTGATGTTGTACTCCAAAATGTTGGCAATCTTATTCTACTTCTCCTTCCCCACATTAATGGAAAATAAGGAACTCTTTCTGAAGTTTATCCTCTTCCAGGTAACTTATTCATATAGTTTAGCGATGATTTTAAAGACTCGGGCCTCCTGAACAACCTCTTGTCCAAAAAGAACCATTTCATCCACAAAATGCTACACACATTAATTCTCAACTCCATGAGCCACTTTAATAACCTCCATACTACCTTCAATTTGGGCCCTAGAACATAACTTGCTCAAGGTTTTAACAACCATAATATATAAGAAGGGTGGTAGGGGATCATTGTATGCACCCAAATTTTCACATGCTACATTATTAGAAAATGGTTAAAAAATGTCCCTAATGATGATTCATGTCTTTTCCAATGGTGTTCGAGCTCCTAAACCTCCTTGTAACTTATATTGTAACCTTTTTTTCATTACTTAACCACTTCTTCCTTTCATGTGTCTTCCCACTTCATTTCACCTTAGTTTTGGACTTTAGTTGCAAATCCATCACCTAGGAAAGGTGATAATTTTGTAACTTCCGCCCTAGTAGGGCAGTGGTCCTGTAACCACTACTCTACATAGGGCGAAATTCATGTGTGCTTTTTCTAGAATCTTCACCTGAGAATTGACATGTGATTTATTCACTTAAGTTCATTTTTTGAGCATTTTTCTCACCGATTTTATCTCATTTCAATCTTGAGTGACTTGTGGAAAGCTCCTCTTCCACTTGTGATTTGTAATTGACTGTTCAAACTGCCCCTTCATATGTTGATGTGGCACCCCATGGCTGTCAAATGTGTTAGTGTACAACCCAACCAACTTTCTATAAAACCATCGTTTGTTCTCAAGCAAAAGGGCCATAGATAATTTTTAATATTCTTGTATTATTAAGCTACCACGTTCTTGCTGGAAATTACATAGCCAAGATCTTTTCACTTATGTTTTCTCTCTTCCACCTACACTTTTACTAGACTGTTATCAAGTTTCCATTACTCTAGTGCCTTCTCACTACTTCTTCTACTGCATTCTCAATCCCTTAGACTCATATGAACACAGGAGATTGAAAAGAAAAACTGAGGGGACAAATCATAACACAACATGATTTTTCATTGCTCTATATTTCCAGGTTGGGTTGATGTTAGATTTATTCATTTTTTCATATTATTGTTTTTGAATCACGCATATATATATATATATATATATATATATATATATATATATATATATATATATATATATATCAAATAAAGTAAAAGAAGTTAATTTCATCATTGCAACTAGTTAAGTCAATTTCAAAAAAATCTTTACATCTTCCATAGGATTTTTTGTTGATATATTCTTCCTTACCTATCCTGTGGATTTGGAGGGGAGTATATCTGGAGGAATATTTCTATGCCAACATAGAGATAATAAATATGCCATATATTGTAGTTTCCCTTAGATTCTCACAAATTATATCTGAGAGGTTACAAGGGAAGAAAATAGTTTGAAGCTTTCAATCTTCCTGTGTATTTGAGATAGGAGAGGATTTAACAAATCCACAATTAATTATTCAAAAATAGCTTTGTTTGATTAGAATCGACTAGATAAACTCGGTATAGGTGAATAACTACACCAGGTTATTTACTTATTAGTTTTAGTGTATGAGTAACTTTAATTATTTAGAATAGAAGTAATTTGTTGTCTTTGTTTGTAATAGTTTAGTTTAGTTGGCTTATTTAATTAGTTTCCCTTCAAGAAAGTAGATTAGATTGTCAAATTTCATCTTGGTTAAAATGGAAACTTCAATGTAGTTTGATATCTACATTCAATCAAGTAGTTTAACCATAGGGGATTTACGCTACCCATAACTAGCCTCTACTTTCCCCTTTGCCAACTTAGCTACTAGGAATTAACACTACTAGATCTTAGTCATTGATTCTCCTATAACCATCCATCTACACATTTCCACATTGGCTATCGCAACATGACCTCAGGAGGTCAAGTGTGATTAAAGGTCACGTGTCAATTTTCATTCGTATAATTACCTTGCCTCAAACCCCTTTCTGAGTTGAAGAAACCATTGGGATTTCCATTAATTATAATATAAAATATTGGGTCTTTAGTGCAAGCATGGATAATTTTAATGAAGTGAGGATGATATCCCAGTCAAATTAAAAGGGAGTAAAAGAAATCCTAGGATATTTTGTCATAGGATTTTTACATGTCCAGCTTAAAAGCCATAACCTCCCTACTTGAAAGTTTAAAAAAGTGTATCATCTCATGAATAGTGATTATGGTGTCAATAATTTGTCTGCCTAGCACAAAGGCCGCTTGATTTGGGGAAATAAAGTTACTTAGAGTCTCCCTTAATCTGAAATCCATAATTTTAGAGATTAGCTTATACATAGTGTTGCATAAGCTAATTGGTTTGAAGTCCCCTAGATCTTTAGCTCCTATATTTTTTGGTACTAGAGAAATAAAGGTGTGGTTGATTTGTTTGAGTAGGCTACTAGATCGAAAAAAATCTTGGACAGCTAAAATCACTTCTTTCTTAACAATATCCCAATACATCTAAAAGAAGAAATCAGGGAATCCATTTGGTCCCGGAGTTTTTTCACCTTCCATAGCATATAATTTTTCTTTTATCTCCTCCTCAAAGGGAATGGCTATGAGTTCACTACTCTTAGCTTTGCTAATAACCGGTTCAAAAATATTAAGGATTTTTGCTCTAGAGAACTCATTTGAAAGTTATCCTTCTGCAAAAACATTCCTAAAGAAGGAGACACTAGTAGTAGAGATATACTTATTCTCTGAGCCATTTCACCATTATCTTTATTTATTTATTAGATTATTCCTTTGTTAGCTTTAATGGTGGCATCAATATAGAATATTTTAGTGTTACGGTCACCCTCTTTAAGCCAATTAATTCTTGATTTCTTCTTTCAAGATATTTCTTCTCTTCTTAGGATATTGTGGACTTCAGAAAGTGGGTCTTTTCCCTTTATTTGGTCCTCAATTATCCACCTGAATGCTCCATAACTTCTTCCAAAGTAAGAAGTTCTTCATAAATTCTACTTTTTTGGAGGAAAATGTTTCCAAAAACTTCCTTGTTCCAAATTTTAAGATTCACCTTAATATGTTTGAGTGTTTGAGTTTGGCATCCACCTTAAACATACTAATACCTTTGAATTCCAAGATCCAAAATTATTCTATCTTCCTTTCCAACTCTGAATGCGTAGTCCACATTTTTTTAACCTGAAGGGTCTTCCTATGGGCTACTCCCTAACACTAAACTTAAGGACCAAAGGGTTATGGTATGATCCAATTCGAGCTAGGGAGGAGAGAGTGTATTGTTTCTCCTGAATCCAATGGAGATTCATAAGAAATTGTTCTAGTTTGATTTAATTCATATTTTCCACTTCTCTTTTGTTATTCTAGGTGAATTTTTTGCCTCTGAGGTTTAGATCCATCAAACCATTCCAACCCAAGAAATTAGCAAGATCCTCCATACTCTCAATAAACACATTAACTCCCCCTTTATTTTATGAGGGGATGAGAGGAGTATTAACATAACCTCTTATAATACAGTTTAAATATCTAAAGATTCTTCTAAAGATACTCAACTCCTCCTAGAGCATCCTTCTACCAATTGTAGTATTAGGAGCATAGATATTAGAGAGAATAAACTGTTTTCTAGAGCTAACTTTAGTGAAATAAATGGCTAAATGGTGATGGTTATTACTGAGGGGAAATCCCTCCAAAATTTTCTTATTACACAGTCACAATAGACCCCTTGAAGCACCTGTAGAGGGTTGACAATGAAATCCAACTTCTTTCCAAAATAAAGCCTAAAATTCTTTCATCTTTTCCTGATTCATCTTAGTCTCTTGTAGCATTATGGCATCTAGTTTTTGCTTACTTTTGAAGTAAAAAAATCCTATGTTTACTGGGGTGGTTTAGGACCCTTATATTCCAACATAAACGAATCATTTTAATGGGAAGATTTCTGGCCTACCAACAACGGTTTTTTCCACCCCTCTATAATATCATTCCTTATGGCTCTATCCCTTCTTTCCTTTTTTAGATGGTCTCCCTGGAGATGCTTTATTGGCTCCAACAGATGCCTTTGATCTAGTTCTTGGGGTCACTTTCCTTTTAGGAGATGGTTTGGGATTGACCTCCTCAATGACATGGATGAAAGGGAATGCCCCAATGGCACTTTATTTAACCACTTCATTGATAGATTTATCCTCAGGGACTTCAACTAGCATTTCATTTAGGCCATTCCTAATAGTCTCAAGAACACATTGGAGATCCTTTTCAACTGTTGGAATGTCCTCCAAATTTATGTCTAGGATATTTAACATGTTACTTACCAGTAGTGATTCCACTGGTCTTTGGAAAAAAAATTCATCCATAGTATCTGAGATTACGGATCCTATAATATTTTCCTCCTACAAATCTTCAAAAACCACTCCTTCATATTTTTCTGGGCCTTCGTACATTTCCATATTGTTGACCTGCATCAACTACTTCTTTTAGAGACTGTTCTGGGCCTTCTAGATATTGTTCTTTAATCTCCAGTGGTTCACTAATCATTTTCCATAAAGGATTTACCTTCAATGTTCCACTTCCATTTGGTTGTATAACTCCCTTACCTTTTAGATCCTCCTTATTGGTACCTTTGTTTTTCTTAATCTAGGCTTTCTGGGCAATCTCCTCTTTAGCTTTAGGATAATATTTAATGTTTTGACCTACCTTAAAACATGATAATCACATAAATGGTGCAAAATCATAGTCAATTTTCTGGGTATGAACTCCCCAGGGTTCCTTGAGCTCAATGGTTCTAGGTAAAGAGGTTTCAGGAACCACATTAACATAGAACAATGCAAATAAAATTATAGTTTTAGCACAAGTTATAGAATCTATGATGAACAGATCCCCAATGGCCTTGGAAATCCCCTGCAAGATGTCCAAATCCCAATATTCTAAGGGTAAACCTAGTAACTTGACCCAAATGGGGTATTATTTAATGACTATCTCCAAAGGGTTAAATTTGGGCTACCATTTTTGCACCAAAACAACAACATGACCTATAAACCATGGTCCTCTAGCAAGGATCCATAATAAATCCTCTTCCAAAGATAGATTAATCACAAATAAAGCATTAGCATACGTTTTTATTTCAATCAAACCTTTGGGAATCCACTTCTTGATATCCCATTTCCTAAAGTCCTCAATTTGAGGCATACTAACTGGTATCTTGGCTAAAATAGTGTTGCACATTGAAGACTTCACCTAGTTTTCCACTTGTTCCAATATTTCCAGGAAAAACCCATTTTCATTGCAAATAGGGTTGAGGTTGATAGAGGATACGTGTTTGTGTGCATTTCTGACCTCTCGCCACGTCTACATGATTGGGGTTCATGTATCTTGCTCCACCTTGTCCCAATCCATTGTAAACTGTGCATTCTTCCTACCATCCTATAGATTCTCCCCATGAATCCCTGCAACCGGATTTCTTACCTTTTCCTGCTCATTCCCAAATTTGAATTTTCCCTCCATCACTTGCTTCAGTATCGATAACTTATTCCTAGAACTTTGGTGGTAATTTCTTAGACTAAATCATGTAGTTAACGATCTCCTCTACAACACCATTCTATTGATGGGTGTAAGTAATTGTACACTGATACAAAATTGCATGGTTAGTACAAATATGTCTAAATTCATTACAAATATCCTCCCCCCATTATCAGTACAAATATTTTTATGTTACATTCATGAGTTCTTTTGAAAAAAGGATTCAAAAGCCTTGAAATTTTAAAATAAATAACTTTTATATTTCAATAAATACATCCAAGTTCTTCTAGTGAAAGCATCAATGAATATTATCACATTTTTTTTTCATGTGGATCATGCACCCGTTGAATTATTGAAAGATCACGTGCAACATTGGAAAATCCCCAAGGTGTGGAACCTTGTTTCCTTGGGATGAACCTCCAGAGAAGGCCGAATTCCTTTGGAACTTGGGGAACCCGATTTAAGGATTGATGTGCAAGGCTAAAACACTTTAGATGATTCTAATCTACTCACTTTATGATAGGTTCAGGGTTAGAAATAACAAATAAAGGAAAAATACAGTGATACACCAAGAGTAAAACTAGATAATCAGATGATCTTTACACCAGAAAAGGGGTAACTTAGAAAGGATAAAACAACCATCACAATATAATTCACTTAATTCTATTTGGATAGGGTAAATAAAAAACCATGGTCAAAATAGTATACATCTCCTTGTAAGACCCCAAGTATACATAACAGATAGATCAAATCCAATTGAAAACACAATAAACAACTATGATAATATAGAATATGAACATATCAAGCATCTCTTTCACTTATGATAGCTAATGATAATGTGGCTTCTATAATAGAAGGAAAATAATCTTTCCACAACTGATATTCAAAACAATCATATCACTTTCCCACAAAATGAAATAAGATATTATGAAATAAAGGTGAGTTAACCACTTACAATAAGGAATTGTGCATCCACAAAGCATACATTGATCAACCATTAATCTAATAAATTAGATTCTTCATAGACAAAATATTACTCTGAATGTAATTGAAAGGCTTCAAAATATTCAAAGTACTCTTCCAAGCTTAAAGAGTAACTTCCCAATGATCTATCTATATCCAAAAACCTTCATGCACTTAACTATTTATAAGTTTTTAGGTTGAGCCATTACAGCTGGACCTTAACCAAAAAATTACTAAAAATAGAATATCATTAAGTTCTAGGGAACATGCTCCCATGAAAATAGCAAGGTGGTTGCAAGGGTTTGACGTGGTCAACCCTGCAACTTGGACTAATCCAAAGCTTAGAACTATCCTTGCATGGCCACCTAGCTTTAGCTTGGCACTGCAACACCCTCTCCTTCTTGAGTTTTCACTTGTTATTTCTCCCATGCTGGCATCTGATGCTTGTATTTGATGAAATACTTGATAATTCCTTTTACTTATCCTTCCTCTGGCCCACACATGTAATGGTTCACCACATATGCTGTCTCGATTTCTCTTGTTACCTTGAGCTGGAATTCTTCTAATTTTACTTTCCAATTTCTCCCAGTCAACATGTGAAATTTTTGAATGAAACCAACCTGTCAATGGAGTCACCTTTGAAATTCCTAGTCACCTCGTTGATCCCTCTTCACCAAATACTTGAAATTTGACTTAATCTAATCTACCAGAAGAGCATAAATGTTTTCATTTAAGAACTTGCAGTTAACATTATTGAACTCTTATGAGATATTATTTAGAGCATCCATTATTTCCATATGCTTATCGACCAATTTCTTTATAAAATTCTATAATACCTAGGACATAAATTCCTTAGCCTTTTGAAATTAAAACGACTTAGAAACATCATCGATTACGTCTTCTTGAAGAAGTATATTTCAATCTTCTTCTCTGATCTCTCTCCATGTAGTCAAATTCAAATTCAAGTTATTATTATCCTCGGAGAAGGCTTCATCCATTCTATGAATAGAGGCTCTTTCAGTCTGTAAATCATTATATATTTCAACAGCCTCTTTAATCAAAGGATTGGCCTCTTTAAGTATGTGCTCTATCCATCCATTTACTGATCTTCCCTTCTAACCTATCTTCTCAATCTCATGATAGGAAATGTCATCTAGAGTGGAAGAAATCGTTAGAGCAGTAGTAGTTGAAATATTAGTGGATGGAGTAGGTTGTGTTACCTTTCTCAACAAAGCAATGAGCTACTCAACTTTTTCTTTAAGCTCATCCTTAGAAGCTTTGTCTTTTTTGTACTTTTCTAAAAAAATTTTTGAGAGCCTTCTGTACATCCTTGTTTGGCCCCTTCGTGTGTTGCTTTTCCTCAATGAAAATATGGAAATTTGGTAATAAGTTGTTGTGATAGTTTCTTTTATTTTTCCCTCAACAGGAGTAGTAATTTCCACAACCCTTTCTCCTAATTGGTTTACTGATAGGCTAGAGATGATCTTTGGCCACTTGGCCTGTCTTCTTAGGAGTAGGTTCCATAACACACTCATATCTATAACATCCACCAGAGGTACTTTATTCTTTTGTTTCAGAGTCTGGTGAAACAACCATTCTGGTATAGTCAGATGTTGATGGAAGTGGAACAACTGGATTTAGTACCTGGAGCACTAAACAATACAAATGGCACTAGTAACATTAGTTGGCACTAGAATGGAGGTGGTAATGATAAATGAGGTGGAAGTGAGAATATCCCCAGGGGTGGATACAATGAGGCTAGAATGTTGAGATGGAAGGAAATGAAAGTTGTAGAGGAAGTGAAGTGGAAACTAGGAGACCCAATCATCTCCCCTACTGAGAGAACAAGAAGAGATGAAAATACCTAGGCCATGGATGGGGATGGAAAAGAAGAAATGAGTGTAAAAGTGGAAGGAAGGGATGGAGGAAGTGATAATGGTAAGGAAGGAGTAGGATGGAATATTATGTGATAAACTTGGGGAATCAGTGACATCAACAATTTTTGATGCAGGTATTACTGGAGATACAACCTTGGAAGCAGGATCGTTGGAGAGAGAGGAACTTCCAAAAATGAATGAAATCTTCTTAGGAACTATATGGGCCCTTTGGGTAGACCTCTTCCCTTTAGTAGGTGTTGGAAGACTCATTGTTGATTGGGCTTCTATTTTTATAGGTTGATCTAACCCTTTGGGTGAAATTCCCAAGGTAGTCAACCAATTATATGTCCTGTGTAAAATGGGCCCCCCTCTCCTTAGTATTACAACATTCTTCTACATACCAATCAATCCATGAAAATGGTTGATTAGTGACATTGTTATCCTTGTAAACTGCATCCAATACTTCCTCTTCATCCTCCATTTCCTTTAGAATCTCTGTGATCCCAAACTGTCTAACCTCATCTAGGGTCAACATTTCATATTCCTTTTTTCTAGATAATGAAATCATCTCGAAAATGAATCCAAATGTCTTCTAACTAGGGTACATGAGAACTGGATAAACTTGTTTCACTAAATTTTCCCCAGTAATCAAAATTGGTTTGAGGATGAAATGTTCACAAGGTCACTTCTGAAATTTCCGCATCCACATTCTTCACCTTGTAAATACTTGCACAAGTATATCTACCAATTGAAATGGGAAACTAATCCCACCTTGTGTCATTTGTTCTAGATTTTATGGTAGTCCAAGAAATTGTCAAACCAACTCCAACAAAACCCATTTTTCCGTAGGACATCTTGACAGCTTACTAGGAGCACCTACAAAACTAGGAATTCACATGTATGTGAATGTAGGAAACTACATGCAAATAGCTCCCCACTTCACGTACTTATTTGAAATTTTCATCTGAAATCCTTCAGTTATATAACTCCTTATCAAAACGATAAAGGATAACAAAATGAAGAAAGCATCATTTATCCTGTGGAAGTGTCTACTTCCTTCATCCATTGTAAGGCTAAGGATAAAAATCATAGATTTGTGAAGCACTCCTAACACCTTTAGTGTTCAACCCAGTGAAATCTCCCATAACAGTATGCACATAGACCAAGAAAGAGGTCATGTAAAATTTCTTCGAAGATAAAACCTTACTTAATTGAAAATAGATGGATTTGCTGATATGCTCCCCCCATCGTATAAATTCCTTATTTTTCTTAATGGTGGAAATGTATAAGAAACATCCATTCCTAAAATTCTTTCATAGAGGAAAGGCCTGAAACTCTACTTAATAATACAATAATATCGTTCACTTCCTGGATGAAGTTTGATCGATACAAGGGTTTTTGGCAACTTGTGAAACTCTTTGCCAAGTATCTCTTCATCATGACCCTTGTACATAAATCAGTTTCTTTATCCCAATGTTCAATGGATGCCTTTTGTGAAATCGTGGCGTAGTCCTCAAATGTCTGCGAGTTTGAACAAGTCTTCAAAGAAATCAACATCTAATCGAATTACCACCTTTTCGTCAGCATCTTTTAACCAACTTGGAATCTTCATCAAGGTGGGTTGTTGCAGCCAAGATGAATTCAGGGCAATGCATTGATGTAGGAAAACTGGAAACAAGAACAAGCCCACTTTCATATATAGCTTTGCATCTAGAATTTCTTGTTAGGATCCTTTACCCTTGCCCATAAATCATGAAAATCAACCTGTCTGAGATCGGTATCTCCTATATTCCCTAAGTCTGAAGATAGAAAAGAGTGAGGAGAAACTCCTAGGAATGTATATTTAATTTTCTCTTTCCCTTTGCTGAAGAAGTTGACATTTGATTCAGGTTTCAGAATCCAAAAAAGATCCTTTGGAAATTTGTAACAAATACTGCAAAAGTCCTGAAATACCGAAGTACAAAATTCTGAAAAGACTCTAACTCCAAGTGCAGAAACCTTTGAAAACCTGAAACAACAGATGTCTGAAAGTCCAAAAAAGGAATCTCTGAAATCCTAAAAAAAATGAAACCTCTGAAAAAGAAATTTTAAAACTCCAAAAATGAACTTTGAAAAGAGAAAACTCCAAACTCTGAAAATAAGAACCTCCAAAATCCAAAAATGAGAAGCTCTGAAACTCCAAAACACAAACCTCCGAAAAAAAAGGAGCTCTGAACTCCGAAACAAGAAACCTCCAAACTTGAAAATAAGAATCTCTGAACTCCAAAAAAGTCAACCTCCAAAAACCAGAACCTCCGAACTCCAAAAAGGTAGAGTCGTAAACTGAAAACTTCCCTGAAGGCACGAAAAGCAAGTAAAATACTTGGGAGGATCTCAAAAACTATGATGAAATATGAGCTGGATGCCTGCACATGTTGGATTTTACAACTGTGGAGATCAGGAAACACTTTCAAGGAAAACATGGTGGACACCAAGGGTTCCATTTTCAAAACAATAAAAGGAAGAACAAAAAAAAATAAACTAGGAAGAAAAAACTGAAAAGATCATAAACCAAAAATAAATAACCCAAACAAAATACCTTGAAAACAATGCCTTGAAAGTACAAAGAATACAGTAAAAATCAGATTTTCAGAGCAAAAATTTAGGTGAAAATGATAGGTAAAAACTTGAGTTTATATAGGAAAACCTAAAATTAATGCTCAGAATCTAACACATGTAAAGGTTGGTGAGAATTAAATTCCCATAGAACTTCGAAGTTCAAAACCCTGAAAGTTTGAAGTTCTAAAATTTCAAAACTTCGGAGTTTCAGACTTTGGAACTCAAGAGACAAAAATTGTGAAAAGGTAACGGAAGACTCCGAAACCCAAAAGTTTGAAGTTCCAAAATTTCGGACTTCAGAGTTTCAAACTTTTAAACTATGGGAAAATCAAAATAGCATGGGATAACTTCCGAAACCTGAAAGTCTTGAAGTTCTGAAATTTTGGAACTTTGGAGTTTCAGACTTTCTGACCTCAAGTTAAAAAATCACAAATTTCCAAAAGACAACCTGGAATTCTAAAACAATTTACCAAACGTTCCAAATTTCTGAAATTTCAGAACTTTCAGAGTTCAGAACTCCAGAATCAAATTTTTGATTCTAGCATTTTAATCCCTGAACAAGAAAAACTCCAAAATATGAAACCCAGAATTTTTATACTTTTTGGAATTTTAGAGAACTTTTAACACATTTCTTAAACACTTCCAGGTGAAATATTTCAGAAGAAAAAATTCAAGTTTATTTTAACATCTTCATTTCAAGGTAGATTTAAAGTTAACATTTTTCGTGACCTCCAGGGAATGCTTTCCTGCTAAGCTTTAGGGCCAGTAGCCTTATACAAACCATTTGGGAAAAAGATTCTTGGAAGAAAACTACATTCAGAGCACACACAAAACAAAACAAAAGGAAAACAAAAACAACAATGTGCAAAGCACTTGGAGGAAAAAACAAAATGAGCACTATGTAAAGGGGTGAAACAATCTCAAAAGAATCTTTGCAGATGTATCCCATTCACGTGAATGGGAATTTATTCTCCATTGAGCCTAGATAAATGAAATGAATTCACCTCTTTGCAACTTGTGATGATGTATGGCCCACTCCAGAGAGTGTCAAACTTGGCATGCCTACCTAGTTTGGCTCTATCTTCGTCCCATTTGAGAACTAAATCTTCCTCTTGGAAATTCTTGTCAGATGTTTTCTTATCAAATGATTTCTTAACCTAAGCCTAATGTTGTTCCAAATATTCTCATGGCCTTGTTTCATACTTCTTCTAGTTCCATGAGTTCAAGAAACCTTACCGACAAGGAATCATTCTCCATGGCCTCAAGTTGATGAGCCAACTCAAAGAAGCTAACTCCAGGGAGAGTGGAAGTTTTTCTTCTCTTCCATATATAAGCATGAAAGGAGAATTTTTTATGGCCCTTTTAGGTGTGATTCGATCTTCCCATAAGGTAGTCTTAAGCTGTGTATGACAAGTCCTCCTGTTAGTCTCCATTGTGCGTTTGATAATTCTTATGAGGTTCTTTTTACTAGACTCGGCCAACCCATTCCCTTGTGGATAGTAATTGGATGAAGTCTTGAGGTAGACCCCATTCTTAACAACCCATTCACTCAACTTCAGACCAAGAAAATCCATTGCATTGTCAGAAATAACAATAAATGGAACATCGAACCTTGTCATTATATTTTCCAAGAAATCAAGGACTCACCTTCTCGTTTCTTTCTTTCAATTCTACTGCCTCTATCCATCGAGTAAAGTAGTCCCATTGCAGTAAGAACCCATTTATGTCCATCACTAGATGGAGGATTACATCATCCTAATAAAATCCAACCCCCATTAAATGAAAGGTTGATCCACTTGAATTAGGTGTACAGGGGAAGAGCTGTCAACTTTTGCTTGCCGGTGAAAAGGGCACATTCCTTACATTTCCTCACCTAGAGATGAGCATCTTTGAACAAATATGGCCAATAGTAACTGGCCCACATAATTTTGGTAGCAGTCGTTTGCACAGAGTAATGTCCTCCAGATAGGCCATTATGGAATTATTCTAATATTTTACTTACTTATTCCGGTTTCATGCAGCGAAGAAGAACACCATTCAAATCCTTTCAAAAAAGAATATTATCCACCAGGACATATGGAATAGACTTGAGATGAGAAGGTACATCATTTGAACTTTATCCATGTTTGAAGGATATACTCCTGAGAGGAGGAAATTTTTCATCTTAGATAACTAATCAACTTGGTCATCACCTTCATCAGTATTTAAGAGCGTAACATCTTCATCATCTTTAGTTTCCATGTCTATAGCAAGATGCTGACACAAACCCTTACCTCTGAAAAAGTTTAGTGACTTTGATGTGTACGTCATACTCCATCACCTTTGTGATCCATCCAACATGCTTCTCATTCATCTCTTTGTTCAACAAAAATTCCTTGACACTAAAATGAGAAACCATCAGGTGAATTTTTTGTTGGACAACATGTGCTTAAATTTATTCAAGAGCTTGAATAACTACAAATAATTATTTCTCGAAAAATGAATATTTGAGTCTCATAGTCTTTGAGGGATTGACTGAAGAAATAAATTGGTTACTCCATCAGACCATCATTTTGTTGGGTGAGGATCCCTAAAATTCTCTCTTGACCTGCAAAAGCATAAAGAATAAAAATTTATCAAACTTGGGGTTCACCAGCGTGGGAGCTTGAGAAATGGTCATGTTTGATAGCTTCAAATATCTCCCTCCCTTCCTTTGTCTATGAGAATGGCATATTTTTCTTTAGCATGGTTGTCAGTGGTTTAGCCAATGTCATGAATTGAGGGATGAATCTCCACATGAAATTTATGGTTCCCAGAAAACTCTGGAGACCCTTCTTGTGACTTGGGAGAGATAAGGACATAATCAAACAAATCCTGCTAGATCAATTGACAGCCCTTCCACTGAAACAACATGTCCAACAAATTTCCTTCGTGCACTACAGAAATACATTTCTTGGGGTTAAGTGAAACCCCAAATTCTCTACATCTTCAGAAAACCTTCCTTAGATGTGTGATGTGATCTTCAACATGATTAGAATATACAGTTATATCATCAAGGTAAACCAAGATGATATCGTTGATTAGTCTCTTAAATTCCATGTCCATGGCTCTTTGGAAAGTAGCCCCGACATTGGACAATCCGAATGGCATTTTTTTGTAAGCATACGTGCCCCACTTGGTAGTGAAATCCCTTTTGAATTGGTCAGATTCTTGGACTAGATTCTGATTGTAACCTGAATATCCATCAAGAAAAGAAAATCTTTGAGCTCCTGCCACCATTTGAAGGATTTTCTCCATTGATGGAAGAGGATAATGGTCTTTCAACGAGGCACGGTTCAAATCCCTGAAATCTACGCACAACCATATCTCTTGGTTCTTCTTCCTTATAGGCACCAGATTGGCTACCCATGAGGAATGCTTGATGGGAAAAATTATACAGGCCTCGATGAGTTTGGTTAGCTCCTTTCTCATTAGTGGCTTAATTTTGGGATTAATTGGCCTCTATTTTGACGAATTGGCTTGGAATTAGGATCCAGTTCAATGGTATGTTATTCTATACATGGATCAAAACCACGCAGGTCTTTGTAGCTCTATACAAAAATGTCACGATATTCTTGACATAGTTTGATGAAATATTTCTTCTCTTCGGCAGTACATACTTTGTCCAATCTTTAAATGTTTTTCAACTTGCCACCTCGACTTCCTCAAAATCCTCTTCCTTGACCACCATGTTTGTGATTTGTCGTTTGGCTTGGTCATCTGAATTGAAGATGGATTCAAGAGTAACTAAGCCTTTTGGTAGCTTGTTTCCCTTCAACTATATAATTTGATCACCATATGATTTTTGCAGTTTATCTTGGTGTTTGGCAACAAATTCCACCTCTTCTTACAGGAAAAGAACAATTTTTTTGTCACTATCAAACACTTTCCAACTACTCAAATTATCTGGAACTGTGGGACAGACCACCATTTTGACCATTTTCTTCCCTTCCTTCATGATGTCTACAGGTATATCGTATTATGAGCCAATTGTAGCAAGCCTATTAGCATCCTGATTTTGCTTTCTAGGAACTGCATGAATTCCAAAAGCTTCAAAATCTTCTATCAAGTCCCAAAATCGATTCTTATATGATCTTAAGAGATCATTTTTTGATGCGCTGCAGGCCGTCACTTGATGTACAACCAACTCACTGTCTCCAAAGATAGTCAAATCCTTGATTCCTCTCTTCTGAGCTAGTTGAATCCCTTGTATGAGGGCCTCATATTCGGTGACATTATTGGTGCAACTAAATTGCAACTGAAAATATGAGAAGTATTTATCTCCTTATGGAGAAATCAACATAACTCCCACACCAGATCCATTTTTACTTCTCGAACCATTGAAGAACAATTGCCACAATCCCTCAAAACCATTCAATATTTTAACCAATTGAGGTACGATTGTACCTTCTTCATGGATGTAGTATGTACCCAATCTAGTTTCCTCCAAAAATAGTAAACTAGATTCTTCATCTGCTAATAAATCAGCATAGGGATCATATTGATGATCTATACTTACCTCATCAAGCATTATATCAGGAACTTCCTCTACGAGAGTAGTTGGTTCATGATCATCATCTTCCTCTTATAAGTCACAAATGGCATAATTACCATTTATGGGATTAGTGGTGTAAGGCTCCACATGATTATGGAAAATTAGCTCTACTCTTATAGTCACCTTTGTCCCATAATGAGTTCTAAGAATCATATGTGACCAATCTGATGACAAGTAACCACCCATCTTGGCAATGAAATCTTGTTATAGGAAAATGGTGAAGAGAGGAGGAAGATCAATAACAGATATGTCTTGTGTGAATGACAAACTGGGACATGCATGGATGGTAATATAGAGTCCCTTAATGAGTCCGACAGTCTGAACTACTGTACCATCTAACTAGAAAAATCCCCTTGAGATTGGAGTATATGGTATTCCCAATACGTATGTAATCTTCTTGGGCATAATGGAACTACTGGCTCTAGAATCGATCATGCAATTATGCACCAAATGATCACCAATGATTAGGGAGATATAGAATGGTGGTGGTTTGTTGGCCTTAGGAATTCCTTTCCCTTCTAGTTGACAAAGACTTGTTTACTATTCCTTGCTCCATGACCTGATGATCCATCAGTTGTACCAAAATTATTCAAAGCCTCCATGCAACAAATTCCTTTGAGAAGGAATTGAGAGTGCATCCCACATAGTGATGCTCAAGTTGGTCTTCTTCATTTGTTCCATAATACTGAATGGAATTTCCCCTACTTTTCTAATACCCTTTTTGGGCATTAGAGTCCTCTTTTGGAAAATTCTTGTTGGTTCTGTGATACCTGAAGACCCTTCTTTCCTTGTAGCTTGATTAGCAGATGTTTCTGGTGATTTCTTCCTTGTATCCTTATCAACTACTATTGTGTTTGAGGTTGTGAAGTGGATGCCTGATCATATTTGGAAGGTTAAGATTCTATTTCTCTCTTTTTAGAACATGTATGTTCCACTATAGAGGAGGCATAAGTATTCAAACACAAAAATCATCTGTTTTCCAATTTAGTAGTGTGGTTTCATCATAAGGTTGATCTTGGTTCTCTTGTGCAGCTGATCTGACTGATGACTCAGGTGGGGTAGATATACTTTGGACCATAAGATCTTGACTCAAAACTCCATTTGGGAAAATATTTTGGTTGTGAGGCTGAGAACAAGGGTAACACCATTCATAATCTTGGACAAGATTATTTTGGATAGGTACTATGGCTCTGGATGAACTGGTAACAAGAGGGTTTCAAAAGTTCAAAGGCTTAACATTTATAGCTTGGTTTGTAGCTTGGTTTTGGGACTGATTACTTCCTTGAAAAGGGGGATGACCCATTTGGTATTGGGATTGAAATGGGTGAGCATATTGAGACTGTTTCCTTTTGATTGCTATGAGCTCATTCCCGAAGGTTTGCATCAGAGATTTGACCTCAGCTAGATCATTTGAAGGAATAGATGCAGTCACAGTTGATTGATTGGAATTTTTTGGAACAGGAGAAATGACTGGTTGTTTCCCTATAATTTAGGCAAATAGAGGCATGGGAGGCCTAGGAGTGATCTTTCCTACTTGAATTAGGGAATTTTCAGCTCTTATAGCAATTTCATAAACATCAGGAATGATAGTTCCCCCTATGGATTGAATCATAACTGTTATGTCATTGTTCAACACCCATAAATAATATAGAAAATCATTACTTGGATATGGCCTTATGAGTGTTGGGATTTTGTTCCAAGTCTTGTCAAAATAGAAATTGAAATCACTCATGTATTCTTGAGGAGCTCTTCTTATGGTCGTGAGTTTTTCCATAAGTGATAAGTGATCAATTTTTTTCTGTAAACTACTTACATAGAATTTTTCACCCAACTCATTCCAAGTAGTTATAGAACCAACGCCCAAACTATGAAAGACATTGAAGCACTTTACCCTTAAAATAAATAGCGAGGAGTCTTACCACCACATTGTCCTTCATAATGCTATGTACTGCACAGATACTAGCTATATCCAAAATGTGCTCCAAAGGAGTAACATTGTTTTCTCCAGTATAAAAAGGAAAATTTTTTCAGGGAAGCTATGGGAATAACATCTCTTTGGGCTAATAGAAAGGGGCTACTAGTGTTGAAAGGAGGAAAAGCATTGGCTGTCATGGCGACTAAGGGTCAATTGTTCCTTGGTGGAGGAAACCTTCCATCAGAGGAGTTGAATGACCTCTACGAGATGATGTTGAACCGTCGCTTCTTTTTCTCCTTGGCAGAGACAATGGATAATTCAATATGCTGATATTTTCCTTGCTTGGAAGAAGCTCATGTCTGAAATTATTCACATAAGTGATTACACTGAGACTTGAAATCCAGAGAAATGGAGTCACCAGGTACTTTGATTTCATGCAAGTGCAAAGAGAAGTACCAACTCTATCCCACCGGGCATGCCAAAAATTGTTGTCATGCAGATCGTGCACCAGTTGAACTATTGAAATATCTCATGTAACATTGGAACATCCCCAAGGTGTGGGACCTTGTCTCCTTGGGATGAACCTCAGGAGAAGGCTTAACTTCCTTTGGAACTTGGGGCACCTAATTTAAGATTGATGTGCAAGGCTAAAACACTTCAGATATTCTAATCTACCTCACTTTACAAGGTTCAGGTTAGAAATAAAAAATAAAGAAAAAAGTGATACACCAAGAGTAAAACTAGATAATCATATGATCTTTATGTGAGGAAAGGGTAACTCAGAAAGGATAAAACAACCATCACAATCTAATTCACTTAATGCTATTTGGATAGGGTAAATAACAAACCACAGTCAAAATAGTATACATCTCCTTATAAGACCCCAAAGTATACATAACAGATAGATCAAATCCAAATGAAAACACAATCAACAACTATGACAATATAGAATATGCACATGTCAAACATCTCTTTCACTTATGACAATTAATGATAATTCAGCTTTTATAACAGAAGGAAAATAATCTTTCCACAACTGATATTCAAAACAATCATATCACTTTCCCACAGAATGAAATAAGATATTCTGAAATAAAGGCAAGTTAACCACTATACACTAAGGAATTGTGCATACACAAAGCATACATTGATCAACCATTAACACAATAAATCAGATTCTTTATGGTAAAATATTACTCTGAATGTAATTGAAAGGCTTCAAAATATTCAAATCACTCTTCCAAGATTGAAGAGTAACTTCTCAATGATCTATCTATATCCAAAAACCTTCATGCACTTAACTATTTATAAGTTTTTAGGCTGAGCCATTATAGTTGGGCCTTAACCAACAAATTACTAAAAATAGAATATCATTAAGTTTTAGGGAACATGCTCCCATAAAAATAGCAAGGTGGTTGCAAGGGGTTTGACTCAGTCAACCCTGCAACTTGGACTGATCCAGAGCTTGGAACTGTCCTTCCATGGCCACCTAGCTTCAGCTTGGCCCTACAACACCTTTTCTAGTTTTAGTTTTCTCTTGTTTTTTCTCCCATGCAGCCATCTGATGCTTGTATTTGATGAAACACTTGATAATTCCTTATACTTCTCCTTCCTCTATGGCCCACACGTAATGGTTCACCACATCTGTTGTCTTGATTTCTCTTATTACCTTGGATGGAATTCTTCTAAGTTTACCTACCACTTTCTTTAGTTGACCTGTGAAATTTTAGCATGAAACCAACCTGTCAATGGAGTCACTATTGAATTTCCTAGTCACCTCATCATCCCTCTTCACCAAATCCTTTAAATTTGACTTAATCTGATCTACCGGAAGAGCATCAATGTTTTCATTGAAGAACTTGTAGTTAACATTATCAAACTCTTCTAAGATGTCATTCAGAGCATCCATTATCTCCACATGCTTATCATCCATTTTCTTTATTAAATCCTGTAATACCTGGGACCTAAATTCCATAGAATTTTGAAATTCAAACAACTTAGAAACATCATTGATCACATCTTCTTGAAGAAGTAGATATAGATATTCTTCTCTAATCTTCATTCCATGTAGTCAAATTCAAATTCAAGTTATTATTATGCTCGAAGAAAGTGCTTCATCCATTCTAATGAATAGAGGATCTTTCAGTTTGCAAATGATTATATATTTCAACAACCTCTTTAATCAAAGGATTGACTTCTTGAAGTATGCGATTTTATCCATCCATTTACTGATCTTCCCTTCTGACCTATCTTCTCAATCTCATGATAGGAAATATCATCCAGAGTGGAACAAATTTTTAGAGCAGTGGTAGTTGAAATATCAGTGGATGGAGTAGGCTATGTTACCTTTCTTAACAGAGCAGTGAGCTGCTCAAATTTTTGCTTTGAGCTCATCCTTAGAAGCTTTTTCTTTTTCATAAATTTCTAATAAAATTTCTGAGAGCCTTCTATACATCTTGTTTGGCCCCTTCATGTGTTGCTTTTCCTAGTGAAAATATAGAAATTTGGTAGTCATGTTGTTGTGATGGTTTCTTTGGTTTTTTCCCTCAACTTGAGTAGCAATTTCCACAACCCGTTCTCTTGATTGGATTCAATGATAGGATGGAGACGATATTTGGTCACTTGTCTTGTCTCCTTTAGAGTAGGTTCTAACACACTCATATCAATAACATCCATCAGAGGTACTTTCTTCTTCTATTTTGAAGTTTGGTGAAACAACCATTCCGGTATAGCAGATGTCTGATGGAAGTGGAACAACTGATTTGGTACCTGGAGTACTAGACAATATAATGGCACTGGTAACATTAGTTGGCACTACGAATGGAGGTGGTAATGATAGATGGGGTGGAAGTGAGAATATCCCTAGGGGTGGATACAACGAGGCTAGAAGTTGAGATGGAAGGAAGTGAAAGTTGCAGAGGAAGTGAAGTGGAAATTAAGGACCCAATCATCTCCCCTAATGAGAGAACAGAAAGAGATGAAAATACCTAGGCCATGTATAAGGATGGAAAATAAGAAATGAGTTTAGAAGTGGAAGGAAGGGATGGATGAAGTGATAATGGTAAGGAAGGAGAAGATAGCGGATTCTATGATAAACTTTGGAGAATCAATGACATCAACAATTTATGATGTTTGGTATTACTGGAGACACAACCTTGGAAGTAGGAACCTTAGAGAGAGAGGAAATTCCAACAATGAATGAAATGTTCTTAGGTACTATATGGGCCCTCTGGGTACACCTCTTTCCTTTAATAGGTGTTGGAAGATTCATTGTTGATTGGGATTTTGTTCTTATAGGTTGATCTAACCCTTTGGGTGAAATTCCTAAGGTAGTCAACCAATTCTATGTCCTCTGACAAAATGGTCCCCATCCTTATCCTTAGTATTACAACATTATTATACATACCAATCAATCCATGGCAATGGTTGATTGGTGCCATAAGGTTATCCTTGTAAACTGCATCCAATACTTCCTCTTTCATCCTCCATTTCCTTTGGAATCTTTACGATCCCAAATTGTTGAACCTAATCCTAGGGTCAACCTTTCATATTCCTATTTCTGAGATAATGAAATCATCTCAACAATGAATCCAACTATCTTCTAACTAGGGCATATGAGAACTAGATAAACTTGTTTCACTAAATTTTTCACAGTAACCGAAATTGGTTCGAGGATGAAATGTTTGCAAGGTCACTTCTAACATTTCCGCATCCACATTCTTCACATTGTAAATGATTACACAAGTATAATCTTTCAATTGAAATGGGAAACTAGACTCCCAACTTTTGTCTTTTTGTTCTGGATTTTATGGTATTCTAGAATATTGTCGAAACAACTCCAACAAAACCCCTTTTTCTATAGGAAATCTTTGTAGCTTACTAGGAGTACCTACAAAACCATGAATCCAAATGTATGTGAATGTATAGAAAACTTCAGGTAAATAGCTCCCCACTCATGCACTTCTTTGAAAGATTCATACTGATATCCTTCGGTTATATAAATACTTATCAAAATGATAAAGGATAACAACGAAGAAGGTATCATTTATCCTACAAAAGTGTCTGCTACCCTCATCTTTTGTAAGCTGAGGATAAAAATCCTAGATTTTTGAAGCACTCCTAACTCCTTTAGTGTTCAACCCTAGTGAAATATCCCATAGCAGCTGCAACATAGTACAAGAAAGAGGTCATGTAAGCTGCAACATAGTCCAAGAAAGAGGTCATGTAAATGTTCTTCGAAGACAATACCTTACTTAATTGAAAACAAATGGAGCTTCTCATATTCTCCCCCCATCATATGAATTGCTTTTTTTTTTTAATGGTGGCAATGTATAAAAACATCCATTCCTAAAATTCTTTTGCAGAAGAAAGGCCTGAAAATATACTCAACAATACAATAATATCATTCACTTCCTGGATGAAGTTTGATCGATACAGGGTCTTTGGAAACTTAGTAAAACTACTTGGTCGAGTAGCTCTTCCTCATCGACCCTTGTACATAACTTAGTTTCTTTATCTAAATGTTCAATTCTCTGCCTCTTGGTGAGATTGTGGCATAGTCCTCAACATTTGAGAGTTTGAGACAAATCTTCAAAGAAATCAGCATGTCTAATCAAATTACCACCTTGCCATCAACATCTTTCACTGAGTTGGAATCCTCATCAAAGTGGGTTGTTGACAGCCAAGATGAATTTGGGGCATTGCATTGATGCAGGAAAAACTAGACAACAAGAACAAGCCCACTACCATATGTAACTTGCATCCAATATTTATTTTTAGGAGCCTTTTCCCCTTTCCCAGAAATCAGGAAAATCAACCTGTCCTGAGATTAGATATCTCATATATTCCCTAAGTCTGATAGATAGAAAAGAGTGAGGAGAAACTCCAAGGAATGTATATTTCATTTTTTCTTTACCTTTTGTTAAAGAAGATGACATTAAGTTCAGGTTTTGGTATCTGAAATATCCATTTGGAAATTTGTAACAAATACCGCATAGAAGTATCGAAATACCAAAGTACAAAAATCTAAAAAGACTCTAACTCCGAAGTGTGAAACCTCTAAACACCTAAAACATTAGGTGTCTGAAAATACAAAAGAGGAATCTCTGAAATCCTGAAAAATGAAACCTCTGAAAAAGAAAATCTCATTACTCTTAAAATGAGAAGCTCTGAACTCCAAGAAGACATAAATCTCCAAAGACAAGAACTTCCGAAGCTTTTAAAAGAATAATCTTCAAAAGAGAAGAACCTACCAAAATCTAAAAAGAATAACCTCTGAAAGATTAGACTTCCAAAATCTAAAAAGAAGTCAAGCTCTGAAATTTAAAAATGAAAACCCCTCCAAACTCTGAAAACAAAAAACCTCCGAACTCTGAAAAGGAAGAGTCATAAAGCTGTGAACTTTTCTCAAATCCATGGAATGAAAATAAAACACTTGGGAGGATCTTGAAAAACTATGATGAAATTTGAGATGGATGCCTGCACATGTTGGATTTTTCAATTCGTAGGGGTCAGGAAACACTTCCAAGGAAAACATGGTGGACACCAAGGGTTCCATTTTCAAAAAATAGAATAAGAAAGAACAAACAAAAATAGAACAATGAAGAAAAAACCCGAAAAGATCATAAACCAAAAAGAAATAACCCAAACAAAATACCTTGAAAATGATGCCCTCGAAAGTACAAAGAATGTAGTAAAAATCAAGATTGTTAGAGAAAAAATTCAGGTGAAAATGACAGGTAAAAACTTGATTTTATATAGGAAAACCTGAAATTAATGCTCACAAACCCAAAACATGTGCAAAGGTTGGTAAGAATTAAATGCCCATAGAAATTTGAAGTACTAAAACCTCAAAATTCTGAAGTTCTAACATTTTGGAACTTCCGAAGTTTCAAACTTCGGGACTTAAGAGACGAAAGATTGCGAAAAGGTAAATGGAAGAATTTGAAACTTGAAAGTCCAGAAGTTCCAAAATTTTGGAACTTCGGAGTTTTAGACTTTGGAACTACTGAAAGCGAAAATATTCAAAAATAGATGGGAGACTTCCGAAACCCAAAAGTCTGAAGTTCTAAAATTTTGGAACTTTGGAGTTTCAGAGTTCAGTAATTATGGGAAGAATTTTTTCAAAATAGCAACATAGAGTTTTGAAACCCAAAAATCCTGAAGTTCCTGAAATTTCAGAACTCCGGAGTTTCAGACTTCGGAAATCCAGGTTAAAAAAATGCTAAAATTACCAAAAGAGACCTTCTGAATTCCGAAAGTCCAAAATTTCAGACATTTCGGGCTTTCAGAGTTTTGGGCTTTCAGAGTTTGGAACTCTGGAATCAAAATTTCGATTCTATAATTTTAATCCCCAAATAGGAAAATTTCCAAAATAAGAAACCCAAATTTGTCAAACTTTCAAAGTTTTAGAGAAATTTTAACACATTTCTTAAAAACTTCTAGGTGAAATATTGCAGAATTTTTTTTTTGAGTTGATTATAACATCTTCATTTCAAGGTAGATTTAAAGGTTAACAATACTTACAACCAAAAAATTACCATGAAGGAAAATTTAAAATGTCAGTATATACTAACTCAAGAGGAGCTTTAGCTCTTGTGGTATGTCCCTTTGGAAATGGATCTTGATAATGCTTACTAAGAATGCGACCTAGACCAAAAATTTCATTAGAAGAAATCATAGGAAGTCCAATTACCTAGTTTGGAGATGAGAATTACTGAAAATATTTGTAGTTCAGGTGACAAAACCTCTCATACCATTGTTTATTTCACATAATCATAATGAGAAATCAAAGAATATCCTACAAAAGTATCACATTTTTCAATGAGATACAATCTACAGGAATGATCCACTACTCTTATATCTATAATATCATTAGGATCATTTAGTTCCTATTGGTGAGAAAAAAAAATTGGGTGGAAAAATTAGGTGTCTCCACCAATGTTCATAGGGCTATGCCCCTTTGCACTTAATGGAACAGCTCCCATTATTGAATGTAAATAATCCTAATCCTATCTAAATGTTTTTAGTGGCCAAATTGGTTGAGGATGACACATGGACAATCTAATGAACCTGTAGAAAAGAGCTTGTACGGGGTATAAGAGAAGAAATTACAGAGATGAGGGGAAGGAGGGAAATTATGAAAGGAAGACTATTTCCATGAGTAGATTATAGATCTCACACCTAGTAACTAGAATAGTTTCACATTTAATATATAATAAAGAAACAATGAAGTTAGCGGGATCGATTAATTAAAACAAAAAGTATTCATATTCATCTATCGAAGATATAAAGTTGTTGCATCACTATGCTTGCAAATTGCTTCAATGAAAGAAGTGGAAGAAACAAAATATGCTCGTACTAATTATACTTATTGTGTCAACGATGAGAGGGAACCATGCATACAAAGATGCACACATTCATACATCTTGGAATTAGAAACTCTATTCCTTGATTGACATTTACACATGTTGTACAAAACAAGGGAAAAAATAAATTATGTAGTAGAAATATAGCTTTATTTCATGTAAATGGATGCCACAAAGTCCAACAACATATCACAATCCACTATTTCTATAAAGTGATAATTCTTCAAAATATGTAATCCCTTGGAATTGAGAGGTCATCCAAATTTATAGCAATCTAAATTTTCCTTTCACCTCCCTCATATCAATCTTCATTTCCATATTCCACTTGTGACCTTTAGTTTTCCATGAATTAAGTATCTCTCTTATTGATGAACTCCTTATCTCATTGAACACACCCTAACTGATTATATTTGAATCACCCAGTTCCTTGAGTGATGAATATGAATTCACATGTTATGCCTCACGATGATTTTCATTTGAACATAATTGAACTATGGATGATACTTCTAGGACCTCTGTGAATTTCTCATTCCTCCGCTTGAGCTATAAAGAAATTTTACAACCCTTTGAAGATTCCAAAAATTGGAAAGATGAGTGAGAATGAGGCCATCTGCAACTTTCTGATCTCAACATTGAAACTTTCTATTTTTAGAATATGAAATCATGACCTTCCATTTTGAGGCATATGACCATATTTTCTCCAATTTCACCTTTTGAACCTTATAGCATGTTCTATTCTCTTCTGTGGCCAAGGCACTGCTATTTTTAGCACATTTCTATTTTTAGTAGGTTACTTTTTTAGGACCTTCTATTTTGGGAATATTTTTAGTTTTTTCTCTGTCCCCATTTTACACCTTTTTTTATTGTCCCAGATGATCAAACTTACAACTCGGGGGACTTACTATGTTTAACATGTGTAGAAGCATATAATGTGCTATTTTTAGTAAGTATTAAAAATGGCCTTGGTTTTTTATGGGAATGACATTTTTGGGTTTGGCTCTTTTTCGCGATCAAGTGCTCCAATTTTTGTTGTGCTTCACTCACCGGGAAGTTCAGAAATAAAAAATGAAATTTTCACCTGATAAGAGCTTCAGGCACTGAGCTACCATGGAAAAAATTAATGGAGTCACAAATATTTTTGAATGTTTTCTTTCCCACTTCCAATAGATGAAAAAATAACTTCTCTTTGATGGGTTTTTTCTCTAGATGATTTTTTCAAAACTTTGAGTTCACCTGCTTCCCTGATTGACGAAAAATTTAGGAAAAGGAAGCTAGGGAAAAAAAATTCATTTCACTGCCATTAATGGTATGAGATACCTTTTTAAAAAAAAATCAGCTTGAATTTATTTAGGAGAGGAGGATTTTCCCAAATTTTCACTGAGATTCAACCACCACTTCATTAGTTATGAGCAATTCTTTGTTTTTGTGTCCCAGGGTTTGTGACAACTCTTAATCATGGAAATTTCCTAAAAAAACCTTTGATTATTAACTTTAGCAACATAGAATGGTTTAAAAATTATGTTTGAGGTTATGTAAATGTTATATAAGAAGAAAAAATGAAGGACAGGAAGAGATTCTGGTAGTTGGAGAAAATATGTGTGTGTATGGAGGAAGCAACTAGAATCAACACGACAGTTTGAATTTTTACAATATTTTGATGGATTGGGGAGAAATGAAATTTTTAGTACCACTTGCACTAGATATTTTACTCATCCCCATTTCTCCACTTGGCAACATGTTATTTTCCATTTGGGGTGAGTGAGGGGGCTAAAATTTGCACCTTAAACAATTGGTGGGGGCACATGGGAGGGATGGGAAGTTTTTTTCCCAACTATCCCAAATATTTGGTGCATATGGGACACAAAATTGTGCCCCCACCCTAGCTTTATAAGTGGAAGAGCATGATTACATGGAGCGAGGGCTAGGAAATGAAATCTGGGGGGCTTAACTAACAAGAAGTTGCTAAATTGTAGTCATGTGGAAGGTCTAGGGGAAAAAATAGGGTAGGGCAACATTTTATTACACCTATTGCACCAAATATTTTGATGCACTTGGTGTATAAAAATTACACCACTCTCGAATTTGTTTGATTTTCAACCCAAAAATTGGCTAACTGTTTGAACCTTCTGCCTTAGAGAGTGTCTTGTTGGGTCCATAACTTGAATTCTTGGAGGAGTCATTTGATGAAAATTTATATTATTATACTTTTGAATGGGCCTTATAAATTCTAATTTTGGTGGTAATAATCCTCTCATTATTCATCCATAAAACCTACTAAAAAGTATGCATTTTTTTATTTAGATCCAAGGATATGTCATGAGAAAAACTTAGTTATGGGGGCATAGATGCGCCAAGGTGATGTGAAGAATATGATTCCACCATATTGTATAAATTTTAATTAAATTTCCAAGGATATATTTTTTGAATATTAAAATCCTTCTGGAGTTCCTAGAATTTCTTCCCGAAGGTCAGGGGTTACTTTTTTAGCACATGTATGCGTTGCTTAGGCCTCCAAGATCCACTTTTTGCAGGAACTTGCTCCAAAAGTTGAGAAACCTTTCCAAAACTATTCTAAAAAGTAAATTGTAAAGTTTTCTCAGCCCTATGATTCAGATCTCCATGATGGATTTTCTTCCTTTTCATTCTACTTTAGGAGTGCACATGTGCCACCTTAGAAAAGATTAGAAAATTCATCTTTCCCAAGCATGCCAAAAAGATTGTCTTGATGGATTTTCCCTTGGGAAGCACGTGGAGTGAATGGGTAACCATTAATTACCTATGGGACACATTAAAATAACACCTTTAACTACTCAAATATGGGGAAATTTTATCGACTCAGGGATTAAGGTGACTCTGGGAAAGTGTCTAGATATACCTTAGAGTACCAAATTTTTGGGTAGCACTAAGGTCCATTATCATGCTTGAAAATTGAGATTTTTCCTTATTGCACATTTGCATGACAACAAATAGATTTAGCTTGATGTAAAAATGTTATGGATCGAGTGTAGATGAGAACATAACAGGATAACTTTAGAATCTCAATTTTATTTTACACATCAGTTTCCTTACCCTGTTGGTCTTCAAAGTCACTAGAAAGTTAGACTACACAACTTGCTTTATTGAACTACACATACACACACAAACAAACACACAAACACAAGGGAAATACACTAAAATGGGGAAGACAACATGAAACATTAAAAAGGGAAGACTATGTTATGGGGGATGAGATATTTATAGAAGTGGGGAAATATTATACACATACCCGACAATGGGTACTAGTGAGAAGTACATGTTATCATGGAATACAATGGATTGAAATGTGATGATGCTTTAAAACACCAAAACTATTATCTGATCAAACCATTATTTTATTATGGCTTTGCATGGCTTGAAAATAAGAAGGCTGACCATAACTCCATGTTCCTAGGCATACTGCACTGAGAACATTCTTGCATATAATGAATAATTTATCCCTTTCTTGAAACTTATTATACTGTCGATGCTTCCGCTTGACCACTTATGAAATCATGACACGCCGTCTATTCCATGTCTTCAAGAGTTGGGAAGATTTACCTTGTTGTGAAAATTTTCATCCTCTTTTAATTGACAATTTCAAATCATCTCCTATATCAGTAAAGCTACTTAGAAGGAGAGAGAATAAACTGATTTTCTTCTCTTTTAAAAACTTCTTATAGATGTCCCACTTTATTTTTTTGAGAAGATGCTTTCTATAACATGTGTGATGTCATTGATGTAATGAGGGTCATCATCATCTTTTATGGCTTGACGCAAGCATCAAAACATGTTCAAGACATAATGGATCTTGGGTGGGTGAGCGCCATATGATTTTTAATATTTTCACAAGAATCATGCTCCTTTTCACTTCATGTCTAGAATAACACTCTTCGAATGCCAATCAAATCAATATTTTCCTTGATTTCTTCCTCTATGGTGGATATGTTGTCTTCGAGATTGAGGATATCTGAAGGATATTCAACAACCTTCCTTATTTTTCACTTATAATATTTTTCACATAATAGGAAAGATAAAGGTATTTATTCACATTCCCTCTCATTAGAAAATACATTGGGGTGTAATACATCAAATTCGTGAATTGGCTCTATCTCAACATCAAACATCGATGAATAAAAATTAGAAGAACAAATTGACTCATACTTGTCTTTCATATCCATAACCCGTGTCAAGAGTTAAAGACTAAGCTGAGGGATATTTAGTCTCTTCTGTATGGCCTTCAAGATGTCTTTTACCATATAATTCTTCTAATTTTTCTGTAGGATTCCTCTTTATCCTTATGGGAAGGACCTTCATGTTATTCCTCTATGATATGGTTGAAATTATGATCCATATGTTCCCATGATTAATTTAGAAGATCCTCATTCACCTCTTCCATGCTTTCTGTAAACTTCCCAAGAATCAATTTATTTTGAGCATAGACACACTTGATTCATGACACCTTTTGATAATGAGAAGATAGGTCTATGATTTTTGGGAAGGGAAATCTCTCAAGCTTCAAAATCCATATCATGCTCTTCTTGGTAGGAAGTAGATAACCATGTTGTGGAAGCATTATGTGAAGAATTTTTATCCACATATCAATCATTCATTATTGGATCTTCTTGTTGACATAGACAATAAAATGATTCATATTGACTGTCATAATCATTCTGCTCCATGGGTTAATACAGGTTGTACTCAGAGTCTGTTCCATTCTTCTTAACTTTAAAAAGGAGAGTAGGGCTCTTACATTTTGTCATCCATTATTGAATCAAGAATGAAACTTGATTTCTCAAACTGTTTCTAATTTCTTCGTTCAACATTCCTACATCACTCATAAGAATAAAAATAAGAAGGACATAATTTCCATAACCATATTGAATTTATCCTCTTTAGCTTTGTGATACATGATGGCTCTCTTTCACTTATTCACATATATCCATTCCATTAGTGATTGAAAATATTATAATCTGAAAGGATATTTTCTTTGACTACCTTAGATCTAGCCAACTTTTATGCTTCTTCATCATTGGTGTAATCTTTAGAAAGCATTAAATAATTCATTATGCAGCAATAAGATTCTTCCTCTATTGAATCTATATTGTTCCTTCCAATGGGCTACATGCCTCAAGAAAAGAAGGAATTAATGAATGGAGTTTTGATCATCCATGTCTTCTTTCATCATCTTTAAATGATGTTTCCTTGATTCTTTATTGGAGGGTTCATGGATAGTTATCCTCATCAGAAGAATCCAAGAATATTCCTAGGGAAGAACACCTTGTGGTATTAGATAATCATCAGGATATTCCTCCAAAGAGTGTATCTCATCTTCTCCCTCCATAACATAAAGTGATTCAAGGTGTTCATAACTTCTTTGCATAGAGATAAAGCATACCTCCAAAATTCATGATAGGACCTCAGGATCAGGATTTCCTTATACCACACTTAGAATCCTTTACACATATTATCTTCTCTAAATGTCCATTTCTTCACCACCATATACAAGGAAGTAATATAGATGAAAGGAGATGAAATGATGATTTCATGAGTTTCTTCGTTAGGTGCGTGAACTTGAAAAACGTTACCTTTGGTCGATTATGCACCATTTCATCCTTTCATACAACCTTTCCTATCTCCTTTGAACATTCTTCATTCATATTTTAAGATTCTTGATCATCAACAACATCAATACCCATCTATCTTTCCTCTAGTAACACTCTTCTTGAATTGTAACCACCGTTAATTGATGATGTGGATCTTCGAACAAGTAATGATTTTCTCTATTTTGTAAAGTATTATTCCTAGTTTCTTTGCAGATACTGGACTTAAAATTCTTTCCTTAAACTCTCTTGGCTCTTCACAAGAGATGTTCTAGAATGATGTTGATCAAATATTTCTAGTTCTCAGTAATCCTCTTCTTCTTCTTCTTCTTCATTGTCACTCATTGGTACTTCACTCCAAACTAGAAATTTATTCATTGTGATGATGGGAAATGAACATGAGAAGGGGTTTTATTCCTTGACAGATGTCACCTTCAAAAATGATTTTCTTTGAAAATATTTATTTTTTCTTTTCTGATATATATTTTTTTTGTATTTTTTGATTTTTTGGGAAGAGATCATTTTTGGGTGCACTTCAGGCAAATCTCTCCCTAGTAGAGTCACCAAAAACTGTTGATGATAAAATTTTTTGAAGTAGAAAAATTATCGGTGTCTCCACCAAAATTCACGAGGTTACGCCCATCTGCATTGAATGGTACAACTCCCATTATTTAAATGTAACTAATCCTAATCCTATCTAAATGTTGTGGGTGGCCAAATTGAGTCGAGGGATCACATAGGGAAACTCCACTAAACCTGTGGAAAAGTGCTTGTATGGGGTACAAGGGAGGAAATTACAGAGATGAGGGGAAGGAGAGAAATTAGGAAAGGAATATTACTACCATGAGTAGGAAATCCAAAGCTCACACACAGTAACTGGAATAGTTTCATCATTCAATATAGAAGAAAGCAATAATGAAGTTAGCTAGGATTGATGGGAATTAAAACACAAAGTTCTTCAGATTCATCTACCAAAGATACAAATATCTTGCATCACTATGACTTACAAAGTGCATAAAAGAGGGAAATTGGAAGAAACAAGATGCTTGTAACAATCATGTTTATTGTATCAACGATGAGAGGAAACCATGCACATAAAAGTTACACACATTCATACATCTTGGAAAGCGGAAACTCTATTCCCTGATTGAAATTTACACAAGTTTTATACAAAACAAGGGAAAATAATAAAGCATGTAGCAAAAATGTAGCTTTATTTCATGTATATGGATGACACAAAGTTCAATAACATATCAAAATCCACTATTGCTACAAAGTGATAATTCTTCAAAAATCTAGAATCCCTCATGGAATAGAGAGGTCATCCAAATTTATAGCAATCTAAATTTTCCTTTCACATCCCTTATATGAATTTTTGTTTCCATATTCCACTTTTGACCTTTCATTTTCCATGAATTTAGTATTTCTCTTATAATTTTGAGAAAATAATATTATAAATTTTTTAGCGACCTCCTAATTAGATACCGAAAAATCAAATTTTTTTAGATAACATGATTGGGAAATTGGCTTACCGTCAATTATCACCCTTAACTCTAACTAAAAATTTAAAACCAAATGTTACAATAATTGTAATGCACCACTAGTAAACACTATTTATTTAAATTACATTGCAAAGAGTAAAATAATAATTCAATTTTTATTTTACTCCAATTTCTTATTCTAACAAAATATACTCATTTGAAATTCTATACTAAGTTCATAAGTACAATTCACTTAATGAGTAATGATTAAATTTACTCATAGTTATTTTCAAAACATTGTTTCATAATTATCACTTTCTCATTAATTACTACTAGTAATTCATTCATACAATTCATAGACTCATTTCTGGTTATAAATAAATTTGTATCTATGTTTTGCAATTGGGTTTACAAAAAAATTGATTCATTCCAAATGTATACAAAAAACAACCCTAAGGTTAGAACATAATATACAATACATAATGATTATTATAATCTTCTACCAGCTTGTAGAGTATACCTGGATATGAGTACAAGAACAAACATTCGATACATGGTACCAAAAATTAGTTGGAGATCATTTGAAGATGCATAACCAATACAAGAGGTGAGGGAGATCATCATTGGAATGCTTTTCCTCCAACCACAGACTTGACTGTCTCCCGCACATCCCATGAATACAAGAGGAGTAGCCCTACCCTTCAACAAAGTGAGTGCTTATGGAAGTGATGTGGTAAGAGTGTGAGTCATCTATGTAATATTAAGTTGTCACCTACCCTCTGGTATCTATGTGACAACAATGAACCAAAAAAGGATGTATATAATACTTCTAAATAACAAATGTTAATGTTTTTCTTGTGGCCACTAGACTAAAGGAAGGTAGGTACTTCCTACACATTCCCGCTCTAAGCATTGGGGTTGTCGTAAGAACATCAAAGTCTATAGAACAAGGAATTTACTCTCATCCCATATGCACTGAGAAAATATGAGCACTGCCACCTGGCGTGTCATGTTATCGTGTTCACACACCCTCATCAAAGCTAATGTTAACTCACAATCTTGAATTAGCTTATAACACCATTGATCTCTAACATATATATTCATACATAGACATGAAAAATGTCGTATGATGGTGGAGTTATGTCATACCACACAATTTTCCTATACTGGTTGTGGAGAAATTCATGATCCCTTTTCTCCTTTAGTATGGCATTTAATGACAAGGAAATTGTAATAATGTCTAATTACTTAACAATTAGGGATTACACCAAATTAGATGAAGAATCATGTTTATTTATCTTGTTAAGAGCATGGGGATAATATAATAAGTAGCCAACCACTTTTAGAAATGAGTTTAGGTTACATATATTATTTATTCACAATATAATATACGGTGTATGATGAGGAATCAACAAAACAAGTTCCAAATAGTGGAAAGAGTGAAAGTGTTTTGAGTTGATATAATAAGAAAAGACTAATGGGAAGATTAGATTGATCGCGAAGTATTCAAACGTACTTATTGTGTGATAAATTAATCATTATATTGGTAGGAGAACTATTCCCAATATGGTATGGTATCTTTGTTGGCTAAAATATTCCATTTTTCAATTAATTTCACTATACGACAAAGCCTCTTAAATGATAACTAAATAGTGGGCAAATTTTAAAATTAAAATTTTACTTAACTATAATTAATCACTATACTTTAATTTTTATAATGATAACAAAAATAAATATAAATAAATAAAAACTAAAATGAATAGTTGAAATTTAATTACTCAATAAAAAATATGTTTTATTTAATCATTAAAATTATAAGTCATAAATTATAATTATATATCCATAAAATAAACCTTATTAAAATATTTGAAATCAAATTCCAAGCTCACAGTTAGAAGAGCTAATTATGTAAAGTGGATAAAGATTATAACAATTACACATCAATTCATTGGATTGGTAAATAAATTTACCCATAACTTTCAGCAATTTAAATAAGTTTTTTTTAAAACTATATAATAATTAATTGGACTGGTAAATAAATTTACCCATAATTTTCCAAACAATGTAAATAAATTTAAAACTAGCAATCGCATGTCTACAATGCAATGTGAACGCCGAATGGTATATGCTATTTGATTTAGAGGGATAGTTATTACTTTTGTAGTTGATGTTGATAAGGGGTGTGCTTGATTTTGTAAGTGTAGGAATACAAATGAAGCATTACATTTAAAGGTTCTATCTCTACATTTCGAATTTGATACAAATTCGTACATATACATTTGCAAATCTTATATCATGAGGGGTAGCGTTTTGCGGACTATTTTATTTGAACTAAACATGGATACATGAAGACTTTTGTACATTTGCCGATCTTATATCATGAGTGGTAGTCTTTTGTGGCCAAACTTTTTTTTGGCACTAAACATGAATACATTTGATACTGCTTTGGATAGTTAATTACTTTTGTAGTTGATGTGGTTTGTAATTATTTGGGGGAAAATTGTGTTAGTGTTTGTTGTGTCAACGTGTTTGAGACGGTGGTTGCATCGGATTTGTTTGGTTGTTTTTTGTTGAAAAAGCCTTTTTTGTACTGTTGATAACATATTGATAATGGAAAGTGTGATTGACAGTGGAAGTGTAGGAATATAGATGAAACATTACATTGAAAGGTTCTACATGTACATTTCAAATTTGTTACAAATTCGTACATATACATTTGCAAATCTTATATCATGAGATCTGAACTAAACATGGATACATGAAGACCTCCATATATTTGCAGATTTTATATCATAAGTGGTAGCCTTTTTTTTCCAAGTTTAATTGCACTAAACATGAATACATTTGATACCCCTTGAATGGCACTGCCACTTTGGATACAAGAAATGTTGAGTAAAGTAGTAGTGGAAGTGCTATCAAAGTAGAGTGATAGTAGTCAACTCCTCCTTTCTTCTTGCTCCAAGTGTTAGTACGTGCACCATTATTGAGTACCTTTCAAGGAGGGGAAAAGTTTTTGGAGGGGAAATGCCACGTATGAGTTTTTGCTGAGAGTGGGATAACATCAACGTGACTACCTCACTATAACAGAAGAGTTGAAAAACATAGGACACGTGGGAATAAATCTCAAATAAATAAGGGAAAAGATTGTAATTTGTGAAAATGATAATTTCAAGGTAGACATAAACAGATTTATGATAAGTTGTAATTTCCAAGTTTTTCATTTCAGATTTCCTCAATTTTGCTAGAACCTTTTTTACCGAATGAAAATTCATGCATCATATCATCTTAGTGTTGATCATTTAGTTTTCTAGTTGAAGGGCCCATGCAGTTACACCTAGCAATGGTGTGGAAAGCGAAAAAAATTAGCCCCAATAAAAACCTTTGGACCCACAAAACCCAAAAACCCTGTTTTAAAAACCTTTGGATGAAGACTAAATCCCATGGGAATTTGACTTAAATAATTAACAATATTCATATATTTCCCTTGATAATTAATGAAGAGATAATATCCAATGGGAGATTTGCATCTGTGTGTTTTCCTTCAAAGTAGATTAGACTGTATATTTCCCAAAAACTATTAGATGTCCTCCAAATACCAACGAAAAAGGGAGCAAATATTAGTCACAAGTATATATTAGCCAGCTTATGAGCATGATTGTTAAGGCTCTAGTTCCATGAGGATGTCGAGCTTGCTATGCCAAAGTACAGACTATTATATATTTTCTATCTTTTATACCACACATAAAACACGCGCCTTGATGCATAGCTGCATACCACAAACAAGGATTATTTATATGTATCATTCCGGTCTCCTTTTCCTTCTCCTTCGGTATGGAGAGCTTTAAAAATTGGAATAAAAAACCTCCAAAATTGTGAGGAAGAATCTTTCAATATTGCAGCTTTCCTAATAAATAGAAGAATCGGGAGCGTTGTTAAGAACTCCAATGAATATATGCACCAATACAAACCAATAATTTCTTTTCCACTGCGACGTATATTTTTCTATTTACAAAAAATCTTAACCTAAATAGGCGGCACCCAAAAACAATTATAAAAAAACACAGGCCCAAATAGCACCTGAAAATAAAAAAAGAATTTTATACAATTAATGAATTGGGTCTACTGAAAACATACTCCATTTCTGTGTGTTGTGTCTATAATAGCCGAAGGCGACAATAACCCATCACCACAAGTGTTGTGTGAATGCAACTCAAATATGACAGCATCCATGCACACCAACTAAAAAAAAGGGCCACACAAAACACCAATTTTGACACAATTTACCAATCTGATTTGGTTACATATAACCACAAAATTTGGCATTAGCTTATAACTGTAAAATAACAATTCAAGCTCAATATGCAAAAGATAGAACTAATCCAAACAATCAATCACACAAAATACAACTATTAAACCCTACTTTCCACGAGAGAAATCACACTTTCTCGGAAACAAATCAAACATACTTTAGATACTGAAAATCCGTTGTTTTATATGCATAGTGCGTGTCTGGAATCAAAGAAAGTAGAACTATAGCTTAGCAAAAAAGAAGGATTGAGCATACATCTGCTTAAAACTGATTCGGGAAACTGCCGCATCCATGCAACTGCAAAAACACTCTGGAATCGAAGAAATTAGAACTAACGCTTAGCAAAAAAGAAGGATCAGAGCATGCATCTACTAAAAACTGATTCGAGAAACTGCCGCATCCATGCAACTGCAAAAACACTAAAACACCCGTCGAAACTTTCAAAACAACTGTCAAACATAATCACTTGTCAAAAACGTCCAAACGACTGTTAAATTTAACATAGTTGTAGAAACATCCGGAGGTCCTTTACCATAGGGGGAACGCCTTCGGCGTAATTATATAATAGTTAATTGGATTGGTAAATAAATCTACCCATAATTTTCCAACAATGTAAATAAATTTAAAACTATATAATAATTAATTGGGCTGGTAAATAAATAATAGATAGATTGGTTTATATATATAAATATAATACCACAGAGATATTAGCAATGTTTAGATGTTGGTTTTTTTTATTTGTTTAGAATAGAATAAATAAATAAATCTCTCATCCATTTGTATTTTTTACTCTGAGTTAATTTGATATTTAAAATTATATTAGAAAAATTAATTTATTTGAGTGCTGGAAAACTAAGAAATAAAATAAACTAGAAGATTCTAAATTCTCAACCAGGGAAATATTATACCATATACACTCACAAGGAATGAGCACTAGAATAAATAAAATTATTTAAACACAAACAAGAAAAATATATAAATAGAGGAGAAAAAGAAATTTATAATTATATAATTTTTCTATTAGAGGGAGTTCCATGACTGCCCGTATCTTAGTTATTTTGATGCTTAAACGAATCTCAAACCCTTCTCTCAGACCTCTTGTAACACTCGGCTCCTTAAGCAATATCATTTCTCCATCACCGATTTTTTTAGGTCCCCTTCTTTTACTCTTCAACCTTTATTTAAATTCAACCGGCCCATCCTCCAAAATGTATTAAAAGAGTTGTTGAATATTTTCAATGTTATTGTCATATATTAAATGGTATGGAAAGATTGTCATATTTTTTTATTATGATATTAAATGTCATTATTGCCCATTCCTTATTAGTTGCACTAAATTTATTACAATTGAATGCGTTGAATAATACGAGGGTCCTAGAATAGTAGTTATTATTATTATTATTATTATTACTATTATTATTACTATTATTACTATTAGAGTGTGACAAAGTCACAATTTTAACTTGATTAATGTAATCAACTATTTAATTTTATTTAAGAGAAATTATTTTCTTAAATATAATAATGGTTTATTTCTTTATATCTTGGATTATTTTGCTTTGATGTTGATATGTGGTGATTTCGTTCACCTACCTATTGCGATGATTTATGTGGTTTGGATAAGTCACTATGATTAACGCAAGGGATATTAGATCCTAGGGTCAACACATTGTGTTTAAATATCCATAGAAGATTATGCAAACAAATTAAACCAACTTACCCTTGATTTCTCATTGTTCTCCCTGAAGGTCTGGATACTGCTAATCCTAAGGTGAATAAGTTCACGTTTGTACAATCTCTCATACCAATTCAGGTTCCATATCTATTCCCTTCTTCCCAATGATACTCTTCCTCCATCCTAAGGGTAAATGTCCTATGTACAGTCAACACAACACTCAAACAAGAGATGTGTTAGGATTATAACAATAAATCACATGATACATAATCAAACACTTGTCCATATTCATGTTCCTTCTAGATAATTTCAAAAATAAAAGTAACGTAATATATTCATCCCTATTCACTTAAAATCTAACATAAAATCATAATCCAAATTTTAATTAGAAGTACAACATATTCATGGTTATAATAACTCTCGTGAGAAGTATCCACATGGAAAAATTAAACCAATTATTATAATTAAATAATAAGACATATACTTGAGGATTTAGTATGTGACAAATTTAAAATAGGTCACTTAAGTGAATACGATGAAATACAATGATTATGCTCAACAAAGAGTTATAAAGGAGAGAGAAAGAAGAGGGGGAGAAAGAGAGTAGAAGAGAATGAAAGGATATCTCTGATGAAGTAGCATCCTCCTTGAAGAAGTTAAATACGATGATCATCACCTATTTCCTTACATGATGCACGAACACCCTGGACTATGGAATGAGTGTTGAGAAACACTTTTTCAAGATTGAACACAGCAAATTCTCCCAATGATCTTCCTTGGAAATTGATTGATAAATTCCTTGTCTCATTGAACACACCCTAACTGATTATCTTTGAATCACGCAGCTCCCTAAGTGATGAAGATGAATTCACACGTTGCACCTCATGATGCTTTGCACTTGAACATAATTGAACTATGGATGATAATTCTAGGACCTCTATGAATTTCACATTCCTATGCTTGAGCTATAAAGAAATTTTACAACCCCTTGAAGATTCCAAAAAGTGGAAAGATGAGTGAGAATGAGGAAATATGCAACTTTCTTCTCTCAATACTAAAACTTTCTATTTTAGATTATGAGATCATGACCTTCCATTTTGGGGCATATGACCATATTTGCTCCAATTTCACCTTTTGAACCTTCTAGCTTGTTTTATTGTCTTCCATGGTTGAGGTGTTGTTATTTTTAGCACATTTCTATTTTTAGCAAGTTTATTTTTTAGGAACTTCTATTTTGGAAAAAAAATCGTTTTCTACTCTATCTCCATTTTACACCTTTTCTAATTGTCCCGGATGATCAAACTTGAAACTCGAGAGACTTATTATCTTTAACATGTGTGGAAGAATAGAATGTGATATTTTTAATAAGTAGTGAAATTTTCCTTGGGTTGTGATGGGAATGCCATTTTTGGGTTGGGATCTTCATCGCAATCATGTGCTCCAATTTTTGTTGTGATTCGCTCACCGAGAAGTTCAGAAATAAAAAATGAAAATTTTGCTTGATAAGAACTTCAGGAACAAAGATACCAGGGCAGCCATTAATGAATTCGAAAATATTTTTTGAATTTTTATTTTCCAACTTCCAATTGATGAAAAATTAAATTCTCTGTGATGGTTTTTTTTTTAGATTCTTTGTTCAAAACTTCAAGTTCGCCCACTTCCTAGATTGACGACACATTGAGGAAAAGGAAGCTAGGGAAAAAAATTTCATTTCACTTCCATTAATCATCTAAGGAGAATTTTCATTTTATATTTTTTTCATCTTGAATTCATTTGGGAGAGGAATATTTTCCCAAAGTTTCACTGAGATTCGACCACTGGTTCATTAGTTATGAGCAATTCTTCATTTTTGTGCCCTAGGTTTTTTGACAGCTCTTGATCATGGAAATTGGTTGGAAAGACCTTTGTTTCTTCACTATAAACCCATGGAATGATTTAAAAATTATTTTTAAGGTTTTGGAAGTATAAGAAATGGTGGAGAAGAAGAGATTCTGACAGTTGCAGAAATATTGTGTGTGCATGCAAGAAGAATGGAAGCAGCTAGTGATAGCCCGACAATTAGAAATATTTATATATTTTTGAGTTTTGGAATGGGTCACACTTTTTTGCACCACTTTCAAAAATTTCTTAGTGAAATTTTTGCAAAAAAAATCACCCTATCCTCATTGGGTCATGTGGTGAAGCACGATTTTCCGTTGAGGATGAGAGAGGGGGCTGAAATTTACACCTTAAGCAATTGTCGGGGGCACATGGGTGACCAAGAGATTAAATGGGAGGGATGGGGAGTTTTTTATCTCAACTATCAAAAATATTTTGTTCACATGAGACACAAAAATTATCCCTCACCCTAGCCTGAAAAGTGGCAGAGCATGATTGCACGGAGTGGGGGCTGGGAAATGGAGCCTGGGGTGTTTAACTAGTGAGAAAGTGTTGAACTACGGTTGTGTGGAGGGTCCAGGGGACAAAATAGGTCAGGGGAACATTACCTTGAAACTTTTTCACAAAATATTTGGTTCAATTGGTGCAAAAAAGTGTTCCACTCTCCCATTGGTTGGATTTCCAACCTAAAAAATGACTAACTGTTGAAGCTTGTGCCTTTGAAAGTGACTTGTCAGGACCATAACTTGAGTTCCTAGAGGAGTTGTTTGATGAAATTTTATATGATTCCACCTGTAAATGACATTATGAATCCAATGGTGGTTATTTCATCCTTTGATTCTACCTGAAAATCCTTGAAATTTTTTCTTTTTTTTTCTAGCTTGAAGGATGTGTGTGCTAAAAACTAGTTGTAGACAGGATGCGCCTAGGTGTTGTGAAAAATATTATTCCACAATCATGTAGGGATATGAATTAAATTTATATATATATATATATATATATATATATATATATATATATATATAAACTCCTAACTCCTTCTGGAGCTCCTGAAATCACTTCTTAAAGCTCAGGGTTTATTTTTGCATTGTGCACTGCCTAAGCCTCCAAGACCCACTTTTGTTTGAGCTTCTAAAAAAAATTTGGAACCTTCCAAAACTGATTACAATTTTTTTTAACTCTTTGGTATTCATCCTTGATGATTTTAGGCCTTCTTTTCCTCTCTGGGGACGTGTATCAGCTTGAAGAAGACTAGGGAATAACCTTTCCCAAAGCTTGCCAAAAAGCATATATGGATGAATCTTGTTTTTAAAGCATTTGAAATGAATGGATACTCATAAATTACCTATGGGCACATTGATGTGACACCTTGAACTTCTCAGAGAGGGGGAAGTGGGACCTACTCAGGGAAAGTCTCTGGAAATGCCTACAACCAAAATTTTTGACACTGGGGTCTATTGTCATGCTTGAAAATTGTGAATTTTTCTGTTACACATTTGCATGACAACAATTCCTTAATTGCAACACTAGTTTGTGAGAATTCAATTTTTTTTCATAATCAAAATGAAAAATTTGAAAAATAGACAACAAATTTGATGATATTTCGAGAACATAAAGAACTTGATTTATAAAACCATTTCACATATGGACAGTTCCAACTCCAAATGTACGTTAATAGAAGTAGATTCACCCATAATAATATGTGAATTGTTATAAATAGAAACTAAACTCAATAAATTTTTATAATGAGTTATATGATGTGTGGCACTAAAATAAAAAACCCACTTATCATTCAGTGGAGAGAAGGACCGAGTAGATAGAGATTTCCCTTTACTAGTGTTGGAAGATGACATCAAAGGTGGAACTAAAATCTCTACCACCATCTATCAACTTACTTCAGAATTCCTTTAAATTTTTCAAAAATTTCTCGATGGAAGGAAAATTTGAAGGTGAACATGATTTTGATTCCATTTCCATTTGTAATAATTTGAAACCCTTTATCTTTCCAAATAAAATTTCAAATTTTTCCCACACCTCTTTCAGAGACTCGGAAACATAAATGTGAAACTATATAATTTCTACAAAATTTAGAGAAATGAACTCCAAAGTATCATATTTTTTTCATACACAATCATACTTATATTTTTCACTTGTGAAGGTAAGTAAAAAATCTTGGAATGTGAGGCATAGACCCCACATATTTTAGCAAGTATTTCATTTTCAATTTTCAGGCATGTTAGTTTTTTAAATTTAGTGGTTTGAACAAATAAAAGTCCATTATGTTTGTTGGAACATAAGAGGAGTATGCACTCCTTGACATGCTGATGAGAAAAATAACTAATCCCCAAAATAAATTAATGGATATAATATTCCCCCAAAAATTTACATTGTACCTCCGATAATAATCATGCATTTACAAAATTATGTAAAAAAATGACCTCAAAAATATATAGCTCCAATTAGAAGTGTGAATCCTATCTCAGGGAGATGGCTATTGGAATTGAGTGGAGTGATGAGCGCTATGGAGTGGAAACGTTGGATTATGGACTCAATAAGATAGATTTGAGTGTAGAAAGCTATTACTCCCATAGAATACATCACATGTATGACGGGGCCAGTACATTAGCGGTCACCTCACCAATTTCTTGTTTTTTTGATAAACCTGATTGAAATTTTATAGTGGCATGTGGTAGGTAATAGGCGGGTTGGTAAGAAAATACGTTTGTAAAGAGTAGGTCACAACTTTGAGTCCTGTTAGGATTCTGTAAGCATTGTTCAAATTTACATTGTGTGTTTTTTAACAGTACCAAAATTACATTAAAAAAATTACTGACGAAACTCGTGGCACATAAAAAAACTAACTACCAAGACTTGTGCCATGTGGCAGTGCATGTGCATGATGGTCACGATGATGATGTCTATGGTCAGTTTTATGTATGCAGTGTATTCTATGGGGATAATATCCCTCGCTGAGTTGAGCTCGGGGTGAGCTACTTAGAGCGACATGTGTGGCAAGGCAGAAGGTGGGTTAGACTGAGAAGGGATGAAAATTACCAAGATCTGAATCGATGACCTCTCGATTAACAACTAGAAATATTGACCACTACACCACACATTCTATATAAAAAATTATCAAGGAAGATAATTTTCTATTTCATTTTAAATTAGTAAATAATATAAAAGAAGGGACAAATTAGGGTTTTAACCCTTATCGACTGATCCTAAGAAAAAGCATCACAAAGATAAAGTACATGGTCAAGTTTAAGCTCAACAAAGGTGATGATGATGACTTAGGGTGAGTTACACATGGTGAAAACACACGATCAGGGACCAATCCATGTTATCTGGGAGACAACGATACCACCGAGTCAAAATAGGTAAAACATGAGAGTTATCAAAGAGGCCAAACCAAGGAGGTCCAGATGAGTGTATGTGACAAGCTAGGGCCAATGTGACGAATATCGAGCTCATCAATATTATGGGGTAGAGAAAAAACATCTTATGGATGATCTGAACATGAGGTGATGGTTCCAAGTTGTCATATGGAATGATCCATCTTGCAGGGGTGATCAAGTTGAGGCCGAGTTGCAGAACAAGTGAGTTTGAAAGGAACTAGTTAAGGCTAAGTTTGGGTCAATATAAGGTTGATATGGGGCTGAGCTAGGTATTTTACAAGATAACCCAAGACTAAAAAAAAATAACTTGTCAATGAAAACAAATGCATCATCCACACATAGATCTGCAAATCAATAACCCTGAAAATGGTTCTAAACAGAGCGTAAATTTGGTTTTTGCTACAACTCTAATCATGTACCAACAACAAACAAGAAGGTTATAAATGGATAGATCTATTCAATCTGATACCAAATGGTATCAACCTATAAGATCATTTAACGAGTAAAGTAAAATATTACACAAAAATAAACATAGAAACAAAATAA
Organism: Taxus chinensis; assembly: GCA_019776745.2. Lineage (NCBI taxonomy): Eukaryota > Viridiplantae > Streptophyta > Pinopsida > Cupressales > Taxaceae > Taxus > Taxus chinensis. Next base: position 574,566,185 of record CM034146.1, read on the forward strand.
CAAACTAGAAATCACGCACAACAAGCACCTAAAAATATATTATTCATAAAAACTGACACAATCTCACATCCAGGAATATTTGAATCAATAGGTTAAACACATGATTATCCTCACCTTATAAATAGGTGGGACAAGTTAAGGTAGCGGTCCCATGTAGGGGAAATACATAATTTTTTAGCAAGTGTTGCAAATAAAATATAGGAGAAATTAGCAGTTCTGGGGTCCCATAGAATTCAATTATTTTTGTAAATATGTTATAATTCCTGTGATGCACTAAAAGATTTTTGAGGAGGGAATTAGATTTGGAGGAAATTAATCTGGTTATACCAATCTTTCTCACAGTAACCAATCTGACTTTAACTGGAACAAGATCTGGATGCCTGAGTTAACCCCCAAAATAAAAATTTTTCTTTGGCTGGCCATCAGAGGTAGAATTCTCACCACTGACAATTTGATGAGAAGAGGATTTATAATTCCTAATTGGTGCCACCTTTGTAGGAATGACTATGAAGACATTAGTCATCTGTTCATACATTGTGCTTATGCCAATAGAATTTGGAGCTTTGTTCTTTCTAAATTTGATGCTCTTTGGGTGTTGCCGAAGAACCTTAATCGGCTATGGAATTAATGGAACCCACCATTCAGACATTGTGCTATCAAAAGTATCTGGAAATTAGCAATCCCACACTTAATCTGGAGGATTTGGAAGGACAGAAATAATATCATTTTCAGAAATAAGAAGCAGAATTATAAAATCAGTATTGGCAAAATTTCTCAAGGTATCAAAGAGGACATGGCCAGATTTAAACCCCCCAAGAACAAGTGTTATCCTGAGAATGAAGAGCACATTTTATCTAATTGGCACATTGGAAATTGGAGCAACCCTGGGAATAGTGTAGATAGATCTTTGATTAAATGGCATCCTCCTGACTCTAATTGGTACAAGCTGAAATTTGATGGTGCCTCTAAGGGAAACCCTGGGACAGCAGCTGGAGGAGGAGCAATACGAGACCACAAAGGTAATTTGATTGCTGCTTATGCTGGAAAAATGGGAATTCAAACCAATCATTTTTCCGAAGCATTATCTGCTCTCTGGGGCTTGAGAAATGCATGGGCTCAAAATATTCAGAACCTTATTGTTGAAGGGGACTCCCTTAATATCATTAAGCTTCTTAATCAGTCCTCATCTCCCAGTTGGAGTATTAAAGACTTTATCTCTGAATCCATAAGCATTTGCCACACCTTCAATAGTATCAGAATCATACATACTTATAGGGAAGGCAACAATCTGGTGGATGCACTGGCCAATTATGGCATTAATATAAATTTTATTGTCTGGGATAATGATAGTATCCCTAATCAGCTTCACAACAGCATCCATGCGGATCTTCACAAGCAAGCAATCTCTAGAGATAAGCCTTAATCTTTGGAGGAAAATCAAAATCATCAATTCTTTCACACGTGCTACTTTATTCTATATGGCGAGGCAAATAATATCTTTTTCAAATAATAGCAAGATCTATTTAAGAAACTTCAAATGGAGTCATCCAGATTTGAAAATAATGCACGCGGGAGGTACACGGCTGTTGATATCTGGATGCCAAACTCCACGAAAACTGATGATAATTACAAAGTGATTGTTGACAGGGAAAGAGTTTTCACACGCGACTTCCTGCAGGCTCAGTTCAGCAATTACGCAGCCGTTCGTGAGAAGACCAACGGCTACATTTCCCAGTCTTATGCGATCTTCAATAGTAAGAAACGAACTGTTCTTCACGCTCAGCGGCATTCTGGAATTTGTTGTAACCTGCACACCACTGAGAAGATGGGAGGGCCTCCCTGTCAAATTGAGCCATGCGCGGACCCTGACTGGAAGGAAAACACTGAGCTTTGGAACATTCTCAGCATAGGCGGCTTCACCAACTTTGTTGAAAGGGTGCAAGGACATGATCAAAGTATTTCAGTATGCTTTGCTAAGGAGTGGAAAGAGAGGACTGTCGACTATGGGGGATAGAAAATTCTTGTCAATGAAGAGCTCATTGCTGAAGCGACCGGTCTCAGCCTGGATGGGTACCGCTTCTTCAACAAAAGGGTTATCAAAGAAACTGAAGAAAGAAGATTTGTGGAGGAAGATGAGAAGCTTATTTTTAGCACAACGGGTCTGCTTGTAAGCTCAATTCCATCACCGTTTGATGAAGTCACTCGCATGATGATTCGTTTCATCTCCTTGGAAGGTAGGTTTGTTACTGTCCCAGCTAAGCATCTCATCTTTTTAAACCACTTCCATAGGAATAGATTGGTTTTCTTCCCTCATTATCTTTTAAACTCTCTTGAGCACTCCGTTTTGGAGTTCCAGAAGCATACCCGGGCGGTTCCCTTGCATCAAGGGCTTATTTTGCTAATTCACAAATATTGCCTTCTTAAGTACCCCGGTCTTCCTTCCTCTCCTAGCCCGGCTCCGATGGGCTCCGCTGCTGCCATTCCTGCTTCTCCTGCTGCCCTTGCTGCTGCCCCCTGCCACCGGTGCTGCTACCCCCATGCCGGCTGCACATGTTTCTCCTTCTATTCCTCCTACTGCTCCTCCTGCCACCCACCTCGCCTCTACCTCTAAACGTTCACTCACCAGGGCTTCTAGGAGACTCAACCTTGAGACTCTTGCAGCAGGGAAAGAGCCTCTTGATCTTGACATTGCACGTGACCTGCTAAACATAAGTAGTGCCAGTCCCCGGGAAGCATAGATGGATAACCATTCCAAGAGACTGGAGGCCTTAGAGGCTGAGATAAAAATGCTGAAGGATGAGGTCAAAAACCTAGCTAAGCAAAAAGGTAAGAAAAGCATGGAGGGGGAAGGGAGCATTGACAATAGTCAGATTGAAGACATATACAAAAAGCTGACCTCCTTGGACTCCCACCTTGGGAAGGCTAAGACTAGGCATGATTACAACATTGCCGCCTTTAGGGCCATTGAGGAATTCATCGTGGGGCATGCCAAAAGTGTTTCCAACCTCAGCAGTGTCCCGGCTGCACTTTGGGGCAATGAAAAAGAGAGCAAAAGAACCATCGAGGAGCTCGATAAGATGGATGCTGCCCACATGACCGCTTTGGGTATGTTTCATGCTTGGAAAAAAGTCAAGATCAGTGTTGATCAAGCAGCCAAGAAGTAGTCCTGCATGCTTCTACTGCTCTCTTTTGTTATTCTTACTGTTTCTTGGCTGTCGGGTTACTGTTTTTTTGTTGTTGTTTTGCTGTTAAGTCTCGCTTGTGTAGCTGTTTCTGGGCTACGTGGAATTTCATTGTATTACCTGGACTTGGTTAGTCCTGCTATGTTTCTCACTCTTATTCCAGCTTAATGGCCTTATTTTGTATTCAAGGGTATAGTCCCTTTCAAAAAACTATTTGCCATTATTAAAAAAAATAATCTTATTTCCCATCAGCAGATACTTGTATTTTCCTAAAACTGAGACTAGTGTAAAAACATATTTCTCAATTAAAGGATATGTAATCTCAACATTTTTTAATGTTTGACAAAAATAAGGAATGGGTTTGTCCTCATTAAATTAAAAGTCTTGAGTTATGACAACGCCCATATATTTATAAGTGGAATTTAAATACACAACAAAAGGCTTTAATAAATTAGGTTTAGCCAAAACCTATGCAGAAGCGATGGCAATTTTAACCTTAGAAAAGGCTGAATCAAATTTTTATTTCTAAGAAAAAACTTTATTCCTTTTCAGTAAAATCTGCAATGGGGCAACTTTATCAGAAAAATTAGATACAAATTTTCATACAAAATTTATTTTTTCGAAAAATGAACGCAATCTAGTTACATTTTTAGGAGGAGGTAATGCATGAATTACCTTAACTCTTTTTGGATCAATAGAAATACCATTTTGCATAATATAGCAACCAAACAACTTTCCTTCATTAACACCAAAGACAAAAAAAATCGGATTCAGCGAAATACCATATTTGCGACAACGAATGAATACTTCAAGTAAATGATCTAGATGTTTTTTTTATTTTTCTAGAATGCACTATTAAATCATCTAGATAAAATTCAATTATGATTTCAATTAAATCATCAAAATCTACATACATAGCCCTTTGAAAGGTGGCACCAGCATTGATTAAACCAAAATCCATAGCATTAAATGAAAAGGTACCTCTTCATGTAGTAAAGGTCATTTTATGTCTGTATTATGAATTTATTAAAATCTGATTGTAACCTGAAAAATCCATCCAAAAGAGACATCATCTCATAACCAATGACTTACTGTAAGATTTTTTCAATGTTAGGCAAGGGAAAGTTATTTGTAGTGCTTGCACGATTTAAATAACAAAAATAAACAAAAATATGAATGTCTCCATTCTTTTTACGTACTAGCACCAGATTAGAAACCCATCAGAATATCTCACAGAAATAATGACACCACCCTCTAACATTTTTTTAAGCTCATTATTGATTGTGTATTCCAATAAGGGGCTTATTTTCCTAGGTTTCTGACAAATTGGTTTCATTCCCGACTTAATTAGAGTATCATGTATAATAATCTTAGTGTCATAACCTTTCAAATATTTATAGGAACATTCTAGAACATCAATGAATTCTTTAAGAAATTTAATGATAGCCTTTTTCTCATGAGATGTCAGATAAGTGCCAAGATAAATGAAGAAAATTTCTTATAAACCCAAATTAGTAGCAACGGTCTCACCTATAATCCTCCTAGAAGGTTCAATACAAGATTAAATCTTAGGCTAACATTCAGTGTAAACATGGATTCTAAACTAAGCCAACCAGAAGGAAGTTTTTTACTTGAGAGCTGTAGATAATCACTGCAATTTAAAAAATAATCATCATAATCGAAATAATTCCCTTTCAAAAATGTATCATTGTGTTTGTCACAAGAAAATGCAAGCCAATTATTTTCCAAATTTGGCATCATGGGCCTATATACCTCTTTGAAAATGCAAAATATATGATCAAAAAATTAAGGATTTACAACAAAAATAGCAAGCTTGTCTTCTTTAGAATTGAATTCTCAAGAAACATGATTGATATTAAGTGATTCAAATTGTTTAATGAAATACCAAACATTTTGAGTATACCAATGAAGATGAGCTTGATTTGTCATATAAATATTTTTGACTTATCTGATTATTAATCCTGAGTCTCCAAAAATAGATAATCTCTTAATGTTCAAACTTAAAGCTTGTTGTAGTCTTAAACACAAGGATTCAAATTTACCAGTGTTATTAGTAGCCTCAAAATCCAAAGGAAAAGGATAATCAAATTGTCTACCAACATGATATTTGGTAACTACTCCTGCACCATTCTCAGATTATGAGCATACTCCATTAAAACACATTTTCAAAGTTCATCAGAAGGTAACAACCTAACATATTGATAATATTTATCATCTAAAGCGTAAGTATAAAATGAATCTAATTCGTAAGTACCCATACTATTTTCTACAAATGAGATAGATGATGAAATCGCTTCAATGGGAGTACCTTACCATTCTTTCCTTTGAATGAAAAATATAACATTTCCAACCGACACCCAAGTTTGATCTTTATCAACAAAAGCACCTGTATCCTATGACCAATCTCTTCCAAGAAGCATAGCATAGTTAGCTAGTATATCTAAAATGTGAATGTTTCCAATAAATATTACTCTTTCATCTTGATTCTTGGCCCCATTAGATAGTTATAGATACATTTACACTTTAAGATATATTCCTATCATCCGCAAGTACATCACCTTTCTTATTGTAGGGATGAATTACTAACCTATATATATGATACTAATATAGGCCCTAAGATCTTATCATGTTCAATGTATAACCATTAGTCATCTTTATTCTCCAAAAATCCTTAACCCATAATATATAATTTGAAATTTAAATTGATTTTTTCAATACTGAAATTTGTCTCCTTGCAGGTTTTGGGAATCACTTAGAATATAGAAGTGAGGTCATGGATCCATGAGAACTAAGAAAAAAACCATTATAAACATTCCTTAATGAGGATAGTTGTAAAGGTTTTACTATTGACATAATGAACTACTGAAAGAACTTAATGTAGGATATCTCTAAAGATATATAGTGATTGATCTAATCTTTCCTGAGATTATTTAGGAATTCAATAGTTTTCTTATAAGTCATATTCAATGAACGAGCATATGGATTGAAAATAAAACATTATTTCATTAAGATCTAAGTTTCACATGTTCAAACTGCCATAAAATAAGATTGGATATATTAAACACTAATGCAAGTAATGAAAATTCTATTTGTTGATTTTGGTGTCTACATCCCCAATGGTATTAGGCTTAGATTTCAATTAATTAAATCAAAGTTTTTAAACAAATGCTAATATAATTTTACCTGTTGAAGAGCTGTTGACGTAAATTTGCGCAACTAGTAAAAGAATACACAAGCTGAAGAAAACTATGTGACCTCCGTGAAATAACGGGCAGTTCAATCGACCTAACCGCATATTAGTATAATGGAGAAGTCATGTTCTGAAGCATCCACAAATCTATATCACTGGTCACACAAGTGAGAATGTTCTCTAGTTTAACATGACACCTTCCAAACATAGTCATATTTTTAACAAAACTGGGGTGATCAACCTCTACCTGAATATAGAAATAGATTAAAGCAATAAGTAACTTGAACTAATTGGTGTCACACCACACACTACAGGTTGACTAGAGTGTCATAACATCTTTCTAGTTTAACACACACAATTGCATAACATCAACTCATTCTCTACTTTCACACACACTACATAATGGGCACTATGTCACACACATGTTTGAAATTTAACTATTTTCACTACAGTTTTCTTTTCAATAGAAACAACACATCATTTCCATTCACATATAAATGGTAATCCAGTTTATAATGATTGTCAATTATATAATTAATAGTGATCATGCAATCTTTAGTTAAACTGCCAACCTAAATCACACTTTAGAATTCTATAAAATATAACTTAGGTTGTACAGAGCTTATATATCCTAAGGGTGTTCAATCACCATTTAATTATTCTACTCCATTGTAACCACTAGGTTGACCATAGTTGGTGATTATTCTTTAACATTATGAGACTAGATACATTTAAGTATGCAAGTCCTTTCATAGACAAAACAATCTTAGTAGATTTTAAAATGAAATTTTTATAGCAAATGTAATATTTTTGTATATTAATATTTTCATATGACTTGAATGAATTGAAGACTTAATAGGAGTAGATCAACCATTATATGGTCAATACGATTTACGAGAGGTTTCCCCCTTTTTAAAAGGGATAGTGTGCAAGTTACAAGCTCACATTTAAAGGTTGATAAATGGTAAATATATGAGAATCTTTACAAAGAGGTGATCTTCTCCATTTCTGCAAAATAAAGACACATCATCGTGTAACTTGAGCTTCCAACATTCCCACATAGTGATAAATGCAACAGACCAAAATAGAGGAGTATGTTTTTGGTTGCACCTGTATTAAGAGTTGTGGGAGAATTATGTCCTCATATTTAATATATACTAGGATGTGCATTCTTGGGTAGTGGTGTTTTTACCTTCAATATTTCCCTATGATAAATCTTGCAATGTCACTAAATGGTACGTAAAATAGATAAAATAGGCTCCAGATATGGGATATACCATCATGTATTTATGATTGGATTGAATCTAGGTTGGATATGAGTCTAGGTTTCTTAGTGCAAAAATTGAACTTTTATCATAAATAGTCAGTTACAAAACTGATAAGTACTCATGCCATTAGATGATTCTAATATATGTTGTCACATGACTAGGTCTAAGTCCGAGATGATTCTGTGAGATAGGGAGTTTATTCAATCAATATTTGAGTGGGTATGAGACAATATTAATTGATTTGTCCTTATATGGACAATATTAATTAATTTGTATGTAATTTTTAAGAAATAATATGGTTTTTTATGACCAATATACTCAGATTAAGATTGATGAATTGAGATACAAGGAGTAGATGAACTTATATGGTCACCCTATAGATTTTTCCCCTTTTTAATGAAGAGTTAGTGTGCAATATTGTCACTTTAGGTGAAAGTAAAGATATGAGAATGCACTAAAAGTGATGCAATGTGGTGTAAAATAATTAAGATCAGTGTAAGTTGATTTCCAATATTAGATATAGTGATTCATGAGAGACAATAGAGGAATATGTGTTTAATAGCACATAATTAAGAGTTGTGGGAGAAATATGTGCACAAAATTATATAGGGTGTGTAGTATAGTGTAGTGATGTATCAACATAGAATAAGTCAAAAAAATGATCACAATGTCATAAATGGTATGTAAAATAGATAAACAAGGCTCAAGATATGGGATATACCATCATGTACTTGTGATTCGAGGAATAAGGTTGGAAATGAGTTAGGTTTCTTAGTTCCAAAATTGATTTTTTCTATAAATAGTGAGTTGGAAAAGTGAAAAGTGCTTTTCATTTGTGATTGCAATTGGTTGTGATAGGATCTCTAAGTATAATATGATTTTGTGAGCTAGGGAGATTATTCAATCGATAAATTTGAGTGGGTACAGGAAACCATTTAGGCACAAACTACCCCATGAGCTGGCGAGTGCAATTAATGTTGATATTTGTGTGAAATAATATATATTTTTGTTGGTCGTAGAATTTGGATAAGTACTGGCCATGCACGAAGGACCACACGCAGGAGGACATGTCCATGGTGTAACAAGGATCACACAGGTTTGAAGATCCACGTGGAAGCAAGAGAAGAATAAGAAAAGTGAAGCAAAACAATGCATGATGGTACATGTACCACAAAGGAACAAACCTAGCGTGTAAGGGCTCCTGCACATTCAAGTAAAGAGTTGGGGACTTAGCCATTTTTTGAGGAAGGGATAAAATTAGACAAAAAAAACATGATGGATTAACAGAAAAATAAGGCCTATAAAGGATAAATAACATGCAAACAAGGATGGAGACAATGCATGAAAGCAAGCTATTACTATGATTAAAGAAAAATAAAGCATGGAGTTACTTATAGCTCAGTCTATTGTTAAGACAAGAGTAGTAAATGTATGCAATCAATTGATATAATACCTATATTTAGGAACATGCATGTAAATAGCGAAGGAAAATTCCCCACCATGTAAAAATAGGTGATGCACTCTTATACTTAGTATTTGTGTGAGAGTGTTGTGTAATTATTCTTGAAGTATGTGATTCATTGATGAAGTCTGCAATTGAGTATTAATACGTACATGGTCCAATGCATGACTTTAAGTAGTGATAATGTAATCAACATTTTTATTATGTAATCAATTGTGTTTTTTTAATGTATAATTGTGTTTTGGTGGCTAAGGTGACTACATCTGAGTATGGTATTTTGGGAATTCTAGTGTTATTGATCATCTTGTATGTTGATTAAGCTTCCTTATTATATATGTTACCAATAATTTGTGATATGTTATGTCTCCTTGCACTGAATGGTTATGATGAATACACATATATAACATCTTGATATGAAAACAAAGGAGGAACTTGGTTGTTGTGCTTACTTTGTGTGAGCGTTCAACCCCTGTCTAGATGAAGTGATAGCACCTAGCCTAGCTCAGTTTGTTAAAATAAAAGACTACATTTTGGTTCCGTTGTTGGGACCTATTTTTTATCTATTCATCAGGATGTTGCATGCACATGGCATTCCAATTATCTTTGGAGAATATTGATTTTTGGGTATATGAAGGCCAAGATGTGTTTTCTCAGAGATATAGTATTGGAACTGACTTTAATGCGTGCAAGTGGGTGGAAGAAAACCTCTATGACTACTTGTATGAGACATTATTTAGCTTCTTTCTAGTAGAATTATACCAAGGGGCTGGCAAGCATACACATAGATGAGGGGTGTCCGGCTAGGAAGAAAGGAATTATGGGGCTAGGAGAACTATCAAGCTTTTCACTGATTTGGCTGAACCTTGGATGAGAGATGTAGATCACTGATGGGAAGATGTGATATGTTTATAATTTAGAATATGTGATTTTGACATAATCATGCCTAGAAAAATAAGAGTTCTAGTTCCTACGTAAACATAGGGGATCATATATACGCGTACTACCTTTAGCAAAAAATATCTTAATGATCTTAGGATAGAGAATTTACTGAGGGTAGGCTAAAACCCCACTACATGGAGGGGAAGGAGGACAAGTTTATGAAGGATGGTGTCAGTCCAAATGGAAGAAAGAGAAAGGGAAAAGAGATGAATCTGGTATAATGATGCGTGAGCAAGGAACAATTGAGGAGGTGTTGAGACTAAGGTGAATTATGACTCGTGATAGTGATGAGAACCCTATAGAAGGTGAGGGAAAACAAGATCATGTCTTTCCAGTATTGGGAATGCATAGAAGAAGGACCCCTTCAACATCAAAGGAGAGAGACTCTGAGGAGATATTGAGAACCATTGGCACGTATTTGACCCCTCCTGGACCCCTAGCCCTTGCACATAGTTCTTGGAATCCAGAAGTTGTTATAGAAGATCCTCATAGTGAAGTTGAGCATGAAGGTGCTCAATTAATACCAAGTTAGGTAGGAGATACATGTATTCATGTATTAGTATCATCTCAAAAGGAAAAATAGATTAAGGACATGCATATGGATACACAAGAGGTACCCGTGTTTGGACAGATTTTTTTGGGACTCATTAGGTAGGTATGTCATCAAGAAATAGCAATGGTGCACTACTAGTTGGAAGTATTAATCTTGGCAGTGGTGTATAGGGAAGACGGTGTTCATTTTATCATGATCACAGGGATATAAGGTAGTTATTCTATAGGTCCTCTGGTAGTGGTGGGAGGATCATGAGGTTCAATACCTCCACCCTTGCGGAGGTAATCTTGGTGGAGGCTCAAGTTCAGAATTTGGCTCCACTCATGGAAAATGACCACAATAACCATTACAAAAAACTTAGCAACCACAATAGTAGGACACCTCAAATTTTATTTAATATGTATCTTCATTTTTTGGAGTATAGGGTTGTGGAAGAGTGTCGTTGAATATGTGCATAAGTGTGAGTTATTATGGAGAGATAAGGGTATAACAACTCCTGAATGGAATGCAAGTCAATTTGTCACCACACTTCAAAGGTGTTCCCACAGTTGGTATATAAAATATGATTAACATTGGGCAACAATGGATTATGATGCATTACTACATCCGTTTTAGCTTAATTCTATATCCTTGAGTTTGAACAATAGAGCATTAGTGTGCTGAAGGATATTAAATAGGGATTGTTTGAAAGTGTTAGGGAATATGAATCATGCTTTAAGAATCTATTGTCTAAATTTTGATATGATATACATCAGATCCAGTATGCATAATGGTTTTTTGGAGGTCTATTAACACATTTTTGGAGATCACTTTCACACAGAAAATTTAACTGATCGACACAAGGCCTTGAAACCATCTCTCCATGTTGACGTAGTTAAGATTTTAGACACTAGATGTGAGCCCATTCCTTAAAGCTCATATTATAGAAATGCCTACCAAATTGGATAATTTATCACCCAATTCAACAAAAGGTATGTGTAGAAGATTATGATGCACATATTATGAGGTTGAATGACATATAAAGGATATCTTCCTATGCACGAACATGCACGTGTTGTTGACATATTGTGAGATTTGTCATAAGAATCATGATGTCCATAATTTTCCACTTTTACAGCGTGTGACACATAATAATGTCTCCATATATTTCAAGATATGTGATGCAATATACCAATGATGCAGTCTAACTTCCATTTTATTGATCCTATTTATGAGGCATGTGAAACAGGGTTGTGCCAGAATAGTGTGGCAAGTGGCTTGTAGGTGCAGGAAGGACAGACTAGTGAAGTGCATAAGAATGGAAATGGAGGTTTTAAGAGGTGGATTCAGAAGAAGAGGTCATGGAATCCATGGAAGGTTTGCATGAGGGACATGATATATGTTTGGATCACCTTATCATTATCAGTGTAAGTGTCTAAAGAATTTGGTATGTGCATATTTTTGAAAAGTGCGCAAGGTTGAGGATTTTCCAAATATGTATGCCCATATGTGTAATAAAAATAATAAGGAAAAAGGTGTGTAGCTATGATTAAGGTGGAGTGTGGGAAGTATGAGAAATGGGAAACCTAATAATATGGTTGAACCTAAAATTCAACCTTTTTTAGTCATTGCAAGCAAGCAAGGAAGGGATAGATCTCTCATTAGATGGGAAGAGTTGGTACATGTAAAGTATCCAGGCGCAACCCAATAAAGAGAAGTTTATCAGGAAACTATGGTCATTGTCAGATAATTACAAGGTGAGATGAAGCACTTGAAAGAGAAAGAACATAACAGGGAACACGCGATGAGTACTTAACTTCCTCAGAAAGATATTGATGACCTTAAGGAATTATGCATGATATTGAGGTAAGAGAACAATATCTCATTGTTGGGATAATGGTTGTGAGATAAGGTAACATGCGCAGGTGTGGAAAGAGAGTGCCAAATCCTTCATGTAAATTTTCCACTACATGACCATGATTATGACAAGGAGATAACAATGGATGCAATTATCTATGGGTGGTTAGTAAGTATTATTCTTATAGATGTAGGTGCCAAAATCAATTTTCGCACCCTTGATTTCTTAAACCAATTGTGAAGGCCACCATTGCATCTATCTTCAAATGTTTTGTATATGGATAACAAGATAAGGGAAATTACCATTAGGGTTTTGAATAATTCCTCCATCACCATTCAGGGAGAAAAATTTATAGGTGATTTTGAAGTAGTGGAGCTTGGTAGAAGAAGATAATTTCCTTACACTACTTGGACATCTTTGGTGCTATGATAACAATGTAGAATTGTGTTTTCAACAAGAGGTATATCAGATTTGAGATAAAAAAAATGAGTGTGTTGTAATATCATTGGATGAAACTAAGGTTGTACCATACATTGATCCCATTAATGAAGAGGAAATTAATCAAATCTACACACATATTATGCATGACCCTGAGAACATGGATCCATAAAAAAAAGACATACTTTATTGGGAAAATGTGTAGTCTATTAGTGATAGAACTAGTGTGTCTTGTGATAATTGGACCCATGGCACATATGAAATAGTGGGTCATGAGGTACAACAGTGAGTGACTAGGATGAGAAGGGCCGCACACCTTCAGGAGGATGGGCAAGGTCAATTTGCAAAAATACACTGAAGAGGATAAGCCTGCAAATGTTCTTGTGCACGATTGAGGAAAAATGGTGTAATGAGGGTGATAGGAGGAATATGATTCTATAAAAATTTTACAGGACTACAGCGCACTGGTGGGAAACACATAGAGACAACTTAATGGGCTGGCGCGAGATTAGAGTAACCTTTTTTGACAAGGTTTATAAGGAACAATATCCCTTCTTTATAACATGAATATGATGGGAAGACCCATCCTATGGTATATTTTCATAGTTGTGAGTGGAATTAGATGCAAGGGAAAGATACATTACCATCCTCCTCTATTGGGACACAAGGTTTACTCTACTTTGCGTGGATGCACGTGTGTTTGGTATGGGCATACTGAGTTAAAAATGAGACAACAAGCTGGACACAACCTGACTAAAGGTTTTGTCCACACCTTTGATTATTTTTCTACTAAGCCTCCAGTTCATGAAGCCTTGTAGATTATGATGCACATCACATTAGGGGATAGTACGAAGGATGAAGATCTCATGATCCAATTATTTTTTGTAATTTGACACTGAGATACACAAGGACCTGGTAGAAATAGAAGAAACATAGTTAGAGCATTCTTAGAAGGAGAAGGAAAAGGGAAAACTTGTGTACCTCATAGATGATGAGGAGGTTAAAGACCTCAACATCAAGCACACATAGGGTGTGTGTGGAGGTGACGAATTTCATGGATGAGAAGATGTGTGCATACCATGTGCCTTTGAAGAAAAATAAAGTGATCATTGGGACCGAGGATGTGCCAAAGTAGGTGATTATTGGTGATTATTGGCTTGAACATGAAGTTGCAAATATTATTGAGTTGTTGCATGAATTTTAAGATCTACTTCCCAGGGGATATCATGAATTGAAAGGTTCATATAGATCTTTGGGGGAGATGATAATAAAGGCTTAAGGAGGGCATGCGACCAGTCCGAAAGAGGCCTTACCAGATGAATCCCAACTTATGTGTGAAGTTAAACGAGGAAATTGATAATATGCTCAAGTCAATTATTATTGAGCCTACTAAGAAGTCTGAATGGATCAGCCCCATGGTGATAAAAATCAAGAAGGATAGATGGATAAGAATCTATGTGGAATATAGGGTTCTCAATGTTTCATGTGTCATAGATTCTTTTCCTACACCAATCACTTAGAAAATCTTGGAATATTTTGCAAGGCATGGAATCTATTCCTTCACCAATCAATTCTCTAGATACCATGAGGTGAGGATTACGCAAAAATTAGGGGAATTCCACCTTTACAACCTAACTGGGGAAGTTTTGCATACATTTTTATGCCCTTTGGACTAAATAATGTTCCATCAGTGTTCTCGCACATAGTTGTTCAATATTTCAATATTTTGTTCACAAGTTTTTACAACTACACTTGGATGATTGGACTATATATGGGATGGTGAAAGATCATTGTGACAACTTGAGGTTGATGTTTAAAATATGTAGGCAACTTAGCATCTCTATGAACATCAAGAAGTGCATTTTTGCAACCCCATTTAGTAATTTACTTGGCCATATAATTTTCAAGAAAGGATTGTTGGTGCACCCATAAAATTATTGTAGTTATTTTGGGTCTAGAGGAACCTACCCAACCAAAGCAAAGTGCACGGGTTCTTGGGGCATACTGGTCAGGAAATCTACTAAGGGATATGTCAAAATTTCCATGCCCCTTAAAGAATTGTTTAAAGACAAGGGAAAACTTTATTAGGAAGATGCACAATAGTAAGCATTTGAAACCTTGAAGCAGAGGCTAAACTACAATGCTAATATTATGATTTCCTTCTTTGAATAAGTCTTTTCATGTGCATGTGGATGCTTCTAGTATGACAATTAGATCAGTATTGGCCCAACCAGGGGAGGGTAATGTTGATCACCCCATATGTTTTGCGAGCAGGAAGCTGACGCCAATAGAGGTAAAACTATATAACTACCAAACATGAGGCCTTATCAATGATATATGTGCTTTATAAGTTTCAACAATACTTGTTGGCCACACCATTTATATTTTACATAGATCATATGACATTGAATTACTTAGTCAATAAGGTGTTTTTGTAGAGGCACATCTGTTGCTGGATTCTCATATTTCACAAGTTTAATTTCATAGTTATAGTAAATCCTAGTAAGATAAACTTGGGACATGATCATCTATCAAGGATTAAATCTGGAGAGGACACTTAGAGCATACAGTATGCTATGCTAGATGCACAATTTTTTATAATGAACCACATGCCAGCCAATTTAATAATACATTTCCATATTTTTATGCATTAGATTAACACTTGAGGGTAGGAAGAATTTGGAAAAGAAACAACTTGCTATTCTTATTGTGCATTATCAAATCATTGGAGGATACCTATATAATATGGGTAGAGATGAGGTCTTACATAGATGTGTATTGAGAATGAGTATGACGCTATTGTGGAGGAATCACATGGCGTCATTGCTGGAGGCCAATATGTAGGAGAAACAACTCCATGCAAGATCTTGTTGGAGATTTTGTGTTGGGAAACATTGTATAAAGACATGAAAGAATTTATCAAGGATTGTGACCACTGTTAGAGGATATATAAGACTAGAAATAAAGATGAGGTTCCACTATGACCCATTGCAAGTACATAGCCATTTGCAAAGTGGGAAATTTACTTTGTAGGCCCCATTACACCAACTCCGCACTGAATAAGTGCTTGTTATATTATTACATGCATAGATTACTTGAAAAGGTGGGCAGAGGATACGTATATAAAGGATTGTACTGCAATAAAAAATAGGTAGATGTCTATGGGAAAATATCAATAAGTAGGTATGGATGTCCATTAAGTCTTACACCCTATTAGTAGAGTTTGTGGTGGGCACTCTATAAGACTACACCCTATCACCCACAGGATAATGGAAGTGCAGATCCTTTCAACAAGATTTTTTATAGACCTTGTCAAATATATGTGATGTTGGAAGGAAATATTGGGATGATAAATTATTAGTAGTTTTATGGGCATATAAAACAACTTACAAGAGTTTAGAGTAAGGCAACACCCTTTCAGTTGGTGTTTAACACAGATGAATTTTTTACCTGTTGAGTTCATATTACCCTCTCTACGTATTGCGCACGCATGAAGATTGGATGATGAGAAATATGTACAAGAGTGAATTGACAAGTTGATGTAGTTAGATGAATTATGTGTGATTGTGCACTGGAGTTAAAAGATAGAGAAATCTAGATAGAATGCCTAACATGAAGGCATATTAAGAAAATTTGTTTTGTATTTGGAGGGATGGTGCTTCAGTATGATTCCAAGTTTGTGCACCATCCTGGGAAGTTGAAATTTCATTGGCTAGGACCCTTTGTAGTAATTAATATATTGGAATTAGGTGCATGTCAATTGTAGGTGCTAGATGACCACCATGGGGTGATAATGTCAAGTGGGATCTACCACTGTAGTATGCCCCAATATTATTAAAGTTTTTCTAATCAAACTGTATTGTGAAGGTATTTCACATTTAAGAGTGAAGCGGACCCTGACTGATTCACCCACCCACATTGATTTGGGTGATCCCTCTCAGGATTGAATATAACAATGTATACATTTGTACAGTCCAGTATTGAGTCTGAATATAAGATACAATAAGATGATCATTGTATTAATGATCAAAAGAAAGAGCTCTATAGACATTGTAAAATACCAAGGAGTGAAGTGGAAGTGCTAGTTAAAGCTTGTGTAAATTCTTAATACAGATAGTGTTTTACCAATGGAGTTTTTTCCTTTGGGTTTCTCCACTTAAATTTGGTGTCATCTATCTTTGTTCTTGTTTATTATTTCTTTCATCTCTTTCTCATTAATCTCTATAATTCACTATCTATTTTAAGCTATTTTTGTGTCTAATCGACTGCATATCATAATCTATAACATTTGGAGTTTTAATGGTGGATCTATAATATGTTGATTATATTTCCCTTGTTAAATCTAACATGGTATCAGAGAATGGTGATTATGCATGTGCAGGGTTGATCTAGGATTTTTTTTAATTTGAATAGAGTAAATAAGCTTTAAGTTTATTTATGGATCTACAAAACCCTAAAAGTTTGCATAGTGTCTTCAAGAAAACCAGGTTTAAACTTCTAGTTCCTTCCTAAATATTGTTTGAAATATTGGTTAAATATGGGCTAAATGGATGTTTAGATCATGTTTGAGATTTTGTATGCTTAGATCTTTTCTTTTGTATTTTGTTTCAAGTCATTTGCAGTTTAAATCATCATCTGTGAGCTTATTTTAAGTTTTCCCACCGTTTATATCCATTTGGGTCATTTTTTGACTTTGGATCCAAAATATCTAGTTAGACTCCAATTTTTTTGGAGCTTATAAGTCCATTCTAGTAGTAAAAATCTTTATTTTTTTCACTAGTTTTGTCTTTGTGAAGCTTGGGCCAATCATTTTGTGCCATCTAGATTCACATTTTTTCATTTTAATTTAGATCCTATTGGTTTTGTGAAGCTTGGACCAATAAAATTTCTCCAAATAGCTTTGATTGTCCTTTTTTTTCATGTTTGCGAAGCCATATCCACTCTAGAGTGCCAAGTGGCTTCAATCTGACACCTTTCTATCTTTGGAAATCACAATCTAAGCAATTTTTTTGGATCCAATCTATTCTAGGAGTAATCTTTATACTGTTTTGCTTATGAAGCTTAGGCCAATCATTTTCTACCATCTAGATTTATTTTTTCATTTCTATTTAGATCAGTTTTTTTGACAAATAAAATTGCACCAAATAAGTGTCCTTTTTTAATGTTTGAGCCAATCACTCTTAGAGTGCTAAGTCCATATAATACCTTTCTATCTTTGTAAATGTCTAGTGTGGCTTCACTCTGTCAATATTATTTGTCTTTTTTATTTTTGTGAATTTTTTGACTATGAAAGCCAATCATTTTTCTCCAGCTAGCTTCAATCAAGGGCCCAAACCAATTAGAAGGCTTCTTGATTCGTGGTTAGTTTTATTGTTCATCATTTTGAGTTGTGAAACGCGAGCTCAATAAGGGATTTACGCTTTTCTCCATGTTATCAGACTTGGATTAGCTTTCCTCTATTATTTGTAAAATACAATCCAATAGGAAGCTCTAAGTCACTTAATATTTCACATTGTCAGACCTTTTTTTATCTTGTTTCCTGTATTTGTGAAATATGAGTCAATAAAATTTCTCCAAGTATCTTACTCTTTTTCATTGGTTTTAGATTTTGTGTCATATGTGAAGGGTGAGCCAATAGAATTGCTCCAAGTATCTTTTATTTCACATTTGTCAGTATTTTCATTTATGGTAGCGGTTATCCAATTAGAATTTTCCACCTTTTCACATTTGTCAGTGTGTGTATTATAAAAAGTGAGCCATTTAAAAGGCTCCACATGTCCTCAGTTTACTTTAGCCATTTTGGTTGCACTGTGAAGTGCAAACCAATAACATTTGGACACGTACATCTCTTTTTCACATTTGTCAGTCTTTGTCAGACTTGCAAAGTGTGAGCCATTTAAAAGGATCCACTGTATCTTATTTTTGGCTTAGTCTTTGTCAAATTTGTGAAGTGGGAACCAATTTTTTTTGACATGTATATTAATATTTTTTAATTGTGTCATCCTTCAAGTGTCAGGGTCAGTCTTTGCTTTGACTTAACACTTAGATTATGACACCTATCTTGATACCTTTTTCAGACCCAAAATTTATTTTAAGTTTGGTTTATTCTATCAACTTTAAGTTCGCCAAAGGAATCTTTTAAATTTTTAGTGGAAAACCACCAAGTGTTGAGCCTTTAGTCATTAAATTTTTGACAAGTGGCTCTGTTTGACTAAGAATTTGATTTCACATTGTGTCAGAGTACAAAAAATATGATCCAATTAATTTAAGACACGTGTATATGATTCTTTTTTAATTAATTGTCTTCTGACTTATTAGGTGCATGTGAAATGCAAGCTAATTGAAAAGTGACATGTATATATTTTTTTCATTGTTGTCAGTCTTGTCATATTTTTTGACGTGTGTTTATTTTGTTTATTATTGTGGATCTCAAAAAGACATTGAATTTAATTTTTTAAAGAGTTTCAGCATCCGCCCAAGGATCTATTTTAAAGCCGACATGTGCCTCTCTTGGTATTGTTGATCTGTGCCACGTGTCGCCCCCCACCTTGGCTTGTTTTTAACTTGTTTTTATTTGTTAAAGTAGCTCATTTTGAGCTCATGTAGCTCATTTTTTAGCTCCCTTCTATGATTTTCTAAATAACTCATCAAGCTACTCTATCTTGACTCATTCTGAGATCAGTTAGCTCACCTGTAAACTTGACCCTGACTAACCTCTGTCAAATTGATCTTAAATTCGAACAAATCAAGCTATTTTTGACTTAATTAGTTTTGCATTCATATAGAAAATTAAAAGATATGTAGCTAGTTTTTTGTCTCTATTTGGCTTCCTTGATTTGTTTTTTAGCTTTATTGTCTCCATTGCTATTTGAGCATTAAAATGGCTAGTTCTACTATTTTTACTTTAGATAAGTCTTAGCTCTTAAATGGAACAAATTATAGCATATGGAGAGTTCAATTGAAAGCTTATTTTATGGCTAGAAAGCTATGGGATCTTGTGACTGGTGTCAAAAAATGTCCCACAGGGAGACAAGCTATCCCTGAAAAACCTTAGTCTCCTTCTCTCAAAAATCTCAGGAAGCTCTTTCATCCTATTGCAAAGCATTAGAGATGAATTCTTGATTCATATAGGCCATATGGACTCACCTGCAGATGCATGGAAGAAATTAGAAACCATGCATGAAGGCAATAGGTTTTCTAAGATCATTAAGCTAGTTTTAGAGCTGTTTACAACACCCATGAAGGGGGATGAGAAAATTGTCAATTATTTAGCTAAAATTAAGAACATTAAAGCTCAATTAGATGGTTGTAATTGTGAACTATTTCAAGATAAGTTGTTATATTTCATTATACAGATCAATATACATGAAAATTTCATAAATTTTATCTCTATTCTTAACTCTAAGTATTAGAATGAGAATGATCTTCCTGATTTAGACACTCTGTCTTCTTTGTTAATTCAAGAAGAGCATGTTATGGAAAATTTTTGATTCCAAAGAGAATGCTACTTAGGAACTTCTCACTCAAGAATAAAAAAACTAAACCTTCTAGATTCATAAATCAAAAACCATCTCTTAAACCCCCTTGTAAAGACAAGAAATCAAGAAACTTAAGAGTAAGTTTTGATGGTAGATGTCACAATTGTGGAAAATTTGGCCATAAGAAAGAGGATTGTAAATCCAAAAATAAGGTCAAATTTCAAAAATAGGAAATGGAATAAATTAGATCAAAATCAAGATGAAATTGATGAGAACAATCATAGAGCTAATGTAATAACTCTATAAACTATATAAAAAGCATAACTATAACTAAAAACATGCAAAAAAGGTTTTTTAAAGATTTTGCTTCAGTCTTCTCTAGTAGTTTAGCATATATGACATGTCTAGACTTCAAAAGGTTCCTACATGGTCATTTTTAGAAGAAAAATTCACATAAATCCATGAGTGTGTCCACTATTTAATGGATCATGTTTTCAGTGAATCCTTGGTTATTCTTGAATGATTTGATTATTTGATCAGATCTTGTTATCTATCAAGTCTTATCTTTGTATAAAAGCTTGGAATAAGATATATATATGTTGATAAATCATTTTATGTGATTAGTAAAATATTATTATATGCATATCAAATGACACTTGGGGATGCCTTTGTGTTTGTATTGGAGACGTCCAATATTGATTGCATCTAATAAATATTTTAGTATTATAATATGTTGAAATTTTTTCAACATATTTGTAATGTAACATGGTTAGTTGTTAAGCATATTATTATGATAGTTTATGCCTATTATGTTTTCTATCATGACTCTAACCATGTTGATGTTGTGTTGATATATACAGCTGGATTTATGTTCAAGTTTTGATGCAGGTGCCATCACTTGGAGCAGCAAAAGAGCCATGTGGCTAAAGAGGTTGCTAGAAGTGATACACATAGGAGATAAAGGAAGTATTCCTCCTCTATGTGAAGGAAATATTGCTCTTGATAAAGAATCCAATTCAACATCAGAGATTATGTTGTAGATACCTTCCCTAATCCATTTGCATGTTGGAAGTACTACAAGTTTTGTGCCTTGTTGGGCCTATCAGAGTTTCCATTGAGGGGGAGTGTGTATGAAAATGCCACCTCTTGATGGCTTATTATAAAAGATCAGGTCAGATTTTAAGAGTGGATCATGACCACCCGCTTTTGTATGTAACAAAGTGATCCTTTAGGGATTGGTTACACATGGTTGTAACATTGTATGTGAACTATAAGTCTCATGAGAAAATGCATAAGGCAGTTCGTTGTAAACTTCCAATACATTCCTCCAGTTTGTAATAAGTAAATGTGTCACTCTATGTGAAGTTACTTGTAAATCCAAGTAAAGCTTTAGTTATGGGTATGCCTTAGTTTATAAAAGGATCCATAATTTGATGTAAGTCTTCATATGTAAAGCACTGGTCTTAAGAATTTCTGTATGGGAAGATTTGTACGATTTCCCTTGTTTGCATGCTAGCCTGAATCACTGTTGCTGATTTAAGGTTCTATAAATCCTTTTGTATAAAAAGGTAAATTTGGCATGTCTGATTTTTCTTCCCACTTAACATTAAGGGGGAGTGTTGGGGTGATAATGTCAAGTGGGATCTACCACTGCAGTATGCCCTAATATTATTAAATTTTGTCTAATCAAACTGTATTGTGAAGGTCTTTCACATTTAAGAGTGAAGTAGCTTGGCCCGATTCACCCACCCACATTGATTTGGGTGATCCCTCTCAGGATTGACTTATCTACAATGTATACATTTGTACATAACCAGTATTAAATAATAAGTATCTAGAATATAACATACAATCGATGATCATTGTATTGAACTAATCAAGAGAAAGAGCTCAACAGACATTGTAAAAGACCAATGAGTGAATTGGAAGTGTTGGGTTAAAGCTGTGTAAATTTTTAATACAGACAATGCTTTACTAGTGGAGTTTTTTCCTTCGGGTTTCTCCACTTAAATTTAGTGTCATTTGTCTCTATTCTTGTTTATTATTTACTTTTATCTCTTTCTCATTAAGCTCTACGTAATTGACTTATCTATTTTAAGCTATTTCTTGTGTCTAATCGACTGCATATCACACTCTATAATCTTTGAAATTTTAATGGTGGATCTGTAATCTATTGATTACATTTTCCCTACTAAATCTAACAATAAGGAAGTATTGCCATTTAGATTAGATTTGCCTTTCTATTTTGTTTTTCTTTATTGTAATAAGATCATTTACATTCAAGAGCTAATTACGATCTGTTAGGTTAATGCATAGAGGACGGCATAAACTTTTAGTGTGGGGTGAAGTAGGTGTAAGGGCATACAAGAGATTATATGATGTTAATAAATCTTACAAAAAAATTTAGGAGTGTGTGTTTGTATGAGATAGGTGCGCGGAATAAAATAGGTGTGCATGAAAGGAATGTATTGGTGCGTGCACTGATGTGAAAGAATGTTTCTTGATGAAAATGTATTGGGGATACATGAAATCAAAAGGAAGTGTCAAAGGTGCTTAAGGTTGATATTACTTGAAATAAATTGCTCATATTTGGAAACCATGTGAAATGAGGTCCACACAACATAACGTGAGGGAGGAAATAATAAGGTAGACTACTTGGCAGTTAGGGTAAAGTAATATTGAGTGTGACGTGGGGAGTTGCATGTAAGGAGGATTGTAACCTAAGAAGTATTTACACGCCAGAAGATTATGATTTTCACGTGTAATAGAAATAAAATGGAAAAGCATGGGAAAAAGAAAAAATCACATTTAAAGCTAAAATTGGTGGTAGGTGGAGTGTAATTAATGCAATACAAATTTAATAAACTATAAAATGGCCCTGGGTAAATAATTCCCTACCTTGATTTTGAGAACTTGTGTGATTGAAGAGCTTAAGAGATGACGTATGAAGAAAAAAGCTAAGTGAAAAGGGTAAACCAGAGATCTGACCAAACTAGAGAACTAAGCAATTGAGCACACAGACCATGCCATTAAAGAGCTCCTGGTGTGAAGTAGTAGTTTTTCAAAGGTTTTAAAAGTGAGCTACAAAAGTGAAGGTTTTTGGTTGAGGGAAAAGAACTAGGGTTTACAAAATTAGGGCACAGTTTAAATCACATAGTTGATAAGTAGGTACATGGGTTAAGCAAGGTAGAGGAAATAACATCATATAAAGAAGGAATTGCATGATTTTATGTAAATAAAATATTTCCAACAGTTAGGGCATGAAATTGGTGAAGTAGGGATTTGTTTAATTTTGAGAAAAAGAGAAATGACACCTAGGTGAACACCAAAGAATAAGAAGAAGGTCGTGGATGATGTGTCAGAGGATTGGTCCTTAGAAATGCAATACCTACCCAAGGTAATATTTGGGAAGTCGTGGGTGTCAGAGTCAGGGTAAATTTCAGTGACAAATATTTGTAATTTGGTGAATAGTAGGATTTATCACATTTTATTTTGGCTATTTTTACCATCATGGTAGTGCCCAGGTTTCGTTTAAAAATTCCACAAAAAATAATCTATCCCATGCGAATAGACAACAAATATCCAATCCCAACATATATTTTTATATTAAATCGTTGCGTGATTGACATATGAGATTTTAAAACATTCTTGGATCACTAAGAAATCAATGCAACCTTATTGGTCCATTGGGCTCATTCGCTAACATGTATGGGATTTCTTTAGGAATTTGATTAATTTTTCCATATATATATATAGATGTAGATTATAGATGTAGAATCACTAAGCATTGAACATAGTTCAAAGGGTTTTTTAATCTTTTCTTATTTTCTAATTTATGAATTTATGAACTAGTAGAAAATGATTCAACAAATGAGCATATTGTAATTTTCTTACAAAAATCAAATAAATCAAGTCCTTGTCAGGGCCCAACTATTGTGTTACAGTTTACATCCTAGAAGTATTTACTGCATGTGAGTTTATTTGAAACTTGTTTTCTTTCATGTCGCATTGATTTATTTGATTTTAAGTTTTGTAATTTATTTATGTCATTTTTTGAATTTACTGTATCACTAATGTCATGACACTGCAATGCCTTAGTCGATTTTCATCCCATAGCTCTTCCAACTCAAAAATTTTCCTTACAGGATTTAGGAAAATGGCAACTAAAAATGGAAGCTCGAGTAAAAAATCTATTCCAACCCCTTTTGGTAGTGGTACTGGCCTTTAAAAAATAAAATCTTATTTTGAGAAACCATCTAAGAAAATCCATCCTTCTCTAGTAGAACCAACACAATCAAGGGATAATGATTGTATTCAAATTGAAACTCATAATGATTTAATTTTTGATTTGATAGCTAATGTTGTGAATGACGACGACAATGAAATTCGTCCCCTTGAAGATATTTCATTGAATGAAGTTGATTTTGACACTACATCACCTTCCCAATTGAATGTTGGAGGTGAAACTTCTGGAAATCAATGAAATTTAAATTCCACCATGGAAAATACTCAGGCGACACCTATTTCTGAAATAAAGAGAAAGGAAAGAAAATGGGACTTGGGAAGGAGTTTTAGGTTAGAGTGGGTTTCTAAGTATCTATTTATTGAACTTTCTTAAAATGAGAATAAAGATGAAATTCCCAAAGAATGTAAATGTACAATCTGTAGCTGGAAATTGGGCAAGGACAAGACAATGTAAATTAAGTTGGATACTATTTAGTAGCATGTAGGAAAGATATATGAAAAGAAAATTGTAGATAGTGTTGAGAAGAATGTTTCCAAATGTAAAAATGCTAATGATTTTTTGCATATTAGGTATGAAAAATAATTTTAACATCACAAGATAGCTGAAATAATAGTTGTAGCGAACGGAGGTATAATTACCTCTCAATTCAACAAGGTCATTCAAAACAATATTGTAGGTAAAACAATTCAGCTAGCTACTATTTTTCACATTCTGAAAAGAGGTCATCCTATAACAGATTTTCCTGAACAAAAGAAGATGTTGTCCTTTCTTGGTGTCCCACACTTTCCTCATTCTCACTAGTCTAAAAGTAGTGGTTAGGATTGGGAAAAATGTGTAGATATGGTTGAGATACAAGACTTAAAAGAGAAATTGAAGTTTTCACGATACATGTCTTTATCTATTAATGAGCTTAAAATAGTAGATAATAATTCTTGGGTTTGTATACATGTGAATACTATTGAGAATCATGTGAGATAGCATCAATTACTTTACATTCACAAGATGAGAGAGAAATACAATGCTAAAAACCTTTTTGAATTGGCGATAAAATTTTTGAAAGAGATATGTGACATGGATGATGCTACAATTGCATCAAAGATGGTATGTATCAGGGAAGATGGGGCATCTATAATGCAAGGTCATCAAAATGGATTGTGTGTAAGACTCCAAACATCTAATTTCCCGTATATGATTTTCATTCATTTTATGGCTCAAAAAATGAATCTATCTTACAAAATAGTAGGAAAATTTAAGCTTGTAACAAAAGTTGAAGAGATTATTTGAGAGGTGCATGCTTATTTCTTCCATAGTCCTAAAAGGTTCATGGAAGTCCAAATATTTGTAGAAGGAAACTTTTTTTTTGCGTAAACTGTTAAAAGATGTCGACACCAGGTGGATCTCATTGTAACAACCGGTTCGTAGGATGTACGATGGACGAGTATCAATCCTTACTAGGAGTGATGTGGTAGAATCACATGAAAGTGGACAAGGCCCAGGATTTGATACATCATTTGAATTATATAGAGTCATTACTGATGTTTTTTGGTCTTATTCCCATGTTTGATGAAATGCATCATTTAATTAAACAAGACCAAGAAAGAACTATCTATATTGTTGATTTTTCTAGTTTGAGGAAACAAGTTTGTATGGCAATAGAATATTTGTTTATCAACGAATCTACTTTTTTAGGTCCAAATTTTGATGGTTGGAATGATTTTATAAATATTTGAAATGCAAGAAGATTTTTGAAGTTCAACTTGTTTGGAGAAGTATGTGCTTCTGTACGTGGATATGATATACCAATGCACATGTTTAAAGTAGTAGTCGGTAAGGTTGAGAAGGTAAATTTAACAGGGCCACTATTTGATAACATTGTATCATCAACAAGGGTAAGGTTAAGAGAAATTGGAGTTTCCCTACTATAATAAATAAGGGAATGATTTCGTAGGGATTATTTACTTGAATCAATGACTATAGTAAATCCCACTTATTGGAATACTGTCCAAAATGAAATATTTTTGTAGGAAGACTACCACAAGAGGTTGAATACATTGATTAAACATTTTTGTAAGTATGTTGATATCAATGGAATGAATATTCCAGGTATTTTCAGTAAGAAAATTTTGACTTATCAATCCCATGAATTCTCCTCTACAACAATTGAGCATTTCAAATGTTTGGATAATCCCTTATAGTGTGGAGGAATAAAATGGATATGGAAAAAAGTTGGGTTGAGTACTATTTTGTAACAAACCATGTCCGAGTTTTCTCATTGGTTTAGACATGTCAAATAATGATTTTGGGTTTGGTTGAAGATGAGATAATTTTCAGTGCCTTGTCCTTTATAAACTCAAAATTATGAAACAAGATTGACAAAAATTTGGAAAATTGTTTGATAATTTACACATCATGGTATGAAGTGGATAAATTTACTCATGACATGAATTTGGTAGTATGGAATTTGATTAATGAAAGGAGAGGGGCCAAAAACAATAGAAAAAATACAACAGATGACTCTATTGCAGCAGTTGATTGTCAACAAAGTGAGAGTTAGAGATATGGTCAAGAAAATAATAGAGATGATCCACCATCAAATTGGAAGCTTCCATTTGTGGTTATCACATGATATATATGTTCATATAATAATTAATATATTCAAATATTCAGTATTTTGTTCTAATAATATATTTTTCTGTATTTGTATTTTTTTAAAACATTGTGTTGATTTTTAGTCTTAGGAATGAAACTTGAAATAAATTGCATTGATTTATTGTCTTCAGAATATAAATAAATTGTTTAAATTTTAAAAAAACACTTAATATATTTAAAAACACTTTTGTTTCTCATACACCTAAAATTACAAAGCATTAACATAAAATGTTTGTCAGTTTTGTGAACCACTATGTATTGAAATGAAAAATAAAACTATTCCTCATTGAATCATTCAACTTGCTTGAGACATGCCTTGTATTAAAAAAATGAAGATTGTAACGAATGGAACAATTTTCAAAATTAAATTAATCTTAACTATCTCATCTTTTGTAACAAGCTCCACTCTTCATCTGTTAGAATTACAATTTGTTGTAAATCAGGGTGTTTGACATGTAAATTTGTTAGCAATCCATAACTGAGAGTGGATATTTCCTTTATTATTGTATTCAAAATTACTGAAAAGGTTATCAATGGTTTAACGAATCCAAAAATATTTGTGTCATCTACCTTCTTAGTAATTTATTTCTTCTCTTGCATCATTTTTTATTTCATATTCTTCTTGAATTCATCCTTCTTAATGAATTGGTGTGTTTTGTTAAAAAAGCATTAGAAAACCAAGCTTTTTGAAATCTTATACCTTTCCATGCAGCTTGTGTAACATTCTTTGACACTTATTCAACAATTACAATGCTTCACCTAGCATCACATAATTCTTAATGATAGATGAAACCTTTATTGAGGCATAAAACAAGTTTTGAATTCCCCTAAATGTCAGTTTCGTGTCACTAAATTTGTAGATAGCTTTCAAAAATTTCCTTGCTCTATCCTCTCTTGAAGGCATCACTTTTTTTCTACTAGTTACGTATTTTTGGAGCTTATCAGAGATTCCCTATAGATCAGCCATGAATTCAAACAATATAATAAAATCATCAATGTTTTGGTTTATTTCCCCCAAACATTATCCTTCACATTAATCACTACCTTTTTATAAAATTCAGATAGTTTGATGATGGAAGACTTTATTTCCTTTTTTTCTTTTTCCAACTCCTGTTGCAGTATTTATTTTTTGTCTTCCTTTTACAATATGTCCTTGACTTTTCTCTCTTCCTCTAGGATATGTTCCATTTTTTTGGCATTTTCTTTCTCTACCTTTAGAACCTCTTGCAATTCTCCCAGTGTTTATTCTAATATATTATTATTACTTTTCATTTCCAGTAAATTTTTCTTCACTTATTCTAGATTCACTTGTTCCTTTTCATTCGTAGCAACTACAATAATAGAGGCAGATGATTTTATCCTCTTCTCTGACTCATCAGTCTTATTAACTCCCACTTTTCTATTTGTTTTCTCATTTTCCCAGTCTGCCTATAACTTTTAAATTTTATTATTCAACTTATTTTCCTCTTTGTTTAACATTATAAATGATTTTTATACCACATCATTGTTCCATTTTGATACATTTATTTTGTCACAAGGTTTCATTCAAAAAAATGTATTTGAAGGGAAGATACATCATAGTCACTAGAAACCATTTGATTATCTAGTTTTACAACTTTGGGCACAACATAGATGTACTCCATGGTATCTTTGTCTAAGTTAAATGTAGGCAATACCCTCATTTTGAAAGGATCTAAAGTTACAGTAGCATGTAGGATTTGCTTCTTATTTATTTTATCTCTTTTTCATTTGTGGGAAAACTCATCTCGGTAATCAAAACTTGAGGTGTTTGGAGGAATAAACTTCTTGAATGGAGAAGGAGTAGTTGAAGTTTGGGGAGAATTTCCCTGTGGATTATAAGTTTGTTGAGGGGTGGCACCACCTTCTGTAATTAGTTTCCTTGAGGTAATGTATAACAATAACTGTATATTGTCTATCTTTTCCCTATTCTCGGGTCCTTGTTGGATAGTAGGAACTTAAAATTCTTGTATTGGCCTATTTAGAATAATTTATTATTGTGTTACTTTCTGACCACTACTACCACCATCACTAGAACCACTAACAATAACAACAATAACAACACTAAAAATTTCATTGCCAACTTATCCTCTTGAATTTTCAACATGTGGCTGAAATGTTTGCTCAGGATTTTACTCTGGAGAAAAATACATTGGATTACCACTTACAATTATTGGATGCAGTGTTCCTTTCTCTGAAGGTGAAGCTCCAAGGCCTAACCTATTAGAACCTCTTTTAGGATGTACCTCTATTGGAAGCCAAATGCCTTGTCCTATTGAACCCAAACCACCACCACTAAAACCCAACTTTTCATCTATAATTTCCCATATAGAAAATGTTTGTTTCATGATTTCATTTATACTTGGTTTATATGACTTATCTCCCCCAGGAGGGGGAGTGTGTAATTCCTCCTCAAAGTCACTCTGATCATCACTAGTTTCCTCTGTCAGATGCACTTCATTCCACAATATGCTAAAAATTACATCTTCTGGAATAGAATCATAATCTGAAACAACTCTTGGATCACCTAGGTCTTTCCTTATAGACCAAAAGGTAGTTATTTTTTATATTTTCTAATTTTTATCTCTCAAAACATTATCTAGATGATTTGACATGTTTTTAGAGGATGAATTGTTATCATCTTTTGCATAAAAATTTTCATATTGATAATCTTATGCCTCTTTTTGTGGAGGCAATCCCAAAATTTGTGTTGAAAACTCTTGAAAATAATTACTTTCTCAATAAAAATTTTATCCATTAATTATTTACGTCATCCCAAGAGATTTTGTTTTACAATTTTTATAGCAGGGGCTTACTTTCATGTTTAATTTTAGTGGAAGAGTTCTTATTTTCCACTACCCTTGCTTTTATCACCTCATGTGGGTCATACAGCCAATGAGAGTCAACATCAAACTTAAAAAAATTTAAAATTTCATGTGCCACATTGAATGGTTTTCTCTCAAATGTGAACCCTTCTCATGAAAATGGTAAGGAAGGAAATATGCTCCTCTTTTGTTAAGCAACAAAATACATTTAATCTATGATTTCCATCTGTTGTATATATTCTAAGGCAAAACCCCCCTCTATCACATGTATAGGAAATTTTTAAGGTTGTAATCCTAATCGATAAAACCACAAAAGAGTATATTCATCCATGAAGTACCAATTAGCTAATTTTATTTCTGATCCGAGTTAAATGTAATCTCTACAAGTCATAGGCAATATAGGCATTGTAATTTTTGAAATTTATTGATACATTGGAGTCCAAGAGTAGTCCACAAATTGATTGTAGTCCCTTTGATTATCAAACTTCCTTATCTTGGAGGTCTACTCAGTTAATAGAAGCATCACTTTTGGCTAGCCCTCAACATCATTGTAGGCCTGAATTACAAGCTTGTTTCTCACAAACCAATTAGTAAACTGCCATAGAAATAAATAGCACAAGTAGGTAGTGAGCCTAAAGGTCTTAGTTCTGCAGCCTTATTTGATTGTTAAGAATTATTTATGCATATATTTTTCAATGTGCTCAAAAAATATGCATGCACGAGGTGGAGAAATAAAATGGATATTGTATATCGTTTCGATAAGGGTTACATCTACTTACTCATCATTATCAAATCCAAGGAAAAAGGATAGCATAGAAATGGTATCCCTAACCTACGGTTTAGACATCACAACTATATACAGAGGCTTCCCTTTTGGTATCGTTCCATCAACTGTTAATTTTTGTAAAAAATCATCTTTAGCATTTTGAGTGATGGCATGAGAATTGTTATCAATTTTTTCTAATTTTATGTTGATGGTTCCTGAAAATTTACTTTCAAACCCCAACACATAGTGAATATTTTCCTATGTAATGAAAAAAATTATTTTCTGATGCCATTTGCAACAATTACTTTTTCCCATCGTAATTATAGGCACATAGAATGAAAAATTCAAGGCAGTGTAAAACCTTGTGGAGCATCATGCGTCCCAATCCAACCCCCCATGTTTTCCAAAGACAACCTAATGAATTTGAAGGATTTATTTTATTTTTCCTTATTCTGTAGATGATGTATCTAAGTTGTGAGGTTCTTGTGCCAATTATAGGATCATAAATATCATGATATTCATCAGTAAAACCAGGGGTTTTAAGCAGTTTGGCATATGGGATTTGGGTTTTACTTGTATTTTGGGATCATGTGGAAGTAGAGTTAGACATGCTTGGAATTTTGGATTATGGAAACCCCCAACCCTAATTTGTATACCCTTATATTGAAATATTTCAAAGCGAAGGATTATACAATGCTACTTATAAAAAGATAATATTTAAAGAATTAAATGCAAGATGACACTTACTCGGAAAAATTAATATTTGGAGTTTTATACATGATCCTACAAATTCTATGAGATCTATTAAATTTTTAGCTACAGTATGCCTTCTAGATTCCAAAAATAGAATGCAATGGACGTTAAATATCACCACAAAAACAATAACACATCATTATAAATGATTACGTATTTCACTATAGACATCAAATTTAGTCCCTTTTCAAATTGCATTTAGTGGATGCCAATTGCCACTTTGCTAGGCTTATTCCGGGAACTTCCATTTGAAATGTCATCATGTAATGATTTCAGGCCTTCGTCCCAAAATAGAGCCTACATCATTGATCTTAATATATAAAATGATGTAAAATATTTAAAATAATGTAATAAAATCATACTTCACATCGCATATCCATATGTGTAACGTATCTTAGTGTCTATACATGGTAACATCACACATGGAGCGGCCAAGTGTCACCCATTCTAGGTAGCTGAGCATAAAGGTACACAAAAGAAGCCATGATGCCCAAAATTGAATATCAGATGGCCATGTGGAAGAATTTCATGCCTCCTTAAGGAAAAGGCATTATGTAGACTCTAATCCCACGAAATGAACTGATTAAATAAATTTTTACACCCGCGGTGTCGGTGAGGTGAGGCAGAGTAGCACTAGTAGTCTAGAAATAGGGGCACACGTTTTAAGGGAAATCTCAATGACTAATTAGAAGATGCCACCAGTCATTTTATTGTTCCTCTGAGCAGCCAAGTGTCATCCGTTTTGGGCACCTGATCTTAATGGTATGTAAAAGAAGCCTCGACGCCTAGAATTGAATACCAGATGGCCACGTGGTAAGATTTTGGGTCTCCTCAAGGAAAAGGCATTATGTGGACTCTAATCCCGTGGAATGAACCAATTCAATAAATTTTTGGGTCCGCGGTGTCGATGAGGTGAGGTAGAGTGGGATTAGCACTCGGGGGCACACATTTTACAGGAAATATAAGTTACTAATAAAAAAATTTCACGTGTCATTTTCCTATTCCTCCCAAGTTCCAATATGTAAATTTTCAAATGACCATAAATTTTGATCTGTTAGGATAAAATATTATTATCCTAATTAATTATGCATAGTATAATTATTTAATTAATTTTATTAATTAAATAATAATGGTTATTAAATAAACCATATTTTGTTATGTATTGTTATATGGTTCATAAACCATATTTGTCTTTCATAGATGTTGTTATATTGTTTTGAACAATATATTTGTTTGTATTTAATTGTTGCTTCCCGGATGTTATTGGAAGCTTGTGTATTTTGGAACTTGGTTTCACCTGTGCAACTTAATCTTCTGTTTGTATTTGGCTGTGCAATATCTATAAATATTGCAGCCCATTCTCTGTAGTTTTTTTGGTTGATTGAGATTAATAAAACTAATCAGGCTTCCGTCCCTGTTTCTCAATCTACATTTGGTTTCAGAGCAGGTTGAAGGATATTGGAGGATTGCAGCAGAGTTTGAGGAGCATTGGAGAAGCTTGTGTAAGAAAAAGAGAGCCAGAGTTGCCTCTGCAACTTCCCAGCCCCATCCCTTGCAATACCACCATAAAATTCCTTAAAACCACCACAAAATTCCTCAAAAACACCTTTATTCATTTCAATTAAGGTTGAGGCGGATAAAATTCACCAAGGAAGAGATTACAAGCTCAAAGGAAGGAAGAAAAATGATCTAAGGCGCCATACACAGTCAAAACCACCTTCATTCTCGCCAAAACCACCTGTCATTTTTCTCTTTGCTGGGAATTTATGCTCAAAACCAGCTTTCCAAAACCGTGGTTTTATGAAGAGGTATGGTTTTACAGTTTGGAAGTGTTTAATTATAATTTTCTCTTTATATATACTTGTTTAGCTTAGCCGCCCAAGTGGCTAGCATAACTTTTGTAAGACACTTCCCATCAAGAGAGGTCAAGGGGTCAAATCCCCCTCCCTCACCCACTACCAAATTTGGCAGAAAATTTAGTGGAACCGCTAACTTTAGTCAGAAAATTCAAATTTAGTTATAACTAACTAAATTTAGCGGAGAAATCCCTAATTTAGGGTAAAAAAAAGTTTTTCTCCCATTCGGCCTGGTTTTTCATTTTGGACATTTTTTGCAAAAGGAGACCCATCTAAAAATTGCATTTTTAGCTGTTTTTTTGTAATTTTTAGCATTTTGGGTCGTATTGGGCTTAGGAGGCCACCAGGACCTGCGAAACAGAAATTTTTGCCTGCCATTCAAATTTTCCAATTTTTTGAATGTAAATTGTATACTGCTGTATATTGTACTAATTTGCAGGTTGTCATAGTCAACTGAAAAACTTTGTAACTACTCAAAAATTGGCAGAATTGTAATAAAAAACAATAAAAAGATTGGTTCTGTAACACTCACGAGATCCTAGATCTCATTCGCAGCGTTCGGTATATACGGTGCCTCTGGGAAGTGCTTACAGGTAAAGTCCTCACAACTACTACTGCACTTAATGCCTAATATAGCTACAACAACGTTGTCTGGGCATCGTCCCTATAAATTGACGGGGAGTAATAAGGTCACAGTGCACACACTATGAACCATCCCATCCGTCTGTGAACGATTGCACGACATAAATCCAGACTGAGAAATTATCCAAGTATATAGCGAAGTTACGCGTGTGTATGAGGATATTTCTTTGAGCCGGTGTCAATAATCACACAGACCCCATCAGTACTGTCTTGGTACCACATATTGAATTCTTTCACGTACGTTAACGCCTCTTTCACGTACCACCGGATATATAGAAAGGGTGAGCTTCTTCCACGTACCGATGGGTATATCGGAAGGGCACGTATATAGAAAGGTTCAGTATATCGGAATGACGGTATATAGATTGGGAGACCTAATACCTGGAGTGATAAGAGCCAAACCTTGTCAGTGATCTCTGCAAAATGGGCACCAATGCCCCCAAATTTTTTCTTCCGGATTCACAATTGCTCAGAGGAAGACAACTATGCTGCATGGAAGACAAAAATAAAGACACAACTTGAGTTTGAAGAAATATGGCCTGTTGTGACTGGTACTCTAACCAGATCAACAACTGATACAACACAACAACAACAGTTTGATAGAGCAGATCAGAAAGCAAAACTCATCATCTTGTTTGGAGTGTCCGACGATGTGCAAGCCCACATTCGAGATGCCACAATAGCAAAAGAAGTGTGGGATAAGCTGAGCACAATATATGAGGCCAAGAACAAGAATGTCATACTAAATTTACAGAGTCAGTTACATACATTGAAGTTCAAGCAGAATGAGAAAATTGAAGCTTTCTTAAGAAGAGTTGCAGAGTTGAGGGCTTCACTTCTAGCCCTAGGAGAAGAGGTCAAAGATGAATCTCTCGTTCCCATTGTTCTGAGAGCTCTCCCTTCTTCTTACCACATTTTTTTCACAACTCTAAACTTTTCAGATACGACAATTAGTTTTGACAAGCTGGTAAACCTACTGCAACAAAGAGGAAGCAATGCACAATAAGGATGATGAAGAGGAGCAGGAACTGTCTTCACATCAAAAATGGAAAGAAAAAGGTAAAGGAAAACCTAAATCCTATCAGAAGTCCCAACATCAGAATCAGTATCATGGGGACAATCAACAGAAGAAGCAATGTCCAATTTGCAAAAGAGGACATGACTTAAAATATTGTTGGTATAACACTTATAAGAAAGGTTCATCAAGCAACTCTGGACCACAACAACAACAATCTTACAAGGGACATTCTAACAACTATCACGGGTAGAAAAAGGGGAACTGGAAAAGAAGACCCCACCAGCAAGGTAATATTGCTGAGCAACAAGAACAGTCAGACAATGAAGACTTCTTGTTCACTGCTCGATCAAGTGAACCATCCACGTCATCTAGTGATGTCTGGTATGTTGATTCGGGAGCCACTCGACACATGACCGGCCACAGAGACTGGTTTATTTCAATGAGGGACACGCCATCAAAAAATCATGTTTCGTTGGGAGATGATTCTTCATATACAGTTCAGGGGATTGGGAACATCTCTCTACCCCTTGGTTCATGCAAATGCAGACTATCAGATGTCCTATATGTCCCTGGGTTGACAAAGAATCTTCTTTCAGTTAGTCAACTCCTAGATCACAACCTAAAAATTGACTTTGATAGTCAATCTGGCAAGAAAACGTGTTTGATTCGAGATAAATCAAGAGGCTCGAAAATAATTGTAAAAGCCTCCAATGTGGGATGCATGTTCCAACTTGATTTTGTTTATAGAGATGATCAAGCACTTGTGGCTAAAAATTCCACCTCAGCGCAGCTGTGGCATCAGAGATTTGGTCATGTTAGTTTCAAATATCTCGAAACAATTTACGTCAGCGTAATATGGTACATGGGCTACCTTCTCTTCAGAAGGATACAGACAAGTGTCCTCACTACCTAGCAGGAAAAC
Organism: Taxus chinensis; assembly: GCA_019776745.2. Lineage (NCBI taxonomy): Eukaryota > Viridiplantae > Streptophyta > Pinopsida > Cupressales > Taxaceae > Taxus > Taxus chinensis. Next base: position 574,602,248 of record CM034146.1, read on the forward strand.
AACACAGGGCTTCATTCCAAAAGAGTACTTTTCGAGCTCATGGTAAACTTGACCTGGTTCATACCGATCTTTGCGGTCCGATGCAGCCAAGTCATTCTGGGTTCCAGTACTTCATGCTTTGTGTTGACGACTATTCGAGGAAAATGTGGATTTTTTGTCTTCGCAAGAAAAGTGAAGCATTTGAAACCTTCAAAAAGTTCAAATTTAGCAGTTGAGAAAGAAACTGGTCGTCACATCAGAACTCTCCGCTCAGATCGAGGGGGGGAATTCACCAGTGATGAGTTCAGAGACTACCTACAAACTCATGGGATTCGTCGACAAATGCCTCCTCCACACACACCGCATCAAAATGGTGTTGTTGAGAGAAGAAATCGTACTATCATGGAAATGGTGCGATGCATGATCGATGATTCCGGACTTGCAAAGACATTTTGGGCAGAAGCAGCAAAAACAACAGTGTATTTGTTGAACAGAGTGCCCACAACTGCTCTTGATGGAATTACACCACAAGAAGCATGGTCAAAAAGGAAACCATCCATTGCACACCTCAGAGTATTCAGGTGCAAAGCAAGCATGCACATACCCAAACAGAATAGAAAGAAATTGGACATGAAGTCACAAAAACTCATCTTCATTGGGTACAGTGAAGAGACTCTTGGGTATAGATTGATGGATCCTAAGACCAGAAAAGTCTACACCAGCAGAGATGTTGATTTTTTCGAGAAGAAGGAAGCAGAGACTCCTCCTCCGGACTCACAAGATGTAGATTTTTCACCTATTGTAAAAATTGAAGCTAATGTTCCCTCAGAAGATGAAAGTGATGATGGGGATGATGGTGTTGATCAAATAGAACCACAACCCATGGGAACAGTTCAACGTATGCCTAAATGGTGTACAAGTACATTACGAGATGCAAGATTGGATGCTCCACCGGATACATCCACCCTTGGACCACGGACTCGCAGTAAAGCAAGAGAAGAAGTTAACTTTTCTTTGATGAGTAGAGTTATTGAATCAGATGAGCCCTCTACAGTCCAGGAAGCCCTACAGTCAAAAGCTTGGAAAGATGCCATGGATTCTGAATATCAATCAGTGATGAAGAATAACACTTGGCAGCTTGTTGATCTTCCACTAGGGAAGAAACCCATTGGATGCAGATGGATATTCAAAACTAAGTACAAAGCATATGGGATAGTGGACAAGTACAAAGCAAGACTTGTAGCAAAGGGGTACGCACAAAAAGAAGGCATTGACTATGAGGAGACATTTTCTCCCACAACTAAGATCAAAACGATCAGGATGATCTTTTCTCTAGCTGCTCAGTTTGGATGGAAAGTTCACCATATGGACGTAAAAAGTGCCTTCCTAAATGGAGATTTACAAGAAGAATTCTACATGACTCAACCTGAGGGATATGTTGTACTTGGTCAAGGAACAAAGGTATGCAGACTCAGGAAATCTCTATATGGCCGTAAACAGGCACCCTGGGCATGGTACATCAAGATTGATGAGCATCTTGTTTAACATGGATTTTTTAGAAATCCATACAATCCCAATCTCTACCTCAAAAAGTAAGGGGGCGAGATGGTGATTGTTGTTGTCTATGTCAACAATCTCATCATCACTGGCAGTTTAGTGAGGATGATCGATGCAATGAAGAAAGATCTTAATCGATCGTTCGACATGACCGATCTCAGGCTGATGCACTATTGTCTTGGATTAGAAGTGTGGTAGAAAGAGAATCATATTTTTGTTTCTTAGATGAAATATACCAAGACTACGCTCGAGAAGTTTAGGATGATGGATTGCACACCAATTGCTACACCTATGGAGAACAGATTACAGTTATCTCGTTTAGATCCATCTCCTGAGGTAAGTGCCACTCTCTATCGGCAGCTGATTAGGAGTCTCATTTACCTGACCTATACTAGACCATATATCAACTTTGCAGTGAGCTATCTAACCAGGTTCATGTAGGAACCCAAAGTTTGTCATTGGAAAGTAGCAAAGCGCATTTTGAGATATCTCAAAGGATCAGAGGATCTTGGTCTAGAATACAAGAAGAACAAAAACTTATTCTTGACTGGATATTTAGATTCAGATCATGCAGGTAACATTGATGATAGAAAATCCACTTCTGGATTTGTATTCTTTATGGGATCTGGACCAATATCATGGGGAAGTAAGAAACAACACTTTGTTTCTCACTCTTCCACAGAAGCCGAGTATCGTTCTACAGGAGAAGCTGTCTGTGAAGTGATTTGGCTACGTCGCATACTAGAAGGACTTGGAATACCTCAGGACAAACCAACCACCATGTATGTTGACAATGAAGGTGTTCTCAAACTTGTTCGCAATCTAGTTTTTCATGAGAGAACAAAGCACATCGAGGTTCAAGTTCATTTCATACGTAAACATGTGTTGAATCACAACATCCAGCTTCAATTTTGTCCAACTGCTGAATAACGAGCAGATATTTTCACAAAGTCACTTGCACGTGACAAGTTCAAGTTGTTCAGAGAGTTTCTCTCCTCATCTCTTCAAACAATGCACAATTAAGGGGGGGAATGTTAGGATAAAATATTATTATCCTAATTAATTATGCATAGTATAATTATTTAATTAATTTTATTAATTAAATAATAATGGTTATTAAATAAACCATATTTTGTTATGTATTGTTATATGGTTCATAAACCATATTTGTCTTTCATAGATGTTGTTATATTGTTTTGAACAATATATATGTTTGTATTTAATTGTTGCTTCCTAGATGTTATTGGAAGTTGTGTATTTTGGAACTTGGTTTCACCTGTGCAACTTAATCTTCTGTTTGTATTTGGCTGTGCAATATCTATAAATATTATAGCCCATTCTCTGTAGTTTTTTGGTTGATTGAGATTAATAAAACTAATTAGGCTTTCGTCCCTGTTTCTCAATCTTCATGATCTACTACTCTAATTCTTACAAAAATTTTCTTGTTAGAGATCTCTCCTTGAGCCCTTTGATTTTGCATCATCATATTTAAAAAATAACGAGTTTAGGTGGGAAAAAGGGGAAATAAAAAAATGAATTATCGAGACTTAGATATGAAAAGACAAGAAATATTATTATCTATGGGAATACATGGAGAATTAGGAAAAGTGGCGTATTAAATGTACATCATTTTTAAAATCCACGAGTAGTAGTAGGAAGTAGATCAAAATGAAGTCATATAATGATTATAATTTCTAATAAATGATTTATGAGTGGCCTGCCACCCATGGGTTGATAAATATTTTAAATAGAAGATGATGTTACACATTTTTCATTAATGTAGCAGCGCTATTCCCACGAATATATTAATATTATCTCAAATATAACTGTTTATCCATTATCATAACAGTTTTCAATTTTTTACAGTTCACATGATTCAATGTCGTATACACTTTTTTATTTTGTCACAGTTTGTACAAATTTGAATTAAATGTATTAATGTTTTGATCTTGTAAAATTAGTCATGGTGAATTGTATATAAGGACAAGTTATATCTCTCTTTCTTTTCTCATCATGTGATTCTTAAGCTTTAGATTTTCCCATTAATATCTATTATTTATGTTTACCCATTCATCAATGACCCACTATGGCTTACATTCCAAAGAGCTTATTGCGGAAAATATTTTATGCTAGTGATTTTAAATGAGACTTCTTCAATCATGTCTTAACCTTGCCTAATCCCATGGAGTCAATGGAGGATTTTTATTTTGTTAACAATGTCTTTTTTTTTTCTTTCTAGGATAGCTAATATTACCCCTATCTTTGAAATGTATCAATTCCTTGTTCAAAATATTATGGAAGAAGGATATTCATGTTTTAATTTTGAAGATGACCTTTAACCTAAATTCTATCTAGAAAAACTTCCACCAAAAGGTTATGTGGATAGGAGGCGCACGCCCTGACGTAGATTCTCTAAAAAAAATAATTTTGAGTTGACAAAGAAATTAGGAAGATTGGAGTGAAATGTGTGCAATGTCTTCAAACAGATAACTGTGAGAGTGGAATTGTGCTCGAGGGATAAATCTAAGTCACTATTGTTGGGGGGAAGGGGAATACAACCCTTACCCTATGGTGGAAAAATGATGCAAGATTGGCTTACCACGCCTGAAAGGAAGGGTGATATTCTGAAGGTTTTAACTGGCCCTCCTCCGTCCTGGAGAATTTTGATTGAAAAGGGGATGTATGCATCCTATATTAGTAAAATTTTATGTGTATTTTGGGCCATGGATGAGTACAAGGAATTTAATGAAAGGAAGAAGATTATACTCTCTGGCTCTGCACCAGTATTTGGTTGTCTTGCACCAGTATTTGGTTGTCTTGCTCGTATAGAGCTATGAGTAAGAATGGTCTTGTATAACCATATAAGGTATATCTATTTTGTTGATTTCAAAGTTTTTATGTCAAGATTGGTGTTTCCTCCTACAGGATATCTAAGTCTTTTTAAACTTCATGTAGTATAGTTATATGGATTTAATTTGTACTTTGATGATATATATATATAGATATAAAAGTTTCAAGGGTGAGGTCCCCAATAGACCCCTCTTTTATGATGCAAAAAACAAAACAATAACGTGTGAAACACTAAAACAATAACTTGGTTCATATCTCGGTCTCTGTTGGGGCCTTTCTTGTTGTTACTTTTTAGTTTTTTTACTATCTTAACATTTTATTATTAATAGAAGTATTCTTAATTTTTTTAAAAACAATGAAACTATTGGTTTTTCTTGTCAATATTTTATGGTTTGAATATTTTGATGGTTGGAATAATTTTCAAAATTAAATTACTCTTAATTATGTCATCCTTTTTAAGACTGTAACATGTTCCACCCTTAATCTATTGGAATTACAATTTGTTCTAAATTAGAGTGACATGTAACTTTTTTTGATGTTAATTGGTTACTTTTTAAGAAATGACAATCTTGAATTCAATCCTTACAACCTTAACAAGTTAACCTTTGACAATATGGATCTGAAACTTCTTCTGTGACTTTTCTTCACTTGTTATAAAGTGATATTTATCATTCACTCTCTTATATAGCCTTCTATAGGTTATTAGGTAAAATATTTTGATAAGGCATATTATAGGAAGATAAAATAAAAAGACAAATACAAAAAATGAAATTAAATTAGATCAAAACATAGCTATTCTCAAATCAATGGAATGCTTGGGATATTTTTGAATATGTTTCAAATGATTTTTTGACATGGTGTAGATAATATTGTATCACTAAGTCTTAACAATGTCTTATAGTCCGAAGTATATATTTTGGTCATTATAGTGCTAAGTATTAAAATTTGTTCACATTATAACCTTAATAGTGTCAATAGGTCTCTATAAGTAGTAAAACAATAAACTAATCAAATTTATGACCATTTAAATAGCTTTTGCATATCTACAAATTTCATGACAAAGAAATATATACACTAATTAATCAATCAAAACAAATTTAAGAAACTTTGCAACGTACTTGAGAAGGCAATACATACAAATTGGAAAAAACTCATTGAACAATCCTTGGACTATTAAGCTGAAAAGATATTTCTTAATAAACATTTTTACTCCTTAGAGGGTAAACCATTGGTATAGTTAAATTGTTACACAAAATTACTACATCTTCCATGCAAGAAAGCTGATACTCCCTATTTTTAAGATTACGTATGTATCAATATTAAATCCTAATAATAGGAAAGCTACTGTGTGTGCCTAGTTTAAATCTCTACTTAGGTTCTAGTGGACCACTATAAGTTTCCATTTAAGAATGTATTTGATTATGTTAAATTTCATCCACACATGTTTTTCAAACTCATTATCAATATAATGCAGGTCCAAAGTAGGCGACCTCATCAGATTAGGAACTTCTTGTATGATTATTGGAATTGTGTTATTGATAGGTTTAGAATTTTCACTCAGAAGTGAATCTTTCTCCACTTTTCCATTTGCAGAAGTCACCAATGCCACAATATCTTATGTCTTCCTAGCAATATCTTCCTGGGAAAATCTTAACACGTAGAGTAGCATTGAATGCTTGTAATTTTTGCTCAAAGATGGACTTGTCAATTAACTTTCCTTAAGGATGATGCATACAGTTAATCTGAGCTTTAGCTAATAATTCATATATCTTCTCTACTATACTCAATAGCTCTGTGAGAAATCCTTCCACTGTGGCCATCCAATCACCCAATTATTCTAAAATTTTAGCCACACAAATCTTTGTTGTATTCAATTCCTAGCTTTGGATTCGTAATACATTGAGACAAAGACCCATGTTTAAGACATCTAGTAGTTTTTCCATCATTGAATTTATCCTGGTCATATTTTTTGTTAGCATTTTACTTGCTACAACACTTTCTCTTCTACATCTTGATGCCTTTATACAGAAACTAATAGTTGGTACAAATTTCTCAAGAACATTTACACATTGGAAAAAGTGTTCTTTGGCACACTGAATTGTTTTTGAGCATGCAAAGCATCGAATTAATCTTGAATTATCTTAAAAAAATCAAGTGTCATCTACTGAGTGGTATTAATAATTGACTGGGGGTCTGCATCCATGACTTATTCCCTTGTGTGTGCTTTCTTGAAAATCCTCAAAATGTCCTCCTTTGTTTCCATGTAGATAGAAGTAGCTCCTTGTGTAAACTCCTCTTTTTGACCCTCTTGAGGGTTCTTGTGGGAGTATCATAATTGAGTTACACCTTTGGGTCTTCAAGTTGTGCCATTGTAGAAGACATTTATTTTTTCCCAATATGATGAGTACACATTCATTTTGTGAAGTAGTAGATGTAATTTTTGTTATGGAAGAAAAGGTTGAAGAAGTCCTTACCACTTGTGGTAGGGTGTGTCGTATCCAAGGAAAATTTTGTTTATCTTGAATAGCTCTCAAAGGGACCAAGAGATGGCTCATGAAACTTTGAGTGACCATAGGAGCCCGAAAAGAAGAAATGAGAATGAAAGAGAGAATTCGAAGGAGTGGCACATTCATTCATGATAAGAAAGTTTACGAAACATATGGTGTGATAGCAGGAAGAAAATGTGGATGAAGAGACTGACCATATTGGGGAGAAATTGAAGGAAGGTCAAGGAAACAAGGAGAAGGCTACATTGATGCCTTCAACTTATCCTTATAAGGTATTTTGACAAGAATGCCAAATGATTTTAGATCTGAAGAAGATACAAAAGTAAGAGGAGTGGAAGAAGAAATTAAATAACTAGAACTAGAATAAATGGTTATATGAGATACACTCTCTGAATCTAATATTGTTTTAGTAACTACAATAGGCTGGGAAGAAGTGACTGCAAAAACTTGGGGAGAGAATGATAAAATAGAAGTAGTAGAAATAGAAGCAAGGAGATGAAGAGAAATAAGAAAATTAGTATAAATAGGGGAAGAGAAAGGAGGATTTTGATAAACAGTAGAATCCAATAACCCATGATCTCCTCCATATTTAGAAGAAGAACTAGTAGAAATGATAAGTTAAATGTCTTAGGGAAGATGGAATTGGAATATAAGAAGAAACCGTTCCTATAGAATTCGAAACTGAATAAGTAGAAAGAAAAGGAATATACATGAGTGACACGATTGCAACAGTACTCACCAGAGGAAGTGTTTCTTGTTAACTGTGTGGACTTATGGCTATCACAATAGACCTTGCAGGGATTGCCATTTTTATTCTTGGAAAAGGAGAAGAATTAAAAACTTTTCCTTTTGATAGGAGGGGTGGCACAAAAAAAATAATCTTCTGAAGTTATCTTGATTCAGTACCTTCGTCATCTAAATCTTCTTCCTCATCTTCCCTTTGTACTTGTACTTCTGTTGGCCTAACTTCCAATCCAAAAACTATGGCCTGTTACCCAATAGGTGCATAAGTAACATTGAAATTTCTCATATTTATGGCCACCGTAATATCATTGACCTTAGCCTTATAAACCAGGTCATATTTGTGGGGATGATGTTTGTAGTTGTAAGTGGCCATGTCAGGAGTGTTCTTGTAGAATTGTCCCACTCTTCCTACCATTTCAAAATTCCTTAGAGTATGATAGTCTAAGTAGAATGATGTCATGTGGGTTGTTATTCTCTTGGAATTTTTCCAATCGGTTGAGACCACTGAAACTACTAAGAAAGAAAGAGGAGGATGAGTAGAATTTTTCTTCTTCCATTCCTTTGCCACATGACTAATGCCATTGACAAAGTGATATACAATCTCCTTCTTAGCTAGCTTTTATAAAACATATTTGGGTAGTCTAAAAGGGATAGTGAGAATCCCCTCTACTATTATCATTGCACAGTCCAGGTAACACTAGAAATCTCCCCATTCTCTCAATTAATTAATGATTCTTTGAATTATCCTAGGAATAATAATGTCATATATGGCATTGTAGACCACATGGTAGTAGTTATTACAAATCAACTCCATGTTCTTCCTATAGTTATGCATGTGCATATTGCTAAAGACCCCAAGGAATATCTGACTGTCTTGTGGTAACCAACTAGGGACTCCTTAAAATGGTTGGATTTCACACACAACATCATGAAAGTAATACATCATATAGAAATTTTCTCACTTCTCCAGATTCCTGGCACTCACAATATTGTTGAAGATGTTAAAAGCTAGAAATCTATCCAGATTAGATATTTTTTCTTCATTGATGATCATGGCTAAGAGGGGTACCAATGTCTGATTAACATTCACCATATTTTCTACTCCAAATAGTATATTCATCAGGTCCATTCCCACTCTCACTCCACATCTGAAAGATCTTATATTCATCTTCTATATTGAGACTTTGGACTTGAAATTAATTGGGTCCTCTGCCCAATATTTAAGCACAGTCCTCATGTTATTTCTCTTTCCGTATTAGTCCATTGTTTCTTGATTGAACTGAATATTAGATCTAGGGATTTGGTAGTAATTAGAAAGATCCTTTTCAAATATATTAGCAATTAAATTTCCTCCTTTTGATTTTATAATTCCATCAACACAACTTACATCATCAACGAAAATACCCGAAAGGAAGTTGATAAAATGTATTACCTCTAGTTTTCCAGCTAAATTATGCATCCCACTCTGTTTAATGGACACTAGATCATCCATGAACTATGCTTCATCATGGTGTGCATTGTCATCATCATCTATTAAACTAGATCATTCTACATTGTTTTTCAAGGTTGTATGATTCTCGAATCTGATGACTTGTTTGTAAAAAATGATATCTCCAAAGAGTTGGTATGAGTAGATAGTGTGTAGGTAAGCCTCCATTGGTAATAAAATTTAAAATACTTGAGCAACTATAGGCATGCAAATATCTCAATCTCAGAAAACACTAATACTCTATTTTTCCTCGTGATCTCTTAAATTTAGACTTTAAAATCTTGGTTATAGCTAGATCGAATACCAGGTGCTTGAGCATGAATTACTTTCAAGATTCTTGTAAATCTTTCTAATTCATGGATCTTGCTAAAATGGAGGTATATAGTTGGATCATTGAAGTCTAGTCTGCATTTAATAATTTATACATTTTGCATTGATTAAATATTTTATTGTCTTTTCATCGTCTTAGTCTGTTTAATTCCATGTGGTGAGATTTTTATTTGTAAGAACCATGTTATAGTACAAAAGGATATCCAATAGGAAGGCTCCATGTACATATGGTTTTAACATATTTTATCCTATTACATGATATTTCTCTCATGTATGCTTCACTGTAAACTGTGAACCAATAAAAAATACCACGTATGTATGGATTTTGTAGTGGGACTGAGTGTCAGAATCTACATATCATTTATTATTCACCTTGAAGCATAAACCAATAAGAAAAATTCATGCCTATACTATTTTCCCAATCCATTGTCAATTATTTGGTGGGTCATGTCAGTTATTGTGAAGTGCAAGCCAATACAAAAGCTCTGAGTCCAACTTCCAAGTTCCACTATTAGTGGTGAGTTAGTGAGTCAGTGATATGTTCACGTAGATATGTTCGTATGTTGTTTTTATTTATAAGAACCATGTTAGAATGTGGAAGTTGAGCTAGTAAGAAGGCTCCACATGTTTATGGTTTTAACAAACCATTTTATATTAAATGATATTTATCTCTTGTATACTTCACTATGAAGTAAAAACCATTAAAAACACCACATACATATGAATTTCGTAGTGGTATTGAGTGTTAAACTCTACATATCGTCTGTTAGTAACCTCAAAGTGTAAAACAATAAGAAAACTCCATGTATATACCATTTTCCCAATGTATTGTCATTTTTTTAGTGGTTTCTATTAGTTATTGTGAAGTGTGAGCCAATAAAGATTACTCCAAGTCCAACTTCCCAGTTCTAGTGTTAGTGGTGAGTCGGTGATATGTTCACATAGATACGTTCGGATGTTGTTTTTCTTTGTAAGAACTATGTCATAGTGCGAAAGGCATTCCAATAAGAAGGATCTACGTACATATGGTTTTAATATAATATTATCTATTAAATTATATTTCTCTCATGTATGCTTCACTGCGAAGTGTGAACCAATAAAAAAACACCACATACATATGTATTTCACAATGGGACTAAGTGTCGGACTCTACATATCCTTTATTCATCACACCGAAGCATAAACTAATAAGAAAACTCCACGATTATATCATTTTCCCAATGTTAGTTGTTTGGTGGGCCTTGTCAGTTATTATGAAGTTTGAGCCAATAAGAAATCTCCATGTCCAACTTCCAAGTTCCACTGGTAGTGGTGAGTCAGTGATTCGGTGATTCGGTGACTGCCACTAGAGAGAAAATTCAATAGAGGGTATTCAAAAAACTAGTTTTAGGAGATTATCCATTTGATCTCCAACTATTATTTATATTTTTACAATTTTCTCTGTAATAATGAAACTAGTTACACGGTCATTCGCGAAAACTACGAAACTAGTTACATGGATATTCACCACGATTTATATAAGTTTTTTTTTAGGGGGTTATTTAAAATTTTCCTTGGTCAAAGATTTGAATTTGCAAAATCAATGTGTACAAGCACCATGTGTAGGGCCATGAATAATCCATCAAAAAATACATATTGTGTGAGTTGGAAACAAGGAATATGGAATGACAGGTGATACTACATGAATCCGTGCGTAAAACGCTAGAGGAAGTGGGAGTACTTCAACTCTTTAAATTATCATATTTTAGAAGGCCTGCATGTTTGTTTCAGTGGCTCATGTCACATGTACATGAGTACTACTTCTATTTCACTGATAGGAGGATGAGGTTGACTATCAGGTTTATAAGCAGGGTCACAAGTTTGTGTGACATAGGAGAAGAGATAGATTTAGACCTGGATGATGACACCAGGATTAAGGAGACAACCACACTACTACAATATGAAAGGAGGAAGCACACATTTTAGATTAAAAATATATTTGACCCCAGTACCAGAGTAGTTGCGTGGCTGATGAGTTGCAAACTTAGAGATTCAGAGTGAAGGAATGAAGTGAACAAAAAGTTCCTTCATATTCCACACAAAATGATGCACAAAACCAAGCATAATATTTCCTCATACATACCTAATGGAATTTTGGAAGAGGCTAAGGTAAATAATGAAATTGGCAAGATGATTACATGGGGTTTAATCCTCTTCTCGATTATATTATAGTAAATTGGGGTTCGAGATGAGCCTGAGGATAAGATGTGGGTGCATCCTCTTAAAGATAAGTCTCCAGCAACAAGATTTTACAACTTCATTTATGAAAGAGGACTTAATAAAACCTATAAATCATGCATTGATAAATGGTACATATGGATGTGCAAAGCATTCAAAAATGAATAGAGCGTGCCAAGGGAGTTTCCTACACTACTGGAAAAATAGAAGAGTTTGCAATAATCCAAAACTTTAGCCTTGCGTGCTTCTTATAAAAGAATGGGTAATTTGGGCCGTGGTGCAAACTATTATTTACATTCACTGTAAAGTACTTCTAATGTGTGATGAACAGGATAAAGGACGCACAACATCTGAAATTCAATGTAGAAAGTGTAGATGTGGACTACCATACTCTAAGGAAAATGTATGGATATGCACACAAGGAAGCATACCTTTAAAAAATGGAGTATTTTTTGATAGATCTTAATCTGATCAAGACCCTAGTGGTTAGAAAGGAGGAATGCAAAGTGTATTTAGTCCTTCGGCCAAAGATGTAGGATGGAAAGGAAGTAGAAGTAAAAAATCATACAATATCTTAACTGCCAAGGAAGAACACGGTAAAGATACCTAAATGTGTGCGTGAGAAGACCCATAGGAAGAAGAAGAAAAAGAGGAAGGGAGGATCTAGCTATGAGATAGTTAGATCATATCAAAAGAAATAAACAAAATATGATGTGTAGAGAGGCAAGTGCGTCACATACTAAGAAATAGGTGATCCCAGTAAAGAATAATCCAATTCCAATACAGAGGAGGTTAATCCCAGTGAGGGAAGAGCCACCGGTCATTCATGACATGCACAAGGAAGAAGATGTAGAGATGATCATTAGAGAATAAATACTAGTGCATGATAAAGAGTCATGCATAGAAAAAGGGAAATATGAAAAGGAATAAAAGGAGGAGCCCATATAGAACTGTGAAGAAAGAGATGCACAATGCACGAGAGGAGGAATCGAAGGATGAAGGGGAGCATGAGGAAGAGCGTGAGGAGGAATAAAATAAACAAGATGATAAAGGCACTAGGGAGGACACAGGGGTAGGAGAAACAAGTGGTGTGAAGGCTAATATTGTGCAGGAGGTTCCAAAGAAATAACTTGCGAAGGTGGGAAAAATGAAGGTAGCCTTCACAAGGCCCCTAGATACAATATATTGATGAACCCGCGAAGGTGCTAAGTGTAGATACTAAATCACGCACTTGGGTACATTTCTAGATCATAATCACATGCTACTATTCATATGATTCCTAAGAAAGAAAACTAGTAATTGACACATCTAACTACCCAATTTGATCTTCATTTCTTTATCTTTCTTGGTTTTGGACAATAGTTCACATCCAAGACACTACTGCCAAAGCGTCCTCATCCCCGCTAGGAATCACTGACCTATTTATATCTTTCTCGCCTATTTTGGGCCTCTTTTATCTTTTGGGAATCTTTTTTTTCTTATGGGTCAGACTTTTGGTTTTTAATCATGAAATTAAAACAAGGGAATAATAAAAATACAAAGATATGTGATCATAATAAGTGACCAATCTCTAAGCATCTACTATCATCACCTAAAGTTTCATCTAAAGGAATTTTAAGAGCATCAAAGAATCCATCTAGCACTCATTCAAGGGACAAGGGACTATGTTTCCTATATACACACATAGGAGGAGAATTTCATTTTTCCATACACATGTTTACTTACATGGTTACATCTAGTTGTTTCTTGCTACCAAGTGCATCTTGCAAAAGAGATTTCTAGGGCATGATTTTACACACATGCACATAGAAATACATGGAGTATGAGATGTAGAACAATGTGCAGTCATAAATTCACTCTATCTGGTGACTATCGGGGTCAGTTTGACTCCCCATTTACATATTTTTATTTTTAGGATTTGATGTGTTTTGGGGTTTTGTAGGAGATCATTTGTTCTGCAGGTTACATGAGAATTCTATAGATATAGTGCGACATATAGGTGATCAAAATAGAATTCAAGCGACATTTGTGACATAAAAAAATCAGTTTATGAGCTTCTGCATAGTTATAGGCAGCTACAAGAGGTCTCTGGCACCTACGTGCCCTAGTTCCATTCTAGACACATTGGTCCAGCTCATTCTGACTGTTGTAGAATTTCCTGAGCGTGGTTATGATAGTCTTCCCTCCTATTTCATTATGTTTCCAACCCATCATACTTCAAGATCAAGTGTAAAATCAGCTAAGTCTTCTATTCCCTCTCTTGCACTTAGGGTTTAAATTTATATTTTCTTATTTCTTGTTTCATATATGTGCTTAAGAAGATATTTATTCATATGTGACTCTGAAATATCTTAAGGGTTTAACATATTATTAATTTCAATTTTTGTTAAATAATTTGGTGAAGCCATCTCATTGGAAGGATCTTGGGTCTTCATTTCATCACTTCTTTCATTTTTCCTAGGATCCTCTCATCATGTATATTTCCATTCATGATTTCTTGCTAAGCAATCCTGATTGTAGAGACAAAATAATTTCTCTCTTGGCTAATACTCACATTCCTTCTACTACTCATCTAGACATAGTATATCAGAAATTCATAGATGCATTTTCTGAACAACTTACTTTTCCATCTAATATAGTTTCATATCTTTTTGTTTATGACAATGATCCTCCCCTATATATACATACGTGCATTAATAACATGGGTATTAAGCAAAATACTAATAGATAATGGATATGATCCCAATATTTGTACTTTATCATTTATTCAGAATATCATCCTTTCCTTAGCTAATGTTAGCCCAACATCCATTTCTCTACTATGCATATGATTCTTCTCATGCATCTATGCATAGGCACTATTACTTTTCCTATCATCGTTGGGTCAAAAATAGTTCCTATAGTTTTCTTTGTAATCGATATCCCAGTTCAATATAATTTCTTACTTGGTATACCATAGCTTCATGCCCATGTACACAGTTCCTTCTATAGTGCATCACTAGGTGTGTTAAATTCTTACATGAGGGCTTTGAATATACAATTGTCTGTTGATCATGACCCATTCCAATATTTCCTCTTAGATCTAACCACTACATTACCTATTCCAACTTCTGATACTATGCATCCTGTTTTTTATCCACAACCCACAGACTACCTGGATAACTTGCCTCCACTAGAAGGAACTATTTGTGCATTGGACACTAACCCATTCACTTCATCCTCACCCCTCCTACTACTAGTGCTATATTACTTTATCGCGGGTCTATCCATACATTGGGTGTCACACCACCTTCCTCATCTTCCCATGAGCAACCTTGCATCGGTGCTTCCTCCTTTCACATGCACTCTTTTCATGAAAAATGCTTACTGGCCACACATTTGATTCGATCCCACTTGCTCTGACACTATTTGCACATATGATGGCTTGGCTCGGCTAGAATTCACACTAGATGATCTCCTCCCTCCACCTCATTCTCCTCATCTCTATCATGGATATGTTCATATTACTATTGCTTATGGCCTCCACATCTTCCATTTATCAGTTTGTTTTGTGCACACTTCTCACACTTCTCCAGTTATACTTGGGTAGTCTTGGCTTGACTACATTGGTGGAACTTTGTATCCTAATCATATTGATATATCATTTCCCATGCCTTTCGGTCATGTTTTTATTTGCAATGATTCATTTCTTAGCTATTTACACAAAAACTTACTCATTGGTATGCACATAGTTTTCCACTACCACCTTTCACTGATGAGGAATACACAATGGGCATGTACAATCTACACCACAATGGCTCTTTATATGATCAACCACATACTATTTCTTACTAAGTCTCTGATGCATCTCCAATTCATCTTTGACCATGATAATGATGATCTCTTAGATGACGTTACTTGATTATCCTTTTCATCACACACTTGGGGGGCATCATTCTTACTCTCTCCCCCCCCCCCCCCCGCTTTTAACATTATTCGATGTCTCATATTCGTACTATTATGATCTATGATTCACATCTATTCTTCCTCATGCATCATACACACATTGATACATCTTTTGTATTATCACGATTACCCTATAAAACACTCTCATGCTATGGTTCACACTTGAATGTTGAGGGCATCCTACATACATGAACCTCACACACTATTCATTTCACTTTCAGTGCATTCTTTCAAACGATTTCCCAATGATACACGTCTTTTTTAGCATTCATTCTTCTGACAACACATATATGAACCTTACTCACTCTACACTCATATGACTCACATTGCTCCTATCACGCTCACGGTTGCATACCATTCCATTGCATTCATACATTCCCGATGATGTACTCTTAGTTGCACATGTTCTTGCTTACTTAACTCACTGTACGCTTTGCTTACTAACTAGTAAGATATTATGTATGTCCTCACCACATTCACACTCTTTAGCGCTCTGGAGCTTGTTTTCATGTGATGTAATATTTCTAGTACTGTATATGGCCTTCAAACCATTTACCGATGAATACACTCTTGTTCTATGGTTCATTATTGACTATAGGTTTAAGGGACAATTTTGGCCCATGGTTTTATAAATTCAAACTCACCTCATAGTTGTTTACTTATACACATTATGCATTGGTAGGGCATAATGCTCCTATCACATTTTCATTTCATGTGAATTCCATTTCACACATTCACAACATACTGGGCATATGAGAGAGCGGTGGCTTTAATAAAATTTGCACAGTACTCTTGGTCTTACTTATGAACCATGTTACATGTATACTTTGTTTCACACTTTACTAGATCTGTAATATGCATATTAGTTTCTATGTCATTATCTGAGGGATTATCATATATCCCTTATATAACAACATGTTCACTTGATTCTCTAGTTGTGAATGTAGACTTTATATACATATCCTTTACATGTAACAACATTGATGCTTGGCACTGTACCTCTTACATAGTCCCACCGAGGCTCCTGGGGGGAATCTACTTTCGTACACACTACAGGTGTCTATGTTTCATTTTATACTACTTCCTATTTTTCACTAGACACACTACTCGATATCGATATATACATGCCTTGACATATTTTTTTATCTTTCTAACATGCTAATGGGTGCTTCATGTGAAACATTTTCTTTACAGGGACTATTTTCCACCATGGTTGTCTGTTACACTTTACTTGCTATTGTTTGTCTATTATATGCCATTATTTGTGATTGCTTTTACCTATTTCTTGTCTTGTTAATTTCTTGTATGCTTTGGCCTTGCTTTGGCTCTAATTGTCTTATGACATTGTGAGTGATGTCCCATGTTTGAAACCCAATTTTTACAGTCTATCATTGTCTACTTGCTTGCTATGCTTGACACTTTGTCTTCTATATGCATATTTATCTTGATTACACTAACACATGTTCCTAGCCACTTTGTTTGCACATGTGCCTTGGTTTCTATCATGCACATTCCCTTCCCACTACAAAGAATAAATTTCAGATCAACATTTGAGTCATCTCCTTTGGGCCACATTCTCCTATCGAGATGTGCATATACACCCCAAAAAAGGGGGTGAATACATTAGTGTGTATTGAATTAGTTACCCCATACAACAACACATAATTATAGTTCATAGCCTACATAGTACATGAACATAAGCAAAGTTATATAGTCATAGAAATGGACCATAATTTGAATTCGTGCCCTCAGTTCAGCACATATGCTAATGTCCAGATATAGACACTGAGTACCTAAGTGCTCTTGACCTTTCCTGGGAACCTATGACCAGGGGGAAGCTACAATTTTTTTCTTAGATCAACATGGTTCACAATAGTTCTACAGAGCACTTTTCACAGTACATGAGCATAGTCCACCAACAATCAGAATACATTCTATCCTCAATTTTCTTTTTCTACTTGGGATCAGACTTGATCGAAATTGGATCAAACTGGAACAAATATGGATCACACAATCTATAGTGGTGTATAATTATCAGGAAGAATTAATGGGAAGGAGGGTAACAATAGAAATTCTATCCCCAACACTTCTTCTTGCCATGGTGTGGCATGAGATGCGCCCAAAAAAACATTGCACTTAGCATGAAATCACCCAAAAAAATCACACTTGGCGTGAGATCACCCTAGAAAAATTGGTTATTCTACAACAGTAGATCAAGGACACTTTTCTATCCTTTCCACTCGTTGATGGATCAGGTGCACACTGTTCCTTTTACTGCTCTTTCACATTTTTACACACCTTTTACATATTTGGATCTTAGTTTTCATATATACATGACTTTGAATACTCTTTTGATCTTCTTTCTGCAGGTCCTGTCCTTAATGATGTAAGTAGTAGTCACAAGTACACCCTACATCAAGTAAAATAGTAACCACAAAAATAGGTATAACATGGTACACAACATATACACTTCACTCCTAGGGTTACTTCTTCTTCCTTAGCTTCAACATGCTCCATTTATTTCATTCCATGCTTTTACTGGTCTCTTTAGACACACTTTTTCCCCGTCAATCTACACAGAACAAAAGGTACACATGTTTTTAACCACTTTATGTTATCGAGTATTCACTCAACAACATAAAGTGGGGCCAAATGTAGACACTAAAGTCATGCACTTGGGTACATTTATAGGTCTGAATCAACATACTTACTATTTATATGATTCATAAGCGAGAAAACTAGTAATTGACATGTTAACTTTGGCCTCTTTTATGTATTTATTGGTTTCCTTTTTGGTCTTATGCACACCCCACAACCCTAGTTTGAATTTTCATTGCTTTATCTTTATTGAATCTAGAAACCAGTGCTTGGCCAAGATGCCACCGCCTAGGTGCCCTCATCCCCTCTCAGTGCCCACGACCTCTTTGGATCTTTCTCGCCCCCTTTTGGGCCCCTTGTTATCTCTTATGGCATATTGGTTTCTTATGGGTCAACCTTCCAGGTTGTCAATTATGAAATTGAACCAAGGGAATCATATAAAATATAAATGCTATGCGACCATAATAGAAGGACCAAGCTCTGAACATCTATTATTACCACCTAAGGTTGGACCCAAAGGCATTCTCAGAGCATCAAAGGCATTCATCTAGCTATCTGTTACAAGGTACAAGAGATCTACCTTTTTCTACATATACATTCATAGGAGGGGAAGTTTCATTTATTCCATACACACATCTATATACATTGCTACATCTAGCTATTGCTCACTATCAAGTGCATCTTGCACAAGAGCCTCCTAGGGAATGAGTCTACACACATTAAAAAAAAACTACAAGGAGTATGAGATGTAGTGAAATGATTGGTCTTAAGTTCACTCTATCGAATGACCACCCAGGGTCAGTTTGACTCCCCCATTTGCATCTTTTTCTTTTTAGAATTTGATGTGTTTTGGGGTTTTGCAGGATATCATTTGTTTTACTGGTTATAGGTGAATTTTTCGGACATCCAATGACATCCAAGTGAATAAAAACAAACGTTAGTGACACTTGTGTGACACAACAAAAATTACTTTCTCAGTATTTTCATGGTCACAGGTGCCCACCAGAGGTCTCTGGAACCTAGGCACCCTATTCCCATTCTAGGATCCCTGGTCTAGCTCACTCCGATAGTTAAAAAATTCCTGAGTGCGGTTACAGTAGTCTTACCTCTTGTTTCATCAGTTTTCTAGCCTATCATACTTCAGGATCAAGTGCAAAATTAGATAAGTCATCTATTCCCTATCTTATAATTAGGGTTTCAATTTCTATTTGTTTATTTATTGTGTCATGTTTTTTCTTAAGATTTTATTTATTTATACATGAATATGAAATATCCTAAGGGTTTAGCATATTATTAATTTCATTTTTTGTTAAATCAGTAAGGGCCAGGTATCAAAATTCAGTATCCAAAGATGACTTATTTTATTGGGGAATGTTTGAAAATAATGAAGCCTTATCATGGACACAAAATATTCTCTCCTAGAACTATCAAGCACATATGGAAGGTTCAGAGTTAGAGGTGAATAAGTAATCACTCTATGAGATGTGATTGAATTATTTGCTAGGGAAAACCTTTCCCATTGTCAACTCCTAACTATTAACAGATGCAAATTATGTAATGCACTTAATAAAATGACTTTGGAGGTGGGATTGAGAATTTTTGAAAAATATTTTTCCATTGAAATGATGCAATAGGAAGAAGAGAGCAAGGACCAAGAAATTTAGAGGCTTACAGAGAGAGTGCATGATGAGAATAAACAAACCGCCAAATCTTATGAAAATGTGGGTGACTTAGTGGATAACATTATTTACACATTCCCAAAGTTAGTTGAGCATGAAAAGGATGAGTTTCCAAAAAATATTAATTATTTAGCAAATATAGTGTTAATGTTGTTGATGGAAAGGAATAATGGGCCAGGGCCTACGGAAAAGGAATTAGCTATGCAAAAAAATAAGAACAAGGAACTAGTGGAAAAGGTCATCATGGAGTATAAATCATTGGCAGTAGAAGTAAAATAGGTCGCGTGGAAGCCAGTATTTATATTTGAACACTGCCAATATTTTTACCCAATTATGAGCACGCACACTTGTAGTGAGGAGTAAAAATTAAAGAAACTATAGGACAATATGAAAAATAATAGGGTTGAGTGTGAAAAATTCATGGTCGAGGTCGCAGAGAAAAGAGATTTTATTAGGGCCATAAAGGACACACTTGAGGTAAGGATCATGGAGCTCTACTATTTGGTCGTGAGAAGGATCGATACGTTGGAAGGAGTGGCCTCAGAACTTTATGTAAAAAATCAAGGAGCTCAAGAAGTAGGTAGATGAGTTGACTCTTATACAAGTACCTGATATTGTATAGGACACGCCTGGAAAGTCTGCAAGAGAACTCTAGGGCTAGAAGGAGTTATAAAATATATTAATCAAATAATTTCCATAACCCCTTCCACCTCAAAATGCCTAAGTGTTGATGTGCACGTAGATAGAATTTTTTCATTCTTTAGATTCATTGGGTATATTCCCCTATTCTCTTGTATACAACTTCTTTAATTCTTTCATTCATACCTTGGAAGGGCATTCTTTGGTTCAAATATTACCAAGGACGGATAATATCCCTAGTGTGGGGTAATGTTGGCCATATAATTTGGCTAAGTACTGGCCATGTGTAAAGGATTGCATAGAGGAGGACGTATGTAGGGTCTAACAAGGATCACACAGGTTTGAAGAACCATGCAGAAGCAAGCATGCAGTGAGAAAAGTGAATCAAAATAGTGTGCAAAGGTGCATGCACCACAAAGGAACATGCTAATACGTAAGGGATCATGCACATTCAAACATAGAGTTGGGGACTTATCCATTTTTTGAGGAAGGGATAAAAATATACAAAAACACGATGACTTAGTGGACAAGCAAGGCCTATAAAGGAGAAAACATATGCAAACAAGGATGGAGTTGACGCATGAAATTAGGCTATTAATAGGATTAAAATAGGATAAAACATGGAGATATTTATAGCTCAATCTATTGTTAAGACAAGAGTTGTAAATGTGTACAATCTATTGATAACACACTTTTATTTAAAAACACACATGTAAATGGTGAAGGGAAATTCCCCACCATGTATAATTAGGTGATGTTCTCTTACACTTAGTAGTTCTATGAGATCGTTGATTATTTATTCTTGAGGTATGTGAGTCAGTGATGAATTTGGTAGTTAGGTATTAATGCATGTTGTTTCCCGTGCATGAATGTAAGCAGTGATAATGCAATCAACATTCTTATTATGTAATCAATTGTGTTTTACAAAGGATATTTGTGTTTAGGTGGCTAAGGTGACTACATATGAGTATGGTATTTTGGGAATTCAAGTGTTATTGATAATCTTGTATGTTGATTAAGCTTCCTTATTATATGTGTTGCCAATTTGTTGTGCTATTTTGTGTCTCCTTGAATTGAATGGTTATGATGAATATACATGTCTAACATCTTGATAAGACAAAAAGGAGGAAATTGGTGGCTACGCGCACTTTGGGTGAGAATTCAGACCCTTTCTAGATGAAGTGCCAACACACCTATCCTAGCTCAGTTTTGTAAAAGAAAAGACTAAAATTTCTAATAATTTTTTATTTTTTGAAATTTAGTGTATATCGATGAAAATAAACTGAATTGTCCAATTTTAGATCTAGGTCAAAACCATATAGATTGGTATGATCCCAACCAAGAACCACATGGTCTTGAAATGATCCATATGGTTCTGAATAGGATAGTTAAAAATGATGATAAAATTATTTTATAAATAATTTTATCATAATTCATCGATTTGTAATGAGTTTATTGATATCAGGTGTACTAAAACAATGTTTTGATTGTGTGATTTGTGTTTACATAAATATTTCCACACATGAGAGTTTTTTGGAGGTCGACATAAGGAGGTATTATTTATATTAGGAATAGATGATGTTGAGTGGTAGACATTGGATAGGGCCATATTGTAACATATAGCAAGATTGGGGTATTTTCCCCAAAAGATTCATTTGATCACTACAGTGTATGAGTGGTGGATAAATGTTACAATAGAGATGTGTACTGGATTCTATAGCATCATATTATAGGATAAATGGTATAGGCATTTCCCCATATATGTCATTTCATATGAGGCATGAACATATATTTTTGTTGGTGCTCGGTGGTACTAGAGAGACATATATTAGATTAAGTGCCATTATGATGTCATTTGTTCCATATTTGTGGAAATATATTTGTGTACCGTTAGGATTTTTTGTGGTAGTGGATGGTGGTGGAATGTCTATCTCATATGTGATGTGGTGATATATTATTCCATAGAGGATCAGGGTACATTGTATGCATGGGGTCATGCTATGTTGGCCTAGGGAATTATACAAATTTTATTTAAAGATGCGGGGTGCTAGTGCAGTGGTCATTACTTTGTTACATGTGTGGGTATATGAGTACATCATTATTTTGTACCCTATTGGTGGGCCATGTATAGATTGGGAACATCCTGATATTATTGCTACAAGATGGGTATTTCTTATGTAGCGAGGTTTTGATACTATGACCATATAGGTCCATGTTATATAGATTATCACCAAAGGATATCATCTAGATACCATACATGGAGTACATAGGGTGGCAAGAGGATGTGGTAGAGATTGGTGGATACGACATACTACATGGCCAGAGGATTAGTTTTCCCAATAGGGTGAATTATTTCATTATGACCAAGTGACTCACCAATTATGGATTATACAAGAAGTTCTAGCATTGTATCCATAGAGGAGGTTGAATCATATGTCCTATAGAGATTGGACCTACCCAAGGTGAACCTTGACTAAGATATTTACCCCACTAGCTAGTGAGATTGATCCAGTGGTTCTTGTTAGTGATAGAGATGATGTGGGTTATATTGTAGCATATATAGAGTGGTGAATAGAAACATGCTGGGTGTTATTTCACATTTTTATTGGGGATTAATTAGGTAATGTGGTACTTGAAGGAGGAGGTAGCACAGAGATTGTGTCACCTATATGGGAGAGAGATGCCCCAACAAAGATGTCATAGAGGAAACTATGGGACAATGTAAGTATTGTATGATTGATATATAGAAATAATGTTTTTTTTGTTGGTGTTAATGTCTATGTGTTGATGATTGTAGGTTATGCATTTCAGACCACTATTGTAGATGCCTCAATGCCTACATTGGTATAGAATATTATAGGGGATGTGGATACTAGAGGCTTTCTTGAGCATGTTGATGAGATTGAGGGTGAGTGCACATGTTTTTTGGATCCAATTTTTGGTAACGACCACATTTATAGTGTTATAGAGTGAGCAAGATGAGATCCGAGAAGAGGTTTCTTGTTAATTGCATCCTCGTCCTAGGATTTTTTATTGCAGCATCTAGTGATGAGATTTGTGGAGTCATAGGATTAGTATGCACATGTTTTAGTAGATAATGTAACATTAGAAGACTGATTTTCACATTACCAAGTGAGGTCACATGCTAGAGACCATGTGTATATAGGAGGATCCTCGAGCTCTTGAGCTCCTATGTTTATTGAGAGTGGTTGTCAGAATGATTGAATTGAATGTAATAAGGGTGATGCACTTGGCATATTGTATTAGAATTTTTTATGACACTTGTGATACACACACACACACATACATTACACACACACACACACACACACACACACACACACACACACACACACACACACACACACACACACACACACACACACACACACACACACACACACACACACACACACACACATATACATATATATACATATATACATGTACATATATATATATATATTTGGATTGTGTACCATGTAAAAATTATGTTTTGGTGTAATGATGATAGAATTTGTAGCATAGTTGATGAGATGTATGGATACATGTGTTGATATCAAGCTTATGAGATGTATGTGTTTTGGTTTTTGATGTTAGAATTGTTACTTGATGTGATGATGTGTTCATTGTTAGCATGTAGATGATTTAACAATTGTTTTAGATTGTTAATTAATGTGTGTGATGTGTATGAAATCTAATGTAGTTGTGATGAGAAGTCATAATGGGTGGTATGTGCGTAACCTCTACATAAGCTCTAGTGAGAATATAGGGTGAGAAAACCTATTCTTAAGTAAGAAATAAGGGTGATCCTCATATATGCTATGAGGGAATCAGTAAAGGATAACAAAAATAAGAAATCAAGAGAATGAATGTATCATTCTTAAGATTGAAATATTACATGAAATGGATAATATGCTAGGAATGATTACTCACTGTAGAGATAAAAAAGCATTGGGGTAGATTACATGCAAATATTTTTTTTAACTATAAATAGTGTGGAAGGTGTTAAAGAGGTTGTATAAGTCACATGTGGAAATTTTGGTATAAACCTATACTCCATGTCAAACCATTTGTATGTGTTATTTGGAGGCTCATGTGGAGGAATAAATTTAGTGTGAAGAACATCACTTAATGCATTAGTGGAAGAGAGAAAATAAAGTGTTACAATTGGTGCAAGATGATGTCATGGAGGAGGGGAAGTAGATATGTATAAATTTTGTGTCTTGAAAGTATAATGCCTTTTTCCGCTAGGAACTTAAGTTTATGATCTAATGCATAGTAATCATTTTCATGGTTTCCATTGTGTGACGGAAATTGTAAAAAGGACGACCCTTGTCACATACAAGTTGATGAGAATGATAAGGGTCATTAGATGGAAGAAAAATAAAATTCCTATCTATTAATGTAAGCACGATTTCATGTGGATGATTAATAGATTTGTCAAAATATACCACTTTTCACTTAGGTCTACTAGGAGCCTATGTGATAATTTTTGGTTTAGGCTTAAGATGGTAGAAAGTGTTTCCATGATGTAAGACCTTAACCTGATTTTCATTAGGTAACAATTTTGGTGGTGAATTGAAATCAAGCATAATGGAAGCAACCACAATATCATCATCTAAGTGGTTAGGTTGATTTGGAAGTGTACACTCTTTTTCTAGATCAACAACACATACACAAAGCTTGGTAAATGAGTCACATGTATTGTAAAGTAATTTTTCTTGGAGAGGTTATCTGAGACCTCGAAAAAATGTATATTGCATCTCAAAGTCAATGGGTTGGGATAATAAGTAAATGTTTGCTTTGAAATATATGATAAAGTTAGATAGAGGTTTGGTCTCAGTTTTATGTAAGGAAGTTAAATGCTCGTATGTAGCTCTAGGTCATCTATTGTGACTAAAGTGGGATAGAAAAGCATCTTCAAGTTCTAGAAAAGTACTTAAAGTCCCACTAGAAGATGAATAAAATAATACATAATAAAACCTATGAGAATCTTAGGGAAAGGTTTGAGAAGTAATCTATCATTGTTATGTGAAGCCATAAGTACCCTATAATTCTTAAGATGTAGATAAGGTTCTGAAGTGCCATCAAGAAATTTGAATGAGGGCATGAAAAAACTCTTAGGTAACTAAGATCTAAAGATCTTGTGTTAAATAGGATTATAATAAATAGTATTAGAATCAATATTAGTATAGTTTTATTTTCTCTCTAGAGTCAAGGTATGTACTTTATGTTGCAAATCACCTACTGTATGCATACAAGAGAGGACCTCTTGAGGGGGTATGTCATGAATATTTAGAGGATTTTTCAAAGGTTTTACCTTACCATTGATATGAAATGGTACATGTATATTTGTAGATAGAACACAACAAAATATGAATGATATTTAATAAGCTCGTTCAAAAAACTACATTACAAATATACAAATTTAGAGGATATTATAACTCCTAAAATATAGGAACTCCCTCTAACCACACTAACAATATGCCTAACAATAAACATGTCATATATATTTTTATAACAATGTATAACAACCTAACATAATTATGACATAGTAAACATTAATTTCCTAACATTCCTCCCTTAGTGTTTATATGGGAAAAAGAACATTAGAAAAGCTAGAAATAGAATCGTATGCCTCCGCATATTTTTAGGTCTGCATACTACTAGCTTGGATCTAATGTCTGGTTCTTTCTACACATGACCAATCCACTTCACCATAGTGAATCCCATACCGAATGATCACACTTCCACTGATTCACTACATACGTGAACTCAATAGTTCCCCTCTTTCACTTCCAATGAATGCTCTTTCATCAACCGATCGATGTTAGAAGTATGACAGTCAAAGAATCTCAGTAGTCATAGGATCACTCCAATTCAACTTCCCCTCCTATACAATTGTTCTCAGCATCCGCAATGCATATTCTCCTCTTTTCAATTTTTGGCAAGGAATGTATAACATGTTTTATTTCTGCACACACCTCTCAAAGTAAACAACTGAAAATATAATAAAAATGTGCCACCAATGTTGTATGTGGACTATACAATGGAAAAGTGACATGCGAGCATGGGAATCTACAAGTAACTCTTCCTCACACCCGACCTCCTGAGGTCATGCCGAGACAGCCGATGGGGATGGAATACACGTGGGGTGTAGATAAACTAGTTAGGTAATCTTATGTCTTACAACACACAATAATGGGATCTGCAAATCATAAGGCAAAGAAGGCCCTCCTAACCTGAACCGGTGTGATAGATCATTTGGCAAGGATAGCTGCTCAAAGGCTCCAATCAATATTGAGCTCTACCATGATCCGATCTATGGGTTGTGGGATATGTGGAAGATGACCTATGGGTACTTCGTATATATCTCCCAACAAGGTCATGAAAATGGAATGGCTAAACGTGTAGTGGATCTTTTGGTGTTTTATGGATGATTCTCTGGTCTAGTCCAGAAATATTTAGCTTGATTAGCTGCTACGTTTAATAATGATAGTTGTGTGATAATGTCTGGTGGAAGTGGAGAGGACCTAAACACCAGCGTTCACAAGCTGGTGTCAATATTTGATTGATTTGTAGGCTTGTTGGGTTGTGGGACCTTGTGGATCACAACCGTAAGTTCATGGTTGTTGTGGACCTCCTATGGTCATATGAAGAGTCAACCCCTGATTTTGAGTATCCAGTAATCGTATTCCTTTTCAGCCTCTATGTTTAGAACTAGAAGTTGCATGATTTTCTCAGGAGTACCTAACAGGTGTTCTGGCAACTTGGATACGTAAGCTAGTGTCTATATCAATGAGGAGGTCTCCTGCATCTGGCTGTGGGACTAGTGGATCACAACCGAATGTTTTCTCTCTTTCAGGTCCTTCTACAGTCATATGGATATCTATCAAGGTAGTCTATAATTTGGCTGATTTGACCAGAATGTGTGTGCTTTGTCATCTTCTATGTTTAATCCTCTTAGCTGTGTGCTGATTTCTTCTAGGTCTGCTGTTGTTCGGAAGACCTGAATTCTGAGATTTTGGTCTATGTCAGTTAATGCTATAAAAAGATTTGGTTGAGGCACGATTGGCTCAAAAACGTATTCCCTGGGCTCCCTAGGTCCCGTGATTGTCATACAAGATCAATATAAACCTAACTGAAATGAAATAAACTAATTATGCAAGATATATCTACAACATATATATATATATATTCCTCTATTTTTTTGTATTTTTGATAGAATTTTTAATATAATTGAAAGAGCAACTAATCTAATATATTCAGAAAATGAAACTAATCTAATAACAAAATTAAAACAAGCAAGGTAGCCCGGTGTAGCTACTTGCCTGTGCAGTTGTGAGTTTATCCTAAATAACTAGATAGTTGATTAACTTAATTGAAAGACTCTCGATCCTACCTCAGAAGTGAGGAATGAATCATAGTTTCTGAGAAACTATCAATCCCCACAGCTTCCCTGGACAATATTGAAAATAAAATTTAACTGAAATGAAATATTTCACTACTCTATTTGATATGTTTTAACTAGAACTTTGACAGATAAAACCTAGAATTTGCATAATAGTGGTGAATCCAGTAGTGTATGATTTTTTCCCCTCAGAATGATCTCCTCATTCCTTCATGTTCACATGAATCTAGAAGAGCGTGTATATGCTAGCATCAATAGAAAAAGGTATTTTGAACAATGGCAGCTTTGGATATAGACCGAATATAATGCGAGTAGGAGAGGGATAGCACAAGTGACAGAGCTTGGCGTATGCAATTCCTAGCGGGATTTATTACAGGAATACAACACAAGTGTACCGAGAGATTCTAGAATCTACCTTCTGTGAAGAACACAACCTGTAACTCTAATGGATTCAATCTACAAATGACACTACTCTGCTCTAAACTAATTTGTATGAACAACAATGAACAAGACTGGAGCAAGAAGATCGAATGGCTTCTAATAGCAAAGGAAAAACTAGCATGGATGCAAACATGAAAACAAAATGAGTTCTAAGCAAGAAATTCAAAGACTAAACAATGGAAATGAGAAGTTGAGGGGCCATTTTCTTGAAAACAAGCTGGCTATTTATAGATTTCACATTCACCCAAAGGTAATTCCTATTAGAACTCTTTTACCATTAAACAATGAAGAAACACTATTCCAGGGAACATAAAACATTAATACGAGCTAAGGCGGTTGAGAAAAGCTGGTGAAAGTTGAAAAATTATGCAAGTCGTGATCAAAAGAACGTGCTGGAAAATGCGTGAAGGACCGCCACCCTGAGCAGGGTGGGCGGTTACAGGACCGCCGCCCTGGCAGGGCGGCGGTTTCGTCACTGAAGGTCAAAAAGCTTAGAAAAAGAAAGGCAGAGGATAAAGTGAAGCACAAGGAACTTGGATAAAGCATTTGGGATGCTAACATATACTTCGTGAGCTTCTCTGGATCCTGAACACCTTGCGAGGTGACCTGTATCATCATTGGGGGCATGTGTAACATCATTCTGGTGGTACAGTACCCTACAATTTTGGGTATGTACATATTGCCCCCTTGGAGAAGCATTTTAACCATGAAGAGGCATAAAATGGTGGGTCTGAGTATGGCGGTCCCAAAATGGGAAGCTAGAAATTATACCTGACATGCCCGTGTGTCGAAATGTCACCATCTGAGTTCCCGCTACCTTACAAAATGGAAAGAGGACTCAAGTGCAGATAGATAAAATAAATCAAAAAATAAATACTAAATTAGTATGAAATGAGGACTTACCATTTGTCACGGGGATGAGAACTTACCTCTGTCGGCGCTCTAAACCTACGAAAGGGGCATTCAAAATGAGTCAAAACACCATATATATATATATAATGGGCTCATTTTCCTATTCATTTGCGCGTGTCGATTTGATAGTTTTTGAGCTCTGGGACCCATGGTGACGGTTTTCAACGAGAGTATAGTTGAAACGTTTGTATCGAGATAGCGATCATGCCTCCGTGAGCAGAACCTCGACCCACGAGATCCCAGGTTAGTTCTTCTTGATTTAACATTTTTGCACCCAAAATGTTAAAATGATGAAATCTTTGTTGTGGGGGGGTTATTTTTAGAAATGTCAGTTTTAAATGTGTCTCTTAGGGGGGACGCCTAATGGGTAGGATTTTGTTTTAGCTAAAATGGTCAATTTTTGCATTTTTAAGCATTTTTAGGGCATGCAACCCGTTTGTAGTCGCGGGACAGGACCGCCGCCCTGAGCAGGGTGGTGGTTATAGGACCGCCACCTTTTAAGGTGGTGGTTACGGAACCGCCGCCCTGCTCAGGGCGGCGGTCCTCTACAGAGTGTTAGAACAACACTATTTTGAGTTTTATTTTGCATTTCTAGTATTCCTACTTGCTTTAATGATTTTTCCAATGCAATCTTGATACTAACTTGCTTCTTTTTGCATGTTTTTGGGTGTTTTACAGAAGAAGGAAGAGTACATTAGATGGAGCCAAGAGAGGGAGTGTGATTGGCTTCCAGCAGTGTTAGATGCACTCTCTCAGGCTGAGCAGGATACTCTTCAGAGGGTAGGTATATTGAGGATTGCACGGGTCCCCCACGTTGCACCTGCCAGTCACATACTATGTGACTTATTTTCTTACTGGGATGCAGATCGGAACACCTTCCAATTTCCAGGTGTTAGGGGTGAGTGGACTATCACCCTAGAGGATGTCTACCACATTTTGGGAGTCCCGATTATTGGGAGGAGACTTTCATTTGATACAGCAGTATCCAGAGCTCAGGTGACTCAGTGGGCCACCTATATGGGAGACGCAGTTGTCTCCACTGGTTTGAAGAAGGGGGTGAAGGTCCGTTCTATTCCTGGCTTGCCCATCCCTCTGATCCTTCAGGCCATTATGGGCATCCTTGCTTTGAGATTGATCGGGGATAAGGGAGGGGATACTTTTCTCTACTGCTGGGCCCCCATCATCACACAGATTGAGGCACATGGTCAGATTTATGCCTGGGGAGCCGATATACTTGGGACCACCTATCACGACTTGTACAGGGTGGTTCATTTATAGGGACAGTCACTGAGCCATCCAACCTTAGTTATGAGCTGGGTCTATGAGCGCATTATCCCTTATGGGAGAGGTGTAGAGGTGGAGGATCCCGGGGCCATGAGGGTAGCTAGATGGATAGAGATGACGGTGCTTAGAGCACCCCACCAGCCAGTTGCTTCCCTGACTACTGAGGATATGGAGGCCACACCTTATCAGGCCATGGCAGGGTTGTGGGGCGAGGAGACCTTTACTTTGATTTCCTGCTCTACTACAGGGCAGCTTGTGGATAGGATGGGGAAGGTAGAGACACACCCCTTTGATCGAGTGCCTCAGCAGTTTGGCCTTGCTTATATTAACATGCTTCCCCCAGTGGTGCCAGTGTTCAGATCAGTTCGGGAGGCTAGGGGAGGTCCTAGAGGCTGGGGTTGGACTGTTGTTACTCCTGGCATCCCTATTGCAGCCAGGAGGGTGGTACGTGCTCGAGAGAGATTCTGGTGCTCCTCAGGCACCTTTACTTCGGATTGCCGCTGGTCCTACCCATAGCAGTGATGACCCCATTGATATAGACTCTGAGTCTGAGGAGTTCACAGGGGGAGAGATGGAGGAGGAGACCAAGGACATGGAGATCAGCGAGTCAGGTGGGGAAGAGGATAGCGATCCTGAGTGGCATGACACTCAGGAGATCCTACAGGATGAGAGGGTAGAGCAGAGCATGGAGAGGGTGACTCTAGTCTCAGAGGAGTTACTTTCTCAGGACCTAGGTGGAGAGGATGAGTCCGTGGCAGGATGCCATGTTGTCCCAGACATAGGAGGGGGACACTAGTCAGCGGTGGTGTCCGTGGTAGGTGCGGATCCCAGAGATCCTTCTTGGAGGCCCAGAGATCCGAGTGAGTTGTCACTCTTCTTTTGATGTTTATTTTAGCTAGAATTGCCTTAGTTGCTACCTCTCTTTTTGTTCATCCTTGGTTTCACCTTTTGATTGTTTTCTAATTTATTTTCTCCTTTGTTTGCAGAGACTGCTGATGAGTGGCGAGACTTGATTCGCTGGGTATGTACTGATACCCTGATGCTCCCCATGGAGAAGACTCGTGCCGAGCTATCCATGGATGCAGGGGAGCCTTCAGTAGCCGGTAGGCATACCGATGTTTTTTCCCCCGTCTGGCATGTGGCCAAGATGGTGACTTCCCTCCATGCTGAGGTAGCTAGGTATAGGGCTGCAGAGCGCTTGATGAGGAGGAGCCACTCTCATAGCGAGGCTACAACTACTGTTCAGGATCGCGAGCCCTCAGTGCACTCAGAGTGCTAGTGCGTAGCCGGAGTCCTAGACGTGATCGTGTGCCTTCTGAGGGATCCCATAGGGATTGAGAGGCCACTTGGCTCTTTTTGTAGTGACCTTTGTTAGGTTGTTTATATGAGTATTTTTGTACTTTCTGGGCTCATTGAGCATTTTGACCATGCCTAGTGCATGATGGCATTGTATATGAAACCTAATTTATATATATATATATATACCTTTGGATCTAGACTCTTGGTATCTTGAATTTTGTGACTCATTTTCTAAATGTGTTTTTCAGATATTTTTAGAATATTTACTTTTCATGTTTCCAGAATGTATGCAATGGACAACAAATGATAGTAAATAGAATGTTTTACTCTATATGTTTTTTGCAATGCTGATATGAGATGATACTAACATATGGTAGTACTGAACTTTTGAACTCTTTGGGAAATGTTTGTAATTCCTTCTTATATTGGAAAAATGTGATGAATGCATAGTGATAAAGAGATGAACTTGCCCCAATCCCAAATCCACGCAACTAGTAAGACGCGAGGGCTCAACACCAAGAATTAGGAAGGGCACAAGTTGTGTGAATTTGATTGAATGGAATGATGAGAGACAGACAAACCAAGAACAAGAACCAAATTTGGACCTACACACCCACCCTACTCAGAACTACTACCAAGCTTTAGAAGGCCACTTACTTTTCAGTTTATCTAGACTTAGATTCATAAATGGCAACCTGGTTGACAAAATCTGGTTTTGAGGATTTGATCTCTTTGGAATTTGGATGTTTGGATATTTGCTTTCTCTTAACATAATTTGACTTGTGTTTTTAGCATACCAAGATTTGTTAGTTTGTGTGACTGGACCCCCCACACCCTGCCTCACGCTACTAGTAAGAAGCATGGGTTTGTCACCAAAGGCAAGATATAGGCGAGTAAGGGCACTTCTTTCCTTTCCCAACCTCACATCACCGGTAAGAGATGTGGGCTTATCACCGAAGGTTGATGGGGCAAAGAAGTGTGTAAAATAAAATATTTTGTTTGCTTGGTGCTTTTGATTTCATTTGATTTTGACATTTCTGATCTATAACTTTGGGACATCCTTTCGTTCCTAAGAGATTTTAAGAGGGATAGATGTGACACCAAGAAGCTTCCAGAACAGACCATAGGCAAGGACAACTTTACCTAGTAGAAAGAAAGAGCAAAGCCAAGTATGCAGGCCTTGGTATGGTTTTGTCAATGTTTGTCTGTTGAAATTGATGAGAAGATTTGAAAATGTTTGATGATGTTTGAAGAGATGTGATATGAATATTTTTGCCAATATCTTCAGAAATTTGTAACAGTTTTTTAAGAGTAAGCTCCTGAACTACCATTTTTGTGAAATGGACAGAATGAAGCAGCTAAAAGACTAATGCAATGTAGGTAGCTATAATGTACTAGCAATGACTTTGACATTTTATGCGTAAAACCGCTTAAGGTGCAAGGAATTGACAGTTTCACCAAATTCCTCACCTTCTAGTGTGCACAAGAGATACGCACCATTTCTGTAGTCCTTCATGACTCGGTATGGGCCCAACCATTTGGGCCAGAACTTTCTTCCTTCGCCAGTTTTCTTATCGATCTGGCTGTCTAGTCTTAGAACTAGATCTCCTTCATATATTTCTCACTCATAGACTTTTTTGTTATACTACCGGCACATCCGGTCAGCATAGGCTCTGTGCCATTGTTCGGCATTTAACCTGGCCTCGTCAAGGCTTTCTAGTTGAGAGAGGCGTGCCTCCCTATAAGCTTCTTCATCCAGGATCCCTTGTAATGAGATGCAGAGACTGGGTATTTCAACCTCAAGTGGGAGAACTGCTTCTGCTCCGAATACCAGTGAGAAAGGAGTTGCTCTTGTTGGTGTTTTTATTGAGGTTCGGTGGGCCCACAAGGCCGGATATAATTTTAAATGCCAATCTCATTTGTTTTCCTTTACCATTTTGAGGAGAATAGCTTTCAACGTTTTGTTTGTCGCTTCAGCCTGCCCATTGGCTTGAGGGTAGTAAAGAGAGGTTGTGTGATGGTTTATCTTGAACTTGCTACATAACTCACAAACCTCGTCATTCTTAAAGGACATGCCATTATCTGAGATAATGACTTGTGGGACACCATACCTGCAGATAATTTGGTTCAAAATGAATTTGGCAATCACCGAACCTGGTACAGTGGTGAGAGGCATGGCCTCCACCCATTTGGTAAAATATTATGTGGCTGTGATTATAAAATTATGGCCATCGGTTGATGAGGGAGAGAATTTCCCTATTAAGTCCAGACCCCAAGTGGAGAAGGGCCACGGGGTCGCTATTGGTTGCAGGGATTGTGCTGGCATGTGAATCTCGTGAGAGAATTCTTGACATTTGTGGCACTTACGTACAAATTCCACTATGTCATGTTCGAGAGTGGGCCAAAAATAGCCCATCCGATGTATTTTGCGAGCGGTGGCGTGACCACCGAAGTGGCCCCCACATATCCCACTATGGGATTCATGAAGAATCTCTTGGATTCTTCTGTCATCTCTATGTCGATCATCTTTAGAAGCATGTCGTCGAAGGCTCTGCGATAGAGCACTTGGTCTAAAACAACATATTTAGCTGGTAATAATGTGTAACCACCTTCTTTGTTGTGACGTGGCACTTTCTAGGTATGTATGGTCCATGATAAAATTGATGATATCAGTATACCAGGGACATGTAGAAATGGGGGGTCTGGTTTCGACAAAGTATACACATTCATCGGGAAAGTCTAGATCTACCAGCTTGCCTCCATCTAGTGGATTGTTAGCTAACCAGTCTGCAATGATTTGTCCTTTAATGGATTTTTGGTTTATGAATGTTAACTCAAATTCTCCCATTAGGGTTATGAAATGGCCAGCCTTTTTAGATAAAGATCCTTGTGTGAGAAATGTTCGTAAATGGTCTGTCTTTACAATGACCCTCATTTCCTGGTTTAACATGTAATGTCTCAAACGTTTTGTTGCAAAAATTATGGCAAGGCATTCTCTCTCTACCTGTGTGTAACGTGTTTCATAATCAAGCAATGTTTGGCTAATGAAATAGATCACGCGTTCTCGTTTATCATTGTCTTCTTGAGCCAGCATGCAGGCCAACGAGACATGAGTGGCTCGTGAGTATAGGATCAAAGGGCGGTCTGGCTTGGGAGGCATTAGCGTGGGTGGTGACAACAAGAAGTGCTTAACTGCTTCGAAGGCCTCGTTGCAATCTTCAGTCCAATCGATACTATAATCTTTCTTGAGTAGATTATTGATTGGATGAATGGCAAAGCTTAAATCTAGGATGAACCTTCGGATTGCACCGAGTTTCCCAAGAAATGACCTGATTCTAGACTCGTCTGAAGGTGGGATCATTTCGAGAACAACCCGTATTTTGGCCGGATCAACATCAATCCCTCGTGAGGATATAATGTATCCTAGAAGTTTTGCCTCCTGTTACACCGAAACACGCACTTCTCTGGGTTTAATGTGACACCATACTCAATTAGTCATGAGAGGATGATACGGAGCACTTCCGGATGATCACAACATTTCTTGGCCTTGGCCAATAAGTCATCCACATATGATTCCACAATTTTATGGATAAGATCATGGAATATATAAGTCATTTCCCGCTGATACGTAGCGCCGGCGTTCTTAAGACCAAATGGCATGACAACATAACAATAAGTTCCCCAGGGAGTTATAAATGTGGTTTTGGCTTGATCTTGTTTAGATATTTTAATCTGATTGTACCCTGAGAACCCATCCATGAGGGACAAGCAGTTCAAATCCAGCTGTTGCATCAATGATAACGTCAATGGATGGTAATGGGAAATCATCCTTGGGACAAGCTTTGTTAATATCCCGAAAGTCTATACAAATGTGTATCTTCCCATTCTTTTTGAGGACGGGAATGATATTAGACACCCATTGTGAATAGTCAACGGGCTTGATGAATCCTACTTGGAGAAGTTTTACTACTTCCTCTTTTACCATGAGAGCCACTTTTGGCTTCATTGGTCTTGACTTCTGTTTTATTGGCTTCGCATCTGGTTTAGTGATGAGATTATGTACCACAACTTGTGGTGTGATACCTGTCATTTCTTTATAATTAAATGCAAAATCCTTTTGATGTTTTTTGAGGATTTGGGTGTGTATTTCTATTTCTTCCGGAGTTAGCGAGGATCCCAACTTCAAAATTCTTGGTTCTTCCTCCATTCCAATGTTTATGTCAATGGTTTCTTCTATCAAAGAAGCGTTACCTTCTTCAAATTCAGGTGGGGCTGGAGGTAGTTCCAAGCTTTCTCCATTTTCTATCTCGTAGATATCGAGATCCTTCTATGGAGGAGACTCTACCGTGGGATTTCCAAAGTAGGAAGAGGAGTGTGGTATTAGGGAAAGATCAACTATAGGGTGAGCAAGGTGTAGCTCTGCATAGGTGTTTAGATATTCGAGAGTGACTTTATCACTGTTAACATGATGTAAGATAGAAGATTCATTCTCAGTTGTATGTGTTAGAAGAGGGTTTGTTGACATTTTCTTCACCAATGGTTCAGTACGAAGTGATACCTTGAAACTTGTATCTTCCAACTCATTACTTGGGGTAAAACGTGAAGCTGAGGTTGCTATTGAATCTGTGAGAAGGTTCTGTTCTCGTGGGATTGCCTCAATGGATATGAAGTTGAACCCTTTGCTTAGATCTAATACCACTATTTTATAGAGCTGTAAGTGCTCAGCTCTAGTCTCATATACTTCAGAGACTTGGTTTGCAACTAATTGTGAGTCTCCTAACACTCTGATGTTATTAACACCGATCCTTTTGGCTATGATGAGGCCAAGGAGGAGGGCTTCGTACTCAGCCATGTTGTTTGTACATTCAAAGTTTAATTTAAAAGAAAAAGGTAGGATCTTTCCCTCAGGAGAAGTAAAGATCACACCTGCCCTGGCTCCATAGCGACATCTAGCTCCATCGAAGTGGAGAGTCCAATATTTACTAGGAAAAATGGATGCTGGGACATTCTTTGCATCTGTTTCTTCTGTTTTGGTTACTTCTACCATGCAAAGTTCCTCTGCTGGAAGAGAACCAACTCCTAGGGTACATCCCATACCTGTGGAATCAAACGGTAGGAAAATTGGTAGATCTTGTTCCAGTAATTCGACAATTTTTGCAGTAGTTCCTAATGACACTGTTTCTACAATGTTAGCTTCATCCTTGAGGGCTGGGATGCCCTTGACTAGGTTCGTAATTTCTAGTTCTGTTGTAGGTATTAATTTTTCTTCCGGTTTTGAGTCGATTGGTTTGTTAAGTTGGTTTGTTGGGAGTTCAAACTCAGAGTGAATGCCTGGTCTTTTCTTCAGGTCTGCTAGGTGTATGTCGAATGGTTTTGGGTCACCTTTTGCTACGAATATCTTTCCTAGGTGTAAGAATCTTATTTCCTGGAATAACGTAGAAGGGATTGCTTTCATGCGATGTATCCATGGTCGACCGAGGATCATATTATAGTTGGTTTCTCGATCTATGATATAAAACTCAGTGAGGATTGTCTTGGGTCCTAAGGTGACTGGTAGTATTATAGTCCCAATTGAAGTAGCTTTAAGGCTGTCATAACCTCTTAGCGTATTTCTTGTTGTGGAACAGTTTGTTTCTCCATATCCTAGCTTTTGAAGAAAAGAGAAGGGGACAATGTTAACTACTGCCCCATCGTCAACCATTGCATGTTTAACGTAATTATTGTAAACCCACACCTGTAAATGCAAGGCCGGATCGCCTCTACGTGTAATTTCAGCATCTGTTGGCATTTTGTTTATGTCGAATATAAACTCGGTATCCCTATCTGGCTGCCCTGGAGGGTGGATATCGAAGTCTATATGGTTTACTTGTGTTTCGGGAGGTGGAGTGATGTTAATTAAATGACCTAGACCTAGTGCTTCTAAAAGAGCAGCCCTATGGGTAGGAGAATTTTTCAATAAGTCCAAAAAGGAGATGTGAGAGAAGGTCTTTGTTAAGTCATTAATTAAATCATAAGCACCTATGGGTTTTACCAACGTTTGTTGAATGTTATCTGGCTCTAGTGGATAGATTGGATTTGGTTGAGAAGAATATTCTCATGCTCTTGTTATGGCTTCTACGTGCAGCTCAGTATCTAACTCCACTAGACCAACTATCTTGGTTCGTGGCTGATTTCCTAATTGCGGCGCGACAGGTGGATTTAGTGAAGTTGAGGCTTCATGATCGTTATTTCCTGTCATTACACCTTTGTTCGTCCCATTTGGATTTAACTTATTATTGTTATTGTGATTTGGAAGTGGATCATTGAAGATCTTAAGAGGTGCGTTTTGAGGGGAAACTGCCCCTGTGAAAGTATTTGGCATAGGTGTCACAGAATCTGTTAAGAACATATCTATGAAGAGTTGTCTTTGTTCTTCTGGAAAACGTTGCATGAACTTATTGTAATCACGGACAAGTCCTAGTGTCATGGCCTCAAATTTTGTGGAAACCACAATACGAGTTGGGATTATAACTCCTAGGTTGTTGGTTTGGCACGTGTTGTGGTCCAAAACTCTGATTAAACTGTTGACTATTAGGATTAAAGTTTTGCGTTTGTTGCCTTTGGTTTTGGTTTTGATATCCAGTTGAGTTTTGACTTGGACCCTGTGTCTGGATCTTCCATTGTTGTTGTTGTTGTCGTTGGGGATGATTAAAATCCACCACGTTGATTGTTGGGGTAAAATTGTTGTTTCGTTGATTGTTAACTGGTGGTGGAACATTTACAATGTTTTCTTTTTTAGTTTGGTCAGTCACTCCATCTGTTGTCACTCTGTGGTTTTTGTTAAGGATTTTAGGTCCTTGATTGGCGTTTGTGGTAGTAGGATAAGTCGTAGTGTTTTGGTTGGGGATGATTAACCTCCCATTTGTTCCATATGTCTTGCGACTGCTATCTATTGCAGCTTGATCTATTCGGAGAGCGCTCTCGAGCACTTCATCATAAGTTCTTAGTGGGAACTTCTGGACTTCTTCCTTTATCTCTCTGCTGAGAGAATGAAGGAATAAATCACATAGTTCCATCTGATCCATGTTTGGAGTGCTTGCTGAAGAATAGAGGACTGTACGCCATCTTTGGATGAAATGAGCAACAGATTCATTGTGTTCTTGTTTGATATGCAAGAATTCTCTGATTCCTGTTCTCAACAATTTGTTCATGTTGAACGCCTTGATGAACTCTGAAACGAGTTGTTTAAATGAATGTATTGAGGCTTCAGGTATTCTGTAATACCAATCGAGGGTGATACCCTCTAAAGTTTTGGGGAATATTTTAGCAACAACTCCATCCCAAGGGAGCAGTTCTCGAATGGCTGTGGCATAGGCCTTAATATGTGCATTCGGGTCTCCCTCTCCTTTGTACTTGGGTAGATCGGGGAGAGGTCTTGGAAGCATGACGCTTCGTATAGTGAAGTCTAAAGGTTCTTTCAAATATTCTGAATAAGTCCCTATCGCATAGGTTTCGACCATTGATGGTGTTTGCTGAGGGGGTGGAGGTGGAATGGGTTGTTGATATGGCGTAGCATATATATTTGCAGGGGCATAAGGAAATCCCTGTGTTTGAGAAAACATACCGGGAGAAGAGAACATATCTCCCTGTGGTGATTTGGAATACATGTTTAAGTATGGAGGAGCATTTCTCAGGAATGGGTTGTTTTGTACTAAACCGGGAGGTATTATATTCTCAACTGGAGCGGTGTTAGAAAATGCGGTTCTAGTTGGTGTTTGTTGTAAGTACTGAGGGGGCATACCCAACGTGCCTGTTCCTGTGAGGAGGTCTACTTGGCTGGGATGATGTGGAGGATTGGAAGTTCCTGCTTGCATGAACTGTGAATTTTGATTTGCTTGAGCAAGTTCCAACCCTCTAACCTTCTCAACTAAGGCTGAGATGACCTCGTTTGGTGAAGACACGGTATTTTTCCTTAGTGGCGTTTGTTGTATATCTTGAGGTTGTATAGGCATATGGTACCCTGCTATGAATTGATCGGTGCCCTGCCAAGTTTCACCGAGGGCACTTCCTATAGGTGGAGGATGGGGGTGTTTTCTTGGAATGAGACCTCGAGTTGTGTTTGCAAACCTCCTATAGGTGGGTACATATTTTGAGAGCGTTGTTCACTCCTAGCATAACATGCTAAGTATTCGTCATCTAAAAATAGATATGGATCTGACTGTCTACTAATTTGTGGTCTAAGCAACACCCGAGGAGATGAACCAGATTCTCCAGTGAGCGTCATGTTGTTTGAGCCTGAAGGCTCTGGTTGTTACATTTGAGTGAGCTGATCCAACTCCTCTATTTGGAAAGAAGAACTATATCTAGTCCTTTGAGGTGGAGTTTGTGTTGAAAATCGGTTAGTTGAATAGTTATCACCCCATGCTGAGAGCGAGGGTGATGGTTGTCTATTTAGTTGATCGTAGTATGCTTCAAGACCTAGGAGAGGTCTGCCATATGCATCGTATCCCGACATATTCGGGGGGTATATGAATACCCGCAGAATAATGGGAAAGAGCGAAGGTGGATGAAAGAAAAGAAAACAGAAAGAGGAATATTAGTTTGAATATTGTTTGATTCACGTCGGGTTCACCAATTTTGTTGGTGAAGCTGATGTGAAGGCTAATGAGGTAGAAAAGATGAAAAGTAAACTAATTGGAAGAACAAGTAGAAATAAGACTCTGAATCAGAAGGTAAGGAAGTTTTCATGTTCACGGGTTCACCAATTTTGTTGGTGAAGCTGATGTGAAGGCTAATGAGGTGAAAAGACGAAAAGTAAACTAATTGGAAGAACAAGTAGAAATTTGACTCCAGATCAGAAGGTAGGAATTTTCATGTCGGGTTCACCAATTTTGTTGGTGAAGCTCATGTGAAGGCTAATGAGGTAGAAAAGACAAAAAGCACTGGAAGAACAAGTAGAAATCTGACTCCAGATCAGAAGGTTGTGCATGGATTCACGTCAGGTTCACCAATTTTGTACGATGGAAAAGTGACATGCGAGCATGGGAATCTACAAGTAACTCTTCCTCGCACCTGACCTCCCGAGGTCATGCCGAGACAGCCGGTGGGGATGGAATACACGTGGGGTGTAGATAAGCTAGTTAGGTAATCTTATGTCTTCAACATGCAATAATGGGATCTACGAATCTAAGGCAAAGAAGGCCCTCCTAACCTGAAACCGGTGTGATAGATCGTTCGGCGAGGATAGCTGCTCGAAGGCTCCAATCAATATCGAGCTCTGCGTGATCTGATCTATGGGTTGTGGGATACGTGGAAGATGACCTATGGGTGCTTCGTATATATCTCCCGACAAGGTCATGAAAATGGAATGGCTAAACGTGTAGTGGCTCTTTGGTGTTTTATGGATGATTCTCTGGTCTAGTCCAGAAATATTTAGCTTGATTAGCTGCTACGTTTAATAATGATAGTTGTGTGATAATGTCTGGTGGAAGTGGAGAGGACCTAAACACCAGTGTTCACAAGCTGGTGTCAATATCTGATTGATTTATAGGCCCGTTGGGTTGTGGGACCTGTGGATCACAACCGTAAGTTCGTGGTTGCTGTGGACCTCCTATGGTCATATGAAGAGTCAACCCCTGATTCTGAGTATCCAGTAATCGTATGCCTTTTCGGCCTCTACGTTTAGAACTAGAAGTTACACGATTTTCTCAGAGTACCTAACAGGTGTTCTGGCAACTTGGATACGTAAGCTAGTGTCTATATCAATGAGGAGGTCTCTTGTGTCTGGCTGTGGGACTAGTGGATCACAACTGAATGTTTTCTCTCTTTCAGGTCCTTCTACAGTCATATGGATATCTATCAAGGCAGTCTATAATTTGGCTGATTTGACCAGAATGTGTGTGCTTTGTCATCTTCTATGTTTAATCCTCTTAGCTGTGTGCTGATTTCTTGTAGGTCTGCTGTTGTTTGGAAGACCTGAATTCTGAGATTTTGGTCTATGTCAGTTAATGCTACAACAAGATTTGGTTGAGGCACGATTGGCTCAAAAACGTATTCCCTGGGCTCCCTAGGTCCCGTGATTGTCATACAAGATCAATATAAACCTAACTGAAACGAAATAAACTAATTATGCAAGATATATCTACAACATATATATATTCCTCTATTTTTTGTATTTTTGATAGAATTTTTAATAGAATTGAAAGAGCAACTAATCTAATATATTCAGAAAATGACAACTAATCTAATAACAAAATTAAAACAAGCAAGGTAGCCCGGTGTAGCTACTTGCCTGTGCAGTTGTGAGTTTATCCTAAATAACTAGATAGCTGATTGACTTAATTGAAAGACTCTTGATCCTACCTCAGAAGTGAGGAATGAATCATAGTTTCTGAGAAACTATCAATCCCCACAGCTTCCCCGGTAATATTGAAAATAAAATTTAACTGAAATGAAATATTTCACTACTCTATTTGATATGTTTTAACTAGAACTTTGACAGATAAAACCTGGAATTTGCATAACAGTGGCGAATCCAGTGGTGTATGATTTTGTCCCCTCAGAATGATCTCCTCATTCCTTCGTGTTCACGTGAATCCAGAAGAGCGTGTATATGCTAGCATCAACAGAAAAAGGTATTTTGAACAATGGCAGCTTTGGATATAGACTGAATATAATGCGAGTAGGAGAGGGATAGCGCAAGTGACAGAGCTTGGTGTATGCAATTCCTAGCGGGATTTATTGTGGGAATACAACACAAGTGTACCGAGAGATTCTAGAATCTACCTTCTGTGAAGAACACAACCTGCAACTCTAATGGATT
The DNA here is from genome assembly GCA_019776745.2 of Taxus chinensis. Taxonomy (NCBI): domain Eukaryota; kingdom Viridiplantae; phylum Streptophyta; class Pinopsida; order Cupressales; family Taxaceae; genus Taxus; species Taxus chinensis. Next base: position 574,644,933 of record CM034146.1, read on the forward strand.
TAATCTACAAATGACACTACTCTACTCTAAACTAATTTGTATGAACAACAATGAACAAGACTGGAGCAAGAAGATCGAATGGCTTCTAATAGCAAAGGAAAAACTAGCATGGATGCAAAAATGAAAACAAAATGAGTTCTAAGCAAGAAATTCAAAGACTAAACAATGGAAATGAGAAGTTGAGGGGCCATTTGCTTGAAAACAAGCTGGCTATTTATAGATTTCACATTCACCCAAAGGTAATTCCTATTAGAACTCTTTTACCATTAAACAATGAAGAAACACTATTCCAGGGAACATAAAACATTAATACAAGCTAAGGCGGTTGAGAAAAGCTGGTGAAAGTTGAAAAATTACGCAAGTCGTGATCAAAAGAACGTGCTGGAAAATGTGTGAAGGACCGCCGCCCTGAGCAGGGTGGTGGTTATAGGACCACCACCCTGGTTATAGAAGGGCGGTGGTTTCGTCACTGAAGGTCAAAAGCCTAGGAAAAGAACAGCAGAGGATAAAGTGAAGCACAAGGAACTTGGATAAAGCATTTGGGATGCTAACATATACTTCGTGAGCTTCTCTGGATCCTGAACACCTTGCGAGGTGACCTGTATCATCATTGGGGCATGTGTAACATCGTTCTGGTGGTACAGTACCCTACAATCTAAACTAAAACTTTTGACATAAAATAAAAGACCTATTTGACTCTCTTATGGAAAGGTGTTGTTAAACGACATTTTTAAAATAACACTTAATAAAACTATTGACTTGAATAACTAAATACCTAAAACGTATAGCCTCACAAAATAAGAAATATACTAGTTAACCAATGACTTTTTAATCACCAAATAGCTGAAGAAAATACACGTACCACTTAAACTTTGCAACTCGATTATCATTTTTGACAATTCATGTGCATGGCATGTTTGGAATATAGCCTTGAGACCGAGGTGGGTACGAATAAAACTTCGTGGCCAATGATAAAATGAATGGAGATCTGGCAGAACTTCTATGTGGGTAGAGCTTGTAAGTTTTTCCATCTAAATGCAATGAGTAGCGTATAACTGCGCAGATAACTCGAGCCTGGCATGAAAATGTCAAATGCCACATCAACAAAGACTCATAATCGCTCCATTTTTTATTTTTAAAATACTTAATAGATTTATGCCTTGAATGCGTTGTGTTGAATCTCGATCAGGATAGAAGATACTGATATAAATTCTAGATCTAAAGTTGAATTGGTAGCCAAGCCTTTTAGCACCAGGCATAGGTATTCGCATGAATAGAAGCACGCAAGATTTTAACACAAGCTTGTATCTGAAGACTGAACTATCGAATGCCAAGACAAAATATTAAAACTCAAATTTTGAAGCTCTCAGAGAGTTCACCAAAAAAGTGACTATAGCTACAACAAACGAAGCTTATATACTCAATCCATAGCTAAACGCCAATCTAATAAACAAATTCTCCAGAGGTCATCCATCATATGAATCACATAACAAACAAAAATAATTAATTCTCTCCGATACCAGATGAAAATGGTACAAGCAGATTTGTAGAGAGAACACAACAAAATATGAATGATATTTAATAAGCTCGTTCAAAAAACTACATTACAGATATACAAATTTATAGGAGATTACAGTTCCTAAAATATAGGAACTCCCTCTAACATAATTACGACATAGTAAACACTAATTTCCTAATATAGAAGTAGCCATTGGAACACTATTTTATTTAAAAACAATATAGGGTGATGTGTCATTTGTAACCACATTAGGTATAACTTGGGGTTCTATGGGATTGGTCTCACATTAAGACTCTAAAGTAATATTATTGTTATCCATAAAAAAAACCATTCACACTAATATAGGAAACTAGACTATGTATAGCACATGTAATTAGAGGGGGATCAATATGCTCATTTTTTCTAAGAGAAATAGAAACAATATCATCATTATGCACATTATCATTGAAACGTGATTGATAAGAAGTAACAATAGATTAATTGTATTTTATTTCAAGAGGAAAATTGGAAAAACAAGTTGTATCAATCATAATATGTGTAATAGGAATAGATTCAATTGGATCATTTTTTATTCAAGAGTATGAGTAGAAACATTAATTGTGTAAGAAATTTCATTTCTTTCGTATTTAATGGGAATAATAGAAATAAAATAAATATTATGTATAAGATGAATATAAATGTTTGCAATCAATGTTATTATCTTTGTATTCAAAATAAAGAGTAGAAACACAAGTATAATCATATGCAATAGGACTGGAAGTGTTGCAACTAGTGTCATTAGTTTTGCATTCAAGAGACATGGGAGAGATACAATAGTGTTCATTAATTTCATGTGCAAAGAGAGAAGAATAGTAATTTTTTTCATCACTAGGTAATTCACTATGAATGAATTCTAAATCATTATCAGAAACATAAGGAACACCATCATTAAATTTATAAATGGAAGGAATATTATCCTCATCGCAAGCTAGAAACAATTTCATCATCACTAGATTCTATATCCTCTATGGAAATAGAAGGGGCATCCATTGGTGGAGGGAAAGGTTTTTTGTTCACCGTCATTATCCCAACCGGCCACATTACTCGTACAACTATGATCATAACCACGATTGGTAGTAGAAGTGGGACATAGAAACTCCATGATCTCCTTTAGGTGAAGATCACATTTTTATACTGGGGGGTGAATCGGTATAAGAATATTATTATTAAATTTTTATAAAACTTATTAACAATGTTAAAAAAATAATACAAAACCATAAGAGCACAAGATATATGTGGAAACCCTTTCAAGAGAAAACCATAGAGAAAATACTGCTCAGATCTACTATCCAAATCCATTCACAAAATTAACTGCTTTAGAAATATTTTTAGGCACCAACCTACTGGAGACACCCAATTCCCTATGCCAAACACCAACTCATTAGAGACACCATTCCCTAATGCCAAGAACAAACTCATCCAATTTTTGAGTACCAAATCACTTTGAGACACCAATCCCCAATACCAAGCACCATCTCAACTAATTTGTGAGCACTAACTCACTGGAGACACCAATCCTCAAATACACTTATTCATTAGGTGAATTAAATCTCTTTCATAACTTTGCTTTTAATGATGTATCTTTTACCTCTCCTCAAGTTTACTTTCACCATTCACTCCAACCATTCACATTTCAATCCTCTTGCTAGCTTCACATACCCACACTTCTCACACTTCACTCGCTCATAGTCACTCATGTGCTCCCACACAACAATCTACCTTAAATGATATTGAATCTCTCATTTATTTACATACAAAATTATTTCTCTAACTCACAACTTCCATCTTCTTTACCAAATCATCATTACAATTCTTGAGATCTAGTGATTTTCTCTTTTCTTTTCATCTCATAACTTTATTCATGCAATGCTCTTCCTTTCATATTTCCTCCTCCTTAAGTTCTCCATTTTTTCCATCCTCACAATCAAAAATATTCTTGAGATTTAGTATATATTCTTTATTCACTCCTCTCTTCTCCTCTCAGTACTTCGTTATTTTCTCCACCCAAGACAATTTACTTCATTTTAATTATATCTTGTTTTATACCTTCACTTCAACCTGTAGATATTATTTGGGGACTAGGCATGGGTCAGCCTATAAGTTAAATGTAAATACAAAAACAAGGGAGGGTAAAAAAAACAAGGGAGAGTCAGCAATAAGTTTGAATTGAAACATTAAAATAGGGGATTTAAATTCTAACGCCAAGAATGAGCATGAGTTGTCTTAATTTACAACTAGCTCTAGACCAAAAAAACCATGAACTCCTGACCAATTCATTTCAAGCTCTGGATGACAAAAATTACGAGTGAGTTCTGGATGATAGAATTTTTGAGTGATCTGGTGATCAAGATTTAAACCATTTATAATCCTAGCTCTGGATGAGCAACATTCTAGAAGAGCTCTATATCATTTACACTCTAAGATCCAAACCATTTATACTTTCAGCTCCATATGAGAAACACTGCTAGGAGTTCCTCTGAGCTCTATACCATTTATATTTCTCTCTCCAGATGAGCACATTATAGGTGAGCTCTGGACGAGATGCACTATGAGATCTAGATGACAAACATTGTGATCGAGCTCCAGAAGAATAACATTCTAGATGAGATACACTATGAGCTCCGAAAGATAGGCATTGTGGCCGAGCTCTAGACCAAATATAAAAATCCTCTGATATCAATGAAAATAAATCCAATAATCTCCCCCTTTATCATTGATGGCAACCTAGCACCATGCATAAAAATAATATTTTATTGTATCTTTCTCTCCCTTTCTTTAATTATCCCCCTTTGACATAAATGGAAATGAAATAATTGTCAAAATTTTCCTACTTGGAGTATGCATCAGCTGATCTCTTTTTATAGACACTAAATAACACCACTTGGGTACATTTCTAGGTCTTAATCACATGCTATTATTTTTATCATACCTAAGCGAGAAAAATGGTAATTGACATCTATTTTTTCCTCTTTTATTTCTTTCTTTTCCTTTATATATGGTCTTGCATACCCCACTACCCAGTCTAGCATTCACTGCTCCATCTTTCTTGGATTTTGGGACACCAATGCCCAACCAGAACACTAATTCCCAGACGCCCTCAACCCCTTTGGATTCCCTCGACCTCTTTGTATCTTTTTCTCCCCTTTTGGGTCTATGTTAGAGTAGGTATTTACCTTAGCTCATGTTCACCTAGGTACTTTATTTACCTTTATTGTATTTATCCTCACCCACTTAGTGTGTGTGGATATTTCCTTTATCTTATTTTAGATATTAGGAGATATTATCTAGTTTTTTAGGTATAGTTCTTTCCTCGATCTATGGTATTGACTAGTTCTTTCCTTGATGTCTAGTTCTCTCTCTAAATCTATGGTCTTGACTAGTTCTTTGATGACTAGTTATTTCCCTTGATTTATGGCTTGAGCTAAGACCTTGACTGATTCTTAGATTGTTATTCCTTGCCTATTTGTCTGTTGGATTTCTTGAGATTTGCAAAGGGCATGTTTCTTTTGGCAGCGTATCTATCTCAGTTTACACGCAGGAAGGTTTTAGGATCTTTCCTTTTTTGGCAGGGGTCCACAGATGTTGTGCACATTTTTACTATTTCAGGAAAATCCGCAGGTTACTATTTTCGGCAAATAAAGCTCACTGTCTACATAGTCCAGAGGTAGTTGGATGTGAATTTCTCGAAAACACGTAACACACCCCAAAATAGTAAGTTGTTGCAAACACCCATTAAAATCCTTAGCCTTTGGTCATATGAGGGCTTAAATTTTGTGATTAACTCCAGCCCCCTTTCATTTTATTTGTTTGGTTAAGGAAAGAGTATTTTATTTTACTTTAGTGTCAACTAAAATAAATAGCAGAGCATAATATTGAAAAGTTTGTATCTTTTGATCGGTAACTCGGTTTTGAGTGTCATTTTTTGCAAAAGTGCTTATTTTTTCGTGCTCTTTCCATTGGAAATATTTATTTTGAGAATTGCACTATAATTATAAAGTGTCATTATAAAGTGCCAAATATGGAGGAGTGTTGTAATCAATTGTGGATGCAATTTCAGCTGAGCCTACGTCCTTTTGGGAGTTGCATTCTTGTATCTATCATGGATTCTGAGAATGATATGCTTTTCTCTGAAGTTTGTGGACTTCAAGAGGATATTGTAAAATTTGTGGAAGAAAATAGATCGCTCAAGAAGAGAAATTCTCTTCTACAATCACTCATTCATGATAAGGATACACTAATACACTCCCTGCATCCAACACTTACTAGCCTACAACATCACCATCATATTGTGGACAACCATATCCATGCTCCTAGTCCACTTACAGTTGTTGCTCTTGTACCCACTAACATTGATATGTCAGTATTTGAGCCTATTACTGCTCTTGATGCTCCTAAGCCTATGAAGCTTGTTACTGCATGCTCTTCCACATCTGTGCCTATTATAGTATCACATGTTGTGTATCCTACTTCTGCTCATATGCATGGCTCTTTTGAGAAGCATACCACTGCATTCAGTTCTCACATGCTCCGTTTCTATGGGTTTCACTAGCAGAGGTATTGGAAGACATTCATAGGGTATTGTTTCCTCTATTCCACATGTTAAGTGGAATTCTCATCATGACATTGGTTTTCGAGTGGATACTTCATTGGGATCACACATTGATAGAGCTCCTTTTTTTGTTCGCTCGACTCTTTCTGAGGATCATGAGCAACACATGAGTTTTGCACCTTCACTCAGGCTTGAGAAACCTGATATTTCAGCTGTTAGACATGATCAACCTGACACACATTCTGATGTTCCTTTGCATGCACCCATTGTGCATTTTGCACCAAGTCATATGCAGGCATCTTCTTCATCCATCTGTGTTGATTTGGGGTGGATATTTGATCACTCATGGTGGCGACATAGACATTCGTTGAGAGGACTCTACAGGCGTGGCTCCTCCACCATTCAGCCTCTTGCTCCACTTTCTATACCTTCTACATTGTAATGCTTCTTGTTTTGAGATTTTTTTAGCAGGTGTAGTGTATCTCTCTTGTTTATTGAGAGATTTTGTATCTGTATTTTCGACACTTTTGGCATGTTGACAGTATCTCTTGTGGGGGATCTATTCTGGTGAAGTCCAGTGTTATTTTTTCAGTGTTCGAGTAGTTTATTTTGGGACAACTCATACAGATTTGTAGCGTCACTCCACCCATTCAGCAGTATGGGAGGGTGTGGTGTTGATCCTGCTTCTTCGGGTTTGGTGTCCTTTCCTTGTTACCTTGGCTTTTCTTAGATCATGAAACTCTGGAGTTTGTGTCCTTGCCTTGTTGCTTTGGTTATTGTTCTTAGATCGTGGTCACACCTATTTGCAGTAGTTGATTGAATTATGTTTGGTTTTATTTTACACTTTTGACATCACTCCATTGACAGTCTCCTTGTATGGAGCTATTCTGGTGAAACCTGGTGTCAGTTGTTTTTGAGTTTTGTGATCGAGCAGTGGATCTAGACCATAGTGCACACCAAAATTATTCAACATTATACGAGTTTTTTGAGCTGAATTTTCTTGGGATGCCTTACAGCGGGTTTTTACTCTTTTTACTTTGTTGTTAATGGTTTTGGGTACCTTGTGTTGTCCCTTTTTTCCCAATTATTGTACATGAGTACCTCATCAGGCCTAGTTGTTGGGACTCATACTATGGACATGCCACTTCTATTTTGGCCCCTAGCTTCACTTGAGGGGGGTGTTAGAGTAGGTATTTACCTTATCTCATGTTCACCTAGGTACTTTATTTACCTTTATTGTATTTATCCTCACCCACTTATGTGTGTGGATATTTCTTTTATCTTATTTAGATATTAGGAGATATTATCTAGTTGTTAGGTATAATTGTTTCCTTGATTTATGGTATTGACTAGTTCTTTTCTTCATCTATGGTATTGACTAGATCATTGATGTCTAGTTCTCTCCTAAATCTATGGTCTTGACTAGTTCTTTGATAACTAGTTATTTCCTTGATTTATGGCTTAATCTACAACCTTGACTAGTTCTTAGATTGTTATTCATTTCCTATGTAAGCAAGGCCCATTATCATTGTAATTCATTGAGTTCCATAATAATATATGATATTGCTGCTCATTTGTTTACAAAAGTTTTATGTAAAGTTATTCTGGCAAATTGCTTTCATCTTATTGATCGTGGTGTTTGATTAGCATCTGTGTTCTTGGCTTGGTACAATCTGGTTATCATTCCTTTTACTAAGCAGGAAAGGGAAATTTTTATTTATCTTATTGTAAGGCAAACACTACTATTTTCAAAACTAGGAAATTTCACAACAAGAGTGAATATTACAAAGATAGTGACTATAGTAAATGACCAATTTCTCAAACAATTTTCACCTAATGTTAGATATTATTCCACAATGTATTCTCAACATAAATAGCATACATTTAACAACACAAACAAAAGTGTCATAATGATTCAATCACAAATATTGCAATTGAATTCAAACCTCTTACAAAAATGACAAGATCTAGAGGACTTCATCAATGTCATTTATTGTTTTTTAGGTGGTTTACATATACCTCCACATCAATGATTTTACGTGGTTACGCACGTAAAATTATGTCATGGAGTTTGATTAATGTAGTCACAATTAGCCATAATTTCACTTTTAAATGTTTATAGACATAAATGATCCCCTTTTCATTTGATATTTTAAATTAAAAAAATTTATGGGGAAAACCTTGAAAAAAAATTAGAGCCATTCACTGAATCTTTTGAGCTATTTTGACTTATAACAAGAGATACAATTCCTTTATAATTCTAAAAACCTCTGGTTTTCAACAAACAACAAAGGTCTTTACAATTAAATGTAGGTCATGTCAAACCTACTTATACATATTCAATAGGCTATTAAATGAATCTAAATAGAAACTGCCCTTTTTTTATAAAATGAATGAGTATCATTCATTTCATGAAATCAAGATAGAATTATTAACTGCTCTCTGGTCATCTAGGGTTTGTAATAATGTCACTTATACTAGAAATGTCAAATTTATGTGCTTTATTTCCTATTAGAATCATTGTGACAAATGAATATTGCTTAGGGTTTTTCTATTATTAACAAATTTCATTTCATGTTAAATAATTGACGTAACAATCATCTATTTTATCCAAGATACATTTTGTTCTATTTTTTAATACAAATCATTGAGTGTCACATAGGTTTAACATGCACATAGTACTTTCAACATCAATAGGGTGTTAAATACAAAACTATTACAGTGCAACCATATATTTGCTACCATTATAAATGGTTCAAGCTCTCAAAGCAATTAAAATTATTATACATCTGGCAGTGCATACATAATATGGGTTCACATAATAAAATACCAATTAAAAGATTGAAACAGATTGTATGTAAAAGATTTATCCTATAAATCATCCAATATTCTTCACCCCGTTTATGGTTGAGAACTATATATCAAGTGATTGTGTTTGTCTAAGTATGGTTAAACTTCTATCTCAACCTTGATGGTTTTAATCCACATTTTGGGTTAATTCCTATTTAGATTCCCACTTCTAACTCTCTATACAAAATAATTTTAAAATATTACACAAGTGCCCTCTTCTTCTACAAACTCCACAATTTCTCTAACATCAAATGTTGTAGACTCATAGTCCTTGTCAAATTTGACATGGTATTTGTGCTCATGAACACATCCATAACATTGCAATAAAAATTTTATTTTCAAAATATCTTTCAACCCAAAAAATTTCATTTTATAAACTCATGCTTTTCCAAAGTAAAAACACCTAAAACGTGCTAAAACACGAGATCAAATCATGTTCACATTAAAATAATATATGATTGGCTATATCACTAATAAATACCCATAATACATACAAACGACTCATTTCCTTGCATTTAGTCCCTAGCAAACTATTTTGCCATGTTTTTAGCCAATGTCAACATATGGGTCAAACACAAAGCTTGATGAAAGGCCAACTCATTTTTCAAAATATCATATTTAATATGGTCACATGTTAAATCTAACAAAAGAATAACAAATATTTGCATTTCCATTACGGCTGTGGACTTACCCAAGTTCAATAAATTATCATTTGGCTGAAAAAATTTTATTTGTCCTATGAGGGCTAAGCTAAATGTCATGTACTTATAATTTGTCTAACATTCTCTTGCGTGTGCGTGTGTGAGTGTGTGCATGTGTGCGTGTGTGCCTGTGTGTGATGTGTGTGTGTGTATGTGTACTGTGTGTGTGTGTGTGTGTGTGTGTTGTGTGTGCATATGTGGTGTGCTGTAAATATGCATTGTGAATGCACCCGTGTCATCTGCATGTGTGTTTCCAAGCACTCACGTACATAGCCATGTACGTGCATGTGTGTGTGTACTTTATGTTGTCACCTTTACATACTAATTTATCATGTAGCCTCCAGAGTAAATTTACTTAATTACACTAATGCTCTGGTAATCTATTGCCAAAATTTATTCTGAAATTTTATTACGCTTACTTGCATAAACTAGACCCATCTTCCTAGGAAAAAGCATCACAATTTCAAGGTCCATAGATGTGAATATGCATCCAATGCCGATTGTACAGTTTATGCATCCATGTTTCAAACTCATAATGACTTATTTAGGATCTAATATTTTGTGTGTGCTATCGAGCTTCCTAGCCTTTTCATCTAATGCCAATTTTTGAACCAATGAAATCAAAAATATAAGCATATTCAATTGACACCTCATAACTACTCATGAAATTGTCATGACTCTTATTTCAAATATGAACACTACATACTCTTGCAGTGCCTCCTCCATGATTTGGGGCCATAATTTCTTAGTCACTCATGCTGATACATCGACCACATAAATCTTAAGCATTTTTACTGCTTCACGATTATCTATGCTGCATCCATATTCTGACACATTAAATGTCCAAGCCATGTATTGGAACTCAAGTTATCCATAACGTTGATAAAGTTACTTCTAAGCATATGAATGTGATGGTCTAATTGTAACTCACTTGTTTCTATCACAACTATTTCACTCTGGATACATATCTCATACTCTATAGTTATCACATCTATATTTGTTTCCCTACATGAGGGCTTGCATAGAAGGTTATCTTCTCATGCATGTTTATTGCCATCTACATTTTGAGATCCTGAATTACAATGTTTCTTTGACATGTTCTTGTGTCTAGCACTTGGATTGTGTTTCAGGCTACTTTGTTTCATGAACCACACACTTATGTCTAAAATCCTCAATCACAAAAATGAATTCTACTTTCACCATCTAATGCTTTATGACAGTTTTTTGCCACAACCTCATCTTAGAGGTTTCATTGCACTTGTTTGAAGTTATGAATCTCCCTGTAGAAGTTGTCAAATATAATGATACAAAATGAAACTTCTAGATTTCATATGCAACACATGAAGTACTCGGTCTGATTGGTTTAGGAGTCCATCTCACTATGCATATGTCTATCACCATCAGAAGAATCCTTCAAACTAGGTAAAATAACTATTCATGGTATCCTTCATATTAGGTGCACATGGTCCTGTGCGATGAGCAGTTCACAGTTTCAGTTTTAGCAGATCAAAAATTTTTAGAGTCAAAACACTTGTTTCACATAGTTTTCAACGCATATTAACTAGGTACATCACTACACAATTAAATTATTTCACCTTTGTGTGTTTCAAACATTGTATCTCATTCTATCATAGATTTCAAGTATTACATGCCTTTATCTTTGACATGTGGATGACCCTTAATGTTCACTTAATTCATATAGAATAATCATCATCATACACTTGGGGGGCATCACGCTTACTTCCCCCCTTCTTAGTACTATTAGTTGTCTCACATATTTTTACTATTACGTTTCATTCTTCACCTCTAGTCTTCCTCATGCATCATACACACATTGATGAATCTCTTGTATCATCATTACCCTATGATGGACTCTTGTGTTACGGTTCAAACTCTACTGTTGAGGGCTCACTACATCCATGAACCTCATATACTATACATTTCACACATTGCACTTTACGATACATATCACTCACAATATATTCTCATACATCACACTTTCCTATGACGTAATCTTGTGATTGGGTTCACACTTGAATGTTGAGGGCATACTACATACATAAACCTCACACAATATGAATTTCATGCTTTGTGATTTATGACACATCGTTCTAGAATTTAATTCTCACACATCATACTACAATCTACACCCTACGCTTCATATTACATCTTACTAGTGAACATTCATCACAACACACTTACCTAATACACACTCTAGTTCCACGGTTTATACTCAACTAAGGGTATAAATCTAAAATTAACCTCACCACATTCACACTCTTTACTCTCTACACTTCACTAATCTATCTATCTAGCACACATTTTCAAACCATTTTCTTGGTGACGCACTCTTGTTTTATGGTTCATTCTTGACTGTCAAGAGGTATTTTATAAATGAACAACATCTCATCTATATTCATACACATCTTCTCAGGGGGCATGCTTCTCCTACCACATTCAAATTTTATATCATTCCACCATGATCATTCACAACATATTGCATATCTTGGTTGCACATTGTTCTTGTTATCTTATACTCGCATGTTACACTTTTCTTACTATGTTAAACAAGTATTTTATATGTCCTTATCTTTTCTATATACACATGTGCATTTACTTTCTTTCTATCTGTGAATATAGACTTTATAGAAATTGTTACATACAACATGGATTTTTGGCATTGTACCTCTTACTAGTCCCACTGAGGCTCTTGGGGGCATCTACTTTCGTACACACTACATGTTCTATTTTTTCATTTTATACTAATTCATATTCTTACTACCACATTACTCTATTGATATATACACATCTTGATATACTTTTTTATCTTTCTAACATCCTAAGGGTGCTTCATGTGCAACATTTTCCTTGCAGGAACTATTTACCACCATGGTTGTCTGTTACACTTTTCTTTCTCTTTTATTCTATTGTATGTCATTATTTGTGGGCTATGTCCAATGTATTTCTTGTTCATTTATCATATGATTTTGGATTCTTTAGACCTTATTATCTTTCAGCATTGTGATTGATGTCCCATGTTTGAAACCCACTTTTTGCATTCTACTTTGTCTACAATATTGCTTGTTTCCATTTTCATATATTGCATGATTGTCACTTTTTCTACTAACACATGTTTCTAGCCACTTTTTTTGTATGTTCCTTTTTTTCTACCATGCACATTCCCTCCCCCTTGCAACATATCAATTTTATATCATCATATGGTCCTCACATTTGGGATGCATCCTTCTAGCAACATCGCATGCACCCAAAATGAGGGGGGGCATACATTGAATGAATCAATCACCCCATACAAAAATACATAGATTTAGTACATGCCTACACATTACAGGGATAAAAAAATTTATAGTCACTAAACAACCCAAATTCTGACTTTGGTCCTCAGCACAGCACAAACGCTGAGCACCTATAAACAAACATGAGATTCTAGGCGCTCTTGACATTTCCTAGGTACCTATGACTAGGGGGTAGTTACAGTTACTTTCTCAGATTGGCACAATTTGAGAATTTCAAATAGTATTTTTCACATTACATGCACAGTCCTCCAACAATCAGAATGCATTCTATCTCTTTTTTATTTTTTTATACTTGGATTGAACTGGATCAAACTAGAACAACATAGATCACACCATCTGTAGTGGTGTATAAATTTCAAAAAGTATTCAAGGATGGAGAATAAAACTAAACCTTTCTCCCCAACACTCTTTTATCGTGGTGAGCGATTGCCTAAAAAACTCACATTTGGCATGAGATATCCCAAAACACTCACTCTTCTATAGTATTTTTAGGACATGTTCTATCCTTTTCACTCATCATAGATCAAATGCACATGTTCCTTTTACTACTTTTTCACATTTTTTACACAATTTTTACATATTTAGATTGAATTTTTCATATACACATATTTGATTACTCTTTTACTCTTCTTTTACAACTCCATCCTTAATACACAACAAGAAGCATCCCCACATCAACAAAGAACAAGATAAAATGACAACATGTACAATGAAACACAACACATAAGCTTCACCCCTAGGGTTATTTCCTCTTCTTTAGCTTCCACGCTTCATTTTATCACTCCAGACTTTTTTTGTCTCCTCGACACACTTTATCCATCGATCGACATTGTTATCAAGTATGCATATCTAATCTAAATTATGTTATCAAGTATTCACTCAACAACATAAAGTGGGGGAAATGTAGACACTAAATCATGCACTTGGGTACATTTTTAGGTCCTAATCACATAATATTATTGATATGATTCCTAAGAAAGAAAACTAGTAATTAACATCTATATTTGGCCTCTTTTATTTTTTTTCCTTCTTTGTGGTCTTGCATACCCCACTACTTATTCTAACCTTCACTGTTATATCTTTCTTGGCTCTAGACACCAACGCCCAGCTAGGATGCCAATACATAGCCTTTTATGTTTCAATTAATAAATTCAAACAAGAGATTCATATAAATACAAAGCTATGTGACCAAAATAAATGACCAAGCTTTAAACATCTATTATCATCACCTAAGGTTGCATATAAAGGCATTCTAATAACATCAAATAAGTCATCTAACACTCATTTAAGGGATAAGGGAATGCATTTTCTACATACACACATAGGAGGGGAAGTTCATATTTCCATACACACAACTAAATGCATTGTTACATCTAGCTATTGCTCACTATCGAGTGCATCTTGCACAATAACTTCCTAGGGCACGAATCTACACACACACACACATAGAATTACATGGAGTTTGAGATATAGTGCAACACTCAGTCATAAGTTCACTCTATTGAGTGACTCCTGGGCTCAATTTGACTCCCCATTTGCCTCTTTTTATTTTTAGGATTTGATTTGTTTTGTGGTTTTATAGGAGATAATTTTTTTTGTAGGTTACATGCAAATTATGTAGACATAATGCGACATAAAAGTGATCACAACAAAGTCTAGCAACATTTTGGTGACTCAAAAAATTAATTTATGATTTATTGCATAGTCACAGGTGCCTACTAGAGGTCTCTAACACTTAGGTGCCCCAGTCCCATTCCAGGTTCCCTGGTCTATCTTATTGCGATAGTAGTAGAATTTCTTAAGCGCGGCTATGACAATATGCCCTTCTATTTCATCCATTTTCTAGTCCAACATACTTCAGGATTTATTGCGAAATATACTAAGTATTTTATCCTCTCTCTTACACCTAGGGTTTTAATTTACTTTTCTTATTTCTTGTGTTAGATTTGTGCTTCATTTCCTAGTATTACATTGTGAATTTGAAATATCTAGGATTTGGCATATTATTATTTAAATTTTTACTAAATCAATTTTTGAATTTTCTTCACTATGGAGCTAAAATAATAATGAAATGATAATCTCCCCCTGAATTTATGCTTCCATTTAGTTCCTAGATGAAATAAACATTATTCCCAAAAACTTTCTGAGATATTCAAACATTTTTTTGGAAAAGGCTTAGTGAAAATATCAGTAATTTGTTCTTTTGTGGAAATATATTCCAACTAAACATGATGTTCTACAACTTGATCTCTCAAAAAATTATACATGATGGGAATATTTTTTGTTCTAGAGTGCATAATTGGATTCTTTGATATGTTTATTGCATTGGTGTTATCATAAATTATGGAAATTGGAAAATTAAACTCTATCTTTATGTCATTGAAAGTTTACTTCTTCCATAAAACTTGTGTGTAACATGACATTGTTGCAATGTACTCTGCCTCAGCTGTATCTAAATAAATAGAATCTTGTTTGTTGCTTAACTAACGTACCAAGATATTTCCCAAAAAGAATGTTCCTCTTCTTGTAATCTTTCTAACATCAACACAACCAACCCAATCTGCATCAGTATATGTTTTTAGAGTGAAATATTCATCTCTAGGATATCATAATCCATAATCCAACGTACATTTAAAATATTTAAATATTATTTTGACATATTGTATATGATTTTATTTTGGAGCAGCTTGAAAACATGCTATCAAACTTACCACTTACATCACATATGGTCTTGATTTTGTCGCATATAATAAAATTTCAATTATTGATCTATAAAGAATTTTATTTGCTTAAGGAAACTCATCATCCTTACTCAACTTACGACCCTTGATCATAGGAGTACTAACTAGTTTTTTAGTATTCCATTCTAAAATTCTTCAACATCTCTTTAACATACTTAGTTTGTGAAATAAATATGATTTTTTCTTATTGAGAAATTTATAAACCAAAAAATAATGATAACTCACCAAGAATGGACATTTCAAATTCCTTTTGCATTTCAACAAAAAACACGTAACACATATTGTCACTAATTCCTCCAAAAACTATATCATCAACACACACAATAACAATTTGTTTATTTTCACCTTCAATTTTTATGTACAAATTGTTATAAACAATTCCCTTCTTAAAACCTTATTGTTATAGATACTTATGTAGTCTTGAATACCAGGATCTGGGGCTTGTTTTAGTCCATAAAAAGATTTCTTTATATTTCATACATAATACTTATTATATAATAAAAATAATCCTTCTAGTTGTTTAATAATAAATTATTATTCCAAATTCTCATTTAGAAACATTGATTTAACATCCATCTGATTTAATATAAAAAAATTTAAACAAGAAAATGCTAAAAATATTCTTATGGCTTCTAAGCATGCAACAAGAAAAAGTTTATTCAAATTAAATACCTTCAACTTGTGCATACCCCTTATAGACTAACCTTTCTTTATTTCTTACAAATTGTGCATCTTCATTCCGCTCATTCCTAAAAATCCACTTGGTTCCAAACACGTTTTTATCTTTTAGTCTTGGGACAAGTTCTCACACTTCATTCTTCTCAATCTAATCTAGTTAATCTTCTATTACTCCAATCTAATGCTTATCTTCACTTGCTTCAATAAAAATCTTAGGTTTTATCTTGAATAGTAAACACAGATTTGCATGTTTAGTTTCATTCACTAATATTCTTCTAGTCTATACTCCGATGTTTTTGTCACCTGTTGGGCTCCTGAAATATCAACTAAGTATAGAAAGGAATGTGGGCGCACAGGGTCTAATTGTTGAAGGGTAAAAAAGGTAAAGGCGTGTAAGACATGGTTTTAGAAGGGTTTAGTAGAACCCTTGGCACCCGTATAGAGAAAAGAAATGGTTTTAGAACTTAGCCATATTTGATGGTTCGGGTAGAAAACGAGAAAAGCGTGACCCGACTGTGCATGTGGAATGGATAAGGGGCCAGTGTGACAACAGGGTGGCATAGGAAGGAATATTCCATGTGAGATAAGGATCCAAAAGGTCATCATGGTAAAGAGTGGAGAGCTCAGATCTGAAGAAGCATGCTCTTATGGAGGACCACCATGACACTTGGAAACTGATATATATCTTTGGAAAAGGCATGGCAGTGGTGGAAAACACTATAAATACAAGTGCCCAGTAGAGGAAAGAGGAATAAGAGATAATTGGGAGAGATCAGATGAGAGGCGAAGCTCTGTAGAAATACATGGAGAGTTTTTTTGGTTGGGTTTAGGAGATCTATAGGAGTAATGGTATATCGAGGGATGGGTCTATGTCTTCCTTTGTATTGTTAGGGACCTAAGTCCAGTTTTGATACATGGTTCTAATCTACACTATCGTTTTGGTTTGTAATGACCCTGACAGATGTAATGTGATTATTGGACATGTTGGATATGGATATATATGGTTCGTGGTTTTTATATATTTCTTTTTGGATATGTTCTGTATGTTTCATATGAATGGGTATAATCATTGTGCATCTCCTTTCCATTATGATTAAGATCTGTATTCTTTTAATACGTTTCTTATCTGAATAGATGCATTGGTATTAACACTCATCCTAAGCTCTCATGATGAATGTGGGGTTTCTTTCATTATTTCTATTATGCATCTTTCATAGATATTTCATTCTTACACAACTCACATAAAAGAGGGGCTCAGTACCCGCGCATGCCTCGGGTGAGCTCCTAGTGCCCATTGGGTGATATACCATCACGCATGGGATTTTCCTTGTTCTCTGAAGGGGCATAAAAATTGACTACATCTTGGTTCTATTTCTGGGACCTCTTTTTGAAGTTTTTGTAATAAATGACATGCATCAATGTATGTGTACTGCATGATGATACAACATTTAACCTTGGAGAGTGTTGAAACGTGGTTCAAGAGCACGAAGGATGAGTTTTATCAGAGATTCAACACTAGACCCGAGTTTGATGCATGTAGATGGGAAGATGAGAACCTCTACCATGAGTTGTATAAAACTTTATTCTATTGCTTCCTAGTAGAGCTATATGAATGGCTCTTAGAATATGCATCCAAATAAAGATAGTACAATAGAGCACGCGTATGGAATCAAGATGATTACCAGAGGTTGTAGGATGAAGATCTCACTTGGACACGTGTTGTGGATCAATGATGGAAGGGAGTGTTAACTAGCTATACTCTGGAATATGCCATTTCTATGTATTCTTGCTGGGAAGTTGCTGAGTTTGATTTTCTGAGGGAGACCAGAGGATCATTTTTGCATGTTATTCCTTTTGTAATGAATATCTTGATCATTACATTGAATTTAGAGACATTCCCCATGGTCAACTAAGCTTATCTAAGCGTTGGGTGAGGAAGCTAGGGTGAAGGAAGATGGAAAAAATTATGGCTGAGAAAGAAAGGGAGGAGAGACGACTCAAGTATAGTGAAGCGTGTGAAAGTGAGATTGCTATACAACGTGAGATTACAAGTGTGATGGATCTATGGAGGTAGACATTGATAGAAGGAATTGAGGTTCATGCAAAGGACATGGAACCTGAGCAGTCTGTGCTACCCCATCTTGGCAAGTGCGGGAGAGAGACCATATCGGCTTCTGATGAGAGTTCATCGCATGGATAAAGAAGAATCATCGGCATGCATCTGAACCCACGTAGTAACTGAACCTTGGTGCTTGGTTTTCCAAATCAAGAAACGAGCATTACTAACCCAGTTGGTATAGATGGAAGTGACTGATTAGCACCCAAGAGGTATAATTTCTTGTTTGGAACATCTATGGCCACGTAATCAATTCTGGTATTTGGAGGAATTTTTGGGAAAGGTGAAAATACACAAGGCTTGGGTATCATGTTTGGAAGTGGCACAGGACATATAACTAGTAATAAGACAATATCACAAACCATTGGTGCACATTTTAGTGTTACATTGGGAACACTTGGCATGACCGCCTTAGGCCTGTTTCCAGCTACAGGAGGGACTTGTGGATCTGGAGGTGGATCGGGTGGATCAGGAGGCACAAGACCTAGTGGATCCAATGGATCTGGTAGTGGAGGAAATACTGGAGGAAATCATAATCCTGGATCAGGTGGACAAGTACCTCAGCCACCATCAAATTATTTTTTGAGATGACTTTACATCTACCAAATACAGAGGTATTGAAGATGTTATGGAGCATGTCCACAAATTTGAGTTACTATGGCACGTGAAGGGGATCAAAACCCTAGAGTAGAAGGCAAGTCAGTTTGCAAGGATGTTGCAAGGGCATGTGCATATTTGATATACGAAGTATGACTCCCATCAAACAGTGGTAGATTACATCGCGTTGAAAAATGACTTCCTAGCAGATTTCCATATTCCAGAGTTTAAGAAGAAGATTGTCAGTGCTCTAAAGGAAATCTTGTAGGGAATGACAGAGAGTGTGTGGGAGTATGACACACGTTTCAATACTCTCTTGTCTAAACTAACCTATGAAATTCATCCCTCTCAACATGCTCAATGGTTCATTGGGGGATTGATAACACCATTTAGAAGAGCATTATCACATAACACTTTAAGAGACCCACATGAGGCGTTGGAAGATGCTCTATGCGCCGAAGCTTTTGGTAGCATTTATACTAGTGTTAGTCCATTTCGAGAAGCTCAAATCACTACTATAGCTAAGTAGCTGTAGAATTTATCTACAAACTCAGCCCATGAGACTCGCAGTGGTATGTGGTGTACAAAGTGTGAAGTGGAGGGGCATGAAAAGGATATCTTCCCTCGGAAGTCGGTATGTGTTATAGCAATGGACTGTGAAATTTTTCATGGGGAAAATGATACAAGTAGGTGTCCTCTACTACAACCCATAATCCTTAAGAATGTTTCTTGATACTACAAGATCTTTACATCTACATCACACAACGCCAAATATTGTAGGATGATTGATCAGATTCATGATGCTATTGATCTTGGTTTGCCCCAGATTAGTCTTATAATTAGTTCTAAGAATGATGACTGCTATTATGAAGGGCATGCAAATGAAGGCATGCGTGGAAGGGGTTTTTTGCGAAGGATTATTTTGTTGTGGTAACTCCAGAGGAGGAATAAGTGATTTCCCACAAGGAACCTGTTTTAATTGTGGATCTACATAACACTACAAGAGCGAGTGTCCAGATTTATTATAGTGCTCATGGTGTGGGAAGAAGCACAAGTATGAGGAGTGCCTTGAGTTATTTGAGCACATGAGCTAGCAGCACTGGAAGGATAATGGCATCGGTATGCTAAGCATAAATAAGGATGACACATAGTAGATGCCATGGGTGATGCATGAGTCAGGATTGAAACCTTTTTTGTGACAATGTGAGAAGAGGCAGCACGCACAAAGGAAGTACAAAGGAAGAGGAACCTGGTTGTAAGAGAAAAATTGGTACATGGGAATTACCTGGACCCTACCCATCAGAATGAGGTATATCAAGAGACTATGGATGTTATTCAGAGTTTACAAGGATAAATCCAATATATAAAGGACCAGTCCAACCAGCAAGAGAAAAGAAGGAATGTCAAGGCCCTAAAGGATGACCTGGATGAGGTTAAATAAGTATACAGAATGCTAAGGCAAGATAATATTATTCCCTTTATAGGAGAGTGGTTTTGGGAGAAGGTACCATGCATCGGAGCAAAGCGCAAAAGGAATGTTTTGTATAAAAACCTTCCCCCTCACAGCCTTAACTATGATAAGGAAATCACCTTAAATGTAGTTGTTAATGGGTGGCTCCTTAGTAATATCCTTATTGACATGATAGTGGAGGTTAGTGTTCTCACCTTGGATGCATGGTGTTATAAGAACAATGTTGATCTGCGGTTCAACAAGGGGTACATAAGTTTTGAGAATAAGGATTAACTTGTCATTATTCCCTTGGTAGATGGGAAGTCTACACCCTATACTGAGCCTTTAGGAGAATAATTCCTTGATAGAATATATATGTGTGATCCATTAGGGATGCTAAGATAATTCATCCCACAGGGGGAGTTATCCAGTTTGAGGATGCTTCGTTCTTGAGTGATACCACTAGTATAGCATGTGACAATTGGGCGCATGGAACTTATGAGTTGATTGGATGACAATTAAGAGGGTCTGTAACAAGGGTAACAAAGGAAAATTTAGTCTAGTTCCTAGGAGGAAGGAAGTTACCAAGTTACTTGGGAGGGGCCAATTCTGAAGATTTCTTACAAGAAATTGAGGCCTAATGGAAAAATGAGAAGGAAATAAGAGAAATGTTCAACTACAACCTATTCAGAACTATTGTGCACTGGTGGGCTACACATCGAGAGAACCTCCTAGAGTGGCGGGAGGTAAGAATTTCCTTTTCAGTAAGGTTCTACAGGAGCAACGCGTCCACAACTATAAAATACTACCATGGTAAAGACACTGCTTCATTCCATATCCAAGCATGTGAGACGGCCTAGATGGGAAGCATAGAATCATTACCACCTTCATTATGGGTTCACAAGTTCTATTCCACCCTACAACGTTATGCGTACACATGGTATATCCACTTGGAGATGCGTTGTCAAATTGGTAATTGGAAAGAATTGGCGGCTGATCTCATTCAAGCGTTCGAGTATCATAGTGCAAATCCATAATTGGATAAGGTGTTACAAGTTATCAAGCACCTTACAATGGGTGATAGTGCAATGGCAGAGGATAGAATACAAGAGATGCTAGGAGAATCTGGCCTAGAGATGCACTTTGATAAAGAGCAATCATAAGAGATACAACTTGAGCATGCATGCATAGAAAAAGAAAAAGGGAAAATGGTTTATGTGATAGATGGGGAAGAAGTGGAAAGCTTGGATGTTAACCATTCTATAGGGACGCAAAAGGTCATAGATAACACTTATGATCAGACACACACCTACCATGAACCTTTAAAGACAAAAAATGTTAACATTGGTTTAGAAGAGGAACCTAAGGAGGCTATAATCGGGGATTATTGGTCGGAGAAGGAAGTCTCTAAGATCATTGATCTATTACGTGAGTTTAAGGATTTATTCCCTCGTGGGTATCATGAACTCAAAGGAATTCACCATTCCTTAGGGCAAATGTGAATTAAGTTGAAGGATGGTGTGCACTTGGTTTGGAAGAGACCATACTAAATGAATCCTAACTTACACGTAAAGGTCAAGGAAGAAATAGATAAGATGATAGCATCAAGTGTCATTGGACCTGTTGAAGAATCAGAGTGGGTAATTCCAATGGTCATAAACATCAAGAAGGATGGGAGGATAAGGATCTATGTAGACTATAGGGATTTGAATGAATTTTGTGTCATCGATCCTTTTCCAACCCCCTTTGCTGAAGAAATTTTGGAAGGATTGGTTGGACGCAAAGTCTATTCCTTTACGAATGGATTTTTAGGGCACCACAAAGTTTGGATTGCAAAGGAAGACTAGAAGAAGATGAATTTTTCCACTGAATGGGGAATTTTTGCCTATATAGTCATGCCTTTTGGGTTGAAGAATGTGCCTGCTATGTTCTTATGCATTATGGTACAAGCATTTCAAGACTTCATCCACAAATTTCTTCAAGTTTACCTAGATGATTGGAAAGTGTATGGGCTAGTGAAGGACCATTGTGATAACTTAAGATTAATGTTTTAGAGATGTCAGCAGTTGAGGATATCTCTCAATATTAAGAAATGTGTCTTTGCTACCCCATTCAAAACATTATTGGGGCATATCATATGTAGGGAGGGCTTACTAGTAGATCCTGTCAAAATTATTATCATTTTGGGATTGGGGTAGCCTACTAGTAAAAGCACAGTGCTCAGATTCTTTGGGAATACAGGGTACTATAGGAAGTTCATTAAGGGATATACCAAGATAGTCACGCCCTTAGAAGAGTTTCTTAAACACAAGAGTGCCTTCCATTGGGGAGAGGCACAATAGAAGGAATTTAGTACTTTAAAGGATAGGCTTGTCACCATGCCCATACTACGATTTCCTTCTTGGGATAAGCCTTTCCATGTTCATGTTGATTCCTTAGGAACAACCATTGGAGTAGTACTGGAACAACCTGGTGAAGGTGTTGTTGATCATCCCTTATGCTTTTCCAATAGAAAGTTAACACTAGTAGAGAAAAATTACACAACTACTGAGTGTGAAGCATTATCTATGATATGCATGCTGCATAAGTTTAGGAAGTATCTGTTGGCAACCCCTTTTATATTCTACACAGACCACATGGTATTGAAGTACTTAGTAAACAATCTTGTTCTACAAGGGTGCATGTGTTGATGGGTCTTGTTATTTCAAGAATTTGAGTTCAGTGTGGTTGTGAAGCTAGGAAAGAGTAATTTTGGATCCATTCATTTGTCTAGGATTGAGTCAAGGGAGGATGTGCAGAGCATTGAGGAAACTATGCCAGACGTGTAACTATTTAGGTTGCGGAGTGTGCCATTAGATTTGGAGGACATTGCAGTATTTCTTAAAATAGGTGTGGCACCAGAAGGAATAAATTCCTTGGAGAGGAAGAAGTTGGCCATACGTGTTGCGCCTTACATGGTAGTTAGTGGAGATTTGTACAAATTGGGTCATTATGAGGTTATATGCTGATGCATGCTAGAACATGAGCGCATTGCAATTATAGAAGAAGCACATAGTGGGATTACAGAAGGAAACTATGCGGGGAATGCAACCGTGTGGAAGATTCTTCTCTCAAGGATTTGGTGGGAAACCATTTACCAAGATTGTATTGAGTTTTGCAAGGCCTGTGACCATTATCAGCGCCTCAGAAAACCTGGAAAAAGGGATGAAATTCCCTTGCGAGAAATAGCCAGTGTGGAACCATTTGAGAAATGGAAAATCAAATTTGTAGGACCAATCTCTCTAGTAGCATGAAGGATTGGTTTATGGTATATCATCACTTGTACTAATTACTTGACATGGTGGGTAGAGGCAGTGCTTACAAAGGATTGTACAATGCTTACAACTACTAGATTTTTATAGGAAAATATAATCAACAGGTATGGATGCTCATTGAGTTTGACAAGTTATAGAGGTACACACTTTCTCAATGAAATGGTTAGGATTCTGTTAGCAGAATTCATGGTGTCCCATAACAAGACTACCCCTATCACCCTTAAGAAAATGGAACTACTGAGGCATTTACCAAAATACTTAGTCACACATTGACTAAGATTTGTGACATTGGGAGACAAGACTGGGATGAAAAAGTAACAACTATTCTATGGCCATATAGGACAACCTACAAGAAGTTGAATAAGGCCACACCATTTCAATTGGTGTTTGGAATAGAGGCTGTCCTTCTGGTTGAATTCATGTTACCTTTACTACATATAGTGCACGCAAGAGGATTAGCTAATGAGCAAGCACTGGAAGAAAGGATTGACAAGTTAATTCAATTGGATGAAAGATGATCACTCACCAGGTGGATTCAGAAGACTGAAAAAGAAAAACAAAAGGAATGAAATGATCGTTACATTAAGAACAAGAAGTTTGAGGTTGGGAAGATGGTTTTTCTATATGATTC
Organism: Taxus chinensis; assembly: GCA_019776745.2. NCBI lineage: Eukaryota > Viridiplantae > Streptophyta > Pinopsida > Cupressales > Taxaceae > Taxus > Taxus chinensis. The sequence goes on from CM034146.1 coordinate 574,669,432, forward strand.
CAAGTTTCTGCGCCATCCTGGAAAGTTAAAAGTCCATTGGTTGGGCCCTTACATCATCTCGTACATCCTTGATTCAAGGGCATGCCAGTTATAAGTGCTGGATGGGATGAGATTACCAAGACACTTTAATGGGATTAGGCTAAAGCCATACTATAAATAAGCCTTATTGGTGTTTTTAAATAAGGCAATATTTCTAGTTAGAGTAGAATTTCCTTTAATGTATTTTATTTTCTTGTGTTTCCCTTTCTCATTGTTCATTCCCTTATCTTGTTTTGTTTTGCATTTTTGCACTAGTAACCACATTACTTTATGAAGGTTTTGTATGTGCAAAGGACCACACATATGTTTAGTGTGGGGTGGAGTGAGAAGAAGTACAAGCCGTAATACAAGGTTAAGCTAGCAGTAGAAGATGCGGTGAATGGCTCAGTTAAAGGATTAAAAGCGCATAAGGTTAAGAAGTGCATAGTGAAGAGGTGTATGTGAATGGTTAGTGCCAAGAAAGCCTTGAAGAAACCATGTACAAGAAGGAGGAAGAGTGCATGAACAACATGAGGTAGGTGAGGGAAAAAATATTGTAAAGGATAGAAGAATTTCCTTCAGAGCTATAGATACTCATGTAAGAGTCTTCAGTCGGGTTGGAGTTTTATGTGCCAGAAGTTTGTAAAGGGGTTTTGTGCAAGATGTGGCACATGGGTAAGAATGCTTAAAGATAGCTTAGTGGAAAAATTTACATTTAATGTTGAAGTATGGTGGTAGGTGGAATAACATTTAATGTTGGGGGGAAGGAAAAACTATAAATAAGAAGTCAGACACTTCATTATTTTTAAATTACGATTACGAAGTGAAGAAAGCTCTTGCGAACTAGGGCATCTAAAAAGATATCTTTACAATGAAAGGAGAATTTGAGAAATTTAAAGGGTGTGACTAGAATATATCCACAAACCAGTGTAGAAGGAGTATACGGGAGTGGAGAATTTTGTTGTGGAAGCATCGTCTTGAGGAAGGAAATTTCTAGTTAGGGTTTGGTAGTTAGGGCATGGAGTTAGAAGGGTTTCTTCCCAAGATTGAGCTTGGGACTGGATAGAGTGATAAATCAGAGCAAGGGGAAGAAGTTAAAAGTGTTAACCCAATTAGAAGAATGACACTAAAGAAGGTGACCATCTCACCTAAGAAGTAGAAGAAAAAGTGAAAGGGAAAACAAACAACTTCCATTGAGAGCACCAATTAATAATGGTACGCAGAGATGTAATACCTAGATGGGGTATTATTGGGAAAAGAGTAGGAATCACACCTGAGAAAAATGATGGTGAGTGATTATAATCATTGCACCAACATGACAGAGAAATAAATGGATTTGGAGTTCATTCGACTAACCAAAAAGAGGACACCAGAAGGCATGCCCATATACAATGACGAAGTGAAGGTTAAATTGGAGAATGCAGGTATGTTACAACTTTATGAAATACCATACTTTAGTAAACCTGAGCACCTTTATCAATGGTTGATGTCACGCATTCATGAGGATAATTTTTATTTTGTGGGGTATAAGATGTGCATAGCTCCCTAGCTGATTTCAAAGTTCACAGGCCTTATTTGTGAGGGAGAAAGTTTAGATGATGATCTAAGAGATAATGTGGCCATCAAGGAAATAGTAGTTACGTATGACTACAAGAAAGGATCACGATACTTTGACATCACAGAGATCGTAGACCTCATGATGAGTATGGGCATGCGCTTGGTTAAAAAGCTCAATTATCAGGAGAGATGGACGCAGGTGAACAAGGCATGGCTAAACGTATGCCAAAAAATATCAAAGAGGACCATCTACAACTTGTCTGCTTTCATCACTGATCAGGGGATCATTTCTAAAAGTTCCCTAAACATACCTAAATGGTTTCAGTGTAGAAAATCATCTTGAGATCTTTCCAATGACTATGAGAACACGACAAACAGACATCGGGAGCTCTAGATATGTTTGGTCAAAGTTCAGACAGTGGGAAAGTCAACTCTGGTCAACTGGTCAATATTGGACCAATGGCACTGTGACACATGGCGAAAAGGCAAAAGGAAGTTGTTTGTTGGTTTTCGATCACCGGTCTTCGACAAGTGTGAAAATGGTACATGGGAACAAGAGGCTCAAATTTTATTACGGAGGGAAGCCTGGCCACTGTGTGGACTATGGTATTATCACCAACGTGGTGGGTCCACAAGCCACCACGTGGCTTGCCACAACTCGTCGAATTCACTCGATTTGCCTATCGGGAGACGACAAGTGGGCTATATGCTATTTACTGAGTTAATTATTTCCATACCACATTACAGGGGTCAAAATTATATTTACTTGGTAAGTCCACTTTCTAAATGCCACACATGTATATGCCAAACCGCTATATATTAATGTTTATACATTAGTATTAAAGCTCACCAACTGACCACACATAACAGCCAACATGTTAGGTTATTTTCACGTGGTAAAGGCATGCAATGTCATGTGTGGAAGATTCCACGTGAGGAGAGGGAGGTGAAGCGGTGGAGATGGGGGCGGTTATGCTCCAAAGTGGTCCATTGACCACTATACATGCACATGGAAAGGCTTAATAAAGCCTAAACTATTGTCCAACCACCTAATGTGGGATATACCCACTTCTCTTAGCTATTCTTATGGGATTTTAATCCTATTTAAAATGCTAAGCGCCCTATTTGGGATTTATCCCATTTCATATGCAAAACAACCAATATGGGTATTTGATCCCATTTATTTTGCTACGGGTAAGGCTTAGGTTTAAAATAGCCTAAGGATAATATGTAATTGCATATTTCAAGGGCCCTAATTTTGTATAAATAGGGAACCCGTTCTTTGTAAAACACAGACACATATCCCAAGCTTATTATGTATTAAGCTTATTGTCGGGACACAAAACTCAAGCTTATTTTTTTTAAGCTTGTTGTGGGAGCACACAAAACCCGAGCTTATTATTTGTTAAGCTTATTTGTGGGATGTGTCAACAAGTATTTTCTATTGGCCTATTATTTTAGGCAATATTAGATGGAATATTTGTGATTGGGAGTGAAATGTAAACTACCCAATAGGCCCATTGAGCCACACCAATTACTTGCAAATCCTGGATTGTCGACCGGAGTGCTAGCTTTGCATTGATAGCGTCGGGAAGGCCGATCGAAGCCAGAGGAGATTGTACACCAGGAAGGTGGAAGTCAGGTGCTATTTTTCACCCTTGTCGTCCGAAGGTCTGGTTATTCTTCTAAGCAAGTTTAAATAGTTTCCATTAGGTTTTCTTGTGAAAGTACTATTGTAACTTACAAGTTTTGACTAGTGGAACGGTTCGACCACGAACCCGGAGACGTAGGCAATTGCCGAACTCCGTAATCAATCTTTGTGCAATTGTCTTATTGTCTTGCATTATTTTAAATTGATTACTTAAAAAGGAGTAAATCATCGACAAATATTTAAAGCCTATAAGGGTCTGAGATTAGGTAGTAATAATCTGATTATTTTCGGATCATGTTTGGTACCAGAGCTGGTAATCGACACTTGCAAACTTGCTAATCTTCAAAGCAAGTTTGGTATCAGAGCTGGTTTAGCTCCATATTTGTTTTTCAGTAAATCTTATTAACAAAGTGATTGCTTCAAGATTAGTGCAGTTGGTTTAGTTTGTGTGAACAGGGTACAAGTGCACTATGGGTAAGATGTCTACACAGGCGAAGCTCAAAGAGATTGAAGCTTATAATCACCAGATCTAGGAAGAGAACTCTCTCCCGTGATCCATGTATTCCTCCTTGGAAGAGGAGAATGCTCATTTGAAATTAGAATTGCAAACCAAGGATGAGCTCTTGGAAAGGTTACAATGTGGTGATCAGAGGAAGGAAATACCTTCAGCTTCAGATGTAGAGGCCATGGCAAATGATTGCACTGTAAGTTGTTCACCACGGGAATCTTCTTCTTCCTACCATTTAGTTTCAGATTCAGGTAATGAAGTCTTTGGTTTGTTTGAAAAGCATACTAGAGGCATTGGATCTAAGTTACTAGATAAAATGGGATTTGATGGAAGAGGCCTTGGTAAAAATGGCCAAGGCATTGCTAACCCAATACAGGTCGAGGATCGTCCTCGTTTTGCAGGTTTGGGTTATCCTAGTGTGGTAATGGAAATTGGAGAATTCTCTAAGAACGCTGATGGGAGACAAGCTTCTGAAAGAAAAGTAATTACCCCACTAGTCCTGCAAGAAGATTCTGAGCAGGAAAGTTGTGCTTCGTCGTCATAGGCAAGATGTGGTAAGAGAAATCAGCGAAGAGGTAATGAGATTCCACCTCCAGCTTCTTACCATAATCGTAAGCACAATAAAACTTCTGATCCACTTTTTCAACTTAAAAAGTATGGTTATGATTTTTAGAAGATGTGGAATTCCTTTCCATGTACTTTTTGTGGATTGCATAATCATTCAGTGGCCAAATGCTAGAAGAGAAGGACACTGATGAAGAAGTTGATGCCGTTCGTCAGGAACAAGGAAAATCAGAAAGACCAATCTCATCATGCAGAGTTGAGAAATGGTAGAAAGAGTTCCTCATCCCAGAAAAAGGATATTAAGAGGAATTTTTGTGCTCGTTGCCAGAGGAATGGGCATCAGGTGGAAAATTGTTGGAAACTGCATCCATCTCGCCATCAGAGTAATGGCAAGCCAAAGATGGAATGGAGGCCTATTGTAAAGGAAAAGGAGGCTTCTACTTCACCACCAGTTGACAAGTCAACCCAGGACCAGGTAATAGCTGAAAGTGAAATTCCTTTAAAATGGGTAAGTCAACAATTTTTCAATTATATATTGCATAATTCAGATTGATGAATCGTATGCAGTATTAAGTTTGGAGATCAGATTTTGTGAGGAAATTCTGAGAGAAAGGTTTATAATACTCAGTGGATTTTCTTACTTAGAAAATTTGATTAATGCTCCAAATATATCTCCTAATCAGTGTGTGAGTACCTGTTACAGCTTGGACACAGGAATTAACTCATATAAAGCTTGGAGATTGACTTGTCATTTGTACAAACAGTAGAGTTCGTAGAGATCATCTCGGAACTTCATTCTATGTAGAGGCATTGTGACCATGCAGCATAATGGTAGCTGAATCACCGTTGGCATTGACATCAGGTCGGAACTTCATTCTATGTAGAGGCATTGCGACCGTGTAGTAGAATGGTACCTGATATTGTATGTCAACAAGAAGAGCTCTCAAAAGATCAGCTCGGAATGTCATTCAATGTTAAGGCATTGTGACCACATATACGAATGATAGCTGATCAACAGACTTAGCATCGTGCATTGGAGGCTTGAGGTCTTGAAAAAGGCTTCGCATCATGTATCAGAGGTGTTGAGGTCTATAATAGACTTAGCACCATGCATTGGAGGCTTGAGGTCTTGAAAGAGGCTTAACGTCATGCATCGGAGGCATTGAGGTCTATAGAGACTTAGCATCATGCATCAGAGGCTCGAGGTCTTGAAAGAGGCTTAGCATCATGCATTGGAGGCGTCGAGGTCTGTAAAGGGATAAGGCATTGTCCATCACCGACATCGGATCAATCAAAGCTCTATGTAACATGGAGTTCCTTCAAACTAGTTTGGATTCTATAGAATTAACTCGGAGCTAGGAGCTGTGTTATAGAGTAAAAGAAGATCCTTGTTGTCAGATATCAAAAAGCTTAGCACCGCATAGAAGGAGCGTTGAGGTTTCATTTAGAAACTTAGCACCATAAAGCGGAGGCGTGGAGGTCTTCTTCAGATATCAGAGTGGCGCAGCAGAAGCGTCGTGGGCCCATAACCCACAAGTCCCAGGATCGGAGAAGAGTTGTAAAAGTGAGAAGGTTGGAGGAGAAGACCCAAGGGTCTACTATAGCAGCACTTCTGAGGTGGCAGCAGAGTTTTCAAATTCAGGACAGTATGGAAGCTTTTTGGGACAAAAAGCTTTTCTCAGTGGGGAGGTGTGATCATGGTATCATTTTCAAAATTTCCCTAAATATCCCTAAATGGTGTCAGTGCAAAAGATATCTCGAGAGCTTTCCAACAACTGTGAGAATGTGAAAAATAGACATCGGGAGCTCTAGATATGTTCGGTCAAAGTTCAGATAGCGGGAAAGTCAATTCTGGTCAACTGGTCAATATTGGACCAATGGCACTGCGACACGTGGCGAAAAGGCAAAAGGGATTTGTTTGTTAGTTTTCGATCATCGGTCTTCGACAAGCGTAAAAATGCTGCACGGGAACAAGAGGTTCAACTTTTATCATGGAGGGGAGCCCGGCCGCCATGTGGACTATGGTATTATCGCCAACGTGGTGGGTCCACAAGCCACCATGTGGCTTGCCACCACTCGTCGAATCCACTCGATTTGCCTATCGGGAGATGATAAGTGGGCTATATGCTATTTACCGAGTTAATTATTTTCATACCACATTACAGGGGTCGAAATTATATTTACTTGGTAAGTCCACTTTCCAAATGCCACACATGTATATGCCAAACCGCTAAATATTAATGTTTATACATTATTATTAAAGCTCACCAACCGACCACACATAACAGCCAACATGTTAGGTTATGTCCACGTGGTAAAGGCATGCAATGTCATGCGTGGAAGATTCCACATGAGGAGAGGGAGGTGAAGCAGTGGAGATGGGGGCGGTTATGCTTCAAAGTGGTCCATTGACCACTATACATGCACATGGAAAGGCTTAATAAAGCCTAAACTATTATCCAATTGCCTAATGTGGGATATACCCACTTCTCTTAGCTGTTCTTATGGGATTTTAATCCTATTTAAAATGCTAAGCACCCTATTTGGGATTTATCCCATTTCATATGCAAAATGACCAATATGGGTATTTGATCCCATTTATTTTGCTACGGGTAAGGCTTAGGTTTAAAATGCCTAAGGATAATATGTAATTGCATATTTCAAGGGCCCTAATTTTGTATAAATAGGGAACCCGTTCTTTGTAAAACACAGACACATATCCCAAGCTTATTATGTATTAAGCTTATTGTCGGGACACAAAACTCAAGCTTATTATTTTTTAAGCTTGTTGTGGGAGCACACACAACCCGAGCTTATTTTTTGTTAAGCTTATTTGTGGGATGTGTCAACAAGTATTGTCTATTGGCCTATTATTTTAGGCAATATTAGATGGAATATTTTTGATTGGGAGTGAAATGTAAACTACCCAATAGGCCCATTGAGCCACACCAATTACTTGCAAATCCTGGATTGTCGACTGGAGTGCTAGCTTCACATTGATAGCGTCGGGAAGGCCGATCGAAGCCAGAGGAGATTGTACACCAGGAAGGTGGAAGTTGGGTGCTATTTTTCACCCTTGTCGTCCGAAGGTCTGGTTATTCTTCTAAGCAAATTTAAATAGTTTCCATTAGGTTTTCTTGTGAAAGTACTATTGTAACTTACAAGTTTTGACTAATGGAACGGTTCGACCATGAACCCGGAGACGTAGGCAATTGCCGAACTCCGTAATCAATCTTTGTGCAATTGTCTTATTGTCTTGCATTATTTTAAATTGATTACTTAAAAAGGAGTAAATCATTGGCAAATATTTAAATCCTACAAGGGTCTGAGATCAGGTAGTAATAATCTGATTATTTTCAGATCAATCACGGATGGAATCATATATAGTGCACATGAGGGTGATAAAATACTATTAGGAAACTTCCTCCTTACAATTATCTTCTCAGAAATCAGAGTGCTTGATGGGACGATTAATTTTGTTTGGGAGTATCTAGAGGAATATTCTTCGCCAGCGAAGAGGTTCACAAAATATACTTGTGAGACCATGACAACCACTCACAAGGAGCATCTAGAGAAGTGGTACAAGCACATGAGGGATGCTTTTGAGGTGGAATGGAGAATTCTAGAACAATTACCAGTGCTTTTGGATGGAGAAGCAAAGTTTTTAGTGTACTAGCACTTCTACATTAGAAGATTCAAATTGATAGATGAAACAATGAGCCCCTGGAAAAAACTTCCCTTCTCCTTCACCGCGTAATACTTCCAAGTGGGGGTGAACAGTTTTAAAGAGGCCAAGAGACTAAGGTTAAACCTTAGTGAGGTGGATCAAGACTACAGAGAACTATGCAAGAAGCTCGTCTACCCCAAAAAGTGCACATATGTGGAGAAGTATGTCTCCCACAAGGTCCAGATGACGAATCCCCTGACTTTACCAATTGCAGGTAGTACCACAACAAGGGTGTATCTACGTATAAGGCCTAAGTTTGAAAAAGGTGCTTACCTAGAATGTGATTTATCCATTCTTGAGGACCCTACAAGAAGGAGGAATCCCATGCTAAAGAAGAGAGAGAGAGAGAGAGAGAGAGAAGAGGTACAAGAGAGAATGGCCCTAAGTGTTCAAATTTCATAATAAGTGGGTGTGCAGAAGGCAAGTACCAAGCCAAGCACTTACATGCACCGAAAGAAGTCCCCGACAAGAGATAAGACCCCAGAAGAGGAGGAATTGGAGCAAGGAGAGCCACACACTCAAGAGGAAGTGCCGAAGGAGAAGTCAGCAAAGGAGGAGGAAGGGAAAATAGAATCTCCTGTCAGGAAGAAGCAGAAGGTGACAGAGCAGGATGAATAAGAGGATATGGAAAGCTTGGATGCCTATATAGGTGAAAAGGATGATGATGAGCCAGAAGAGGTTTAAGGCCCTCCATTTTTCAAAGTACATGATTTGGAGGAAGAGGGAGAGGAAGAAAATAATGAATACATCTTTGTTCAGAGGAAGGATAGCAAGGAAGCGAGTACAAGGAATTAGAGGACCCCAAGCCTCACAAAGGGAATAGATAGACAAGGTTGCAGAAAGGGAAGTTGCAGGGATCATTGAAACCTTGGTGGAGTAAGAAGTAGAGTGGAGTGCGGAGGAAGTTCTAAAAAAGGATGAAGAAGAAAGCGTCAGGAAAGAACATGATAGTGTAGGGGGAGGCCCTAGCCTGGATGTGAGCTTTCATAGGGTTGTGCATATAGGAAGGAAGAGCATATAAGTAGAACAAGGTCGTGTGATGGAATACATTGACGATCTAAGCAAGGTTTTGTGCACACATTTTCAAAGCACTATGTTGACGAAGTAACTCTTTCATATGAAATCATTTGATGAGGAAGGTGCATACTCTTAGACAAGGAAAATGATTTTTTGGGCATTTGAGTCCCACATCGATGAGCCTGAATTTGAAGTAAGCTAAGGGGGATTGATGCAAGTGTCGGAATCAAAAGGAACCAGCCCCTTGGTGAATGCTCAACAACTATCTAACAAATAGATCTGTAATGTGTGGAACAAAGTCTTGGTCGAAGTTGAAGCTAGACTCTTTGGGAGAAACGACAAGGTGAAGTTTCTAGAGGCAGAGATGGAGAAGAAAGACGAAGAGCTCATGGAAAAGACCAAGGAATTAAAGTAGGAAGATATAGTCAGCACTCAGCTAAGGTATGAAGTGAAGGAAGAAAAGGAAATGGTATGCGAGTTGTATAAGAAAATAGAGATGATAACGAATGTTAATGTCCTAAAGCATCTAGAATTGACACCACCCACGCAGAAGTATGAATCCTCCCTGTAATTCCTAGATGACTTGAGTCACGTTCTCACCATGGAGAGGAAACCACTTTCCTTAGAATCTATAAAAGAAGCATTGGTGCACTAGAATGAGAAAAATATGAAGGTGGTGGAGATTATTGATCATTAAAACAAGATCCTTACCAAATTAAAGGCTTCCATGCTGGTAGCAGAGGTTTCCTATGAAAACTGTGTGGATAGGGATAGAGTGGTGAGCATCTTGGTCACCACCCATGAAGTGGAACTCAAGGAATTCCAAGAAAAGAACAAGGGTAATAGGGATGAATGAGATAAAAATTTTGCCGAGGTAAAGAAGAAATCGGAGGCTATTAAGACCTTGTGAGGCTCAATCAAGAATTGGCCAAAGGAATTATACCCCCAAATCACTCGAAGGATGGATGCGCTTGAATATTTAGGTAAGAAATTGGAGGGGGTTGTCAAGAATATGAGTGCCAAGGGATAAGAGATGAGATTTGAGGAGGTGAGTGTCCTAGTTGGTGACCTTTTTCAACAAGCGCAAGATGAGGTTGATACTTGAGAAAAGATGGAGGAAAATTTGAGATATAATTTCCCTCTCCTCCTTCAGTAGTAGTCATGAATCCCCCCCATTCTTTCATTATTTCCCCCCTACTCTTCATTATTTATTCATTGGAGAGAAGTGTTCCTATGTATGGAGAATAGGCGTAGTGTGGAGTGGTGTTGGGCTCCTAAAATATCGGCTAAGTATAGAAAGGCACATGGGCGTGCATGGTTTAATTGGAGAAGGGAACACAAGGTAAAGGCACACAGGATAGGGTGTTAGAAGGGTTTAGCAGAACCCTTGGTGCCCGCACAGAGAAAATAAATGGTTCTAGAACTTATCCATATTCGATGGTTTAGGTAGAACACGAGAAAAGTGTGACCCGATTGCGCATGTGGAATGGATAAGGGGCCATCCTGGCAATAGGGTGACCTAGGAATGAATATCCCATGTGAGAGAAGGATCTAGAAGGTCATCATGTAAAAGAGTGGAGAGCTCAGATCTGAAGAAGCATGCTCCCATTCATGACCACCTTGAAACTTGGCAACTGATCAGTATCTTTGGTAAAGTCATGGAGGTGGTGGAAAAGGCTATAAATACAAGCGCCTAGTAGAGGAAAGAGGAATCAGAGAGAATATGGAGAGATCATATAAGAGGTGAAGCTCTGTAGAAATACATGGAGAGATTTTTGGGTTGGGTTTAGGAGATATTAGGAGTAATGGTATATCAAGGGATGAGTCTATGTCTTCCTTTGTATTGTAAGGGACCTAAGTCCAATTCTGATACATGGTTCTAATCTGCACTATCGTTTTGGTCTATAATGACCCTGATAGATGTAATGTGATTATTAGACATGTTGGATATGAATATATGTGGTTTGTGGCTTATACATATTTCTTTTTGGATATGTTCTGTATGTTTCATATGAATGGGTATAATCATTGTGCATCTCCTTTCCATTATGATTAAGATTTGTATTCTTTTAATACGTTTCTTATCTGAATAGATGCATTGGTATTAACACTCATCCTAAGCTCTCATGATGAATGTTGGGTTTCTTTCATTCTTTCTATTACACATCTGTGATAGATACTGCATTCTTACACAACTCACATAAAGGAGGGGCTTGGTGCTCGTATGTGCCTCGGGTGAGTGTCTAGTGCACACTGGGTGATAGGCCGATGCACATGGGAGTTTCCTTGTTCTCTTAATGGGTATAAAAATTGACTACATCACCTATAATCTAGTTTTTTGAATGGTTTTTTTTGGACTGATTTGGATGGTGTTTTTGTATCCTTTCTTTCAACTTCTTCATTTTCATCTTCTTCTTCATCCTTTCTAATTTCTTCCTTTGAATAATCATTTTCTTGTTTCTTATTATTTTTATACTTGATATCATCTACTTTCACATTTACACTTTCAAAAATATTGTGAGTTCTCATATTGTAGAATCTATATGCCTTTCTTCTTTAAGAGTAACCAATAAAGTTACCTTCATCAGATCTAGAATCAAACTTACCCCAAGTCTTCATCATCTCTTTTGATATAACATGTGCTTCCAAACAATATGAAATATTTGAATGTTGTTGGTCTACCCTTCCATAATTCATAGGTTTCTTGTTGTTATTTACTCTAATTTTCCCTCTATTCAAAATGTAAACTATTGTGTTGGTTGCTTCTCTCCAAAACATATCAGACAATTTAAAATCATTTAGCATTTGTGGACCATTCAATTATTTCTCTCTACAAAACCATTTTGCTAAGGAGTCTTTATAGTTGAGTAATTTCTCCTTATTCCATGATTCTCACAATATTCTTCAAAATCATTTGAAGTGAATTATCCTCCACTGTCATATCTTAGGCACTTGATTCTCTTACAAGTTTCATTTTCAACTAAGGATTTGAACACCTTAAACTTCTCAAATGCTCCATATCTCTCTTATAGAAAATTAAACCAATTCATTCTATAATATTCATCCTTAAATAACATGAAATGGCTCTCAAATTTCATGCTTTGAGTCCTTATAGGCCCACACAAATCCATATGAACCAAATCCAATGGATTTGTAGTTGAGTACTCCTTTTTCTTAAATGTAACCCTTGTTTGGTTCTCATGTTGACATAATGTTGGGATCTTGGAATATTGACTAAGTATGAAGGCGCATGGGTGTGCGGGACCCCAGTTATAGAATGGCATATAAGGCAAAAGTGCATAGGAGGAATAATTAAGGAGGCATATGGTTCGGTTGTAGCATGTAAAAGGAGGTTCGAAACTTAGCTGATTTAAGAAACAAAGGAAAAACACATGAAAAGCATGATCGGTTGCCCACAGATAAGATGCCATCTTAGCAATAGGTGGCTCAGGAAAGAGCATGCCAGCGAATGAATCTTCTAGAAGACCATCATGAGATGGAGTGGAGAGCTCAGGCCTGAGGAAACATGCTCGCTGAAGGACCACATTCGACACTTGGTGACAGATCTAAGGGTTGTGGCAAGGTTATTTGTTAGTGCGAGAAGGTGATTTGTCAGTCTAAAGAAACTACAAGGATATGGAGGCCGTTATGAGCCCTATGAATCTTGTATGTCTAAACTTCATTTCTGAATACTCTTATACTACTCATAAATAAATGCTTCCCACTAGAACTCACATAAAAGAGAGACTCAGCACCCGCGCATGCCTCGGGTGAGCGCTCAACTTATGCTGGGTGATAGGCCGATGCGCATGGGATTCCTTCCTTTTATAGTGGGAGTAAAATTGACTACATCTTGGTTCCGTTGTCAGGGACCTATTTTTGAAGTTGTAGTGGGATATAACATGCATCATGATCTGTGTAAAGAGTAATGACATATCAGTTAACATTGGAAAATTTTGAATCATGGTTTAAGAGCACGGAGGATGAATTTTCCCAGAGATTCAACACTGGACCTGAGTTTGATACACGTAGATGGGTAGAGGAAAATCTCTACCATGATTTATATGAGACTTTTTTCTGTTAATTCCCCGGTATAGTTATTTGGGTGGCTTTTTAGCCCATGCATCTAGATTAAGTTGGAATTATGGATCACAAATATGTACTAAAGAAGACTACCAAAGGTTGCAGGATGTAGATCTGATGTGGGACCCGTGCTATAGATCACTGGTGGGGAGGAGTACTAGCTAGCTACACTCTGGGAATATGCCATTTCCACGTATTCTTGTCTAGATATTGATGGTTACTATTAGTGTAAATTAGTAGCACCCTCTGGATGTTCCATCAGATTTCTAGTTTGACATTTTAGCATCCAGTGTGATTGCACAACATTGAATCCTTTCCCCCAAGTGTGGGACTTGTAAAAAGTGGGAAAAAAATCTCCAGATTAGAGGTTGGTTCCTCAACTCCTTTTTTCAAGTGTTCTTAGCATTATGCAGAGGGTTTACCTATAATTTAAACAAACTTTACCAAGGGGACAGGGTTGGAAAAATGCAAAAAAATAAACCTAGTCTAAATAAGGTGATTCACCAAAGGAGTAGTAGACACCTGCTACTGCAAAACATACACAATCCATAAGAAAAATACATCACAAAACATGCACAAGTTTCCAAAATGTAATGAAATATCAGGAAACAATGATAAACATATGAGAGGATTGAGAAAATTTAAATCACAGAACATATATTATCATTCTAGGTCCAATACAGTACATTACAATGGCCAAGAGGCAAAAAGAGATGATGTATTTGCATGAAAAGGTAAAAATTTCCACAAATGTGCCAAAGGAGGAAGAAAAGAGAAGTCGTAGAGCCAGAAAAAAATGTCTAACCTCTTCAAAAATGAACCCATTCTGGCTTCTACAATACAAATTCGGACTCAGGAGAGAGAAACACGGGGAAACATGAAAGATGCTTCAACCACCAACCAAATGGCATTAAAACAGCATGGGCACCCTCAAAGGTCCATTCCCTGACATTTTTAACCATGCTGGGAGAGAATGCGGGGGGCCATACTTCATTAAAAATGGTGGTTGAAACGTTAGTTTTGTTGATTTCCACGTGCCAAAGGCGTTTTCAAATTTCCTCTCTCTAAACTCCACCAAAACACAAAATTGAGCCCGAAATCATGTATAGAATTTCACCAGATTTCCATTGATATAAAGAACATAAGAAACCAAGCTCTGGATCAAAATTTATGCCCCTCTAAAAATTTAGGGCAAAATAGGGCCGAAAAGCGGGTTAGTGGGCCGAAAATTTGAAATTTTCCCACTTTTTGCATTTGGGAAAATTTCACCAAAAATCTCCACGCCCCACTGCTCTGGTGCCATGTGGAATGATCTGATTTGTTGCGGGCCCTAGGGACCTCATTTTCCATCGTTTTGGCCTTTGGAAAATTTTCCAAAAATTCTCTGCCGGCTGGAGGACCTGAGGACACGTGGCATGATTTGATTCGCCACGGGCCCTTTGCTCCCAAATTTTTCTGTCACTGTTGATCATCTTCCTTGGGCTGGACATGTGTAAAAAACCCATTAGACGTGGGCCTTTCATGTTCATTTTCCCTGTGGGCCTGCCTTATGTTTTTGGTCACCACGTGGACATGTGACATGATTCTTACTGGCTCGGGCTTTTTGGGGAAGACTTTTCCTTCAATATTTTCCTTTGATTTTTCCTTGGGAAAAAATATCCCAACTTCTTCCCCTATGCTCTGATCACCAACTCCCTGGTGACACATGGTGCTTCTTTCCAATTGGCTGGCAGGTTTTGGGAGGCAAGGCTTTCCTTTTCAAATTTCCTAATACTTGGGTGAAATTTTCCCAATTTCCTCCCGTACGGTTCCAGACCCCTAACGCCCCGGTGACACGTGGCACCATGCTATTGGATGCGGGCCTTGGGGGGAAAAAAATTTACTTGTGCCAACCCTTGGGAAATTCTCCCAACTTCTCCCCTGCTTGGACATGTGACCGCATCTTATTTGCTGGCGGGCCATCAGGCTAAAAAAACTCCTTTCTGAACCCTGCCAAACACTTGGTAAAAATTTCAAAGTTTACCTCCGCCTCTGCCCTTCCAAGGACACATGGCCTCCTTCCATTGGCTCGGGTTTTGCATGGGAAAATTTCCCATTGCACCAACACTTGGTAAAAAATCCAAAAAATTTCTCCGTCCTCCCGATTGCTCCGATGCCAACGTGGCGGCTTCTGATTGGCCAGCGGGCCTGTCTAGGGAAAATTTCCCACAAAAACTCCGTCGAGCCATAACTTTAAAAATACATGGAGTTAGGAAGTAAAAATTTACCTTTCTGTAAATTTGAGAAAGAGCTCTATCCAATGGTGCCATTTCTAGAAGGTTTTGAGTGCCTGAAGAGATAAAAAATTATGACTGAGGCACAAGAGAGGAAAGAATGAAGGGAGTTAGCCAAAAAATGAGCAAGGGGCTCATTTTGGATAACAATTTTGGTGACTCAGAGGGGTCATCTACCTGATGGATGAAGTTACCAGTTTCCTGAAACAATCCATTAGGCATGGAGTCATCAAATTCTCTACTTGGTATCCCAACTAATTATAACAATGCAAGGAGGAAGAGGGAGTGCAGAACACCACTTGATGGAGCAAGGCTTGTAAAACACAAGCCTAGAATAGAAAGCCTATGCCAAAGCTCTTAGGGAAAGAAAAGCTAAACTATAACAAAACAATGTGCATAAGCACTTGGAGGAATGAAAACCTAAACTAATATGTACAAGGTGGAGAATTTCTTTCAGTAGCAATGCTTCAAATGGATTCCATTGACTGGAATCTGTAATTCTTCACCATCCAATGTAGACAATTGGAAGGCATTGTCTGTCCTTACACTTTGTGACCATGTAGGGGCCACTCCAAATGGCATCAAATTTTGAATGCCTCCCCAGTTTTTCTCTGTCTACATCCCATTTTTACACTAGATCTCCAACTTGGAAAGATTTATCCTTGGCCTTTCTATCAAAGGTCTTCTTGATCAAAGCTTGATCCTTCTCCATTGCTTGGGATGCCTGATTTCTGATCTCTTGGAGCTCCATCAATTCTGCATACCTAACCTCCATGGGTCCAAACTCCAACAACTCCAAGTGCTTCATGAGTTCCAATGTCGGCAACTCAAGTGACATGGGAAAAATTGCCTCTCTTCCATAAACAAGCTTGAATGGAGAATTACCTATAGATCTCTTGGGGGTTATCCTATCAGCCCACAAGGCTGATTTCAATTTAGTATGCCAAGACCTCTGATTTTCATCAAGAGTCCTCTTGATGATCCTTAACAAGTTCTTGTTTGTAGACTCAGCTTGGCCATTACCCTGAGGATAATAATTTGATGAAGTGCTTAGGTAGATCCCATTCTTGACAGCCCATTTAGTTACCTTGGACCCAATGAATGCCAATGCATTATCTGATATTATTGTAGCAGGTATGCCAAATCTGGTTGCTATCCCTTCATAGAAGTCTAGGATGCTAGATTCATTTGCTTCCTTGAGTGCCACTGCCTCAGTCCACTTGGTGAAGTAATCTGTTGCTGTTAGAATCCACTTGTGTCCTTGGCTTGAATTTGGGTTAATGACTCCAATGAAGTCCAAACCCCATTGCATGAATGGCTGGTCAACTGAAATTGGATGCAATGGAAGGGCGGCTAGTCTCTCCTTACCTGTGAAGAATGCACAATTCTTGCACCTCTTGATCCATGCATAACAGTCACTAAAAATCTTGGGCCAATAATAGCCAGCCCTCATGATCTTGAGAGCTATCATTCTTGGTGAAAAATGACCCCCAGCTGATCCACCATGGAACTCTTCCAACACTCTGTGAATCTGATTTGTACCAATGCATCTCAACAACACTCCATTCACATCGTTTTTGAATAAAACACCATCAACAAGGGCATATGGGACAACCTGCAATCTGAAGTGTCTCCTTTTGGTTTTATTCATCTCTGGAGGGCATAGGCCTGTGTGTAGAAAGTGCATTATGTCTCGGGTCCAGCAAGGAGTGAGGACACCATCATTTTCTTCTTGAGTGCTTCCTTGTTCATGGCTGTCTTACAACACCAAAACACCTCTTTCTCATTGTATGCTTCCGTTTGTTTGTTCAAGACAAGATTCTCACACAATCCTTTTCCTCTGACCAACTTGGTGACTTTGATCTCAATGTCATATTCCATGACACGAGTAATCCACCCCGCTCTCTTTTCATTTAGGTCTTTATTGAGGAGGAAGTCTTTAACTCCCACATGAAAAACCAGTAGTTGAACCTTGTTGTTTGAAACTAGATGCTTAAATTTCTTCAAGCTCCTAATCACTACAAGAACATGCTTCTCAATGAAGGAATATCTCACCTCATAGTCCTCCAGGCTTTGGCTGAAAAAAGCAATTGGCTACTCATCATCATCTTTGTTCTACTGTACCAAAATTGCAGAAATAGTATCATCACCTCCAAATGCATAGAGGATGAAATCTTTGGAGAAATATGGGTTAATGAGAGTTGGAGCCTGTGAGATGGCCTCTTTGATTGCTTCAAAAATTGCCTTTCCTTCTGCTGTCCATTTGAAAGCCATGCTTTTCTTTAACATCTTGGTGATAGGCTTGACTAGGGCTGCAAAAGTTTGGGACAAACCTCTGAACAAAATTTATCCTTCCCAAGAAACTTTGGAGGGCTTTCTTGTGACTTGGCAATGGTAGTTCTCTTATGGCTTCAACTCTTTCTGGATCAATTGATAATCCTTCTTTGGAGACAATGTGGCCAAGGAGCTTTCCTTCATGAGCTAGAAAAATACACTTTTTCAGATTCAAAGATACCCCAAATCTTCTGCACCTTTGGAACACTTGTCTCAAATGAAAGAGATGGTCTGCTACATTTTTTGAAAAAATAGTGATATCATCTAGATATATCAGCACCATTTTGTTAATCAAATCTTTTAAACGCCATGTCCATTGCCCTTTGGAATGTAGCTCCAGCGTTGGACAACCCAAATGGCATTTTTCTATATGCATAGGTCCCCCATTTGGTTGTGAAGGCTATCTTGAACTGATCCTCTTCCTTCACCATAATTTGATTGTACCTTGAATAGCCATCAAGCAATGAAAACCTTTCAGAGCCAGCAACAACTTGTAAAATCTGCTCCATAGAAGGAAGTGGGTAATGATCCTTGAGAGATGCTCTATTCAAATCTCTGAAGTCAACACACAATCTGATTTCTCCACTCTTCTTTCTAACTGGAACCAAGTTGGCTACCCAACTAGAATGCTTGATAGGAAATATGATACTTACCTCTATCAACTTATTCAATTCCCTTCTCATGAGAGGCTCCATGTGTGGATTGACTGGCCTCTTTTTTTTCCTGATGGGTTTAGCACTTGGGTCTAATTCAATAGTGTGTTGAGCTAACTTGGGATTGAAACCTTTCAAATATTCATAGCTCCAAGCAAACACATCAGGGAATTCTTGACAAAGCTATATGAACTCATACCTTTCTTGCTCAGTTGTCACTTTACCAATTTGGAGTGACTTGCCTTCTTCCACCAAGATGGGCACTGAATCTTCTCCCTTGACTTGGATGTTTTCTTTCTCCTTCCTAAATTGATCATTAGGATTGAAAATGGACTCCAAAGTGACAAGTCCCTTTGGTAGTTTGTTGGTTCTCAGCTATACCACTTGATCACCATACTGTTGTTCTAACTTTTCCTAATTTTTAGCTGAGAACTCAGCCTCTTCTTGCAAGAAATGGATGATTTGTTGATCATTTTCAAACACTTGCCAACTTACATTGTTGTCTGGCACTGAAGGCCTTACAATCACATGAATGTTTGGCTGTACTTTGTCTTTCTTGATGCTTTCAACAACATCAAAGGCTGCTCCAACTACTGCAAGCCTGTCAGCAGCTTGGTTCTCTTTTCTAGGGATGGACTTGATGCTAAAGCCCTCAAAATCTTCAATGAGGTCCCACACCCTATTTTTTTAGCACTTGAGCAGATCATTCTTGGTAGCATGCTACCCTCTTAACTTGGTTGACAATCAGCTCACTATCACCAAATATTTGTAAGTTCTTTATTCTTCTTTTGATTGACCAATGCAATCCTTGTATCAAAGCTTCATAGTCAGCAGTGTTATTAGAACATGCAAACTGAAATCTAAAAGTTGAATAGTACTTGACTCCTTGAGGTGAAACAAACATAGCTCCCCCTCTTGTGCCTTTTCTACTTCTTGATCCATCAAAGAGCAACTACCATACCTCATTTTCATCCTTTTGGTCTGGCCTTGCTGATGCTAAAAATAGGCTAATTTTCTTCATGCATACAATAGACTCCTAGCTCAGATTCTTCTATTTCTTGATAAGGATCAAAAGCATGCACCTTGTCCTTACCCATTCATCAAGATTCAAATTTGGGATGCTTCCAACCTTGGTGTCAGCTTCATCAGTGCTTGGATAATCCTCTTGATCAAACGTTGAACAATTGGTATTGATTTGGCTTGGGGTGTGAGGCTCAATGTGAAAGTTTACAATAGGTTTATATCTGATTGTGACCTTAGTTCCATATCTTGTTCTGAACAACATGTGTGACCAATCAGCAGATAAGTAACCTCTAATCTTAGCTATGAAAATCCCTTGACAAACATAGGGCAAAGAGTGGTGGAAGATCTATCACTGAGACATCTTGTAGAACAACAACATTGGGACATGCATGCAAAGTAAGACTCAAGTTTTTACTCACTCCCAATATTGTCACTGCTGTCCCATCCAATTGC
Organism: Taxus chinensis; assembly: GCA_019776745.2. Lineage (NCBI taxonomy): Eukaryota > Viridiplantae > Streptophyta > Pinopsida > Cupressales > Taxaceae > Taxus > Taxus chinensis. Next base: position 574,689,293 of record CM034146.1, read on the forward strand.
ACTACCCCTTTGGATATGACTTCATATTGAAACCCCAACTGATTATCTATTTTCTTGGGCATTACTGAACTACTTGCCCTGGAATCAATCATGTTAATTGTGTACTAATTGGTCCCCTAATGATCAATGAAACATAGAATGGAGGGGGCTTCAAAATTTTACCTTGTTGTCCTCCATGATTCCTCTTTAGGTTGGGCAGCATTTGTGAGCACCTTCTCTTGCATTTGGGCCTGTTGATTTCAAGTTGACAAATCCTTCATGGCAGCTTATAGCAAATCTCTTTGGCCTGGGATGAATAGTGATTCCCACATTGATATGTTCACTTTTGTCTTCTTCATATGATAAATGATGTTGAACAAAGATGAGGCATCCCTCTACTGCCCTTTGGCCTGCACATTCATTCATTGCACATGGGCAATAACAACTAGCATCTAATTTGCTCTAGGAGTTGGTTTGGGCAGTCCTTGCATGTTTGGAACTACATTTTGTTTGCCAATAGTCTATGGAGTGGTAGAAGGTTGTGAATTACTTGGAGCCAAACGTTGTCCTTCACCCAAATTTCTTCTTTTTGACCTTGTGTTGGCTACAACACTTTAAGAGATTGGTTGATTCATGCCACAAAAGTATTCTTCCTACTAGTTTACAAGTGTGGTATCATTTGGAGCTAATTGTTGCTAGGATGTTTCTTGTTGTTGGTTATTTCCTTGACTCCCTTCACCCTCCACACCACTTTTTGTTACCATTAAGGCTTGATTTAGAGCACCATTGAAGCACATAGACTGGTTGTGAGGTTCATTGCATGGGAAACACCAATCATACTCTTAAGCTATGTTGTTTTGTACTGGCACTAGTGCTTTAGAGGTAGATGCAACATTGAGATTATAGGGCTGAGAATGGTTTGTTGGCAGGAGGTCTTGCTTGATTTTGATTTGCAGATGGATTGGGTGGTATTTGAGGCTGATATGGCTGCCTGTTAGGCTAAGCTTGAGGTTGATAAGAAGGTGTAAAACCTTGGGCTTGTTACCTCTTGAGTGTAACCAGCTCATTACCTAAATTTTTTAATTGCTTCATGACTTCTTGAAGTTCATTTGAGGCACTAGAAGATGAAGTAGAAGCTTCACTTGAATTATGATTTCTAGAAGTGAGAATAGGAGCTAAAATAGGTGCTTGAATAGTTCTAGGACTCTATAAATTTGGATACAATGGAATTGGAGGCCTAGGAGCTAGCTTACCAGCTTGGATTAGACAATTTTCAGCCCTAATGGCAATGCTATAAGTAGAAGGGATAGTTGTGCCTCCCATGGATTGAATCAACATAGAAATATCAGAATTTAAAGCCTTAAGGTAATATAGAAAAGCACCTTCTGCTGTTGGCCTTACTGCCATTAGAATTCTCTCCCAAGTCCTTTGAAATCTGAAGTTGAAGTCAGTCAGCTACTCATTGGGAGCTCTCTTGATTGTTCTCAATTGTTCCAAAAGGGACAAGTTATCTCCCTTTTCTCCAAACTACTCATGGAGGGCTATACATAGCTGGTTCCAATTTTGGATAGAGCCTAAAGAAAGGCTCTTGAACCATTACAAGGCTTTCCCTTTGAATGAAGACACCAGTCCGTTTGATAGTAACTTGCATCTCATCAATCTCATGGATTGCACAAATATTCGCAATATCCTTGACATGATCACCAGGAGTAGTCTGATTCTCTCTAGTAAAGTATGGAATTTTCTTCAATGTTGCAACTGGGATTGGATTTTTTGTATTGAGAGAAATTGGGCTGCAGCCAGTGAAGTTGACATATGGGTTGTGTTGTGCCATTCTGATTGACCTTAGAACCCTTGTTGATTGGATGAAAGGTCTACTAGGTGGAGGAGTTGATAGAGTTATGTTTGGTGGAGATGGAGACCTTTGAATTCTCCTCCCTCTTTTTATTCTTCTTGGAGATAGTTGCAGATACTCAAATAACACTTCTTCTTCTCCAACTCTTGACCTTGTGGATATTCTTCTCATGAGTTTTTCAGATCTAGACTGCTAAAACTAGTTGATTCTTCTTCCTTGGAGTCGCCATACCCTGGTGTAATTCAGGGCTCTTTCAGCAAGAAACTTGTAACAAACACACATCAATTTTGTTGCAATGGAGATGAAGAACTCTAATCTCCCATCAGGCATGCCAAAATATTGGTGTAAATCAACAGCACCCTCTGGATGTTCTATCAGATTTCTAGTTTGACATTTTAGCATCTAGTGTGATTGCACAACATTGAATCTTTTCCCCAAGTGTGGGACTTGTAAAAAGTGGGAAAAGAATCTCTAGATTAGAGGCTGGTCCCTCAAATCCTCTGTTCAAGTGTGCACAACATTTTTTGTAGATCGTTTACCTATAATTTTATCAAACTTTGCCAAGGGGACAGGTTTGAGAAGATACAAAAAATAAACCTAGTCTAATTAAGGTGATGCACCAAAGGAGTAGTAGACACTTACTACTGCAAAACATACACAATCCACAAGAAAATACAGCATAAAACATGCACAAATTGCCAAAATGTAATGAAATATTAGGAAACAATGATAAACATATGAAAGGATTGAGAAAATTTAATCACAGAGCATATTTTATCATTCCAAGTCCAATACAGTGCATTACAATGGCCAAGAGGCAAAAAGAGGTGTTGTATTTGCATGAAAAGGTAAAAATTTCCACAAATCTTCCAAAGGAGGAAGAAAAGGGAAGTTACAGAGCTAGAAACATGGGAAAAAAATTTACAATGCAAATTCGGACTCAGGAGAGAGAAATATGGGAAAACATGAAATATACTTCAACCACTAACCAAATGGCATTAAGACAACATGGGCACCCTCAAAGGTCCATTCCCTAACATTTTTAACCATGCTGGGAGAGAATGTGAGCCATACTTCATTAAAAATGGTGGTTGAAATGTCAGTATTGTTGATTTCCATGTGCCAGAGGCGTTTTCAAATTTTCTCCCTCTAAAATCCACGAAAACACAAAATTGAGCCCAAAATCATGTAGATAATTTTACCAGCTTTCCATTGATATAAAGAACATAAGAAACCAAGCACTGGATCGAAATTTATGCCCCTCTGAAAATTTAGGGCAAAACAGAGCCGAAAATGGGTTGGCGGGCCGAAAATTTGAAATTTTCCCACTTTTTGCATTTGGGAAAATTTCCCCAAAAATCTCTACACCCCACCACTCTAGTTCCACGTGGCATGATTTGATTAGTTGTGGGCCCTTCCTGCTTCCTTTTTCCATTGTTTCAGCCTTTGGAAAATTTTCCAAAAATTCTCCGCCGGCTAGATGACCCGAGGACACGTGGCATGATTTGATTAGTCACGGGCTCTTTACTCCAACTTTTCCATCATTGCTGATCATCTTCCCTGGGATGGACATATGGCAGAATGCTATTGGATGTGGGATTTGCATGTTTATTTTCTCTGCGGGCCTGCCTTATGTTTTTCGTCGCCACATGGACACGTGGCATGATTTTACTCGCTCGGGCTTTGGGGGTGGACTTTCTTTTGAAAATTTTCCTTTGATTTTGCTTTGGGAATTTTTCCCAATTTTTTCCTACACCCCGTCATCCCTTCGGCCCAAGGACATGTGGCACAATGCTATTGGATGCGGGCCTTAGGGCCAAAATTTTCAAATTGCGCTCACCTTTGGGAAATTTCCCCAATTTCTCCCTGGAGTTCGAAGCTCTGACATCCCCTGGGGCATGTGGCATGATCCTGTTGGTTAGCGAGCCTTCGGGCCAAAATTTCCCCCACCTCCTGACACCCCCTTAGTCTAAGAACATGTGGCGTGATGCTATTGGATGCGGGCCCTAGGGGTGAAAAATTTACCTGCGCCAACCTTGGAATTTTTTTCCCAACTTCTCCCCGCCTAGACATGTGGTTGCATTTTATTCACCGGCAGGCCATCAGGCTAAAAATTCCTTTTTGAACCTTGCCAAACACTTAGTAAAAATTCAAAGTCTCCTTTCGCACCCCACCATCCCTTTGGCCCAAGGACACGTGGCAGCATCTTATTGGCCGGCGGGCCCTCGGGGAAAAATTTCTTCTTTTGAACCCTGCCAAATACTTTGTGAAAATTTCAAGTTTTACCTCCACCTCCACCCTTCTGAGGACACGTGGCCTCCTTCCATTGGCTCGGGTTTTGCTTGGGAAGTTTTCCCATTGCGCCAAAACTTGGTAAAAAATCCAAAAAATTTCTCCCTCCTCCCGATTTCTCCGATGCTGACATGGCAACTTTCGATTGGCTGGCAGGACTGTGTAGGAAAAATTTTCCACAAAAACTCCACCAAGCTATAACTTCAAAAATACATGGAGTTAGGAAGAAAGCTTTACCTTTCTGAAAAGTTGAGAAAGAGCTCTATCCAATGGTGTAATTTCCAGAATGTTTTGAGTTCCTGAGAGATAAAAAATTATGACTGAGGCACAAGAGAGGAAAGAATGAAGGGAGTTAGCCAAAAAATGAGCAAGGGGCTCATTTTGGATGATAGATACCATGAATTTAGAGGCACTCCCAATGGCTGACTCCTTCCTCCATGGTTACCTTGTCAATAGAATCCTCCTCAAAAACCTCTTCCACACACACCTCCATCTATGCACTCCTCATAATGGTGATCATCATTTTTAGAACCACTGACAATGCTAGTTTGGTGCACCCCATGATTAATGAGCCTACATTCTTTAGTATCACAGGTCATGGAGGTACAAATATTGCAATAATAGGATACATTATTCCTGATCACATGCTGTAGCAAGGAACATCTACTGGCATCATGATCCCCATGACAGATTTCACAATCTAATGTCACAGTGCATACTGTTCTCTAGGGGAAATTTTCCTTAACGTGCCCCTCTATCTCACAATCTGTGCACCATAAACCACTGCAAGTCTCATGAATTGAGTTCGCAGATAGCTTTTCCATGGTTACCTCATCAACAGAATCCTCCTCAAAAACCTCTTCCACACACGCCTCCATCTGTGCGCTCCTCATAATGGTGATCATCATTTTTAGAACCACTAGCAATGCTAGTTTGGCACACCCCATGATTAATGGCCTCATGTATCTGATCAATGAGCCTACATTCTTTAGTATCACAGGTCATGGAGGTACAAATATTGCAATAATAGGATACATTATTCCTGATCACGTGTTGTAGCAAGGAAAATCTACTGGCATCATGATCCCCATGACAGATTTCACAATCTAATGTCACAGTGCATACTTTCCTCCAGGGGAAATTTTCCTTAACATGCCCCTCTATATCACAATCTGTGCACCATAAACCACTGCAAGTCTCATGAATTGAGTTCGTAGATAGCTTTTCCACAGTTACCTCATTAACAGAATCCTCCTCAAAAACCTCTTCCACACACGCCTCCATCTGTGCGCTCCTCATAATGGTGATCATCATTTTTAGAACCACTAGCAATGCTAGTTTGGCACACCCCATGATTAATGGCCTCATATATCTGATCAATGAGCCTCCAAAAAATTCCTCCCTCCTCCCAATTGCTCTAATGCCGACATGGTGGCTTCTGATTGGCTAGCGGGACTGTCTAGGGAAAAATTCCCACAAAAACTCTGTCGAGCCATAACTTCAAAAATACATGGAGTTAGGAAGAAAAATTTACCTTTCTGGAAAGCTGAGAAAGAGCTCTATCCAATGGTGTCATTTCCAGAATGTTTTGAGTGCCTAAGAGATAAAAAAATATGACTGGGGCACAAGAGAGGAAAGAATGAAGGGAGTTAGCCAAAAAATGAGCAAGGGGCTCATTTTGGATGATAGTTACCATGAATTTAGAGGCACTCCCAATGGCTGGCTAAACCATTCTGAGTGTTGGGTAGGGAAGCTCAGGTGGAGGAAGATGGTAGATGATACGACAAAAAAGGGGAGGGAAGAAAGACGGCTCAAGTATGGCGAAGCGCGTGAAAGGGAGATTACTAGACAACGTGAGGCTGTTAGTGTGATGGATTTATAGAGACAGACGTTACGGGAAGGAGTTGAGGTTCATGCGGAGGACATGGAACTTGAGCAGTTTGTGCTACCCCATCTTATAAATTGCATAAGGGAGACCCCTTCGGCTTCTGGTGAGATCTCGTTGCATGAAGAAAGGAGAGTCATTGGCACATATCTAAACCCACCCAGTGACCGAGACCTAGCACTTGGTTTTCCCAAACCGGAAGGAAGAAGTATTGATCCAGTTGAAACTAGTGGAAGAGACAGATCTGCACCTAGGAGATACAATTTTATGTTCCCTTCTTCTATGGATGCACATATTCCAGTATTCAAAGGAGGTTTTGGACAAGGGGCAAGTGTAAAATCTTTTGGTCTTGCATCAGGGAGTGGCGCAGGACAAAGTAGCGGTAGTGGGGCGCCATCACAGGCCGTCGGTGCATAGTTCAGTGGGACTGTGGGGGAACTTGGCATAGCTCCTACAGGCCCTATTGGACCCAATGGTTCTGGGGGATCTGGTGGCTCTAGAGGTACAGGACCCGATGGACTTGGTGGATCAGGTGATGGAGGAAACACTAGACGGAACCAATACTCTTGTTCAAGACAAGGACCCCAACTGCCACCTCAAGTATTCTTTGAGATGTCTCTACATTTTCCAGATTACAAGGGCATTGAGGATGCTGCAAAACATGTTCACAAGTGTGAACTGCTATGGTGTGCAAAAGGTATCACAACCCCAGAATGAAAGGCTAGTCAATTTGTAACTACGTTGCAAGGGAACGTGCATAGCTGGTATAGAAAGTATGATCCTCATCAAACAGTGGTGGATTACACTACCTTAAAGAATGCATTCCTGACAGAGTTCCAAATTCTTAAGTTCGAGAAAAAAAGCATTAGCACTTTGAAGGAGATACAATAAAGAATGACAGAGAGTGTGCGGGAGTATGATCCATGCTTTAATACTCTCTTGTCTAAATTATCATATGATATACATCCTTCTCAGCATGCACAGTGGTTTGTTGGAGGATTGATCACCCCTTTTAGAAGGGCCTTGTCTCACAAAAATTTTATAGATCAACGCGAAGCATTGAAGGCTGCCTTGTGCACCAATGCTGTTAGTAGTATTAATACTGGAGTTAGCCGATTCTTGGAGGCTCAAATTGTTGCTATGGATAAGCAGTTGGAAAATCTATATGTGAAATCATTTCATGAGACTTGTAGTGGTTTATGGTGCACAGATTATGAGATAGAGGGGCACGTTAAGGAGAATTTCCCATGGAGGACAATATGTACTGTGACATTAGATTGTGAAATCTGTCATGGGGATCATGATGCCAGTAGATGTTCCTTGCTACAGCATGTGATCAGGAATAATGTATCCTATTATTGTAATATTTGTACCTCCACGACTTGTGATACTAAATAATGTAGGCTCATTGATCATATACATGAGGCCATTAATCATGGGGTGCGCCAAACTAGCATTGCCAGTGGTTCTAAAAATGATGATCACCATTATGAGGAGTGCACAGATGGAGGTGTGTGTGGAAGAGGTTTTTGAGGAGGATTCTGTTGTCGAGGTAACCGTGGAGGAAGGAGCTAGCCATTGGGAGTGCCTCTAAATTCATGGTAACTATCATCTAAAATGAGCCCCTTGCTCATTTTCTAGCTAACTCCCTTCATTCTTTCCTCTCTTGTGCCTTAGTCATATTTTTTATCTCTTAGGAACTCCAAACATTATGGAAATGACACCATTGGATAGAGCTCTTTCTCATCTTTCTAGAAAGGTAAAGTTTTCTTCCTAACTCCATGTATTTTTGAAGTTATGGCTCGGCGGAGTTTTTGTGGGAATTTTTCCCTGGACAGTCCCACCAACCATTTAGAAGCCACCACATCGGCATTAGAGCAATCAGGAGGAGGGAGAAATTTTTTGGAGGCTCATTGATCAAATACATGAGGCCATTAATCATGGGGTGAACCAAACTAGCATTTTCAGTGGTTCTAGAAATGATGATCACCATTATGAGGAGCGCAGAGATGGAGGCGTGTGTGGAAGAGGTTTTTGAGGAGGATTTTGTTGATGAGGTAACCATGGAAAAGCTATCTGAAAACTTAGTTCATGAGACTTGCAGTGGTTTATGGTGCACAGATTGTGAGATAGAGGGGCACGTTAAGGAAAATTTCCCCTGGAGGACAGTATGCACCGTGACATTAGATTGTGAAATCTGTCATGGGGATCATGATGCCAGTAGATGTTCCTTGCTACAACACGTGATCAGGAATAATGTATCCTATTATTGAAAGATTTGTACCTCCATGACCTATGATACTAAATAATGTAGGCTCATTGATCATATACATGAGGCCATTAATCATGGGGTGCGCCAAACTAGCATTTCCAGTGGTTCTAAAAATGATGATCACCATTATGAGGAGCACACAGATGGAGGCGTGTGTGGAGGAGGTTTTTGAGGAGGATTCTATTGATGAGGTAACCATGGAGGAAGGAGTGAGTTCCCATGAGGGACATGTTTTTAACTATGGATGTATAGAAAATTACAAGCGTGAGTGCCTAGACTTGTTGCAGTGATCATGCTGCAGAAAGAAGCATAAGTATGAGGAATGCCTAGAATTATTTGAGCATATGAATTAACAGCACCGGAAGGAAAAAAGGTGCTATGATGGTCTAAATCAAGAAGGAAGACATACAATGGATGCCTTGTGTAACATGAGATGAAGGTTTGGAACCTATCTTGGTGACAACAAGGGCAGAAGCCACATGCACAAGGGAAGTACCAAGATAAAAGAACCCATTTTCAAGGGAAGAGGTCATTCATGGAAAGTATCCAGACCCCACGCATCAGAAGGAGATATATCAGGACACCATTGATGTTATTTAAAGCCTTCAAGGGGAGATCTAGTGTCTAAAGGAGCAATCCAGAAAGGAGGAACAAGGAAGGAGAGTCGAGGTGCAAAAGGATGACCTGGATGAGGTCAAAGAGGTGTGTAAAATGCTAAGGCAGGAGAACATCATTCCTTTGTTAGGATCTTGGTTGAGAGAGAAGGTACCACACGCCAAAGAAGAGTGCAAGAGATATGTATTACGTGTGAACCTTCCCCCTCACATCCTCGACTATGACAAAGAGATTACATTGAATGTAGTTGTGGATGGATGGCTCCTTCAGCAATATACTCATTGACATTGGCGTGGAGGTTAATTTTTTGACTTTGGATGCATGGCATCAGATGGGGGAGACCTGTATTACAGCCATCTTTAAATGTGTTGCATATGGCAAACAAGACTAAGGCAATGCCCATCGGTTGTTAGAGTAGGTATTTACCTTATCCCATGTTCACCTACGTAAATTATTTACCTATATTGTATTTATCCTCACCCACTTATGTGTGTGGATATTTATTTTTATTTATTTAGATATTAGGAGATATTATCTAGTTGTTAGGTATAGTTCTTTCCTCGATCTATGGTATTGACTAGATCCTTGATGTCTAGTTCTCTCCTAAATCTATGGTCTTGAATAGTTCTTTGATGACTAGTTATTTCCTTGATTTATGGCTTGATCTACGACCTTGACTGGTTCTTAGATTATTATTCCTTGCCTATTTAAGTAAGGCCCATTCTCAATGTATTACATTGAGTTCCATAATAATATATGATAGTGTTTCTCATTTGTTTGAAAAGGTTTGATGTAAATTTATTCTGGCGAATTACTTTCATCTTATTGATCATGGTGTTTGATTAGCATCTGTATTCTTGGCTTGGTATGATCTGGTTAATGTTCCTTTCATGGTATCAGAGCAGGAGATTTTTGTTGACATCCGTCTGTAAGTTTTATTTTACAAATAAATTATTTGTGTATTTCATATATTTGGGATTTGGTCGTATTTTGTTGCTACATGCATTTTTATGCAAAACAAAGGCTTTCATTAGATCCAGAAGGTGTTAAAAACCCTATGGATTGACTGTAAACTCGGCCAATTCTGGAGGTAGTCATTTTTTTTTTGGTTTTTTTTATTTTTTTTTAGAGAAGAAATGTTTTTACTTAGCCCTTGGTCATATGGTATGGTCATATGAGGGCTTAAAGCTTGTGATTCCTACTATTAGGTGCTTAATTTCAGCCCCCTTTAATTTTATTTGTGTCGTGAAGGAAACAACAATTTATTTTGTTTGAGTGGTAACTAAAATAAATAATAGAGCAAAATATTAAAAATCTTGTATCTTTTAATCGGTAAATTAGTTTTGAGTGCCATTTTTTACAAAAGTGCTTGTTTTTTTTGTGCTCTTTCCATTGGAGTTATTTATTTTGTGACTTGCACTATAATTATAAAGTGCCAAATATGGAGGAGTGTTGTAATCAATTGTGGACGTAATTTCCGCTGAGCCCGACGTCTTAAATTTATGAGAGTTGTAGTTTGTACCTATCATGGATTCTGAGAATGATATGCTTTTCTCTGAAGTATGTGGACTTCAAGAGGATATTGTAAAATTTTTGGAAGCAAATAGATCACTCAAGAAGTGAAATTATCTTCTACAATCACTCATTCATGATAAGGATACAATAATACACTCCCTGTAGAACAAACTTGCTAGACTACAACATCACCATCATATTGTGGACAACCATATCCATGCTCCTAGTCCACTTGCAGTTGTTACTCTTGTACCCACTGACATTGATCTACCAGTCTTTGAGCCTGAACCTGCTTTTGATGCTTCTAAACTTGTGAGGCTTGTTACTACATGCTCTTGCACACATGTGCCTATTAGAGTACCACATGTTGTGTATCCTACTTTTTCTCAGTTGCATGGATTTTTTGAGAAGCATACCACTGCATTCAGATCTCGCATGCTCCGTTTTATGGGTCTCACTAGTGGAGTCATTCACAGACATTCACAGGGTGTTGTTTCCTCTATTCCACATGTTAAGTGGAATTCTCGTCATGACATCGTTTTTTCAAATAGATAAATCATTGGAAACACACATTGATAGAGATCCTTTCTTTGTTTGCTTGACTCTTTCTGAGGATCATGAGCAACACATGAGTTATGCACCTTCACTTAGGCTTGATAAACCTAAGATTTCAGTTGTCAAACATGATCAACCTGACACATATTCTGATGTTCTTTTTCATGCACCCATTGTTCATTTTGCACCAAGTCATATGCAGACATCTTCTTCATCCATCTGTGTTGATTTGGGGTGGATATATGATCACTCATGGCAGCGACATAGGAATTCGTTGAGAGGAATCTATAGGCATGGCTCCTCCATCATTCGGCCTCTCACTCCACTTTCTATACCTTCTGCATTGTAATGATCCTTGTTTTGAGCATTTTTCTTGAGCAGGTGTAGAGTATCTCTCTTGTTTGTTGAGAGATTTTGTATCTGTATTTTCGACACATTTGGCATGTTGACAATATCTCTTGTGGGGGAGCTATTCTATTGGAGCCTAGTGTTAGTTTGTTAGTGTTCGAGTAGTTGTTTTTGACAACTCATACAGATTTATAGCATCACTCCACCCATTCAGTAATATGGAAGGGTGTGGTCTTGATCCTTCTTCTTCAGGTTTCGTGTCTTTGCTTTGTTACCTTGGCTTTTCTTGGATCGTGACACTCTGAATTTTGTGTCCTTGCCTTGTTGCTTTGGTTTTTGTTTTTGGATCGTGGCACACCTATTTGCAGCAGTTGATCGAATTATGTTTGGTGTTTTTTTTTGCACTTTCGACATCACTCCGTTGACAGTCTCCTTGTATGGAGCTATTCTGGTGGAGCCCAATGTCATTTGTTATTTAGTTTTGTGATCGAGCAGTGGATTCAGACCACAGTGCACACCAAACTTCTTCAACATTGTATGAGTTTTTTGAGCTGATCTTCTTGGGATGCCTTGGAGTGGGTCTTTACTCTCTTTACTTTGTTGTTACTGGTTTTGGGTACCTCGCAGTGTCCCTTTTTTCCCAGTTATTGTACATGAGTACCTCATCAGGCCTAGTTGTTGGGACTCATATTGTGGACATGCCACTTCTATTTTGGCCCATAGCTTCACTTGAGGGGGGGGTGTTAGAGTAGGTATTTACCTTAGCTCATGTTCACCTTGGTACATTATTTACCTTTATTGTATTTATCCTCACCCACTTATGTGTGTGGATATTTCTTTTTATTTGTTTAGATATTAGGAGATATTATCTAGTTGTTAGGTATATTTCTTTCCTTGATCTATGGTATTGACTAGATCCTTGATGTCTAGTTCTCTCCTAAATCTATGGTCTTGACTAGTTCTTTAATGATTAGTTATTTCCTTGATTTATGGCTTGATCTACGACCTTGACTGGTTCTTAGATTGTTATTCCTTACCTATTTAAGCAAGACCCATTCTCAATGTATTGCATTGAGTTCCATAATAATATATGATATTGTTTCTCATTTGTTTGTAAAGGTTTGATGTAAAGTTATTATGGTGAATTAATTTCATCTTATTGATTGTGGTGTTTGATTAGCATTTGTGTTCTTGGCTTGGTATGATCTGGTTATCATTCCTTTCATCGGTGTCTTGAAGGATGCAACTATTACTATCCAGGGAGCCAAGTTTTGTAGGGACTTTGAAATCTTGGCACTTGTCGAGGTGGACAATTTCCTAGCACTACTTGGGCACCCGTGGTGTTACAAGAATAATGTGGACCTCCTGTTCAACAAAGGGTACATCAGTTTTGAGAACAAAGAGGAGTGGGTCATTATACCCCTGGTTGATGGGAAGTCAGCGCCCTACATTGAACCATTGGGAGAAGAGGTTCTTGAAAAGATTTATGTGTGCTCAATCAGAGACCCTGAGATGGTACACCCTATCAACGAGGTTATCCAATTTGAAGATGCTCAGTTAGTGAGTGATACCACTGGTCTGGCATGTGACAATTGGGCACATGGGACATACAAATTAATGGGATGATAGTTGAGAGGATCGATAACTAAGGTAACAAAGGTGCACATGGTTTGGCACCTTGGAGGGAAAGAACTGCCCAAGTACTCAGGAGGAGCCTTCCTTGAGATATTTATACAGGAGATAGAAGCTAAGTGGAAGAATGATAAGGAACAGAAGGAGATACTGAGTTATATCTTGCTTGGCATAGTAGCTCGTTGGTGGACCACACATCAGGAGAGCCTTTTAGAGTGGTGTGAGATAAGAATTTCTCTCTGTCAAATTTTCTAGAAGTAATATACCCACCATCATCAAGAAGTACCATGGGAAGGAGCCCACGGATTTCCATATCCAAGAGTCTGAACGGGTCTGAAGAGAAGGCGTGAAGGCCTTGCCACCATCCCCTTAGGTGGAAAAGTTGTATTCTACATTACAGGGTTGTGTGTGCACATGGTACATTCATTCGGAAACGTGTTGCTAGACAAGTAATTGGCAAGAGCTTGTAGCTAATCTTATTCAAGCCTTTGAGTATCAGAGTACCAAACCATCAGTTGATAAGGCCTTGCAAGGTATCAAGCACCTTACCATGGGGGATAGTGCCAGAATGGAATGTAGGCTATTGGAATTACTAGGTGAACTAGGATTGAAGGAGTGCTTTGAAGAGATTGAAGAAACAAAAGAGTTACAGCTTGAGCACACGTGTTTAGAGAAGGAGAAGGGAAAGTTAGTATATGTGATTGATGGAGAGGAATCAGAAAGTTTAGATGTTATCCATTCTGTGGGGACACGTAAAGTAGTGGATAGTGCAAATGCTCACGTGCATGCTTACCATGAGCTGTTAAAGACAAAGAAGGTTAACATCGGTTCAGGAGAAGAACCTAAGGAAGCTATTATTGGGGATTATTGGAAGGAGAAGGAAGTATCAAATATCATTGATCTGTTGCATGAATTCAAGGATTTATTCCCACGCAGGTACCATGAGATAAAAGGCGTCCACCATTCCTTTGGGGAGATGAGGATAAAACTGAAGGAAGGTGACACCTGGTTAGAAAAAGGCTCTACCAGATGAATCCCAACTTACGCGTGAAGGTTAAGGAGGAAATAGACAAGCTGATAGCTTTTGGGATCATTGAGGCAGTAGAAGAATTGAAATGGATAAGTCTGATGGTAATTAGCATCAAGAAAGATGGGTGGATTAGGATTTGTGTGGATTATAGGGAACTGAATGTAGTTTGTGTTATTGATCCCTTTCCAACCCCCTTCACGGAAGAAATTTTAGAAAGATTCGTTGGGCGCGAAATCTATTCCTTTACAGAAGAATTTTTAGGATACCACCAAGTCTGGATTACAAAGGAGGACCAGGAGAAGACAAATTTCGCCACCGAGTGGGGAATATTTGTATATACGATCATGCCCTTTTGGTTGAAGAATGCACCTGTTGTCTTTTTGTGCATAGTGGTGAAAGCATTCCAGGACTTCATTCATAAGTTTCTTCAGGTTTACTTGGATTATTGGACAGTATATGGTCTAGTTAAGGACCATTGTGACAACTTGCGATTAATGTTTGAAAGGTGTAGGCAATTGAGGATATCCCTCAACATCAAGAAGAGTGTGTTTGCTACACCCTCTGGGACTTTATTGGGGCATATCATATGTAAGGAGGGCTTACTGGTAGATCCCGCTAAAGTTATAGTTATTATGGGGTTAAGGGAGCCTACTAGCCAGAATGCAGTGTGTAGATTCCTTGGGCATATGGGATATTATAGAAAATTCATTAAGGGGTATGCTAAGATCACTGCACCTTTAGAGGAGTTGTTTAGACATTAAAGTACCTTCCATTGGGGAAAGGTGCAACAGAGGGTGTTTAACACCTTAAAAGATAGGCTTATTAAAGCACCTATTTTACGATTTCCTTCTTGGGACAAGCCCTTCCATGTTTATGTAGATACCTTAGGAACCGCCATTGGAGTAGTACTTACACAACTAGGTGAGGGGATTGTTGATTATCCTCTCTGTTTTGTGAGCAAGAAGTTAACACCAGTAGAGAAGAATTATACCACAACCAATGAGTGCGACGCATTGTCAATTATCTATGTGCTTTTCAAATTTTGACAATATCTGCTAACAACACCCTTTGTATTCTACACCGACCACATGGCATTAAAGTATTTAGTGAACAAGCTCATTCTTCAAGGGTGCATATATCAATGGGTGTTGTTGTTTCAAGAGTTTAAGTTCACCATTGTAGTGAAGCCCAGAAAAATCAATTGTGGACCTGATCATCTGTCAAGAATTGATTGAGGAGAGGATGTGCAAAGTATTGAGGAAGCAATTCTAGACACGCAACTGTTTAGATTGTGGCACGTGCCCTCAGATTTGGAAGAGATTGTTGTATTTTTAAAAGAAGGTGTGACACTGAATGGAATGAGGGAATTGGAAAAGAAGCATTTGGCCATACACATCATGCCCTACATGATGATTAGTGGGGACTTATACAAATTGGGATGTGATGAAGTTTTACACAGATGTGTGTTGGAGCATGAGCACCTGGCCATCATGGAGGAAGAACACGGAGGAAATGTGGGTGGGTATTATGTAGGTGATGTCACCGTGTGCAAGATTTTAATGGTAGGTTTTTGGTGGGAAACCTTGTACAAGGATTGTAAGGATTATTGTAAAGCATGTGACCACTGTCAGCGCATTGGCAAACTAGGAAGGAGAGATGAAATGCCTTTGTGTCCTATTCCTAGCATGGAGCCTTTTGAAAAGTGGGTGATAGACTTTGTAGGACATATTTCACTAGAAATGCATAGGACTGGGTCACGTTATGTCATCACTTACATGGATTATCTCACAAGGTGGGTGCAGAAGCAGCCTTGACTAAAAATTACACAGCAGCGACAATGACAAGGTTCCTATGGGAGAACATTATCACAAGGTATGGATTCCCTTTAAGTTTAAACTAGTGATAGGGGTACGCATTTTCTAAATGATACCGTGAGGATCCTACTATCTGAGTTTATGGTGGCTCATCATAAGACTATGCCCTATCACCCACAAGCAAATGAAACTGAGGAAGCATTCAACAAAATACTGAGTCATACCTTGACCAAAATCTATGATGTTGGAAGACAAGATTGAGATGACAAGGTATCAAAAATTTTATGGGCTTACAGGACTACGTATAAAAGACTAAATAAAACCACACCTTTTCAATTGTTGTTTAGCATGGAAGCTATTTTTCCAGTTGAATTTATGTTACCTTCTCTGTGTATATCACGCACAGGAGGATTAGCCGATGAACAAGCGCTGGAAGAAAGAATTGATGAACTAATGAAACTGGATGAAATATTATCACTTGCTCGTTAGAGCCAAACAACAAAAAGGGCAAAGCAAAAGGCTTGGCATGATCGCCATATTAGGAACAAGAAATTTGAGGTTGGGAAGATGGTGTTACTATACAATTCTAAATTTTTGTGCCGTCCTGGGAAGTTGAAAGTCCATTGGTTAGGTCCCTACACAATCTCGTACATCCTTGATTCGGGCACGTGCTAGTTACAAGTGCCAGATGGGATGAAGTTGCCTAGACACTTCAATGGTAGTAGGCTAAAGCCATACTATAAATAAGTCTTCTTGGTGTTTTTAAATAAGGTAGTTTAGAATTTTCCTTTATGCATTTTCCTTTCCTTGTGTTTCCCTTTCGCGTTGTTGTTTTGTTTTGCACCTTGGGCGCCGATAACCTTATTTCTATTTTTGGAGGATTTATGAGTGCGTAGAAGACCATGCATCATTTAATTGTGGGGTGGAGAAAAGTGAAGAAGAACATGATTAAAAGTACTGAGGAAGTTGTGTTGAAGAGCCTTGGTGAGTAGCCCAGTTAAAAGAGAGATGAAGAGAAAATATAGAATGGTTGGTGCCAGGGTAAAGCTACTCGTAGATCCCACATACAAAGGAAAAATAAGTGCATTTAAAGCAACACGAGGTAGGTGAAAGAAAGAATCAAGATAGAAGTGCTTTCAGCACGGGTTGAGCACACATAAGTCTCCTGTTAGGTTGGTTTGGTTGAACACCAGAAGGTTGGAGGATTTTTCACACAGGAAGGGTGCGCGAGGTAAAGAGGAGTTTTCATGCAGGAAGGGCGTGTGGGTGAAGGTGCTGAAGATGAGGTTTGTTTTAAAAATCCACATTAAATGAACAAAGTATGGGGTAGGTAAAGTTACATTTAATGACTAGAAAAAGGAAAAACTATAAATAGAGGGTTGGGGAACTCTCATTTTACTTTGTGAATATAAAAGAGCGCTATAAGCTAGGGTTTTTCAGATTCGATCAAGTGAAAGATCTGTGCGATTAAAAACATGAAGAGCTAGTTTGAGATTGTAAACCAGAAGGAAGGAATTACATGGGCGTGGAGAGAAGTGAAAAGACGTTGTCTTGTGAAGAATTTATCAAAGATAGGGTTCAGAAAACTAGGGCACATGTTTAGAAGAATTGTATCACAGATCTGAGATCGAAGGTTAGGAGAAGGAAAGCAGAGTAACAAGGACAGGATTAGAGTAACACAATTACCTCAACCATGACATTGAAGAAAGGAAATGGAAAAGTAAAGGCTAAACAACCAGAACCTGAGGTAGATACAAATGAATAATGGTATGCAGAAATGCAGTACCCTGATGGAGTGATGATGAGGAAGGAATGGGAGTCCCATTTGAGAAGCATACTAGTTAGTGACTATAATCACCACACCAGCACTATAGAGAAAAAATGGCATTAGAATTGGTACGCCCAACCAACAAGCAAACACCTGAAGGGTTACATATCTACAATGATGACGTGAAGGTCAAGCTGGCAAAGGTAGGGTTGTTGCAACTTTATGAGTTACCTTATTTTGGGAATCCAAGTCACTTGTACTAATGGTTAATGTCTCAGGTACATGAGGACTACTTCCACTTTATTGGGTACAAGATACGCATAACTCCCCAGTTGATTGCATAATTTACAGGCCTCATATGCAAAGGAGATAGCCTAGAAGATGACCTTGGCATCAAGGAGGCTATTCAGGAGACTATCATAGAGTACACCTGCAAGAAAGGGTCATGGTATTATGAAATCTCAGACATCAAGGACCCAGTTATGAAGATGGCCACGTACCTGGTAACGAAGATAAATGGCCAAGAAAGATGGATGCAAGTCAACAAGCCATGGCTACATGTCTGTAGGAAGATTGTAGAGGGGACTATTTATAACTTGTCCACGTACATTGCCAAGGAAATTGTAAAGTGCGTGAAGGAAGGAGATAAGATCCTCTTTGGCAATGTCCTGCTCACCATAGTGTTTGCAGAAATTGGAGTGCCAGATGCACCAGATAAGTTTGTGTGGGAGTACCCAGCTGAAGACCCTTCACCCATGAAGAGGTTTGAAAAATATGCATGTGATACAATGACGGCTCCCCACAACGCACGACTTGAAAAATGGTATACACACTTGAGAAATTCATTCGAGGTGGAGTGGAGGATTCCTGAACAACTCCTAGTAGCCACACAAGGAGAAGATGAGTTCACGGTGTACCAACACTACTTCTTGGGTAGGTTCAAACTTTTTGATGAATCATGGAGCCCTTGGTGCAAATTTCCTTTCACGTTCACTGCCCAATACTTCCAAGCGGGAGTGAATAGATTTAAAGAATTGAAGAAGCTAAGGCTAGAGCTAGGAAGGTTAGACCGGGAGCACAAGGATATGAGGAAGAAATTGAACTATCCTGGAGGTAAGCACACGTACGTGGAGAAGTACGTATCACACAAGATCCAGATGACTAGGAAAATAACACTTCCTATCGCTAGAGGATCTATGACACACGTATACATGCACATAAGGCCAAATTTTAAGAATGGCACATACTTGGTGGATGAGATCTCAATACCTGAAGAACCCTTGGGAAAGAAAAAGATAGCATCTAAGAAGAGGGGCAGAGGAGAGGAAGGATCACCAAATGTGCCAACTGCTTAGATAGTGAGCATGCCTTCTACAAGCACCAAGCCAAGCACCTATGTTTGGAGAAAAAAGTCTCTAGTAAAGGAGAAGATTCTAGAAGTAGAGGCACCCGAACAACCCACCACCATGGAGGAGTCACAAGAGGAAGAAGAGAAGGTAGAATCTCCTGAACAGAAGATACCTCTCAAGAAGAAGTAGAGTGTGGATGAAGAAGCTGACTCGGAGGTGACTGACAGCTTGGAAAGATACCTGGGAGAAGGAGAGGATGAGAATAAAGAAGGTGGCAATGAGGAGGAAGAGCCAGAAAAAGACAAGGAACCTTTGGAACCTCATGTATTTAGTGTTTATGACTCGGAGGAAGAAAGTGGGGATGAAAAGCAAGAGTTCATATTTGTGTGATGAAAATGCACACAAGGTGATGAAGGCACTGAAGATATAAAGGCAGATGAGAGGAATGTTGAGGGGCAAAGAGCCACATATTTTACAAAGGAGTAGATAATTGAAGTGGTAGAGTGATAAGTGAGGAAGATGCTCGAGGCCTTTGTAGATCAAGAGTTAGAGAGTAGCGCAGAAATAGTGCTAAAGGAAGGGAAGGAGGAGAGTGTTGAAAAAGGACATGAAATCCTAGAAGGCCCCACTCAGACAGTTAGCTTCCCCAAAGGCACACGCTCGGGTAGAAGACCTCTGGATACAGAACAGAGGTAGATAATGGGCTACATGGATGATTCAAGGAAGGTGATACATGCACGATTCCAGATCACGATAGCCACCAAAATACTTATAGCCATGGGATTGTTTGAGAAGGAGGGCGCGTACCCCAGGACCAAGAAGATGCTTTCTTGGGCATTTGAGTCCCACATCAATGAGCCAGAATTTGAAGTCTACCAAAAGGTGCTTATCACGCTGCTAGCATCTAAGGAATAAAACCCCTTAGTGAATGCCTAGGAGCTCTTGAACGAGAAAGTATGTAATGCTCTAAAAAAGGTAACGGTGGAAATAGAGGTGAGACTATTCGTGCAGAATGACAACATAAGGGATTTAGAGGGAAATTTGGCCAAGAAGGAGGAAGAGTTGGCTAAGGTGGTGAGAAGCTTAAAATAGGAGGAATTAATCAGCTTGCAGCTAAAGTGCAAGCTCAAGGAGGAGTAGGCAAAGGTGCAAGAGGTCTACAAGAAAGTAGACTCAATAAAAAGTGCCATCATTTTGAAACACCCAGATCTAACGCCTATCCCCTAGAGGTACGAATTGATGCTGGAATGCCTAGAAGACTTAATGTGCATCCTCACCATGGAGAGGTGACCCTTGGCATTAGAATCTATGAAGGTAGTGTCTGTGAGCCTAAAGGAGGAGGACCAGTTAAAAGTGATAGCACTTATTGATGAGTACAGTCAAGTACTCACAGAGATCAAGGTCGCTGCCCAGTCTGTAGAAGCTACATACGACACATGCGCGGATCGAGATAAGGTGGAAAGCTCTTTGGTTGCCATGCTTGAAGTAGAGTTGAAGGAGTTTTAGGAAAAGAACCAGGGTGATAGGGCAGAAAGGGATAAGGTTCTAGCCAAGGTAGAAAAGAAATCAGAGGTGACTAAGGCTTTAAGAAGCTCAACTAAGGCCACACTGAAGGAACTGTACCCCTAGATTACAAGGAGAATGGACAAGCTCGTGGACCTAGGAAAGGAAATGGAACAAATTGTGGACACCTTGGGTGCCCAGGGATCTGGTCTAAGCTTTGATGAAGTAATCACCTTGGTGGGTGACCTATGCAAGTAGGCGAAGGGTGAGGTCGAAGTATGGAACAAGCTAGAGGTAGATATGCGATGGGACTTTCCTAGCCTTTTGAAGTAATGTCCCCCCCCCCCCCCCCCATTCTTCATTCTTTCCCCTATTCTTTCATTCCTTATTCATTTTTGTATTATTTGTCTACATCTTGGTTCCATTGAACCAACTTGCACCTTGGTCAAGTAGAATGTTTCCGAGGGTGGAGAACACGTGTAGTGTGGGGTGATGTTGGGCCCTTGGAATATTGACTAAGTATGAAGGCGTGTGGGTGCACAGGACCCCAGTTATAAAAGGGTGTGTAAGGAAAAAATGCGTAGGAGGAAGAGTTAAGGAGGCATATGGTTCATGCGGCGCATGCAAGGAGGTTTGAAACTAAGCCGATTTAAGCAAAAAAGGAAGAACACGTGAAAAATGTGATTGGTTACATGCAGATAAGATGCCATCCTGGAAACATGTGGCCCAGGAAAGAGCATGCCAGTGAAGGAATCTTCTAGAAGACCATCATGAGATGAAGTGGGGAGCTCAGGCCTAAGGAAACATGCTCACTGAAGGACCATATTTGACACTTGGTGACAGATCTGAGGGTGCGACAAGGTGATTTGGTAGCACGGGAAGGTGATAAATACAATTGCTTGCAGACCAGAAGGAGGACAAAGATACGAGGAGAAAAGAGGATGAAAAGATAGACATAAGAGGAGAAGATATGAGGGATACATAGAAAGATAGATAACATGGGTGAGGCTCTACAGGGTTACTGCGAGTGGAACTTTGATGCAGAAAAGAATTTACTAAGCTTAGCATTGTAATTTCTTTTTCTCTTTGGTATAGTTATATAATCCAAGTGATGTGCATGACTGCGGTCTACCCTCTATGGCTCTTGTAATGAAACGATGAATACAATGAGGTTACCTATTGCAATTAGATATGAATATCAATGGGTTTTATGTATATTTCATTCATAGAATTTCTCTTTCCTTTCATACTATGAATGAATGGTTGTATCTCTCTTTCCATTATAATATATGTTATGGAGTCTTTTAAAACACTTGGTTTGAAGAAACTACAAGGATCTGGAGGCCGTTCTGAGCCCTATGATTCTTGTATGTCTAAACTTCATTCCTGAATACTCTTATACTATTCATAGATGAGTTCTTCCCACTAGAACTCACATAAAAGAGAGACTCGGCACCCGCGTGTGCCTCGGGTGAGCGCTCAGCTTCTGCTGGGTGATAGGCCGACGTGCATGGGATTCCTTCCTTTTATAGTGGGAGTGAAATTTACTACACATAACTTGAAAAGTGTCTTTGCTGGTTTAGTGATATTTATCATGTCTCTAACAACTTTCTTGGAACTGATATTTACTAAATTATCAATATCAATATGACCCATTCTTCTACGCCATAACCGACTCTCATCTACTTGCCCCATCTAGCATTTTTATCCTTTAATCTCATTGAGAATATAAATATTATTAGTTTTTATACAATCATCAAAAACTACCTTTCCTAAATTTTCCTTTCTGATCTCACATCCTTCAGCATGAAATTTGATAGTATACCCTTGATCACTCATTTGGCACACACTCAAAATATTATTCTTTACTCCTTCAACATATAAGACAATTTTTAGTTTTTGATTTACCATTGTTAAGGCTAATAGTTTCTTTACCTGATATCCTTGATGTAGCATTGTCTCCAGAATTCAAAGTACCTCCATTCACTTCTTTTAAGGTAAGAAACTCACTTTTTTCTCTTTCCATATGGCTTGATAAACCTATATCAATATACCACTCATTTCCTTCATTTTTTGCATGAAATGTTGTTTGAACAAGAATAAATTTTTCTTTATTCATTTCTTGCTCTTTCTTCTTCTTACAAACTTTTTTTGGTTCATCCTTCTTATTTTCCATGGTTTCCTCATGCTTCTTCTTCCTAGAAGATTTCAAATAAACACTTCTGCAAAAATGTGTTATATTCCCATAGTTATGGCATTTACAACATTCAATGTTGAAATACATTAAAGGAGAAAATGATTTTTAGTTTCTATTTGGGGACACATAATAAATCAAAACTTATTGTATGAGTTCCACAATCTACTAATTTGTGTCCAAAATGATTACATTAAAAATAATAATCATAAAAAGGTTTTCGAAACTAGGTCATATAATGTCGCCTTAGAGAAAAAGTGATTTTGCATTTGTCTAAGTTGTCTTTGGGACGAATTCTAGTATTTTTGGGAACATTAAACTTTTTATGCTTACCACTAATAATGCTTTAAAGATCATCAACATTACTTCTTATCATGTCTACGTTTGACACATTTGGTGGCTCTTTGGAATCAAATTTAGTAGACTTTTTATTTTCTTCTTAATCCATACTATTTTTTTTAGATGACGACCTTTAAAAATCAAGCATTCATCTAATATATCAGTCCTCTTCTCAAAATTCAAGTTACATTTTAGTCAGGTAGATTTTTTATTTAATTATTCTATTAAGGAAACAATCTATGATTCAAGCTTCTCACAATCTTCTTATTTTGTTTTCATTTGAGTTCTCACATCCTCATCCATCTTTTTCATCTCTTCAAGTTGAATCTTTAGGCTAATGATGATATTTTGGGATTCTTAAAGGTCTTGAGTCAATTTTTTCTTTGAGGCACCATACTCTTATTCAAATTTCTGAAACTACTATTTTTGTTTCAAATTCTTCTTCTTAAGTATATTTATCTCATCTAGGGTACAAATGATATCTTCTTCAATATCCACTTCACCTTCAACTTCAACATCTTACTCATCTTCTAAAACTATCTCTCCTTCACATTATTTTATCTATTTTACCATGGACAATTCTTCTTCTTTATTATTGTCACAAATACTTTCATCACTTTCTTTAGATGTGTTACTTTACTCCTTGATATATAGGTTGTTATTGTGCTTGTAGAATTTCTTCCTTTTCTAAAATTTTCCTTGCTTATAGATCTTCTTAGACTGATAATACTTATTAGCTTCTTTCATGTTATGATCTTCTTCATTATCACAATTCTCATTTTCTGTATATGGGCATTTCGTAGCATAATAACCTACTTTACCACAATTAGAGCATTTTACGGGTAACTTACCTTTGTATTTTCTAGATCCTTTATTCAACTTCCTGAAAAATGAGATTCTTCCTTTCCTGACTCATTATTAGAGAAAATATGTTGTTTGGTATTTTTTTGTTCAACTTATTTGATGCTTTAAAGGTTTCCTCATGCTTGGATGATTTATCTATTTCACTTCTCATCTCATAAGTTGTGAAAATCCTATGCAACTCATCCATTTTAGGGTTCTTAAGTCCTTCCTTTCTTCAGTGGAAAACACTTTGGCATTAAACCTTAAAGGAAGAGATCTTAGCACTTATTTCTCCAAGCCCTCAGATGGTGTTAACAATTTTGTCCATGCGAAGAAGATATGATGAAATATTTTAATCATCCTTCATCTTCAAACCCTCAAATTGAATTCTACACATTTGGAGGTTTTATTTCATTACTTTATCATCTCCTTTATATAAGTTATTGATTTTATCCCATATTTCCTTAGTTGAAACATAATGCATCACCTTACAAAAAATTGATTCACGAAAACCAAACAATATTACATTCATACCCTTTGCATTGCTCTCACTTTCCTTCTTTCCAACTTGATCTATTGGAGTAGTAATTGGAGTTGGATAACTGTTCACAAATAATTACAAAATATAAAAAATAAGATCCATTAAATAGTTTTGCATCCTTATACTCCAAAAATCATATTTAGTTCCATCGAACAATGGAACTCTATTTGAGGAGAAACCTTCGTGACCTGCCATGTGTACTTTTGAGATCTACCTTATAGTTGTTAAACTATTTTTGAAGGAACCCCCACTAATACCAATTGAAGAGAGAACACTTATACTGAGGAGGGTGAATCAGTATATAAGAATTATTAATTTCTTTTCATACTTATTAACAATGATAATAACAGTATCCATAACCATAGAACACAAGATATATGTAGAAACCCTTTCGTGAGAAAACCATAGTAAAAAGACTTATTGGATCTACTATCAAGATATAGTCACAAAATTAATTACTTTACAAATATTTGTAGGAACTAACCTATTAGAGACACCAATCCCCTATGCCAAGCACTAACTCATCTAATTTGTAAGCACCAACTTACTGGAGACACTAATACCTAATACCAACCACCAACTTAGCCAATTTTTGACTACCAACTTACTGGGAGACACCAATCCCCAATATCAAGAACCAACTCAGCTAATTTGTGAACTATAACTCAATAGAGACACCAATATCTAAATACAATTCTTCAATGGATGAATTAAATATCTTGTAGAAATCTACTTTTAATGTTGTATATTTTTTTCTCCTCAAGTTAATTTTCACCACTACTCCAACTATTCACACTTCACTCCTCTTTCCAGATTCACATACCCACACTTCACTCACTTCTATTCACTTATGTGCTCCCACAAATAAATATTCTTCGAATGATCTTGAATCTCTCATATATTTACATACATATTTTTTTCTCTAATTCACACTTCCTTCTTTAGGAAATTTCCATTACAATGATTGAGCACTAATGATTTATCTTTTCTTTTCAGATCATCACTCTACTCTTGTAATGCTCTTCCTTTCTCATTTCCTCCTCCTTAATTTTCCATTTTCTCCATCCTCACACTCATAAATATGCTTTAGACTTAGTGTATCTTAATTATTCACTCCTCTCTTCTTCTCTTAGTAGTTAAGTATTTTCTCCACCCCAGCACACTTACTTCATTTTAACTATATTGTATTGTATACCTTCTCTTCAACCTATAGATATTTGGTTCCAAAAAATGGATCAACCTATAAGTTAAATGTCAATAATAAAACAAGGGAGGGTTGCAAAAATAGGGGAGATTCAGCCATAGTTTTATTTAAAAAATGAAAACATGGGATTCTAATGTTTACGCAAAGACTAAGCATGATTCAACTTAATATAGCTAGCTATAGACCAAACAAACCAAGAGCTATGGAAAAAATTAATTTTGATCTCTATTAGGAATAACATTATGAGTGAAAACTTGGTTAAGGGGTGACACTCTTCCTGCTAAAGTATGTGATGACATCATCAAAGATATGCATGAATTGGAGTGTAATCATTAATAGATGTAGGGAAGTTGCTAAGGAGTGGTTTATTAATTGGAAATTGAGGATTAATGATTACAATTTTCCACATGTATTGGAGGTCTTCAAAAGCAGAGCAGGGGATGAATCATATAGATTTCAAATTTTTACCATTGTAAGAAGAAGGTGCATCACAGGAACAATGGGGGGACCGCCTTGTAAGACTAAGCCCACCCATAATCTAGCATGGAAAAATGATACAATACTTTGGAACTATTTCCAAATAGGGGGTACTACAAATTTTATTGAAAAGATTCATGGTTTCGACCAAGATATTTCAATAAAATTTGTGAATGGCTGGAGGAATTGTGTTGTTGAGTATAGTAATATCAAGGTCAAGATTTTTGAGGAGATGATTGCCCAGGTCACCGGGCTTAATTTGGACAGAATCAAATTCTTAAACAAACACATGGACAAAGAGGTGGAGGCTAAAAAATTTCTTGACGAGGGGGAGAATCTAGAGTTTGTGGCAGCTGGCATCAAAATAGCATCTATTCATGAGCCCTTCACTGAGATTGCAAGGATGGTAGTAAGGTACGTTACTCTGGAGGAGAGATTTGTCACCATCCCCCATAAGCACTTAATTTTCCTCAATCACTTTCGCAGGAACCTTACCATAAATTTTCCTCATTATTTGCTGAATTCCTTGGATAAATCTATTCTTGAGGTGCAAAATCATACCAGGGCTATTCCACTTCACCAAGGGTTGATCCTACTCATCCATCACCATTTCTTAGCCTGCTCCCACCCCCAACCTACTCCCCTCTACCTTCATTCCTCCCCTTTCCGATAGAAAACTTGACATTGCTACCCCCAGCAGGAAGAGGAAAGATAAGAAAGCTAAGGTCCCTCTGCCATCTTCACAGAGGGTTTTAAGAAGCCATAGGGATCTGGAACTTGTAGAGAACTTATTACACATAAGTAAACTGGTGAAGGAATCCAAGGAAGTGGACCTGTTGGTCAGGGTTGAAAAGATGGAAAAGGAGATTCATGACCTCAAGAGTGCTATAAGGGATACAGATAAAACAAAGGGCAAGAGGAAGCTACAAAACTCTGAAGAAGATGATACCACTGCTGAGATATTCAAGAATCTTTTTTCTTTGCATGTCAGGTTTGGCAATGCAAAAGGGTGTCATGACTGCATCCTCTCAGCTCTTAAAAGTATCTATAATTTTATAGAGCAACATGTACGAAGTATGTGCAGTCTTAGTGGCATTCCCGATGATATATGGGGATCAAAGGAGAACCGAGTTCTTGAAATTTCCCAGGTGGATATGAAAGATCCATCCCAAGCCATTGCCATTGCGTTCTTCACCTCGCTTCAGAAGATTAAGGCCAACATTGACAAAGTTGGCAATTGATGCAGTGCCCTATTGCTATTTATTGGTGGTGAAGTTGCTATTATTAGGTGGTTTTGATGTTGTTTTTTGGCTGGGATGACTAGTTGTGGATCCCTCTTGATTTTTTTGTCTCTTTTTCTCTTAATCGGATCATTGTCTATCTTGATCTTGTTTTTCTCTCTTTATTGTATTATCTGGCTATTGAGCCTCCTAGTTTATGGTGTTTAGCCTATCTAGGTTTGGTTTCTCTTCTTTTGATATCTAGCTTTTGAGCCTTTTTATAATCAGGGTATAGTCCCTTCAAAACTATTTACCCATGATAAAAAACATTGTGAGTGAGTTCTATATGAAAGACATTGTGAGTTATCTCTGGTGATTGGGCTCCAGACCATTTATACTCCTAACTCCAAATGATCAACATTTTAGGTGAGCTCTAGACCATTTACACTCTGAGATCCAAACCATTTATACTTTCATATCCATATGAGAAACAATGTTATGAGTTACTCTAATCTCTAAACCATTTATATTTCTAGCTTCAGATGAGAACATTCTAGGTGAGTTCTATACTAGATGCACTATGAGCTCTAGGTGAAAAACATTATGACCAAGCTCTAGATGAGCAACATTCTAGGTGAGCTCTGAATGAGATACACTACAAGATCCCAATGATAGACATTGTGGACGAGATCTAAACCAAATAGAAAAATAATCTAACATCAATGACGATAAATCCAACATTAGGGTGGTGAATTCCTTAAGAGGAGGAGGAAAATACCTAGGTGTTTTATCAAATTGTGGTGGTCTGTCTTGAAATATAAGAGGATTGACATCTTGATCGTAATTGTATACTATATCATCCATATCATAATATGAAGAGGAAATACCATGTCTTGCATTTTCATAAGTGGCATGGCTTGGTTAGAGGGATGGTAACCATTATGTTTCCATAAGGTATGAAAGCAAGCCATAATCATACAAATTATAAGGAAGATACTCAAAAAAACCACACACCCCAAGGAATCCATAGGGTTTAGAAAATGGAATGCCTAATGAAAAGGAGATAAGAATATTATAGATTAGGTGAAGGGTTTAATCAAAATTAGGTTCACAAAAATGTATAGACCCTAATTTAAATTAATAAACAAAGCCTATAGTTGATAATACAGTAACTTGTTTATAAACACATTCCAATTTAAATCCTATATCAGATAAAAATTATGTGCATCATAGAAATAAAAGTGACATTAAGATACAAACAATCAAGAGTGTAATTGGGATAGATAAAGTCACTAAACTAGTTCAAAGGACCTTCGAGGTGCACTCAATGGGAGATCTTGAACAGGAAGAAGAACTAGAAACTAGTTGAATCAACTTCTTTACTTCTAATCCTTCTTGGGAAAATCCGTATGGAATTTATAGGACATGATTTCAAATTGTGACTGAGTTTTATGGTTTTGAACCTATAGATAGCATAAATTTGTAACTTTTGGTGTCAGTGTGTGTCATTTTGTGTCACTCCTTGATATCTTTAGCTTCTCATGAAATCGTAAATTTTATACCTAAACCTGAAAAAAATCCTAGCTATCGTGTAACATAAATAACAAAAATTATATACAAAATGAAATAAATCAAATGCTTGATTCATACTAACCTTGAAATTCACCTTGTTTGTGAATCACTGATCATTTCACTAAATTTCAAACTCAATGTTGTTATACTGGTTCTTATTAATGATTTTCATTTAGTTATCCATTAACCTAGGTTGGTCCTTGTGCCTTAAAACTGATAATGGGATATGTTACTTCATCCCAAAAGAAACCCCTATGTGTAGATGAAAAATTCAGATTTATGCACTCCTATGTTGTGTATGTAATATGAAAATGTATATCGTGTTATTTCATCTTAGTATGTGGTAGATATATAGATGATTTGTACATGATAAATGTCAACATTAGACTTGTATACATATAAGTTCATTTTTAATTTCAAACCTTAGTGGTAGGAAAGGCCAACCCAGAAAATACCATCTGAAAGTAAAAATGAGTAACAAATGGGCCCCTGAGATTAAAATCACCAAAAAAATAAAGGGGTTTGGGACCGTACAACTAGGGCAAGACCCTATGTATGGTCATGACCCAGTTTTGTGGTTTTGGAATAACACAACATGTGAAATAAATGTAAAAGGACATGGTCAGATATCTTTATGAATTGATAAAAAATCACAGGAAAAGGGTAAAAAATCACATAAGGACCATCAAACCAAGAAATGAAAGACGAAAGAAGAGAAGGTTATGCCACTAAGATCTAGTTTCAAGGTTTAGAACTCGTGTTTATAAAAATATAATAAAAGCATGATTTATTAATGATTTTGTGAAGATTTTGGTGTCTACCAATTCACTATCTGAAGTGTAACTTAGGGGGAAAAATAAAATATATTGGCATGTCCATGCATTCATCACAAACAATGAAACTTTCAAAATAAAAGTAATGAGGTAGAAATTTTTTGTTCTTTGTTACATAAATCTTATTGTCTCAATGTTATAAAAATAATTACATATTTCATATAATTATTTATGTGTTTGTATTAGGGTTGTATTATGTCTTCATGTACTCTTATGCATATGGCATGTTAGTAGGGCATGACTAACAAATATTTATTGGGTTTTCATGTTATTCAATATTTTTTACACAATCTAATGTTAAATTTACATTATTTATCAAGTTTTTATTAATTATTGGGTATATAAACAGGGAGGTGGGAATGAAAATGTTTGAAATACTAAGAATCATCATGTGTGAAATCATTGAGAGTGAAATATGGAAATATTTCTCATTGATGAATTTGCAGAGGATTTCAAGGAATAAACGATGTCTATGGAGTACTTCAAGAATACATGGTTATAAAATGAGGGGTGCATTGGTTATTTTTAAATATTGTTATTATGATTACATATTAGTATAGGACTTGTGTTATTAATAGTAGTCATAAATACTACATGTTTAACACATAGATCAACATCAATTTAAATATGTAATGCCTTCTGTTTTTTATTTGTGAGTAAAATCAAATGTGTACATCTATTTTTTTTTCAATTATGAGTATGTTTTCGTTATTTTTTTGTGAACCCATGTGAGTGAATTTTTTTCACAACTTCACACATGTAAACACATATATAAATGCATATGTAGATAATATCACTATTTTAAAAATAGATAATGTATGCGGGAAAAAAATGTGTCTCAATATCTTACGATCCTAAATCATCCGTTCCATAAGGGTATTGAGGAAACAAGTAGGCAATACACACGTACCAACATACAGTGAATATACTTAAAGGTGATACAATGATAAGATGTAAAAGTGTGATATCGATTTGAGCACTTTCCCTTCCTATGCAATTTTTACAGCCCAAAAATGTAGTCCCTTGTAATGGTAATGATAGTATTTAGATGAGATTGCCCTTCATAATTTGTAGATAGAATAATAGAATGTATGTTGTGTATATATGAATCTATTATTTTAATTTCGACATTAATGACCTAAAAGGATGACTATGAGCTCATGATAAGGATAAAAAAAACTAGAAAGGTCGACCGCAAATATCAAAATAAGTAAAAATAACAAAGACGATAATAACACCCATGATGGAAAAAAGCTCCTGAGTGCTAGTGTCTAGAGTGGGCACTGGTCTCTTAGGATAAATGATGACATATGTAAAAATACTAAACAATAGGGATCCCTATGACTTGACCAAAACTTGGTACAAAAATGACAAATGTGGGAGAGAAAGACAATGGAAAGAATCAACGCAAGTGAATGGACAAAGGGTTGTGTAACCAATGAATACTTTTCTTTCTTAAGATCCATACATATAACACCATACTTGACGACATAGTAAAATAATATTATGTTCATGATTTTCTGTCTACACTTTCCCCCCTTATGCTATTTAAATGAAATTCAAGTAGTGTAAATGAAGTAAGGAATATACATGTAT
Organism: Taxus chinensis; assembly: GCA_019776745.2. NCBI lineage: Eukaryota > Viridiplantae > Streptophyta > Pinopsida > Cupressales > Taxaceae > Taxus > Taxus chinensis. The sequence goes on from CM034146.1 coordinate 574,720,524, forward strand.
AGATTCTACAGAAGCCATGTTGCAAAATATGTTTTAGAATCTAGAAAATTGTAGCATGGAGAACCATGGATCAATGTTTTGACCCATGTGGTGCAATTGGAGATACCGAACTGTTGTAAGGAGAACTTGAAGAAATATTTGAGATGATTAGGATACTTTGGATATTTTGAATAGTTGTAAAAGGATATTGAAGAGGTAGAGAGTGATAAATTCCAAACATGGTTTATTTGTAAATGGGAGGATCAGGGTGTCCTTCCACTAAAGGAAGAGTTCTTGGGAGAGAGGTCTAGTTTTACTCTCCATCCATGACTACATCACCAAAAGTTCCAATTGTTGTAGAGGGATATAAACCAATTTTATTTATGAAGAAGTTCAGCTTGTGGAAAAGTTTCTCAAAGAAGGTATGAAATAAATTGACATTGTTTTTATCCTATGATTTTTTCTATATGTACATGATAGTTTCAGATCATGGTTGATGTCCTACATGGAAAAGTGTGCCCTATTTATGAAGACTAGTTTTTGGGGCGATTTGGAGTAATCTGTAGTAAAAGTGGATTTCTAGGAGCTACAGGTGGAATTTGGACTTGGTTAAAAAAAGTCATCTTGGTTCCAAGATATTTCCAATGTCATATCAAAATTTAGTCTTTGAAGGTC